>OY292277.1:5825917-7149305 GCA_958496175.1 Sisyra terminalis | reverse complement strand
ACTTAAAATTAATATTAAGGGCTCAAACTTTCAGAGGATTTTTTTTTTGATATTTCCAACAAAATTTCACGATGGGACCAAAAAAAGTCAAAAAAAAAAATCACCCTAATATATACGATATTCTATAGCTTTTTTTGGCCTTTGAACATTCCACAAATTCGTAATAAAAATTAGCTTGGCTACTTGTTATGCTTTTAATATGGCCACTGATTTTTAAATCATTTGTACTAGCGTACCACGCAGGCAAAGTCTCGAATAGTAATGGATACATAATGTAAGTTTAAAATTGTATATTCATTTCGATAAAATTAATTTAAGAAATTTGTATTATAGATTTAATATTTGTTACAGGAGAACTTTGATGATGGGGAAAGGGGGACTTTAACCCCTAAAATTTAAGCAATTACAATTCTTTTTCGACAATTAATTTTTGAGTACTTAATCGATAGAATAGAATTTTTTAAAATCTCAAAAATTACATTTTTTTTTTCCCAATTTCCACCCGCTGAAAGCCAAAATAACCCCTTTACGAATTGATTACGCCAATAAATAAGTCATATCTTCCAAAGATCCTAGAAGAAAGATCTGTCAGGAGGGAAATCAAACGACGTACATATACAATGAGTGATTTTATAGCTCTCTAGTTGTGCCGTCATTGAGACCAGTCAGTCTGTCGTCGGCTGCACAACAAAGTACATACTATAATGCAGTCCTCTGCACTCCTTTTGTGTTTTAGTGCCTTTTTAGTGCTCCTCTACGTCTATCCTGGTAAGCAACCCCTACACTAACCACTTAACCACCGCAAAAAAATCAAAAAATTCCCCTCAATCGAACATTTTCAATGTAATTTTCAACTTCCTTGTTTGATCAATGGAAAATAGGTCACACTATCCTGGCGATTTTAATAATTTCACTGTGAAAATGACGGAAAATGGATTTGTTGTATGTTTGGGTGGAAATATTTATTTAATTGCATTCGATTGTATGAAGTGAACGTGATTATTTAATTGCATCAATTCATTCGTTTCAATGAAGGGAAATTTAATTTGTTGCATGTCCATTGTTGCGGAAAATCATGACAGAAACTTGTTTTTCATTGTTGTTTTCTTTTTTAGTTGATTTCAAGTCCCAAAATATAAAAATTTGAAAGATTTTCGACAGGGAATCACAGGGAACGATGCACAATCCTGTGCCTAGAACCAACTGTCTATTGACCTCATAAAACTTTCATAGTCCTTTATTGATTTTCTGCACACATACATACCCAGTTTCGTTGAGCCCATTCCTTCACATAAACCTTCAAATAAATTTCGCAACCTTCAAATCATAAAATCACTGATTTAAGCCAGTGGATGACCCCGAGTCTAAATATAATTTTGAAAAAAGGCCTCCATTTGCTGTGGCAAACATTTCCGCCAACTATTTATACACACGTATTTGTAAACTATGAAAAATAATCGATCATTTCAATTGATTGGCGTTTTTCGCATCATTTTCCATTCGATATTTTACCAATCGGAATAATTTGTTTGGTGTTTCGGAGGGTTAACTCATTGGCGCCTGACCCCAATCGAGACACGCGGGTCACCATTTTCCTGATAACCCCAGTGGATTTGGATGCGGCTGTTAATCTTCCAAATACTTGGGTGATAAATATTTCTACATTTAATCAACACAAATAAACGAGTTTTCAACGTCATTACACATCGAATTATCTTGCACCAATTTTCATTTATTGAATTCGACCGTTGCGAAGGTCTCCCTGAAAATCTTAAATTTGGCGAAAGGGAATTCAATGATTTTTCTGGATTTTTTCCGAAATTGTGGTCATCAGGAGTGTTTACTTGTTTCCATGGATCAGACAACCAAAGTACTCGTTTTTCGGTATTTAAGAACCTTTAATAATGAGTATCCGGAGAATTTGAAGCATTCTTTAGGAATATCCTATGGTAAAAAATTCCCGATGATTCATTATAAATATCTATAAAGTCCAGATTTCTACAATAAAATTAGTCAGGTACAATACGGAACACCACAAACCTACATTTTTTTCCATTTTCTAATGATAATTTTTTCCTGGCAAGATTCTTGAGATCAACTTGCATCAAAAGACTATAAAATTCAAATTTTCCTCCTCGCTTTTTATTGGGACCTTTTCATTATTTCTTCCACAACTTCTAGGGCCATTCTTTAAAATCTAAACATTCTCTAGGAACATTCTACCTTAAGTTTCCCGAAGATTCATTAGAGATGTCTTTAGAGTCCAAATTTCCATTGATTTCCCCAATAAAATTGATCAGGGACAATATGGAACTCCACAAACCTATTTTTTCCATTTTCTAATGATAAGTTTTTCCTGGCCAGATTCTTGAGATCAGCTTGCATCAAAAGACTATAAAATTCAAATTTTCCTCCTCTCTTTTTATTGAAACCTTTTCATTATTTCTTCCCCAACTTCTAGGGCCATTCTTTATAAATCTAAACATTCTCTAGGAACATTCTATCGTAAGTTTCCCGAAGATTCATTAGAGATGTCTTTAGAGTCCAAGTCTCCATTGATTTCTACTATAAAATTGATCAGGGACAATATGGAACTCCACAAATCTATTGAACATTTTTTCCACCTTCTTTTAATGGCAATTTTCTTCCTCTTTGCTTCCATAACCGCCAATATCATCGCGAATATAATCCGCCCAGGTTTACCCATTCCGGGTATAAGTCAGGTACAATACGGAACTCCACAAGCCTACATTTTTGTCCATTTGCTAATGATAAATTTTTCCTGACAAGATTCTTGAGATCAGTTTGCATCAAAAAACTAAAAAATTCAAATTTTCTTCCTCTTTTTTATTGGGACCTTTTCATTATTTCTTCCACAACTTTAAGGATCATTCTTTAAAATCTAAACATTCTCTAGGAACATCCTGTTGTAAGTTTCCCGAAGACTCGTTAGAGATGTCTTTAGAGTCCAAGTTTTCATTAATTTCCACAGTAAAAATGATCAGGGACAATATGGAACTCCACAAACCTATTTTTTCCATTTTTTTATGGCAATTTTCTTCCTCTTTGCTTCCACAACCGCCAATATCGTCGCGAATATAATCCACCCAGGTTTACGCATTCCGGGTACATCAAAGTTTATGATTTGATTTCATATAATCTTCTTTAGCTCCACCATTCAAAGTTCTCCAGTGATTTCCGCTTTTATTTCTTAAGAAATCTAAACTTTAATAATATTTTCAATGCCTTTAAATAACATCCGTAAGTACCCGACTTAAGCTATGGCCATTACAATTGAATATTCTGCAAGGGATGATTTGCAATAGTTAAAGTTAAAGCCTTAAGATTTGAGTTACTTAAATTTTTGACTAATATTTCGGTCCTTTTACGGATAAAAATATAATAATGACATGGGGAATGGTTTGAAATGTTATTTAATTGAAAATACGAAGTGTAGGCAACCGAAATACATATATGATATTATATTGCCTATACACCTAACATAATCTTTTGTCCATACAATTCAATGCAAAATTGCTTGTTAAAGTCCATTTAACTTTTATCAAAATTTCCAATTTTACAATTAAATTGTTTAATTGTTATTTACCGTCGTTTTATAACTACTATGGTCTGTAATGGGTCAAGGGTTAATAAAATCCGTAATCGAGAAATATCGAAAATTTGCTGGATCGAGGATCGAATCCAACACTTCCGAGTTTTAGAGTGGTCTCCTTAACCACTCGGATACCAGTAGGCCAAATAAACTCTTTATTTTAAGAACCGAACATCTTTTTAAATCAATTCACCAAAATTTTCGATTCACATGCATTTTCTTCATCATTTTCCAGGGGATGCCGTAACATGCTTTGACTGCAACAGCCACGAGCAGCCCGACTGCGCTTTAGACATTCCACCCGAAAGCTATAAGCGAGACTGTTCTGAAAAAGGCAGCAAGTACAGCATGTGTCGGAAAATCACCCAAGTGATCGAATTCGAGGTCAACGGAAGTACGTATCTCCACCACATCCGTAATCCATTTTCTTGACATAGATCACTGCTTTCAGTGCCACCGGACAATCGAGTGATTCGTGGATGTGGCTGGGACGATTCCAGCTACAAAGGCAAGTGCTACCAACGATCCGGCTTCGGTGGTCGCCAAGAAGTATGCTCATGTCTCACAGATCTGTGCAACGCCGCCCCACAAACCTCCGTCTCCAAGTTTTCCGTCGTCGCCGCCGTTTTCTTGGCCGTCGTCGTCGGAGGCCGCACTTTCCTCTTCTGAAAACCAAACCAATAATGCAACCCGCACAACTATGCAATCTCTCACAATACTAGCCAAATTCATCTCTTTATTCACTTAATAATAATCTAATTTTATAAAAAAAAAAATCACTTTTACGTAGCTATAAATACGATTTATTAGAATAATTCAAATTGCTAAGAACCAAAAAAAAAAACAATAGTTTAATGTTATTGTTAAAACGATATTTTAAGTTGAACTTAAAACGTTTAAAGTTTTAAAGTTATATAAATAAAACAAATTATTAGTTAATGTACATTTGACGTTATAATATTAATGTTATACAATGTATACAAATTTTGTTCAAATAATACTGTGATGAACAGTTGTAACCATTTAAAAACAAAGAAAATAATTCATCAGTCACTCCTGGTCACATAAAAATTAATGCCACATTTGGAAATCATTTAAGCTGAGCTTAAGCCGGTACTAAGGTTCATACCTTGATGTCCAATGCCTTAAAAAGTTAGCTGAAGAAGTTTGGCTATAAAAAACAGTATAGGAAATGATTGGTGTTAATATCCGGGCCACTTCTTTGATACTGATTGATATACGTCGATCTATAAAGAAAATGGTTGTGATTATAGTTAAGTTTTTTCAGCTTCCAGAGTATTTATTCATATTTTTTTAAGTTTAGGTGATTTTTTACTTCTTGGGACCATATCTCGTCATTGACTTTCTGAGTACTTCTTTTCTTGTTTTCTAAAGATCCACATTTTCAATCCATATTTATCTATGAACAATTTTTAGAGCTTAAAATTCTTATCAATATATTCTTTTTTTGTGGAGAAGTACTTTTATATTTTAGTGGTAGATTATTCATTTTTGGTGATGATGCTTTATAAATATTTAAATTTCACCTTGAATTAACGAAAATATTTACGACTTTGTCGTATTTATTTTCATTGTATAATTTTCCATAGATGTTCAGCATCATTTGTAGTTTTTTTTTCGGTCCTTTCTAATAGTATTCCATAATACCAAGTATCGGTAGCATACCGTGGGGGGTATAGAGAAAGCACATGAAAATGGGGCGGCATATTGACACAAAATATTATGCTTTAAGAAAAGCACGAAGAGTATATTTTTAATGAGTTCAAGAATGTACAGATATTTTACATGTTTACCAATTTTCTTGATTAATAATAAAAATAGGGGGTTGGCGAATTTCTGGTCGACTCCGGATGGTGAAAGCTCAATCTACGCCACTGCAAACACATTTTCGTGTTTTCTAGAGCTTGATATATCAACCGTTTCACATAGTTCGGAAAATATATAATATTCTTAAAGAATTTAACGTATTTTCTTCTATACTCTTGAAGATTTAGTTGGAAGGTGGAAAAAATTTTAAGGAGCTGGAGCTTAAATAGTAATTTAATGGAACCAAGCTATTAAAATTTATAGACTACAGTTCCTAAGAACCTCAAGTTTAGATTCAATACTTAAAAAAATATTTTTTGGAAATTTCACATATTTATCAATTTTCTTGATTAATAATGAAAATAGGGGTTGGCGAATTTCTGGTCGATTCCGGATGGTGAAAGCTCAATCTACGCCACTGCAAACACATTTTCGTGTTTTCTAGAGCTTGATATATCAACCGTTTCACATAGTTCGGAAAATATATAATATCCATAAAGAATTTAACTTCTTTTCTTCTATACTCTTGAAGCTTTAGTTGGAAAGTTGAAAAAATTTTAAGGGACTGTAGCTTAAATAGTATTTTAATGGAACCAAGCTATTAAATTCTATAGACTACAGTTCCTAAGAACCTAAAGCTTAGATTGAATACTTAAAAAAATATTTTTTGGAAATTTCAGATTCTTACCGATTTTCTTAATTAATAATGAACATAGAGGGTTGGCGAATTTCTGGTCGACTCCGGATGGTGAAAGCTCAAACTATGCCACTGCAAGCACGTTTTCGTGTTTTCTAGAGCTTTATATATCAACCGTTTTACATAGTTCGGAAAATATATAATATTCTTAAAGAATTTAACATCTTTTCTTCTAAACTCTTGAAGGTTTAGTTGGAAGGTTGAAAATTTGTAAGGAGCTGGAGCTTAAATAGTATTTTAATGGAACCAAGCTATTAAAATTTGTATACTACAGTTTCTAAGAACCTCAAGTTTAGATTCAATACTTAAAAAAATAATTTTTGGAAATTTCACATTCTTACCAATTTTCTTGATTAATAATGAAAATAGAGGGTTGGCGAATTTCTGGTCGACTCCGGATGGTGAAAGCTCAAACTACGCCACTGCAAAGTCGTTTTCGTGTTTTCTAGAGTTTTATATATCAACCGTTTCACATAGTTCGGAAAATATATAATATCCTCAAAGAATTTAATTTATTTTCTTCTATACTTTTGAAGGTTTAGTTGGAAGGTTGAAAAAAGTTAATTCATTTTAGGTAAACTTCATTGATATAAAATCATATTTAAATTGGTATTTGATGGTAATAAAAAAATTCAAATCAGATCCGGAGTTGTAGCCAGAATTAAGCAATGACTCCGAAACTGGAGCTTCGATTTGAAAAGAAAAGCTCCGGAACTAAAGCTGGAGCTTAAACTAATTTAAAGATTAATCTTTAGTCTCTCCAATAGAATTCTTCAAAGGCCATATGTCAATTTTTTACACGATAAATTCGATCAAAGCCTTTTTGCCAATCGAAAAAATCTATGCATATAAATCGCCCAAGTAGTGTTGCTCAAAATGTTTTCTTTAATGACGAATTTCTTATAGGTAGACAGTTACAAAAAGCTATCTGAAAAAAAAAATAACAAGCAGGCCATTGATGCTCCGATTGCAGCCCAACTAGTGATCCTACTTTGGAAGTTGGATCTAAAGTCGGACCGTGAATGGCCTGTGTAGGGAATAGGTAAGATCCTTATTAAAACAGGCTCGCCTGATGACACAGGATCGCCTAAATGATCCGACTAGACATCCAACTTCCAAAACCATTCACGGTCAGATTTTAGATCAAACTTCGAAAGTCGGACCACAGGTTGGACTGTAAGTCGGAGCGTGAATGGCCTGCTTAAGGTAAGAATTTAGTAAGCCCTAAAATTCTAATTAATAAAACCGGTTAGACCAATTTTTATTGGTTCCAGATTTCACTGTAATTCAAGGCTTATAAAATACACAGGTGGTCTCATGGTGGCTACGTGACGTATCCAGAAGAAATTCGTACATATCAGACTGATTCAATTTCAAAATTCTTCGTATGACGTCATTTTTTTTTCCAATGGAGCAACCTGTGTAATTTACAAACCTTGACTGTAATTGACTTTTAAGAAAAAGCCTATATTCTCCATATTGTAGAATCATAGTGCTTATCGATGATTTATAATCTAAAATAGATCTAGGTAATATAAATTTATTTTATTTTAATTGTGTTAAAAATAATGAACACATTTTAATATTATAACAGACATTCAAATAAAAACATTGAATTATACAAGAAATTACAAAATCAAGATATAATTATCATACATTTTCATACAATTATTTTGATCAGATAAATTTGGAAATAGCGAAACTTCCAATATTCCACATTATTTTAAATACTACCACTATGAAATAAGAAATTGGCAACATATATATTTGATTTAAATACTTTCTATATATTCATGATCTACGAAATTAAACATATATTCTTTATATAAATTTGAGCATTTTTTTTCCTTTTGGTTATATTGAGTTATCATAATTCATGTCCACGATTGAAATTTAAAACATAAAAGACACTGAACAACTTATCAAAATTAAAAAAAAAATATATATCACTGGATAGGGAGACACCGATTATAAAACAATAGGATATTTGATTTGACTACATAGAGAATTCAGAAAACTAGAATCAGAGAAAAATAAAAATTGACGATTTTTCTTCTAAAAAAAATTATCTGTCCTCTTGCGTGCTAACGTTTGAATTGTCCGATTTAATGGGTGGCGTAGATGTTCGCGTTATACTGCCAGCCACCACATCGCCAACAAAATTGTCATACGTCGCCCGAAACTCATTTGGTTCACCCGTGATCGATGTAAAGTCCATGCGGGGAAAACTATCGCTCAACAGTTGCTCAAAGGCGTTCGAAAAGTGACCAATTAGTCGTTGCAACTTTTTATCCGGGTGCGACTACAAAAAAAAAAAATACATTTTTATCAAAGATTTTACCATTTATCTCATTGCACCTACCTCGAGGAATAGTCGGGCGTTGCGGAAAATGCGTCGAAAATCGTGAACCACTTGATTGATGCTATGGTATTTGTATTCTTTCAATTTTTGAAGTATGTTCGATAAAAACATGGGATATTTGACGATCTGGTAATAATCGGGAGTCTAAAAAAACAATAAAATGTATTAGAGCTATTAGTTGTTGGGATTTATTCCCACTAAAAACAAAAAATGCCTTCGAAATTGGCCTCATGTGATTATGGGACCGTAAGAACTTAAGCAGGTCATTCACGCTCCGATTTGCTAGTCGGACTACTAGTTGGATCGCCTAAATGATCCGACTAGTTCGACTAGATATCCAAATTCGAAAGTCGGACCACAAGTTGGAGCGTGAATCCTGTCCAGGCCTGGCAAATAAAACCTGGACTAAAAACAGCCTGATCTAGATTTTGGTATAGATCTATTTTGATTTTTACGGAGCTCAGAAAAGTATTTTTACAATTACAGCTTAGGAGAGTAAAATTATACGATATAGTGTTATTCTTAAACATAAATCTGACATAGGGAGTAAGTCTCTACAAAATATTTTCCAGCCTTATGAAAATGTAAATTTTTGTCTTCTAGTTCTCATCTTCTTCGGATGCTTTTTTTAAGAATTGTGCCGTAACATAATATTCAACGAAGAAACCTTGTTGAGTAATTTACCATCATTATTGTTATATACCATCGCTTTATAATTGCTAAGATCTTCAACAATTCTAGGGTTTATTATAAATATCAAAAATTTGCTCGATCCCAAAACCTACCAGATTTGGAGCGGTCACATAGACCACTCGGCCACCAGGAGGCGAACTCAAAATTGTTGACTAAACATTTACAGATTTTCAAAGGCAGAAAATTTCAGTTTGGAGCGGTCACCTAGACCACTCGGCCACCAGGAGGCGAACTCAAAATTGTTGACTAAACATTTACAGATTTTCAAAGGCAAAAAATTTCAATTTGGAGCGGTCACCTAGACCACTCGGCCACCAGGAGGCGAACTCAAAATTGTTGACTAAACATTTACAATGATATTCAAAGGCAGAAAATTTCAGTTTGGAGCGGTCACCTAGACCACTCGGCCACCAGGAGGCGAACTCAAAATTGTTGACTAAACATTTATAATGATATTCAAAGGCAGAAAATTTCAACTTACATCTCGAACATCAACTTCAAACACAAAATATTGCGAACTCGGCATATTCCACAACTCGTTCAAAATATGCTCAAATGTCTCAACCGTCAACCTCGACAATCCATCACGTGGTTTTCGATTGTACGAAGAAACATTCCAATCGATATTCTGTCGATATTTGTGTTTATTCGACAATTTGCAATCCAAAAAGCTATCGTCGACAGAATTCTTCGGCGACGTCAATATCGTATTATAATAACTTTTATGACACTTTTTAATGGAAGTTCGTTTCGTTTGTATTTCAGAAGACATTTCCGATCTTCGCCGGGTCGTCACAATAATCCCCTTGCGAACGGTCGTCGTGGACGACCCACTCTTGGCGTCCACACTATTGGAAAACGAACGTTTCGAACCAAATATAATTTTATTATCATTTTTTGAACCAAACCCATTCGTTTGGTGATTATCATTTTGATATCCCGAACTTGAACTGCTGGTTCCCGCATCCGACGCAGCATTGGCACTATCATTGCGTCCATCTTCGTTCAGCTCCAGGTGCGGTTCGTTTAATTTACAACTGGAATTATTCGCAAATAACATGTATTCTCCATTGGGAATATTCTCCACTGAACTACTAGAAAACATATTTTTCGATTGTTCACCCAGCTGGGTCTTGGATTCGGCGGAAAATGGATTGTGCGACATAATTTTAATAGACATATTCGATTGATTTAAACTGGACACATTTTCATTTTTTCCATTTTTTTCTTCATTGTCCAAATTTAAATATTCCTCCCGACTGCGTTTCATCAACGCCGACGTTAACATTCCTTGTGGAGTATGCTTAAAGGGGACATGTTGCACATCTTTTGCTTCATGAATCTGACAATTTCGGAGTATATTTTTTGGAGTAATACAAACCGATGGGGTTTTTTGCTGATAGTTTCCAGGATCGGTTCGATGTGATGAAATCACCACGTTCGAGGATTTCCGTTTGATGGCATCAACTTCAGCGCGATTTAAATTTCTCGGACTAACAACATTTGGACGGGACGAATTCCGTACTTGCGGTACTGTATAACAACCTGGTTTAATATATTTCTTGGAGGAGTCTTCATCGCCACTATCAAAATCATAATTCGTCGATGTCATCTTGTACACCTGGCCTTGATAGTCAGTCGTTCGGATATGATTCTTATTTAAAAACATACCCTCCGAATCACTTCTTTTCATTTCCATTTTATTCTTAAAACTCCCCCCTCTCAAACTATCCTCGCCATTCAAAAGTTCAACATTATTTCGCGTCAAAATGTGAACTTCCCCGTTTTTCTTGTACTCCTCGTTGGACAGCTCGTCAAAGGTGATCGGCAACATTGGCGGAATTGAACTGACTTTCTTGTAATAATCCGGATGTAATGGTGTACTATGAGCGCGGGGATTCCACTTCGACGAACTATTATTGCCCAGAGCGACAAACGATTTCATAATGTGAAACGCCAAATCTGCCGTCGTGTTTTCCCACAACTCAAACGATTTACGCAATCCCGGACTGTACAGCTGTTCAATTTTCTCGAAAATGTCCGACTTTTGTCCCAAATAGCCTTTCAGCAAGTACCAGCAGCTGGTGAGGCGTGTAAACGCAAAAATGTAATCTTTGGTCGCCCACGGAATGCCTTGCGAGTGTATATTTCTCGCGGTACAGTGCGGAGTCATCAAATCATTTTTGGTTTTTTCGCAAAGTTTTTTGATGTTTTTAAAGCAGGGAATGTTTTGGTATTTGATTGCAATGTCCTCGCCGTGAATGCAGCCTTCCACCATCATGTCGATCAGGGAATTTTCTTCTTGGAGAATAAACGACGAATCATTCGCATCCAATTCATGCATATACATTTTCGTTTCCTCCGGCGAACGATACACCATCGACGGATCTTTGCCACCACAACTTGGAACCGTCTCCGTCGGCTTCATGATATTCCCTTCCAACGCTGATCCATTTTGTTTAATTGTACCACTATTCGAGTCACTTTTTGCCGATTCGTTCGACGAATACGACTCACTATTTCCATTCTGTTTAATTTCAATCTTTTTCGGAATATTCACCACATTTTTGCTGAATTTCAACTTGATATTCGATCGCGATTGCGGCTGACAACTTTGATCGGGATCGCTGGCAAAATGACCGTTTTCCATGTCCAAATATGGTGACGATTCAAAAAAGTTACTCTCGTATAGGCCGTTGGACGTTGGTTCGTTACAAATATTCATTTGATTCATCATATTTATCGATAAGTCGTTTGATATTCGATTATTAGTTTGATCCTTTTCGATTAGAGGAAGTTTTAGAGCGTTGCAAAAATTTTGCAGCACCGTTGGCGAGGTGAGCGACTGTGATGGATTTATCAAATTGTCAGCGTATGGAACTTGAGGTCCAGATAAAACTTCTGGATGGTACGATCGATTTTCTTCCTCGATATTAATAATGGAACGGCGATCTCGTGGAGGTGGACCAAACACGAGGGGTGGTTGAGACGTTGGAGGCATCGGTGCCGAAACTTGTACTGTCGGTAGTGGAGGCGGTGGAGGTATACTTGAATAATTCATCGGCGGCAACGGGGGTGCAGATTGTAAACCAATATTCGGCAATCCGCTACGTATTGACGGCAAATTTTGGTAATTGAATTGCGTTATTGACAAATAAGACGGAATTATCGACGAATTGGTTCCCGGTGGTGGATAGTTATTACCCGATGCCAGAACATTTGACGAAGAATAATTTACATATGAAGGATTCTAAAAAAAAAATCAGAAATTACTTTCCAAAAGTCATCGGCAATATTCAAGTACCTGAACATTGGCTGGTTGCGGCCCAATTCCGTTATGGCTGAGATTATCCAGGGCGGCAAATTGCCGCCGCGATTGATCGATCTGCATTGAGTTATTGGCGCTTTGCCGATTATAATTGACAGAATCAGGATTTCCGTTGTAATAGGCTGGAAGAGTCGAGCCCGACGTGGCTTCATGAAACGAATGTGCCGGACGAGATTGCATACACGGAGCCGCTCCACTAGGTTGCCTCCATAATTGTCGCACTGAAAAATTACGAAAATTAAAAAATCGATCGAATAAAAATCGTTGCAACTTTTCACCTAGTCCATTTCGATCATTGTATGAGGTGTAGAAATTGTTTGTATTATTTGGCGGTGTTCTGCAGGAGATGTGTGGCAAAGTCACGTGGTGCGGTGCGCCCGTGTATGGTCCCTGGGGAGAACCACTGGATCCTGGCACCACTCCGTCTCCGGCACCACGGTTTTGAGCCGGCGAACTCGTACTGCCAACACCGAAATTTCCGATCTACAATATACAAATGACATTAGATTTTTTGGGGAAAGTACTTCGTTAATATTATGTCCCGATAGAGGGGTGGGGGAGGGCAACTTTTTGTTATTTATGTAGAACCAATTACTGGATAGTTCTGGACATTTGAATAATGAATCTTGTAAGCCATTACTTTAATAATTACAATATACAAGACAAGGGACAACTAAGCCCCATTAGTCCCTCAATGTCCTAAGAGTCCAACGTGCATATTAGTAACCAAATCCCGGAAGTAATAATTGCAAGATTTACCTGGTTTACTGCAATATCCCGTCGAACCTCGGCCAGTGTGTGCATTGGGTTTGACGATTTTATAATCGGGAAATATAACAAGGGGTACTGAAACTACGTGACGGAACTGCCGGTTCCTGGACATTCAAATGCTCATAGTCTAGAGACGATTCCGTGCTAATTACGGTTAATACATTAAACATTATGGAAAATTACGAATACATTTACAATTAAATATATTTTTTTAAGTTATAAAATTCACAACTTGTCCACCTCGTTTGAAGAGAGGATCTAATTAATTTTGTAAATAAAACATTTTCAATTGTTGACTCGTCTCTCGATTGTTTCAAACGACTTGATTTTAAAAAAAAAGCGCCCGATTTGAAATAATTAATTTTTCAAATAATCAAACGGTTCAAATAGTTGATTGTTGTCGGTGATAATTGCCGGCTAAACTACAAATGAATCAAACACGTGATTGCATAACAAATATTATTTATAATAAATTAAATTCAAGACAGAAAAAAATCTCAATAATGTTTATAAACTTAGCAAAAGCATTTGAAAGCCGATCATCATGGTCCAACGTGTTTTTGTAAGTTAAAATAGTTTTTTATCTAACACACTTAATAATCATCGTATTTTTCAGATAAATAGAACATCAAATTAGTAATTTACGAATTTACTTTATCGAATAATAGTAATACTAACTCTAAACCAATTGTCGGTTTTTTTTCATTGCCTGGGAAGCAAACATGTAAGTATGAAATACATACATATTAGGATGATTTTTTTTTGCTCCCATGCCGAAATTTTGTTGGAAATACTTAAAAAAAAAATTCCCTGAAAGTTTGAGCTCTTAATATTAATATTAAAGTACTCGCTCACAGCGTGTGAATATTTTCCATTTAAAATATACGTAAACTTTGATTTTTTTTTTTCAATTTTTATAGTTCAGCGACATTTTATGGTATCGCCTCGCTCAAAGTCGGGATTTTTTTACAATTGTATGCTCTACAAAAGTGCCAATTGCGGCAAAATCGTAATTTACACGGGCGAGGTAGTACGCGTCACTAAACCTAGATTTTTCATAGATTTTTCGTTTTTCTCTCAGTAACTCATGAATTACAAGACCTACAGAAAAAATGTAAATGGTAAATTTATAGGAAATTTAATTTCCTACAAAAAAGGTCCAGAAAACCAAATTGCTAAGATTGATATTTCTCGAGATATTGAGCCTTGAATTTCTCTTACTATAAAATTTTTACTTACTCAATAATCCGTAACAATTGTATAGTAAGAGAAATTCAAGGCTCAATATCTCGAGAAATATCAATCTTAGCAATTTGGTTTCCTGGAACTTTTTTGTAGGAAATTAAATTTCCTATAAATTTACCATTTAGATTTTTTCTGTAGGTCTTGTAATTCATGAGTTACTGAGAGAAAAACGAGAAATCTATGAAAAATCAAGGCTTAGTGACCCGTACTACCTCGCCCGTGTAAATTACGATTTTACCGCAATAGGCACTTTTGTAGAGCATACAATTGTAAAAAAATCCCAACTTTGAGCGAGGCGATACCATAAAATGCCGCTGAACTATAAAAATTTAAAAAAAAAATCAAAGTTTACGTGTATTTTAAATGGAAAATATTCACACGCTGTGAACGAGTACTTAATATTAATATTAAGAGCTCAAACTTTCAGGGATTTTTTTTTGAAGTATTTCCAACAAGATTTCGCGGCATGGGAGCAAAAAAAATCACCCTAATATATATTTGTTCGTTAAATCAAAATCCTTTCGTTAAAGAATGTTTTCAATGATAAATTTATTGGCTACCACAAATGTAATTTATAAAAACAATATATTTAACGGTATGTTTGATTAACAAATACTTTATGCCTTAGGAATCAATGCGATAATGTTAACAATTTTCTGAAAAAGTCGTTGAATTTCTTTTTCTTTGCAGTTCTTACGATCGCTTATGTAGAATTCATTGCCGATCCAAATATTTTATTGGATAGTGGGGAAATGATTGAAGAAAATTTTAATCGGCGATCGCTAGAAGAAATTTTTAGCAATCAATGGGATATCCTCATGTGGTGTGCCCGGGGAGGGCTTATTAAAAGTACTCGAGTGCCATTATTGCAATCATCCTTGCCATATTACTTATAAGAAGACTTTGTAATAAGGTAACAAACATCCCACCGATTGTCCGGGTTTTAAAAGCAATATTCAACCCCCATGAACCACGTGTCTCCTCGTCACGTGAGTAAATCAATCAACTTTTCTTCAACCCTAAGTACTTGTTTCTGTAGGTTCTCAATATATTTTTCTTTTACAGATTTCGTTTTCGGATGTTGAGGGGTACAAATGCAAATCAAAGGACCGGGAAAACATAACACTTTCTCACCTAAAACACCAAATTAAATAAAGCAAATGCTGAGACATTGTTTGGTACTGAAAAAAAACTGTTGATTTTACCTTCGGCGAACTTGAGTTTTGGAGGCATTTTCGGAAAAGCTTAAATTTTAAAGCATTCAGTAATATCTAAATTTAAATAATTGTTTTGACATAATAAAGCTTTAACGTAAATGAACTTGGCGCCTAGAATTTTTGAAAATCATACACCTTGTGCCATCTAGAGGAAATGGGCTTAACTTTTTGTAACCGAACGGTTCCGAAGAGGTGCTTCGGAAGAGCTCGGAAATTCAAATTTGGCCGGCAATTAGGGAATTTTTAAAGGGTGTTTTCTCCCTTATTTTTTTAGATCCAATCATCATTGGAGTATCAAATGAAAGCTAATGAGTTATTCAATCGATTACTATCATAAAATTACCAATATCTCCAAGCAATTACTTTGAAAATTAATTTTCCCATATCGACACTTAACCTTAATAAAATGTTACTTAAATCATGAGATTTCACGTTAAAAGTAATTAAAAACATTACTCTTAAATAAAATTGATGATTTACAGCTAAATTTGTCACTTAAATGCTGATTAAAGGTCTACTTCTCGAGAAATTAGCGTCTAAAGAGGTCTGTCATTATCTTCATTTAGGGACAAAAATATATTTATTTCTTCACTCCTATCGCTATAAATCAATCAATTATTAGCAAAGAATTAAAAGTATAACATTTTTTCCACTCGAACATCATTTAAAACTGTATTTTTAACCAATTTAATTTGCATGTTGAGCAGATGTCAAAGTTGTTTATGTTGTGCTTTATAGGCAACCCGGTGAGCATCAAAAAAACAAAATTCGACGATTTGCCCATTTTGAACATGTCAATATTCAGTCCTCTAACTCAAATTTCAGACATTTAAGGGTGATTTTCTTTATGTCAAGCAATGATTGGGGTATCAGTTGAAAGCTAATGAATTTCTCTATTGATTTATATAAAAAAAAACACCAATATGTCCAAGCAATTACTTTAAAATTTGATTTTCCCTCGGCGACTACTACCCTTTCAGACATTAAAAGGTGCTTTGCCCCCCTTATTTTACTGAATTTGAATATGATTGGCATATCAATTGAAAGGTAATAAATTATTCTATCGATTGGTATTAAAAAATTGCCAATATCTTAAAGCAGTTACTTGAAAATCAGATTTTCCCTAGGTAACTTTTGACCTTTATTAAATTGTACTGAAATCATGTGATTTTGCGTAAAAATTAATTAAAAACATTACTCGTATATAAAATTGATGATTTACAGGTAATTTTAAAACTTCTAGACTAATTAAAGGTCTACTTTTTGAGAAATTAGCGTCTAAAGTGACGTAAAGAGTTGCCTAAGAAAAACCGGATTTTCAAGTAACTGCTAAAAGATTTTGACAGTTTTTTGATATCAATCGGTAGAATAATTAATTACCTTTCAAACGATATGCCAGTCATAATCAAATTCAATAAAATAAGGGGGGCAAAGCACCTTTTAATGTCTGAAAG
Source organism: Sisyra terminalis (assembly GCA_958496175.1). Lineage (NCBI taxonomy): Eukaryota > Metazoa > Arthropoda > Insecta > Neuroptera > Sisyridae > Sisyra > Sisyra terminalis. The sequence continues at coordinate 7,132,098 of OY292277.1, read as the reverse complement.
AGTAGTAGTCGCCTAGGGAAAATCAAATTTAAAAGTAATTGCTAGGACATATTGGTTGTTTTTTTTATATAAATCAATAGAGAAATTCATTAGCTTTCAACTGATACCCCAATCATTGCTTGACATAAAGAAAATCACCCTTAAATGTCTGAAATTTGAGTTAGAGGACTGAATATTGACATGTTCAAAATGGGCAAATCGTCGAATTTTGTTTTTTGGTGTTCAACGGGTTGCATATAAAGCACAACATAAACAACTTTGACATAAGCTAAACATGCAAATTAAATTGGTTAAAAAATACAATTTTAAATGATGTTCGAGTAGAAAAAATGCTGTATTTTGAATTATTTACTAATAATTGATCGATTTATAGCGATAGGAGTGAAGAATTAAAGATATTTTTGGCCCTAAATGAAGATAATGACAGACCTCTTTAGACGCTAATTTCTCGAGAAATAGACCTTTAATTAGCATAGAAGTGTCAAATTTAGCTGTAAATTAGCAATTTTATATAAGAGTAATGTTTTTAATTACTTTTAACGTGAAATCTCATGATTTAAGTAACATTATATTAAGGTTAAGTGTCGATATGGGAAAATAAATTTTCTAAGTAATTGATTGAAGATATTGGTATTTTTTTAATATCAATCGATAGAATAATTCATTGCCTTTCAATTGATATGCCAATCATTATCAAATTCAATAAAATAAAGGGGGAAAAGCACCTTTTAATGTCTGAAAGGGTAGTAGTCGCCCAGGGAAAATCAAATTTTAAAGTAATTGCGTGAACATATTGGTTATTTTTTTTATATAAATCAATAGAAAAATTCATTAGCTTTCAGTTGATGTCCTAATCATTGTTTGACATAAAGAAAATCATCCTTAAATATCTGAAATTTGAGTTAGAGTACTGAAAATAGACATGTTCAAAATGGGCAAATCGTCGAATTTTGTTTTTTGATGTTCACCGGGTTGCCTACAAAACAGAACATAAACAACTTTGACATCTGCAAAACATGCAAATTAAATTGGTTCAAAATACAATTTTAAATGATGTTCGAGTAGAAAAAATGTTATATTTTGAATTCTTTACTAATAATTGATTGATTTATAGCGATAGGAGTGAAGAAATAAAGATATTTTTGACTCTAAATGAAGATAATGACAGACCCTTTTAGACGCTAATTTCTCGAAAATTAGACCTTTAATTAGCATAAAAGTGTCAAATTTAGCTGTAAATCATCATTTTTACATAAGAATAATGTTTTTAATTACTTTTTACGCGAAATCACATGATTTCAGTACAATTTTATAAAGGTAAAGAGTAACCTAGGGAAAATCTGATTTCCAGGTAACTGCTTAAAGATATTGGCAATTTTTTGATATCAATCGATAGAATAATTCATTACCTTTCAATTGATATGCCAGTCATAATCAAATTCAATAAAATAAGGGGGGCAAAGCACCTTTTAATGTCTGAAAAGGTAGTAGTCGCCCAGGGAAAATCAAATTTTGAAGTGATTGTATGAATATATTGGTTGTTTTTTTGGAATCAATCGATAGATCAATTCATTAGCTTTCATTTGATACCCCAATCATTGCTTGACATAAAGAAAATCACCCTTAAATGACTGAAATTTGAGTTAGAGTACTGATTATTGACATGTTCAAAATGGGCAAATCGTCGAATTTTGTTTTTTGATGTTCACCGGGTTGCCTACAAAACAGAACATAAACAACTTTGACATCTGCAAAACATGCAAATTAAATTGGTTCAAAATACAATTTTAAATGATGTTCGAGTAGAAAAAATGCTGTATTTTTAATTATTTACTAATAATTGATCGATTTATAGCGATAGGAGTGAAGAAATAAAGATGTTTTTGACTCTAAGTGAAGAAAATGACAGACCCCTTTAGACGCTAATTTCTCGAGAAATAGACCTTTAATTAGCATAGAAGTGACAAATTTAGCTGTAAATCATCAATTTTATATAAGTGTAATGTTTTTAATTACTTTTAACGTGAAATCTCATGATTTAAGTAACATTATATTAAGGTTAAGTGTCGATATGGGAAAACTGATTTTCAAAGTAATTGCTTGGCGATATTGGTAATTTTATGATAGCAATCGTTAGAATAACTCATTAGCTTTCATTTGATAATCCAATGATTATTGGATTTAAAAAAATAAGGGTGAAAACACCCTTTAAAAATTCCCTAATTGCCGGCCAAATTTGAATTTCCGAGCTCTTCCGAAGCACCCCCTTCGGAACTGTTCGGTTGGCATCAAAACAAACAGTTCAGCTCATTTCCTCTAGATGGCACAAAGTGTATGATTTCTAAAAAATTCCAAGCGCCAATTCGAATATGTTCGAAAAAAGGGAATCTCTTATAAAATTAGGTGCGTGCCTTTCAAGGTTTATAAATTACATCGGTCGCTGCATTAGAAAAAAAAATCGCGTCATACGAAGAATTTTGAAATTGAATCAGCCTGAAGATATGTATGAATTTCTTCTGGATACGTCACATAGCCACCATGAGGCTACCTGTGTATTTTATAAACCTTAAAAATAGTAGAAATCTGTAATCGGTAATGTTTATAAACTGTCAGTTGAAAATTTTTGATTCCTCTTTCATTTTCTTTATGTATTTATTGAAAAGAGATTCATTAAAAGTATATATATTTTTAAGGCAAAAGATTTATTAGTCTTGAGGTTATAGAATTAAGCCGGGGCAGGTGTAATCCATTATATTCTTCATGCGTTAAATCAAATTACGAAAGTTCCACTAGGTCCACTAGGTCCTATCAGCATAATAGAAATTATGAACTTTTCGTGTGTTCAAACTATTGATTGCAAACAAGGGGCAGTGCGTGCTGTGCGTTACAATGGTAAGAATATTAATTCAACAATCAAATAAAAGTTAATAAGCTTAATCATTTTTAGTGGACGGTTGTTACTGTATAACATGCGGCTCGGATAAGAAGCTGAAACTCTGGAATCCTTCCCGAAATTTGCTTTTAAAAACATACGGCGGCCACGCCAATGAAGTCCTAGACGCATGCGGCTCCTGCGACAGCAGTTCCATCGTGTCGGCCTCGTCAGACAAATCGGTGATTTTCTGGGACGTCACCACCGGGCAGCCGGTGCGACGATTTCGTGGACATGCCGCTGCTGTTACTTGCGTTCGGGTAAAATTTACCTTTTAACATCAAAATTTTCGATTAAACATATGAACCACTTTTAGTTCAATGAGGAGTCCACAATCGCGGTATCGGGCAGCCGTGATAATACAGTGATGTGCTGGGATTGCAAATCACGAGGAAATGAACCAATACAAACGATGAAAGACGCCCGGGACTGTGTCACCGCTGTACAAGTAACAGACCATGAAATACTAACCGGATCAATCGATGGAAAAATTCGCATTTACGATCTGCGAATGGGGCAGATGACATCCGATTTTCTTGGAGGTTTTAAACTGATATTTTCCCCATTAAAATTTTATAACATTTATCTTTTTAGAGCCAATAACTTGCGTGAATTTCACCAAAGATGGGCAATGTATTTTGGCAAGTTGTGCCGACGATACATTGCGATTAATGGATAAAGATACTGGCGAAATGTTAGGAGAGTAAGTGTTAAATTCTAAATAAATCATTCTTTAATAATTATCTTAATTGCTTTAGGTATAAAGGCCACGAATGCAGAGACTATGCCTTGGAGTCAATGGTTAGTTTCAAGGACACACATGTCCTATCCGGATCAGCAAATGGTTCAGTTTTTATTTGGGATTTAGTCTCGGGAACGGTCGTCAGTAAATTACAGCATCCCAAATGTGAAAATCGGTATTGAAAATTGGGCTGTAGTATACTTTAGCACACCCACAATTTAGCAACGTTGCATTTTCGACTTTTGCGATATTTTTGTTTATTCAATTCTAATATGGTATAATTCTCTCTTTTGTGGTTAAATTTTCATTATGGAGCGATTTAATCGCGAATTAAATTAAAATCAAAGCCGAAAATGCAACATTGCCAGATTGTGGGTGTGCTAAAGCACACATAAGCCGAAAATTGTGTATAAATATCGGTCAATTTTTAATTAAATCAGCAAGTGTTGGTATGCTGAAAATACGATAAAACGTATTGTATCGGCTTTTGTACTACAAAAGTTTGTTATTATTAGTAAATGAAACCCCCTGCCGCGTTGAACCAGTCTACACAATAGCGGCTTTCAAGTCAAACTAGCAGGGGGTCTTGGGGTTGAAATTTACACCTTCATATTTGATAATTGATTTCACGGGCACACAAAAAAAAAGTGCTCTGTACTTTTGACCGGACCTACATAAATCTACGTATTTTGATCCCCTGAACACGAATCCGGGGTCGGTTTGACCCGTACACCCTCAAAAATTCGAGAAAACTTTAAAAAACCGAAAAAAATGGTTAAAATCGGCAGTTTTGGTGACATAGAAATTTTTTTGAACTAAACCGAGCATGATTTTCATGTTTTTCGATCCGCTGAATACAAATTCGAAGTTTATGTAGACCATAAGCCGTTTTTATTGTAAGAAAATTGCAAAAAACCCTTAAAAATTGTAAAAAATTGCGGCTATTGTTCTAAAATTCGAGATTATATGATGAAAATAAACTTTTAAATCTCTACAAAGGATATTTTGCATATTATTCTATTTCTGGAATATGATTTTTGAAGATTATTTGGCTAACCGCGATTTTGTTATTTCTATAGAATTTTTACGATTAACAATTTATTTTTTTAATTCCGGATCAATGAACTTCAAATTTATACTCCACAGATTTGCCAACATGTCAAATTTATTATGATTGCATTAAAAATTTGATATTTATCACAAGAACTTTGATTTTTCTGAAATTTTCAGGGTTTTTTGCTATTTACATGGATTTCTAAGAATGGCTGGACCGAATACCTTCAAGATTTATATTATGCGGATTAGAATACATGAAAATCACGATTAATCTAGCTCCTTAGAATTTTTGTACACAATTACTGCAATTTCTCGCAATTTTCAAAGATTTTTTGCAAGTTTCTTACAACTAAAACAGCTTATGATCTAAATGAACTTCGAATTTGTATTCAGCGGATCGAAAAACATGAAAATCATGCTTGGTTTAGTTCAAAAAAAATTTCTATGTCACCAAAACTGCCGATTTTAACTATTTTTTTCGGTTTTTTAAAGTTTTCTCGAATTTTTGAGGGTGTACGGACCAAACCGACCCCGGATTCGTGTTCGGGGGGTGAAAATACGTAGATTTATGTAGGTCCGGTCAAAAGTACAGAGCACTTTTTTTTTGTGTGCCGGTGTTTTTAATCGGCTAAGCCGACAACTTTAAGGCAAGGCCGTTATTAAACAAACTTGAATTTTTTTTTGAATATGTATCTTGCTGATTAGATATGAAATTGATTTTTTTTGATAAATTAGAAAACATCTTTATCTTAAGTGCTTTTATTTGACAATTTATTTTAGATCAAGGCAGCCGGTGATAAATTCGTTGCATGGACATCCGAAGAGGGAGGAAATTCTTTCCGCCTCTGGAAATTTTATTTATATGTGGAGTTTAAATGAAGAAATTACCATCGATTAAGGCCATAAAATTATATCAATTAAATAGTTTTTTATATAAATTTAAATATGTTAATACCAAAGTCTTTGAAGCAATGACGTAACATGGAATCATGAAATTGCATTATAGAAAAATTAAGACGTAAACTAAAAATATAAACAATTTAAAATGTTGTGGAGCGTCACAGCTTGTCACACACTAAAAATAACATTAAGGTTTGTAAATTTTCTATGAACATAATAAAATTAATGGTGTATATCGTAAACACCAAAAAAATGAGGTTATGTAACATGTGCTCTTATTTATAGAAATGTATCATCGCATCCCTTTCGTTTGTCCTCTCGCAACAATGGTCGATTGTTGCACGATTTAGGCACACGGGCAACAATCCGGCCGAGTGCCACACCGAAATTCCCATTTAAATTACGGCCGCTAACGAAAATTGGATTCGGTATAACGACCGGATGTCTAATACAAATTTCAAATCTGCAAATTGTCGGATGCGACGCGAAAAATCGATTGCATGGCTATAAAGTCGAAGATCATGCAGCCAATTTTAGCTGGAGCAAGCTTTGGAGTTATATTTGGCCGCAAATATGGAGTTTATTAGCAGCAATTGCGGTATGGCATCTGGGTGTTATCAGTAAACTTTTGGATATTTTGTGGAGATTTAGGGATATTATGCGTTAATATCTTGACGGGATAAAGCGGTACACAATTTGGTAAAAGAATAAAATTTGAAATACTTCGTATTGGCCAAGATTTCGGTCTTACAAAGTTCACGATCTGAAGGCGAATTCTTATGGATTTCGACGAAATAAAACGAAAAGAAAGAATCAAATTTTTCGATATCTTGGTTTAATATCTGGAGAAGAAATAAAAAGGATAGTTACTAAATTGTTAACAGTGACGGATTTAGGCTCGCTGCCGCCCTAGGCCCCGTACGATGTGCCGCCCTTTTTGATAAAATGAATTTCATTAATTTTGATTCAATCTTTTTATTTCAAAATAACTTTATTTAAATATAATTTTTTAAACATGACAGATAAATAAGTTATAAACTTTAGACAGATAAATGATAAATATTAAAAACGCTTCATACACGTGAGATTAATCTCACTAAAGGAACAGAAATTAAAAAACATTACTCGATAAAGACTATAATTGATCTATTAAAAAGTTAACATCTTTTGGAAAAACTTTATTTGGAATTTTTTAAGGTGTTTTACGAACAATTTTACCCCAATTATTCGGCATACTTCATAACTTTCTTTTTCAATCAACAATCAGTGATGGATTTACGCCTAGGCCCGTGAGGCCCGGGCCGACATAATTTAGAGGACGGCAAAATTTTTGAAATACCAAAATTTAAGAGGTGAAAAAAAGTAGAGACAATCAATTTCAAAAATTAGTTCAGATTAGTTTTTATAAAAAATTTTGGCTCAAGTGTACTTTAGCACACCCACAATCTGGCAACGTTGCATTTTCGACTTTGTTTTTAATTTAATTCGCGATATTTTTGATGATTTAATTCTAATATGGTATAATTCTCTCTTTTGTGGCTAAATGTTCATTATGGGCTGATTTAATCGCGAATTAAATTAAAAACAAAGTCGAAAATGCAACGTTGCCAGATTGTGGGTGTGCTAAAGTATACTTGAGTTAAAATTTTGTATAAAAACTAATCTGAACTAATTTTTGAAATTGATTGTCTTTACTTTTTGTCGTCTCTGAAATTTTGGCATTTCAAAAATTTTGCCGCCCTTCAAATTATGTCGCCCTAGGCCCGTGAGGCCCGGGCCTAGGCGTAAATCTATCACTAATTGTTGATTGAAAAAAAAAATTCTGAATTATGCCGAATAATTGGCTCAAAATTGTTCGTAAAATACCATAAAAAATCCCAAATAAAGTTTATATTGATCTCCATATTTGCGATTGTGTTTATTAGACTGATTCAAAAAAAAAAATGATGAATTTTTTTTTCTTAATTATATCGAAAATATTGTTGGGAATGACAAATAAAAATTCTGTGAAAGTTTAAGCTCTTAATATTAATATTAAGAGGTGCCGCATCGCAAATTTCGATTTTCCATTTAAATAACATGGGAACAATATTCTGTTGCACTTTGGAATTTTATAGCTCACGTTGGTGGCAATATTTCGGAATGACCAAGGTATATTATTGTAGAAAATTGAACGATCTACAAAAAAGGTCTCCAACAAGTTTTTGCTATATTTGTTCCTTCAAAAGTTATTCGAGGTCAAAGTTGAACTAAAGAGAAATTTTAATATTTTTTCAATTTTTTGACGCAACCATGAATTTTATGAAAAAATTTTATAGGAAATTTTTTGTAGAGCACTTTTTTCTATAACTTATCTCTATAAAAGTTTTTGATATTTTTCACAGGTCCTAAGTTAGTTGCATTCAACTGAAAATTCCCTAAATTTTTATATTTTTAACATAAAAATTATTTTTTTTATTTTAATTAAATAACTTAGGAGCTGTGAAAAATATCAAAAACTTTTATATTTATAGAAAAAAAAGTGCTCTACAAAAAATGTCCTATAAAATTTTCTCATAAAATTGATGGTTGCGTCAAAAAATTGAAAAAATATTAAAATTTCTCTTTAGCTCAACTTTGACCTCGAATAACTTTTGAAGGAATAAATATATTAAAAACTTGTACGAGACCTTTTTTGTAGATCTTTCAATTTAAATCAATATTGATATTTAAAATCATGATCCGACTTCTGGTTTCCGAGAAAACTTGTCTCCCCTTGTTTGCCTCCTCATTTTTGAGAACCTTTTTTTCAAAGCACTGTAAAAGGGGGAGGGGGGACATATCGGGGCAAATAAAAAAAAAATAGTTCAAAACTTCAACTTTTACATGCCGAAGACCTTTTTTAATATCTTTAAAAAAAAATGGCAGCAGTTTTAAAAAAGTCATTTTTTTTTACGTTCTCATGGTGGTCCACCCTTAAATGGAAAATCGAAATTTGCGATGTGGCACCCCTTAATATTAATATTAAGAGCTTAAACTTTCACAGGATTTTTTTTTGTCATTCTCAACAATATTTTCGATAGAATTAAGAAAAAAAATCATTTTTTTTAATCAGTCTAGTGTTTTGTTTGATAAATCTATTAATTGGTGTGTGTTTTTTTTTTCAGAGTGCCTTAGTGGTGGCTATTTTAAACATTCAAATTCCGCAATGTATGGGAGGTGTGGTGAATATTATAGCGAATTTTTCCGACAAGGGCAACACGGAATTGTTTTTCCAGGAAATGAAAACGCCAGCTTTTCAACTAATCACAATGTATTTTGCTCAAGTAAGATTAACAAAAAAGATATAATATTGCAATCAATTTATATAGAATTAACTTTGCAGTCAGCCTTTACTTTCCTCTACATTTATTTGTTGTCGGGAATCGGTGAAAATATTGCGTTGAGAATGAAAGACGACATTTTCGCGTCGGTCCTACGACAAGACATCAGCTTCTACGACGTTCATCGCACCGGCGAAATTATCCATCGACTCACTGGTGATATCCAAGACTTTAAAAGCTCATTTAAACAATGCATTTCCAGTGGGTTGCGTAGCCTCACGCAAATCATCGGCTGTGGCATATCGTTGTATGTCATTTCGCCGCAAATGACGGCCGTGACAATGTTCTTCATTCCCAGCTGTATATTGGTGGGCACATTTTTCGGCACTTTGCTTCGCAAATTGTCACGCTCGGCGCAAAATCAAGTGGAAAAAACGACAGCAATCGCTGAAGAAGCCGTCAGTAATATTCGCACGGTGCGGGCATTTGCCATGGAAAACCAAGAACAGGAAATGTTCCGAAACGAGTCGGAATTGGTGCAGATATTGAATCAACGGCTGGGACTTGGAATTGGATTGTTTCAAGGCGCCACGAATTTGTTTTTAAATGGGTAAAATTTATGTTTAATTTGAGTAAAAAAAATTGCTAATAATTTTGGTTTTTAGTATGGTGCTTGGTACGTTGTATATGGGAGGATATTTGTTGTCGGTGGAACAATTAACTCCTGGACAATTAATGTCGTTTTTGATGGCAACTCAAACGATTCAACGGTCGTTGACACAAATGTCTTTGTTGTTTGGATCGGTGGTTAAAGGCCTAGCGGCAGGAGCTCGGGTTTTTGAAGTATTTTTTTTTTAATTTTTTTGTTGAATCAATTTTTAATATATATATTTTTAGTATATTGATTTGAAGCCCACGATACCCTTATCGGGTGGAGAGATAATTCCGTTTCATACTTTAGCCGGAAATATTAAGTTTAAAAATGTTTACTTTTCGTATCCATCACGACCGGAACAGGTAATTTAATTTATCATAAACTTTTTAAAAAGCGTTTGGAAACGCTAATTGACATGTTAATAACGTTTAAACTAAACCAAATTGGAGTAATTTAATGAATTTAAAGTTGATTACCAAAAGGATAATTTGTTGTATATGCAACCATATTTACAGGGATAGCTACATATAGGTCGCTAATCATTAGCGATAACTTAAGATCAAGTTTTACCGTAAAAATTAGCTTATATTACCAGTGGCGTAGCTACCTAGGGGGTAGGCGGGGCAGTGCCCCGGGGCCCTCAAGCTCAGGGGGGGTCCTCGAATTCTTACCAGAAATCTCGATCGAACTGAAATTCAGTTGGAAGTTCACCTATTATGTAAGGGATTTTTTTTTTTTTGGTATAATTTTTATTTATAACTAGCTGATCCCCGGAACTTCGTCTGCGTAACGTAGGTGTAAATTATGTTTTCTTTTCAAATTTGCCATTTGTAGTGGTGTATGAAAATTTTTATTGTTCTTATTTCTTTTACGAAAAACATAATCATACCTGAAAACACTATTTCGTCAACTTTAAAAAGACACATTTAATAAACAGTTGCAGAGAATAAAATTGTTCTATGTAATGATCAATTCATTTTCAAAAAATATTTATAAATATCTAAGAAGAGTATGTTCAATTGCGTATTCCTACGGTAGACCAAATAATCTGTAAATCAATCAGCATCTATACATAAATAAAAAATTTAATAAAGTTTAATAAAGTTGGTCTTAATTATAAAGAAAATGGGGTGACCATGCGACATTTTTCAAATAACTTACATTTTTAAACTTGTGATATCTTTCGAATGGAATGTTCAAATTGAATAACTCAAAAATTTATGTAATGGTATTGAAGCAAACTTAAATATGAAATCATTTATTTTGATAAGGATTAATCCCAAAGTATAAATAAAAGAGCTTTTATAGCGGTGGCATTTATATATATTTTTTAAAATGAAAAAACACTTATTGTGACATAACTATACTAGTTAGACATATGCTGTCGCTTTATTTTTTGTAGATAATGATATGTTCTGCAAAATCGTACTACATTATTTTGTTCTATAACCAATAGTTTTCGCAGCGCACGTGATAAAAGAATTTTTATTGGTAATTTTTTCAGACCTTGAGTTACATTATTGGAGATTTAGTATGGATCCTTATTTTTTTTGAAATTTTAATATAGCCTATGTTCACTGGAAATAGTGTAGCTTCCTAACAGTGAAAGAATTTTTTAAATCGGTCAAGTAGTTTCGGAGCCTATTCAAAGCAAACAAACAATCAAATCTTTCCTCTTTATAATAATAGAAAACCTAGTTAGTTTATACATAGTAGTGGGGCCCCATTTTTTAATTTGTCCCAGAGCCCTTGGTTACCTAGCTACGCCACTGTACATTACATGGTAAAAATTAACTTTAAATACATGAGGAATATGAAAAGAAGTCTACTTTAACACAATAATTTATCAAAATTTATTTTGCAGTTAGTATTGAACGATTTCAATTTTGAAATCGCCGCTGGCAAAACGATTGCTTTGGTTGGCTCATCCGGAAACGGAAAATCAACGGTGGTATCACTTCTGGAGCGGTTTTACGATGTTGATGCCGGATCGATCACAATCGACGGCAAAGATATTCGAGCCTTAGATCCATCCTGGTTACGGCGTCGTGTGTTGGGCTTTATTAGCCAAGAACCCGTTTTGTTTGCCACATCCGTACGAGAAAATATCCGATATGGAAAATTGGACGCTACAGATGCCCAAGTAAATTTCTCGTCCACCTATCGATAAAAAGTTTTATTTTATATTTAATTTTTTTGTAGGTTGAAGCGGCCGCGAAACTAGCCAACGCCCATGACTTTATCACCGAATTTCCAATGGGATACAACACGGTGGTGGGTGAACGAGGTGCAGCCCTATCCGGCGGCCAAAAGCAGCGCATTGCCATTGCGCGAGCTTTGCTGAAAAATCCGTCGATTTTGATTTTGGATGAGGCGACCAGCGCTTTGGACACGGAATCGGAAAAAGCTGTCCAAACGGCGCTGGAAAAAGCGACCAAAGGTCGCACCGTTCTAGTAATAGCGCATCGTTTATCGACCATCGAAAATGCCGATTTGATTTGTGTGATAAAAAAGGGGAAAATTGTTGAGGTATACGAATGCATTAACGACCTTTCCATTCCATTAATTCCCGTCTTTTCCTGTAGATAATAAAAACTCCTAGAAAATTTTTGAAACGATATTCTCGAAGAGCGCAAGATTTGATCGATAAACTTTAATTTCTTTCCTTTTTTTGTAATGGTTTCAGTAGGTTTGTTTTCCAGAGTTTAATTTTTGTCGTTTTTTGTTTAAGATGGGAAAACATCAGGAATTGATTAAAGCGAAAGGGTATTATTGGAAATTGGTACAAAGACAGACAAAGGAAGAGAAAGAACGAGCTCTAGCTGCTTAGATTTAGGAATAATGGTTTGAGAGAAAAGTATTTTTTTTTTAATTTACTATTGTGTTTAAGTTAGGTGATCAAGAATTGTATTGTTATATGTATATATATAAAATGAAACTTTTGTTAAAGTAAAAAGAAAACTATCGAGAGCCATCAGGGATGGAACTTATTTAAAAAGAATTAATTTATAAATTTAATGGAATTGAAATTTTTTCATCTCATGTTTGGAATTTGAGCAAGAAACACATGAGGGTTAAAAAAAGACAAATACATGAATGGAAATCAAATATCGCTGTATTTATATATCTTAACAAAACTTTTGTGTTTGAGAAAAATTATAAAAATTGAATATTTTTCATTTTTAAGAATTTTTCAGAACTATATAAAACTTTTTTTTCTCAAGACTTGAGATTTATGTATATATTTTATTGTTATTTACTGTCGCTTTATAATTACGAAGGTCTTTAACAATTCTAGGGTTAATAAAAATCTGTAAATCGATATATATATCGAAAATTTGGTCGATACGAGATTCGAACTCAACACCATGACCAAAGAATGAAAAATGGTTGATTTTTCATGTCCATTTAGCTCTACATTAGGGTGGTTCTTAATAGGGGTGTTTTTGAATTTCCTTGCTCCCACGGGCTCAAACGCTTCCAAATTGATAAAAGAAAATTCTGTGAAAATTTGAGCTCTTGATATTTACACTTGAAGTGAATCTTACATAAAATGGATTAAAGAATACTTTTTTCTTTTGACTATTATTAGAGTACTTTTTTTTCAATCAAGCTATACAAATATTTTACCACACAAATCAACAACAAGGGTGAAAATCGACGTTTAAAGTGACCGAAATCGTAAATTTCACTTAAAGTTTAACTATTTTTCTCAAAAGTCACCAAAGTTGCAAGGTTTTATTTTTACGTTTTTTCTTTTCTATTGATGCAAATTGAAAATCTTTAACTCGTGAGAGGAAAATTTGTATTAAATAAGGGAAACTTGAGAAATTATATACTTGGAAAAGCCGTGAACTTGAATTTAACAAAAGGAAACATTTTAAGGAACATTTTCTTCTCTTGAGTGGTCCATAGCAAATGCATTTAAATGCATAAACCATTTTTTTTTTCTAATTTAAATTGCAAAATCAATGATTGTTTAAATTAATTTAAATATATTCCAAGTACCCGTGAACCTGATATTATTATTATTGAAAACTATTTACAAAACATATCCCTTCACCTTGGGATGGCAGGGATGAAAATTATCCTTTTCCATGATTGAGGAAAGTTTTAGAGTTCATTAACCAATAACCATACCAGAAGAACAATCGGTTGTCTATATAAATGCAAGCATTTTTAGATTGTAATTGTTGAAGTTATTTTTTAATATTAGACCGATAATACAGTCGAACTTGGATAAGTGACACCTGGGTAAGTGAAAAAACTGGATAAATGAGAATAATTATCGAGTCCCTTTGCTTTTACTCTCAAAAACTTCCATAAGTGAGAAATGAAAACCTCTGCAAGTGAGAGTTATTTTTGACGTCAAAACCTCTATACTTGAGACTACTATTCACGCTATACTTCTATAAGTAGGACTCGAGCACATTTTTTTTTCTTTCTTTCACCTATTCTCTACATTTTCCAAATCTTATTAACCCACTTCTGTATAGTTTACTAATCATTTATGTAGCAAATTGTTTATGCAATATTCGTTAGTCGTACAACAGTTGCTCAGTGTCATTCACCCAGAGTGTAATCAAAATACCGAAACGCAAACTCAAAGCATTTTCTCTGAGTGAAAAGCTTCAAATAGTTAATTCATTTGAGGGTGGAAAAACCCGAGCTGAAATTCTCGATGAGTTCGGTGTTCCAGAATCATCATTTCATAAAATAATAAAATTTAAAGAATTTTCAAATTCAATGCGCTGAAGGGCATGGAAACATGAAGACAAGTCGCCTGTCTGAGTTTCCTGATGTCCTGCCGCTTGCCTGAGAAACCTGGTTAAATGAAAACCTTCATAAGTAAGAATAAAATGTTGGTCCCATCAACTCTCACTTATCCAAGTTCGACTGTACTAATCAATGACAAAGACGTATATATTTAAAAAAAAGGTAAGGTTTTTAAAAAATCAATTTTTCAATTCATTAAAAGTTTGATTTTTTTATTAAAAAATAGATTTATCAAAATAAATTTTCTAGGCTTAAACTTGCAAATCGACAAATATAAGAAATGTTAGCATTAGTTACTGAAAGACTTATGGAGCTTCTCAAAAATCAAATTTTTGAAAATATTTAAGCTTTAACGGTGATCTACAAGTTGAAAAGCCAAGAAAATTTGTCTTCAATAAGTTACGTAAAAAAAATATTTAAAATAATTACAAAATAAAAGAAAAAAACGATATTATTTTTGGCAAATCCGAATTGTTGTTTTGTTCATAACGATAATAACTCCATCGTCTTGCAATTCTCTTAGGGCATCTTCAAACATTTCACGTGTCACCATCTAGACAAGAATTAAAAAAATTAAAATTCGTAACATTTTCAAAATTCAATACAAATCTTACCAATTGAGATTGTTCCTTCAATTCTGCATGCAATTTTTGATAGTTCACGGTTGGTACTTTCCCCTTACTGACCACAATATCTTTCAAAGCATTGACCAATTGCAAACGGCGTTTTCGGGCGGCAGTGCTCAATCCTGTAGTCAAAATACTCACATCAATCTTACCCGACAACGGATCGGTTGCCGACTGTTTTAAGGCCTCGCGATGTAGCCTGAAAATCATCCCAAATATTACCAATTTTAACATCGAAAGTAAAAAGAAACTAACCGCCAAGCTTCGTCAACATCAACAATTTCCACAACATTAGAAAACCGTACTTTGGCGTGGGCCTCCGACAGTCGAATCAACGATTCCAGTTGACGAGGATAAGCCGATATTTGTCCTCGTCCCGATCCAACTTTGCGCATATCCACATACACTTGAATCAATTTCTGCGACGCCTCGTCACTGAGCTTTGGATGGAAATGTTCCTTGGCATAGGCAATGTAATCGCGCAAAACACTCATATTAATCAAATCATCTTCTTCTTTCTCCGGAGTTTTATAATATAAAGATACCAAATGCCTCGCCAGACGACGATCAAACAATTCATTTTGAGGATCAAGAATTAAAAATATCAAATCAAATCTGCCAAAAAAATACGATTAAACTCTTGAAAATGATCCGCTTGGTCAAATTTCAACTTTTTTACCTGGACATTAACGTGTGTGGTAACTGTACATTTTCGATGATGGTTTTATTTTTATTCCACTGCGATTCCGATGGATTTGCCGCTGCCAAAATTGATGTGCGGGCATTCAACTGGCAAATAATTCCAGCTTTGGCAATACTTAAAGTTTGTTGTTCCATCACCTCGTGCAAAACACTCCGGGTCGAGTCATTCATTTTATCAAATTCATCAATGCAACAAATACCGTTATCGGCCAAAACCAGTGCTCCGCTAAAATCAAAATCCAATAAAAAAAAACGATAAATTTACGTTATGAGTCAGGATTTCTCAAGCGGGCCACTAAAAATCGACTATTCGATTGGTGGGTCAAAAAAATCAATTATTTTTTTTTTTACAAGTGACACGGAAAAATGGGTTGCTAGACACTTTAAGAAAATTCTCACCAAGTATGAGCTCTTAATTTTAATAGGAAGATCCTCCGCATCGCAGTTTTGTATTTTTTCTCAGTCCAATAGAAAAAAATTCATACCTCATCATTTATCGATTGGTACAGAAAAATGTTTTGAAAGAATTTTTTAAGGAAATTTAATGCTCTACAAAAAAGGTATCGTATATTTTTTCTGTAAGCCTCACCATTTGAAAGATATTAAGGATTTAATTTTGATTATTTTAAGACAAATTTCATTTTTGTTTATGAATTTTATAACTCGACAATAAATGACTCTTATACAATGCGCAATACAAATTTTTGTTGGAAATTAACTGCTCTATAAAAATGGTTTCTTATGTTTTGGCGATTAAATTAACCGTTTAAAAGATATTCATCATCAAACTTTCATGTGTACGGATTTTAAAAGTTTTTGATGAGATATTCGAAAAATTTCAATTCAATTTATAATTTTTGAGAAAATTTACACGAATTTCAGTTTTTATCAACTGAGAAACTTCAAAATATTTTTCAAGTTTTTTTTATACTGAAATATATCATAATATATGTATAATGAAAACTACTTTTTTTATTAATAAATATTTAACAAAGCGATAAATAATGTAATTTTTTTTTTTTTAATGGAGACAAATATACTTAAGCATCAAAAAAAAACTTGAAAAATATTTTAAAGTTTCTCAGTTGATAAAAACTAAAATTCGTGTAAATTTTCTCAAAAATTATAAATTAAATTGAAATTTTTCGAATATCTCATCAAAAACTTTTAAAACCCGTCCACATGAAAGTTTGATGATGAATATCTTTTAAACGGTTAATTTAATCGCCAAAACATAAGAAACCATTTTTATAGAGCAGTTAATTTCCAACAAAAATTTGTATTGCACATTGTATAAGAGTCATTTATTGTCGAGTTATAAAATTCATAAGCAAAAATGAAATTTGTCTCAAAATAATCAAAATTAAATCCTTAATATCTTTCAAATGGTGAGGCTTACGGAAAAAATATAGAATACCTTTTTTGTAGAGCATTAAATTTCCTAAAAAATTCTTTCAGAACATTTTTCTGTACAATCGATAAATGATGAGGTATGCATTTTTTTCTATTGGACTGAGAAAAAAATACAAAACTGCGATGCGGAGGATCTTCCTATTAAAATTAAGAGCTCATACTTGGTGAGAATTTTTTTAAGGTGTCTAGCAACCCATTTTTCCGCGTCACTTGTAAAAAAAAATAATCGATTTTTTGACCCACCCCAATAGATATATTAAAATCGAATAGTCGAATTTTAGTGGCCCGCTTGAGAAATCCTGACTCTAATATATAACCAGTATTACGTTTGCAGGATAAGTTGACGTGTTTCAGGATCTTTCATTATATATGCGGTGAGACCCACCGCTGACGAGCCTTTTCCCGATGTATACTGACTTCGCGGTACCAAATTGTACACATACTGCAACAACTGCGATTTACTGGTTCCCGGATCGCCACACAACAACACATTGATGTCGGCTCGAAAATTTGTACGACCAGAAGTAGCAAACGCTTTTTTCGTGCCGCCAAACAATTGTAAAAGAATGCCCTTCTTAATGTCGTCATTCTCGTAAATCGACGGTGCTATTCCACGTGCTAAACGATCGTAAATGTCCTCTTTTTGCGACAAAAGTCGCAACGATTCGATACGTTCCGGAGTAAAACAATGATCTTTCCTATAAAAAAAAAAAAAAAAAAAACTATTTAATGCTTTTTCAACCCAATAATAATATATCCTATAGGATGGTCCTTAATAAGGTTATTTTCAAATTTCTTTGCTCCCAGGGGCTAAAATACTTCCAAATTGATAACAAAAAATTCCCTGAAACTTTGAGCTCTTAATATTAACTGATATTAACTCTAAGATAGTGCACATTCCAATCTAAGTTTCCTATGGAAATAACATAGGAAAAACTACTTTTGTTGTTTATAATTTTATAACTTGGGAACGAATTAATCAAAAATTATAAATCATATATATTTTCATAGAGAATTTAACGCTCTACAAAAAAGATCTCTTATAATTTTTCCATTAGTCTATTGGTTTAAAAGTTATTCAACGTCAAAGTTTCAATATTAATTAATTAATAATTCACAATTCAACGTCAATATTAATAATAATATGAAAATGAAACTTTGACGTTGAATAACTTTTAAACCAATAGACTAATGGAAAAATTATAAGAGACCTTTTTTGTAGAGCGTTAAATTCTCTATGAAAATATATATGACTAGATGATGCCCACGACTTCGTCCGCGTAACGTATTTTATTTTTCTTATTCTTTTTACGAAAAATACAATCATATATAATAACACTTCACACTCTTGAGAAGAAAATAACCCTGAATTCGCCCTTGTCTGTTAGGGTAGGAATTTTCAAAAAAAAAAAAATCTTATCACATGCCAACTTCCTATAAGGAATACACCGAATATTAAAATTTCATCAGTCAGAGGAGTATATAAATACACTATTTTATATATGCACAGTTTTAAAAACGTTTTTATTTTAAGCTTTATTACTATTATTGTTATTATTAGTATTACTATTTCATTTTTTTCTTTAATATTTCCTTACTGAGCAACCCTAAGGATCTATTTACAACAATTTTGTAAAAAAAAAAGTTTACTGTCAGATTATTACCTATAAAAACATTTATATTTCAAAATGGCAATTTTTTGTACTTTTCATTAAATTACTGTGCTTTTTAATAGTTCAACTAAAAATATTAATACAGATCAGTTTTTAACTTTTAAATACCTTTCCAATGATATATAACTCGCCTATCCAAAGTAAATTTTTTCATCCCTCAGTTTTTACGTAGGGGGTTCATTCCCTTATTATTTTTAAAGAATGATAAGTAGCCTAACCTGTGTGGATAAGTGTGTTGTATCTTAATATAAAGTTTCATTAAATTCGGTTGTTCCGTTTTTTAGTTAAATCACAAGCGCACGCGATATAAGAAAGTTTATTTAGTAATTTTTTCACATTATTGAAGTTTTAGTATGGATTCCTAATTTTTTTGAAAATTGAATATAGCCTATGTTCACCGGAAATAGTGTAGCTTCCCAACCGTGAAAAAATTTTTCAAATCGGTCAAGTAGTTTCAGAGCCTATTCAAAGCAAACAAACAATCAAATCTTTCCTCTTTATAATAATAGAAGATTTATAATTTTTAATTTATTCGTTCCCAAGTTATAAAATTATAAACAACAAAAGTAATTTTTCCTATGTTATTTCCATGGGAAACTTAGATTGGAATGCGCACTATCTTAGAGCTCAAATTTTCAGGGAATTTTTTGTTATCAATTTGGAAGCATTTGAGCCCGTGGGAGCAAAGAAATTTTAAAAGTAACCTTATTAAGGACCTTATTAATATCCTATATAGTTATACCCTTCTTCTTGTTCGTAGAGTCGTTTATTGTCGACTTTTCGGAAATGGACAACATCCACGTGAGTTTTATAAACGGCTCGAACATTCCGCATTCGAGGATTGAGTTGTATAGGCATGGCTCGATAGATTCCCGTGACGGTTACCCGGTCACCGGGTTGAACAAAGTCCACTAGGTCGTTGTGAGCGAATAAACCGACCGTATGTGGTGTTTGACCTGCAGGCATATCATCAGGCGATTCTTGTAACTTAATTAATTGCTTATCGGTAAATTGCGAACGATTATGTATCAGCGAAAAGCAATGATTCGTGTTGCAATTGGTGCAGAGCGTCGGCTCGGCAATGCGACCACGGTCGATCTCCACCGTGGTCGTATTCTTGCACACAATGCACTGGAAGAATGCCTCCCGCATTTCGGGCATAATGTTTGACGTACGAATAACCATTCCCGAAATGGTGATCAATTGATCAATGTCCTCCGGGTTGAGGGAACGCATGTTTTTCGTCTTATCCGCATTGAATGGCCGCACTTGAATGTGATGTTCGAGATTGTCGGCCGGATAACGTTCGAAGTACAGCTCATTGATGGCCGAGTCTAACATGGGAATGACTTCTTGAGGATATGCCACCAGTTGCTTGTATAAAGTGGCGTCGAACGTCTCCAGGTGCTGGCAATTAACGTTCATAAATGGCTCCTCCAACGTGTGAATCTTCAATAAAATAAATCTTTGTAAGGAATTTTTTTTTTTTCGAATAAGTTTCAAGAATTACCTCATCCAATTTTTGAAGATACAACGGCTCGTTTTCGTTCATTCCTTCAACGCGTTCATCTTCTTCCGTATTTAAATCGATATAGCGCAAAATAAACTGTTTAAATTTTTCTTTGCAACGTGAAACCACAACATTTGTACCCCAAACGACCAAATCTTGATCTGGACCATCGGTTTCAGAGGATTGTTCAGGAATTGGTTCCAACTAAAAAAAAAATAAGCAGTAAGTCTCATATAATCAACAATTTTGTCTATTAGTTCGTTAAAATGCTATACCTGCTATAAGGTATTGTAAAAACAATTATTTTTTAAATGCTAAAACTAGCTAAGCCCGGCAGACGTTGTCCTGCCAGCCATCGATTGCATTAATTTAATGTAAAGCACTAAATCGGGGACTTTAAATGAACTTTTCAGGGCCTTTATTAAATCATTATTATTTTTGAAAATAATTGGTTGTATTTTTTTCAAGGTAACATCTATCAATCAAGTAGCATTCTTCCTCCAGAAGAAGATACAAATTCCCGAAGTGGATTGATCATTATTGACGTACTATAACTCAATTTCAACCTCTATCTACTGGAAATTGGTGTTGAACGACAAAAGTTGGTATCCAAACATTTTTCAATCTTCCCAGATTCTTTTTCTTCATCCAATAGTTCCAAGAAATGTTGGAAAATTTTAGTTTTCACCTTATGTAAAATGGATTGCGTTATATAGAGCACTAAATCGGGGAGTTTAAATGATAATTTTTTTGGCAAATTTGTGTTAAAAATATGAGCTTTTCAGGACTATTAAATCTATATCTATATATATTATTATAAAGAGGAAAGATTTGATTGTTTTGCATAGGCTCCGAAACTACTTGACCGATTTGAAAAATTCTTTCGCTGTTCGAAAGCTACGCTATTTCCGGTGAACATGGGCTATATTAAATTTTCAAAAAAAATAGTAAATCATACTAAAACTCCAATAGTTAGTGAAAAAATTACTAAAAAACTTTCTTACATCGCGTGCGCTGGTGATTTAACTAAAGAACGGAACAACCGAATTTAATGAAACTTTATATTAAGATACAACACAACTACCTACACACGTTAGGCTATTTATCATTCCTTAAAAATAATAAGGGAATGTACTCCCTACGTAAAAACTGAGGGATGAAAAAAAAATTACTTTGGATAAGCGAGTTATATATCATTGGAAAGGTATTTAAAAGTTAAAAAGTGATCTGTATTAATATTTTTAGTTGAACTAATAAAAAGCACAGTAATTTAATTTAAAGTACAAAAAATTGCCTTTTTGAAATATAAATGTTTTTATAGGTATTAATCTGACAGTAAACTTTTTTTTTACAAAGTTGTTGTAAATAGATCCTTAGGGTTGCTCAGTAAGGAAATATTAACGAAAAAAAATTAAAAGTAATAATAATAATAATAATAGAAATAAAGCTTAAAGTAAATACGTTTTCAAAACCGTGCATATATAAAATTCTGTATTTATATACTCCTCTGACTGATGAAATTTTAATATTCGGTGTATTCCTTATAGAAAGTAGGCATGTGATAAGATTTTTTTTGAAAATTCCTACCCTAATAGACAAGGGTGGATTCAGGATTTTTTTCTTGGAGGGGGGACAATATCTTTTATTTGCAAGTGCGTGAAAGGGATCACGAAAAAAGTTCGCAATTCCAGCCAGAAATCATCATAATGATAAATAATAAATAATCATATCATATCATAATGATAAAAGAAATTTAAAATCCTCTTCCAGAGCAAAAGGCATATGCCAAATCGTGAACGGTGAACTCTGGACTATCCAATATGGTTTAATTATATAGTTGAAATTCAGATATTTCAATAATAAGTTTAAAGATCCATAATGGTTCTACATGATTATGGAAGAACTGGGTTTCGTGCAATTGTACAAATTTCAATTTCGCGGTTGTGTTGTACTTTGCAGTAGTGTAATAGTTTTTGAAAAAAGGTTCATTCGGGAATCGAAAAAGGGAGATGGGGTTATTTTGATGCGAGTATTTTGATAACTTTCGACTTTTTTTAGTCATAAGTAAGACCGAATTTATTGAACTAGGCGATATTTTTTATTTATGTATAGATGCTGATTGATTTACGGATTATTTGGTTCACGGTAGGTATATCTATCGTAGATATACGCAATAGACCATACTTTTTTTAGATATTTATAAATATTTTTTGAAAATTAATTGAATATTACATAAAACTATTTTATTCTTTGCAACAGCTTATTAAATGTGTCTTTTTCAAGAGTGTGAATTATTCTTAAGTATGATTATATTTTTCGTAAGAGAAATAAGAATAATCCAACACGTTACGCAGAGGAAATCGCGGGGATCAGCTAGTAAATAGATAAATTGAAATTAGAAAAAAGCTTGAAAATTATTAGAATCACCTTCCTTATTAACCCGCAGAATCCCTCGTTATAACAATTATAACTCTACGTCAATATATAAATTAATAAATTACGTTTTGAGAACCTCTACTTCTAAAAATTACTATACGATCATAACAATGAAGTATTGACAATTAACGATTATTGTATTGACCGTTGAAAAAGCCGTTTTTTTGCGATTACAGGTATGATAATGACGCAAGAAAAGATAAAAACAATCATTAAAGCGGATTACATATATTGACAAAATTTCAGCTAAATGGATGCAAAACTTTTTGAGTTTTTGAAATCTACACAAACCAACATAGCAATTCTATATAAGTAGATAAAACATAGATTATTCATTGTTTATTTAAATCATAGATTGTCAGAGGTGGGCAACCCGCGAGATGCATCAGATTTTTATAAAATGTATACATTTTATAATGACCATAGTGGTGTAAATCGATATATTATAAATGTTAACAGTGTATCTAAATTTAGTATGGAGAATTTGAGATATAACTTTAATGGTGACCCGCGGAGTTATGATGCATTTTCGAAGTGACCCGTAATACAATTTAGGTTGGCCACCTCTGACTTAAAATATACTGATTGTTTGATATCTCAGAACAGAACATAGATATTTAATTAAACGGTCCAATTTATATCCAACTGATGGGTGTCCATTTAATTATTTTATTCGGGCTTCTTCTAAATGCAACTTTTATTATTAATAATTAAACGTAAATAGGCAACCTTTTCTTCCAAAGAAAAATTATTTGAACTTAGTTACAAAGTTTCTATCAAAACAGAAAAACTGTCTTTAAATTGGAACCATTAGTGAAATCAGAATAAAATATTGGTACATCTATTTAAATTGGACTTGTTTGTGACCTTTATACTAATTTTTGGTGAAACACGTCTAAGATGTACCTGAAAACAAAATATTATCAAAATCAATAAACCTGTTTTTGAATTGTACGAAAGAATGCAGGTAGACAGAAATTTACGTTCGAATTATCGACCTTTTATCTATAATTATCATTATTGTGACCGAAACCGGCTTGAATTCCAAACTGATGTGAAATTGAATATAATTTTACCTGAGCTCAACGGGTGGTATGAATTAGCATAATAACAGCTTGAAGTCCAAAATGTGTGAAAAAGATTGGTTTAAAAGTGTCATAAATGGATTCGGAAAAAGGTGTTAATGTGATTATAATTGACAACAAATAATAAATACCTGAAACTGGTTCCAAATTCCTTAAACGATATATTTAAAGCTGCCATTCTCTCATTTTGACCTCATATGCAAGCGAAAAATCTTTAAATTCTCACCTATATATGAGTTTAAAGACATACATAGATATTTCTTAACATATTTTTGTATTTGTCTATTTGTGTCTTTCAAAATTGAATTGTTTTTTTGGTCAATTCGATCCAAAGATCGCTATTAATCAGGAACTGGAAGCTTACTGGAAATATTCCTGTTTTCTTTAGTACTTCCTTAAACATATTTGTTTTATGGGCGAAACGACATCATTTGTAAACTACTATTTAGTTTTTGAATATAGTCCAAGGAGTTTTTACAATCATTTCTTATCCCATAAACTAATGAGCGTAATGGATCTAGTGATTGGACCAATTGTTGCAATTTTACTTTTCCACCAGTACAACATAACCCAGTAGATTCACCGCTGTATTTTAACGCCTTACAATATTGACAAATGATTGTCATTTCCCCAATTGTTCCATATTACAATAAATATTAAGTAAAATATGTAAATAACACATAAATTAAATAAATAAAAATACCAAATTCAAACGGTTGCTAAGCGTTTTGTCAAAATAAATCACAGGCATCAATGATTACAAATAGTATATAGGCAAGTAAGTGTAAAAATTTGCAGAAGATGTCGAAGGACATTTTAATCTTCTAGAGGTATAAAATATTCTTTATATCCGATTCCCATGCCTACCGAATATACATAGAAAATTTCATGAAAATTGGTCCAGCCGTTCTTGAGTTATAAATAGTGTAACTAACACGACTTTCTTTTATATATATATATAGATTGTAAGTTTGAATTTATTTTTTTTTAAATAAGAAAACAATTCAGGTTGCTTAAGATCAGTTTTTTTTTTATTTAATATTTGTAACTATTCAATTAGCTACGTTTCGTTACGTATCGTAACTTCATCAGGTTTCTTGATTCACAAGAAAAATTATTATATTTTCTAGAAAATATTAAATAAAGAAACCGATCTTAAACAACCAGAATTGGCTTCGTATTTAAACAAACAAAAGCTGAGATCTGAATTAATTCATTTCAAATACTTTTTCTGAATTTTAATCAAAGCCTCATATGATTTTTTTTTTTTTTTTTTTTTTTGGAAAAATATGTCAAAAATTTGGTTTTTCTTTTCTTTTTAATGCATAAGAATCGTTCGACAATACAATTCATACATTAAATGGTCATATGGAAAAGTTATGGCTACGTCAAACGTTTTCTACCTGCTGTTTACCGATAATTAAAATTTCCTTTTTGGTGGCTGTTGGAAAACTTGCGTGGAACTTATGGAAGTTGTGGCAACAGAAAAAAGTCCCAAAAGGTTTATAATAACGCCATCATTTTCCCTCTCAATACATAATATATATTGACTGATTATTTGTATTCTCTTTTTCTATTTTTGTACGACAAATTTCATCGGGTGTCCGAGTTTTTTCGGTACTAACACAATTTAAATGTTAATTACCTGTAACATAAAGAATTGTATTAGTATCTGAAGAAGTTGGTAAGCCGATGAAACGTATTGATGAAAGACAATACAAATAATATATTTACTGATTTAATAACATTTCGTAACATTTAG
Source organism: Sisyra terminalis (assembly GCA_958496175.1). Taxonomy (NCBI): domain Eukaryota; kingdom Metazoa; phylum Arthropoda; class Insecta; order Neuroptera; family Sisyridae; genus Sisyra; species Sisyra terminalis. Next base: position 7,106,528 of record OY292277.1, on the reverse strand, counting down.
ATGAAAAGGCCTACAACAATGACCAATGTCCGATTTGTATGACACCACCATGCTGGGAAATTCGAACCAATTGTGGCCATATTTTCTGCGGCTTATGCTTCAAGGAGTTTTTCGAAACGACCAAATCTGGACCAAATCGTTATCTGTGCCCATTATGTCGTAGCAAAGTTTCCGTCTTACATAAATATTACAAAGTATGTTTCTCGTGAAACTTTTCCGATTGCTAATGAATTCTTTTAAATAGTTTTCCCAATGCCAACAGTGCACTTTTAAACCAATTGAAAAGGGTTTAGGACCTCTAAATTTTCGTAAAAGAACTGGTCCAAAAGTCCGGCTAAAAAAATTAGTTGATAAAGGATTTAGCCGAATCTGTAAGGCGAGTTGGTCCCCAAATGGGAGTCTACATCGAACCTTAGATTAACATGTATATATTAGACTGGGCCAAAAAAATCGAAGATTTTTTTTTTTTTTGAAAAGTATATCAAAAATATTGTTCAAGGTGACAAAAAAAAAAAATTCAGGAAGGTTTGAGCCCTTAATATTAATATTAAAAGGTCTACCATCTAGAATTTCGATTTTTTATTTGTGCTTTAATTTTTACGTCACTGCTGTCAAACTATCAAGGTAAAAAAAATCTTCTGCACTTATATTTATAGAAAATTAAACTCCCTACAAAAAAGGTCTCTTTGAAAATTTTTGCCAGACACGCCGTTTCCGAATAATCAAGCTTTATACATTGATATAATTTTTAGATTTATCTTCTTTATTTTAGATTTTTGTAACAAACGAACAAATAAATATATAGAAATGAACAATATAGATTCTTGAAGGGAATTTAATGCTCTACAAAAAAGGTCTCTTAAGGTTTTTGCATAAAATCACTTTTTCAAAAGTTATTCACAATTACGAGTTGAAGGAAAAATGTAATTATTGTTTTTTTCGTTGTTGAACCAATTTTGAACGAGTGATTTTATGCAAAAACGTTACGAGACCTTTTTTGTAGAGCATTAAATTCCTTTTAAGAATCTATATTGTTTATTGTTTCTTGATATTTATTTGTTCGTTAGTTACAAAATTACAAAATAAAGAGGATAAATTAAAAAATTATATGAATGTATAAAGCTTTATTATTTGGAAACGGCGTGTCTGGCAAAAATTTTCAGATACTTTTTTGTAGAAAATATAATTTTCTATAAATATAAGTGCAGATGATTTTTTTTACCTTGATAGTTTGACAGCATTGACGCAAAAATGAAAGCATAAATAAAAAATCGTAATTAAAAATGATAGACCTCTTAATATTAATATTAACGGCTCAAATTTTCCCGATATTTCCCGATATATATATATATATATATATATATTAGGGTAATTTTTTTTTACTTTTTTTGGTCCCATCGTGAAATTTTGTTGGATATACCAAAAAAAAAATTCCCTGAAAGTTTGAGCCCTTAAAATTAATTTTAAGTCCTCGACCAAGACGTGTAAAGATTTCCCATTGAAAATACACGAAAACTCTGATTTTTTATTTTTAAATTTCTATATCTCAGCGACATTTCATGGGATCACTTTTACCAAAGATTGTTTTTTCTCAGAATTAAACGCTCTACAAAAGTGCCCATTGCGACAAAGTCGTAACTCACACCGGTGAGGTAGTACGGGCCACTGAACCTGATTTCTCCATAAAATTCGCGTTTTTGTTGCATTTATCTCGTAAATAACAAGAGCTACGGAAAAATTATAAATGAAAAACCTGTAGAGAATTTGATTTCATACAAAAAAGTTCCTGTAGATCAAATCGCGAAGATCAATATTAAACGAGATATTAAGGCCTGAATTGATTTTTCTGTGAAATTTTTGCCGATCATTGATTTAAACTTATTAAAATCTTTTTTCTTTCTCTGTAATATTATATAATTCAAGGCTTAATATCTCGTTTAATATTGATCTTAGCGATTTGGTCTACAGGACCTTTTTTGTAAGAAATCAAATTCTCTACAAGTTTTTAATTTATAATTTTTCCGTAGCTCTTGTTATTTACGAGATAAATGCAAAAAAAACGCGAATTTTATGGAAAAATCAGGTTCAGTGACTCGTACTACCTCACCGGTGTGAGTTACGACTTTGTCGCAATGGGCACTTTTGTAGAGCGTTTAATTCTGAGAAAAAACCATCTTCGGTAAAAGCGATCCCATGAAATGCCGCTGAGATATAGAAATTTAAAAATAAAAAATCAGAGTTTCGCTTTTGAGAAATATTATTTTGGATAATTTATGCATTATTGTTGGTATATCAAGTCACTTTAACATAAGTTTTGATATAAGTTCCCACTTGGGTGTCAACTCGTCATAGTGACCCGGCTAGACTCTTGCAAAAAGAAAAAGTTTTATAACTTATTCCTTGGGACTTTCCGCGTTTCAATATTAGTATCTCACATTTATTAGTTATAAGGATTTAAATATTCTTCATTAAATCAATTTCAGATAACTTCTGACGAAGGTTTACAAATCGATAAGACAATCACAACGTTCATGAAAGAATATCAAACAAATTATCGTCTTCACATGTGCACAACGGCACTTCGTTTAAAACTCATTGTTTTGGTTCTCAAAATAATCCTCTTCTGCATATTTATGCTTCTCACTTGCTTTCCCTACCTCAAAAACGGGTTCTATTATTTTCTGTAACTATATCTGAATTTGTAGATATATATATATATATATAAACTTATTAAAATCATTTTTAACATAATCGTGTAATTAATAACCTGGTCCGAGGCCATGGGCACTTGACGAAAATGTCTGTCTGATCGAATATCGGGACGGGTGCGGTGCGGAGTTCCTCGAATTCCCGATCGTGGAGTCTGAACCGAGCCCAAAGAACTGGGGGTTCCATAGTTGAGTGGTGAACTCAAATCAATATCGTTAAGACCTAAAATTTGGAAATTTTAAATTTGATTTTTTATGGGTGTAAATGAATGGCTTACCAGCAGCTGGGCTGCTGGGAAGATTGACGGCCGGTGAGGTCGCGGCCAGATCGTCGGAATTGGCGATGACGACCGGTTGGGAGCCAACGTTACGTTGATTTCCCCATCGCATCGGCGTTGTCGCCGAATTTTCGCTGCCTGATGTACGGTTTGGTGTGGCGTAGCCCCGTTTCGACGGGGTTTTACGTTTTTGTGATGGTGACGACTTTTGGCTGGCGGGAATCGGTGTCGATGGAACACTTTCCGCACCGTCAGCACCTGGTGTTCGAGGATTGTTTTGGGATAGAGGCGATCTTTTCGCTGGAGACGACATTCTTGACGCACTTCCACTATATATAATTAATTAATGAGCAAGTAATTTTGTTGGAGATACAATAGTAACTTCTACAGTCGAATCGAAAAAATACGCGGGAAACTTTGGTTTCGTTTAGAAAATAACAAGGGTGCCAACTTTTTTCTGTTGGCAAAGGTGGGTTGCCAACAGTTTTGAATGCTTTGAATCAGAGAAGAGAGACGCTCTTATTGGCTTTGAATGTCAAAAACAGAGAAGATACTCTCTTTTCTCAAGGTTTATAAAATACACAGGAGGCCTCATGCGGTACGTGACGTTTCCAGAAGAAATTCGTACATATCTTCAGACTGATTCAAATTTCAAAATTCTTCGCATGACGTAATTTTTTTTTTCTAATAGGGCAACCTGTGTAATTTACGTAATTTATAAGTTTTGCTGTTTTCTGATCAAAAAGCGACTTAAGTCAAAGTTTTTAAGCATGTGGACCATCCCCATTTCGAAAACAACGATAAGAAGATATATATTTTTAATGATTAACGAAGACAAAATGTAAAGTGACTTCTCGTCATTGATATGTATATAAATCTCAGGTTTATAAATCTAAAATCATATATCTTGTTATCATTGTTATCGAAATGGGGATGGTCCACATGCTTAAAAACTTAAACTTGAGCTCCGTTTTGACCAGAGAAGTGAGACTCTTCTCTGTTTTTGTCATTCAAATCAGACAAGAGCGTCTCTCTTTTCTGATTCAAAGCATTCAAAATTAGGCAACCCACATTTGCCAACCGAAAAAAGTTGGCACGCTTGTTATTTTCAAAACGAAACCAAAGTTCCCAAAGGCTTGTAAATTACACAGGTTGCTTTATTAGAAAAAAAAAACGTCATACGAAGAATTTTCTAATTGAATCAGTCTGAAGATATGTATAAATTTCTTCTGGATACGTCACGTAGCCACCATGAGGCCACCTGTGTATTTTATGAACCGTGAAAGTTCCCCGCACGCCTCCGTGATTCCCGGCGTTTTTTTTCCATTCGACTTTAGAAGTTGCTATTATAGTCCAACGAAATTACTTGGTCATTAATTAATTATATTTGCAGGAAGTACATCAAGAGTTGGTATATCTCAAACTTTGGTATATACAGATCAGTGCTTCTGAAAACTCCTCTTCGTTAATTTCTTGTTAATCAGTATGGAGAAACCAGAGCAAATTCCCAAACAAACTTTTCCAAAACTTCGAATTACAAAAAACGACAATGAACACAGAGAATTGAAGAAGCTTAAATGTTTAGGCTACTTTAGCCTCGATGGAGAACGAAAATTCTGTGCAGATTCATCTCGTTTATCATATGTGTATGTAAAATACCAGAAATCAAAATTGGACAACATCAAACTAAATTTAAATATTGGATACAACAATGAGGCCAATGTTCGCAAACATCCATTATTTGCCGAGGTGGAAAAACTCGATCATATTTTAACATATTTAAAACACAATCTACATAACTTGGTGTATAAACCGCTGAAGTTGTTGAACACCGATTTCATTGCCTATCGTGGGGCCTTACGACAAATTATGGGAACTATTTATGAGAAGCAGGATGGTTGGTTTATAAACGCTTCGTATTATAAGGGTAACATTTATTTATGTGCTGAAAAAACGGAGAAAGGGAGGCAAAGAGAACTAGAAGCAAATGATCGCGAACGGTTAATGTGTTCGTGGGGTTATAAATTTGAACAATTTCTATTAACATCCGATCCAAAGATCGAGCCAAACGTCACGGCGCCAATTAACGAGAGCGAGGAATTCAATTGTGTTTTTAGCGCGAAAATTGGTCGTAACAAACTCTTATATTGCGCCGAAGTCGATGCAGTGGCCAGTGGAACACCGATTGACATCGACGAACGTTTGGAAAATGTTGAATTTATTGAGTTGAAAACCGCGAAACATTTATCTAGTCCACGTCAAGAATCCAATTTTCGAAGATTCAAAAGTTTTAAGTTTTGGTCTCAAAGCTATCTGGTCGGAATAAAGCGTCTTATGGTTGGATTTCGCGATGATGATGGCATTGTTGACTCCATAGAAACAATGTATGTCGACCAACTACCAAATCAAGCCATTAATTGGACGCCAAACGCTGCCATCAATTTTCTCAATTCATTTCTCGACCATGTTTACGAAGTAGTTTTCAAGGCAAATTTAAAAACCATTAGTCCATTTACAGTGTGGCGATTTGAATTCTCCCCATTCACTGAAAATAGGAATAACATTACTGTTCAATTACATGAAGGACCTAATCAATACTCATTCCTTCGTGATTGGTACATTGAAAAAGGTGAAATGATCACGAAAGACTTAAAATTAGAATAATACAATTTATTTAATTTATGATTTCCTATATATAAATAAAACCTTCATATTATCAGATTTAAAAAGATACAAATGTAAATTTAAAAAATAAAATTATTTTTCTAAAAAAGAATTAAAACTATAGGAGTTATTATATTTTTTTTTTGTTTACAATATAACGTCGCAGATTAAAATTGTTAACACCTACAACAAGGACAACAACACTGAGCAATTCTAATGAGTCAAATCAAATGCATTTTGCAAATTGTCGCAATAAATCTCTCAATCAGATCGGTCCAAGTTGACGTCAATACCTAAAACAATAAATTATTTAAAACATATGCATTAGGGTGATTTTTTTTTACTTTTTTTGGTCCCATCGTGAAATTTTGTTGGAAATACCAAAAAAAAAAATCCCTGAAAGTTTGAGCCCTTAAAATTAATTTTAAGTCCTCGACCAAGACGTGTAAAGATTTCCCATTGAAAATACACGGAAACTCTGATTTTTTATTTTTAAATTTCTATATCTCAGCGGCATTTCATGGTATCGCTTTTACCGAAGATGGTTTTTTCTCAGAATTAAACGCTCTACAAAAGTGCCCATTGCGACAAAGTCGTAACTCACACCGGTGAGGTAGTACGGGCCACTGAACCTGATTTTTCCATAAAATTCAAGGCTTAATATCTCGTTTAGTATTGATCTTCGCGATTTGGTCTACAGGAATTTTTTTGTAGGAAATCAAATTCTCTACAAGTTTTTCATTTATATTTTTTTCGTAGCTCTTGTTATTTACGAGATAAATGCAAAAAAACGCGAATTTTATGGAAAAATCAGGTTCAGTGGCCCGTACTACCTCACCGGTGTGAGTTACGACTTTGTCGCAATGGGCACTTTTGTAGAGCGTTTAATTCTGAGAAAAAACCATCTTCGGTAAAAGCGATCCCAGGAAATACCGCTGAGATATAGAAATTTAAAAATAAAAAATCACAGTTTCCGTGTATTTTCAATGGGAAATCTTTACACGTCTTGGTCGAGGACTTAAAATTAATATTAAGGGCTCAAACTTTCAGAGAATCTTTTTTTGGTATTTCCAACAAAATTTCACGATGGGACCAAAAAAAAAAGTCAAAAAAATATGCATATTATGCATATATGGCAAGACTACGATTCTTCCGGCGCCACAATATTATGACGCATTCTTATAGATTTTGACGAAAAAAGTTAGCTTACAAGAAATCCATACTGTAAAAATGATTTTATTTTTGCCACTGTTTTAATGAATTTCTCTAGATTTTCTTGCAAAAAAAAAAAAGTGGTCAATTATTACAAATGCAACCCCAATTTTTATGCCACAAAAAATTATAAACAAGAGGTCCAGGAGGGACGCCTAAAAAACAAATTTCTACGGCTCATGTCCCTTTTAACAACATCAATATCTGGCGACTTGGCGAAAATGCATTTTATTTTTAGTTTGGACCCCTGAACCCCTTCTTTGCTATTTTATGAGCACAAAAAAAAATGTTTTTTTTTTACTTGCTTAGTTTACGAAATATCGACCCCTAAAAATGAAAAACTTAATTGATCTTTTTCGCTTTTTCAAACGAATTTCTCATGATTTTCCTATAAAAAAGAAAAAGTAAATGTTTACAACTGTAGCTCCACCAATTATTTTTGTGCCAAAACAAAACTATAAACAAGGATTTCAAGGGTGAAGTCCTGGTGAGGGTTGGGGTGCATCGCTCATATCTGTCCGTATTGGAATTTTGTTTTTAATTTAATTCACGAGTTAGGCCAAAATTTAATAAACATCTCATTTTTGCTTCTTTTGGAGGGCTTCGCCCCTGGACCCCCGATTAATTTACTTTTTGCAGAAACAATTGATGGAGCTACGGTTGTAAACATTTACCATTTTTTTTTTCATGAAAGTCTAATAAATCCGTCTAAAAACGCAAAAAAGATTGATTAATTTTTTTATTTTTAGGGATCGATATTTCGTAAACTAAGCGATATATCGAAAAATTTTATTCTTCATTTTCGTCGAGATCTATAAGAATCCGTCAAAACATCGTGACGCCAGAAGAATCGTAGTATTCCCGCATATATCAATGAAAGCGATTTACAAACCTAAATCTTTTTGTTTTTCCAGCTCTTTAACCACATAATCTTTCAATGTTTTGTAGGCCTCTTCCAAATTATCGTTATGAACAACAAAATCAAAGACACCAGACTTCTCCCCTAAAAAAGAAAAACGGAAAAAATTAGTTTCATATTTGCCTTGGTCTTCCAGATCCATAACGATTACAGAATGTTTATTTTAACTACCAAAGACATTATTATTTTTGGAACAAAAACTAAAATTTACCCTTAAAATTGGTCATTTTTGAGGGATGACTTTTCCTTATGAGGAACAGTTTTAGAAACGGATTATTGAACAATGCCCTTACATGAAATATAATATGAAAAAAAATTTGTCCCGTGTGCAAAAGGACATCCGCAATATCATTTAAAAGTTTCAAAAAGGACAATTTTATATAAGGGATGGTTATTTTCGTTTAAACTCAGCACAATATTTAAGATTAAATCATCCTTAATGGTATTGCATTAAAAACAATTTGCAAATATTCGCTAGATCCTTGGGAAACCGAAACGGGAAGTTAATGAGGCGAAAAAGCATGCGCCAAATTTGCCCCAAAAATTGATCGATTTTCGGGGGGTGACTTTTCCTTATAAGGACATATTTTGTGAACGGATTATAATACGTGAGATGTAATGTGAAAAAAAAATTGTCCCGTGTGCAAAAGGACATCTGTAATATCATTTCATAGTTTCAAAAAGGACTATTTACAATTTCATAAAAAGGATATAAGGGATGGTTTTTTTCGTCTAAATTTAACTGAATATTATAAACTGAATCATTCCTTAACCATATTGTATAAAAAAAAATAACATTTATTGGCTCGATCCTTGAGAAATCAAATCGGGAATTTAAGGAAGTAAAAACGCATGCACCAAAGAATCCTAGCGGGATCCACATGACGAGTTGGTCCCCAAATAGGAACCTATATCGAAACTTATGTCAAAATATCGGCTTGATATACAATACAATTGCTTGATTTACCATTCGAAATATAATCATTGGATATACGACCGTCTTTGCTATTTATACATATATGTCTTGATTTTACTTCTACCCTAATGATATTCGGTGCTAATTTTACATATTAATTTAAAATATTATTTGATAATAGAACTTGTAAAAATTTTGGTATGAGCCAGTGAATAATATCCTTAGGTAAACGAAAAAAAAAACCAAGTAATTCAAATGCCGTCAATGTGTACCCAGAATTAATTGGAAACGCATAGTATTCCAGTTGTAATAAATTATAACAGTGACGATAATTTTTTTTTATTCATATTTTAATAAAAATTGAACACTAGTTGGTTTTTCTTTTCTTTTGGGATAGTTATTTTGACTCTTGAAAGAGTAATTATCTTCACAGTAAATATAGAAAAACCAAAAAAACATTTTTCTTTATGTTTCCTTAGACTTATAATTAGGAAAATAATATATGTTATGCTCCTATATGTGGCCTATTTTTTATTGAAGTTTTGTGCAAAAAAAAGTTGGTGCAACACTTCGAAAAAAAATAAAACCGAGGTATACTATTAAGCGTAAATCATATTTTATTTTTTTTCGAAGTGTTGCACCAACTATTTTTTCATGCAATTTTTATGAGTTATAGTGCTCATGTAGAAGCATAAAATATATTTTTTTCGTGATTGTCATTTTCAGAGAATACATAAAAAAAAATTATTTCATTTGATTTTTAGGTTTTTCTTGTATTTTTTATAAAAATTTCAAAAAAATATATGATATACTCGGTAAAATAATCTACAGCCTCGCGTTGGTTTCACTTCTTTAGCTTAATTAGTTTTTGAGGTATATAATTTTGAAAAATAGCCATGCGGGCGGACATTTTTGTCCATATTTCAATGTCAACGAGGAATTTGGAGGAAATGAGTTTGTGTATCAAGTTGATATTTTAACATAAGTTTCACAATGGTTCCTGTTTGGGGGCCAACTCGCCATGTGGATCCCGTTAGACTTTTTGCCCTTAAACAAAAAAAGAGTATTAAATTTTGATATTTTTATGTATTTAACGTACCAAATTCAAGTTCGATTCGTGCTGTATTTAAGCGTATATTTAAGCTTTCCTCGCTTTCCGTGCCTCGATCACGAAGCCGTTGCTCCAAATGTCCCAACGATGGTGGTCTCACAAAGATCATGATGGGATTCAGGTCGGTCTTTTTGATCTGTTTGACACCTTCCATTTCCAAATCGAGCACACATACTTTGCCAGTGTTGCGGACCACATCGACAGCTCTATGACTAAAAAAAATATAAAATTTTTCATTAAAATGTTTTTCCAAAAACCATATGGTCAAATGCTAATGATACCTGGTGCCGTAAATGTTGCCACCAAACTCAGCGGTTTCGACAAATTCGCCACGTGCGATTGCAGCGAGCATATCGTCCCGGGTCGTATAGTGATAGTGCACCCCGTGTTTTTCACCCTCACGTGGTTTTCTCGTCGTGTGACTGACACTATAGGCGAACGTGTGGGGAAATTCTTTCAACAGGCGTTCCAGTAATGTGCTCTTACCGGAGCCCGACGGGCCACAGAACACAATCGGTCTAGGTCCAGCCGCCTGAACCATTTTCGACACTGAAATTCCAAAAGAAAATCATTTATGTATTGTGATTTTTCAACTGATGCATTTGCAAAAGTAAACAGGACTTTTGAAAAGTATTACAAGGCGAACATTGGTCGTATCGATCGAAACTTTACCAAGAATCCTTACTTCTTACTATTCTTAAAAAGTCTTGTTTACTTGGGACTTTTTGTCGTCGCTGGTTTCCCATTTCATCCACGTACTGTCTAATCTCTAAAATCAAACATGCTTTGATGGAAATTATGAAAAAATTACGACATATTAAAAGTCTTTTTAAGGGTGGAAATTCTTCCCCATTTCCGCCACAATACAAAAAGGAATTACTTCAGAATCTCTTGTCAATGAACCGGCGCCGACAAATCGTCCCATTCCAAACTACAACCACTTATAGATGATTAATCAGGTGCTTGAATTGACTTACCATTTTCCATATTCAATAATAAATACGTTTATGAAAAATTTTGAATCAAGTTCAGGAAAGTTTGAGCCAAATTCGCACGCAAGATGTTAGTAACTAAGAGGTATAAGTTTTAGTGTTTTTTAGGTCCGAAAAGGGTACAAACGTGTTGTGGTCCCAACAGAAGTCCTACAGAAGAAATGTTAGAAGCAATTTTTTAAAAAAAAAAAAAACGAAATATGTTAAACCAATCGATTGAATGGAAGCCAATCGTGAACGCAACGTGGCCTTGTTCATGGAAATTAAATGAATATTTAGAAAAACACAAAAACTTCATATACTGAGGTTATAAATGCCGTGTGTTTTTTTGTTAAGGCCTTAATTACACATATTGCGTTATCGCGTGTAAAATGATAAAAAGCACTCAAATACTGATAATTACCTGATCGTAAAAAGGAAAACGTCTTGTTTTATTTGATTACTGATTATGGGGGGGTAATTAATTTAATTTGTTTTTCCCTCGTTATATGAAAATTTGAAAAACGTGCCGTCACTTTTCCCCGGTTTTGAATTGACGTATGCTAGGTATATGGCATCGATTTTCTACTTTGTGATGTTCGTTTGTTCGGACCAGAAGGTAAATAAACTGCTATTGCGCATTCCACGAATATAATAATAATAATAATAAGAGTAAAATTCAAAAATAATTTTCAACGCACAAAGGAAAATGTGAAAAAAATAATTTAATTTTAGATTTGTGATTTTCCGTTTCAATAATTTTCCCACCGAGTCCACCTACAACATGTTTATTGTAAATAAAAACAAGCTTTCATTGAAACGATTTTAACGATAGAACCAGTACTTGGTCACGATGAGAAGGTCACGGAAATTTTGGTTGTAGAAGAATTAATTCAAAAACCAATCATTTTAGTAGTTTTAATTTAAATATAAATAAAAATAATCCAAATATTTATGTTTTATGAGGTCGGTCACCTAGCGTACAGTGGTACAAAGTTGTGATTGACAATATTTTTCAGTTTCCTACTTTATCACCATCAAATTTCAAATCGTTTCAAATTACAAAACTCGTGAAAATTGTGGCAAAACATTTTTTTTTATGTTCCGGATTCTTTAATTACGACTTTCTTATAGATAGTCACGAAAAGCTATTTGAAAATGATTATTAGCTATGATTTTTTTTAGATATAACTATTAGGGTGATTTTTTTTTTGACTTTTTTTGGTCCCATCGTGAAATTTTGTTGGAAATACCAGAAAAAAAAATTCTCTGAAAGTTTGAGTCCTTAATATTAATTTTAAGTCCTCGACCAAGACGTGTAAAGATTTCCCATTGAAAATACACGGAAACTCTGTTTTTTTTATTTTTAAATTTCTATATCTCAGCGGCATTTCATGGGATCACTTTTACCGAAGATTGTTTTTTCTCAGAATTAAACGCTCTACAAAAGTGCCCATTGCGACAAAGTCGTAACTCACACCGGTGAGGTATTATGGGCCACTGAACCTGATTTATCTATAAAATTCGCGATTTTTTTGCATTTATCTCGTAAATAACAAGAGCTACGGAAAAATTATAAATAAAAAACTTGTAGAGAATTTGATTTCCTACAAAAAAGTTCCTGTAGACCAAATCGCGAAGATCAATATTAAACGAGATATTAAGCTTTGAATTTTATGGAAAAATCAGGTTCAGTGGCCCGTACTACCTCACCGGTGTGAGTTACGACTTTGTCGTAATGGGCACTTTTGTAGAGCGTTTAATTCTGAGAAAAAACCATCTTCGGTAAAAGCGATCCAATGAAATGCCGCTGAGATATAGAAATTTAAAAATAAAAAATCAGAGTTTTCGTGTATTTTCAATAGGAAATCTCTACACGTCTTGGTCGAGGACTTAAAATTAATATTAAGGGCTCAAACTATGTTCTCCGGAAATAGTGTAGCTTCCCAACAGTGAAAGAATTTTTCAAATCGGTCAAGTAGTTTCGGAGCCTATTCAAAGCAAACAAACAATCAAATCTTTCCTCTTTATAATAATAGATTATTATTTTACTTATTAAAATCCTCTCAAAATTGAAGTATTAACGGTATTAACAACATAAAATCAAATTTCATATATCTAAAACAATTTTTATATAATTTTTTCAGTTATTATACCATATGCAAGCTAATATTTGAATGTGTTACGGTTAAAAAATATTATTGTTAAAGGGGTGCGACCTAAATGTACGTGGAAAAAAGTGAAAATCACGTTAAAAAAATGGTGTTTTAACACCAGATAATAAAACGGAACAGTTATTGTATAATATGTACAGAAAAATATTATATTGGACAACTATGTACGAAAAAAAATGCAACAATGGTTATTTATGACGTTTTGAATTTTGTTCATATTCGGCATAATTATACCTCTGGTAAGTATGAATATGTGCACAAAATATTTTTTTCGAATGATGATTATTTGTCAAGTTACACGCTTCTAAAGAAATGTCGTTATTGAAATTCGTAGTTTTTTGAAAAAAAAATGTCGAACTAAACAAATTTTTTTTAAATATTAAATATGCCGATTTAAATAGAACATATACTGTTCTTTTTACATACAAAATAAAACTAGATATTTTTGTTTTTTTTTTTTTTAATTTACAAAACCGGAAGTAAACTTTTCAAACCAGAATTTTAGTAACTTCGACCATTTTATTTTTTGATTTTTTTATTTCAAAATATAGCCAAAAGTACATTTATAATACACCAGAAGTTTCATAATGGCATTTGCAATAGTTTAGGAGATGGATGAATTAAATTACATACCTGGTTTACGCGATTTAACACTAAAACGCTGCAATAATTATTATTATAATTATTTATAAATTATAATTATTTAAAGCTCTAACAATGTTGTTGGGTAATTATTATTAAAATTAAAACAGTACTTATTGAAAAAATACTTACTAGAAGTATAGTTATGCCGAATATGAACAAATTTCTGAATGCCACTTCTTTTTTTTTGGCTGTCCACTTCACGTGAAATGCCTCAGCATTATAATTTAATTTACAGCTACATAATGTAAACTTATTTTAAATATAAACAACAACATCTAAATATTTATAATAAGTTGGTAAAAATGTTTATGTTTGCAATTTATCCGCCAATGTTGAGGTCAAATTAAAAAGGTTTTTTGGATTATGGGATGGGGTTACGATAAAATGTTGCCGTATTTTATCAAAAGTGAAGACCAACGGAACCCGTAATTGGGCCAGAGAACTGGCCTAATCATGGAATTGGTAGTTTAATTAGACCGCAACTAGTGATACATATATGTACAACCGGTTGCCTACACATTATTAAAATCTTAGTAGTTTGGTATGATTAACTAGGGTGTGATTTAAATACCATGAAAAACGTGAAAATCACGTGAAAAAAGTATGTTTTAACGCCGGATAATGAGAGGGAACATATCTTTTAATAAAAAACACAAAAAAATGTTCTATTGGACATCTATGTATGAAAAAAAAAATGGCAAAAAACAATAGTTGTTTAACAGCATTCAAATTTAATTTACAGTTATATAATGTAAAATTATATTAAATATGAACAAGATCTAAATATTATAAGAAGTTGGTAAAAATGTTTAGATTTGCAATTTATTTGGCAATTTAAAAGTCAAATTAAAAAGGATTTTTTTGATTATAAACTGATATTAACATTGATATACCTAGTAAGTGTATTAATTTATAATTAACTAACAAATTGATTTTACAAATGTGCAATAATAAACAAACTTTTGTAAAAGGCAATTCCGGCATTTATTAATTATTTCAATACACCACGTGGCTAAAATCATATCAAAATTAGTTCGATGGTACAGCATCCGGATGTTTAAGTACAAACAATGGGATTGAATCTACCAATTCCATAATTAAAGAAGAATATTGTTTCTAAGAGATCGTTTATTTGTTTCTCAATTTTTAAATAAATTAAATGATTTACTAATTAAATGATCAATGGACAGAAATTGGGTCAAAAAAATCGATTTTTTTTTACAAGTGACACGGAAAAATGGGTTGCTAGACACCTTAAAAAAATTCTCACCAAGTATGAGCTCTTAATTTTAATAGGAAGATCCTCCGCATCGCAGTTTTGTATTTTTTTCTCAGTCCAATAGAAGAAAATTCATACCTCATCATTTATCGATTGTACGGAAAAATGTTTTGAAAGAATTTTTTTTGAAATTTAATGCTCTACAAAAATGGTATTCTATATTTTTTCCGTAAGCCTCACCATTTGAAAGATATTAAGGTTTAAATTTTGATTATTTTAAGACAAATTTCATTTTTATTTATGAATTTTATAACTCGACAATAAATGACTCTTATACAATGCGCAATACGAATTTTTGTTGGAAATTAACTGCTCTATAAAAATTGTTTCTTATGTTTAGGCGATTAAATAAACCGTTCAAATGATATTCATCATCAAACTTTCATGTGTACGGGTTTTAAAAGTTTTTGATGAGATATTTATATTATATTTTCAATTATATATAATAATATAAATATATTTTAATAATATTAATATTTTAAATAAATTATATAATAAATATTATATAAAGTTTTATAAATATTATATAAATATTATATTAAAAATCTTCAAAAGTTTCCCAGTCATCAATAATATATTTGGTTATCAATTCTGAAGTTATACTTTTATAACGAATTTTATACTCGAATTTGACGTACATAAATAGTATGTAATTATCCACTTTTATTATTTTCTTGTTTTGCAATGCCCAATGATAATATTCGGACCTTATATATACCAATGATAATCTTCTAAAATAGCTGTTGATTTCACAGAAATTTTTTGTTGCTTTGGAGCTCTGGATTTCTGTCCATAGATCATTAAATAAATAAAACATTTAATTTACTTAAAAATTGAGAAACAAATAAACAATCTCTTACAAAAAAATATTCTTCTTTAATTATGGAATTGGTAGATTCAATCCCATTGTTTGTACCTAGATATTCGGATGCTGTACCATCAAACTAATTTTGATATGATTTTAGCCACGTGGTGTATTGAAATAATTAATAAATTCCGGAATTGCCTTTTACAAAAGTTTGTTTATTATTGCACATTTGTAAAATCAATTTGTTTGTTTAATTATTTGTTTAATTAATTAAACGCCTAAGTGCCTAAGTAAAAATAATCAATTTTTTTGACTCATTCTAATGTGTACTTATATATAAAGCTGTATAGTTGTTAGTTCTTGAAAGCAATTACTAACGTTGACAAGAATTTCAATTCGTTTTCTTCGTTTTTTCGTGGTATCTTCCAGTTTTTCCCATCTACAATACAAAGTATGTGTTGTTGTTTGCGTTTTTGAAAAAAACCCGCGTTTACATGTTGCCCAATATCGATTTTGATTGGTCGACGTTTAGTTGACAGATGGCGGTAGATGAAAGTGGAACATGAACATGACGCAGTAAACCGTCACTTTTTGACAGTTGCCCAATAACTTTTAACAATCACACATCATATACTTAAGTGTTTAGTCTGAGTCCCATTAAAAATATTCTTACGTTAGTTGGGAATATTTTTCTAACGTAAACGTTTAGGTAAGCGTAAGCCATTGAATTTGTCAATTTGGTGTTTTTGTCAACGACGTTGATCCAACCTTGACCTTTATATTTTAGTGACAGTGTCACAGCACAGATGGAAGATGATAACCACAGCTGTTTGTCGAAATGGCCCACAAATAACAATCCAAATGGCTTGGGATCGAACAATTGGGCAGGTCTTCCGAGTATTGTGTTGCACGAGATCTTTTCACTGCTGAGCCACAATGAACGGCTGTGGGCCTCGAGCGTGTGCCACCATTGGCGCCAAGCATTGTACCATCCCAATTTTTGGCCCACGGTGCAGTTCTCACTGCACCCGGAGTTCGACAACGACAAGTCGTACTACTTAATCAAGGCGTGCAGCCATCTGGTGCGACAAACCTCGATCGATTTTATGCCGTTGTCGACGTGGTGCATTGAGGAGTTGATCGAACTGCTGCGTCGTCTCAGCAACAACTATAATCTGCGTACCCTGATGCTGGAGCCGAGCCATTGTCACATCCCAGAACAATCGAGCAGTCAGAGTTTCATGCGACAAACCATCTTCGAGTATTTGATCTCGATATGTCCACGGCTCGAGGAGTTCAGTCTCGGGTGCAACGAGGAGCTGTGCACAAACGTTCCCATTTTCCTCGAGGCCATGGCCAAAGCGAAACATCCCGAATACGTTCGCGTGCTCGGTCTCGCCTCGGTCAAACAATTTCCAAGTAATTATTTAATCGTCGACGTCGAACCGCAACTCTTCACCAACTTCTCCAACTTGCGCATGTTAAGCGTCGACTACGACTACGTGAGTGATATCTTTTTGGAAAATTTACGCGGCGCCAAACACCTGGACCGGCTCGTCGTGCACGTGCACGGCTGGTGGGACAGTCATCCGGGGGTGAGCGAAAATGCTTGGAGCAACTTTGTCGCATATCATCCCCAATGCGGGGTTCGTCTTACTCTCATCCATGCCTACGAAGCCATTCAACAACTACATAAAATCATCCTCCATCAATCCCTACCACTAACTCATCTTAAAGTGTTATTCTGCGGAGAGGTAAATCCCTATTTCCCAAAACTAAAACTACTTCAAAAAAAACCAATGTAATCTTCAATTTTAGCTCAACTATTCCGTGTTAAATTTGTTATCGTCGTGGTATCGGATGACATTACGTAGTATTGTATGGGTGGACACACGTACCAACACCACCATGGACTCATTGTTGCGATTTTTCGATCTACACATTCCAGACCCGTTGGTGATGGCTGCGTGGACTTGCACGAAACTGGAGGAGATTGTTCTATTGGGTTATAAGTATATGATCGATGATATAATCGCAATCGCTCGACTGCGGGGTAACGTTTTAAAGCGTATTGTCTTTGCGGACGCTGACATTTTAACAGACGATGATATTTTTGATAAAGCTCGCAAGGTAATTATATATTTAAATGACCAAAAGGATCACACCAATTAAGTATTTAAAATAAAGGGATCACACCTTGTTTTTATTATTTTTCACCTAAGATAGCCATACATTTAAACTCACATCCCCAACCCTTATACTATGGGAATAATGGGGATGACAATCCTTAACGTAAATATTTTTTTTCTCAGTACCTATTGAAGATATCTTCATGAAATTAAAACTACACATGACTATCAGTAAACTAAGTGTAACTTATTTTTTTGAGAATTTTTGCAATATTGGAAATTGTGAAAAACGAGAAGTATATTTTTAGGGGATGGTTTTTTATATCAACCCCCAAAATGACACCTTTCAAAAAAATTATATCTTATATGTTAATTAGGAACCTATCACATGTTTAAGTTACAAAATGGTCAAATTGGTGGAACATAGTTTAAAAAAATAAAAATCAATTCCGGATACGACAGATACGACTATTTTTTTTTTTTGAAAAGTATATCAAAAATATTGTTCAAGGTAACAAAAAAAAAAATATCGCGAAGGTTTGACCCCTTAATATTATTATTAAGAGGTCAATCATCTTAAATTTCGATATTTTATTTGTGCTTTCATTTTTGCGTCAATGCTGTCAAACTATCAAGGTAAAAAAAATCATCTGCACATATATTTATAGAAAATTAAACTCCCTACAAAAAAGGTCTCTTTAAAAATTTTTGCCCGACACGCCGTTTCCGAATAATCAAGCTTCAGACTTTAATATAATTTTTAGATTTATCTTCTTTATTTTGGAATTTTGTAACTAACGAACAAATAAATTTATAGAAATGAACAATATAGATTCTTGAAGGGAATTTATTGCTCTACAAAAAAGGTCTTTTAACGTTTTTACATAAAATCACTTTTTCAAAAGTTATTCACAATTAGAGTTGAAGGAAAAATTAAATTATTGTTTTTTTTTTTCGTTGTTGAACCAATTTTGAAACAGTGATTGTATGTAAAAACGTTAAGAGACCTTTTTTGTAGAGCATTAAATTCCCTTCAAGAATCTATATTGTTCATTTCTATATATTTATTTGTTCGTTAGTTACAAAATTCCAAAATAAAGAAGATACGCCCACTGCACTGGACCAAGTATAAAATATAGACATAAAATATGATTAGAAAGTCTTTAAATTATAGTATATACTAGACTGAATCAAAAAAAAAAAGATGATCTTTTTTTCTTAATGATATCGAAAATATTGTTGGGAATGACAGAAAAAAAATCCTGTGAAAGTTTAAGCTCTTAATATTAATATTAAGAGGTGCCGCATCGCAAATTTCGATTTTCCATTTAAATAACATGGGAACAATATTCTCTTGCACTTTGGAATTTTATAGCTCACGTTGGTGACAATATTTCGGAATGACCCAGGTATATTCTTGTAGAAAATTGAACGATCTACAAAAAAGGTCTCGTACAAGTTTTTGATATATTTATTCCTTCAAAAGTTATTCGAGATCAAAGTTGAACTAAAGAGAAATTTTAATATTTTTTCAATTTTTGACGCAACCATCAATTTTATGAGAAAATTTTATAGGACATTTTTTGTAGAGCACTTTTTTTTCTATAACTTATCGCTGTAAAAGTTTTTGATATTTTTCACAGGCCTTAAGTTATTTGCATTAAACTGAAAATTGCCTGAATTACTATATTTTTTACATATTTTTTTTATTACTAAGAACCTGTAAAAAATATCAAAAACTTTTATATAGATAAGTTATAGAAAAAAAGGACTCTACAAATAAATTCCTATAAAATTTTCTCATAAAATTGATGGTTGCGTCAAAAAATTGAAAAAATATTAAAATTTCTCTTTAGTTCAACTTTGACCTTGAATAACTTTTGAAGGAATAAATATATCAAAAACTTGTTTGAGACCTTTTTTGTAGATCGTTTACTTTTCTACAAGAATATACCTTGGTCATTTCGAAATATGGTCACCAACGTGAGCTATAAAATTCCAAAATGCAAGAGAATATTGTTCCCATGTTATTTAAATGGAAAATCGAAATTTGCGATGCGGCACCTCTTAATATTAATATTAAGAGCTTAAACTTTCACAGGATTTTATTTTTGTCATTCCCAACAATATTTTCGATATAATTAAGAAAAAAAAATCATCATCATTTTTTTTGAATCAGTCTAATGATCACATACTTTAATTTTTTTTAAACTATGTTCCACCAATTTGGATACAAAACGAACCGATAAAAAGGCACCAACTTTTAAATCTATATGATTTAAGATCTTTAGGTTCAATTTACATTTGAGAAGAGGATCAGCGATCCCGAAATTTGATTTGGTCAAAGAATTGAAAAAAAAAGTAATGATAATTTTTAATTTCATCATAATTTGATTAGTATTTAGATTGAAAAGCTCGTTGACGTTATCATAAATAAGTAAAGAATTTATGACTCCAGTAGAAACGTCTTTTTGTTATGAGGATCAAGAAACAATTGTGGAAGATTATAAGCGATTAATTTTCGTTTCTCAGTTCGCCAAAAGATTCGCCTTCATTCGATTCTCTACTGCAATGTTGAGTATTGTTTTCTTTTTCCAGGAAATAAGTAAAATACTACGCTTCGAATGGTTCCCGGTATCCGAGGAGGACGTGCACCCGACAATAAAATGCGCCAAATTCGGGGACTTCGACAACTACATACTGCCATTAGTTTTGGCCGATTTGCACTAGTCGCAGCTCAGATAAGTACGAACCGAAAAATCTAGTCGACGAGCACTAAACCCGTTCATTGATAATTTTGTTCACTTTTGTCTTAATGTTTTAATTTTTTTTTTCTTAATTTTTTTTAAAAAAAGAAAATGCAAACCAACAATGGCGCTCTTGTTGTCAACAAATACAAAATACCTTAATCTATATAAATAATAATAATAATATATTAAAAATAAAATGTAACCTAAGTCAAATGCGCAAAACGTAAAACGAATCTCTCTTTATTTAAATAAATAAAATAAATCAAACAACGCTCAAGAAGTTGAACTATAAAAACGGAATGGAGAGGTTTACCAGATAAGTGTAGGATATGAACTTGATTGCGGGACAATCAAAAATAGAAGAAAAACTATTTATTTATAAAAGAATATATATATATATATATATGTGAGAAGATGAGATTTCTGATGCAAAGTTTTACGAATTATTAACGTTTATATTTATTTTGTTGTGTATATATTTGTGTAAAAAGAGCCAAAAAAAAAAACGAACTGAATTGGAGAGATTTAATTGCGCATTTTCCGACCGTAATCTGTCCAATTTGAGTATACATGAAATGTTATTCTTAGGCTAAACGTGTTCTTCTATATTACATCGTTTTGGAACCCCGAAAACAAAGGGGGAAAATTAACACCTAGTTTATGTAAAAAGTATGAGAGAAATATGTTCTTGTATTTGACAAGTACGAAGATTTATACTTCGTCTTTTTTTTTTAAATCAATCAGGGTTTAAGTAATTTTTTTTTGGAGTTGAGGAATTCAAGTGTTGCACAAGTGTTTGATTTGGATTTTTGGTAATTTTGTCATATGACGGCTTTTCTCAAAAAAA
The DNA here is from genome assembly GCA_958496175.1 of Sisyra terminalis. NCBI lineage: Eukaryota > Metazoa > Arthropoda > Insecta > Neuroptera > Sisyridae > Sisyra > Sisyra terminalis. Next base: position 7,085,117 of record OY292277.1, on the reverse strand, counting down.
AATCGTAGGTACATAAAATTAGTGTTAAAATGTTCAGAACACTTAAAAATGCAATATTCCGGTGGCGGAACTCTAATTTTCATCGCAAAAAAGCCTAAAAAAGAATACCATTATAGTAGACGTTAATAGACGTCAAAGTAACTGCTAAACGCATTTGCTTACAAGTACGCATGTGCAATAAAAACAAAGAGATGCAAAAATGACAAAGATAAGAAATATGAATTTAATTTGACAAAGCGCCCGGGAAAGTATAAAGTTAAATAATGTTGAGGAAATGATATTTTGATCGATTTATTCGCGAATTGAATTAAAAAATAAAATGGAGAATGAGACGTTATCAAATTGTACCGGTGTATAAGTTAAACCATGTCAAATAAAATATATGAAATGATAACTCCAAACATTATACGTGTTAAACTTTTCATGGTAATACCTGAATGCCATAATATCACATAATTTTCTGCATGTATAATTTCCTATTATGGTGAATTTCATATGAGTTCTGCTCAAAACGGAAAGCCTTTTTTGAAAAAAAAAACGCAAAGTTACCCTCGATATACGTATTACTTTCTTTATATTGTCTTAACGAGTTTAAATTAATTGTTTCCAGTGAATATATGTATTAAACGGCGAATTTAAAATTAAATCTGGCGTAAAACAAAGCTATATGACAACTTCGCATTTTCTATTCTGTTTTTAATTCAATTCGCGAATAAATTGGGCCCTCATAAAATTTAGCACTAAAGAAGAAATTGGAAGATGTTCAAGGTGAATTAACAACCAAATATCAAATAAATTCGCGAATTAATTTAAAACACCATAGAGTAACGTTAATAAAAGATATTTATACCATAAAATTATGTAACGTGTTGGTCATTACTTCGTATCAGATATTTTACTGTAATTTGGTTAACTTTTACTTTCCCGGGCGCTTTGTCAAATTAAATTCATATTTGTTCTCTTTGTCATTTTTGCATCTCTTTGTTTTTATTGCACATGCGTACTTGTAAGCAAATGCGTTCAGCAGATACTTTGACGTCTATTAAAGTCTACTATAATGGTATTGTTTTTTAGGCTTTTTTTGGTAATAATTGTGAAGAAAATTCGAGTTCCGCCGCCGAAATATTGCATTTTTAAGTGTTCTGAACATTTGAACACTAATTTTATGGTGCCTACGATTTTTTTTTGAGAAAAGCCGTCATATGACAAAATTACCGGATTTTTTTTTCGTTATTTTTTTTTCTTTGACGGCTGTTCGGCTGTGCGAGCACAAAAATCGTCTCAACAGCGTTGTGTTGTTAAGATCCGAATCTTGCAATCGTTGATTTGCCATAAAATTTGAAATATAACGGATTTTCTTGCCCGGATGGATTTGGGGTTGAATCAATGTTGTGGGTGACCAGGGGAAATACATACATATTATCCACATACAGTCAATGAAATTTGCATTTTTTTTTTGTATCATTATCCAGTAGATTTTTATGATTACTTTTTAATGAAAATTTGTTTTAGGTTTTGCATCACTGCGTGATGCTTTTAAAGAAGACATATGAAAATGGGAAAGAAGATAACCGTGTGTTTTTTTTTTTTTAAAAAAGAAGTTTCGGTTGGATATTTTGGATCAATTGATGGAATTTTTTGGTCTGCATTTGTCCAAGTCACCCGTATATAAGATTTTTAATATACATTAGCCAAAACTACGAGTAATCGTTGATGTTTTTTCTGGATTTTTATGACATATTTACGTGGCAAAACTTTCCTCCAAATATATTTCAAGTTTTATGGGAAATTGAAGAAAACCAATACATATATAAATAATTAAACACACAAATAGAAAACTGTGATCATTGCATTTTGTTGTTTTGTCTTCTGATCGTAGACTGGAAGTCTCGAGACTCGATTGACTATTCTGACGAAAGTCTCGGCTGTTTTTTTTTTCTTTTGCAAAAAAATATTATATAAATATCGAAAATGATCTAGTTTAAATTGTTTAGAAGTTATACTAGGAAATGTATAGTAGAACGTAACTATTGAAACATGGCGCAATCATACTTAACAAAAACAATTAGCTTATATATAAAGCCGGTACGCAAAATCGGTGTCAAACATCTGTGATAAAAATATTTAAAGCTAAATGAACGAAATAACGGTTCAATTATTAACCGAAACGCTACAAGTAGAAAGTTCTTTTTATTATTATTACTATTATTGATGAACAAATCAAACCAACCGTATTACATACCAAAAATACCTCAAATCGAACGGATATAGTGGAGAATTAATCGTGGCATAGTTTGTGATTTGTAAACCACGTGCTTTTGCCGCACGTGTCGCTATATAACATTTAAATCAGACCATTTATGTACATAATTGAGACCAATAACGTAAAACGGGTCATCGCCGGTGATTTTTCACCGTAAAATTTTCAAGTCAAAGATTCAAAACATCGATTAAATCCAGAAGCTATGCTTGCCGATTAATTCTCAACAATCTTTGAGATGATGCAATTGATATTTGCGTGTGAAAAATACATCAATCTTTTCGCTTTGTTTTAGCACACTATGCAAATTTTGACATTTACTCAATTTCCATTAGACTTTCTCGATTGGAATGAGGAAATTTACCAGAGAAGCATCAAATCGAATGTCCATCAGTGTGGAAAACAACGAATTTATTATGTAAATATTAATGTGTAGAGAGTAAAATTGGTGAAGAAAATAGCGAATGTTTTACATACTAGGTAAAATTCTTGTTACAAAAGTGACCTTATTAACTAAAAAAAAAAACAAACCACCACACATTCGTATACCAATGTGTGATTAGTCCATTTAATTACTAGTAAATGTACTCGACCAAGGAATTTGCATTGGGGGCAAACGGGCGAAAAGATTGATTATTCCATTATTACGGATGTGAGAGGGGAGGGAAAAAAAAAGTATTTATCTTGTAGCCAAAATGAAAATTCGCGTAGATATTTTCCAAAAAACAAACACTGTTGTATTAATAATAATTTATTATCTTGATCGATTAACGTAGTTGGAAAATTATTAAGAAAAGATAACAACATCGATATATACCAATATTATATTTAAATCAAGCAAATAAAATGTAGTGTTAACAATTTTAAAACATCAATTGAAAGAACTGAGAACATTTTCAAAATTTGCAAAAGCTGCAAAACAATAAACATCTAAGTTCCTATTGAAAATATTAAGAAAAACATATTTAAACATTTTATCGAACACTAAAAATTATGTTTTAACAACTAAAGAATAAAGGAAATCTTTTGCATAGTACAATTTGATTGGTAATAGAATGTCGCGATTGGATATTTTCACGTTTATTGGTGACAATTTTGGAATATTTGTCCGGAAAAATGAAATTGTTTTACTCTTTTTTTTCCATCGGGATTGCTTGCATTAGTTGGCTGGCATTGATTGAATTAAATTTTTGTGTCAAATGTAGACGTGGGAGTTCCCCATGAAATGAAATCCTCTGGTAAAGTTTAATAAGCAGTACATTATGGATTATCAACAAAAGTCTTATTCAAAAAGCATTTGAGGAATGCTATGGGGATTAATACTGAGTTAAATGTATGATAGAAACGTGGATTAACTTGTATTTTGATTTGATGTGGTTCCCAACGGGATATTTTAACGTTTATTGGTGAAAATTTTAGAATATTTGTCCGAAAAATTAAATTTTTTCATTCTTTTTTTCCATTGGGATTGCTTGTAACTATTGGGTGGTTTGATTGAATTAAATTTTTGTATCAAATGTAGAGGTGGGCGTTCACCATGGTTTAATAAGCAGTGCATTATGGATAATCCTATTAAAAATGCATTAGAGGAAGCATATCCACGTTATGGGGATTAATACTGAGTTAAATGTATGATAGAAATGTGGGGGGGAGAGGATTAGCTTATTAGGCTCCAATTTGTAATCCATCTACGGTAATGCTTCTGAAACTTTTCCACGTCATGCCTCCTTAAATCAGAAGAAAACTTAAGATTCTTAAAAAAATTTCGGTTTTATTTAAGAACCATTAGTTATTATTGTAGAATTATTTAAGGGCTTCCTGGCAAGAGCTCTAGAGCTCCAAGGTTTGCGCCGGGTTGTCAACCAGGTGACCCCAATTTTAAGCCATCTATGAATAACTTTGGTCCACTGCGGCGTTAAAGGAATGCTATGAGAATTAATACTGAATTCAATGTATGATAGAAACGTGGGGGGGGAGGATTAGCTTATTAAATTTCAAATTGTAATTTTTTTGGTTCTTTAGGATCACCTCTGGTAGTGCTTCTGAAACTTTTCCAAATCATGCCTCTTTAAATCCGAAAAAAAGACTTCAAAGATTTTAGACTTTATTTAAGAACCATTGATTATTATTGTAGAATTATTTTGTGGTTCCCTGGCAAGAGCTCCTAAGGGGCTTCGCCTGATTGTCAACCAGGTAATCCCAATTTTAGGCCTCCTATGAATAATTGTTATGCTTTACTATTGAACATTACCTTTGGTCCGCTGCGGCATTAAAGGAATGCTATAAGGATTAATACTGAGGTAAATATATAATAGAAACGTGAGGGGGGAGGATTAGCTTATTAAATTCCAATTTGTAACTGTTTTAGTGCTTTAGGATCACCTCCGGTAGTGCATCTCAAAATTTTTCGAACCATGCCTCCATAAATCAGAAAAAAACACTTCAAAAATTTTAGACTTGTTTAAGAACCATTGATTATTATTATAGAATTATTTTGTGGTTATAGGGCAAGAGCTCCTAAGAGGCTTCGCCTGATTGTCAACCAGGTAATCCCAATTTTAGGCCTCCTATGAAGAATTGTTATGCTTTACTATTGAACATTATCTTTGGTCCGCTGCGGCATTAAAGGAATGCTATAAGGATTAATACTGAATTAAATGTATAATAGAAATGTGGGGGGGAGGATTAGCTTATTAAATTTCAATTTGTAACTTTTTTGGTTCTTTAGGATCACCTGCAGAAGTGCTTCTCAAACTTTTCCACACCATTACTCTTTAAATCCGAAAAAAAGACTTCAAAAATTTTAGACTTTATTTAAGAACCATTGATTATTATTGTAGAATTATTTTGTGGTTCCCTGGCAAGAGCTTCTAAAGGGCTTCGCCTGGTTGTCAACCAAGTAATCCCAATTTGAAGCCATCTATGAATAACTTATGCTTTCGTATTGAATTGCGGAAATTAAAATCTTAAATTTGGCCTTCAAGGAAATAGCTCCCACGGGGACCGATTTCCAACGTCAAAGGTACCCTTTTAGCGTGTAATTCTCTTCGCTTATCAGAGAAAATATCTAATGTCTCAATAGTTTATTTTAATGAAATTAAAATGGAAAGAAGGGAGATTAATGGGGATTTTAATGGTCAGCTGCGGAAATAAAAATCTTAGATTTGGTCCTCGAGGAAATAGGTTCTATGGGGACCTATTCCCAATGTCAAAGGTACCCTTTTTAGCGTGTGATTCGTTTTGCTTATCCGAGAAAATATCTAATGTTTTAATTGCTATTTTATTAAGAATGATGGAAAAGAGGAAGAAGTTGGGGATTTTAATAAACGTGGTTGTTAACAATCTACCGGCGGGGGCACCTTGGTGCCCTTTGATTGTTGTAAATGTCCCCATCGGGTGAATCGCTGTGATAAAAACATTTCCAACGATAAATTCATTTTAAAAACTAAACTGATATCAATTTTTTAATCGATTCGTGTGCCAAAACATTATCGCAAATAATCAAATTGTCGTATGTAAAAGATTTTCTTTTTTTCTATTTGAAATATAAGAAATCATCAAATTTTATATTTATATATAATGTTACCACATTTAATCCGTAAGAACAAAGTAAAAAAAAAGTAATACTATTTTAAAACAAATAATCATTCCATAATACGTGTAGAAGTGGATGATTTGGAGCGAGCGAAACATTGTGATCAATTAAAAATTAAATGTAAATAACTTGATTTAGGTGAATTATCGTTAAAATATTTAAAAAAAAAAGAAAGAAATGTTCTTACGATGGCGGTTTACGTAACGACAGAAAAACCGTAACAAGAATATATGAATTTTCGTGGTTCTCATCGTTTCGCGAACCGCCGTTTGCAGTTGCACCAGATATTTCTCTTTTTTTTTTTTGGGCAATTTTTTTGATGAATTCAACTCATTAAGAACAGAAGTACCTGAAAGATGTGACCTAACCAGTAGCCGTTCATTAATGGTAACAAATTAAATGAAATATTTAATCAAAAAAAATAAAATGATAATATTGTTCCCTAGTCCACAAGTCTTTATTTTTTTTTTTGTTTGTTATTTGAAAGAAGAAGAAGAACATTTTTGATGTGAAACACCTCTCGTTTTTTACGATATACATAATATATGAAATCGAATTGCAAGTTTTACGCGTCATTATACGTTTCAACCAACAGAGAAAATATTTTCTTTTTCTTTGAAATTGTTACAATATAAATCTATATTTTTTTATTAAAAAAAAAACATTTATTTATGATTAAATAATATATACTTTTTTTCGTTTAGAGAAGAACATTCGGTCAGATAATTTCCATTTATATATTAATAAATCTGACCAGACCATCCCATTTAATTATGATTTTTTCTTTTAAAATTTTGTATATTACAACGGACTTTAGATAAGTCAATGTCATCGTTTTTATGCATTATGACGGAAATTCGAAGTATAATTTCATCAAAATTCGAAATCCGTTCCATTGCTGTCTCTTGTTGTAATATAGTTTTTAAAATGAAGGAAATATTTTAAAAGTTATTAATAAAAAAAAAAAAATAATAATACTGTGATCCGATGGCCAAATTGAACTAAAAAAAAAACAAATAGAAAGAAGGTATATAAAGTGATTTATTAAAAGCGTACATATGTTAAACAACGCTAAATCTATATCCTTGGCCTATTATATAAAATAGAGAAGAGAAGAAAATATAATAAAAAGATTTTATGAACATGTGAAAAAAAATGTGAAGAAAACTTCCAAAATATATGTGAAGAAATATTATAAAAAAAAAAAATATTATATATATTATATATTATCTTATTAAATTAGAGGGTAGGTCTTGTAAATCAGTTTACTAGTTGTACTATAAATATTATATGTAGTCTGTATTTTTAATTATATATCAAAATATTTCATTATATTTATCCAGCAACTGCATTATATATGTTTTCAAGCAGTTTTGCTATTCTCTGGTTGTTCGGACAGGGAAAATCTATTGCAATCCTTTGCGTAAATGCTTCCCGTTCTAATCTTGCATCAGATGATCCAAAAGTAATTTATAGCGATTCTAAAAAAAAAATCATTTGAGGATGAAAATGAGGAAAAACGTAAGGATATTCTGCATCTTATTTTGTAGATGCAAAATGTAAAAAATAAAAGTTAGAAAGATCATCCCTAGAAGATGAATCTGCGTCTTTTATCCGGAAGTTCGAAAATTTTATGTCAGCTTACCAAAGAGTGGCTTTAGAGGGCCAACGAGGGATTAGTTTAGACATGGTGGTTTATAATCTAAAAATTAAAAGAATTACAGATAGGAATTGATATAATTAATATTGGTTAAAATTACTTTTGGATCAATTTACACCCCAATCTATCAGTGTATCCACTGTCGCCCTTTTCCTGAATCAATTTTCGTTTTCAAATTTGGCGCATCCGTCCATACTGTTCCCCGTTTTTGATTTGAAAACTCCACCCCTCAATAATACATTAGATTCCTTACGAAATCAAAAGATTTTTATGTTCATATTTAAATCAATTCCTTCTCCATTATCTTCCCAATTTCCAATTCTTGTTGGCCCCCAAAAAAAAATCAAGTTTTCTCTCTTAACTTTAAGTGCAATGGATTTTCCCTATTCGAAAAACCGTTTCATCTGTGACAATTTAAATGGTGAAACTTTATTCAATAAGCTTCGCTAACTTGAAAATGATTTTTGTTCAATATCGGACTTCAAAACCAGCAAATTCTCATATTAGTAAAGTTTCACTTGAAAAAAAAAATATATAAGTATATATTATAATATATTTAACGGCATATTTGTAGATGTTTAGGGGTTAAAGAAATTATATTTAAAGAAAAAAAGATATTCAATCATTTCCATGAATAATGTTAATGTCTGTCCCGAACTGTCCTTTGATCTTTCGATTTTTTTTTTTCAAAAAAAAAAAATAAAAAATATTTCCCATTTTCCTTTTCAAGTTTGAAGCAATTGTACAGTGGAAATTAAATGCCATAATATGTGATGATATTAGACCTGTAGTAATTATGGGGGGAAATACAAGTTTGCCATTCGATGGAAAAATGATATAGTTGAGAAAAGGATATAAGAAAAGTTTATATTATATATATATATATGACTGTTATCGCACCAAATAAAATAATGAATGTAAATAGATTTTAACGATTTTTTCTTTCTAAAATATATTGGATTTTAGTTCAGTTAAATGAAGGGTTTTAGTAAAAAAAATTTTTGGAAACATTTCGTTAATTTCGTGGCATATGCTTTAGTGTTCATATGATTTATCGACAGAATAATTTGAGCGATAAATCATTCGTTTTCTATGTGCAATAAGAAAATGCAATGTTAATAGATTCCACTTGATATTTCGGAAAACTAATACAAAGAACCAAACTTGTAAAAAGCCTGTGATGCGAATTTAACGAGAAAAAGTATAGCAGAGTTTGTATGGGAAAACTAAGAAAAATTAAGGAATTTTCTTTAAAAATTATTTTTTTTAGCTTTAATATTTACTTTTAGTATGGTTTCTGTGCTTAAAAATTTGCGTTCCACCTGGAATTCATAGTAAAAATATTTTTTCAAGTCTTTTACTCCTATCAATGGGGAAAAAACTTAGGTCATTTATTTTAAATTTTACTAGTAAAAAAAAAGCTGAAAATTTAGCTAATTTTTTATGTTCATTATCAAAATAATCCCCTGAGTTTGAATTGAAAAAAACCGCGGGGTAGTTTTCCCATATGCTTACAATCTTATGATACCGATTACTTTTTAATTGACCCTTTTAATTACAAACTATTTCTTCCGAATTTAAATTCCCATTTAACTGAACTAATTGTAGTTTCAAGCATTTGATGGTTTAAGGGTTCTCATTGTTTAATTTTTTTTTTTTTTTGTTTAATTTACTACAAATAGCATTTATTGATTTTCTTTGTCGTGTAAATTTTGGTGAATTTTTAAAACTATCAAAAAGTATGTCTTTTATTTAGGAAATATATTCGTTGATTTTTTAAATATCTGGAAAAAAAGGCATTTTTCTTTGTAAACGTGTCCACTTTGGCCGGGGGGACATGTGGTGCTGTTGCCAATTTTTTTTTTGACCAAAAATTTTAATTGAAAATTATAACCGAAAAAACAAATTGTAATTCTTTTAAAATGCTAGTACTGTATTCGCTTACTTATTATATTTTTTCAGAAATAAAAATTATTTAAACGGAATTAATTTTTTCATTTCCAAAATGTGCCAAAATTTGAATGGAAAAAAATTGAATCGCTTGAATGTGATTGGTGTAGAGTGATTCCGGTGTTGTTCTGTTTAGCCGGTAGAGGTTTTTTTTTTTAATGAAGTGTATTTGGTTGGTGTAAGTGTCGACGTACGTGGTTTGTTTTGTTTGGGTGTTGGTGAGATGCGTGTGGTATGGTTGTGGCGGAATGTTTGTCGGCATTAAATAGGTGTAGATTAGATGGCGGATGATTCGACATACGGACAATGAATGGAGTGATTGGTTGAAAAGAGATATTGGCATGGTACGTATATCGTGATTAAATAGATACGATATATAGACGCAACACAAGGGCACGCCATATTGAATTGAATCAGTCGTCTGTTAATTTTGGCCTGGAGTTAAGTGGTGTGTGTGTTTTGTCTCCCGGTTTATTTTCGACCGTGTTTTTTACTATTTAAATAATCGTTTGGTAATCGTTAATTTTCGATTATTGATTATGGTGATATTTGTCAAAGATTTTGGTTATATATGTAAATAGATGGAGGCAATTGTGTACATGGGACTTTATGATGTTTAACGTGCTACAGTCTAGAACTAGTTCTTTTTAATTACATATTTTTTTTTGTAATTAATTAATTAATTAGGAAAAAAAAATCTTTATTATTTGTATATTTGTGTTGCCAGTTTGCGATTGGTAAATTTTTACGTTTAATATGTTTTTGTGGAAAAAAGTGAATTTTTATGTTGCAAGTGTATGAGTGTATATAAATATATTATATATATATTACGTATATATAAAGAAGAGAGATAAAAGAGAGTGTGTGTGTGGCACACACTCATACTCCAAAGTTAAGATAATCGATTTGTCAACGCGAGGTTTAGATTACAAAATTCGGTACAACTAATTGACCCAAAGGTATGTACCAATCTATTTGATTTTAACCAAAATATTTCGTGTTTGGTATCATAGCAATCGTCGCAATCCATCCAACACACGTGTCCCAATATCTCCCATAAAAAAAATCCCAAAAAACCACCCGACATTTCCTCCGACCCACCAAAAATGCTCTCGGCATTTGCACCAGAAAAGTCACCAAAAAAAAAAAAAAAAAATGGTGGCACTGGAAAATTAACCTTTTCCCAAACCCAAAGACCGGCTTCCACCGCTAATGATTAAAATCGCTTGCGCTAAAACTTTAAAAAGATTACGTGTTTCAATTATTTCATACATATTTTTTTTTTGTTTTAGTCAAATTTCCTTTTCTATCTCCACCTCTCTCCCTCTCACTCTCGCTTTGGATTGGCAAATCAAGAGATTAATTAATTTGTTGTCATTGTTTGTTCGAAGGGAATAATAATTGGTGGAGAGAGAGTGTATATGTGACGAAGCCCCCCGCGATCTAACAACGACGGGGATCCATTCATTGTGATCGAGTGATAAAAATCACTGGATGCGTGGTGATTTCTAATGGAAAAAATGGAAGTTGATGATGATACAGTTGTGGATTTAAGTGTCAGGTTAGTATTTTTTTTTTTTTTTTTTTTTGATCTATATTCTTATCGTTTAAAAGTCTTGATCATTGAGTTCGGCTTCATTGTAAAGACAAGTTTCTGCTTATTTTCCATAAACATTCGTTGTACAAATTGGTAGTTATTTGTTTTTCTTGTCAAATCATGTCTGTAGTATGAATCAACGATTCTTAAATTGTGGTACTAAATTATTTACTTGTTTATATAGATCATTGTTTGCTAACCTGTGGTCCGTGGTCCCATTTGAAAAAGTTTGTTTTTTTTCATTTAATGAAGGGATACTAAAATATAATATTGGGCTCAAGTGTACTTTAGCACACCCACAATCTGACAACGTTGCATTTTCGACATTGTTTTTAATTTAATTCGCGATATTTTTGTTATTTCAATTCTAATATATGGTATAATTCTCTCTTTTGTGGTTAAATTTTCATTATGAACGATTATTAAAAAAATAATCGAAAATGCAACGTTGTCAGATTGTGGGTGTGCTAAAGTACACATGAGCCTAATATTATCCGAAAATTGCACCTTTTTTCACTCAGGAATCCTTGGCATTATGTTTGATTTCCTTGGGGGTGTCCGCGGCTGAAATAGGTTAGGAACCGCTGGTATAGATCAAAAGTGGCTATCGAACTAGTGGAAGAATTACTGGAATAAATGGTTGCTACTAGCATATTACAATGTAGGGGAGATTTTTTTTTGATATTTGATCCATATGAATCAATGATTCTTGAATTGTGGTTCGCATTATTTACTTGTTTGGGGTCCGCGGTCCCATTTGAAAAAGTTTGGTTTTTAACTTAAGGAAAGAATACTAAAATATAATATTGTCCGAAAATTGCACCTTTTTTTCACTCAGGAGTCCTTGGCATTATGCTTGATTTCCATGGGGGGGGTCCACGGCTGAAAAAAGTTAGGAACCGCTGGTATAGATCAAAAGTGGCTATCGAACTAGTGGAAGAATTACTGAAATAAATGGTTTTATTTACTTGTTTGTATAGATTATTGTTTCCTAACCTGTGGCCCGCGGTCCCATTTGAAAAAGTTTGGTTTTTAATTTAATGAAGCAATACTAAAATATAATATTGTCCGAAAATTGCACCTTTTTTTCACTCTGGAGTTCTTGGCATTATGCTTGAATTCCTTGGGGGGGGGTCCGCGGCTAAAAAAGGTTAGGAACCGCTGGTATAGATCAAAAGTGGTTATCGCACTAGTGGAAGAATTACTGGAATAAATGGTTGCTATTTTGTTTAGTTCAATCTAGATTTGTGTAGGTGGCACTGGAAGTTCTTTCCTTGTACTGTGTACAATCCATTGTATACAGATCAAGGGATATTCCCCAAAAGTTTGAACAACTCATATCATGGAACTTTTTCCATATACTTGCAATTTTTTATGTTATCCCTCTATTTTCATTCTTAAGTGGGACATTATTTTTAAAGTAATGGGAACTTATAATCTAATTTCATGGTTTAAACCAGCATAAGAAAAAAAAATACTTATATAGAACTCTGATAATATCTCGTATATATTAGGAATCAAGAATGTGATTTAACTTGTAGATCAAAGGTTAAATTTTTCTAATTAGATCATTTTTGTGGATGTAATTGAAATATTATTTTATGGTCACTTACTATTGTGAAAGTTTTAGGTTTATTATTGATTAAAAAAAAATATAAGAATTGAGATAAAACGATACTTGTAAGGATAACTGGCTTATCTTAGTTTTAATTTGGTTCAAGGTTTTCATAAATTTTTCATTTTTCTGAATTGTCTTTCCATTAAAATAACATTTCTACTAAAATTGGTTCGTTTTTTTTTCGTATTCTACTATATGGGTAATGGAAGAGGGGAAGCACCAAAGAAAAAAGAAAGAATTTGAAATTATTTCGTTTGGAATAAAATTCTTGATTATTCTATATCTTTTAATAGCTTTTTGAAACATTTCTTCTTAATTGGGATAAGTTAATTCAATTTTTATGGAAATCTCAAGGGGTTACAATTTGTTTGGGTAAAATTTGGGGAAATGGGTGAAGCAAGCCATCGAATCGGAGCCAGAAAGAGTCAGAGAATTTTATTGGGTCAAGGAAAAAAATATAATTCATAATTTGACTATGGAAAGTAAATGAAAAAAAAAAAAAAAATGGACACCCTGTACTGGCTCCAATTGTTTGGAATCTCATATATGTATTCACGTTTTAAAGCCACAAAATTGTATTTAGATTGGTGTTTGATGGTAGCGACTTCTGAGCAACCAAAAAAAAAAAAATCGCTCATGAATTATAGCAATTGAGGTTGGAACTGGAGCTAGAGTCACACATTGATTCCGGAGCCGGAGTCTAAACTAGCTTGCAGATCCTGGAAAGTGAAGTTGTAAGTAAGTGAATTTAACATTAAAACTTTAACAATTCGATAGGGGAAATCTGCGATTTTTTGTTTGATTTTCATCTGGAAAATGAATTAAAACACCCGAAGAAATCATTTCTGTAAAATATAAATGTATTGACGCAATTATTTCAAGTTTCATTGGCAGATCTCATCTGAAAAGTGTATTGCTTTGTACCAAACATCCCTTCTGGAAGGGTTTGCGTCATCCCAAGGGGTTGTGTTTTATATAATGTACATGTAAATATATATATGTATAGGAGAGCGGGAAGTCGGGTTTGAGAGTAGGGTTTTAAATTGATGTCTTATTAAAACGAATATGGTTAACACCCGCAATGGTGGTGGTCCCCCTTTCACCCAACCCCTGCGTCATTTCAATAATTTTCTACAAGTTGAAAACACGACGAGAGAATTATTTTAGAGACAACAAAGAGATCGATAACGTTTTTCAGAGGAATGTTATCTGTTTTTGTGAATATATTCGTATAATTATTATCAATTTTATTAAAAAAATAAATAAATATATATAAGTAATTTGATATGATTTTTGACCTTCGGTGTTGAGAGGGAAAAAAATCGATTGAGTCTTGTGACTTTTAAATATATTTTTTTTTTTTTTGGGTTCATTGATGTATTTGGGTTTTATTGTCTCGTGGAAAGATTAGTCGATTTGTATTGGATTTCTGTGAAATCGATTTAATTGCATTTGAAGAAGTAACAGTTGTTGGGCTTAGTGTGGGGGGGAGGAGGAGATTGGTTTTGGTTGGAGTAAGTTACCAGCGAAGTAAAAGAATTTCAATGAAAGAGTGTAACAATAATTATTTGATTAGTTATATAAAAAATTATACCTAGGAAAAGAAGCATGTATATGCCAGAAAGAGAGAGAGAGGAAGACTTTAATATTTCTTATCGCTTTTGTGTTCTCCAAGTCCTCTCCGTCCCCCCTGGGCCTCTCTTGTGCAATGTGCGCCCCAAACATATCATTTTGTCTATATTTTATTATATACCTCTACATATACATCGACACATTTGTGGATGTGTATTGCTATTACTGTTTTTTTTTTATTTATTTTTTATTTTATAAAAACCAACCTGAGTCTTAAAATATTCCGAATGCAATGAACGACCAATGAAATGGCCACTTGGAATATCTGTAACATAGTTTCATTGTTCTTATCTTAATAGGTTTTTATCTTTTTTTTTTTTTTTTTGGGTTTCAAGCTAAAAGAAATGTCCTCTAATAGTGAAAAATTATTGAAGAAAAGTATTTTTTTTTTTTGTAATCATTGCAACATGGTATAATGACTAATAAAGCCGCCATTTTTGATAATCTTTTGATTGTATTTCGACCAGGATGTGCTTTAAAGAGAAATTGATCAGTTTGGTGTTTAATTAAAAGTAGAAAAATGACTGAAATTTGAATAGGAGTGGTTTTGATTGGAAATTTTGAACACCCTCTAGTGGCCAATGCCGGAAGTAGGAGGTCAAAGGTATTTGGTTTGTTTCGAAAATGGGCCGATTTTATAATGATGAACTAAATGAATTTTTATTGCACTTATTATTTGCATTTATAATATGCATTCAAATGATTTAAGAAATGCAATTTTATAGTGGTGGGAATAAATAGTGCATAATAATGAGTAGATACCAAAATATTAGTGTCCGACAGAATTTTCGGTTTCGGCCTAGTTTCGAAAACCGAAACTGAATTCGTGAGGTGAAAATGTTAAAAAATTATTGTTTTTCACGTATTACTTGATTCTTCAATTATGAATACTGATAACTATTTATTAAAATATTTTATGAAATATTTACCGCACAACTGACAATTGGTAAAATTGGCAATTAATTGAATGAAAACAAAACGACTGTTGAAACCAATGACAACAGTCAATCAGTTCCAATTTGAGACAATGATAGTATTTCACGTATTTCACTCAGACATATGTGTTTACGATATTTGTTCTCTATCTTTGCAGACATATGTATACATACTATAATATAATATCTGATTTTTCCATAAAATTCGCGTTTTTTTTTTTGCATTTATCTCGTAAATAACAAGAGCTACGGAAAAATTATAAATGAAAAACTTGTAGTTTGATTTCCTACAAAAAAGGTCCTGTAGACCAAATCGCTAAGATCAATATTAAACGAGATATTAAGCCTTGTATTGATTTTTCTGTGAAATTTTTGCCGATCATTTTTTAATAAGTTTAAATCAATGATCGGCAAAAATTTCACAGAAAAATCAATACAAGGCTTAATATCTCGTTTAATATTGATCTCAGCGATTTGGTCTACACGACCTTTTTTGTAGGAACTGAAATTCTCTACAAGTTTTTCATTTATAATTTTTCCGTAGCTCTTGTTATTTACGAGATAAATGCAAAAAAAAGTGTTAATTCATTGAGTGAAGTCCATTTCAAGAACAATCCCTATAGTGTTATCATTTTTAACCATAGGAACATAAAATACTAAGGAGGAGAAAAAAATTGGCGGTTTTGTTAACAACTAAAATGAAATCAGTAGTTTCTGAAAACTTAGCAGTTAAATAATTAACATACTTTGTTTTAGTTACAAGAAGAAGAATCTCACCATATAGACCGTCCTTGAAATGGACTTACGCCACTTTCAAAATAAACGAGCCATATTTTTCTATATTTTAATTAAAATCAGTTTCAATAAATTCATTCATAAAATTCAATACAAATGAGTAAATATACAATTACTATTTAGGATTGTTTATACATATTATGTAGACATGCTATTTGATGGCAACACTCTTCTTCTATATGGTAATTGTTTTTGATTAATATTTAAACGATTAATTCATAAAATATGTAATAAACATTTTGTGTAAGTAACCAAATATGTATACATTTTATACAGAATGCTCAAACAGCCAATTGTATATACTGTATAGCTGCATATACAATATCAATCTACAAATAGCTAATTTAATTTTTTATTTGAAAACCAGTAACTTTCCGTGAAATATTCATAGCCATAATTAGCAATTGAATGAAATCGAAATGACAGTTAAAACTAATGATATGATAGTTATTTGAGACAATTATTACTATACTTGTATTCCCCTCACATGGATGTGTTTACAATTTTATATTCTGTATCCATCCTTGTCTTTGTGTTTATAATTGTATCATATTTTAGTTATCACTAACTGGTGTGCCAGTTCAGGTACTATCGGAAAAGGCTACGGTAGTGGATTAAAAACCTATTTTTAACTATACCAAAGAAGTATAACTTCTCATGATGGTCTTGTTTCTGTTTTATACTTTATTTACCAAGGTAACCTACAGACATAAATTTGGACAAAAGTTCAAATAAATGAATTACTGACGTATAGCCTAGATCAGGGGAGGCTAGCTCAATGTTAATTTTGTGTTCCTCCAAATGGCTATCTTCTGGGCGTCATTTACTGAGGACGCTAGTGTAGCATAACCGATAATAACGATAACTACTTTTAACTAATTTTAGAATTTTATGCGCCAAAATCAAATTTAATTTATTCCTGAAATTATTACAATATACTAACGAAAATTTGATTGAAAATTAAATTTTATTTATTTATTGCTTACCGCGCCATCTGCATTTGACGCCCCAACTATTAATTTTTGGGAACCAAGTCTGCCATAAGAGCTTGACCCCCATGATCCAGATACTTATTTCGATTGCCAAGTAATCCTCCTCCGTAGTATCAAGTAGTTCCGTAACTTCTATATGTTTTTAAATTCAGTGAAAAAGTCTAATTTGATTTTAGAAAACTACGTCAAAAACTGACCTAATTATACACTGATCGTTGTTAGTAGGATGATTAATGATCAGGGAATTTTATTGGGAAAAAGTAAGGGAACTGGACAAAAAGTTTTAGCTCTTGTTGGAGAAGCTTTTATTTATTACATCTTATAGTACTTTATAAAAGCTATGATAAGTATATATAATTATGGCATCCTTCTTCTTCTTGATCCAACATCACTGCCGATGTATGGGGATTAAAAAAAATGACTGTCACGTGGAGAGTTCCAGGTTTCTCAGAACCTGCTGGATGGTCCTTCTTCAGCGATTACGCTCCTTTACCTGTCGCGTTGAAACTTGAATCAACGAGCTTTTCCATCACTTCCGTCTAACGGGTCGGTGATCGCCCTCGTTTTAACTTAACTCGGCTTAACTTCGTTCAAGACAGAGACATTAGGTCTTTTAGCGGTCCATGGGATCTGGAGCATTCTCCTCCAGACCCACATTTCGAAGGCATCAATTCGTCGCCGATCAGCTGCACGGATAGTCCACGTTTCCGTAGCGTAGGAAAAGATAGGACAATGGCTTTTTATTTACACTATATTGTAATATATGGTGTACTAGTAACTTCTCGTGAATTATTCATAGCCACAATTAGCAATTGGATGAAATCGAAATGACAATTGAAACCAAAGCAAAAAGTTCAAATTTTTTCACTCACACGTATATGCTTACAATCCCGACGTAATTGCCTATTATTGTTATGATATGATAAGGATGGCCAAGATTGGCCTAATTATGAACGCTTTTTAATTTTAAATGACATTGGTATTTAGATTGACAAAGATGCAACATCATCGTTATTGTACATTGATTAATAAGTTTGTAATATGACCCGTTTATTTTGAAAATGGTTTAAGTTCGCTTCAATAACAGGTCTATTCGATTTGAGATTAGGCTTAAGTTTAAAACAGAGCCACATTAGACTGATTCAAAAAAATTATGATTTTTTTTTTCTTAATTATATCAAAAATATTGTTGGGAATGACAAAAAAAAATCCTGTGAAAATTTAAGTTCTTCATATTAATATTAAGAGGTGCCGCATCGCAAATTTCGATATTTCATTTAAATAACATGGGAACAATATTCTCTTGCACTTTGGAATTTTATAGCTTACGTTGGTGACAATATTTCGGAATGACCAAGATTTATTCTTGTAGAAAATTGAACGATCTACAAAAAAGGTCTCGAACAAGTTTTTGATATATTTATTCCTTCAAAAGTTATTCGAGGTCAAAGTTGAACTAAAGGGAAATTTTAATATTTTTTCAATTTTTTGACGCAACCATCAATTTTATGAGAAAATTTTATAGGAAATTTTTTGTAGAGCACTTTTTTTCTATAACTTATCTATATAAAAGTTTTTGATTATTTTTACAGGTTCTAAGTTATAAAAAAAAAATATTTTTATCTTAAAATATAATAATTCAGGGAATATCATTAATTTAAAACAATAAAATTACGAATATTTTAAGTTTAGTGCAAATAACTTAGGACCTGTGAAAAATATCAAAAACTCTAATAGAGATAAGTTATAGAAAAAAAGTGCTCTACAAAAAATGTTTTATAAAATTTTCTCATAAAATTGATGGTTGCGTCAAAAATTTGAAAAAATATTAAAATATTAAAATTTCTCTTTAGTTCAACTTTGACCTCGAATAACTTTTGAAGAAATTAATATATCAAAAATTTGTACGAGACCTTTTTTGTAGATCGTTCAATTTTCTACAAGAATATACCTTGGTCATTCCGAAATATTGTCACCAACGTGAGCTATAAAATCCCAAAGTGCAAAAGAATATTGTTCCCATGTTATTTAAATGGAAAATCGAAATTTGCGATCTGGCACCTCTTAATAGTAATATTAAGAGCTTAAACTTTCACAGGATTTTGTTGTGTCATTCCCAACAATATTTTCGATATAATTAAGAAAAAAAAATCATAATTTTTTTTGAATCAGTCTAGAGCCACATAAATTACAGGTAATTGAAGAGCTTTCGCGGAAAAGCCTACGCTAATACTTTAGCTTTTCAAGCCTTCACTAAAATACCTTTAGTGGATTTTTTCTGATTTTAAATTGTTTTCAATATCATATTCAACAAGTGTGTATACTTTTCGAGAAGAATAGAAAATCTGTCAACGAATAATATTATTTACAATCATTAGCATGTTTTGTTGATTGAAATATCTCGAGAAATTGACGAGAAGTTCAATTTTTGTTGCAAATGCAATTGGTAAAGTGCTGCGTCATGAATTATAAATAAAAATTTTAATTTGACTCAATGATCAAGATTTTATTTATGGAAATAATTTATAATAAGTTAGCAGCTAACGGCACATTTGCGCCAATGTTTCTCAAAACAAATCCAACACCTGGGCATATTGGAAAAATTTGACGAGAGAAAAAGAAAACGAATAGTTACATTTAGTTCAAAGACCTACTGGAATTTTATTGCGATTTAAATTATTTTCTTTTATCGCGCAGGATTGTGTTTAATTTTTTCATTCGATTTCTTTTGTAATTAGTTTTATCAATTAATGAGTTATATAATTACAGTTTAAATGGTCTTGATCTAATTTTTATTATCTACGTTTTGTCCATTAAAATAGTTTTTTAGTGAAACTTTTTTTTTTTTTTTTTAATTGAATAAATGGTGTTTGTTATCAGTTTATCAAAGATCGAGGTTATTAATAGTAATTTTTTTTCTTTTTAGTAATACGAATAGTGTACGTAGAGATTCAACTCCAAGTGGTGTGCCGACAAATTCGTCAAACACAAGTGAAACAAATCGAGCCCGACGAGTGTTGAGACCCAGGACGGAACCCCGACGATATACGGAGAGTCCGGATACAGCGTTGAACGGCAACGGCAATAATAAATATCGGGCCAACGGAACGGCCGATTCTGACTCGAGTGAGGGTGAAATGCCGCCCCTGTTGCCGATCAAGGAGTTGTCGCCCGCTGAACTATGGCAGCGGGAACGAGGCTTACGACGTCTTCGCGAGGAGCTTCGTGCCGAAGAAATGAAGCTGGTGTTGCTGAAAAAGCTGCGCCAGTCGCAACAGCTCAAAGAAAACGTGGCCCAAATACCACCGACAATACCGCCTCAGGTGCTACCACCAACTGGACTTCCAAGTGGTTTAAGGTAGTGCGCAAAAATTTATTGTTTTCATTGAAAAATGAGTTTAATTATGTCTTTTTTTAGTATAACACCGACGACTGTGAAAATTTCCTCAAAAAATCAGCAACCACAAGCGGCGCATTCACGCCACTCGAATTCGGGCAGTGGCAAAACGAACAATTTGTCACATGTTCCTCCGCTGTTGCGAGGACAACCACCGCCGGCTCGATCTTCGCTCCACGCACCACCATTATCCAACAACTTGTCGGCGTCGAGTATTCGAGGATTGGCGGCGAATTTGTCGGTGCCACAACCGCCGCAACGAAGCTCTCTAAATCGTTCGAATTTCCCGGCGGTCGTCAAAGATTTATCACCGGCCGTTACAATCACACCAGCACCTCCGCAATCTATTAAGGTAAACGCACTTGTTTCTTGTCCCCCCGTTCTCTTCTATGTTGATTTTCGTGTATTTACCAGGAGAAATTTAACACATATCAGGTTAATTAATGTGATACTAATTGCTTGAAACAGCCGGCTAATAATATAATGGATAACAAAGCTCTCGGAGGGACCACTGTGGTTCCGTTAGCTACGCCGCTACCTCCTTCTGAACCACAGGTAATCGTATCCAGCCCAGAAAAATTCTATTGTAGATTTCTCCAAAATAGAAAAGTTTATATATTAGGCTTGTGTTTAATTTCAATGAAAATTAATTTGTATTGATGCTTATTTTTTTTTTGTTTGTTTATAGCAAGAGCAGCGGTCTCGAGAAGAATCACAAACTCCAGCTCAAAGACAGGCAGCTGCCAAACTAGCATTGAGAAAGCAACTTGAGAAGACATTATTACAAGTAAATATTGATTTTAGATTTGGTATAAAGGGTTTTCCAATAAGAAGTTTCGTTTTGATTTAAAAAAAAAACAAGTATTTTTTTAAGAAATCAATAAATATTTATTTCATTGTAAAGACGAAGATGTGCTATGAACATTTGGAGAAGATATTAGCCAGATGGCCGCCACGGTTACGCTTGCAGCACCAAATCATTTTCATGAAATTTTCCATCTTTAAGATCTTGAATTGCTTTTGGAGCATTGGTATAGATCTTATCTTTTACGTGGCTCCAAAAAAAAATAGTTTAAAGATGTTAAATTACAAGATTTTGGTGGCCAATTGTGATCACCTCTTAGAAAAGTAAGAAGTTCTTAGGAAACTTGCAAAATTACGCTTATTGCGTTACTTGTGTGGCACGTAGTGCTGTCTTGCTGAAAATAAATGACGTCCACGTCAATATCTTCCAATTCTGGCCATAAAAAAATATTGATCATAGTTCAGTAGCGCCATTCATTCATCGTAATAGTTGCACCAGTATCTCCAATCACATCGCCAGCTCAAAAACCGCACTAGTGACACGTAAAGGCTTTTCAACAATTATTCTTGGATTTTTTGAGCCCTAAATGCGACAATTCTGCTTATTAACGTACAGAGGTGTGAAAATTATTAGACTCAAAAGAAGATTTTTACTTTTTTCCAGCAATGTATCGCCCAGACTGTAAAACTTCCAACATCAGTTATGGTTTGGAGTTACATGTCAGCAAAAAAGGGTACCAGTAGGATATACATTGTGGAAGGTACTATGAGGCAAGACCAATATATACAAGTCTTGGAAACGAGGTTATTGCCTTAAACTAAACAGTGGTTTCCGGAAGAAAATTTAATCTTTATGCAGGATAGAGCTTGCCATAAAGCCAAAAAAGTTATGAATTTCCTCAATAATTTTAACATTAATGTGCCTTCTTGGCCAGGAAATAGTCCTGATGCTAATTCCATAGAAAATTTTTGGGCTACTGTGAAGAAAAAACTAAAAAAAATAAACTATTACAACACGGGTGGATCTGATTACCGAACTCATTAAGATTTAGCATCATAATAAAATATAAATGGAAAAAATAGTATAAAGCATGCCAGGATGAGAAAAATAAATTATAAACAATAAAGGGTACCACACAAAATATTAGATGAGTAGAATTATTGTAATTTTTAAATTTATGGCGTCAAAAATGTGTTTTTTTTCTGTTGAGTTGTCTTGAGTCTAATAATTTTTACACCTCTGTAGTCTCCGAGGTGGAAATGGGCCTCAGCACTGAAGATAATTTTTCGATGAAAATTTGGATCATTTTGATGTATTTGATGAACCCAATCAACGAAGATACGACATTTGTGGTGATCGGCCGACCTGAGTTTTTGTGTCAACTGAACTTTAAGGGGTTTTATACAGTTAGAAGGCCGAAAAGTAGCGAATTTTCCAGAATTTTTTCAGAGAAAATTTTTAAATTAATTGATCTAAAAATTTGTACACATATTATGGTATCTTTTAACTTTATTTTAAGACTTAGTATTAGTAAAAAAAATTATTTGAAAAGCAGCTACAGCTGATTTCCGGGAGCTCCTCTCAAAAAAGACGTTTTGCGGTGACCACTATATCTCGGAACTGGATCCTCTGAATTTAAAAAACCAAACAGATTTCGTTAAAGTAATGTTAAATCTAGTAATTAATCGAAGGAATAAGCAAAATATTTTTTTTTGATCAAATGGCGGTTTCTCAACAAATAAAATCGATTTTTGACCAAAATTTCGGCCTTAAATTGTTTATAAAAAAAAATAATATTTATCGGTGAGAAAAAATTTTCGATTAATTACTAAAAGATATATTTCAGAAGCTCGTGTTAAAATCTGAGACTAATCGGTTTAACCGTTTTGGAGTAATGTTGGTCACCGACTTTGAAAATACCATTTTGAGAAAAACGCGTTTAAAGTTTGAAAAGCACTTTACATAGGATAACATTTTTTTTTCAAATTTGCGTGTAGCTTTGAAAATACTCACCGGAACGATATGAAATTTTCTGTATGTATTCTTAAATATATGTACATTAAGAAAAGAAAATAAAAAAAAAAACGATTTTTTGAAAATTCTAACTGTATATAACCCCTTAAAAACCTTAATACTACCGTCTTTATGTAAAATATGGTGGAATGTCATTTGTGGATTGTTTAATTCCAAAGATCGACGAGGAATCGACAAACCTGGGGTTTTTTCAACACAATGGGCTACAACAGTAATATTCTCATTTTGATTCGGTTTCGATTTTTCACATCACTAACTTGTCCCAACAGCTCAAATTTTTTCAACAGTTTCACTGTTGCCGGGCGAGAAGGTGCTTCACGATGACCAAAAACTGCTTTAGTTTTGCAAACTGTGCAAAATTTTCACCATTTTTGTAGTGAATTTGAACAGTTCAATGCGTTGTTGAAGCTTGTATCGTACCATTATTAGTAATGGCATAGTTTTTACTTATCAAATAAAAGATAGCTTCAAAATTGGAAGCTGACCAAATTGCGGGCTTTTCAAAGCGAAACTTCTTGTTGGAAAACTCTATATAAAATTTGGAGTGACTATTGAAAAAGAATACGTTAATCGTTTGGTGTAAAACCATTTGAACACTTTTCTGATTGATGATTATAGAGATGATTTGATTAAGTGAAAAATCTTTGTATTTTTCTAGATTCCACCTCCTAAACCTCCACCACCAGAAATGCACTTCATTCCGAATCCTAGCAATACGGAGTTCATTTATTTGGTGGGACTAGAGCACGTGGTTGATTTTCTGACGAAAGAACCGCGACCACCAGCTCCGCCGACACCGTTCCAATGTCAACAATGTCGAGCCGACTTCACGCCCGTATGGAAATGGGAGAAACAAAACAAAAATCGACAAAGCAACGCAACGTTTCAGCAGGCTCACGGTAAGTTAAAATTGTGATGTACGAAAAAATGGAATTTGGAGGATTTTCTCATTGATTGTAGGTAAAGATCCGCGTGTGATTTGCGAACAATGTGTGACGAGTAATGTGAAGAAGGCGCTGAAAGCGGAGCATACGAATCGATTGAAAACGGCGTTTGTGAAGGCACTGCAACAGGAGCAGGAGATTGAACAGCGGCTGGCACAGGTGTCGTGTAACAGTCCGGCACCGTCGCCCGTGGCACCCGAGCCGAGTCCCAGTCCCAAGTCGGCTCCGACGCCGACGCCACGTCACGCGGCTACGCCACCAGCACCGCCTCCAGCTCAACCAACGCCACCGCCGCGTCAATCACATGCGAACTCGCATAATAGCTCGCACAGTAGCTCGCACAGTGGCTCGCACAACAGTTCACATTCGAGTTCACAGTCACAGCAGGACAAATTCCATCAGTCGGCAGCGGCGATGCAAGCGCTTCAACAACAATTTCTTAGAGGTTTTTCTTTGAATATTTAACAATAAAAACAAGCCATTTTTTTATTAATTATAGATTTTTTAGGCTTATCTGGAGGTCCGGCCAATCATATGCTTCCGTTAAACCCCCTGTTCTATCCGTATCTAGCCATGTCGGCAAATGCTGGCGGTAAAAGCGCAGCGGCAAGTCTAGCGGAAATTCAACGGGCGGCTGATCTTCATCGACAATATTTGTTGGATATGATTCCACCACAGGCGGGACAAAGCAGACACAATTGGAAAACGTGATCGCATACACCTTAACCATATTCACTAATAAACGCAAATAATTGAAGGAAATGATAAGTGTGTGTTTAAAAAAAAAAAATAATATTTTCAATTTTTCCTATTATAATGAAATGAATGAAAACTGATTTGATAAAACAATTTCTTTTTAATATATTTAAGGAGTGGTTGGACAGACATTTTTTTTATAAATGTAATAAAATTAACTAATTTAATGAAATGATACAATATATGGATTCAGAGAAAAATATAATAACAACAAACAAGTCAGTTCTGAATTATATATTAATTTTTATCATTTTGTGTATAAAAATGTCTTTAATGATATACCTACTGTATAAATACTAATAGTATTTATTATTAAATTTATAGTTGCATTTTACTGTTTTTCTCGTAAATATTTTTTTAATGATATTTATCAAGTTTGGTCAGAGCGTTTAAAACGCTCTGACGTACGTTAAGAGTATTTTTGTAATTTATTTTGATGAAGTGTTTAGAAAATAGCGTTTTGTATTTAATTTTTTTTTTTTAATTGTATATAATTCAGATTTTGAATTGTTTTATTACAATGACTATATTATATTTTTTCTTGTCCTGATTTTAAAAGGAAAAAAATCGTCTTGTATTTTTAGAATAGTTAGAAAGTAATTGTATTTAAAAATGAAATTCATATGAAAAAGAATAAAAAAAAAAAAAACGAAAAAATTGATTTGATCGAACAATTTTTAAAGATTTCTTTTGTCATTGATATAAATATTGTACCTCAAGTGAATGATTAAATATTTTGTTCTCTGCAGAAAATTGCGCTAAAAGTTTTTGAAGTGAATGTAAAACCTTAAACTTAAATCTCCCAATCCATTACTTTTGGAGAGATCAATTTGATCTTAGAGAATTCGAGCATTGAAAAACGTAAATTCAAAAGCTTTTAATTCAATTTTCATATTTTTACCCGGTTAAATCTTCTATCGTTGAAGAACTTCCTTTAAAAGTAATAAAAATATATGTTAAAATGATTGTGTTCAACATGTTATGGCATTATTTCATTGACGTATTACTTACAATGTAATACTTAACTATATACATAATATTTTAATAGTAAATATATACCAATAGGGTGACGAAATTATAATGAATCGATGTGTCACCATGTGATCCTATTGGATTAATATTGAATATTATTTCCTAATATAATTATTGTATAAATGCGTTTTTTACCGTTTTCTTTTTTTTTTTGAAAATGTCAATGGAAAATTTGTATATTATTTTGAGTCAACCCATAAAATTTCAAGTTTCTCAATATTACTCTCCTCATTAGACTTAGATATTTTAATATTTTGAAAAACAATCGCGAAAAATGCTCAATATTTTTCTTTTGTTGTCTTTCGAAATAACTTTCTCAATGGTTACTGATAACTTTTAATACCCCGAAAGTATTTTTTTTTTCAAATTGAAAATGTTAAGCACAATATAATAAAGCGCAAACGTATTTTTGTTGTAAGGATTTTCTGTAACCAAAAAAAAAAAAAAATGATCACTGATTTGTATTTCATAGGAAAAATAAGAAAAAAACATAATTTTTATTCACCAAATTTATGGAAAAAAAATGTCTTAGCTTTGATATTGTAGACACAAATAAGTAAAGAAAAAAAAAGAAAAAAATTGTCGGCATCATCGAATGCTGGAATGTACAGTTTATATTTCTTTTTTTTCTAATCATTGACTTATGGAAATATGAAGTATGACAAATAAATGATGAAAACAAGAAAGAAGAAGTCTTAATGTAATCCTATATTGAGGTGGTGAAGTGGAGAGAAGATTATTGAAAGAAGATTTTTTGCAGAATTAGGTAATAAATTTGAACAATATTTTGGGAAAGCCTACTGGTAGCCGAGTGGTTTAGGTGACCGCTCCAAAACTAGTAGGTAGTGGGTTTGATCCTCGTATCGTGCAAATTTTCAATATTTCTCGATACCGGATTTAATTAACCCTAGAGTCGCTAAAGGACCTTAGTAGTTATAAAACGACAGTAAATAAAAATTTAAAAAACAAGTCTTTTGGGCGTTCAAATGCCTTAAATTTGAAAATAAGCTCTTTTTGGGAAGTTCCGGAATCTGAGCCCACGCTGGTCAGGCCAAGAATTACTTATGGATCCCTAGTTAATTAAGGTAATTGGTCTAAGGAATGCTTTTCCAAAAATAGAATATCTAGCATCTTAAAAATGTATAATGGAAGGACAAATTACGATACAATACTTTTTTTTTGAAAAAAATAAAAACTATGGCTGTTAATCTTACATCTTTACCTCCCATTACAGATGCAGTAGAACAACATCGATACAAAAGTTAATGGTAGTCGAAAGATTTTCCATCAGTAAACTGGAGGTGGATGAATGTAGAAATTATAATTTCAGTTATGACGACATAGCTACCAGTTCCTAAAGACATTTTAAATTAATTGTACGAGGAGTTCCCGAAAATTTGACTCATACAAAAAAGCTGGCTATTTGTTGAAGTTTGCGGGATTTGAAAATAACAGTCATGCACAGTCCTCCCGGAGAAGCTGAAGAAAGCAAATGTGATGAAGATATACCATCCAATGAGAATGAAAATTAATAAAATAAGTTTTATGGTAATACTTGTTTATCAGGAATCTGCATTGCTTTATTAAAAAAAAAGGCATTTAGGGGCATTTTGAAATCATTACCCTTAAAATGCCCTTAAGAACTTTAAACGAAGTAGTAGGTAGTGGGTACGATCCTCGTATCGTGCAAATTTTCAATATTTATCGATAACGGATTTAATTAATTAAAGGACCTTAGTAGTTATAAAACGAAGGACAGTAACAATTAAAAGAAAACTTTAAACGACTTCTAATGGGTTTTTTCAACATTCCATTTTTTTAACCGGATGTTCAACTCCCATAGAGGACATAAAGGAGGAATTACTTGAAATGGGATACAAAGTTCGTAACGTGAAGGTTTTTTTTTATATATATAAATCGGCCATCAGGATCTAGGTCCTATAATCCGATTTGATGACCGGAGCTGACGTGATGGAGATTACTCCCAGTGGAGGAATCTCCCTATGCCTCTACTTGATCACTAGACACTTTTCTTTTTAGCCTTCTTTTATTTTGGTGCTCCAAAAGTGGCGGAATCAGGGGATTTGAGTGTTGACTCAACTTTCCAAAATGATTGGTGGTACGTACCAGGTAATGGAGTCGATGACTGATGAGATGTGTAAGTCTCTTCGGAGAGTTTCATTTGTGACATACCATGGAGCATCTGCCAAGTGTCTCAGGATTTTTGATTGGGTGGCCTCGATTAATTTAATGCTTGACTTGCTGGCAGAGCCCCGCAGCTCAATACCGTACGACCAGATTGGCACTATTACTGTTTTGTATATAAGTAATTTATCCTCAAGAGGAAGTTTAGAGCTCCTACCCAACAGCCAGTATAACTGTTTGAACCTCTTGTTGGTGTATTTTCGTTTTTGGATGATGTGAGATTTCCAGGTCAGCCTCTTGTCCAGATGAACACCAAGGTATTTGACGGTGTCGGACGATGGGATCTCAGTTGAGTCCAGATTGACTGGGGGGCCTGTTCCTTTCCTGAGAGTGAAGGCCACTTGGACTGATTTGGACTTATTGATAGTGGTTTTCCATTTTTCAGTCCAAGTGCCCAGTAGGTTTAAATGGTGCTGGAGGTACTGAGAGGCAATTACGGCGTCCTCGTGAGTAGGTAACATGAACGTGAAAAATAGTTTTAATAAGTCATTGATGTCACTTTTCTTCATCGACTTGAATCTGGGGTTGAATTACAAAGATATCTACAGTACTGAATTCATCTTCGAAGCAATGATTTCCTAGAGATACCCAAAAGAAACAGAACCGTAGTACCCCTTTATGCATAACGACACAATGAACTTTGCAATCATCCCCGAAAAGCTAGCAATCGAAATCGACAACATTAACACCAAATGTATACCCTGTATAAAGAAGTGTACAGTTTCCAGCTAACTTTCGTATGCCGCCCGTCGTTTGGGAAGTATAAAAAACTTAGCAAATGCGTCAACGGATTATTATTCTATTGGATATAACACTAGCGGCAAAGTATACTGCAAAGCTTTAACTTCATTTCTGAGCATATAAGATTGAAAAATTTTCAGCAAAGGAGTAGTAAGAATTTTAAAAAAAAAATAACACATTTTTCGAATTTTCTCAAAAATTTTCCATCGGGTTCTGATTTTCGATAGTATGATGATTGAATATTGTGGATTGATAGTTTGATGAAATGTATCCATCATATCTGCGACTAGCTGATCTCCGCAACTTCGTCTGCGTAACGTAGGTGTAGATTATGTTTTCTTTTCAAATTTGCCATTTGGTATATGAAAATTTGTATTTTTCTTATTTCTTTTACGAAAAACATAATCATACCTGAAAACACTGTTTTGTCAAGTTTAAAAAGACACATTTAATAAACTGTTGCAAAGAATAAAATTGTTCTATGTAATCATCAATTAAACTTCAAAAAATATTTATAAATATCTAGAAAGAGTATGTCTATTGCGTATAGCTACGGTAGGTATACCTACCGTAGACCAAATAATCTGTAAATCAATCAGCATCTATACATAAATAAAAAATATCGCCAAGTTCAATAAATTCGGTCTTAATTATAAGTAAAATTCGGTGACCATGCGATAGTTTTCAAATAACTTACATTTTTAAACTTGTGATATCTTTCGAATGAAATGTTCAAATTGAATAACTCAAAAAGTTATATAATGGTATTGAAGCAAACTTAAATATGAAGTCATTTATTTTGATAAGGATTAATCCCAAAGTATAAATAAAAGAGCTTTTATAGCGAATCATTTATATATATTTTTTAAAATGAAAAAACACTTATTGTGACAGAACTATAATAGATAGGCATATGCTGTCGCTCTATTTTTTGTAGATAATGATATGTTCTGCAAAATCGTACTACATTATTTTGTTCTATAACCAATAGTTTTCGCAGCGCACGCGATAAAAGAATTTTATTTTGGTAATTTTTTCAGACCTTGGATTACATTATTGGAGTTTTAGTATGGATCCCTAACTTTTTTGAAAATTTAATATAGCCCATGCTCACCGGAAATAGTGTACCTTCGAACAGTGAAAGAATTTTTCAAATTGGTCAAGTAGTTTCGGAGCCTATTCAAAGCAAACAAACAATCAAATCTTTCCTCTTTATAATAATAGATAGATAATAGATAATAGATAAAGAAGAAAATATTTCAAATTTTTTGTCTATAAATTTAAAACTAATTGTTAACAAAATCATTTGAACTATTTCTATTGCTTTCTTCCCTAACAAATTAACAATAAAGTATTAAGAAAGTATTTTTTTTTATTTCACATTTAAATCTTTTGCATTTTTCTACCATTAGTTTTTGGTGGTCAAATTCAAATCTATTCCAAGAACAATTGAAGCTCATTTGTTTTCTTTGTTGCTTTAAGCATTGACTGTGTAGAGGCCGTAAACAAAGTGTTTTGTTTTGTTAAGTTTCAATGGCGTAAAGTTTCATATGCCTATTGAATTCTTTCCACCATTAATTAATCGGATCGATTTAATTCGAAATTAATGGCTAAAGTGATAATTTAGTGTTTGGTGCATCAACTGAACTAATTATTTTTAAAATTGTAAGTAAACTTTATTAAATATTGATCGATAAAAGATAGCGTCAGTGGAGAGCGTCGATTTTTTGCATGTCCATGGAAAGTCTAATTTTACCATAACTTTGCTAGAATGTATGTTTAATATCATTATTAGGGTAGTTTTTATGAAATTAATAACTTTTAATTGTGATTACGGTTATTGGAAAGTTGTAAATTGGGGTTTATATTTCGTATATGGGATATTGGTAAGGGATCAAGAAAAACAAATGCTTGTTGTTGATTGTGACGTACTTGTTGATTTCGAAATCAACAACACTTTGTTTTAAACCAACGCTTAACATTCATCTTAAATGTAAACTTAAGTTTCAACAAAAAAGTTTTACAGTTCTCTGAATTTATAACTGTTGTTATTTGTTTTATAATTGATTGTAGTTTTATTCCCGAATTTCAAGTTTTGAAGGTGATTTTTTTGAAAGTGTTCAATATCTATTTACAAATAAAATACAAACCCTTAAATATCTTAATGATCTAAAAGAAAGAAGTTAAATGAGAGTACCATAATCTTATACAATATTTCTTTTTTTAGATGTGTAAGTGTGATAAGTGCCTTTGGATTACTTGCTGGATATTGGGTTGGATATGGAGGAGCTGTTCCGGAAGCTGAGATGCTGTGAAGACTTCAGTCAAGCTAAGATTTTCGTTTCACGCTAATTATTTTCTTTTGCCGTTTCAGCGGGAAGGGCCGCGGGGTTGCTGTTTTGAGCCACATTGTCCCCATTTCGCCCCTTTTTGTTTACAGGAAATGGATTCTAGGGTATCAATTGGTACTAAGCCTGCAGTTCGAATCCTAGTTGCATCGTAAGGTATTGAGTTTTGTTTTTGTTTGTCCTGGCTCAAAGCAGTTGCCTTTTTTAATTAGATCCCTGTGTAGGTAGGGTGGGGTACATATATTAGTAACGTTAGACTATAACGTTTCTAATTTAAAGTGAAGTGTTTATGTTTTCTTCTGTGTCTTTTTTTGCCCCTTGGCATTAAAATTCACGGAGGCAACGAGAATATTGTGATCATAGAAGATCATGAAGATTGTTGGCCAAGAAGTTCAGAATCGAGGTATTATGATATCTTAATTGATTTTTTTTCATTGTGATTAATGCATGCTTTTTTAGGGGGATCGATAAATTGTTATCAAATTTCTTGAATTAATCGAATTTATTCTACCGACCAAAGTAAAATATTCAAACTTAAGTCAACTTAGTTACTATCCACAACGATTTCAACAGTGAAGGAAAGTATGCTCGAAACTATCAAATACTGCTTGATTATGTTGGTGGAAGTAGAAAAAAAAAACATTGGAATATTTTACTCTCATGGAAGAAGCTTATAATATTAAAATCCATTGTGGAAAATGATGAAGATATGGGAAAAAAACTTGTATAAATTTAAAAGAAGAAAGATGCACTAAAATCTCAAACCTCTTCCAATATTGAGGAAACATCAAAAGCGAAGAAACTAACAGTAAAATAACGAAGGAAAAAGTTGTAAGAATATTGAATTTAATGGTAAAAATATTGTTTAAACTGAATAATTGAAACCTAAATTTTAGAGAAATTGTTAATTAATCAATCAAATTGGCCAAAACCATTCATCATTGGGACATAGGATAGATGGGAACTGAAGAACTTTGAAATTAAATGCTTGACGAGAATGAAGAAAATCTAATCCCCAGATTACTACATTGAAGGAATATTGAAAAGTACCAACGAAGTGTGGATGATTATCAACTTGAAGATGGCAAGAATAAGGTAAATGCTGCGAGGAAACCGATTGTTGATGAAATGAAAAATATAAATCTTGGACTTGAAAAGAAGAGTAAACAACATCAATTTGAAGACATTTGCGAAGATGGGAGGCACTGGAATGAACTCTAGTAATTAAGCAATTGGACTTGTTAGAGGTAATTACTGAAGAAAATGATTGGTGAATCTTATTTTTGTTAATATGATTTATTTTTTTTAAGAAAATCTGAACTATTTCTCAACAATATTTGATGGCATTTGTGAAACGTTGAAACGATTTTGGTCGCCAATTAGTATCTGTCGTTAGAAGATATTGCAAATTTGCAAGAAAAATGAATCCATTGAAAAAAGTTTAATTATTGTTACCGAACGAATTGAAGATACATCAACAACGAAGTTTTACAATGCTTCAAAGAGAAATGGTAAAGAAAAGTAACAATCTTTTATCCAATAATAAATATTGATTTAAAAATTATTTTTCTTGGGAGTCCATTTTTGATTAAGGTGATCTGGTCAGGGCTGTTTACATGCTACAGTTTAGTTTTACCAACGCATTCTGGCACTTACGTGGAAAAGATAGATGGATTTGAAGCAAATTTACTTTTACTTTATATATATTTTTAAAAATTTTCTATTCAGTTTTTTAATTATTTTAATAATTTATAGTTTCCACTTGAAAGTGAGTCATCGGGATTTTTTGTTATGCTAATATTAATTCTAAAAATTAATAATTAAAAATTAATTTTGGGAAGAAATTGAAAGAAAAAATTTTATAGGTCATAAAGGCAATAACACTAATCTTATTTTATTCCTGCAAAATAACAAATAATTGCTATAATTTAAAGAAAGATATCTTCTCTCATTTTCGTGTACTAATGGCAGAAATATTATTGTTTTGTTATACCTACTAAACTATTATTAGTCATTGACAACAATATACTAGAGACTAACAAAAAATTTAAAATTATTCTACAAAAACTTTGAATTTTTTTATTCCTTTTCAATAGATTATTTGAAAATTTATCGCTGGAGAAAATGGATTAAGAAAATGAACGAGAACATTGATGCATTCTACATTGACTTCCGCTTTATATTACAGTTCCTTATTTACAATTTGTTTTTTTGTATTTATTCGCTTTTAACTTGAATTTGTCAAAGTACTTAAGATTTACTTCATTTATTTTGTTGACGAAAATTTAAAAGAATATTGTTAACTATTTCATTAATTGTTCAAATCATATTTTCTTCAATCAAACATAAAATATCAGAGATACTTGAACTTTATTAGACTAGAGCATAGAATTTTTCTTATTAAACTTATTAAATAAAGTACGAAATATTAGATTAGAGTAAAACATAAAGTAGCATCTTTTTAAATGAAAAGTTTTCTGAACTAGATTCCGAAATTTTATATTTTTAAAGTATTATTTTTATGCCAAATTGATTATTTTCTTAAATTCTACGAAAATTTATTCATGCACTTTAAAAGAAATAGTCTACATTTTTATTTTGAAGTTTTTTTTTCCATTTTTTTAATTTTCTATAAAAGAACTAATGTTTGAAATTTAAACATTTTTGGATTTACTAAAGTTGGTATTTTTAAATAAGTGTAGAATTGAGAAGGGTAGAAATGAGCTTAAGACAAGAAGTGGATAACGTTGTAAAGCTAAAAGTTAAATTATGGCAAATATATACATAAATGTGCAATTTACTATATAAAAATCATCCCCTGAACTTGTAATGGCCATGTATTGATATTTCCTGGTTCACCAAAGATTGGCTTTCGAAATTTAAAGATTGTGAAAGAAAGTAACTAAAGCGCCTATTGTAATAGCTTTATCTGTGCGTACCTTAGTGGTTGGAGGTCAAAAGTGAATAGAAGATCTGAACTTTGAAATATTATATGAATGGTGGGAAAGTTGTATCTGGCAAATACAACTTGAGAGCTTTTAAAACAAGGTAGAACTTAAGCTGGCAAACCTTGAAAAGCAAATGCTCTCTTTATTAAAAGAGATTTATAGATCCAATCTCTGATTGATCTAAGTAAAGTTTTGACAAAATGTCAAAATCAAACACAAGGTTCTTATAGATCTTTGCTAAGTTCCTTTTGCACTGACCACTTTGTCTTATAAAATCTGGAATTATGAACTATTGGAAATCTCAAAAGCAGAACTGACATTATTTGAATATAGTTTCTTGGTGTATGTTTGAAGCTTGATTGGTGTTGGTATATAGACTTGGAGGAGTACAATGTAGCAAATACTCAAAAAGAGTTCAAAGAACTCTGAGATGAAACATTCTGTGGGGGTGGCAGAATGCAAATAATAAAACAGATATTGCATAAGTTGGATGTGAGACTTTGAATTTTTATTCTTAGTCTGTTGTCTTTCCTTCACTAATATAAAAGCTCTCGTACCCTTAAGACTTATATTCTAAACTATTAATTAAATATAATATTAAATGAGATTCCTTAATTCATTATGTTGTAAGCTATACAAAAACACTGGCAATTAAAAGTTACTTGTACTATAGAATAATATAAAAGCCAAATCTATAAAATTAATTATCATTATTAATACCTATGAGTACCAAAGCTGTGGTTGGTTTATATTGAGAAACAAAGTTCGAAAAGGTAAAGACAAGTATTTACGAATAAATTTATGTTTATCAAATGATTTTACAACGAAGTGAATAGAAAGGAAATGTAATACTTATTGGCCAAAAGTTCAAGATGAAAATGAAAATTTTTCTGGCAATATAAAGCACATTAAAAGGACCAATAATACTGAACAAACGTTGATCCAATTAAGAATTGAAACACTACTTTCTTTGTCATAGACTCAAAAGTGTTTTCATTTAAAAAATTTCATGAAATTTATATCAACTTGAAGTTTATTCAAAAATTTTCTTTTATGTAGTCAATAATTCAAATAAAATTTGTATTATTTAATGGAGAAAAATGCTTCAAAATTATATTAAGCAGATTTTTTTCTAAGGAGTATTTAAATTAGTTGATTTTCTTTCCCTACTTTTCTTTAGCTTAAGTTATAAAAAATTGTTCAGAAAATTTTTAATTCAAATATTTCTTCTGACGTAGAGTATACAAATTATTAAATATTTTTCACAATTGTGGTACTAAATGTACTAAATGTTTTTTTAATATTACCTACAATTCATGTGATGGTATGCAATGCTTTTTTAAAGATTTTTCCGTATAATTATTTATTTTGAATATGATGTTTGATTGAAGTTTGATTTAATTCTTATATATTATTTTATTTGTTTAATTTAATTTTAAAATTAAATTGTTTTTAAATTTTGAAAATATTAAAGTAAAAATAAGCTCGGTGAGGTGGTTGGGAGGATCATTAGGGGTTACAAAGCCCCGTAAGTAACAAATTGTTACAATTTTTATTTGAAATTGTAATAAATTGTTACAATCAATCGGTATATAGAGCGACAAAAAGAAATAGAGTAAAACTTTAGTACAAATTTTCAACTTTATTTTCACTTAACTATAATTTTCTAATCAATAATTTAAAAATATTGTAAATTATGAACTGATATTATGAATCATAAATGCGCGATTCTGCTTCCAATCATTTGTGGAACACAAGAGAAGTACTTAAGGGTGAATCCAGGACTTATTTTCAGTGCTGCAAAACGGATAAGTATTCAGATACTATTTTTTTAAAATTTTGTTTTGTAATAAAATCTTTTTTTACTTTCAGAGATTTGCTTTTTGAATGTCTTTGAACATTGAGAAAACTGCATTGTGTACCAATTTTCCTTAAGTATTTCGACTATCTCAAGTTTATCTTCGCCTCTCAAATAAATCTTACAATATCTGAAAGGTATTATATCCTTAAAATCAAATCAATGATTTATGCAATTCTATTTACGTTTTAGAATAATGACAATTTCTAATGTACCTTCAAGTTATGAAATGGCTTTAGTGGAGGAAACTATTTATGTCAATTTACGAAAATCTTATAATGAAATTAATAAAAGAATTTAATTTATTTAATCCTTTATATTTCAGTGTAAACTTAAAGTTTTTAAATTTTTGTTAGATTGAAAAAAAAGGCACTGATTACCCAAAATAATGCGCATATAAATTATTTGCTACTAAATAAAATTGAAGATATGTATGTTTAAAGTTTCAAGGATAAAAAGTTCACTTACCTGAAGGATTAATTATCATTAAAAAATCGGATAAGTTTTCAGACAACTTCATCGTGTATTAAATTTTACATTTCTTTTATATATTTCAGTCCTATTTTGATAAAAGATATTCTTATTATTCATTTCGTTGGATGGATTGCAAGATATTTTATCTAATGATTCACATTAGCAGCTTAATACTATTGTGTTCTTAATCTGTTCCAGCACAAAACCTAATAATATTTGAAACTACTTTTTTTCTAATTTTAAATATTTAATTAAAGTTTTCTTTTCCAGGTATACACTACTTAGAGTCGGATATAGTGGTGAATCTTTAATTTTAATGTTTTTTTTTATTTTTTTACTTACACATTGTGTATATCTCTTTCTTACTATCTAATATTTTCTTCCTTTTGAAGTTGCTTAAATCTAAAGATTTACTTATTATTTTGTTGCCGAATCATTATAAACTGGAATAATAACTTAAGTATTTAAATCAATGTTTAAAAAGTTTACTTTGGTCAAACATATAGTGAACTAAATAAATTTGAAAACGATAAAATTAAACTTCATAATATATTATATACATAACTTTTAAAGTTTTAAGTAAAGCATTGTTGTTATATTAAAGAAATAATTAGTCTTTGGTCTTATTTTAAAAAATTAAATGTTTATAAATTGAATTGTGACCAGATTAGTTGCTTAAACAGATTATGAAGCATTTATTTCCCTTTTCTTAGATTTATATTAACACTTTTGAATTTACTAAAGTTGATGTTTAAAACAATGGGAACAATTAACGTTTACTGATCATTAAAATGGATAATGCAAAAAATGTGCAATTAACTATTTATGTAAATCATCCTCTGAACTTATAATGGCCATGTATTGATATTTCTTAGAACACTAAAGATTAAATCTTTTGGCTTTAAATATTTAAATATTGACGATGAACCTGTTTTACTGTTGTAATAGCTTACTATGTGCGTACGTTAGTGGTTGGAGGTCAAAAGTGAATAGAAGATCTGAACTTTGTAATATCATATGAATGATGGGAAAGTTGTAACTGGCAAATACAACTTGAGAGCTTTTCAAACAAGGTAGAACTTAAGCTGGCAAACCTTGAAAAGCAAATGCTCTCTTTATTTAAAGAGACTTATGGATCAAATCTCTGAATGATCTAAGTAAAATTTTGACAAAATGTCAAAATCAAACACAAGGTTCTTATAGATCTTTGCTAAGTTCCTTTTGCACTGACCACTTTGTCTTATAAAATCTGGAATTATGAATTATTGGAAATCTCAAAAGCAGAACTGACATTATTTGAATGTAGTTTCTTGGTGTATGTTTGAAGCTTGATTGGTGTTGGTTAATAGACTTGAAGGAATTAGATGTAGCAAATACTCAAAAAGAGTTTAAAGAACTCTGAAGTTTAACATTCTGTGGAGGTGGCAGAATGCAAATGATAGAACATATATCGCATAACTTGGAAGTGAGACTTTGAATTTTTATTCTTAGTCTGTTGTCTTTCCTTCACTAATATAAAAGCTCTCGTACCCTTAAGACTTATATTCTAAACTATTAATTAAATATAATATTAAATGAGATTCCATTATTCATTATGTTGTAAGCTATACAAAAACACTGGCAATTAAAAGTTACTTGTACTATAGAATAATATAAAAGCCAAATCTTTAAAATAAATTATCATTGTTAATACCTATGAGTACCAAAGCTGTGGTTGGTTTATATTGAGAAACAAAGTTCGAAAAGGTGAAGACAATTATTAAGATTAAATTTATGTTTCTCAAATGATTTTACAACGAAGTGAATAGAAAGGAAATGTAATACTTATTGGCCAAAAGTTCAAGATGAAAATGAAAATTTTTCTGGCAATATAAAGCACATTAAAAGGACCAATAATACTAAACAAATGTTTATCCAATTAAGAATTGAAACACTATTTTCTTTGTCATAGACTCAAAAGTGTTTCCATTTAAAAAATATCATTAAATTTAAATCGACTTGAAGTTTATTCAAAAAATTTCTTTTTATGTAGTCAATAATTCAAATCAAATTTGTACTATTTAATGGAGAAAAATGCTTCAAAATTATATTAAGGAGATTTTTTTCTAAGGAGTATTTAAATTAGTTGATTTTCTTTCCCTACTTTTCTTTAGCTTAAGTTAT
Organism: Sisyra terminalis; assembly: GCA_958496175.1. Taxonomy (NCBI): domain Eukaryota; kingdom Metazoa; phylum Arthropoda; class Insecta; order Neuroptera; family Sisyridae; genus Sisyra; species Sisyra terminalis. The sequence goes on along the minus strand of OY292277.1, from coordinate 7,046,378 downwards.
AAAAAATTGTTCAGAAAATTTTTAATTCAAATATTTCTTCTGACGTAAAGTATACAAATTATTAAATATTTTTCACAATTGAGGTATTAAATGTACTAAATGTTTTTTTAATATTACCTACAATTCATGTGATGGTATGCAATGCTTTTTTAAAGATTTTTCCGTATAATTATTTTTTTTGAATACTATGTTTGATTGAAGTTTGATTTAATTATTATTTATTTTTGCAATTGCTTTTATTTAATTTTACAATAAAATTGATTTTAAATTTTGAAAATATCAAAGTAATAATAAGCTCGGTGAGGTGGTTGGGAGGATAAGTAGGGGCTTAAAAGCCCCGTAAGTAACAAATTGTTACAATTTTGTTTTTGAAATTGTAATAAATTGTTACAATCAATCGGTATATAGAGCGAGAAAAAAAAAATAGAGTAAAACTTTAATACAAATATTCAACTTTATTTTTCCTTAACTATCTTTTTCTTATCAATAATTTAAAAATATTGTAAATTATGAACTGATATTATGAATCTTAAATGCGTGATTCTGCTTCCAATCATTTGTGGACCACAAGAGAAGTACTTAAGGGTGAATCCAGGACTTATTTTCACTGCTGGAAAACGGATAAGTATTCAGATATTATTTTTTTTTTAAATTTTGTTTTGTAATAAATTCTTTCTTCACTTTCAGAGATTTGTTTTTCGGAAGTGTTTGTGATAACTTTGAACATTGAGAAAATTACATTTTATCCACGATTTTTTCCTAATCAATAATTGAAATTATTGTAAATTATGAACAAATTTTGTCATTCATAACTGTACGATTATAGATGATAAAATTCCGATCTCAGCTTTTATATAATAAGAAGACAATCCAGGTTGTTTAAGATTGGTTTTTTTATTTAATATTTTTAATTATCAAATTAGCTACGTTTCGTTACGTATGGTAACTTCATCTGACTTCTTGAATCACAAAAAAACATAATATTTTCAATTTAAATTCAATAAAATTTATTGAATGTAATGATGAGCTGATCTAGACCATTAACTTCTGATATTTTAATGGGAGTATTTTGAAAACTTTTAATTATTTTAAGTCCATCCATTAATTACGTCACACGGATTTTAGAACTTTGACATCCCTCCCCCCCGTCTTTGTCACAGGTTGTCACATTTTTAGAACCCCCTCCCCCCTAATGTGAGAAAAAGTTGTTTTCATTTTTTTCTTATTTTTATTAAACAGTCTTCAATAGAATCAATATAAAGTCAAATGTTTCTGATAACAGAAAAACAAAAAACGACTAGGTAGTAAGGAAACAAAAAGCGACTAATTAAACTCGATTTTTTTTTAAATTTCTTATTCACATATAAATTTCGTCTTTAAGTATTTCAAATTTAAACATGTGACGTCACAAAGCTTTTGACCTCCCTGCCCCTTGTCACTCTGAGCAGGCCCCGCTCTAGCAAATTTGCCCCCCTTGGCAAGATGAAAAAATGCCGCCCCTTCAGGGTTGCAAAAACACAGAGTTTTAATATCACAAAATTTTTAATTTTTTGGAAAAATATTTTTTTAACTAAAAACTAATTTTTTCACATTTTTGTTCATATTATATATCAAATATGACAAAATGCCGCCCCTGAAATTTTCCGCCCCGGGCGACCGCCCGGGTTGCCCACCCCTAAAGCGGGGGCTGCTCTGAGTCACATTATGGTGATACCCTCCCCTCATTAACGTGTGACGTAATTTGTGGATGGCCCCTTTATTGAATTTTACGATATTTTTTATTTGGGTATAGATCCTGATTGATTTATGCATTTTTTGATTTACGGTTGGTATACCTATCGCAGGTATACGCAATTGAACAAACTCTTTTTTGATATTTATAAATATTTTTTGAAAATTAATTGATTATTACATAGAACAATTTTATTCTTTACAACAGTTGATTAAATGTGCCTTTTTAAAGTTGACAAAATAGTGTTTTCAGGTATGATTATGATTTTCATAAAAGAAATAAGAAAAATAAAAATTTTCATATATCACTACAAATGGCAAATCTAAAAATTAAATATAATCTACACATAAGTACGTTAAGCATACGAATTCGTGGACATTAGCTAGTTACTTATATTTGCATGGGTTGCTAGTATAGGCAACCCAAGATACGCCAATGCAAATGTAATAATCTAATATTACTTTTTTCAATAGAAGTCCATGAAAAATTCTTTTTTAAGTGTACAATTAGAAAATTTTCGGTTGAAAATTTTAATTGATTGTTTTTTTTTTCGTGCACATCAATATCTCCGTATTTTCCGTTTTTTTGTTGGCCAATAAATTAAACTGCAATAATTACTTTGTGGATTAGCTTTTATTTGCTTGTTGATAAGAATGCAATTGACTATCTTGAATCACTTTCAAATCCAAATATTTGTTTATTTTTTTTTTCTATTATTTGCCGGTAAAACTAATCATAGTGAAAAAACCAAAACGCAGTTATCAACTTATCGATTAGACAAATAAATTTGACGTCAAATGTTTATCCGTTACAATTATAGATTATCTTCTGGATATACCAAATGTTTGAAATATTTACCATACATTTTGTATTTTTTAGTCTGCAAAATTGGAGTAATGAAAGGAAAGTTTATATATTTTTTTCAAAATAAATATATTTGATTTGGGATTTCTTTGAAATTCATACAAAAATATTAAATAATTCATTCATTTAGTAACTTAAAAAATTTATACCTAATCGATCTATTTAATTACGAAAATTATTCTTCATCTACATAAACTTAATTTCAATGTCTTGATTTTCTCATCGAGACATTAATTACAAGTGGTTAATGCATCCAAACTATCAACTGTGAAGAAAGTGAATCTACTTTGTCGTTTAAATGAAATACGTAGCGTCATATGAATGCGGGGTCGCCGTTAATTCCCATAGTGTGACCTTAAAAATTCGATGCAATTAACAAATGAGTAATGTTATAAATGCACACACCTCTAAAGAGTCATCACTCATCACTGCACTAGAATCCCATAAATATTTACAGCCGAAATTTCCAATTGTAGATCGTTAGAATTACCGATGAAATTAGAAAGATTATCGGAATTGCATTGGTTGCATTGGCTGCGTTGCAATAATCTGTACGACAAATACTGCAAGAGGTGGCACGAACCAAGTTTGTGGTGACATCAGTGACGACACTTCCGATCAAGTGGCACACGTCCTGTTTATCGATAAAACATCCTCGAATCGTTCCCGAAACGGCCGATCGATCTAAATCTGGAAAAGTTCAATAATCCTCCTAAGTATTTTCCCCGAAATTCCACAGAGGAATTACTATTTAATAAAAACTTTGGTTCATTTTTCAACTCTTCAAGTTCTCCGGAATACAAGCCATCTAGTTGTAGCCAAATGAAGCTTTACAAACGAGTAACTTTTAATTGATTCCCAAAAAAACTACTTGTACCCCCCTTACCATGGCCTCCGGAATGCAAACCATCTAGTTGTAGCCAAATGAAGCTTTACAAACGAGTAACTTTTAATTGATTCCCAAAAAAACTACTTATACCCCCCTTACCATGGCCTCCGGAATGCAAGCCAACTAGTTGTAGCCAAATGAAGCTTTACAAACGAGTAACTTTTAATTGATTCCAAAAAAAAACTACTTATACCCCCCCTTACCATGGCCTTCCAGTTGAATTTTCACACAAACATATTTGTGCTGGTTCAGATCATGGTCTTCAACTTCTTCGTCCCGCACCATATTTCGTTTCAGTACCGCTTTTTCCGACTCATTGTTGTGAATATGATAGGCACGCCGAATTAATGCAGGTCCTACACTAAACGTATTACCGCACTCCCTTACATCCACCTCGCTCTTTTCAATGGGATCCTGGCAAGATGGCGAGCTTGGCTCGCAATGGTAACAATGCAATGCCGAAACTGCAATAAAAAAAAAAAATAAAAAATAAAATAACAATCACCAATGTTATCCTTGTTTTTACCGTGACATAGCGACGCCAAAGTCAAGGTGATAATTAATCCAATTTTTATGTGGAAATCACTAATTGTTGTGGGATTAACACTGGTTGGCCGCATTGTTGAACACAAACTGATTATCAATCGAATATTTGTCGTCATTAAATTGACGCGTGAGAGGGATTAACGAGGTGGATAAGATAACGATTTGTTTGCATAGTTTTGTCATTGATAAGGTAATTGTCTCGTTTTTTTTTTTGTTTTCAATATTAGAGACTCGAAAATAATATCTTCTATGTGGTATGTCTACTATACATTTATGAGAAAACCAATCCTTTAAATTGTTATCATAAATAAACACATACGAATACATAACTTTCCGCTTATGCAGTCTTATCATTGAAACAAACCAGCATATATATATGCAATGATTGAATGAAATTTTTCTTAGAAATATTTTTTAAGACAATATAGAAACGTAAATGTTTAAGAATTTCCAATTTTGAGTCGGCGTCAAACTTTCTTAAAACTTTTGAAAACGATCTTTGTTGGAAATAAGGGGCCATCCATTGATTACGTTACACGTTCAGAAGAAGATAGGAAATCAATGATATCTGAGATCATGTAATTAGAATCAAGGTAGGCTTGAAAGCCTTGTGAATTTGCCTGTTTTTTTTTTTAAATTATTTTTAAAAATAAAATTGAAAAAATATATAATGTTACATCTAGAAGAAGAATTCTAAGAACCACCTGTAACAAGAAAGAGAGGAGGGGTAAAATCAATAAATTTATGTCATGTAATTTATGGATGGCTCCTTATCATGAACAGGTTTTTCTCATCTAAGATAAACCAGGCTCTTAGATTCCATATCCTATGAAAAAAGAAATATAGGAAACCACATGAGAAAAAATGGGTTTAAGTGGATTCCTATGAGAAATAATGAAAGTTAGAGCTAAAATAATATTTCCACCTAATGGACCATGAAGTATAAATAAATGAAGAACGAACGCTGTATTGCGAAATTATCCATGAAATGAAAACACAATGTAGAGGGCTCTAGTATCAATTGGTATTTTTTTACAGTCTTAATAGTTTAGACATCTTTTGGTCTAAGTTTGAATTAGTAACAATGACAAAAAATGAACAACCAATAAACATTCAATAAGTGTCAAGTTTCTTAGCGATAATGCGCCACTAATGACCAAAAAAATAACTAACACTATGTCCGAGTTTTTGAGGTTACGAAGCCTAACAAATTGCCTATCTCGTTCGTTCTTCGGTTATATATTCTTCATGTAATGGCCAAAAAAAGAACATAACATTCACCCAAATTAAAAATTAGATTGCAAGATATTAGGAGCCATCCATTAATTACGAGAGTCGTTCAGGGGTGGGGCGATGGTCTTGGCAAAAACCGCGTATTTTTTTTTAATAAATCTATTGTATATATAAGTAATGTTACATCTAGAAGAAGAATTCTAAGAACCACCTGTAACAAGAAAGAGAGGAGGGGTAAAATCAATAAATTTGTGTCATGTAATTTATGGATGGCCCCTTATCATGCACAGGTTTTTCTCATCTAAGATAAACCAGGCTCTTAGATTCCATATCCTATGAAAAAAGAAATATAGGAAACCACATGAGAAAGAATGGGTTTAAGTGGATTCGTATGAGAAATAATGAAAGTTAGAGCTAAAACAATATTTCCAACTAATGGACCATGAAGTATAAATAACTGAAGAACTAACGCTGTATTGTAAAGTCGCCCATAAAATATGAACACAGTGCAGAGGGCTCTAGTGTCAATTGATATTTTTTATAGTCTTAATAGTTTTGACAACTTTTAGTCTAAATTTGAATTAGTAACAATGACAATTAATAAACAACCAATAAACATTCAATAAATTCCTAAAGGAATCCACATGCAAAACTGCATAAGAATCCACAAGAAAAACCATAAAGGAAACTATATAGGGATCCACGAAGGAATCCAAGATTTATAAAATACACAGGTAGCCTTATGGGTTCACAACTACTCAAAATATTTAGGAAAGTGACGTGTCCAGAAGAAATTCCTTCAAATTCATTACTCTCTGAAAGTTTGAGTCCTTAATATTAATTTTAAGTCCTCGACCAAGACGTGTAAAGATTTCCCATTGAAAATACACGGAAACTCTGATTTTTTATATTTAAATTTCTATATCTCAGCGGCATTTCATGGGATCACTTTTACCGAACATGGTTTTTTTCTCAGAATTAAACGCTCTACAAAAGTGCCCATTGCGACAAAGTCGTAAATCACACCGGTGAGGTAGTACGGGCCACTGAACCTGATTTTTCCATAAAATTCAAGGCTTAATATCTCGTTTAATATTGATCTTCGCGATTTGGTCTACAGAACCTTTTTTGTAGGAAATCAAATTCTCTACAAGTTTTTTATTTATAATTTTTCCGTAGCTCTTGTTATTTACGAGATAAATGCAAAAAAGACGCGAATTTTATGGAAAAATCAGGTTCAGTGGCCCGTACTACCTCACCGGTGTGAGTTACGACTTTGTCGCAATGGGCACTTTTGTAGAGCGTTTAATTTTGAGAAAAAACCATCTTCGATAAAAGCGATCCCATGAAATGTCGCTGAGATGTAGAAATTTAAAAATAAAAAATCAGAGTTTCCGTGTATTTTCAGTGGGAAATCTTTACACGGCTTGGTCGAGGACTTAAAATTAATATTAAGGGCTCAAACTTTCAGGGATTTTTTTTTTTGGTATTTCCAACAAAATTTCACGATGGGACCAAAAAAAATCAAAAAAAGTAAAAAAAAAATCACCCTAATATATATATATATATATATATAGGGCAGCCTGCGTAATATATAAACCTTAGTAGGAATCTACATTAGAAACTGTATGGACGTTCATCTGAAAAAATATAGGAATCCGTGTCATAGGAATTCACATAAGAAACCATATAGGAATCCACAAAATAATCCACATAGGAAACCATATAACGATTCACATCAGAAATAGGAATCCACATGGATTCTTCAAATACTTTTAAAGTATCTACCAGTCAATAAATTATTTTTTTTTTTTAGTGATTCCTATTAAATCACGACTGAATCCACATAATTAGAAAAGAGGGAAGGTAATGTCTCAGTGTTTCCTAAAATAATCGAAAATATTAAAATTCTTTCATTTTGTTAGAGCAGTGGTCGCATAATAGTTAGAATTCAATTAATTTTATCATTATCGAAAAATCTTTAAAAATAAAATTTTCGTTTTATTATCAAGCATATATTTTTCCAAACTAATTTATTGGTTGGCTTTAGTTATCAGCTACTTAGTTGAAAAATCGGCAATAAAGTGAAATAAGTAACCATAAATCTTTTAAATTATTTATGTAAATTGGTCTTAAAGAATGTCTTAAAGTTTAATTTACATAGAAAAATGGATTACAATTGTAATAAATATAATCGTCTTTGTAATTAAGTAATTAACTCCACTTTGTTTAAAAAAAAAAACAATCCATCAATGGAAAACATTAAAATTTTCCTTATTTTCCCTAATTATATTTCTTTAAATCCAAATATTTAATAATCCGAATGAGTCAACCCTCATTCTTTAAAATATTCAATCTTTTATTAGTGGAACGAAAGTATTACAAATTAAAAATAAAATAAAGATTCGATGGGAAATATAAATAAAGGCGAATATTTTTGATCAACAATGACCTACTAATAAGAGGGATGAAATATCAATATTGTCAATCTGATACAACAAGGGTGTGTGTAACTTCCCCTACAACCAACCGTTTATGTTCCCCCAAATTAGCGCTGATAACAAAAATATTATACCCTTATATGTTTGGCTGATTTTTTAATCGAATTAAAAAAATTAATAGATAATATTTGTAAACATTAAAACATATTACAAAATTGGCTGTGTTATAATCTAACGGAAATGTAATATAACTTATAAGGGATGATTTTTTTGTAAAGTATTCCTCGATTTTGCCATGGAAATTGCTATTGATTAATCATACTGTATACTTAAATATCTAGACTGTCTAGAACTGAAATGTCTAGAACTGAAATGTCTAGAACTGAAATGTCTAGAACTGTCTAGAAATTTCTAGACTTCTAGAGTAGAGGCCCAATTAATTGTTTAACATTCTAAGACAGAGGTGGCCAACCCTAATGATATTGCGGACCACTTTGGAAACATAAAATAATGCATCTCCAATTTTCCATAATTTAAACCTTATGACTAATTATACTAAGATTTATTTAACTATATAATATAGAAGGTACATTAACTGTAACTTCAAATATTTATAAACACGATAGTACTTCAAAGTAGTAGTTTAAGTAGTAGATGATATCCCAAACATGATTTCAAATTGACTTTTCCGAACAAAAAATGTTTTCATCCTTATAACTTTCAAACCGTGCTAGATACAAAGAAAATAGTTATTATCAAAATGAAAGCTGAGAAAATTTCCTACCAAAAAGATTTCTTAGCAATTTTCCATAAAAACCAAAGTTTGGCCGGAAATTGAATGTTTTCCGAAGTCTAAGTTTGTAAATCAGCAATACATTATTTGCCCACCTGCATCTTTACAAAAAAAATTAAATTTAAAATCGATTTTTCACTATCCAAAAATTCGAGTTTAAGCCTCACTATCCTATAATACAGTGGTCGGGGAACCGGGGTAAATTTCCCCAAATGGGGTAATTTTTTTTTTTTTTTAGGTAAAAGGGAAATTTTAAATTAATTATATCTGTAAGAAATAGCTTTGTCGAAACGTGTACGTGTGGCGCTGCTATCGGCTATGCGCGAGGTTTGCAAGACCGAGTAGTAACTTGCGTCTAGTAAGATAGAGTTCAGCAAGCAAAGCAAGCACATGGTACATACAATAAGAGGAATATATATTGAGAAATAAAGAGATTATCAATTGTAATTCGTGTGATTATATTATTTCGATCCTCTGGTGTAATATATATCCCATTACTCCTACATGGTAGCAGAGCCGGAACGAAAAGCGGATATTTTAATGTGTGTGAAAAAAAAAAGAAGGGAAAATAAAAACTAAAACTTAAAAAGTTTTGTGTAGTTTTTAAATTACAAATAAAATATCAAGAAGAAGACAGCATAGAGGACAATTTTGGAGTTCGAGAAAACAAAAATAATAAATATTAATAATAATTATTATTAAAAGCCGGCAACAATCGATTATCAAAGACGCCGCAATCCAGAGAAATAGCCATTTTTGATGACGCATATTTTGTCAGAAACAAAAGGTTAGTTGAATATGTGTAAATGTGTGTGAAATACGTATACGGTTTTATACGGAGTTCGGAGAGCCTGGTGGCATGGGTGTGTGTGTGGGGGGCTTTTTGTAACGAGTCCGTGCACCTTGTGTTCGGATAAGTTGCGGGGGGCCTGCCTGCATGTAAACGTCGCGTCTTAGCACGTTGCGCAACTCACACCGCCATTTTATGAGAGAGTGAGAGATAGAAAATAAAAAGAAACGACCTACGTTTGAAATCAACGGAGGGAGTTTTAAAGGCTCTTTAAACTTACTCGAGCTGGTTTGTGAAATGACGAATGCCCTTCGTCCCATGCATGCTACGATTCTCTTTCTCTCTTGAGTAGATGCAAAAAGGGATTCTCTCATTCACAACCAAAGCTTTGTTGATCTAAATGTATTTGAAATGTAAACAATTAAAAAAAAAAATATAATAATGAATTGTTTGGGTTGTGGTTGATAAAGATGTTCATCTTATTGTTGAGAAGTTTAAGATGTAAGTTGATATAAATGCTGGGAAATAAATTCATCAGTGTAAAAAAAAAAAAAAAAAAAAAAAAAAACAGAAGAATTCAGAGGATTATTTTGAAATTCAGAAGATGAATAAAATTATTCAAAGGAAATAAGATGGAGAGAACTTTAGTCAAATTCAGAATTTAGCTCAATAGTTATTATAATTTTATCCTAATGGTGGATTGGAATTGTTCACTTGAGTTTGGTGTCCCGTTCTGGCTTGCCTTGCGGTCAGATACCGGATTGCTGGCTTCTGTGGGCTTTCCTGTTCATTACAGGCTTGAAAATTCGAGTCAAATAGAAAAATAATTACGAGTAAATTCTGTAAATTCCGGGGTCAATGTTCAGTTGAAGCTTGCGTTCGGTGTAGACTGTTCGTTGACTAGGGAGATTGGCAGGACTTCATTCGGGACCCACGTGTGTGCTTGCGCAGCCCAAAACCGACCAGCTTTCGTGGTAACGCGCGGGGTTGAACATCGGCGAGTGGTGTGCATGCGTGGAATGCCCGGTGGAAGAATCTAATTTCTCGTTTCGAACTAAATTAACTTGTGGTTCGGTTATTTTGGTTCAGAAGCAAGAAACATTATTCAATTGGTTAAAATTCAGAGATTACCTGGTACCGAAAGGTATATTAAGAGGTAAAAGAGAGAAAAATTTAAGAATTGAGATATTCATAGAGAGAGAAAACAAAAACAAATAAATGGCAAATAAAATGACATGTAAGTCCATCAATTTAAAAAAAAAAACTAATTGAAAATGTTTCATAATCCTGGAATAGATGGTTGGCAAAGTTGATCTGGATGACAGAATTTGCCAAGAATATTCAGAGTATATGAAAATCAGTTGTGAAGAAGAAACCACGAAGTCTGATTTTATAAAACAATGTGAGAAATTTATTCTTACTATTAAACCATCTATATTTGACTAAAATAAAAATTTAGAGTGCTGTGATTGTTGTAGAAGTTAAAAGTTTAATCTTGTTAAGATTTGAAACTTTTTAAAGAGAGTAGAGATCAGATCTGAATTGTTTAAGATGTGAACCCAGGTAATTTAAGATGTTCAATTCACAGCAACAACCACAACTATAAGAAGTTCAGAGATCATGAGTGGGACTGCGAATAAAAATACATAAAAGAGTAATATGATAAGTAATTCAGATGCTTGAACACACATAGAAAAGCTTTATAAAATTTGAAAAAAAAAACAAAAAAAAAAAAATTAACACGAATGATATATCGAAAAATCAGACAACTGGACGGTTGTTTAATGTGATAGTCGACAGACTATCCAAGGCTCACTCACAGGGGCTTAATTCAGATAAACTTAAATTGAAGAGTAGGCAGATTCAAAAAAAAAAAAAAAAATCAAAGGCCATATTAACATTCAAATTGAGTTATGAGGTATGAATTGAGCGTTACTTTACTTGATTGATGTAAGTCAACCAAAATTTCAGAGGTTGAGAGTAGGCGACGAAATAACTTGGTGAAAAATATAGGTTCTTTTCCAATTACCAGTGCTTAGTGCGACATAGTGCCGCCTAAAGCCGCACTATGTGAATCTTCAATTGGAACAGGTTAATTTTTAGTGCAACGGTAAAGTACGTTGGACTTGCAGTTGAGGTAAAAAAAAAAAAAAAAATTATATTGATTGTGTAGTATTTCATTTTTTTGAAATCAAACATCAAATTTCAAGAGGAAAAAAAAAATAATAACTTGCTGATGGATTGTAAATAACGTAAATAAACAACAGTAAATCTGTTGAATGGACACTACAAGTTATATTGTTAAATTGTTAATTTTGAGTAATTTAAAAAAAAAAAAAAAGAACCTGTTAGCGTTACGTAAACCAGTGGATACAGGAATTACATATATTTAGATGACAAAATATTCAGAGTTTGCAATAAAGAAAATAATACGACTATATAAGGACGATTGAAAGAGTTTATGAAAAATCAAATTGGATAGTTAGGATAGATAGAGTTTAGAAGCCAAAAAAAAAATATTGACAGTATGTATTCAGAGTGTATTAATACTATGAATGAGTATGAAAATTATAGCTGCGTGTTGAGCAGTTGACAATGAGGTTTCCGAGCAATCGCAAACCAATAAAGACAAAGAAATGTGTAAATTAAAGGGAATTAATTTAGAGTTGTCAGTGTTTATTGATACGTTTGTGATATATATATATATATATATGTATATATATATATATATATATATATATATATATATATATATGTGTATATATGTATATTGTATAGGGTCTGCGATTGGGAGGGAGAGTTTGGAAGACCTCATTGTCCCAGAAAGTAGAGATTCAGATAAACTAAATTCAGAGTGTTAACATAACATACTATCTTACAAATCAGTTAAAATAGATGAGTTATTGAGTGGAGAGTCTAATAGACGCACTAGATGAAAATCCACCAGAAAAATATTTTTAACTGATATTCAGAGTGAAGCTTTATTATAGCTTTTTAGGTTAGGACATGCTTCATTAAATTATTTAAAAATGAAAAAGAAATATAAGAGATTAAAAGGAGGGAGATTTGACGATTCAATTAAACAGTGTGAAGTATGTATACTTTCATAAATGAAAAACTTCCGTTTAAGCAAAACAGAAGTAGAGCTTACAAACAACTTCAAATGATACATTCAGATGTGACGGGGCCAATTAAACCTACTTCAAGGTCTGGTCAAAAGAGGTATATAATTATATTTATAGATGACTATTCTCGATATGCTTAAATCTATATTGCTTAAAATCTAAAGACGAGTTTGGTCAAGCATTTGAAAAGTTTCTGAGTTCTGCTCGAAATTTATTAGGTACAAACGTGAAAGTTTGCTATGTTAGATCAGATAGAGGTACTGAGTTTACAGGTGGAAAATTTATAGAAATAATGAAAAGATAGTCAGATAGTGGTCCACCTCTCCTGAACTTAATGGTACAGTAGAAAGATTTAAGAAATTCATTCAGAGAACAATAAGAGCTTATATATGTGATTCAGACTTACCACAAAGTATGTGGGAATTAGCTGCTAAGAAAGCCAATCACACTTATAATAGTATATAGTATAAACACTTATAATAGAACTTCCCATAAGTCAATTGATTATGAAGTCCCATTAGTTAAACTTTTACCAAATGCAAATTGCCATTTAGAGCAAATAAGAAGGTTTGACAATATTGCTTACGTCAAACTAGCTTTTGTTGAAACAAAGTTTAGCAATGTGTCTATAAAACATTATTAGCATGTTAGATTTATAGAAAGGATAGTATATAAAGTTGTATAGTTGGAAAAGCAAAGCAAATAATTATGTGAAGAAAGCAAATCAGACGAAAAGATTGAGTTTAGTGTGGACGATTAAACAACAGAAATAAATCATTTAAAGGTCAACATAACAGAGACTAAAAAGAGGGCTAGACCAAAGAAAATAAATTCAGATGAAAAATTTATTTGAACTCAAAAACTTCTTGAGTATAACTATACAGAGAAACAGAAAAGAGAGATGTACCGTCTTACATCAAGCTGGATATATAAAGAGAGTGTTAGAGATTCAACATACATGAATCAAAACTACTGAGTCCGCCTATGGTTACCCGTCAGGTAGATCATAGAAATAAACGGTTAAAAAGACACTCAAAGGGATCAAATGAAGTGAAAAGAGTACCATTCAGAGAAGCAATAAGTAGTTCGATGTATCTGGCAAATGCGACTCTACCAGTTATAGTCTACGCAGTTAACTATCTAGCAAGAAAACAGATTAACCCGACTGAAGATGACTGGGTAGAAGTAAAAAGGGTATTCAGATATTTGAGAGGTACAACTAATCTAGGAATTAAGTTCCTTTCTAATTCAGAGAATCTGGAAGCTCTTTCAGATGCAAGCTTCAGAGACTGTGAAAATTCAAAATCTACAGGAGGGTATGTAATCAAGTTATTTGGAGACGCAATAACTTGGAGAAGTCATAAACAATCTACTGTTACGACTTCTACTTGCCAAGCAGAATACTTAGCAATGAGTGACGCATGCCAAGAATTAATATCATTGGATAAATCTATTAGGTATATAATTGGACGTATCTTTTATCCAATTACAGTTGGTGTGATATCAAATCAGCTAGAGGCTGTACAGAGAAAGATGGAAGCCACAAACTCAAGACGTTTGATCTGAGTGTGGCAGAAATTGAAAATGAATTGGAATTCAGAGAGAAAAATGGAAACAGGAAAAACATGGCAATCACTCATATGGTAGACTTTGTAAAACAGTACATAAAGGAAAAGAAAACTTACAGGATGGTACTTAATGGATACTTACTAACAAAAACTTGGCTGACATAATGGGAAAGTCCTTACCCCAGAGTAGGTATGGGTACTTGAGAGATAAAATCACAAATGCAAAATTCAGAGGAACATTCAGAGAAAGATATCTAAATGTACAAACGTACATATATGAATATCTAAAAATGCACATCTTATTGTCGCTTAATGTTTAACTGGTTTTATATGATTACAGATCACGAATAACTTCATGAATCCGAGCAAGATTATAGCCGATTTAAAGCTGCTATATTTTATGTTATTCTAATTTTATATTATCATTTCTGTACAATTATCATGTATCTATTTTTATATTTAATGTATAATAATTTCAGCATTAGTTAAGTATTCGACAAAGGGAGGGAGTGTAAGAAATAGCTTTGTCGAAACGTGTATGTGTGGCGCTGCTATCGGCTATGCGCGAGGTTTGCAAGACCGAGTAGTAACTTGCGTCTAGTAAGATAGAGTTCAGCAAGCAAAGCAAGCACATGGTACATACAATAAGAGGAATATATATTGAGAAATAAAGAGATTATCAATTGTAATTCGTGTGATTATATTATTTCGATCCTCTGGTGTAATATATATCCCATTACTCCTACAATATCAAACATGAGGCAACATGATTTTTCCAAAACCTACACTACAAATATGTAAATGTAAATTAATTCTTATAATTTTATTAATTTTATTAATTTTATTAATTCTTGTAAATTTTTTAAAATTTCCTGCAAAAATATTTTTTACAAAAAGTGCTGTATTATCTATGATTTTATGTCCTTGATCTTTGCAAAATTTTCGCTTCTAATACTGAACAGTTTAGTTGCGTTTTTCACCAAAAAGTCACCAGAAAGATCACTAAAACACTTTAATAAAGTAACTAAGTGACTTTTCTTACAATTACGTGTACTAAGGGACCGTTCATAAAATACGTCACGCTAAATAAGCTTTTTC
Organism: Sisyra terminalis; assembly: GCA_958496175.1. Lineage (NCBI taxonomy): Eukaryota > Metazoa > Arthropoda > Insecta > Neuroptera > Sisyridae > Sisyra > Sisyra terminalis. The sequence goes on along the minus strand of OY292277.1, from coordinate 7,031,299 downwards.
TGACCCCCTCCCCCCATTGTCACGCTGTGTCACACTTTCTGTGACCCCCCTAGAAATATTTCGTCTCAAAACTAAGACCCCCCATCCCTGAATATGATAAATTTCAATTAAAAGTGCTCAAATTTCTATATATTTACAAACTCTATATATTTCATATTTACTAAATACGAAATGAATGACTTTTTATCATGATAAAAATTGAAAAAGAAAAATAGTCGGAAGAAATATTAATTTAAAATTTTTTGACGAATTTTATGAACGGCCCCTAAGACTTAGGAAAAGGACTTTTGATTATCGGAAAATTCTTGAAAAATGAAGTTTATTTCAAAATATATGACAAATATAAGATGTATATTTTGATGTAAAACTGCACCACGCGGACGTAGTTGCAGGTATCCATTTATAAAAAGAAAATAAGTATAAAATTAATTAAATTCTAAAAGTGAAAACATTAACAAACCACCTGTATCACTGAAAAAAATTGGAATTTAAAATCGATTTTCCTCTTTTCCAAAATTTTAGTTTAAGTCTCACTATCCCATAATACCATGGTACTATCTTGCAATCAATACATTGATATGGCAATCATTAAAAGGAAGGAATTTTTCAAAAATTTCCAGCGAAAATATTTTTTATAAAAAAAAGGTCTATTATCGATGATTTTATGTCTATATAATTCTATATAAGTAGATACAACATAGATTATTCATTGTTTATTTAAATCAGAGATTGTCAGAGGTGGCCAACCCGCGAGACGCATCAGACTTTTATAAAATGTATACATTTTATAATGACCATAGTGGTGAAAATCAATATATTATAAATGTTTACAGTGTATCTAAATTTAGTATGGAAAATTTGAGATATAACTTTAATGGTGACCCGCGGAGTTATGATGCATTTCCGAAGTGACCCGCAATACAATTTGGGTTGGCCACTCCTGATTTAAAATATGCTGATTGTTTGATATCTCAGAACAGAACATAGATATTTAATTAAACGGTCCAATTTATATCCAACTGATGGGTGTCCATTTAATTATTTAAATCGGGCTTCTTCTAAATGCAACTTTTATTATTAATAATTAAACGTAAATAGGCAACCTTTTCTTCCGTAGAAAAATTACTTGAACTTAGTTACAAAGTTTCTATCAAAACAGAAAAGCTGTGAATAAAATATTGGTACATCTATTTAAATTGGACTTGTTTGTGACCTTTATACTTATTTTTGGTGAAACACACCTAAGATGTACCTGAAAACAAAATATTATCAAAATTAATAAACCTGTTCTTGAATCAAACGAAAGAATGCAGGTAGGCAGAAATTTACGTTCGAATTATCGACCTTTAATCCATAATTATCATTATTGTACCCGAAACTGGCTTGAATTCCAAACTGGTGTGAAATTGAAAAGAATTTTACCTGAGCTCAACGGGTGGTATGAATTAGCATAATAACAGCTTGAAGTCCAAAATGTGTGAAAAAGATCGATTCAAAGGTGTTACTAATGGATTCAGAAACAGGTGTTAATGTGATTATAATTGACAACAAATAATAAATACCTCAAACTGGTTCCAAATTCCTTAAACGATATATTTAAAGCTGCCATTCTCTCATTTTGACCTCATATTCATACGAATAATCCTTAAATTCTCACCTATATATCAGTTTAAAGACATACAGAGATATTTCTTAACATATTTTTGTATTTGTCTATTTGTGTCTTTCAAAATTGAATTGTTTTTTTGGCCAATTCGATCCAAAGATCGCTATTAATCAGGAATCACTGGAACCTTACTGGAAATATTCCTGTTTTCTTTAGTACTTCCTTAAACATATTTGTTTTATGGGCGAAACGATATTATTTGTAAACTACTATTTAGTTTTTGAATATTAGCCAAGGAGTTTTTACAATCATTTCCTATCCCATAAACTAATGAGCGTAATGGATCTAGTGATGGGACCAATTGAGGCAATTTTACTTTTCCACCAGTACAACATAACCCAGTAGATTCACCGCTGTATTTTAACGCCTTACAATATTGGTAAATGATTGTCATTTCCCCAATTGTTCCATATTACAATAAATATTAAATCAAATATGTAAATAACACATAAATTAAATAAATAAAAATGCCAAATTCAAACGGTTGCTAAGCGTTTTTCAAAATAAATCACAGGCATCAATGATTACAAATAGTATATAGACAAGTAAGCGTAAAAATTTGCAGAAGATGTCGAGGAACATCTAAGTCTTCTAGAGGTATGAAATATACTTTATATCCAATTTCCATGCCTACCGAATATACATAGAAAATTTCATGAAAATTGGTCCAGCCGTTCTTGATTTATAAATAGTGTAACTAACACGACTTTCTTTTATATATATAGATATAATATAGAAGGTACATTAACTATAACTTCAAATATTTATAAACACGATAGTACTTCAAAGTACTTCAAACCACTTGTTTCTCTGAAAAAAATTGGAACTAAAAACAATTTTTCACTTTTAAAAAATTCCAGTTTCAGCCTCACTATATCACCTATAATACCATGGTACTATCTTGCAATCAATACATTGATATGACAATCAATAAAAGGAAGAAATAATTAATAATGTTCTTGGGAACTTGGATTTAAATAATAAGACGTTATTTTTCAAATTATCTCAACGTTTCGTTGGTATTTATTTCCAACTTCTTCAGGAGAATTTTTGATGTTAACATCCTCGTTGTAAATATTGGTTTTTTAACAAGATAACCGAGTGATACGCTAGCGGCAATTATATTATATAATATAATTTATTATATTATATAATATTATATATAATATAATATTATATAATTGCCGTTAGCGTACTCACTCGGTTATCTTGTTAAAAAACCAATATTTACAACGAGAATGTTAACATCAAAAATTCTCCTGAAGAAGTTGGAAATAAATACCAACGAAACGTTGAGATAATTTGAAAAATAACATCTTATTATTTTAAATCCAAGTTCCCAAGAACATTATTAATTATTTACCCCACCATGGATGAGAGCAACCAGGAAAAGAAAGACATTTTTCAAAATTTCCTGCAAAAATATTTTTTACAAAAAGTGCCTCTATTATCGATAATTTTATGTCCTTGATCTTTGCAAAACTCTCGCTTCTAATACTGAACAGTTTAGTCGCGTTTTTCCCCCCTAAAAAGTCACCAGAAAAATCACTAAAACACTTTAATAAAGTAACTAAGTGACTTTTCTTACAATGACTTGTGCTAACACTTAAGAAAAAGTCCTTCGATTGGTGGAAAATTCTTGAAAAATGAAGTTTTGTTCAAAGTATATGGCAAATATAAGATGTATTTTTTGATGTAAAACTGCACCACGCGGACGTAGTCGCGGGTATCCATTTTAAAAAAAGAAAATAAGAATAAAATTAATTAAATTGTAAAAGTGAAAACATTAAATGCGCCTACATGGACAATCCAAGCAAATACCATCCGGCACAATACAACCATTACCATTTGAATCGATGGTTTTTAAAGAGACGGGCGTGGGACTTAGGCGGAGAGGGATACCAGAGCGGTATGGGTATGGTATGGGGCATGGTACGACGAAAACCGGGGAGTTGGGGGAACAAATTAAAACGACGCCATAACATAGCGCAGCCACAATGGTCAGCATCTTTAGTTAATCTCCGTCCGTACACACGTGAACGATTGTTGCCGTAACAAACCACAGTGTTTCTTCATATTGTTATCAAAACGTAATTGTGAACAACAAAAGTTTTTCGCTCTACATATTGATAAAATGGCTCAGTTTCAAGTTTGTGCCGCTGCCATTGTTGCACTTTGCCTCCTCGCTTTGATCCAAGACGGTGAGTTTTCATTGAATTTTCTTTAATTGATTTCCTGTTTCTTCTGTTGGGAAAAAATGCGTGCAATTTGCATTAACACTAATCCATAGTTCTGTAATTTTCCGAGTGAAAAATTGCATTTAATTCGACCAAGTACTGACGATTTTCTTTGAATTTTGTATATGGCAATGCCGCGGGCAAAACTTTCATTTTGGAAATCTCAACGATTTACCTTCGTCTTCGGTTCCTCCACTTCGATTCAATCGTATCGATAGAATCTTTACGGTGATAATAAACAAACAAATGAGCGTAGACTGAAAGAGAAAGTCAATCGTATTCATTTGAAAATGCAAGAAAATTATCAAAAAAATCGCTGACATTAAATTTGTTTTTTTTTTTTTACTGCTCAAACGACAAAATTTCAAACTATCAAACCAGTTTTACGTATGCATTATTATTTACAAGTGCACTTTATGGAAAATATTTACGCAATAATAACATTTGGCATTGAAATTCAGATAAAATTTATGCAACTTTTAGTAGATTTTGTGGCGAAATCTGGCATTACTATTGCGACTTAAAAAAATAATGTTTTTACGGAAAAAATGAGTCACCCAGAAAGCCATGAAGCCAAAGAATTTTCTTGGAAAATTGTTTATTTTTAATGGTTAAATGTTTTTGCTAACTTTCCCTTATCTATACTAATATATAAAATTCTTACGTCTGTCTGTACATTTCGATTATGAACCCAATTTTAGGGTAAATATTTGTTTCAAGAGGCCTTTATTCCAAATTTAACATTTTTAAAATTTTGGTCTGTCTGTCTGTCTGTGTGTCCCGATTTAACTAAAGAACGGAAGAACCGAATTTAATGAAATTTGGTATTATGATACAACACAATTTCCCACAGACTATAGGCTACTTATCATTCCAAAAAATATTAAGGGAAGGTATTCCCTAGGGATGAAAACAGAAATTTTTACTTTAGACAAATGAGTTATATATCATTGGAAAGGTAATTAAAAGTTATAAAATAATCTGTAAAATTATTTTAAGTTGAACTGATAAAAAGCACAGTGAATTCAATTTAAAGTTTAAAAAATTGCCTCTTTGTAATATAAACCTTTATATATCATAGAACTTAGTTGATGTTAAGAGCGTAATCGCTTACGTATCGGTCATTCTGAACCTCCTAATTATAAAGACGTGGGTTCGAATCTTACAGTAAACTTTTTTTTTTCTTTTTTTTTACAAAATTGTTGTTAATAGACCCTTAGAGTTAAATGTTTTTGCTAACTTTCCCTTATACTTCATAAATTTGCCAATTAAATTGATAAAACTTTAAGGGATGAATCACAAGAAATGCTAAAACAGGTGGTTGTCGGAAACTAGAAATGTTAAACTTGAAAATTGGGTGGTAGAGGGAGCTTTTAATTAAAACACTTGCATGAGCTTTGTTTGTATAAAAATCATATTAAAGAAAAAAGCTCATTTCATACGTTTTTAACAATTGCTCATTGTCAAGGAAAATAATTCAATCTTCCTAGCACAGATGTAGACCAGGGTCGATAATTTTAAAAATGGTGAAAAGTGAAAAAAAAAATATAGTAGAATGGAACCCATTGGAAAAGGTAGAGAATATAACAAAAATGAAAGGAAAAATAAATTACGGGCGATCTGAAGTGGGGAAGGGGGAAGGGGTGAGTTTTTAAGGGTAAAAAACGGTTAATCTCGATTTCCGGTAAAACTGCAAGTCCTATGAAAAATATTAAATGGCAAAGTTGTAGGTAATTAAATGATCTACCACTTTTGTATCGACACTTTTTTCACATAACCTCAAGATTTATGTGAAAAATTCGAATAACCGAGTTTTGGGTTTTTTATTTTTATTTTTTGCAAAAAAAAATTTATTTTTTCACGAAATTTTAGTGAAACCTTACCTTTGTATGTCCCAAACATACAGTAATTTTTTTGAATTAAAATATTCATTTTTTTCACCTTATTTTGACTTAATATCCAAAAAGCACTCTAATTTTCAATCGAAAATTCTCACGTCAAAATATCTGCTTTTTTAAAAAAGTTGATGTGTTTTTTGTTTGTTGAAATCTCTACTTTCTGATGGTATAAAAAAAAAATATACTACTATGGTAAATATTCTCAGAAAATGCAAATAATGATTGCACAAATGCTCAAATGCACAAATTTTTTGGTTCTGAAACATGCTCCAATGTGGAAGAAAAAACCTATGACAATTTGAGCATAAATTTGTGCATTTGTGCAATCATTATTTGCATTTTCTGAGAACAGTTACCATAGTAGTGTATATTTTTTTCATACCATCAGAAAGTAGAGATTTCAACAAACATAAAACACACCAACTTTTTTAAAAAAGCAGATATTTTGACGTGAGAATTTTCGATTGAAAATTAGGGTGCTTTTTGGATATTAAGTTGAAATAAGGTGAAAAAATGAATATTTTAAATCAAAAAAAATACTGTATATTTGGGACATACAAAGGTAAGTTTTCACGGGCGATCTGAAGTGGGGAAGGGGGAGGGGTGAGTTTTTAAGGGTAAAAAACGGTTAATCTCGATTTCCGGTAAAACTGCAAGTCCTATGAAAAAAAATTAAATGGCAAAGTTGTAGGTAATTAAAAGATCTACAACTTTTGTATCGACACTTTTTTCACATAACCTCAAAATTTATGTGAAAAATTCGAATAACCGAGTTTTTGGTTTTTGGTTTTTTATTTTTTGCAAAAAAATTTATTTTTTCACGAAATTTCGTGAAAACTTACCTTTGTATGTCCCAAATATACAGTATTTTTTTTGATTTAAAATATTCATTTTTTCACCTTATTTCAACTTAATATCCAAAAAGCACCCTAATTTTCAATCGAAAATTCTCACGTCAAAATATCTGCTTTTTTAAAAAAGTTGGTGTGTTTTATGTTTGTTGAAATCTCTACTTTCTGATGGTATGAAAAAAATATACACTACTATGGTAACTGTTCTCAGAAAATGCAAATAATGATTGCACAAATGCACAAATTTATGCTCAAATTGTCATAGGTTTTTTCTTCCACATTGGAGCATGTTTCAGAACCAAAAAATTTGTGCATTTGAGCATTTGTGCAATCATTATTTGCATTTTCTGAGAATATTTACCATAGTAGTATATTTTTTTTTTATACCATCAGAAAGTAGAGATTTCAACAAACAAAAAACACATCAACTTTTTTAAAAAAGCAGATATTTTGACGTGAGAATTTTCGATTGAAAATTAGAGTGCTTTTTGGATATTAAGTCAAAATAAGGTGAAAAAAATGAATATTTTAATTCAAAAAAATTACTGTATGTTTGGGACATACAAAGGTAAGGTTTCACTAAAATTTCGTGAAAAAATAAATTTTTTTGCAAAAAATAAAAAACCAAAAACCAAAAACTCGGTTATTCGAATTTTTCACATAAATTTTGAGGTTATGTGAAAAAAGTGTCGATACAAAAGTTGTAGATCTTTTAATTACCTACAACTTTGCCATTTAATTTTTTTTCATAGGACTTGCAGTTTTACCGGAAATCGAGATTAACCGTTTTTTACCCTTAAAAACTCACCCCTCCCCCTTCCCCACTTCAGATCGCCCGTAATTTATTTTTTCTTTCATTTTTGTTATATTCTCTACCTTTTCCAATGGGTTTCATCCTACTTTAATTTTTTTTGGTCTCAAAAATTATCGACCCTGGTCTAATGTCGCTCAAGTCCATTGGATTCCATTCTCCACTACTAATAGAAAATCCTGGTCAATTTTCCACGTTTAATCTTGCATAGTGTAGGCAATGACGCATTAATAAATCATTGCGTGCAACATTGAATTTTCCATAACGATGCCTAGTGGTGAGTTTTCCGGTAGGAAAACTTTTCGTCAGAGATGTACTTCTCCGTGTTTGTTTTGTATATTTTATATACAACATTATTGTTACAACTTGGTATACAAAAAAAAAAAAAAAAAAAAATAAATAGGCGAGGGGCAGAAATTGGGGGGACAGGTTGAAATCGAGACACAATGGTGCAAAATGTAGGTCATCCTCACCTCAAGAGTCGCCTCAAGTTCCCCCTTGTTTTCTAGGCGCGCTCATGCGTTTATGTGCATTAACCACGAAATATCATCAACCCAATGAAAAACGCATAGCACGACAGCCATCGTCGAAAAAGGGTTAACTCAATAAACATAATATATTTTCATACACCCAAACAATGGCCAATTAACATAAATGTGGTAAAAGTGAAAATCAACCGAATGGATTTTCCTGCAGTTTCATAAAAAGTTTTACAATAACACAAAGATTATAAATTATTATGGTTTTTCTTTTAATTGTACGATAAAAAAATTCAGTGAAACTTACAAGAAAAAACTTGTAATTTGTCGTTTGACTATCGCAATTTTATCGCTCAAGTTATTTCATTATAATTAAATTGTTATTCCCTTATCTAAGAATTCAATTAAAATGATTAACTAGTTCATTGATTGATATTTGGAATTGAAAATTCAAAGTTATCACATATTGATATCTGTTTTCTTCAAATTATTGATTAATTTTTGGAAAATTGTTTTCAACATAAACAATATAAAGAAAAGTTCAGGAAAATCCATCCAGGATGTCTTTCTGGGTCCTTATTTCACTAGTTGAGCAAACTTCTGTGTTAGGAATTTTTGGGTTATTTCAGCTCCCAGGATTGGTCCTAGTTCTTTATGTTTCCATTGATTGACTCGTTTATTTTGAAAGTGGTGTAAGTCCATTTCAAGGACGGTCTAAATGGTGGTGATTCTTCTTCTTGTAACTAGAACAAAGTATGTTAATTATTTAACTGCAAAGTTTTCAGAAATTATTGAGTTCATTTTAGGGGCCGTTCATAAAATACATTCACATATGGTCCTAATAACTTAGGAATAAACCTTTTACATAAAAACGAAACCACCAGGCAACTTTAAGGATGGGACCATAAAGATCTCTCCAAAGACCTCAAAGACAGGTTTCAGGACTTAAAAAAAAAGCAGGGAAGTCCCTTGGGACTGCACTTATTGCAACACTATGAAGTTTGGCTTAAAAAAGACGTTATAGTTTAGGTATTTTATATTAACTTAATTGCAGGATTTTTTTCGATTTGGGGCCGTTCATAAAATATGCTCGCATACAAGGGGGGACAGAGGTCTTGCTGAGTGTGACAAGATGTGACAGGGGGCGGGCGGGGGGTCTTCGGTAACGTGACGTTCGTCGTTCGTCAAAAAATTTTAAATTAATATTTCTTTCGACTATTTTTCTTTTTCAATTTTTATCATGATAAAAAGTCATTCATTTCGTATTTAGTAAACATTACATATATGGAGTTTTTAAATATATAGAAATTTGTGCACTTTTAATTGAAATTTATAATATTCAGGGGGGGGGGGTTCTAGTTTTGTGACGAAATATTTCTAGGGGGGTCACAGAAAGTGTGACACAGCGTGATAATGGGGGGAGGGGGTCAGAAAAAGCTTTTTTTATTGTGACATATTTTATGAACGGCCCCTTAGTTTTTAACAAAAACGCCAATTATTTCCTCCTCCTTAGTATCTTCTGTTCCTATGGCTAAAAATGATAACACTATAGGGATTAAAATAAGATTTTTTCGCTGACTTTGAACAGTTATACTGTGTATACAATATATAAAATATATTGCAGTCCAATTTATTGACATAAATTTGAACAGAAGTTCAAACAAAAATATTCGTGACGTATTGCCCAGATACGTATTTCGATTGCCCAGCAATCTTCATCAGTGAATCATCACAAAGCAGTTACGGAGTGATCCAAACTACTTGATGACCACTGAGGAAGATTGCTTGGCAATCGAAATACGTATCTGGGCAAAACGTCACGAATATTTTTGTTTGAACTTCTGTTCAAATTTATGTCAATAAATTGGACTGCAATATATTTTATATATTGTATACACACTATAGGGATTGTCCTTGAAATGGACTTAACTTTCAAAATAAATGGTTCAATTCAGAGCACTGCATTCCGACGTAATATGTGATACATTTGCATCCATTGCTTGATAGAATCTGCATATTGAATCATTCACATGTACTCCAATTTTATGCAGATGTTTCCTCCATCAATTTCTTTTTTGTGTAATTTAGTATTATGTAGGTAGATTCAAGAATTATTTCCCTTTTTTTTGAGTAGTGAATCTTATAAACCCAATTTTTTGATGGTATTTTTCACTGTCGATACCAAGTGCAATAAAAACTCAGAGTCTGCTTAAAATTTAAACTCTGATAAGTAGATATATCTGAAAAGGTTAAGTTAAGTTTATAAATGAGCATTATGTATTTTGGCTTTCACATATTGTTAACCTGAAAATCCGAAATACGTATTCACAAATACATTAGTGAGTGAGTACCCCTACCAACGTTTTGAATGCGTAAGTGGGGATAACAGAGCGCATGTGCATAGCCCATTCTGCACGGACGCACGGCAAGATAGTCAATTTATATATATATATATATGATGTAACATTATGGAAATAATTGAGAATAAACACCAAAGATGTCACTTAATCTAAATAATAAAAATTCTCCCTTAAAAATAATTACCTTGGGGTTAAATTTGGGATAAAACTTTCAACCATTCTTGTTTAATATAAAAATAGTTGACCCAGTGATTCTTTTCGTCAACAATGGTCCAATATTGTCTAAGTAAAGGATTTTTTTTTTGTAGAAGATAAATGGATTTTTTCGTACAAAAAAAAAATAAATAATCTTCAAAAGAATGAAGTTTATAGCCTACGGAAGTCTTATTATTTTATGAGACATATTTCACTTTTTATGATTAATAGATTTTAAAGACATGAAGATAAATATTTCGGTAGTTGATGTAGTCCAAGGGCGACATCGAGGTTTTGTGTTAAATCATACAAAAAAAAAAAAGACAAAAAAATTTTTTTTTTCAATTATCGTTTATTTTCAAATATTTTCCTTTTGACTGAGTCAAGGTTGAGGAATTGAAGCACTAAAAAATTATATTAAAAGATCAATGATTAGACTTTCCGTTTTCTTCTAATTGGGGAAGATATATGCGCATTGTTTATGAAACGGAAGGGTTGAAAACGGAAGTATGAATTTTAGAATTTATTAGAAATATTAAAATTAATTGCAGGATGTACAAAGGTTTATTGGGGTAGATGAACCAATTTTTTTCAAGTTTAAAGAATTGAAAGTTTTATGATTGTGAATCGTTGATTTTCCTTGACGATTTTAATCGATTTTTAATGATTTTCTTGTGTTTCGATTGTTGCCTAATTGTTTAAGTAATTTCTGCAGTTGAAAATATTTTTTCTACCTAAAAATTGAAAATATCTATGATTCACCAACAAATAAAATCACTATAGATTTATTTAATTATAATAATAAATAATGATGATATGTTTGTCATGGAATTCTAAAACCATTTTTTTTTCAAGAGACAAAAACAAACAACAATGTTATGACGTAACTGTCAAGGCTGTCAAGCCTTGTTAACAGGTGATATCATCCGTGAATTTGTGTCATTTCTTTGAGACCACTGGTCTACTCATGGTACCTGTGGGTGCATCGATATTAACAAAGCACGAGCCTCAATTTTCCCACCTTCCCCGAAACTATTTGGCCAGGCTATGACGCCCGGATATATGCACGATTTAAACTAATCTACATTATTAATTTTTTTTTGAATTTTTATAATCAAAGTTCTTTGACCACTCCTGGATAAGTGGATGAGTGAATATTTGATTTTTATTATTATTCCAAAGTGTTTTTATTTTTTCGAATGCCTCCGAAATGGAATTTAGATTTTAGTAGGTTATTCATGAGTTGAATATTTATTATTCATTAAAGTTACTTTTGGTGAATAATAATTGAGATTTGTTGTAAAGTACTACGTAATTAAACAACCTAGTTACGCAAAAACGTTACTTATCTTAAAAGGATTTTATTTTTTGCTGTAATCATTTGCATTTTTTAAGATTAAAGATCTGTAATGGGAAAAAATATTTGTAGAACTTCCCAAGCTTTTCTCTCATCTTCTGTCTTTTCACTTCTGTGGATTTGGTAATATTTTCTTCCTTGTCTTCTTGTCCTATGCTAAATGTGCTGCCCTCTGAATTCACCAATGTTAGCGCCTAGGCTTCCTAGATATAAGTACGTATAATCTTTGGGTTTGCTTCGAAAGTAGTACCGTAGTAGTAAAATTGATGTATACTGTGCCAACCGTACATCTAATGGAAAAATGTTTCAAACAAAAAATGTGGCCCTTTGCAAGACCTACAAAAAAGGTTCTTACCAAAAAGTCGATTTTCCAAACGATTTTTCCGATACTCCACTATTTTCATCACCATAATTTTTTGGAAAAACGATTGGAAAAATCAAGTTTTTGTTTATGATCTTTTCTTTTGGATTTGATCAAAGGATCACTTTTTGTTTGAAAATTTTTTTCGTCAGATGTACGGTTTGACGGTTTTTAACTAATTAGTCCCCTTAAATTTGTTTACGGAATGTATTTTTCTTTTGGTTCAAAAATGGTGCCATTGTGGAAAAACAGTTGATTATTTCCAATTTTTTCTAAGAACCTTTTTTCTTGAACTAAATAAGAGCTTCATTTTATGTTAAAACAATTTTTCCATTAGACCAACGATTAACGAGTTATCATCGTTTTTTTCGATTACAATATCAATTCGCTGGTTTCCTGAACAAAATATTAGTATCTTTCTCTTCTTTTAAACTTTACAATTTTCTCCCAAACTTTGAGAGCTAACTGATTGTTGTCATTTGTTTTGACTGTCATCCTTTCGATTTTATTCAATTGTACAGTTTTGTCATTTGTTTGTCAGCTGTGTGGCTGTGAATAATTCACGGGTAGTTACTAATATTTTCATAAATATAATGGTGACATGATTAACGAGTTATCATCGTTTTTTTCGATTACGCTTGAAAATTTATATTGGAAAAGATATTGGTAGTGCTTGCCAAGTTTGTTTTTCATCATCTACGGGTTTGAATGATTTTTTCCTTCTTGTCTTCCCGTCCGATGCTAAATGTGCTGCCCCCTGAATTTTGCCCCCTGAAAGTGTCTAAGCTTCCTAGATATATGTATGTATAATCTTTGGAACTGCTTCGAAAGTAGTCCCGAAGTACTTAAAATCGCGTATACTGCGCCAACCGTACTCCTGATGGAAAAATGTTTCAAACAAAAAAGGTGCCCCTTCGTAAGACCTAAAAAAAAGTTCTTACCAAACAGTCGGTTTCCCTTATCGTTTTTCCGAAATTCCAGTGTTTTTGACAACATAACTGTTGACCATTTACTGAATTTTTGGAAAAACGGTTGGGAAAATCAACTTTTTGTTAATGATCTTTTCTTTTGGATTTGATCAAAGGATCACTTTTAGTTTGACAATTTTTTCGTCAGATGCACGATTTAATGGTTTTTGACTAATTAATCCCCTTAAAAATGTTTACGGAATGTATTTTTCATTTGGTTCAAAAAGGGTGCCATTTTGAAAAAACAGTTGAATATTTCCAATTTTTTCAAAGAACCTTTTTTCTTTAGCACAATAAGAGCTTTATTTTTTGTACGAACAAATTTTCCATTAGACCAGCGATTAACAAGTTATCATCGTTATTTTTTCGATAACGCTTGAAAATTTGTAATGGAAAAAAGATATTGGAAGTATTTGTCAAATTTTCTTTTCATCTTCTGTCCTTTCTTCTCAACGGGTTTGGTGATATATTCTTCCTGTTTAAACTAAATGTGGTGGTTCTTGAAAGCTCCAGTGTTAGCGTCTAGGCTTCCTAGATATATTTATGTATGATCTTTGGAACTACTTCGAAAGTATTCCCGAAGTACTTAAAATCGCGTATACTGCGCCAACTGTACTCCTGATGGAAAAATGTTTCAAACAAAAAATGTGCCCCTCTGTAAGACCTAAAAAAAAGGTTCTCACCAAAAAGTCGGTTTTCCTAACCATTATTCCGAAATTCCACTGTTTTTATCAACATAACTGTTGATAAACAATAGTGTAACATTATATAATTTTTTGGAAAAACGGTTGGGAAAATCAACTTTTTGTTAACGATCTTTTCTTTTGGATTTGATCAAAGGATCACTTTTTGTTTGAAAATTTTTTTCGTCAGATGTACCGTTTCTCGGATTTTAACTAATTAGTCCCCTTAAATTTATTTACGATATGTGTTTTTCATTTGGTTCAAAAAGAGTGCCATTTTGAAAAAACAGTTGAATATTTTCAATTTTTTCAAAGAACCTTTTTTCTTGAGCTTAATAAGAGCTTTATTTTTTGTAAGAACAAATTTTCCCTTTGACCAGCGATTAACGAGTTATCATCGTTTTTTTCGATTACGATATAATTTTTATATTATATTTTGCTTCTTTGAAATTTTATAATTTCCCCCCAAATTTCCGTTAAGTAATTCCATCGTTTATATTTCCATTAATGTTTTTCATGGTTTTTCCAAGAAAAAAAAAATTTTATTTTATCACCAAGTCTTATGCAACGAACTGTAATTTAATAAGCGTAGAAAAAATTATTTTATAAATAGCATAACAATTTTATTAGGAAAATCTATACTTATTGTAGTAAAATAGTGTGGGAAAATCAAATTAATGTAATAACCAACAATCATCAAATTACCGATCAACAGTAATGTGCCTATTGTTTGGAATTTTTCCGCATTATTTATTACGATTATTCCTTCTGAGTTTTCAATGTCAACGTTTATATTTTTAATAACATACATTATACTAGTTATGGGTACTATGTAACGTCGACAAGTGCATTTTTTTCTCTCCTACAAATTAATTATTCACCTTCATAAATGAATGATGCTATTTCACAGATAAAAATAAATCAATGATTTAATATTTTCGAGTGAATCATTCAATAAATTGACTCCAATGACTTGAGTCAACGTTAAAATAAAACTAGACATAAAAAAAGTAGTTTTAGAACTAAAAAAGAACCAAAAAAAAAATGGCTTGTAAATTTATAAGTCAAGGCCAGGTTTTGTTATGATAAATCTCTTTAGGTGTTTTTTTTTCTTCAAAAATCAAACCTAAATTAGGTGAATTTTCGTTTGGGCTCGTATTTGTGGCCTTGTGGTAAAGTTGCACCTCTAACTTACCTGTAACTTTGTTCGGCATAAGAATGTTGCATAATTGTAATGGCATAGTCTATTGCAATGCAATGATTTCATTTGCAGATATTTAAAACTAATGATATTTGTAATTATAATGTAAATTTTTGTTTACGTGTAATTATATAATAAATGGTGGAAATGAGGTACACATGATGGTAATTAACCCGCTATTGACCTTGTCGTTGGCGTTTCTAGAAAAATTCTTTCAAGAAATAAATATATACAATGAATTTCTTTCATTACGTATATGCGTGGTAGTTTAAAAGTTAACTATACAAATATTACGCTTTAGACAATTAAAACTTTTGTAACTATTAAATGGAGTCGAATATAATTTCTTTAAGTCAGGAGCCGCATGCGGCTCAAAATATAATCTTAAAATATTTGGTCACCAAATAAGGTTTATAATAAATAGTACATAGAGCTGTCAAAAAAAAAGTATCTTAAGCTACTTTGGGGTAACCAAGTTCCTTTAAAGTATCCAAGTTACTGTATTAACTTTTGAAGTTACAAGAAATAGTTCCTTTTAGAAATTATATAAGATAATATTTAATTTTGACCAAAAAATAAAGGAACTAAGATTATATAATTTATAACTTAGTTCCTTTGTTTTCTGGCAAAAAGTAAATATATCTTGTATCTTAAAAAGTAGCTTAATTAAAAAAAAATAGTTTTTTTGTTCCTACAAAAAGGAAAATTAGTTTACAAAATTGAAAAGCATAAAAGTTACTTTTGATTTAAAAAAAAACACATGCTTTATCTCGCCTAGTTGGCTTGGTTGATGTTTTACATATAGCAGAAGTTACCCGATTGGACACATGCGCAATAGCAATCTGTTTAGTTTAATCCAAATTTGTGTACTGTCAGAGCTATCAAAGATACTTTGGGAAAGTATCTAGATACTAGATACGTTACTTTCTTTAAAATTTATCCAAAATTACTTTGGGTATCTAATAACTCATAAAAAAAGGAACTAAAATATTTGTCTTAAGTTACCTTATGAAATACTTAAAAAAAATACTTTTTTAGTTACTTTGTATACTATGTATATTAGGGTGATTTTTTTTTTGACTTTTTTTTTTTGTCCCCTCGTGAAATTTTGTGGGAAATACCAAAAAACAAAATTCCCTGAAAGTTTGAGCCCTTAATATTAATTTTAAGTTCTCGACCAAGACGTGTAAAGATTTCCCATTGAAAATACACGGAAACTCTGATTTTTTATTTTTAAATTTCTATATCTCAGCGGCATTTCATGGGATCGCTTTTATCGAAGATGGTTTTTTCTCAGAATTAAACGCTCTACAAAAGTGCCCATTGCGACAAAGTCGTAACTCACACCGGTGAGGTAGTACGGGCCACTGAACCTGATTTTTCCATAAAATTCGCGTTTTTTTTTGCATTTATCTCGTAAATAACAAGAGCTACGGAAAAATTATAAATAAAAAACTTGTAGAGAATTTGATTTCCTACTAAAAAGATCTATAGACCAAATCGCTAAGATCAATATTAAACGAGATATTAAGCCTGGAATTGATTTTTCTGTGAAATTTTTGCCTATCATTGATTTAAACTTATTAAAATCTTTTTTTCTTTCTCTGTAATATTATATAATTCAAGGCTTAATATCTCGTTTAATAAGACCAATGTAGACCAATCTCGCGATTTGGTCTACAGGACCTTTTTTGCAGGAAATCAAATTCTCTACAAGTTTTTTGTTTATAATTTTTCCGTAGCTCTTGTTATTTACGAGATAAATGCAAAAAAATTGCGAATTTTATGGAAAAATCAGGTAAAATTCATATACCACCGATTTATTTGTATATATTCTATAGAATTACTGAGTAAACGAGCGGACAAATTATCGCTTGGTGTTTTTCTAGGGTTTCAAATGTTGCCCGGTTTTTAGTTTCATGATATATTAAATTATTTGACATTCTAATGTTACAACTTTGCGAAATTCTATTCAAACGCTTCCTGCTCTTGGAAAACAAAAACGAGTCTCCGTACATTTAAATCGTTTAATCCACATTGGAGACATGTTAAACCTTTCAACCCTTTCAGGTGCCACCGTTTTAAATTTCAATCAATATCCCTCAACATATTTACATACGTTTTTTGACGTGGAGAATTGTTGCAATTTTTTGGGTTTAACGGGCGAAAGTTTGTACTAAATTGTATTTTTTTACCTCTATATATTTGAATTCAGAGGGAGAGGGGAAATCAATTTGAATATTTGCTGCCAATTTGCAAGTAAAATTGCCGTCAGGTCCTATATCATTATAAAATTCGAAAGTTATTGATAATAAAAGTGCTAGTACAATGGAATTGGGTGCAACAATTAAGTGAATAATTTTCAATGATTCTTTTGAGGAAATCAAAAATTTCTGAAAACTTTACCTACCGTACCTATTTTAAGGGGAAAAACTTTTAGAAAATCTTACAAGAAATATTTGATAAACTCATATCAAATTATCATACCGATATTGATACTTAAGATTGATCAAGTAGGTATGTACATCATCGTAATACATAATATGTGTATCTATGGAATTTCTTTATCAAAACATTTGAATTTTTTTTATTCTAGCCAACTACTTACCTCTAATATGTAGACTATACAAATCGATCATTGGGCGCCATCGATATTAGCACACTTGATTCATTTTTTTGATGCACCTAATTAATTTGTTGATTTCCACAGATATGGTAAATATTTAGATTACAAATTATGCATTTAATTAAAGACTTGGTTTCATGGGTGCATCAATCCAGACCGGATGTTTAATTTAAACGTTATATAAACACGTTTATACAAAGAAATTTTGTGCAAAAGAACTTTTGATAACCACTTGTTGATTCAAATTTCCAAAAAAAAAACTTTAACTTCAATAATTCAGTGAAAGTAGCCATCGATTACAATCGATTTTTATTTTAGTTTCCTGTTTCCTATTCACTTTCTTTCCCTTCATTTTCTTTTGTTTTGAACAATTTTTTCCTACAAAGCTAATTACTTATTTCGATTGCCAAAAAAAAATTGATTGATTTTATGGTACCTGATAGGTCTAATCAAATTTTTATTCAAGAAAATTGCATTTGAAGTGGTTTATGAAGAAATGTCAATAACATTGATTGCAAAATTGCATTGGTTCCATTACGAAATCTGCAACAAATAGTGACATATTGTTTGGAATGCATTTTCTTTTTTAATATGCTTTTGGTAAAGGAAAAGTTTTATGAATTGAAAATGGGACAATTTTGTCAAATAATGCCGGTTAAAACTTGTTAAAAATGCATCATACTTTGGTGCAATATTTCATTGTTATTATCCATAAGCTAATGACAATAATTTGCACTTTTTTCTATTGCAACTTGTTAACAAATCTAGCACAATAAAGAACCAAGGCATTACTAAAAACATCTGGAAAAAAATGGTACCATTTTGCATTTTATATGGTACAAACAAGTCGTTGCATTTGTGCAGCTGAAAAATTTTGAGGAGACAAATTAAATTTTAACTTTTTGAACATACAAAAGGAGACATATTTTGTTGGCCACTGGTTTTAGGGGTCGCTGATTATGAATATTGGGCCCCTAAAGTTACTTCATGCACCTGGAGGTTCACCAACGTCATCGTCTGGAATTAATAAAAAAATTTCTTTGATATGAATTATAAACTCAAATAATTATTTATGTAAAGGTTTTTGAGGTCACTGATTACTAATATAAGATTCATGAAGTTTTCCGACGTACCTGGAGGAAAAAGTGGACATCATCTTCAGGACTTTTTCAGAATTTAGAACAAAATTACTTCAGAAATAATATAGATACGATTTAGATGTCGATATTCAGGAATAAAAGGTTTATGAAACTCCCCGATATACTTGGAGGAGGGCGTCGACATCATCTTCTGGAGTTGAATTCAAATTTTTCACGCAAAGGGTATGACAAACACACCGGATAGTTTTTGAATAGCTAATTATGAATGTAAGGTTCATAAGTTTCCCCACTGTATCTGGAGATAGACGTGGACGTCATCTTCTGGAGTTTTAATAATTTTATTCGTTAAATGGGTACAAAAAAAAAACAAACTAGGTAGTTTTTCTAAAGCGGTGCTTAGGAACAGAGGGAATCATTAGTTTTCCCTCGTTTTATCGGGGGACAGACGTGGACGTCATCTTCTCGAGTTTTCACCAAATTTCTATCGAAATTAATTCGATAAACAGTCATTTAAGGTTTTAAAGCCACCGATTACGAATTTAAAGTTCATGAATTTCCTCAACATACCTGGAGATTGGCGTCATCTTCGGAAGTTGTGTTCAATTTTTTCGTAAAATGGGTGCATATATAAAACAGACGTAGACGATGGAAGATTACGATTTTAAAGTTCATGACGTTCCCCGACGTATCTGGTAGTTGGCGTGGACGTCATCTTCTGGAGGTTTTTTACCAAATTACGATTAAAATCAATTTGATAAGCAAACAGTTGGGGTTTTCGAAGGCGTTGATTACAATTATCATGAGGTTGTGCTTATTATGATTTCCACACCTACCTCCAAGTGTGGTAGAGAACATCACGAACTTAATGTTTATAATCGGTGACTCCTAAAACCCATAAAAAAATGATAATAATTCATTCCAAATTAAACTTTCAATTCAGTCCAGGGGATGAGATTTATGGAGCTCCAGGTGATTAAAATAGGATTTAATGAATTCAATATTCGTAATCAGATACTTTAATAATCTCCGGGTAGCAAAATTTAGCTCATTTATTGTCTTTTTCATTAACAAATGAAACTTTACTCTATCGTTAAAAATATGCATTTTTGGGCTGTAATAATGCAACAACCTGTTGGTATAAATCGACTCTCCTATAACACAACCTTAATCCAAGTATTTTTAGACAGTTATTCACTTTCCCAAATCAACAATCCAAAGTTGAAAAACAATATAACTAACAATTAAAATTCCAACAAAAGATTTCTTCCATCTCCAGCACCAAATTACTATATGTAAACGATCTAATCTAAACATTAGAATTGATTGCTGAAATCCGGTTTTCTAATTTTAAAACTGGTTTTCTAAACCATCATGAATTTGCAAAGTACAGTTGATGGAAAAAATATTTAAAAATTTTAAGAATTATTTTAGGCCAGAAGCAATGAAAATACTTCGTATTTTCTTCAATTAGTGCATTTTTCGATTAATTACGAACATTAATAATGAATTAGTCGTTCACTTGTTGGAGTCAAGTGGGTGGATTTTCATTGAACGACAACGTCTTTCAACCGGAGGACTTTAAACTTAATTAAATTATTAATTAAAAGTTAAAAATATTTTTATCAACGAATTCACGAAACTTGATCTGCATTATTCGCGCCATAGAATTATTTCCAAATGATGAAATCGTTTTATTTTTCTTTCTTAATGTTTTTTTTTTTATAAAATTAATGATAACCTTGCAATTTGTCATCCGAAACAAAGTTATTAGATATTATTTCTAATATAGTTAGTAGATATTGTAATTGGTTAATCACGTCATCTTTTTCTGGCACATTGAATAATTGAATAATATGAATTATGTCGAGGTTATGGAAAATGGTGGAAATTCACGTACTACTGTTGTCCATTCGATTGGGAATTGCATTTTCTGCATGACCACTCTTTTTCCCACATTGATTGGCCGGGAAAAGCATTTGGCCGTAACATGTGGTCGATTTCAATGCAAAGGTTTGAGTCTGGACTAAATTTTTTCAAAGCCAACTTTTTGCTTGCAAAAAAATCTTATTGTTACATATTTTTTTAAATAAGAAGAAAATTCAGGTTGTTTAAGATCTTTTTGTTTTTTTTTTTATTTAATATTTTATATTTCAAAAAGCTTTTTCTTCTTATTTAAAAAAATATAAAAGCTGAGATCTGATTTTTATCATCTATTGTTACATAATATAAATGAAACCTTTGCACATAAAAAAAAATATTTTTTTAGAGGTATAATCTTTGAAATATAAATGAGCCAATATTTGGCTTTTCTTTTCTTTTAAGGGGTTGCATTTGATTTATTATGGAAAAAAAATGTGTACTTCTAATTTTTTATTTCCATTGCGGGGATTGATTTAGGCAGTTTAAGGAAAACCCCGTCAAAGATGGGAACCAAATTTCCAATTAAAGCCACCGAAATTACAAGAGATGGGTACTAATAGCGAATTTTTGTTGACTGATGATATAGTCATGCGAAATCTGAAGATGTTTTGCTGAAAAGCAACACCGCTTTTCCTGCCCCATGCTGATCAAGCATTTGCCAAAACTTATTTTGATTATCAAAATAAGATTTTTTCGCTGACTTTGAACAGTTATATTGTGTATACAATATATAAGATATATTGCAGTCCAATTTATGTAGTATAATTTAATATAATAATATATAAAAATCATACCACAAACATAAATTTGAACAGAAGTTCAAACAAAAATATTCGTGACGTATTGCCCAGATACGTATTTCGATTGCCAAGCAATCTTCATCAGTGGTCATCAAGTAACTGCTTTGTGATGATTGAGGTGAATCAGTTACAGAGTGATCCAAACTACTTGATGACCACTGATGAAGTTTGCTTGGCAATCGAAATACGTATCTGGGCAATACGTCACAAATATTTTTGTTTGAACTTCTGTTCAAATTTATGTTTGTGGTATGATTTTTATATATTATTATATTAAATTATACTACATAAATTGGACTGCAATATATCTTATATATTGTATACACAGTATAACTGTTTAAAGTCAGCGAGAAAATCTTATTTTGATAATCAAAATAATTTTTGGCAAATGCTTGATCAGCATGGAGCAGGAAAAGCGGTGTTGCTTTCCCGTAAAATATCTTCAGATTTCGCATGACTTTAATGCCTCGGCAGAAGTTCCAGATGTTGGTTAGATCGATTTTTCTCCGTCCATCTTATTGCTTAGACTTGGCACCAAGAGATTGTTGTTTGTTTTTTTCCATGGCCAACGTTCTTGATCGTATAAAACTGATTTTGTGAGTTGGAAATTTGGTGTGCTAGTTTTTGGTCAATTCAGGAGAAAAAAAATCCTGGAAAAATGATGCACTAAATGATCTTTTCAATGACAAAAAGTAAATTAACAAAAATTAGTGATTTCCACGTTAAATTTGACCAAAATGCATCGTTTCCAACTAGAACTAATGCAATTTTTATCGCTTTAATTTATTGGATTTGGAGCAGAGGGTGAAGGAGTATTTCATAGATTTGGCATCAAGTAGGTTTGGTATAGTTTATAGTGCCAAGAATATAAGTACCTACTTAATCAACAGGTGTGTAGAATGAGCAATCACGGCCTACTACATAAATTTTCTCAGTATAGACTTTAATGTTTGGATAGTATGGTACTCTCCTTTGGTTGGTCTCGATTTTCTGGCAAACGATTGGTGCTACGTAAAAAATGCAAAGAACAAAAATTGTAGAGATTTTCATTGTCTACTAGATGCAATTATTGAAAAATGCGAATATTTTGTTGCAATTGCGTAAAATTTTGATAAAAATGAGCCGATTTCTTTCAAGCTGAAAATAAATTGAATTATGGATTTTGCAATATACCAATGTTGTTTGGATGCATTACGTTTTTGTATAAGCACCAAAAGATGGATTACAAAAGTTACAAGATCAATCCTTTATTATTTCTCAACTAAACTTTATGTTTTTCATTTATGTTATAGTCACTGCAATTTTTGTTGCATTAGTTTATTAAACTTACAAACTTTGCATCGATTTTTAACACATTTATCGATCGAATTTCTAGGTGGTTCCACTGAAAAATTTGGAATTTCAATAATTGCATTTAGTTGGCAATAAAAAAATCTACAATTTTGGTGTTTTACATTTTTTTTGTAGCACTAATCGTTTGCTAGGAAATTGAGACCGACCAAAGGACAGTACCATATTATCCAAACTTATGAGTCATACACAAAGAAAATCTAGTAAGTTTTGACTGCATATTTATTGTGACTGCATATTGTGCACTCCTGTTTATTATTTTCGTATATTCTTGCAATATATATAAGTTACTCAAATTTGATACCAAATCTATGAAACACTTCTCCTGCGTGGCACAAAAATTTAATAAACTAAGCCAATAAAATTCCAGACCGGAATGCACTTTGGCACCGAAATGACTTAAATCTAAAGTTGTTAACTATTGTTTAACAAAATTGAAACCGAGAAGTCAGTAGCGCAGCGTGGTGGAGGCCGAGGGGGCTATGGCCCCGGAAGGCACATAAAAATAGGGCGGCATATTAACCATGATATTCCATAAAAGTTTATGTTTTGTGAAAAGCTAAAAAGTATATTTTTAAATATTTACAAAATTGAAAAAGGTATTTGCGGGCGAAAAAAAGGGGCGGCGAATTTCTGGTCAGTTCCGAGCTGGAAAAACATATGCTACGCCACTGAAAAAAGCGAGGGATGGATTTCAGAGGTTTGATTTTCAATAGAGGTGACGGAAAACCAAGCTGCATCGAAAGCTCCTCGAAGCCACCTTGTATATCTATCAAGCAGTGGCGTACGATAACTTTTGAAACAGGGCATACGGTCAAAAAAAAAACATAGATAAATAATAAAAAACTTTTCAATTTTTTGAAACCGTCTTACAATCGCAAAGGATGCGTCGCATCTTATGGACTCATTTATGGACTGCACGCCACTGCTATCAAGGTATAAGAATAAGAAAAACAAATTCAAGAATTTACTACGTACTAAATTGCCTTAGTATACGAGTTAAATATTTTAGTAGTGCTCTCCTTTTACCTTGATTTTCTTGCAAACTATTGGTTCTACAAAAAAAAATGCGCATCACTAAATTTTGTTGATTTTTTCGTTGCCTACTTGATCAAGTTATTGAAATTCCAAAATTTTCAATGTATTCGCATAGAAAAGAGAGTTAAGAGATTAATCCTTCTATTATTTCCCAATGTTGGTTCTACAAAAAAAAAAAATGCGCATCACTAAATTTGTTGATTTTTTCATTGCCTACTTGATCAAATTATTGAAATTCCGAATTTTCAATGCATTCGCATTGAAAAGAAAGTAAACGTAGATGAATCCCTCTACTATTTCCCAAAGAAAATTTATGTTTTTCATTTGAGATTTTCCCATGTTTGTGATTAAAATTTCCATATGTGTACCGGAGGTAGGTATGGCTTAAATTATTCAAGTTTCTATTATACAAATGAAATATTTAATCAATTGTTTTGCCCTCAAAGAACAAAAACGTTATAAGAGAAACTTGAAAATTTTGTGTTTTTTTTTAATTTTTTTTTTTTGATTAAAGTCCAATTGGTTTAAGTGCACGTTTTTCTGGCATGTTCTTGTAACGTTTTGTTTTTTTTTTTCTCCTAAATCAATCGATTTAAATGGAAAATAAATGGCTAATTGGGCTAATTATCTTGTTATAGGCGAAGCACTCCGCTGTTGGGTATGTTCATCCGATTTAGATCGCACGTGCGGTGATCCATTCAATGCCAGTTTGACCCAACCGACCCTGTGGGGTGGCGTTTCACCCCAGCACACATTGCAAGATTGCTCGATAATCACAAATCCGGCCGCATACTTGCAACGTAGCCGAGCCGTGTGCAAAAAAACAGTGACTTTAGGTAACGGTTTTCCTGCCCCTTAGGGATGCCTTGCTTGCCAAACATATATATTTGGGGCATAGCCCCTACAAAAAGGTTTTGTAGCGACCAAACATATATTTTTCGCAAGCAAACCAGCACCCGATTGAAATTACTCGAAAAAACCAATGCTACATTTTCTTTTCTCGTATAGTTTCTGGCAAGGAGACGATTTCACGTCAATGCGCCTGGCAGACCCAGGATGCCTATGTGGGTACCTGTCCGCACCAATCCGTCGCTAATTACATTAAAGTGGAATTTTGCGAAACTTGCGATACGGACGGATGCAATTCGGCGCCGGGACTCATCTCAATCAGCCCCATTGCCCAGCTGGTCGCCTTAATTCCGGCTATTTTGGCAGCCAAATGGGCCCTATTTTAATCGCCAACAACCCCCACTACAAATAAAAACCAAAACAAAAAAAAAAAAAATGTAAAAAAAAACACCCGAAGGAATAGAACGCAATTTCTCAATTGAATAACGCGGGCTTTCCGCCGTCATTACGACATTTCAAGGAACCTCGAAACAAATTTAGATATTTAAATTGATTAATTTCATTCTTCTGGAATTATTTCAAAACAACAATGAAATTAATGTTGTGTATTATCATAATTTATAATTTAAATTAAGAGCTTTATTTAATTAATGATTATTTGTTTTTTTTTCTTCTCTCTATTGATTTTGGCGTAGAATAATAAAAAAAAAATATATATTTTTTTGTAAATAATATTTTTAATTGTACAATTAATTTTATATAAGAAGATAAACGTCTGAAATTTTTTTTTTTCAATTTTAGCTTATTTTTGTGCTTCAAATTGACTAAAAGCTTTCCCAATAGTCAAAATAAGATTTATTCGCTGACTTTGAACAGTTATACTGTGTATACAATATACAGAATATATTGCGGACCAATTTATGTAGTATAATTTAATATAAACAGGTAATATATAAAAATCATACCACAAACATAAATTTGAACAAAAGTTCAAACAAAAATATTCGTGACGTATTGCCCAGATACGTATTTCGATTGCCAAGCAATCTTCCTCAGTGGTCATCAAGTAGTTTGAATCACTCCGTAACTGCTTTGGAATAACCGTAACTTCGTGAATTACGAAGTGATCCAAACTAATTGATGACCACTTTGGCAATCGAAATACGTATCTGGGCAATACGTCACAAATATTTTTGTTTGAACTTCTGTTCAAATTTATGTTTATGGTATGATTTGTATATATTATGTATATCAGATTATACTACATAAATTGGACCGCAATATATTCTATATATTGTATACACAGTTTCCCAATAGTACCTGTTAATGAAAAATTATGCCAAAAAGGGCGTTTTTTTCAAGGGTAGTTACATTGATCTTAAAATTTCCAGACTATTTCTTCAAAATTTTAATCGATTCCCTCCTCTACTTCATAATAACTATAATTTATATATTTTTTTTTGGATTTATCCAATATTTAATATTTTTTGGGTCTTTTTATCACATTTTTGACACAAATATCAGCTCATTTCCCCCTTTATCCGTCCGTGTAACAGAATTGATGCACGACCCCTTAATTTATTTACATACCTTTAAATCTAGGGATTTTTTTTTTGAAATTTTTTGTTGGCACCTATGAAATTAAAACTGTACAAGAGTTATTAAATCAATATTTTTAATTTTCCATAGAGCCGACTCGGTTATAACGACCAATGAATATTGAAATTTTTTAATTCGATAGTCTTTTGATTGTCGTTAAAACCGAGTTTGGCAATTTTTAACGAAATTTTTTTTACATAATATTATAACAAGGAAATTTTTCCAATTAAATATTTGAAAATGTTCTTCTGTTTTCGGTAGGTCACCATCGAAAATTGGTCGAAAAAAAATCACTTGACCGAATTGTTGCGAAAATTGTAAAACTTTGTCTATTTTTTGACCAAAAATTTAGGTTTGCATCAAGAAAAGTTGAATTTCATCAATATAATCTAGTAGGCCATGAAAAAATCTACAAATTTTGTCTTTTGAATTTTTTCGATGCAACAAGTCGTTTACCAAGAAAAAATTATATTAACTAAGGGGGGCTGTGGTTATACTTTGAGCTCCCATTTTTTTTTTTTTTTTTTTTGATTAATTTTCCTTAAATTTTTTTTCTTCGTCTTATACAAATTGAAGTAAGTAATATCCCCTGCCCTCTCAAGATTTTCCTCATTTTTTTTTGAGCTTATTACTTGCAACATAGATTGTATTTTTAATGGACCAAACTTTAAGGTTCCATGGTGAAAAATTGAATTTTATCAATATAATCCAGTGGGCCATGACGAAATTTACAAATTTTATTTTTTGCATTTTTTCGATGCAACAAGTCGTTTGCCAGATAACTTCCGTCAAAGACAGGGATCCACTGTTAAATTAAATGTCAACAATTTATAAGATCAAAGTGGGCTGTGATTTTATACTGAAGTCCCCACTTATTTACTCTGATTTTTTTTCCTTATTTTATATAAACTTATGTATTATCTCCCTCCACCTGGATATTTTTTTTAAATATTAATTTAATCATTATTCTGCTTTTTAAATTGGTCCAAAATTTGAGTTTTCATTGAAAAAAAAAATGTATTTCAATTACATAATCCAGTAGGCCATGAAAAAAACTATAATTTTTGTTTTTGCATTTTTTTCATGCAACAAGTTGCATCTAAGAAAATTGCAGTCAAAGGTAGAGAACTTTAAGTGTTCCTTATTCTTTATCTTTATTCTTCCTTATTCCTTATCCTTTGTTTTTTTTTTTCGTTAAACTAACTTAAAAATTTCCCCCGTCCCACCATCCTTAATTTCTGGCTGTACTAGAAGGGGCGATCCATTTTCGTTCACCGATTTTACACAGAAGGAAAAATATTTATTTTATTAAAAAATATGTCTTCTAGAATTTATTGTCGTAAAATATATCCACTGATTTTAGAATCACCTATACTTTATAGGGGCAAGTTCGACAAAAAAAAAATTTTTGTATAGTCACTTGAAAGTTCGGAACTTTCAAGAACTGTTAAGCCTGCCTAAATTCAAAAGTTTCAGTCTTGAGTTGGCTATGGCGAAATGACCAATTAGAAAACACTTTATTCTCCATATATAATATGTATAATACTTATTGAGCAATGGCAAGTTTCAATTATAAATATTATATTTTATTGATAAAAATGTCCTCCCACTCCCACGTACAATTTTATGTGTTTTCTTATCTCATTCTAATAAAACTTTGATTTAATAACTACGTACGTTGCTAGGCAACCAGATAATTAAATAAATATGGCTACATCAAGTACATCACAGCACTCTAGATTTTAGTTTGGTTATGTTGAAAAATGGCAAAAGCCTACAGGTGGCCAAGTGGTCAAAATGGCCGCTAATACTGGTAGGTGCTGGATTCGATTCTTGAATAGGCCAAATTTTTTTTTTTTTGCCAAAAAATTATAAAGCGATATTTGTGTCTATTTTTTGCCTTTCACGTTCTTATGCTACAAAAAAAAATTATTTAACTTTTGTTTTTTTTTTTTTTTTGGAAATGAGTTTTTCTATTCGATTAATATTAGGTAAAAGTTAAATTTTTAAGCTTTATCCACTAAGCTTAGTTTTTAAGATTAAGTTCCAAGTATTGAATCGGTTTTTGTCCTTAAATTTTGGATTTTTTTTTTTTTTTTTTTGGAATAAATGGTTGACAAAAGGGACAAGGGTGTAATCAGGTAAGGACCAGCAAAAAGTATTGTCATCCCCTTTCCCCACTGCTCCTTACTGATAAATCCTGGAATTTCATTTTATTCCCCCCCCCCCCCCGGATTACTCCTGGACTACGCCCGTGGAAATTTATGCATCAATCATTGTTCTAATGTCAACCAAATTTAATTACATAAAAACCAATTGATTAAGGTAGTAAAGGTAGTAAATTTTTTTGTCAACCATTAACGTGCACCACTTTTTCCAAAAAAAAAAAATTCAAATTACCTTAAGAGTTGGTATTTTCTCATCAAGATGATAGCATTTATCTTCTAGATAAAACTTTATCTGGAGGATAAAAAAAAATTATCTGCAAGATAAAATTTTATCCACAAATATGATCAATATATCCATAAGTGAAAATACTGACTCCAAGGAAAATTCATCCTCCCCCCTTTCCCCAAAAAGTTACCATAAAATCTAAGTAGGTTATAAATCACCACACCTATACTCATAGCATTAAGGCTTCACAAAACATTTATATTTTCATTTTTTTTTTTCGTTAATTTTTTTTTTTTTTTTTTGATAAATTTTATCAGCTTTTCCGTCCAAAAACGTAGCCAAATACCACAAAATATAGTAGTCTATCTATCTCTCTCCCCCTTTGACCAACAATTGATTGGTCATCTTCTTCAAATTTTGTATGACTAACACATTTCTATATATTTAATCCATTAACCGATTTTACATTAGTTCATTGTATGCAATCATTGTTGTAAATACATTTTGTAACGAAGGAATTATATATGTATGGAAAAAAAATAAAAAATAAAATAAATGTTTAGTGTTTGTTGTAGAAAAAAAAATAAAATTAATATTTTTGTCGTTTTATTGTGTTTTTATTTGAATATATAAAAGTATACGGAATTATTAGTTCTGTTTCCAAAGTCCTACCCTTATACCAGACCGATCCCTTTATTCCTCAATAAAAATGGCTTTATAATGCAATTAGGAATTGAACTTGAGACTATTGTCATGGAATCATAGGGGCAGAGACAAATGAACGAATGACTCGATAATTAAGAGAATTAAATTGGATTTTTGTACTATGATAGTACGATCATAAGATAAAGGCTATAATGATATCATTTTTGAATCTTAAAACTTTTAGATGTATCCAATGTGGGATCCTTAGTTGGCCTTGATTATTGTTGCAAATTGATCATATTCTGGAAAAATGTGATGTCAATGTTGTTTCGTAAGATGTTGACCATTTTATTTGCGACCATTTGTGATCTGATTTTTTTTCTTCGTTTTATGTACTGCCCCATTTGTCGCACCAGCCTGCCAAGTTATTTATTTGGGTTTGACGATGTCGTTGGATTATTTTGTGCTAAATCGCTTGTGGATATCAGGTAGAATAATGGTTCTGGAACACTTTTTTGTGGGATTCCTGCCCCGATTGGTCGACAGGAATTGATTAGGGTACCGAACTGGAGATGAAAGAATGTACCACGTGGGTAAATTGTTGGAATTCGGGGATATTTAGGGGTTAATAAGGAGTCGATTGCACTTTTTCGAACGCCAATCACTTAAAGAGGAAATTATTCGTATAAAATTGCTTATTTCCAGAGCATACTTGATTTCATTAATTACAATATTTACTATGGTTGGTCGTAAAATCAAATTGATGCTGTTAATGATTTAGAAGTCATTGCCGTCTTTATTGAGGCGAGATACGATAGTTTTTCAGAGATTTTGAAAAAAAATTAGAAAAAAACTATTTTGTAGAGCATTTACTTTCTTTTGAGAATTTTTTTTTTATGAACCCATATAATTTGATATTAAGAGGTCTAGATTGGCAATTATTGATTTTTTCAATCCAAAGAGCATTTTTGCAACAAAACTTTTGATTCATCACATTGAAATAAATAAATAATATATATTCCTGAAGGAAATTTAATGTTCTACAAAAAAGGTTTGGGTGTAAATGTTCGAAAGATCAACCGTTTTCTTACTATCGAGCCTTGAACGTAGATATTTAACGATTTGATTTTTTAACTTTGAAATTTTGTAACTAATGAATGCACTAATATTGTGACCAAAATTTTATATATTTCTTAAAAGAAATTAAATGCTCTACAAAAAAGATATCTAAGCATTTTTCAATAAATATACTTCTTTCAAAGTTATTTAAGGCCAAAACTGACGTTAAAATAAAATTCCGGGATAATTTTTTGCTATAAGCTGATTTTTTATTCGATTGTAAGAGAAGAATCATTATCAAAGAATCCTACAAGACCTTTTTTGTAGACTATTTGTTGAGTCCTTAATATTGGTACTAAGAGGTCTATCATCGCAATTTTTGATTTTTTCTCCAAACTTTTGAACCATACACTAAAAGAATTTATATATATATATATATATATATATATATATATATTCTTAATGGAATTTAAATGTTCTACAAAAATGGCCATAAAGTATTTTTTCATAAATTTACTATTTTCAAAGTTATTCAAGGCTCAAATTAAAGTTAAAATTCCAGATTTTTTTTACTATAATCTGAATTTTTAGTCGATTATGGTAAGAGAAGTAAATTTATTGAAGAATTCTAAGAGACCTTTTTTGCTGAGTATTTAATTTCCTTAGAAAAGTTTACTTAAAATATCAATTGCTTTATTAGTTATAAAATCAAATCGTTTAAGCTGATCAATGCTCAGGAGTTGATTATAAGGAAAGGGTTGATCTAACGCAAATTTACTATTGTACCTTTTTTGTAGATCATTAAATTTTCTTCCAGAATATAGATTGTTTAATCCTTTTAGTGTGATGTGGACATCTTTTTTTGTATATAAAAAAATTGCTTTTTTCTAATCTCGTTAACTAAGGGAGATATCGAAAAAAAATTATTCTTCCCTTTTGCTTTACTTCGTGGAGATCTATAAGAATCAATTTTCAAATCGTAGTGCCCGAAGAACTGTAATTTTGGCAAATCTGTTGTCGCGATTTTTTTGTTAGCGTATGAAGGATTTTTTATTGGGGATATTTTGTCTACGGATATATTGTCAGAGGGTCAAATGTCATGTTTGGATCATAATCGATCTGGTAACTATGGCGATTGGGGAAAAACATCCCATTGCAATGGTTTCAAAGCTTGCTTAACAATTTTGGATTAAATCCTTGAAAATCGTACCGAAAGATGATTTAGTTATGTCTTTTGGTATATTAGATGATTATATTTCCCAGTTTCCCAATAATGGTTTAATTAAGTTTAAGTAACAAAGAATACTTCTTTAAAAAGAGGATCAAATGTCATGAAACCTTTTATTCATAAAGCACAACATTTTTTTTTTTTGATTTTTTGTCTGCTCTTACTATTTATGAACATACTGGCTTTGAATATAAGGGATTTTTGTCTTAGGGATATTTTGTCAAAGGGTCAAATGTCACAAAATTTTCTGTTTATAAGGTACACATTTTTTTTGATTTTTCTTATTATTTATTAACATATTAGCTTTGATTTGAACTAACATGAAGGCTTTATTAAAAAAAAAGGATCAAATTTTTTTCATTCAAAGTACTGTCCTTCGCTGGCTACTACTTTCTCCCATCTATTAAGTGGCATATGCATTTCTTTTGAAAAAAACAAATCCCCATCCTTTGAAGCGATCCAGGAAACGATTTTTTTTTTGCAGTCCTCATAAAATTTGAAGTTCTGTTCAAGTAGGCCATGGCTAATAGACCGAAATACGTAATAACCGATCTGGTAACTATGGTGATTGGGGAAAAACATCCCATTGCAATGGTTTCAAAGCTTGCTTAACAATTTTCAGAGATAAATCCCTGAAAATCGTACTGAAAGATGATTTAGTTATATTTTTTGGTGTATTAGAGATATTTGAACTTCAATTTTTTGGATCAATCTCCAAAATTGTTAATAATGGATTAAGTTTAAGTAACAAAGGCTACTTCTTTAAAAGTTTCCAAGAAACTAATCCAAAAATTTAAATTAAATTTAATATGCTTCCCATAAGTTACCAGTAAATGACTCACTTTTTGAATCATTCATTTGAAATAAATTTCAATAAGTTAACGATCTAATTATAACTATTGATCATTTTCCGGCAAGAAAAACCTACCAAAGAAACAAACACCGTTTACTTATCACTCATTTCCGCCCCCTCGTGCACTTCCATTCGATTTGCATCCACGAAATTAAATGCAATTTATCGAATTTTTACGCTCATAATTCAAGCGGATATAATTACAAAAATAATAATGTAATTCATCCCATTTGTACATTAATTATGCTAATCGAATTGAACAAAGTTTCACTGGGTTTTTTATCGCTCCTTTTCTTTTGCTCCTACACCATTTGTCTTACCTCTGGCTCTTTAAATTTATTAAGTGTAATAATAAACGAGGCAGTCCAAAGACCGAGGAAAAGTCTTTTTTTAATTTGGCCACTTAATATAATTGACCTTTATGTATTATGGTTATTATAAGCATTTAGGAGCACTGAATGTGTAATCCCAAAGACTAAATACGTCCAGACCTTATTAATTAAGACGAATGAAAGAATATGAATGAATGGGGTTTGTTTATGTTTATGATACAATCGTAAATGTGGAAATTTTTCTAAGATTTTTTTTTTCTCATTTTTCAGTTGTGGGAATCAAATGCTGGAATTGTCGATCGGATCGGGACGAGGATTGTAATGATCCGTTCCAAAGCCAAACATTTCCATTGTTGGATTGTAGCCGGGAATATTCCAACACGCCATTTAAGCCGACCTCATGCATGAAGACCATAGAAAAACGAATTTGTAAGACCTGAAATTGTCGCTTTATCGAATTAGTTCTAATTTTTCGATTGATTTTCTTTTTAGCAACCGGTGAAAGACATATTGTACGTTCATGTGCCTGGCAAAGTACCGAGGTGGCTCCGGGAAAATGTGTTCCGGCACCATCTAGTAACTACATAGAGGTGGAATATTGTGCCCTGTGCGATTCGGATGGATGTAATTCAGCACCCATTTCCACCACTGTTAATTTTTCCATTCAATTATTAGTGGTTTTAGCTGCGATTTTTGGAACAAAAATGTTATTATTCTAAGGGCGAATTGTTCAGAGTTATATTAACCACGAAGAAAAGTTCAAAGTTTTTAACAATTTTTTCAAACAAATATAATAGGAAATAGTCTTGTACTTATATAAGCCACGTATTAATGTAATTTACCGACTAATAGTACAAGTAGAATTTGCTTAATTATTTACGTTAATATTTGTTTTACCAATGTAAAAAAATATATTTTTTAAAAATAAAATGACAAAAAAGAAATTAAATTTGTAATTAATTGCATTCATTTGAAAAAAAAAACTTAAAAACTAGTGTAACAAAATTATTTACCATGGTTTGTATACTTGCTAATAGTTCAAAGCTTGTTCCATAGAGGGCGAACAAATTCCAATGAATATATTTGGGAAATTCAAATTTTTTGTATGTGGTTTAAAAGAATTATATCAGTTATATTATTATTAGGTAACCATCGTTAAAAATTGCAAATAAATGCATTTCAGAAAAAACCAACCTTGTCTTAATTCATAATTTCATCTATTAAACCTGGTTTGTTTTTGGAAAAATTTGCACAGAATGCACAGATGGACGTATACTTTCGATTGGCATCCTTAAAAAACTTTTTTTAATTTTGACGATTTTCGTGAAAAATCAACGATGGTTAACCCACGGTTTTTT
Organism: Sisyra terminalis; assembly: GCA_958496175.1. Lineage (NCBI taxonomy): Eukaryota > Metazoa > Arthropoda > Insecta > Neuroptera > Sisyridae > Sisyra > Sisyra terminalis. The sequence continues at coordinate 6,997,081 of OY292277.1, read as the reverse complement.
TTTAACAGAAAATTTTATATTGGTTCATGTTTTATAAATCCTCTTCAAAATAATTATTGGAATTATTCAATTATTTACAAATTGTAGAAGTTGGACAACCATTTTTAGACAAAAAAAAACCGTGGGTTAACCATCGTTGATTTTTCACGAAAATGGTCAAAATTCAAAAAAGTTTTTTAAGGATGCCAATCGAAAGTATACGTCCATCTGTGCATTCTGTGCAAATTTTTCCAAAAACAAAGCTCTTTTAAGGGATGAAATCGGCGATCAAAGTGCCAGAAGAACTCATCAACCCCTCTAATCTTTAACCACTTGTAACATCGTTATATAAGGGATGATTTTCGAACCAAGGGCCGTTTCGTGTTCGTAACAATGTTCTAAACGATAATATCATAATTTTTTTCGAATTCGAAACATAAAATTTTTCAGTCAAAAAAAACCGTGGGTTAACCATCGTTGATTTTTCACGAAAATGGTCAAAATTCAAAAAAGTTTTTTATGGATGCCAATCGAAAGTATACGTCCATCTGTGCATTCTGTGCAAATTTTTCCAAAAACAAAGCTCTTTTAAGGGATGAAATCGGCGATCAAAGTGCCAGAAGAACTCATCAACCCCTCTAATCTTTAACCACTTGTAACATCGTTATATAAGTGATGATTTTCGAACCAAGGGCAGTTTCGTGTTCGTAACCATGTTCTAAACGATAATATCATAATTTTTTTCCAATTCGAAACATAAAATTTTTCAGTCAAAAAAAACCGTGGGTTAACCATCGTTGATTTCCACGAAAATGGTCAAAATTCAAAAAAGTTTTTTAAGGATGCCAATCGAAAGTATACGTCCATCTGTGCATTCTGTGCAAATTTTTCCAAAAACAAAGCTCTTTTAAGGGATGAAATCGGCGATCAAAGTGCCAGAAGAACTCATCAACCCCTCTAATCTTTAACCACTTGTAACATCGTTATATAAGGGATGATTTTCGAACCAACGGCAGTTTCGTGTTCGTAACCATGTTCTAAACGATAATATCATAATTTTTTTCGAATTCGAAACATAAAATTTTTCAGTCAAAAAAAACCGTGGGTTAACCATCGTTGATTTTTCACGAAAATGGTCAAAATTCAAAAAAGTTTTTTAAGGATGCCAATCGAAAGTATACGTCCATCTGTGCATTCTGTGCAAATTTTTCCAAAAACAAAGCTCTTTTAAGGGATGAAATCGGCGATCAAAGTGCCAGAAGAACTCATCAACCCCTCTAATCTTTAACCACTTGTAACATCGTTATATAAGGGATGATTTTCGAACCAAGGGCAGTTTCGTGTTCGTAACCATGTTCTAAACGATAATATCATAATTTTTTTCCAATTCGAAACATAAAATTTTTCAGTCAAAAAAAACCGTGGGTTAACCATCGTTGATTTTTCACGAAAATGGTCAAAATTCAAAAAAGTTTTTTAAGGATGCCAATCGAAAGTATACGTCCATCTGTGCATTCTGTGCAAATTTTTCCAAAAACAAAGCTCTTTTAAGGGATGAAATCGGCGATCAAAGTGCCAGAAGAACTCATCAACCCCTCTAATCTTTAACCACTTGTAACATCGTTATATAAGGGATGATTTTCGAACCAAGGGCAGTTTCGTGTTCGTAACCATGTTCTAAACGATAATATCATAATTTTTTTCCAATTCGAAACATAAAATTTTTCAGTCAAAAAAAACCGTGGGTTAACCATCGTTGATTTCCACGAAAATGGTCAAAATTCAAAAAAGTTTTTTAAGGATGCCAATCGAAAGTATACGTCCATCTGTGCATTCTGTGCAAATTTTTCCAAAAACAAAGCTCTTTTAAGGGATGAAATCGGCGATCAAAGTGCCAGAAGAACTCATCAACCCCTCTAATCTTTAACCACTTGTAACATCGTTATATAAGGGATGATTTTCGAACCAAGGGCAGTTTCGTGTTCGTAACCATGTTCTAAACGATAATATCATAATTTTTTTCCAATTCGAAACATAAAATTTTTCAGTCAAAAAAAACCGTGGGTTAACCATCGTTGATTTCCACGAAAATGGTCAAAATTCAAAAAAGTTTTTTAAGGATGCCAATCGAAAGTATACGTCCATCTGTGCATTCTGTGCAAATTTTTCCAAAAACAAAGCTCTTTTAAGGGATGAAATCGGCGATCAAAGTGCCAGAAGAACTCATCAACCCCTCTAATCTTTAACCACTTGTAACATCGTTATATAAGTGATGATTTTCGAACCAAGGGCAGTTTCGTGTTCGTAACAATGTTCTAAACGATAATATCATAATTTTTTTCGAATTCGAAACATAAAATTTTTCAGTCAAAAAAAACCGTGGGTTAACCATCGTTGATTTTTCACGAAAATGGTCAAAATTCAAAAAAGTTTTTTAAGGATGCCAATCGAAAGTATACGTCCATCTGTGCATTCTGTGCAAATTTTTCCAAAAACAAAGCTCTTTTAAGGGATGAAATCGGCGATCAAAGTGCCAGAAGAACTCATCAACCCCTCTAATCTTTAACCACTTGTAACATCGTTATATAAGGGATGATTTTCGAACCAAGGGCAGTTTCGTGTTCGTAACCATGTTCTAAACGATAATATCATAATTTTTTTCCAATTCGAAACATAAAATTTTTCAGTCAAAAAAAACCGTGGGTTAACCATCGTTGATTTTTCACGAAAATGGTCAAAATTCAAAAAAGTTTTTTAAGGATGCCAATCGAAAGTATACGTCCATCTGTGCATTCTGTGCAAATTTTTCCAAAAACAAAGCTCTTTTAAGGGATGAAATCGGCGATCAAAGTGCCAGAAGAACTCATCAACCCCTCTAATCTTTAACCACTTGTAACATCGTTATATAAGGGATGATTTTCGAACCAAGGGCCGTTTCGTGTTCGTAACAATGTTCTAAACGATAATATCATAATTTTTTTCGAATTCGAAACATAAAATTTTTCAGTCAAAAAAAACCGTGGGTTAACCATCGTTGATTTTTCACGAAAATGGTCAAAATTCAAAAAAGTTTTTTATGGATGCCAATCGAAAGTATACGTCCATCTGTGCATTCTGTGCAAATTTTTCCAAAAACAAAGCTCTTTTAAGGGATGAAATCGGCGATCAAAGTGCCAGAAGAACTCATCAACCCCTCTAATCTTTAACCACTTGTAACATCGTTATATAAGTGATGATTTTCGAACCAAGGGCAGTTTCGTGTTCGTAACCATGTTCTAAACGATAATATCATAATTTTTTTCCAATTCGAAACATAAAATTTTTCAGTCAAAAAAAACCGTGGGTTAACCATCGTTGATTTCCACGAAAATGGTCAAAATTCAAAAAAGTTTTTTAAGGATGCCAATCGAAAGTATACGTCCATCTGTGCATTCTGTGCAAATTTTTCCAAAAACAAAGCTCTTTTAAGGGATGAAATCGGCGATCAAAGTGCCAGAAGAACTCATCAACCCCTCTAATCTTTAACCACTTGTAACATCGTTATATAAGGGATGATTTTCGAACCAACGGCAGTTTCGTGTTCGTAACAATGTTCTAAACGATAATATCATAATTTTTTTCGAATTCGAAACATAAAATTTTTCAGTCAAAAAAAACCGTGGGTTAACCATCGTTGATTTTTCACGAAAATGGTCAAAATTCAAAAAAGTTTTTTAAGGATGCCAATCGAAAGTATACGTCCATCTGTGCATTCTGTGCAAATTTTTCCAAAAACAAAGCTCTTTTAAGGGATGAAATCGGCGATCAAAGTGCCAGAAGAACTCATCAACCCCTCTAATCTTTAACCACTTGTAACATCGTTATATAAGGGATGATTTTCGAACCAAGGGCAGTTTCGTGTTCGTAACCATGTTCTAAACGATAATATCATAATTTTTTTCCAATTCGAAACATAAAATTTTTCAGTCAAAAAAAACCGTGGGTTAACCATCGTTGATTTTTCACGAAAATGGTCAAAATTCAAAAAAGTTTTTTAAGGATGCCAATCGAAAGTATACGTCCATCTGTGCATTCTGTGCAAATTTTTCCAAAAACAAAGCTCTTTTAAGGGATGAAATCGGCGATCAAAGTGCCAGAAGAACTCATCAACCCCTCTAATCTTTAACCACTTGTAACATCGTTATATAAGGGATGATTTTCGAACCAAGGGCAGTTTCGTGTTCGTAACCATGTTCTAAACGATAATATCATAATTTTTTTCCAATTCGAAACATAAAATTTTTCAGTCAAAAAAAACCGTGGGTTAACCATCGTTGATTTCCACGAAAATGGTCAAAATTCAAAAAAGTTTTTTAAGGATGCCAATCGAAAGTATACGTCCATCTGTGCATTCTGTGCAAATTTTTCCAAAAACAAAGCTCTTTTAAGGGATGAAATCGGCGATCAAAGTGCCAGAAGAACTCATCAACCCCTCTAATCTTTAACCACTTGTAACATCGTTATATAAGGGATGATTTTCGAACCAAGGGCAGTTTCGTGTTCGTAACCATGTTCTAAACGATAATATCATAATTTTTTTCCAATTCGAAACATAAAATTTTTCAGTCAAAAAAAACCGTGGGTTAACCATCGTTGATTTCCACGAAAATGGTCAAAATTCAAAAAAGTTTTTTAAGGATGCCAATCGAAAGTATACGTCCATCTGTGCATTCTGTGCAAATTTTTCCAAAAACAAAGCTCTTTTAAGGGATGAAATCGGCGATCAAAGTGCCAGAAGAACTCATCAACCCCTCTAATCTTTAACCACTTGTAACATCGTTATATAAGTGATGATTTTCGAACCAAGGGCAGTTTCGTGTTCGTAACCATGTTCTAAACGATAATATCATAATTTTTTTCCAATTCGAAACATAAAATTTTTCAGTCAAAAAAAACCGTGGGTTAACCATCGTTGATTTCCACGAAAATGGTCAAAATTCAAAAAAGTTTTTTAAGGATGCCAATCGAAAGTATACGTCCATCTGTGCATTCTGTGCAAATTTTTCCAAAAACAAAGCTCTTTTAAGGGATGAAATCGGCGATCAAAGTGCCAGAAGAACTCATCAACCCCTCTAATCTTTAACCACTTGTAACATCGTTATATAAGGGATGATTTTCGAACCAACGGCTGTTTCGTGTTCGTAACAATGTTCTAAACGATAATATCATAATTTTTTTCGAATTCGAAACATAAAATTTTTCAGTCAAAAAAAACCGTGGGTTAACCATCGTTGATTTTTCACGAAAATGGTCAAAATTCAAAAAAGTTTTTTAAGGATGCCAATCGAAAGTATACGTCCATCTGTGCATTCTGTGCAAATTTTTCCAAAAACAAAGCTCTTTTAAGGGATGAAATCGGCGATCAAAGTGCCAGAAGAACTCATCAACCCCTCTAATCTTTAACCACTTGTAACATCGTTATATAAGGGATGATTTTCGAACCAAGGGCAGTTTCGTGTTCGTAACCATGTTCTAAACGATAATATCATAATTTTTTTCCAATTCGAAACATAAAATTTTTCAGTCAAAAAAAACCGTGGGTTAACCATCGTTGATTTTTCACGAAAATGGTCAAAATTCAAAAAAGTTTTTTAAGGATGCCAATCGAAAGTATACGTCCATCTGTGCATTCTGTGCAAATTTTTCCAAAAACAAAGCTCTTTTAAGGGATGAAATCGGCGATCAAAGTGCCAGAAGAACTCATCAACCCCTCTAATCTTTAACCACTTGTAACATCGTTATATAAGGGATGATTTTCGAACCAAGGGCAGTTTCGTGTTCGTAACCATGTTCTAAACGATAATATCATAATTTTTTTCCAATTCGAAACATAAAATTTTTCAGTCAAAAAAAACCGTGGGTTAACCATCGTTGATTTCCACGAAAATGGTCAAAATTCAAAAAAGTTTTTTAAGGATGCCAATCGAAAGTATACGTCCATCTGTGCATTCTGTGCAAATTTTTCCAAAAACAAAGCTCTTTTAAGGGATGAAATCGGCGATCAAAGTGCCAGAAGAACTCATCAACCCCTCTAATCTTTAACCACTTGTAACATCGTTATATAAGGGATGATTTTCGAACCAAGGGCAGTTTCGTGTTCGTAACCATGTTCTAAACGATAATATCATAATTTTTTTCCAATTCGAAACATAAAATTTTTCAGTCAAAAAAAACCGTGGGTTAACCATCGTTGATTTTTCACGAAAATGGTCAAAATTCAAAAAAGTTTTTTAAGGATGCCAATCGAAAGTATACGTCCATCTGTGCATTCTGTGCAAATTTTTCCAAAAACAAAGCTCTTTTAAGGGATGAAATCGGCGATCAAAGTGCCAGAAGAACTCATCAACCCCTCTAATCTTTAACCACTTGTAACATCGTTATATAAGGGATGATTTTCGAACCAACGGCAGTTTCGTGTTCGTAACAATGTTCTAAACGATAATATCATAATTTTTTTCGAATTCGAAACATAAAATTTTTCAATCAAAAAAAACCGTGGGTTAACCCATCGTTGATTTTTCACGAAAATGGTCTAAATTCAAAAAAGTTTTTTAAGGATGCCAATCGAAAGTATACGTCCATCTGTGCATTCTGTGCAAATTTTTCCAAAAACAAAGCTCTTTTAAGGGATGAAATCGGCGATCAAAGTGCCAGAAGAACTCATCAACCCCTCTAATATTTAACCACTTGTAACATCGTTATATAAGGGATGATTTTCGAACCAAGGGCAGTTTCGTGTTCGTAACCATGTTCTAAACGATAATATCATAATTTTTTTCCAATTCGAAACATAAAATTTTTCAGTCAAAAAAAACCGTGGGTTAACCATCGTTGATTTCCACGAAAATGGTCAAAATTCAAAAAAGTTTTTTAAGGATGCCAATCGAAAGTATACGTCCATCTGTGCATTCTGTGCAAATTTTTCCAAAAACAAAGCTCTTTTAAGGGATGAAATCGGCGATCAAAGTGCCAGAAGAACTCATCAACCCCTCTAATCTTTAACCACTTGTAACATCGTTATATAAGGGATGATTTTCGAACCAAGGGCAGTTTCGTGTTCGTAACCATGTTCTAAACGATAATATCATAATTTTTTTCCAATTCGAAACATAAAATTTTTCAGTCAAAAAAAACCGTGGGTTAACCATCGTTGATTTCCACGAAAATGGTCAAAATTCGAAAAAGTTTTTTAAGGATGCCAATCGAAAGTATACGTCCATCTGTGCATTCTGTGCAAATTTTTCCAAAAACAAAGCTCTTTTAAGGGATGAAATCGGCGATCAAAGTGCCAGAAGAACTCATCAACCCCTCTAATCTTTAACCACTTGTAACATCGTTATATAAGTGATGATTTTCGAACCAAGGGCAGTTTCGTGTTCGTAACCATGTTCTAAACGATAATATCATAATTTTTTTCCAATTCGAAACATAAAATTTTTCAGTCAAAAAAAACCGTGGGTTAACCATCGTTGATTTCCACGAAAATGGTCAAAATTCAAAAAAGTTTTTTAAGGATGCCAATCGAAAGTATACGTCCATCTGTACATTCTGTGCAAATTTTTCCAAAAACAAAGCTCTTTTAAGGGATGAAATCGGCGATCAAAGTGCCAGAAGAACTCATCAACCCCTCTAATCTTTAACCACTTGTAACATCGTTATATAAGGGATAATTTTCGAACCAACGGCAGTTTCGTGTTCGTAACAATGTTCTAAACGATAATATCATAATTTTTTTCGAATTCGAAACATAAAATTTTTCAATCAAAAAAAACCGTGGGTTAACCCATCGTTGATTTTTCACGAAAATGGTCTAAATTCAAAAAAGTTTTTTAAGGATGCCAATCGAAAGTATACGTCCATCTGTGCATTCTGTGCAAATTTTTCCAAAAACAAAGCTCTTTTAAGGGATGAAATCGGCGATCAAAGTGCCAGAAGAACTCATCAACCCCTCTAATCTTTAACCACTTGTAACATCGTTATATAAGGGATAATTTTCGAACCAACGGCAGTTTCGTGTTCGTAACAATGTTCTAAACGATAATATCATAATTTTTTTCGAATTCGAAACATAAAATTTTTCAATCAAAAAAAACCGTGGGTTAACCCATCGTTGATTTTTCACGAAAATGGTCTAAATTCAAAAAAGTTTTTTAAGGATGCCAATCGAAAGTATACGTCCATCTGTGCATTCTGTGCAAATTTTTCCAAAAACAAAGCTCTTTTAAGGGATGAAATCGGCGATCAAAGTGCCAGAAGAACTCATCAACCCCTCTAATCTTTAACCACTTGTAACATCGTTATATAAGGGATGATTTTCGAACCAAGGGCAGTTTCGTGTTCGTAACCATGTTCTAAACGATAATATCATAATTTTTTTCCAATTCGAAACATAAAATTTTTCAGTCAAAAAAAACCGTGGGTTAACCATCGTTGATTTCCACGAAAATGGTCAAAATTCAAAAAAGTTTTTTAAGGATGCCAATCGAAAGTATACGTCCATCTGTGCATTCTGTGCAAATTTTTCCAAAAACAAAGCTCTTTTAAGGGATGAAATCGGCGATCAAAGTGCCAGAAGAACTCATCAACCCCTCTAATCTTTAACCACTTGTAACATCGTTATATAAGGGATGATTTTCGAACCAAGGGCAGTTTCGTGTTCGTAACCATGTTCTAAACGATAATATCATAATTTTTTTCGAATTCGAAACATAAAATTTTTCAGTCAAAAAAAACCGTGGGTTAACCATCGTTGATTTTTCACGAAAATGGTCAAAATTCAAAAAAGTTTTTTAAGGATGCCAATCGAAAGTATACGTCCATCTGTGCATTCTGTGCAAATTTTTCCAAAAACAAAGCTCTTTTAAGGGATGAAATCGGCGATCAAAGTGCCAGAAGAACTCATCAACCCCTCTAATCTTTAACCACTTGTAACATCGTTATATAAGGGATGATTTTCGAACCAACGGCAGTTTCGTGTTCGTAAAAATGTTCTAAACGATAATATCATAATTTTTTTCGAATTCGAAACATAAAATTTTTCAATCAAAAAAAACCGTGGGTTAACCCATCGTTGATTTTTCACGAAAATGGTCTAAATTCAAAAAAAATTTTTAAGGATGCCAATCGAAAGTATACGTCCATCTGTGCATTCTGTGCAAATTTTTCCAAAAACAAAGCTCTTTTAAGGGATGAAATCGGCGATCAAAGTGCCAGAAGAACTCATCAACCCCTCTAATATTTAACCACTTGTAACATCGTTATATAAGGGATGATTTTCGAACCAAGGGCAGTTTCGTGTTCGTAACCATGTTCTAAACGATAATATCATAATTTTTTTCCAATTCGAAACATAAAATTTTTCAGTCAAAAAAAACCGTGGGTTAACCATCGTTGATTTCCACGAAAATGGTCAAAATTCAAAAAAGTTTTTTAAGGATGCCAATCGAAAGTATACGTCCATCTGTGCATTCTGTGCAAATTTTTCCAAAAACAAAGCTCTTTTAAGGGATGAAATCGGCGATCAAAGTGCCAGAAGAACTCATCAACCCCTCTAATCTTTAACCACTTGTAACATCGTTATATAAGTGATGATTTTCGAACCAAGGGCAGTTTCGTGTTCGTAACCATGTTCTAAACGATAATATCATAATTTTTTTCCAATTCGAAACATAAAATTTTTCAGTCAAAAAAAACCGTGGGTTAACCATCGTTGATTTCCACGAAAATGGTCAAAATTCAAAAAAGTTTTTTAAGGATGCCAATCGAAAGTATACGTCCATCTGTACATTCTGTGCAAATTTTTCCAAAAACAAAGCTCTTTTAAGGGATGAAATCGGCGATCAAAGTGCCAGAAGAACTCATCAACCCCTCTAATCTTTAACCACTTGTAACATCGTTATATAAGGGATGATTTTCGAACCAACGGCAGTTTCGTGTTCGTAACAATGTTCTAATCGATAATATCATAATTTTTTTCGAATTCGAAACATAAAATTTTTCAGTCAAAAAAAACCGTGGGTTAACCATCGTTGATTTTTCACGAAAATGGTCAAAATTCAAAAAAGTTTTTTAAGGATGCCAATCGAAAGTATACGTCCATCTGTGCATTCTGTGCAAATTTTTCCAAAAACAAAGCTCTTTTAAGGGATGAAATCGGCGATCAAAGTGCCAGAAGAACTCATCAACCCCTCTAATCTTTAACCACTTGTAACATCGTTATATAAGGGATGATTTTCGAACCAAGGGCAGTTTCGTGTTCGTAACAATGTTCTAAACGATAATATCATAATTTTTTTCGAATTCGAAACATAAAATTTTTCAGTCAAAAAAAACCGTGGGTTAACCATCGTTGATTTTTCACGATAATGGTCAAAATTCAAAAAAGTTTTTTAAGGATGCCAATCGAAAGTATACGTCCATCTGTGCATTCTGTGCAAATTTTTCCAAAAACAAAGCTCTTTTAAGGGATGAAATCGGCGATCAAAGTGCCAGAAGAACTCATCAACCCCTCTAATCTTTAACCACTTGTAACATCGTTATATAAGGGATGATTTTCGAACCAACGGCAGTTTCGTGTTCGTAACAATGTTCTAAACGATAATATCATAATTTTTTTCGAATTCGAAACATAAAATTTTTCAATCAAAAAAAACCGTGGGTTAACCCATCGTTGATTTTTCACGAAAATGGTCTAAATTCAAAAAAGTTTTTTAAGGATGCCAATCGAAAGTATACGTCCATCTGTGCATTCTGTGCAAATTTTTCCAAAAACAAAGCTCTTTTAAGGGATGAAATCGGCGATCAAAGTGCCAGAAGAACTCATCAACCCCTCTAATCTTTAACCACTTGTAACATCGTTATATAAGGGATGATTTTCGAACCAAGGGCAGTTTCGTGTTCGTAACCATGTTCTAAACGATAATATCATAATTTTTTTCGAATTCGATACATAAAATTTTTCAGTCAAAAAAAACCGTGGGTTAACCATCGTTGATTTCCACGAAAATGGTCAAAATTCAAAAAAGTTTTTTAAGGATGCCAATCGAAAGTATACGTCCATCTGTGCATTCTGTGCAAATTTTTCCAAAAACAAAGCTCTTTTAAGGGATGAAATCGGCGATCAAAGTGCCAGAAGAACTCATAAACCCCTCTAATCTTTAACCACTTGTAACATCGTTATATAAGGGATGATTTTCGAACCAAGGGCAGTTTCGTGTTCGTAACCATGTTCTAAACGATAATATCATAATTTTTTTCCAATTCGAAACATAAAATTTTTCAGTCAAAAAAAACCGTGGGTTAACCATCGTTGATTTCCACGAAAATGGTCAAAATTCAAAAAAGTTTTTTAAGGATGCCAATCGAAAGTATACGTCCATCTGTGCATTCTGTGCAAATTTTTCCAAAAACAAAGCTCTTTTAAGGGATGAAATCGGCGATCAAAGTGCCAGAAGAACTCATCAACCCCTCTAATCTTTAACCACTTGTAACATCGTTATATAAGTGATGATTTTCGAACCAAGGGCGGTTTCGTGTTCGTAACCATGTTCTAAACGATAATATCATAATTTTTTTCCAATTCGAAACATAAAATTTTTCAGTCAAAAAAAACCGTGGGTTAACCATCGTTGATTTCCACGAAAATGGTCAAAATTCAAAAAAGTTTTTTAAGGATGCCAATCGAAAGTATACGTCCATCTGTACATTCTGTGCAAATTTTTCCAAAAACAAAGCTCTTTTAAGGGATGAAATCGGCGATCAAAGTGCCAGAAGAACTCATCAACCCCTCTAATCTTTAACCACTTGTAACATCGTTATATAAGGGATGATTTTCGAACCAACGGCAGTTTCGTGTTCGTAACAATGTTCTAAACGATAATATCATAATTTTTTTCGAATTCGAAACATAAAATTTTTCAGTCAAAAAAAACCGTGGGTTAACCATCGTTGATTTCCACGAAAATGGTCAAAATTCAAAAAAGTTTTTTAAGGATGCCAATCGAAAGTATACGTCCATCTGTGCATTCTGTGCAAATTTTTCCAAAAACAAAGCTCTTTTAAAGGATGAAATCGGCGATCAAAGTGCCAGAAGAACTCATCAACCCCTCTAATCTTTAACCACTTGTAACATCGTTATATAAGGGATGATTTTCGAACCAAGGGCAGTTTCGTGTTCGTAACAATGTTCTAAACGATAATATCATAATTTTTTTCGAATTCGAAACATAAAATTTTTCAGTCAAAAAAAACCGTGGGTTAACCATCGTTGATTTTTCACGATAATGGTCAAAATTCAAAAAAGTTTTTTAAGGATGCCAATCGAAAGTATACGTCCATCTGTGCATTCTGTGCAAATTTTTCCAAAAACAAAGCTCTTTTAAGGGATGAAATCGGCGATCAAAGTGCCAGAAGAACTCATCAACCCCTCTAATCTTTAACCACTTGTAACATCGTTATATAAGGGATGATTTTCGAACCAACGGCAGTTTCGTGTTCGTAACAATGTTCTAAACGATAATATAATAATTTTTTTCGAATTCGAAACATAAAATTTTTCAGTCAAAAAAAACCGTGGGTTAACCATCGTTGATTTCCACGAAAATGGTCAAAATTCAAAAAAGTTTTTTAAGGATGCCAATCGAAAGTATACGTCCATCTGTACATTCTGTGCAAATTTTTCCAAAAACAAAGCTCTTTTAAGGGATGAAATCGGCGATCAAAGTGCCAGAAGAACTCATCAACCCCTCTAATCTTTAACCACTTGTAACATCGTTATATAAGGGATGATTTTCGAACCAACGGCAGTTTCGTGTTCGTAAAAATGTTCTAAACGATAATATCATAATTTTTTTCGAATTCGAAACATAAAATTTTTCAGTCAAAAAAAACCGTGGGTTAACCATCGTTGATTTCCACGAAAATGGTCAAAATTCAAAAAAGTTTTTTAAGGATGCCAATCGAAAGTATACGTCCATCTGTGCATTCTGTGCAAATTTTTCCAAAAACAAAGCTCTTTTAAAGGATGAAATCGGCGATCAAAGTGCCAGAAGAACTCATCAACCCCTCTAATCTTTAACCACTTGTAACATCGTTATATAAGGGATGATTTTCGAACCAAGGGCAGTTTCGTGTTCGTAACAATGTTCTAAACGATAATATCATAATTTTTTTCGAATTCGAAACATAAAATTTTTCAGTCAAAAAAAACCGTGGGTTAACCATCGTTGATTTTTCACGATAATGGTCAAAATTCAAAAAAGTTTTTTAAGGATGCCAATCGAAAGTATACGTCCATCTGTGCATTCTGTGCAAATTTTTCCAAAAACAAAGCTCTTTTAAGGGATGAAATCGGCGATCAAAGTGCCAGAAGAACTCATCAACCCCTCTAATCTTTAACCACTTGTAACATCGTTATATAAGGGATGATTTTCGAACCAACGGCAGTTTCGTGTTCGTAACAATGTTCTAAACGATAATATCATAATTTTTTTCGAATTCGAAACATAAAATTTTTCAGTCAAAAAATACCGTGGGTTATCCATCGTTGATTTCCACGAAAATGGTCAAAATTCAAAAAAGTTTTTTAAGGATGCCAATCGAAAGTATACGTCCATCTGTGCATTCTGTGCAAATTTTTCCAAAAACAAAGCTCTTTTAAGGGATGAAATCGGCGATCAAAGTGCCAGAAGAACTCATCAACCCCTCTAATCTTTAACCACTTGTAACATCGTTATATAAGGGATGATTTTCGAACCAACGGCAGTTTCGGGTTCGTAACAATGTATAGAACGATAATATAACAATCTTTTTCGATTTCGAAACAAAAAGATTTTTCGCCAAAAAAAACCGTGGGTTAACCATCGTTGATTTTTCACGAAAATGGTCAGATTAAAAAAAAATTTTTTTAGGATGCCAATCGAAAGTACAAGGCTATCAGTACATGCTGTGCAAATTTTTCCCAAAACAAACCACGTTTAAGGGTAGAACATGCAGTTTAAGGGATGCATACTTCCCACTAAGAGGGAGAGACGAACGTGGCTTCTTCAACAATTGCTTGTACCATCGTTATATAAGGGATGATTTTCGAACCAAAGGCAGTTTCGGGTTCGTAACAATGTATAGAACGATAATATAACAATCTTTTTCGATTTCGAAACAAAAAGATTTTTCGCCAAAAAAACCCGTGGGTTAACCATCGTTGATTTTTCACGAAAATGGTCAGATTAAAAAAAAATTTTTTTAGGATGCCAATCGAAAGTACAAGGCTATCAGTACATGCTGTGCAAATTTTTCCCAAAACAAACCACGTTTAAGGGTAGAACATGCAGTTTAAGGGATGCATACTTCCCACTAAGAGGGAGAGACGAACGTGGCTTCTTCAACAATTGCTTGTACCATCGTTATATAAGGGATGATTTTCGAACCAAAGGCAGTTTCGGGTTCGTAACAATGTATAGAACGATAATATAACAATCTTTTTCGATTTCGAAACAAAAAGATTTTTCGCCAAATAAACCCGTGGGTTAACCATCGTTGATTTTTCACGAAAATGGTCAGATTAAAAAAAAATTTTTTTAGGATGCCAATCGAAAGTACAAGGCTAACAGTACATGCTGTGCAAATTTTTCCCAAAACAAACCACGTTTAAGGGTAGAACATGCAGTTTAAGGGATGCATACTTCCCACTAAGAGGGAGAGACGAACGTGGCTTCTTCAACAATTGCTTGTACCATCGTTATATAAGGGATGATTTTCGAACCAAAGGCAGTTTCGGTTTCGTAACAATGTATAGAACGATAATATAACAATCTTTTTCGATTTCGAAACAAAAAGATTTTTCGCCAAAAAAAACCGTGGGTTAACCATCGTTGATTTTTCACGAAAATGGTCAGATTAAAAAAAATTTTTTTTAGGATGCCAATCGAAAGTACAAGGCTATCAGTACATGCTGTGCAAATTTTTCCCAAAACAATCCACGTTTAAGGGTAGAACATGCAGTTTAAGGGATGCATACTTCCCACTAAGAGGGAGAGACGAACGTGGCTTCTTCAACAATTGCTTGTACCATCGTTATATAAGGGATGATTTTCGAACCAAAGGCAGTTTCGGGTTCGTAACAATGTATAGAACGATAATATAACAATCTTTTTCGAATTCGAAACAAAAAGATTTTTCGCCAAAAAACCCGTGGGTTTACCATCGTTGATTTTTAACGAAAATGGTCAGATTAAAAAAAAATTTTTTTAGGATACCAATCGAAAGTACAAGGCTATCAGTACATGCTTTGCAAATTTTTCCCAAAAACAAACCACGTTTAAGGGTAGAACATGCAGTTTAAGGGATGCATACTTCCCACTAAGAGGGAGAGACGAACGTGGCTTCTTCAACAATTGCTTGTACCATCGTTATATAAGGGATGATTTTCGAACCAAAGGCAGTTTCGGGTTCGTAACAATGTAAAGAACGATAATATAACAATCTTTCTCGATTTCGAAACAAAAAGATTTTTCGCCAAAAAAACCCGTGGGTTAACCATCGTTGATTTTTAACGAAAATTGTCAGATTGAAAAAAAATTTTTTTAGGATGCCAATCGAAAGTACAAGGCTATCAGTACATGCTGTGCAAATTTTTCCCAAAACAATCCACGTTTAAGGGTAGAACATGCAGTTTAAGGGATGCATACTTCCCACTAAGAGGGAGAGACGAACGTGGCTTCTTCAACAATTGCTTGTACCATCGTTATATAAGGGATGATTTTCGAACCAAAGGCAGTTTCGGGTTCGTAACAATGTATAGAACGATAATATAACAATCTTTTTCGATTTCGAAACAAAAAGATTTTTCGCCAAAAAAACCCGTGGGTTTACCATCGTTGATTTTTAACGAAAATGGTCAGATTAAAAAAAAATTTTTTTGGGATGCCAATCGAAAGTACAAGGCTATCAGTACATGCTGTGGAAATTTTTCCCAAAACAAACCACGTTTAAGGGTAGAACATGCAGTTTAAGGGATGCATACTTCCCACTAAGAGGGAGAGACGAACGTGGCTTCTTCAACAATTGCATGTACCATCGTTATATAAGGGATGATTTTCGAACCAAAGGCAGTTTCGGGTTCGTAACAATGTAAAGAACGATAATATAACAATCTTTTTCGATTTCGAAACAAAAAGATTTTTCGCCAAAAAAACCCGTGGGTTAACCATCGTTGATTTTTAACGAAAATTGTCAGATTAAAAAAAAATTTTTTTAGGATGCCAATCGAAAGTACAAGGCTATCAGTACATGCTGTGCAAATTTTTCCCAAAACAAACCACGTTTAAGGGTAGAACATGCAGTTTAAGGGATGCATACTTCCCACTAAGAGGGAGAGACGAACGTGGCTTCTTCAACAATTGCTTGTACCATCGTTATATAAGGGATGATTTTCGAACCAAAGGCAGTTTCGGGTTCGTAACAATGTAAAGAACGATAATATAACAATCTTTTTCGATTTCGAAACAAAAAGATTTTTCGCCAAAAAAACCCGTGGGTTAACCATCGTTGATTTTTCACGAAAATGGTCAGATTAAAAAAAATTTTTTTAGGATACCAATCGAAAGTACAAGGCTATCAGTACATGCTGTGCAAATTTTTCCCAAAACAAACCACGTTTAAGGGTAGAACATGCAGTTTAAGGGATGCATACTTCCCACTAAGAGGGAGAGACGAACGTGGCTTCTTCAACAATTGCATGTACCATCGTTATATAAGGGATGATTTTCGAACCAAAGGCAGTTTCGGTTTCGTAACAATGTAAAGAACGATAATATAACAATCTTTCTCGATTTCGAAACAAAAAGATTTTTCGCCAAAAAAACCCGTGGGTTAACCATCGTTGATTTTTAACGAAAATTGTCAGATTAAAAAAAAATTTTTTTAGGATGCCAATCGAAAGTACAAGGCTATCAGTACATGCTGTGCAAATTTTTCCCAAAACAAACCACGTTTAAGGGTAGAACATGCAGTTTAAGGGATGCATACTTCCCACTAAGAGGGAGAGACGAACGTGGCTTCTTCAACAATTGCATGTACCATCGTTATATAAGGGATGATTTTCGAACCAAAGGCAGTTTCGGGTTCGTAACAATGTATAGAACGATAATATAACAATCTTTTTCGATTTCGAAACAAAAAGATTTTTCGCCAAAAAAACCCGTGGGTTTACCATCGTTGATTTTTAACGAAAATGGTCAGATTAAAAAAAAATTTTTTTGGGATGCCAATCGAAAGTACAAGGCTATCAGTACATGCTGTGCAAATTTTTCCCAAAACAAACCCCGTTTAAGGGTAGAACATGCAGTTTAAGGGATGCATACTTCCCACTAAGAGGGAGAGACGAACGTGGCTTCTTCAACAATTGCATGTACCATCGTTATATAAGGGATGATTTTCGAACCAAAGGCAGTTTCGGGTTCGTAACAATGTAAAGAACGATAATATAACAATCTTTCTCGATTTCGAAACAAAAAGATTTTTCGCCAAAAAAACCCGTGGGTTAACCATCGTTGATTTTTCACGAAAATGGTCAGATTAAAAAAAAATTTTTTTAGGAGGCCAATCGAAAGTACAAGGCTATCAGTACATGCTGTGCAAATTTTTCCCAAAACAATCCACGTTTAAGGGTAGAACATGCAGTTTAAGGGATGCATACTTCCCACTAAGAGGGAGAGACGAACGTGGCTTCTTCAACAATTGCTTGTACCATCGTTATATAAGGGATGATTTTCGAACCAAAGGCAGTTTCGGGTTCGTAACAATGTATAGAACGATAATATAACAATCTTTTTCGATTTCGAAACAAAAAGATTTTTCGCCAAAAAAACCCGTGGGTTTACCATCGTTGATTTTTAACGAAAATGGTCAGATTAAAAAAAAATTTTTTTAGGATACCAATCGAAAGTATAAGGCTATCAGTACATGCTTTGCAAATTTTTCCCAAAAACAAACCACGTTTAAGGGTAGAACATGCAGTTTAAGGGATGCATACTTCCCACTAAGAGGGAGAGACGAACGTGGCTTCTTCAACAATTGCTTGTACCATCGTTATATAAGGGATGATTTTCGAACCAAAGGCAGTTTCGGGTTCGTAACAATGTATAGAACGATAATATAACAATCTTTTTCGATTTCGAAACAAAAAGATTTTTCGCCAAAAAAACCCGTGGGTTAACCATCGTTGATTTTTAACGAAAATTGTCAGATTAAAAAAAAATTTTTTTAGGATGCCAATCGAAAGTACAAGGCTATCAGTACATGCTGTGCAAATTTTTCCCAAAACAAACCACGTTTAAGGGTAGAACATGCAGTTTAAGGGATGCATACTTCCCACTAAGAGGGAGAGACGAACGTGGCTTCTTCAACAATTGCTTGTACCATCGTTATATAAGGGATGATTTTTGAACCAAAGGCAGTTTCGGGTTCGTAACAATGTATAGAACGATAATATAACAATCTTTTTCGATTTCGAAACAAAAAGATTTTTCGCCAAAAAAACCCGTGGGTTAACCATCGTTGATTTTTAACGAAAATGGTCAGATTAAAAAAAAATTTTTTTGGGATGCCAATCGAAAGTACAAGGCTATCAGTACATGCTGTGCAAATTTTTCCCAAAACAAACCCCGTTTAAGGGTAGAACATGCAGTTTAAGGGATGCATACTTCCCACTAAGAGGGAGAGACGAACGTGGCTTCTTCAACAATTGCATGTACCATCGTTATATAAGGGATGATTTTCGAACCAAAGGCAGTTTCGGGTTCGTAACAATGTAAAGAACGATAATATAACAATCTTTCTCGATTTCGAAACAAAAAGATTTTTCGCCAAAAAAACCCGTGGGTTAACCATCGTTGATTTTTAACGAAAATTGTCAGATTAAAAAAAAATTTTTTTAGGATGCCAATCGAAAGTACAAGGCTATCAGTACATGCTGTGCAAATTTTTCCCAAAACAATCCACGTTTAAGGGTAGAACATGCAGTTTAAGGGATGCATACTTCCCACTAAGAGGGAGAGACGAACGTGGCTTCTTCAACAATTGCTTGTACCATCGTTATATAAGGGATGATTTTCGAACCAAAGGCAGTTTCGGGTTCGTAACAATGTATAGAACGATAATATAACAATCTTTTTCGATTTCGAAACAAAAAGATTTTTCGCCAAAAAAACCCGTGGGTTTACCATCGTTGATTTTTAACGAAAATGGTCAGATTAAAAAAAAATTTTTTTGGGATGCCAATCGAAAGTACAAGGCTATCAGTACATGCTGTGCAAATTTTTCCCAAAACAAACCACGTTTAAGGGTAGAACATGCAGTTTAAGGGATGCATACTTCCCACTAAGAGGGAGAGACGAACGTGGCTTCTTCAACAATTGCTTGTACCATCGTTATATAAGGGATGATTTTCGAACCAAAGGCAGTTTCGGGTTCGTAACAATGTATAGAACGATAATATAACAATCTTTTTCGATTTCGAAACAAAAAGATTTTTCGCCAAAAAAACCCGTGGGTTAACCATCGTTGATTTTTAACGAAAATGGTCAGATTAAAAAAAAATTTTTTTGGGATGCCAATCGAAAGTACAAGGCTATCAGTACATGCTGTGCAAATTTTTCCCAAAACAAACCACGTTTAAGGGTAGAACATGCAGTTTAAGGGATGCATACTTCCCACTAAGAGGGAGAGACGAACGTGGCTTCTTCAACAATTGCATGTACCATCGTTATATAAGGGATGATTTTCGAACCAAAGGCAGTTTCGGGTTCGTAACAATGTATAGAACGATAATATAACAATCTTTTTCGATTTCGAAACAAAAAGATTTTTCGCCAAAAAAACCCGTGGGTTTACCATCGTTGATTTTTAACGAAAATGGTCAGATTAAAAAAAAATTTTTTTGGGATGCCAATCGAAAGTACAAGGCTATCAGTACATGCTGTGCAAATTTTTCCCAAAACAAACCACGTTTAAGGGTAGAACATGCAGTTTAAGGGATGCATACTTCCCACTAAGAGGGAGAGACGAACGTGGCTTCTTCAACAATTGCATGTACCATCGTTATATAAGGGATGATTTTCGAACCAAAGGCAGTTTCGGGTTCGTAACAATGTATAGAACGATAATATAACAATCTTTTTCGATTTCGAAACAAAAAGATTTTTCGCCAAAAAAACCCGTGGGTTTACCATCGTTGATTTTTAACGAAAATGGTCAGATTAAAAAAAAATTTTTTTGGGATGCCAATCGAAAGTACAAGGCTATCAGTACATGCTGTGCAAATTTTTCCCAAAACAAACCCCGTTTAAGGGTAGAACATGCAGTTTAAGGGATGCATACTTCCCACTAAGAGGGAGAGACGAACGTGGCTTCTTCAACAATTGCATGTACCATCGTTATATAAGGGATGATTTTCGAACCAAAGGCAGTTTCGGGTTCGTAACAATGTAAAGAACGATAATATAACAATCTTTCTCGATTTCGAAACAAAAAGATTTTTCGCCAAAAAAACCCGTGGGTTAACCATCGTTGATTTTTCACGAAAATGGTCAGATTAAAAAAAAATTTTTTTGGGATGCCAATCGAAAGTACAAGGCTATCAGTACATGCTGTGCAAATTTTTCCCAAAACAAACCACGTTTAAGGGTAGAACATGCAGTTTAAGGGATGCATACTTCCCACTAAGAGGGAGAGACGAACGTGGCTTCTTCAACAATTGCATGTACCATCGTTATATAAGGGATGATTTTCGAACCAAAGGCAGTTTCGGGTTCGTAACAATGTAAAGAACGATAATATAACAATCTTTCTCGATTTCGAAACAAAAAGATTTTTCGCCAAAAAAACCCGTGGGTTAACCATCGTTGATTTTTAACGAAAATTGTCAGATTTAAAAAAAATTTTTTTAGGATGCCAATCGAAAGTACAAGGCTATCAGTACATGCTGTGCAAATTTTTCCCAAAACAAACCACGTTTAAGGGTAGAACATGCAGTTTAAGGGATGCATACTTCCCACTAAGAGGGAGAGACGAACGTGGCTTCTTCAACAATTGCTTGTACCATCGTTATATAAGGGATGATTTTCGAACCAAAGGCAGTTTCGGGTTCGTAACAATGTATAGAACGATAATATAACAATCTTTTTCGATTTCGAAACAAAAAGATTTTTCGCCAAAAAAACCCGTGGGTTAACCATCGTTGATTTTTAACGAAAATGGTCAGATTAAAAAAAAATTTTTTTGGGATGCCAATCGAAAGTACAAGGCTATCAGTACATGCTGTGCAAATTTTTCCCAAAACAAACCACGTTTAAGGGTAGAACATGCAGTTTAAGGGATGCATACTTCCCACTAAGAGGGAGAGACGAACGTGGCTTCTTCAACAATTGCATGTACCATCGTTATATAAGGGATGATTTTCGAACCAAAGGCAGTTTCGGGTTCGTAACAATGTATAGAACGATAATATAACAATCTTTTTCGATTTCGAAACAAAAAGATTTTTCGCCAAAAAAACCCGTGGGTTAACCATCGTTGATTTTTAACGAAAATGGTCAGATTAAAAAAAAATTTTTTTGGGATGCCAATCGAAAGTACAAGGCTATCAGTACATGCTGTGCAAATTTTTCCCAAAACAAACCACGTTTAAGGGTAGAACATGCAGTTTAAGGGATGCATACTTCCCACTAAGAGGGAGAGACGAACGTGGCTTCTTCAACAATTGCATGTACCATCGTTATATAAGGGATGATTTTCGAACCAAAGGCAGTTTCGGGTTCGTAACAATGTATAGAACGATAATATAACAATCTTTTTCGATTTCGAAACAAAAAGATTTTTCGCCAAAAAAACCCGTGGGTTAACCATCGTTGATTTTTCACGAAAATGGTCAGATTAAAAAAAAATTTTTTTGGGATGCCAATCGAAAGTACAAGGCTATCAGTACATGCTGTGCAAATTTTTCCCAAAACAAACCACGTTTAAGGGTAGAACATGCAGTTTAAGGAATGCATACTTCCCACTAAGAGGGAGAGACGAACGTGGCTTCTTCAACAATTGCTTGTACCATCGTTATATAAGGGATGATTTTCGAACCAAAGGCAGTTTCGGGTTCGTAACAATGTAAAGAACGATAATATAACAATCTTTCTCGATTTCGAAACAAAAAGATTTTTCGCCAAAAAAACCCGTGGGTTAACCATCGTTGATTTTTAACGAAAATTGTCAGATTTAAAAAAAATTTTTTTAGGATGCCAATCGAAAGTACAAGGCTATCAGTACATGCTGTGCAAATTTTTCCCAAAACAAACCACGTTTAAGGGTAGAACATGCAGTTTAAGGGATGCATACTTCCCACTAAGAGGGAGAGACGAACGTGGCTTCTTCAACAATTGCTTGTACCATCGTTATATAAGGGATGATTTTCGAACCAAAGGCAGTTTCGGGTTCGTAACAATGTATAGAACGATAATATAACAATCTTTTTCGATTTCGAAACAAAAAGATTTTTCGCCAAAAAAACCCGTGGGTTAACCATCGTTGATTTTTAACGAAAATGGTCAGATTAAAAAAAAATTTTTTTGGGATGCCAATCGAAAGTACAAGGCTATCAGTACATGCTGTGCAAATTTTTCCCAAAACAAACCACGTTTAAGGGTAGAACATGCAGTTTAAGGGATGCATACTTCCCACTAAGAGGGAGAGACGAACGTGGCTTCTTCAACAATTGCATGTACCATCGTTATATAAGGGATGATTTTCGAACCAAAGGCAGTTTCGGGTTCGTAACAATGTATAGAACGATAATATAACAATCTTTTTCGATTTCGAAACAAAAAGATTTTTCGCCAAAAAAACCCGTGGGTTTACCATCGTTGATTTTTAACGAAAATGGTCAGATTAAAAAAAAATTTTTTTGGGATGCCAATCGAAAGTACAAGGCTATCAGTACATGCTGTGCAAATTTTTCCCAAAACAAACCACGTTTAAGGGTAGAACATGCAGTTTAAGGGATGCATACTTCCCACTAAGAGGGAGAGACGAACGTGGCTTCTTCAACAATTGCATGTACCATCGTTATATAAGGGATGATTTTCGAACCAAAGGCAGTTTCGGGTTCGTAACAATGTAAAGAACGATAATATAACAATCTTTCTCGATTTCGAAACAAAAAGATTTTTCGCCAAAAAAACCCGTGGGTTAACCATCGTTGATTTTTCACGAAAATGGTCAGATTAAAAAAAAATTTTTTTGGGATGCCAATCGAAAGTACAAGGCTATCAGTACATGCTGTGCAAATTTTTCCCAAAACAAACCACGTTTAAGGGTAGAACATGCAGTTTAAGGGATGCATACTTCCCACTAAGAGGGAGAGACGAACGTGGCTTCTTCAACAATTGCATGTACCATCGTTATATAAGGGATGATTTTCGAACCAAAGGCAGTTTCGGGTTCGTAACAATGTAAAGAACGATAATATAACAATCTTTCTCGATTTCGAAACAAAAAGATTTTTCGCCAAAAAAACCCGTGGGTTAACCATCGTTGATTTTTAACGAAAATTGTCAGATTTAAAAAAAATTTTTTTAGGATGCCAATCGAAAGTACAAGGCTATCAGTACATGCTGTGCAAATTTTTCCCAAAACAAACCACGTTTAAGGGTAGAACATGCAGTTTAAGGGATGCATACTTCCCACTAAGAGGGAGAGACGAACGTGGCTTCTTCAACAATTGCTTGTACCATCGTTATATAAGGGATGATTTTCGAAC
Organism: Sisyra terminalis; assembly: GCA_958496175.1. Classification (NCBI taxonomy): domain Eukaryota; kingdom Metazoa; phylum Arthropoda; class Insecta; order Neuroptera; family Sisyridae; genus Sisyra; species Sisyra terminalis. Next base: position 6,973,260 of record OY292277.1, on the reverse strand, counting down.
CAAAGGCAGTTTCGGGTTCGTAACAATGTATAGAACGATAATATAACAATCTTTTTCGATTTCGAAACAAAAAGATTTTTCGCCAAAAAAACCCGTGGGTTAACCATCGTTGATTTTTCACGAAAATGGTCAGATTAAAAAAAAATTTTTTTAGGATACCAATCGAAAGTACAAGGCTATCAGTACATGCTGTGCAAATTTTTCCCAAAACAAACCACGTTTAAGGGTAGAACATGCAGTTTAAGGGATGCATACTTCCCACTAAGAGGGAGAGACGAACGTGGCTTCTTCAACAATTGCATGTACCATCGTTATATAAGGGATGATTTTCGAACCAAAGGCAGTTTCGGGTTCGTAACAATGTATAGAACGATAATATAACAATCTTTTTCGATTTCGAAACAAAAAGATTTTTCGCCAAAAAAACCCGTGGGTTTACCATCGTTGATTTTTAACGAAAATGGTCAGATTAAAAAAAAATTTTTTTGGGATGCCAATCGAAAGTACAAGGCTATCAGTACATGCTGTGCAAATTTTTCCCAAAACAAACCACGTTTAAGGGTAGAACATGCAGTTTAAGGGATGCATACTTCCCACTAAGAGGGAGAGACGAACGTGGCTTCTTCAACAATTGCATGTACCATCGTTATATAAGGGATGATTTTCGAACCAAAGGCAGTTTCGGGTTCGTAACAATGTATAGAACGATAATATAACAATCTTTTTCGATTTCGAAACAAAAAGATTTTTCGCCAAAAAAACCCGTGGGTTTACCATCGTTGATTTTTAACGAAAATGGTCAGATTAAAAAAAAATTTTTTTGGGATGCCAATCGAAAGTACAAGGCTATCAGTACATGCTGTGCAAATTTTTCCCAAAACAAACCCCGTTTAAGGGTAGAACATGCAGTTTAAGGAATGCTTACTTCCCACTAAGAGGGAGAGACGAACGTGGCTTCTTCAACAATTGCTTGTACCATCGTTATATAAGGGATGATTTTCGAACCAAAGGCAGTTTCGGGTTCGTAACAATGTATAGAACGATAATATAACAATCTTTTTCGATTTCGAAACAAAAAGATTTTTCGCCAAAAAAAACCGTGGGTTTAACCATCGTTGATTTTTCACGAAAATGGTCAGATTAAAAAAATTTTTTTTTAGGATGCCAATCGAAAGTACAAGGCTATCAGTACATGCTGTGCAAATTTTTCCCAAAACAAACCACGTTTAAGGGTTGAACATGCAGTTTAAGGAATGCTTACTTCCCACTAAGAGGGAGAGACGAACGTGGCTTCTTCAACAATTGCTTGTACCATCGTTATATAAGGGATGATTTTCGAACCAAAGGCAGTTTCGGGTTCGTAACAATGTATAGAACGATAATATAACAATCTTTTTCGATTTCGAAACAAAAAGATTTTTCGCCAAAAAAAACCGTGGGTTAACCATCGTTGATTTTTCACGAAAATGGTCAGATTAAAAAAAAATTTTTTTAGGATGCCAATCGAAAGTACAAGGCTATCAGTACATGCTGTGCAAATTTTTCCCAAAACAAACCACGTTTAAGGGTTGAACATGCAGTTTAAGGAATGCTTACTTCCCACTAAGAGGGAGAGACGAACGTGGCTTCTTCAACAATTGCTTGTACCATCGTTATATAAGGGATGATTTTCGAACCAAAGGCAGTTTCGGGTTCGTAACAATGTATAGAACGATAATATAACAATCTTTTTCGATTTCGAAACAAAAAGATTTTTCGCCAAAAAAAACCGTGGGTTTAACCATCGTTGATTTTTCACGAAAATGGTCAGATTAAAAAAATTTTTTTTTAGGATGCCAATCGAAAGTACAAGGCTATCAGTACATGCTGTGCAAATTTTTCCCAAAACAAACCACGTTTAAGGGTTGAACATGCAGTTTAAGGAATGCTTACTTCCCACTAAGAGGGAGAGACGAACGTGGCTTCTTCAACAATTGCTTGTACCATCGTTATATAAGGGATGATTTTCGAACCAAAGGCAGTTTCGGGTTCGTAACAATGTATAGAACGATAATATAACAATCTTTTTCGATTTCGAAACAAAAAGATTTTTCGCCAAAAAAAACCGTGGGTTAACCATCGTTGATTTTTCACGAAAATGGTCAGATTAAAAAAAATTTTTTTTAGGATGCCAATCGAAAGTACAAGGCTATCAGTACATGCTGTGCAAATTTTTCCCAAAACAAACCACGTTTAAGGGTTGAACATGCAGTTTAAGGAATGCTTACTTCCCACTAAGAGGGAGAGACGAACGTGGCTTCTTCAACAATTGCTTGTACCATCGTTATATAAGGGATGATTTTCGAACCAAAGGCAGTTTCGGGTTCGTAACAATGTATAGAACGATAATATAACAATCTTTTTCGATTTCGAAACAAAAAGATTTTTCGCCAAAAAAAACCGTGGGTTAACCATCGTTGATTTTTCACGAAAATGGTCAGATTAAAAAAAATTTTTTTTAGGATGCCAATCGAAAGTACAAGGCTATCAGTACATGCTGTGCAAATTTTTCCCAAAACAAACCACGTTTAAGGGTTGAACATGCAGTTTAAGGAATGCTTACTTCCCACTAAGAGGGAGAGACGAACGTGGCTTCTTCAACAATTGCTTGTACCATCGTTATATAAGGGATGATTTTCGAACCAAAGGCAGTTTCGGGTTCGTAACAATGTATAGAACGATAATATAACAATCTTTTTCGATTTCGAAACAAAAAGATTTTTCGCCAAAAAAAACCGTGGGTTTAACCATCGTTGATTTTTCACGAAAATGGTCAGATTAAAAAAATTTTTTTTTAGGATGCCAATCGAAAGTACAAGGCTATCAGTACATGCTGTGCAAATTTTTCCCAAAACAAACCACGTTTAAGGGTTGAACATGCAGTTTAAGGAATGCTTACTTCCCACTAAGAGGGAGAGACGAACGTGGCTTCTTCAACAATTGCTTGTACCATCGTTATATAAGGGATGATTTTCGAACCAAAGGCAGTTTCGGGTTCGTAACAATGTATAGAACGATAATATAACAATCTTTTTCGATTTCGAAACAAAAAGATTTTTCGCCAAAAAAAACCGTGGGTTAACCATCGTTGATTTTTCACGAAAATGGTCAGATTAAAAAAAATTTTTTTTAGGATGCCAATCGAAAGTACAAGGCTATCAGTACATGCTGTGCAAATTTTTCCCAAAACAAACCACGTTTAAGGGTTGAACATGCAGTTTAAGGAATGCTTACTTCCCACTAAGAGGGAGAGACGAACGTGGCTTCTTCAACAATTGCTTGTACCATCGTTATATAAGGGATGATTTTCGAACCAAAGGCAGTTTCGGGTTCGTAACAATGTATAGAACGATAATATAACAATCTTTTTCGATTTCGAAACAAAAAGATTTTTCGCCAAAAAAAACCCGTGGGTTAACCATCGTTGATTTTTCACGAAAATGGTCAGATTAAAAAAAATTTTTTTTAGGATGCCAATCGAAAGTACAAGGCTATCAGTACATGCTGTGCAAATTTTTCCCAAAACAAACCACGTTTAAGGGTTGAACATGCAGTTTAAGGAATGCTTACTTCCCACTAAGAGGGAGAGACGAACGTGGCTTCTTCAACAATTGCTTGTACCATCGTTATATAAGGGATGATTTTCGAACCAAAGGCAGTTTCGGGTTCGTAACAATGTATAGAACGATAATATAACAATCTTTTTCGATTTCGAAACAAAAAGATTTTTCGCCAAAAAAAACCGTGGGTTAACCATCGTTGATTTTTCACGAAAATGGTCAGATTAAAAAAAAATTTTTTTAGGATGCCAATCGAAAGTACAAGGCTATCAGTACATGCTGTGCAAATTTTTCCCAAAACAAACCACGTTTAAGGGTTGAACATGCAGTTTAAGGAATGCTTACTTCCCACTAAGAGGGAGAGACGAACGTGGCTTCTTCAACAATTGCTTGTACCATCGTTATATAAGGGATGATTTTCGAACCAAAGGCAGTTTCGGGTTCGTAACAATGTATAGAACGATAATATAACAATCTTTTTCGATTTCGAAACAAAAAGATTTTTCGCCAAAAAAAACCGTGGGGTTAACCATCGTTGATTTTTCACGAAAATGGTCAGATTAAAAAAATTTTTTTTTAGGATGCCAATCGAAAGTACAAGGCTATCAGTACATGCTGTGCAAATTTTTCCCAAAACAAACCACGTTTAAGGGTTGAACATGCAGTTTAAGGAATGCTTACTTCCCACTAAGAGGGAGAGACGAACGTGGCTTCTTCAACAATTGCTTGTACCATCGTTATATAAGGGATGATTTTCGAACCAAAGGCAGTTTCGGGTTCGTAACAATGTATAGAACGATAATATAACAATCTTTTTCGATTTCGAAACAAAAAGATTTTTCGCCAAAAAAAACCGTGGGTTTAACCATCGTTGATTTTTCACGATAATGGTCAGATTAAAAAAATTTTTTTTTAGGATGCCAATCGAAAGTACAAGGCTATCAGTACATGCTGTGCAAATTTTTCCCAAAACAAACCACGTTTAAGGGTTGAACATGCAGTTTAAGGAATGCTTACTTCCCACTAAGAGGGAGAGACGAACGTGGCTTCTTCAACAATTGCTTGTACCATCGTTATATAAGGGATGATTTTCGAACCAAAGGCAGTTTCGGGTTCGTAACAATGTATAGAACGATAATATAACAATCTTTTTCGATTTCGAAACAAAAAGATTTTTCGCCAAAAAAAACCGTGGGTTTAACCATCGTTGATTTTTCACGATAATGGTCAGATTAAAAAAATTTTTTTTTAGGATGCCAATCGAAAGTACAAGGCTATCAGTACATGCTGTGCAAATTTTTCCCAAAACAAACCACGTTTAAGGGTTGAACATGCAGTTTAAGGAATGCTTACTTCCCACTAAGAGGGAGAGACGAACGTGGCTTCTTCAACAATTGCTTGTACCATCGTTATATAAGGGATGATTTTCGAACCAAAGGCAGTTTCGGGTTCGTAACAATGTATAGAACGATAATATAACAATCTTTTTCGATTTCGAAACAAAAAGATTTTTCGCCAAAAAAAACCGTGGGGTTAACCATCGTTGATTTTTCACGAAAATGGTCAGATTAAAAAAATTTTTTTTTAGGATGCCAATCGAAAGTACAAGGCTATCAGTACATGCTGTGCAAATTTTTCCCAAAACAAACCACGTTTAAGGGTTGAACATGCAGTTTAAGGAATGCTTACTTCCCACTAAGAGGGAGAGACGAACGTGGCTTCTTCAACAATTGCTTGTACCATCGTTATATAAGGGATGATTTTCGAACCAAAGGCAGTTTCGGGTTCGTAACAATGTATAGAACGATAATATAACAATCTTTTTCGATTTCGAAACAAAAAGATTTTTCGCCAAAAAAAACCGTGGGTTAACCATCGTTGATTTTTCACGAAAATGGTCAGATTAAAAAAAATTTTTTTTAGGATGCCAATCGAAAGTACAAGGCTATCAGTACATGCTGTGCAAATTTTTCCCAAAACAAACCACGTTTAAGGGTTGAACATGCAGTTTAAGGAATGCTTACTTCCCACTAAGAGGGAGAGACGAACGTGGCTTCTTCAACAATTGCTTGTACCATCGTTATATAAGGGATGATTTTCGAACCAAAGGCAGTTTCGGGTTCGTAACAATGTATAGAACGATAATATAACAATCTTTTTCGATTTCGAAACAAAAAGATTTTTCGCCAAAAAAAACCGTGGGTTAACCATCGTTGATTTTTCACGAAAATGGTCAGATTAAAAAAAAATTTTTTTAGGATGCCAATCGAAAGTACAAGGCTATCAGTACATGCTGTGCAAATTTTTCCCAAAACAAACCACGTTTAAGGGTTGAACATGCAGTTTAAGGAATGCTTACTTCCCACTAAGAGGGAGAGACGAACGTGGCTTCTTCAACAATTGCTTGTACCATCGTTATATAAGGGATGATTTTCGAACCAAAGGCAGTTTCGGGTTCGTAACAATGTATAGAACGATAATATAACAATCTTTTTCGATTTCGAAACAAAAAGATTTTTCGCCAAAAAAAACCGTGGGTTAACCATCGTTGATTTTTCACGAAAATGGTCAGATTAAAAAAAATTTTTTTTAGGATGCCAATCGAAAGTACAAGGCTATCAGTACATGCTGTGCAAATTTTTCCCAAAACAAACCACGTTTAAGGGTTGAACATGCAGTTTAAGGAATGCTTACTTCCCACTAAGAGGGAGAGACGAACGTGGCTTCTTCAACAATTGCTTGTACCATCGTTATATAAGGGATGATTTTCGAACCAAAGGCAGTTTCGGGTTCGTAACAATGTATAGAACGATAATATAACAATCTTTTTCGATTTCGAAACAAAAAGATTTTTCGCCAAAAAAAACCGTGGGTTTAACCATCGTTGATTTTTCACGAAAATGGTCAGATTAAAAAAATTTTTTTTTAGGATGCCAATCGAAAGTACAAGGCTATCAGTACATGCTGTGCAAATTTTTCCCAAAACAAACCACGTTTAAGGGTTGAACATGCAGTTTAAGGAATGCTTACTTCCCACTAAGAGGGAGAGACGAACGTGGCTTCTTCAACAATTGCTTGTACCATCGTTATATAAGGGATGATTTTCGAACCAAAGGCAGTTTCGGGTTCGTAACAATGTATAGAACGATAATATAACAATCTTTTTCGATTTCGAAACAAAAAGATTTTTCGCCAAAAAAAACCGTGGGTTTAACCATCGTTGATTTTTCACGAAAATGGTCAGATTAAAAAAATTTTTTTTTAGGATGCCAATCGAAAGTACAAGGCTATCAGTACATGCTGTGCAAATTTTTCCCAAAACAAACCACGTTTAAGGGTTGAACATGCAGTTTAAGGAATGCTTACTTCCCACTAAGAGGGAGAGACGAACGTGGCTTCTTCAACAATTGCTTGTACCATCGTTATATAAGGGATGATTTTCGAACCAAAGGCAGTTTCGGGTTCGTAACAATGTATAGAACGATAATATAACAATCTTTTTCGATTTCGAAACAAAAAGATTTTTCGCCAAAAAAAACCGTGGGTTTAACCATCGTTGATTTTTCACGAAAATGGTCAGATTAAAAAAATTTTTTTTTAGGATGCCAATCGAAAGTACAAGGCTATCAGTACATGCTGTGCAAATTTTTCCCAAAACAAACCACGTTTAAGGGTTGAACATGCAGTTTAAGGAATGCTTACTTCCCACTAAGAGGGAGAGACGAACGTGGCTTCTTCAACAATTGCTTGTACCATCGTTATATAAGGGATGATTTTCGAACCAAAGGCAGTTTCGGGTTCGTAACAATGTATAGAACGATAATATAACAATCTTTTTCGATTTCGAAACAAAAAGATTTTTCGCCAAAAAAAACCGTGGGTTAACCATCGTTGATTTTTCACGAAAATGGTCAGATTAAAAAAAATTTTTTTTAGGATGCCAATCGAAAGTACAAGGCTATCAGTACATGCTGTGCAAATTTTTCCCAAAACAAACCACGTTTAAGGGTTGAACATGCAGTTTAAGGAATGCTTACTTCCCACTAAGAGGGAGAGACGAACGTGGCTTCTTCAACAATTGCTTGTACCATCGTTATATAAGGGATGATTTTCGAACCAAAGGCAGTTTCGGGTTCGTAACAATGTATAGAACGATAATATAACAATCTTTTTCGATTTCGAAACAAAAAGATTTTTCGCCAAAAAAAACCGTGGGTTTAACCATCGTTGATTTTTCACGAAAATGGTCAGATTAAAAAAATTTTTTTTAGGATGCCAATCGAAAGTACAAGGCTATCAGTACATGCTGTGCAAATTTTTCCCAAAACAAACCACGTTTAAGGGTTGAACATGCAGTTTAAGGAATGCTTACTTCCCACTAAGAGGGAGAGACGAACGTGGCTTCTTCAACAATTGCTTGTACCATCGTTATATAAGGGATGATTTTCGAACCAAAGGCAGTTTCGGGTTCGTAACAATGTATAGAACGATAATATAACAATCTTTTTCGATTTCGAAACAAAAAGATTTTTCGCCAAAAAAAACCGTGGGTTAACCATCGTTGATTTTTCACGAAAATGGTCAGATTAAAAAAAATTTTTTTAGGATGCCAATCGAAAGTACAAGGCTATCAGTACATGCTGTGCAAATTTTTCCCAAAACAAACCACGTTTAAGGGTTGAACATGCAGTTTAAGGAATGCTTACTTCCCACTAAGAGGGAGAGACGAACGTGGCTTCTTCAACAATTGCTTGTACCATCGTTATATAAGGGATGATTTTCGAACCAAAGGCAGTTTCGGGTTCGTAACAATGTATAGAACGATAATATAACAATCTTTTTCGATTTCGAAACAAAAAGATTTTTCGCCAAAAAAAACCGTGGGTTAACCATCGTTGATTTTTCACGAAAATGGTCAGATTAAAAAAAATTTTTTTTAGGATGCCAATCGAAAGTACAAGGCTATCAGTACATGCTGTGCAAATTTTTCCCAAAACAAACCACGTTTAAGGGTTGAACATGCAGTTTAAGGAATGCTTACTTCCCACTAAGAGGGAGAGACGAACGTGGCTTCTTCAACAATTGCTTGTACCATCGTTATATAAGGGATGATTTTCGAACCAAAGGCAGTTTCGGGTTCGTAACAATGTATAGAACGATAATATAACAATCTTTTTCGATTTCGAAACAAAAAGATTTTTCGCCAAAAAAAACCGTGGGTTAACCATCGTTGATTTTTCACGAAAATGGTCAGATTAAAAAAATTTTTTTTTAGGATGCCAATCGAAAGTACAAGGCTATCAGTACATGCTGTGCAAATTTTTCCCAAAACAAACCACGTTTAAGGGTTGAACATGCAGTTTAAGGAATGCTTACTTCCCACTAAGAGGGAGAGACGAACGTGGCTTCTTCAACAATTGCTTGTACCATCGTTATATAAGGGATGATTTTCGAACCAAAGGCGGCAGTTTCGGGTTCGTAACAATGTATAGAACGATAATATAACAATCTTTTTCGATTTCGAAACAAAAAGATTTTTCGCCAAAAAAAAACCGTGGGTTAACCATCGTTGATTTTTCACGAAAATGGTCAGATTAAAAAAAATTTTTTTTAGGATGCCAATCGAAAGTACAAGGCTATCAGTACATGCTGTGCAAATTTTTCCCAAAACAAACCACGTTTAAGGGTTGAACATGCAGTTTAAGGAATGCTTACTTCCCACTAAGAGGGAGAGACGAACGTGGCTTCTTCAACAATTGCTTGTACCATCGTTATATAAGGGATGATTTTCGAACCAAAGGCAGTTTCGGGTTCGTAACAATGTATAGAACGATAATATAACAATCTTTTTCGATTTCGAAACAAAAAGATTTTTCGCCAAAAAAAACCGTGGGTTAACCATCGTTGATTTTTCACGAAAATGGTCAGATTAAAAAAAATTTTTTTAGGATGCCAATCGAAAGTACAAGGCTATCAGTACATGCTGTGCAAATTTTTCCCAAAACAAACCACGTTTAAGGGTTGAACATGCAGTTTAAGGAATGCTTACTTCCCACTAAGAGGGAGAGACGAACGTGGCTTCTTCAACAATTGCTTGTACCATCGTTATATAAGGGATGATTTTCGAACCAAAGGCAGTTTCGGGTTCGTAACAATGTATAGAACGATAATATAACAATCTTTTTCGATTTCGAAACAAAAAGATTTTTCGCCAAAAAAAACCGTGGGTTAACCATCGTTGATTTTTCACGAAAATGGTCAGATTAAAAAAAATTTTTTTTAGGATGCCAATCGAAAGTACAAGGCTATCAGTACATGCTGTGCAAATTTTTCCCAAAACAAACCACGTTTAAGGGTTGAACATGCAGTTTAAGGAATGCTTACTTCCCACTAAGAGGGAGAGACGAACGTGGCTTCTTCAACAATTGCTTGTACCATCGTTATATAAGGGATGATTTTCGAACCAAAGGCAGTTTCGGGTTCGTAACAATGTATAGAACGATAATATAACAATCTTTTTCGATTCGAAACAAAAAGATTTTTCGCCAAAAAAAACCGTGGGTTAACCATCGTTGATTTTTCACGAAAATGGTCAGATTAAAAAAAATTTTTTTAGGATGCCAATCGAAAGTACAAGGCTATCAGTACATGCTGTGCAAATTTTTCCCAAAACAAACCACGTTTAAGGGTTGAACATGCAGTTTAAGGAATGCTTACTTCCCACTAAGAGGGAGAGACGAACGTGGCTTCTTCAACAATTGCTTGTACCATCGTTATATAAGGGATGATTTTCGAACCAAAGGCAGTTTCGGGTTCGTAACAATGTATAGAACGATAATATAACAATCTTTTTCGATTTCGAAACAAAAAGATTTTTCGCCAAAAAAAACCGTGGGTTTAACCATCGTTGATTTTTCACGAAAATGGTCAGATTAAAAAAATTTTTTTTAGGATGCCAATCGAAAGTACAAGGCTATCAGTACATGCTGTGCAAATTTTTCCCAAAACAAACCACGTTTAAGGGTTGAACATGCAGTTTAAGGAATGCTTACTTCCCACTAAGAGGGAGAGACGAACGTGGCTTCTTCAACAATTGCTTGTACCATCGTTATATAAGGGATGATTTTCGAACCAAAGGCAGTTTCGGGTTCGTAACAATGTATAGAACGATAATATAACAATCTTTTTCGATTTCGAAACAAAAAGATTTTTCGCCAAAAAAAACCGTGGGTTAACCATCGTTGATTTTTCACGAAAATGGTCAGATTAAAAAAATTTTTTTTAGGATGCCAATCGAAAGTACAAGGCTATCAGTACATGCTGTGCAAATTTTTCCCAAAACAAACCACGTTTAAGGGTTGAACATGCAGTTTAAGGAATGCTTACTTCCCACTAAGAGGGAGAGACGAACGTGGCTTCTTCAACAATTGCTTGTACCATCGTTATATAAGGGATGATTTTCGAACCAAAGGCAGTTTCGGGTTCGTAACAATGTATAGAACGATAATATAACAATCTTTTTCGATTTCGAAACAAAAAGATTTTTCGCCAAAAAAAACCGTGGGTTTAACCATCGTTGATTTTTCACGAAAATGGTCAGATTAAAAAAATTTTTTTTTAGGATGCCAATCGAAAGTACAAGGCTATCAGTACATGCTGTGCAAATTTTTCCCAAAACAAACCACGTTTAAGGGTTGAACATGCAGTTTAAGGAATGCTTACTTCCCACTAAGAGGGAGAGACGAACGTGGCTTCTTCAACAATTGCTTGTACCATCGTTATATAAGGGATGATTTTCGAACCAAAGGCAGTTTCGGGTTCGTAACAATGTATAGAACGATAATATAACAATCTTTTTCGATTTCGAAACAAAAAGATTTTTCGCCAAAAAAAACCGTGGGTTAACCATCGTTGATTTTTCACGAAAATGGTCAGATTAAAAAAAATTTTTTTAGGATGCCAATCGAAAGTACAAGGCTATCAGTACATGCTGTGCAAATTTTTCCCAAAACAAACCACGTTTAAGGGTTGAACATGCAGTTTAAGGAATGCTTACTTCCCACTAAGAGGGAGAGACGAACGTGGCTTCTTCAACAATTGCTTGTACCATCGTTATATAAGGGATGATTTTCGAACCAAAGGCAGTTTCGGGTTCGTAACAATGTATAGAACGATAATATAACAATCTTTTTCGATTTCGAAACAAAAAGATTTTTCGCCAAAAAAAACCGTGGGTTAACCATCGTTGATTTTTCACGAAAATGGTCAGATTAAAAAAAATTTTTTTGATGCCAATCGAAAGTACAAGGCTATCAGTACATGCTGTGCAAATTTTTCCCAAAACAAACCACGTTTAAGGGTTGAACATGCAGTTTAAGGAATGCTTACTTCCCACTAAGAGGGAGAGACGAACGTGGCTTCTTCAACAATTGCTTGTACCATCGTTATATAAGGGATGATTTTCGAACCAAAGGCAGTTTCGGGTTCGTAACAATGTATAGAACGATAATATAACAATCTTTTTCGATTTCGAAACAAAAAGATTTTTCGCCAAAAAAAACCGTGGGTTTAACCATCGTTGATTTTTCACGAAAATGGTCAGATTAAAAAAATTTTTTTTTAGAGGATGCCAATCGAAAGTACAAGGCTATCAGTACATGCTGTGCAAATTTTTCCCAAAACAAACCACGTTTAAGGGTTGAACATGCAGTTTAAGGAATGCTTACTTCCCACTAAGAGGGAGAGACGAACGTGGCTTCTTCAACAATTGCTTGTACCATCGTTATATAAGGGATGATTTTCGAACCAAAGGCAGTTTCGGGTTCGTAACAATGTATAGAACGATAATATAACAATCTTTTTCGATTTCGAAACAAAAAGATTTTTCGCCAAAAAAAACCGTGGGTTTAACCATCGTTGATTTTTCACGAAAATGGTCAGATTAAAAAAATTTTTTTTTAGGATGCCAATCGAAAGTACAAGGCTATCAGTACATGCTGTGCAAATTTTTCCCAAAACAAACCACGTTTAAGGGTTGAACATGCAGTTTAAGGAATGCTTACTTCCCACTAAGAGGGAGAGACGAACGTGGCTTCTTCAACAATTGCTTGTACCATCGTTATATAAGGGATGATTTTCGAACCAAAGGCAGTTTCGGGTTCGTAACAATGTATAGAACGATAATATAACAATCTTTTTCGATTTCGAAACAAAAAGATTTTTCGCCAAAAAAAACCGTGGGTTAACCATCGTTGATTTTTCACGAAAATGGTCAGATTAAAAAAAATTTTTTTTAGGATGCCAATCGAAAGTACAAGGCTATCAGTACATGCTGTGCAAATTTTTCCCAAAACAAACCACGTTTAAGGGTTGAACATGCAGTTTAAGGAATGCTTACTTCCCACTAAGAGGGAGAGACGAACGTGGCTTCTTCAACAATTGCTTGTACCATCGTTATATAAGGGATGATTTTCGAACCAAAGGCAGTTTCGGGTTCGTAACAATGTATAGAACGATAATATAACAATCTTTTTCGATTTCGAAACAAAAAGATTTTTCGCCAAAAAAAACCGTGGGTTAACCATCGTTGATTTTTCACGAAAATGGTCAGATTAAAAAAAATTTTTTTTAGGATGCCAATCGAAAGTACAAGGCTATCAGTACATGCTGTGCAAATTTTTCCCAAAACAAACCACGTTTAAGGGTTGAACATGCAGTTTAAGGAATGCTTACTTCCCACTAAGAGGGAGAGACGAACGTGGCTTCTTCAACAATTGCTTGTACCATCGTTATATAAGGGATGATTTTCGAACCAAAGGCAGTTTCGGGTTCGTAACAATGTATAGAACGATAATATAACAATCTTTTTCGATTTCGAAACAAAAAGATTTTTCGCCAAAAAAAACCGTGGGTTTAACCATCGTTGATTTTTCACGAAAATGGTCAGATTAAAAAAATTTTTTTTTAGGATGCCAATCGAAAGTACAAGGCTATCAGTACATGCTGTGCAAATTTTTCCCAAAACAAACCACGTTTAAGGGTTGAACATGCAGTTTAAGGAATGCTTACTTCCCACTAAGAGGGAGAGACGAACGTGGCTTCTTCAACAATTGCTTGTACCATCGTTATATAAGGGATGATTTTCGAACCAAAGGCAGTTTCGGGTTCGTAACAATGTATAGAACGATAATATAACAATCTTTTTCGATTTCGAAACAAAAAGATTTTTCGCCAAAAAAAACCGTGGGTTAACCATCGTTGATTTTTCACGAAAATGGTCAGATTAAAAAAAATTTTTTTTAGGATGCCAATCGAAAGTACAAGGCTATCAGTACATGCTGTGCAAATTTTTCCCAAAACAAACCACGTTTAAGGGTTGAACATGCAGTTTAAGGAATGCTTACTTCCCACTAAGAGGGAGAGACGAACGTGGCTTCTTCAACAATTGCTTGTACCATCGTTATATAAGGGATGATTTTCGAACCAAAGGCAGTTTCGGGTTCGTAACAATGTATAGAACGATAATATAACAATCTTTTTCGATTTCGAAACAAAAAGATTTTTCGCCAAAAAAAACCGTGGGTTTAACCATCGTTGATTTTTCACGAAAATGGTCAGATTAAAAAAATTTTTTTTTAGGATGCCAATCGAAAGTACAAGGCTATCAGTACATGCTGTGCAAATTTTTCCCAAAACAAACCACGTTTAAGGGTTGAACATGCAGTTTAAGGAATGCTTACTTCCCACTAAGAGGGAGAGACGAACGTGGCTTCTTCAACAATTGCTTGTACCATCGTTATATAAGGGATGATTTTCGAACCAAAGGCAGTTTCGGGTTCGTAACAATGTATAGAACGATAATATAACAATCTTTTTCGATTTCGAAACAAAAAGATTTTTCGCCAAAAAAAACCGTGGGTTAACCATCGTTGATTTTTCACGAAAATGGTCAGATTAAAAAAAATTTTTTTTAGGATGCCAATCGAAAGTACAAGGCTATCAGTACATGCTGTGCAAATTTTTCCCAAAACAAACCACGTTTAAGGGTTGAACATGCAGTTTAAGGAATGCTTACTTCCCACTAAGAGGGAGAGACGAACGTGGCTTCTTCAACAATTGCTTGTACCATCGTTATATAAGGGATGATTTTCGAACCAAAGGCAGTTTCGGGTTCGTAACAATGTATAGAACGATAATATAACAATCTTTTTCGATTTCGAAACAAAAAGATTTTTCGCCAAAAAAAACCGTGGGTTTAACCATCGTTGATTTTTCACGAAAATGGTCAGATTAAAAAAATTTTTTTTTAGGATGCCAATCGAAAGTACAAGGCTATCAGTACATGCTGTGCAAATTTTTCCCAAAACAAACCACGTTTAAGGGTTGAACATGCAGTTTAAGGAATGCTTACTTCCCACTAAGAGGGAGAGACGAACGTGGCTTCTTCAACAATTGCTTGTACCATCGTTATATAAGGGATGATTTTCGAACCAAAGGCAGTTTCGGGTTCGTAACAATGTATAGAACGATAATATAACAATCTTTTTCGATTTCGAAACAAAAAGATTTTTCGCCAAAAAAAACCGTGGGTTAACCATCGTTGATTTTTCACGAAAATGGTCAGATTAAAAAAAATTTTTTTTAGGATGCCAATCGAAAGTACAAGGCTATCAGTACATGCTGTGCAAATTTTTCCCAAAACAAACCACGTTTAAGGGTTGAACATGCAGTTTAAGGAATGCATACTTCCCACTAAGAGGGAGAGACGAACGTGGCTTCTTCAACAATTGCTTGTACCATCGTTATATAAGGGATGATTTTCGAACCAAAGGCAGTTTCGGGTTCGTAACAATGTATAGAACGATAATATAACAATCTTTTTCGATTTCGAAACAAAAAGATTTTTCGCCAAAAAAAACCGTGGGATAACCATCGTTGATTTTTCACGAAAATGGTCAGATTAAAAAAAATTTTTTTTAGGATGCCAATCGAAAGTACAAGGCTATCAGTACATGCTGTGCAAATTTTTCCCAAAACAAACCACGTTTAAGGGTTGAACATGCAGTTTAAGGAATGCATACTTCCCACTAAGAGGGAGAGACGAACGTGGCTTCTTCAACAATTGCTTGTACCATCGTTATATAAGGGATGATTTTCGAACCAAAGGCAGTTTCGGGTTCGTAACAATGTATAGAACGATAATATAACAATCTTTTTCGATTTCGAAACAAAAAGATTTTTCGCCAAAAAAAACCGTGGGTTAACCATCGTTGATTTTTCACGAAAATGGTCAGATTAAAAAAAATTTTTTTTAGGATGCCAATCGAAAGTACAAGGCTATCAGTACATGCTGTGCAAATTTTTCCCAAAACAAACCACGTTTAAGGGTTGAACATGCAGTTTAAGGAATGCTTACTTCCCACTAAGAGGGAGAGACGAACGTGGCTTCTTCAACAATTGCTTGTACCATCGTTATATAAGGGATGATTTTCGAACCAAAGGCAGTTTCGGGTTCGTAACAATGTATAGAACGATAATATAACAATCTTTTTCGATTTCGAAACAAAAAGATTTTTCGCCAAAAAAAACCGTGGGATAACCATCGTTGATTTTTCACGAAAATGGTCAGATTAAAAAAAATTTTTTTTAGGATGCCAATCGAAAGTACAAGGCTATCAGTACATGCTGTGCAAATTTTTCCCAAAACAAACCACGTTTAAGGGTTGAACATGCAGTTTAAGGAATGCTTACTTCCCACTAAGAGGGAGAGACGAACGTGGCTTCTTCAACAATTGCTTGTACCATCGTTATATAAGGGATGATTTTCGAACCAAAGGCAGTTTCGGGTTCGTAACAATGTATAGAACGATAATATAACAATCTTTTTCGATTTCGAAACAAAAAGATTTTTCGCCAAAAAAAACCGTGGGATAACCATCGTTGATTTTTCACGAAAATGGTCAGATTAAAAAAAATTTTTTTTAGGATGCCAATCGAAAGTACAAGGCTATCAGTACATGCTGTGCAAATTTTTCCCAAAACAAACCACGTTTAAGGGTTGAACATGCAGTTTAAGGAATGCATACTTCCCACTAAGAGGGAGAGACGAACGTGGCTTCTTCAACAATTGCTTGTACCATCGTTATATAAGGGATGATTTTCGAACCAAAGGCAGTTTCGGGTTCGTAACAATGTATAGAACGATAATATAACAATCTTTTTCGATTTCGAAACAAAAAGATTTTTCGCCAAAAAAAACCGTGGGTTAACCATCGTTGATTTTTCACGAAAATGGTCAGATTAAAAAAAATTTTTTTTAGGATGCCAATCGAAAGTACAAGGCTATCAGTACATGCTGTGCAAATTTTTCCCAAAACAAACCACGTTTAAGGGTTGAACATGCAGTTTAAGGAATGCTTACTTCCCACTAAGAGGGAGAGACGAACGTGGCTTCTTCAACAATTGCTTGTACCATCGTTATATAAGGGATGATTTTCGAACCAAAGGCAGTTTCGGGTTCGTAACAATGTATAGAACGATAATATAACAATCTTTTTCGATTTCGAAACAAAAAGATTTTTCGCCAAAAAAAACCGTGGGTTAACCATCGTTGATTTTTCACGAAAATGGTCAGATTAAAAAAAATTTTTTTTAGGATGCCAATCGAAAGTACAAGGCTATCAGTACATGCTGTGCAAATTTTTCCCAAAACAAACCACGTTTAAGGGTTGAACATGCAGTTTAAGGAATGCTTACTTCCCACTAAGAGGGAGAGACGAACGTGGCTTCTTCAACAATTGCTTGTACCATCGTTATATAAGGGATGATTTTCGAACCAAAGGCAGTTTCGGGTTCGTAACAATGTATAGAACGATAATATAACAATCTTTTTCGATTTCGAAACAAAAAGATTTTTCGCCAAAAAAAACCGTGGGATAACCATCGTTGATTTTTCACGAAAATGGTCAGATTAAAAAAAATTTTTTTTAGGATGCCAATCGAAAGTACAAGGCTATCAGTACATGCTGTGCAAATTTTTCCCAAAACAAACCACGTTTAAGGGTTGAACATGCAGTTTAAGGAATGCATACTTCCCACTAAGAGGGAGAGACGAACGTGGCTTCTTCAACAATTGCTTGTACCATCGTTATATAAGGGATGATTTTCGAACCAAAGGCAGTTTCGGGTTCGTAACAATGTATAGAACGATAATATAACAATCTTTTTCGATTTCGAAACAAAAAGATTTTTCGCCAAAAAAAACCGTGGGTTAACCATCGTTGATTTTTCACGAAAATGGTCAGATTAAAAAAAATTTTTTTTAGGATGCCAATCGAAAGTACAAGGCTATCAGTACATGCTGTGCAAATTTTTCCCAAAACAAACCACGTTTAAGGGTTGAACATGCAGTTTAAGGAATGCTTACTTCCCACTAAGAGGGAGAGACGAACGTGGCTTCTTCAACAATTGCTTGTACCATCGTTATATAAGGGATGATTTTCGAACCAAAGGCAGTTTCGGGTTCGTAACAATGTATAGAACGATAATATAACAATCTTTTTCGATTTCGAAACAAAAAGATTTTTCGCCAAAAAAAACCGTGGGTTTAACCATCGTTGATTTTTCACGAAAATGGTCAGATTAAAAAAATTTTTTTTTAGGATGCCAATCGAAAGTACAAGGCTATCAGTACATGCTGTGCAAATTTTTCCCAAAACAAACCACGTTTAAGGGTTGAACATGCAGTTTAAGGAATGCTTACTTCCCACTAAGAGGGAGAGACGAACGTGGCTTCTTCAACAATTGCTTGTACCATCGTTATATAAGGGATGATTTTCGAACCAAAGGCAGTTTCGGGTTCGTAACAATGTATAGAACGATAATATAACAATCTTTTTCGATTTCGAAACAAAAAGATTTTTCGCCAAAAAAAACCGTGGGTTTAACCATCGTTGATTTTTCACGAAAATGGTCAGATTAAAAAAATTTTTTTTTAGGATGCCAATCGAAAGTACAAGGCTATCAGTACATGCTGTGCAAATTTTTCCCAAAACAAACCACGTTTAAGGGTTGAACATGCAGTTTAAGGAATGCTTACTTCCCACTAAGAGGGAGAGACGAACGTGGCTTCTTCAACAATTGCTTGTACCATCGTTATATAAGGGATGATTTTCGAACCAAAGGCAGTTTCGGGTTCGTAACAATGTATAGAACGATAATATAACAATCTTTTTCGATTTCGAAACAAAAAGATTTTTCGCCAAAAAAAACCGTGGGTTAACCATCGTTGATTTTTCACGAAAATGGTCAGATTAAAAAAAAATTTTTTTAGGATGCCAATCGAAAGTACAAGGCTATCAGTACATGCTGTGCAAATTTTTCCCAAAACAAACCACGTTTAAGGGTTGAACATGCAGTTTAAGGAATGCTTACTTCCCACTAAGAGGGAGAGACGAACGTGGCTTCTTCAACAATTGCTTGTACCATCGTTATATAAGGGATGATTTTCGAACCAAAGGCAGTTTCGGGTTCGTAACAATGTATAGAACGATAATATAACAATCTTTTTCGATTTCGAAACAAAAAGATTTTTCGCCAAAAAAAACCGTGGGTTAACCATCGTTGATTTTTCACGAAAATGGTCAGATTAAAAAAAATTTTTTTTAGGATGCCAATCGAAAGTACAAGGCTATCAGTACATGCTGTGCAAATTTTTCCCAAAACAAACCACGTTTAAGGGTTGAACATGCAGTTTAAGGAATGCTTACTTCCCACTAAGAGGGAGAGACGAACGTGGCTTCTTCAACAATTGCTTGTACCATCGTTATATAAGGGATGATTTTCGAACCAAAGGCAGTTTCGGGTTCGTAACAATGTATAGAACGATAATATAACAATCTTTTTCGATTTCGAAACAAAAAGATTTTTCGCCAAAAAAAACCGTGGGTTTAACCATCGTTGATTTTTCACGAAAATGGTCAGATTAAAAAAATTTTTTTTTAGGATGCCAATCGAAAGTACAAGGCTATCAGTACATGCTGTGCAAATTTTTCCCAAAACAAACCACGTTTAAGGGTTGAACATGCAGTTTAAGGAATGCTTACTTCCCACTAAGAGGGAGAGACGAACGTGGCTTCTTCAACAATTGCTTGTACCATCGTTATATAAGGGATGATTTTCGAACCAAAGGCAGTTTCGGGTTCGTAACAATGTATAGAACGATAATATAACAATCTTTTTCGATTTCGAAACAAAAAGATTTTTCGCCAAAAAAAACCGTGGGTTAACCATCGTTGATTTTTCACGAAAATGGTCAGATTAAAAAAAATTTTTTTTAGGATGCCAATCGAAAGTACAAGGCTATCAGTACATGCTGTGCAAATTTTTCCCAAAACAAACCACGTTTAAGGGTTGAACATGCAGTTTAAGGAATGCTTACTTCCCACTAAGAGGGAGAGACGAACGTGGCTTCTTCAACAATTGCTTGTACCATCGTTATATAAGGGATGATTTTCGAACCAAAGGCAGTTTCGGGTTCGTAACAATGTATAGAACGATAATATAACAATCTTTTTCGATTTCGAAACAAAAAGATTTTTCGCCAAAAAAAACCGTGGGTTTAACCATCGTTGATTTTTCACGAAAATGGTCAGATTAAAAAAATTTTTTTTTAGGATGCCAATCGAAAGTACAAGGCTATCAGTACATGCTGTGCAAATTTTTCCCAAAACAAACCACGTTTAAGGGTTGAACATGCAGTTTAAGGAATGCTTACTTCCCACTAAGAGGGAGAGACGAACGTGGCTTCTTCAACAATTGCTTGTACCATCGTTATATAAGGGATGATTTTCGAACCAAAGGCAGTTTCGGGTTCGTAACAATGTATAGAACGATAATATAACAATCTTTTTCGATTTCGAAACAAAAAGATTTTTCGCCAAAAAAAACCGTGGGTTAACCATCGTTGATTTTTCACGAAAATGGTCAGATTAAAAAAATTTTTTTTAGGATGCCAATCGAAAGTACAAGGCTATCAGTACATGCTGTGCAAATTTTTCCCAAAACAAACCACGTTTAAGGGTTGAACATGCAGTTTAAGGAATGCTTACTTCCCACTAAGAGGGAGAGACGAACGTGGCTTCTTCAACAATTGCTTGTACCATCGTTATATAAGGGATGATTTTCGAACCAAAGGCAGTTTCGGGTTCGTAACAATGTATAGAACGATAATATAACAATCTTTTTCGATTTCGAAACAAAAAGATTTTTCGCCAAAAAAAACCGTGGGTTTAACCATCGTTGATTTTTCACGAAAATGGTCAGATTAAAAAAATTTTTTTTTAGGATGCCAATCGAAAGTACAAGGCTATCAGTACATGCTGTGCAAATTTTTCCCAAAACAAACCACGTTTAAGGGTTGAACATGCAGTTTAAGGAATGCTTACTTCCCACTAAGAGGGAGAGACGAACGTGGCTTCTTCAACAATTGCTTGTACCATCGTTATATAAGGGATGATTTTCGAACCAAAGGCAGTTTCGGGTTCGTAACAATGTATAGAACGATAATATAACAATCTTTTTCGATTTCGAAACAAAAAGATTTTTCGCCAAAAAAAACCGTGGGTTAACCATCGTTGATTTTTCACGAAAATGGTCAGATTAAAAAAAATTTTTTTTAGGATGCCAATCGAAAGTACAAGGCTATCAGTACATGCTGTGCAAATTTTTCCCAAAACAAACCACGTTTAAGGGTTGAACATGCAGTTTAAGGAATGCTTACTTCCCACTAAGAGGGAGAGACGAACGTGGCTTCTTCAACAATTGCTTGTACCATCGTTATATAAGGGATGATTTTCGAACCAAAGGCAGTTTCGGGTTCGTAACAATGTATAGAACGATAATATAACAATCTTTTTCGATTTCGAAACAAAAAGATTTTTCGCCAAAAAAAACCGTGGGATAACCATCGTTGATTTTTCACGAAAATGGTCAGATTAAAAAAAATTTTTTTTAGGATGCCAATCGAAAGTACAAGGCTATCAGTACATGCTGTGCAAATTTTTCCCAAAACAAACCACGTTTAAGGGTTGAACATGCAGTTTAAGGAATGCTTACTTCCCACTAAGAGGGAGAGACGAACGTGGCTTCTTCAACAATTGCTTGTACCATCGTTATATAAGGGATGATTTTCGAACCAAAGGCAGTTTCGGGTTCGTAACAATGTATAGAACGATAATATAACAATCTTTTTCGATTTCGAAACAAAAAGATTTTTCGCCAAAAAAAACCGTGGGATAACCATCGTTGATTTTTCACGAAAATGGTCAGATTAAAAAAAATTTTTTTTAGGATGCCAATCGAAAGTACAAGGCTATCAGTACATGCTGTGCAAATTTTTCCCAAAACAAACCACGTTTAAGGGTTGAACATGCAGTTTAAGGAATGCATACTTCCCACTAAGAGGGAGAGACGAACGTGGCTTCTTCAACAATTGCTTGTACCATCGTTATATAAGGGATGATTTTCGAACCAAAGGCAGTTTCGGGTTCGTAACAATGTATAGAACGATAATATAACAATCTTTTTCGATTTCGAAACAAAAAGATTTTTCGCCAAAAAAAACCGTGGGTTAACCATCGTTGATTTTTCACGAAAATGGTCAGATTAAAAAAAATTTTTTTTAGGATGCCAATCGAAAGTACAAGGCTATCAGTACATGCTGTGCAAATTTTTCCCAAAACAAACCACGTTTAAGGGTTGAACATGCAGTTTAAGGAATGCTTACTTCCCACTAAGAGGGAGAGACGAACGTGGCTTCTTCAACAATTGCTTGTACCATCGTTATATAAGGGATGATTTTCGAACCAAAGGCAGTTTCGGGTTCGTAACAATGTATAGAACGATAATATAACAATCTTTTTCGATTTCGAAACAAAAAGATTTTTCGCCAAAAAAAACCGTGGGATAACCATCGTTGATTTTTCACGAAAATGGTCAGATTAAAAAAAATTTTTTTTAGGATGCCAATCGAAAGTACAAGGCTATCAGTACATGCTGTGCAAATTTTTCTCAAAACAAACCCCGTTTAAGGGTTGAACATGCAGTTTAAGGGATGCCTACTTCCCACTAAGAGGGAGAGACGAACGTGGCTTCTTCAACAATTGCATGTACCATCGTTACATAAGGGATGATTTTCGAACCAAAGGCAGTTTCGGGTTCGTAACAATGTATAGAACGATAATATAACAATCTTTTTCGATTTCGAAACAAAAAGATTTTTCGCCAAAAAAAACCGTGGGTTAACCATCGTTGATTTTTCACGAAAATGGTCAAAATTCAAAAAAGTTTTTTAAGGATGCCAATCGAAAGTATACGTCCATCTGTGCATTCTGTGCAAATTTTTCCAAAAACAAAGCTCTTTTATGGGATGAAGTCGGTTATTAAATTGTTTGTAAGGTTTTTAAATTAGTTAATTAAGCACAAATTTTTATCATCTAACTATCGCCTCAATATAGAACCACATTTTTTTTCAAAATTTCTCGTAATTAGTTTTATCAATTAATCTTTTTTAATCATATATTTATTATAAGTGGCTTTACCATCTACCAAAAAATATGGAACTAATTACATATTTAGCAGAGATCCAAACTATCTATAATTTTGACGTAATCTACACCGACTACACCTATTTGGTGCTTTCCTTCTCCCACTTATGTGCCAGAATATAACATTAATTCTTTTTACCCTCATTAATTAGTTTTATAATTCAGTTGACTCGTACAAAACAAAGTTGAAGAAGCAATAAATAAAAGAAAAAAATTATCTTAAACCGTTTTTCTTCAACAAATATTTTCATTTTAATTTGATTGGTTAAGTAAATAAAAAAAATGCTATCTCGAGTCATCGTTCTTCAACTTTTTTTGCTATGTGTTATATTTTTTCAAAGTGGTAAGGTTATATTACATGAATTTTGGTTATTGCAAAAGATGCACTTACTTTTTCTCGATTTAATTTTTGATAAATATTTACAGGCGATGCCATAAAGTGTTGGGCATGTAGATCTGATGCCGATCCACAATGTGCGGATCCTTTCGATAACACCACCGTGCCAATTGTGGATTGTAGACAATCGGCTCCATTGTCCCACCTGCCTGGAGTTTCGGCGACCATGTGTCGAAAAATTCGGCAAAAAGGTAAAAAAATCGCCTTGAACAATAGGACCATCATAATATAATCGAATAATTCTAATTGCAGTAAATGGCGAGTGGCGATATATTCGGTCGTGTGCCTACATGGGCGAACCCGGAATCGAAGGGGACGAAAGATTTTGTTTGATGCGAACCGGATCCTATAACATCTTCATGGAATATTGCACATGCAACAGCAAAGACGGCTGCAATTCGTCATCCACTTTCCACATATCGCTGGCCTGTGCTATCCTGACTGCCATTGTTTCATCATTGAAACTAATTATATAGTTTATAAGTACAAAAATCGAATATCTTAACGACCAATAATTTAATGAAACTTTCTCAAGTTTCAAGTAGGCCGTCCAAAGTGTAATTGATCTAAAATATTTTACTTAAAATAACCAAGACATATGCCTAGAATCTCCGTCCATTTTGCCTTTTTTATAAATCAAATATAACTACCCCTAAGTTTTATTTTGAGATATTTATGTGTTTTATACATTTTATATGTGTTTCGTAATAAATATATACAATTAATTATTTTAACATGCATTTTTCTCTATCTTTCTTCCACCAATTAAGTTGCAATGATTTCAGTGCGATAGAATGAAAACAAATATGGCGCTTAGTTTGGGTGTGGAAGGTGTTCTGTATGCGTCATTATTAACCTATTATTATATTTTTTTTAACAAAAATGGTACAAATTAGCAAGAAATTAATTATGAAATCATTGTTTTTGTTATTCTTAACAATTTTGCCATTGAGTAAGTCTTTGAAAATTGTTATAAAGTAAGAAAATTAAAAATTTGATATTTCAGGTAATGCCATCAGGTGTTATCAATGCAGTTCGGGAACGGATCCAAAGGGGGAAGATAACTGTGGTGCATATAAAACTTTTGATACGACCAAACATATTGCAATTGATTGCAATACAGAAGAATCACATATGCCTGGAACATTTTGCATGAAAGTTACCCAACAGGGACCCAAAGGATTTATTTGTAAGTTACAAACTTCCTAGGTTTATAAAATACACAGGTGGCCTCATATGTATCTTCAGACAGATTCAATTTCAATATTCTTCGTATGACGTCATTTTTTTCTAATGGAGCCACCTGTGTAATTTACAAACCTTGACAAACTTCCACTATTCTATGAAAAATTTAATGAGTACCGAAAACTTATTAAAAATGGCAGTTAAATCATATTTCTACCCTTACTATCTTTTTAGGGGATGGAAGATGGAGACAAGTTATTCGACGTTGTGCGTCCGTGGCCGACACCGGAGTCACTGGAGTCTGTAATTGGGGTGTTTACGAAAACGGAGACTACTGGGAAGAGTGCTACTGTTCCGAAGATCAATGCAATGCAAGTCCCAAAAATCTCAATATAAACATTGCCACCGTTTTGGCCTGGACACTAGTTTCTTTGTTACCAATTAGTTACAAATTTTTATTTTAAGTTTTAATCGATTGTTAAGCATAAGTGCCTTTTTTTGACTCTCACCCTAGTTGTGCATAAATGAATCTCAAAACATTCTCTTATTTTCAACTCCGTCCAAATATTTTATATCTATTTTATATTTCATGTACAATTTAACTTTTTAAGTAATAAAATTTTAAGAAAATAAAAGTTTTTTTGTTTTGATTATCAGATTCCAGATAGAAGATCCAGTTTATAAGATTCATCCCTCTAATAATATAATATATTTTTAAGTGGGGAAAAGCAATGAATTAAGAAGAACTACACTCTGTATTAAGAAGTTGAAGATCTAATTTTATATGTGACCTTTTCTAAAGTAAAAAAAGGGCTCATGTGTACTTTAGCTCACCCAAAATCTGGCAATGTTGCATTTTCGACTTTGTTTTTAATTTAATTCGCGATTAAATCGGTCCATAATGAACATTTAGCCACAAAAGAGAGAATTATACCATATTAGAATTGAATAAACAAAAAATGTCGTGAATTAAATTAAAAACAAAGTCGAAAATGCAATTGTGGGTGTGCTAAAGTACACATGAGCCCTTTTTTTACTTTAGAAAAGGTCACATATAAAATTAGATCTTCAAAAGAGTGCAAGTGCAATTGTGGGTGTGCTAAAGTACACTTGAGCCAAAAAAAAAAACTAGAAAATACAATAATTCATTGCATTCATTGATATACTCACTAATGAGCAGATATGCAATCATACCATACATCAGTGCAAAACTGATTGCCTATACTATCGCATTGAATTCTGTCTATTGAGAAGGTACAAAAGTAAAATCCCATTAAAAGATCTAGGCGATTTAGCATTCGAAAACTGCATCTACTGAAAATATCTAATCTTATTTTTAATCTAAGACAGCCATACGCTAAATCTCAATCCCGTAATCCTTATACAAGGGGAATACTGGGGGTGACAACCCTAAATATAAATATTGATAAGTATTTTAATTATTTCCGAGTCACAATAAATTAATGGATAATAATATATATATGTTTTATGAGACTCAATTTCTTCTTTATTACGACGCGTTTCAACAGTTTTTGACTGTCATTATCAGGTAATTATTATTTTTATTTTTTTTTTTAAATAATTATTACCTGATGATGACAGTCAAAAACTGTTGAAACGCGTCGTAATAAAGAAGAAATTGAGTCTCATAAGACATATATATATATATATATATATATATATTATCCACTAAATATAAACATTTTTTTTCAGTACCTATTGAAGATATTTTCATGAAATTGATACTATACACGAATTGCAATAAACTAATTAATAAAATTAAGAATTTTTACAATATTGAAAACTAAAAAACCGGAAATCAATTTTTTGGGAGTGGTTTTTTATACCAACCCCCAAAATGACACATTTTCAAAAAATATATCTTATATGTTAATTAGTTACCTATCACATGTTTAAGTTACAAAATAGTCAAATTGGTGGAACATCGTTTAAAAAAATAAAAATCAATTGCGGATTTTTTTTTTTTTTGAAAAGTATATCGAAAATATTGTTCAAGTTGACAAAAAAAAAAAAAATTCAGGAAGTTTTGAGCCTTTAATATTAATATTAAGAGGTCTATCATCTTTAATTTCGATTTTTTATTTGTGCTTTAATTTTTGCGTCAATGGTGTCGAACTATCAAGGAAAAAAAATTCATCTGCACATATATTTATTGAAAATTAAATTCCCTACAAAAAATGTCTCTTGGAAAATTTTGGCCAGACACGCCGTTTCCAAATAATAAAGCTTTATACATTGATATAATTTTTAGATTTATCTTCTTTATTTTGGAATTTTGCAACTAACGAACAAATAAATATATAGAAATGAAAATATAGATACTTAAAGAGAATTTAATGCTCTACAAAAAAGGGTCTCTTAACGTTTTTACAGAAAATCACTCTTTCAAAATTGGTTCAACAACGAAAAAAAGAATAATTTAAATTTTCTTTCAACTTTAATTATGAATAACTTTTGAAAAAGTGATTTTATGTAAAAACGTTAAGAGACCTTTTTTGTAGATCAATAAATTCCCTTCAAGAATCTATGTTGTTAATTTCTATATATTTATTTGTTCGTTAGTTACAAAATTTCAAAATAAAGAAGATAAGTCTAAAAATTATATCAATGTCTGAAGCTTGATTATTCGGAAACGGCGTGTCTGGCAAAAATTTTCAGAGAGACGTTTTTTGTAGGGAATTTAATTTTCTATAAATATATGTGCAGATAATTTTTTTTACCATGATCGTTCAGCATTGACGCAAATATTAAAGCACAAATAAAAAATCGAAATTAAAGATGATCGACCTCGTAATATTAATATTAAGGGCTTATATATATATATATATATAAAATATATATATACATTTAAGAACTTTTTCAATGTTGAAATCTGTAAAAAACGAGAAGTGTGTATATTACTTAATTGCTATTTACTGTCGCTTTATAATTACTAACAAAGGCGAATTTAAGGGGGGGGGGGCACGTGGACACGTGCCCCCTCCCCCCACAGTATTTTTGTGTACTATGGAGATTCCATCACAGTATATACTTAGAAGCAAATCAAATTATTAGAGTAAACCATATACCTTCTTATACATACTTGTACTTGTAGAAATGAACTATTTGTTGTAAAAGTTATTGTTGATTTTTTTGCCGTCGGCCCCTTGTGCCTCCCCTCAGAAAAAAATCCTGGATCCACCCTTGACTACTAAACTTTTGAGCGACTGAAGGGTTAATAAAAATTCGTAATCGAGAAATATTGAAAATTTGCCCGATACGAAGATCGAATCCAAAACTTATTGGTTTTTTTAATTTGTTATTTACCGTCGCTTTATAACTACCAAAGTCTTCAGCGACTCTAGGGTTAACATAAATCCACATTCGAAAAATATTGAAAATTTGTTCGAATTTCGGATCGAACCCAACACCTAGCGATTTTCAAGTAATCACCTTGACCACTCGGCCACCAGTAGGCTTTTATTATTTTTTTTTTATACCAACGATCAAAGTTACAACAAACAAAAAATAATCGATATGTATACTTATGTATGCACGTGAGAAGTTATACTTCTTTCATAACACCACTCAAGGGCGGATTCAGGATTTTTTTTCTGAGGGGGGGGGTAGGCACAATATCATCTTTCATTTGCAAGAGGGTGAAAGGGATCACGAAAAAAATTCGCAATTCCAGCCAAAAATAGACTAAAGTTTCACTAATGTTCTTTCTGTTATTTTATTCATATATTTTAACAACTCTAATAATTTGATTTGCTTTTAAGTATGTACTAGTGTGGAACCTCCACAGTACACAAAAATATCCGACGGGAGGAGGGGGGCACTTACCCCTTTAAATCCGCCCCTGGCACCGCCAAACAATTAAATTCAATAATTTATTGATATACTCACTATTAGCAGATCGGCAACCCCGTCATACATCAATGCTCAACCGATTGCCTATACTACCGCATTGAATCCTGCCTATTGAAGAGGTACAAAAAAAATAAAATTCCTTTAAAGAACGATCAAATTACAATTCAAAAATAACTATTTATTTGGATCAAATTGGATTATACACAAAAATCTAATCTAATATGTAATGGCAAGTATAGATTAACGGACGAAAATATAAGAGGTATCATAAAACACTTGGGGGAATCGCAGATTTTCTTAATGTAGTAGATTTTTTTTCGATCAAGATCAAGCAAAAACGTTCACGTTAGGAAAATATTTCAATTTACAATAATATCATTTAAAAAAAACTAATTTTAAGATGAGTTATATATATCGACTAGCTTTGCAAAATATAAACATTAATATGTAATATCAAAAATGAGTAGAGTTTACATTTAAAAAATATCATTTTCAAACTATTTTCATAAGAAAAACATACAAGTATTATGGCTGCTTAAGTGTTTAAACGAAAAACATTTCCATTAATATTTTCTTGGTTTGTGATTGGGCAATATTAGCACTTTCCAACAATAAAAAATTGCCTAATTTTTTCAGATCATTATTCCAGGTTTGCACACGAAATTGTTGGGCGAATAAAAACACTAACACTAAATCTCATAGAACTCTTATATGAATTTTCATTTATTCCACCACAACAATGGGAAACCTTGACGATTAAAATGGCTCCAAACATTAATATTTTCCTGCCCACATAAAGTCGCAAAATTTGTGCTCAAAATTAGAAAAAAAAAAACACACACAAAAATTAGATAATTCACAAGAGAAAAATAATGACAATTAATTTTAATCTGATCTACATAAAAACATAGATATTTGGTCCAAATTGTGACGTTTTTTTAAATTTTTAAATTTCATTTACTATAATGTGAATTATCTAATTTTTTACATCAATTTTTATACATTTTAAATTCGCAAATGGTGGTGATTATAACAATACATAAGTTTACAACTAATTTATATGTAGGTACGATTAAGGAAACACGTGGAAAACGTCAATCGTGGAAAGAGCAATTTTCTCCAATCGAAAAAAACGATTTCGAGAAAAAAAGGATTAGGTTGGGAGTACAAAAATACATTGATTTAAACGACATTTACTACATTATTTTAACGGCATAATCGAGCTTTTGAGCTTGTATACAAATGTGGCGCATTAAAGGGTCAAGAAGACCACATTTTTGGGACCACAGAAAAAAAATACTTTTGCCTATGTGTTGAATTGTAAAATGAAAGTCAAAAGATACAACTTGAATTGATCATTTCTAGATTAAATCAAAAGAAATATATAAGGACCAGAGATGGATTAGATATAGAAGAGGTCCCCAAAATTTTTGGGTCTTTTTAAGATGTTAATATTTGTTTTTTAAGTGGTGGGCACTCTGGTGCCCACCAGCATAAATTTGGGAAATACTTCCGTATAACTACCAAAGCCTTTAGTGACTCTAGAGTCAATAAAAATTCGTAAGTCGAGAAATATCAACAATTTCAAGATTCAAGATTCAAACCCAACACCTACCAATTTTGGAGTGGCCATCTTGACCACTCGGCCACCAGTAAGGTAATATATCAAAAGATATTCCAGTCTTGCAGTTCATGATGAAAAATGGGTCAAAAAGTGGCGCCGTCATAAGTGTGTCTAAAGTACTAACTATTGATCGTTAACATAGAAGTATAGTGTATACAATATATAGAATATATTGCGGTCCAATTTATGTAGTATAACCTGATATAATAATATATAAAAATCATACCAACATATAAACATTAATTTGACCAGAAGTTTAAATAAAAATATTCGTGACGTATTCTCCAGATACGTATTTCGATTGCCAAGCAATCTTCCTCAGTGGTCATCAAGTAGTTTGGATCACTTCGTAACTGCTTTGATTATTCATCATAAAGGAATCATCCCAAAGAATCATGACCACTGAGGAAGATTGCTTGGCAATCGAAATACGTATCTGGGAAATACGTCACGAATATTTTTGTTTGAACTTCTGTTCAAATTTATGTTTATATGGTATGATTTTTATATATTATTATATTAAATTATACTACATAAATTGGAGCGCAATATATCCTGTATATTGTATACACAGTATAATTGTTCAAAGTCAGCGAAAAAATCTTATTTTGATTATAAAAGTATATAGTTTCAAATATTTAGTTTTTTGGATAGTGGCGGCGCCACATCTTTCCAAATATCCCATAATGCATTGCAAAACTGAAGTACCTTCTTTTATATAACCTTTGTAATTATAAGTGGAATAAATACCAAAATTGGCCACCTTAATCCAAGTCCTATATGACCTTAAAGAAAATCCATCTCCGATTTTTACTTTCAAAATCAGCTCAAAAATTTGTACCAAGCTCAACTATTGTTTTTTTTTTTCTCAAAATTTACAGATTGTCTTACAAATTTTCATTGGATTGCTATGCAAACTATATGACATGTACCAACCAATTTTAAAAGTAACATTGTTTCCAACCATTGAGGTCATTTTTTTTTTGTAAAACAAATCAATTGCCAATTACATATTATTAAAAATGCAAAATAAAACAATATTTGGTTAATAAAGCCACCATTTAGATAATTTTACAATTAGTTGTTAGTATTAGGTAAATTTTTTTTCTCATAACTAAAAGACTTAGTTTAATGTAAAAATAGAAAATCCAATAGACTAAGTTTTCATATTTTTTTTTCAAAAGTATTAAAGATCTTTGTGTCTAAAAAGTTATGCTAAAGATTTCAATATCCAAACTTTTGGAATTCTATTTTCCTCTATTGTGTCCACATCGCAGCCAACTGGTGTTACATGTTTAGCCGGTTGATTAAACGGCTAGCCTTTTAATTGAAGTCACCCACTTAATCAAATTGGCTACCTGTGACGTACATCAAAACTGAGTATACATTAAAAAATATCAGTTAACGTTTAACATTGATAGTAAAATATATCATAACATATGTAAGATAATTAAATAACCAGAATTGTATCAAAGATTTTGATTTTCTGGTTAAAAAAGACAGAAGAAAAAATCAGAAGAATCGAAAACTTTGCCCTTTTGTCACCATTTAAATTCCTATACAAATCCAATTTAAAGAGAGAAGTGTATCTAAAAGGGCAGTGTTTTAATCATGAACACCAAATTTGATATTTTTTTTGCCGAAAATTTCAAAGCGAAAATACGAGAATGGAAATTATCGATAGGGATAAGACAATATATACGGCTATGGTATGGACCAGGGTTTCTTAAACTTTTTTATACTAAGGCCTCTTGAATCACAATCCACAAAACTTTATGACTTAAACTTTTGTATTGGCTGTGAGTATGGAAATACTTCACGGTTCATTTTTAGAAGCACTGGTATAGACCAGGGCTTAGAGTATAGGCCCAAGTTGGGTTATCATCTAAGTATTTAGCAGGGCGTTACTATGGAATGCATACAATAGACCATTTGTTTTTTTTTTTTAATCGATAACGGACATTACTGAAATGAGAATAAACCAATTATTAGTTAAAGAAAAATTTGTATTTTGGCCGAAAAAAAAGTTTTAATTTTAATTATCTTTGCATTCATTTTAGTGGCAAACATATGATTTATGACGTCATTGTTTTCGCTCCCATAACCACATAAAAAGATCCTTCTATGACGTCAGTAAGCATATTAAAACCGAAATATTAAGCGGCAACCATAGAAACAGGAATAATTTACCCAAATTTATTGAAATTTTTCTCATTAAAAATTTGCTATACCCTAAAAATGACTAACAATTTTTTCCCTAGGAATAGAGATTGTGTATATAGTCAATAGTTTAAATTATTAAATATTCCCTTTGTATTTACGTAGATTTATCCATAGGAAAACATCCATGGGATTTTGAAATTTTTGTACTGTGACATCATTTCAATGCCGGACCAATAGGAGCTCGTTTTATCCTCTAAAGAGCTATTTAATTACAATTAGTAAATTATGTAATAAAATAATCAGCCCTGTAGAAAATGGGTCCAATGACCCTCTCCTCATCATCGCTTGTTATTTTTGAATTTACCGGTTTTTTTTTTGGCATTTTCCAAAAAAAATTCTTAAATTTTATCAGGTTAAGGATGAAAATTAACGGCCTTTATGATTGGCTATTAGTTAAGAACATTTGAAGTTATTTTTAGATCAATGTATATAAAAGTCTATTGTGGCGCCGCCACAAAAGTGTCTGCAGTATAAACTTAAGTCACCTAGTTACCTTATAAAGTAGTTTCGGCTTAAGTTAGTACTGCAAACCCACTGATGGCGGCGCCACATCCTCGACACGTTTTTCATAATACATTGCAAAATTCTTAAGACCTTAGGTAACGAAGAATAAATAACAGGAGAATGAACAAAATAGGCAATTTGTTAGTTCACGAGTCCTCAAAAGTTTAGATATGAATTAGTTATTTTTTTGGCCACCATTAGCGCATTATCGCTAAAAAACATGACCAATTTTATGTACTGAATTGTTATTGGTAGTCCGAGTTTTTGTTTTTGTTCAAAGGCTAAAGCTGTTAAAACGTTAAATTTATGTTCTTCATATAATTTAATATCTTTAATATAACATTAATACATTGAAATTATTAATCTCTTATTTTCATACTTGTATGTTAACGACACTAGAGTCCTCTAGACAGATTCAAAAAAAATTATGGATTTTTTTTTCTTAATTACATCGAAAATATTGTTGGGAATGACAAAAAAAAAACCTATGAAAGTTTAAGTTCTTAATATTAATATTAAGAGGTGCCGCATCGCAAATTTCGATTTTCCATTTAAATAACATGGGAACAATATTCTCTTGCACTTTGGAATTTTATAGCTCACGTTGGTGCCAATATTTCGGAATGACCAAGGTATATTCTTGTAAAAAAATTGAACGATCTACAAAAAAGGTCTCGAGCAAGTTTTTGATATATTTATTCCTTCAAAAGTTATTCAAGGTCAAAGTTGAACTAAAGAGAAATTTGAATATTTTTTTTCCAATTTTTTGACGCAACCATCAATTTTATGAGAAAATTTTATAGGACATTTTTTGTAGAGCACTTTTTCTTCTATAACTTATCTCAATAAAAGTTTTTGATATGATATTTTTCTCAAGTCCTAAGTTATTTAATTAAAATAAAAAAAAAAAATTATGCTAAAAATATAAAAATTCAGGAAATTTTCAATTTAATGCAAATAACTTAGGACCTGTAAAACATATCAAAAACTTTTAAAGAGATAAGTTATAGAAAAAAAAGTGCTCTACAAAAAATGTCCTCAAAAAGTTTCTCATAAAATTGATGGTTGCGTCAAAAAATTGAAAAAATATTAAAATTTCTCTTTAGTTCAACTTTGACCTCGAATAACTTTTGAAGGAATAAATATATCAAAAACTTGTACAAAGACCTTTTTTGTAGATCGTTCAATTTTCTACAAGAATATACCTTGGTCATTCCGAAATATTGCCACCAACGTGAGCTATAAAATTCCAAAGTGCAAGAGAATATTGTTCCCATGTTATTTAAATGGAAAATCGAAATTTGCGATGCGGTACCTCTTAATATCAACATTAAAGCTTAAACTTTCATAAAAAATCATAATTTTTTTTGAATAAATCTAGAGTCCTCTATATTGTGTTCTCATTTTGTGACCTTAGGTACTGAATATTTGCGCTACTAGCGACAGAAAAGAGAATTAAGATCTAGGTCTACAATTGGTGTACAAATTTATACCATTCGGACTTCTGTTATCTATACTTCGTGATGTAGCCAATTTCGAAAATATTAAATTTAATAATCAATTAAAATAACAGATGTACCACATCCACCGAAGGTGGATTCCAGATTTGCTTATAGAAGGTCAATTTTTTATTAATTTCATGCAATAAAAATGGTTTTCAATGATTCAAGGGCTTTAAATATTTCTTCCGGTTGCCATATCTATAGCATTTATCAATCGTATACATTGTTTTCCCAAAATAAAATTAAATTTCCAATCTCATATCTTCCCTTTTGGGTTTATCTCTTCATTTCATTCGTAAGTATCTTCAAAAAATCAATCTAAAACATAATGATTAATGGAAATATGAAACTTATAATCTAAAAAAAAACTGATCCTAATCAAAAATATATCAACAAAATACAACAAATCAAAAATCGCTTTGATTCTCAAACATTATTATTGTTCGTTCGCTACTTTAGTATTAACGACAGATGCAAAAATATATATGTTCCAACTATGACTGCATAAAATATGTTGGTAAATTGTTTTTCTCGTATTTGGAAGGAGCATTATAAGCTCAAATTTCTTTAGCTAACGATTTAATTTGAGGTTTAGTGAATAAATGCGAAACGAAAGACACAGGAGTGACGACGTGAGAATATTCTCCTTTCTGACCAAAACAGAAAGTATAATACGTTTAAATTCTTAAAAAGTACTTTAAAAAAAATTTGATTTCGGTTTAGTATTACCGAATGGGGGAGCCCTACTGTGGTTATTTTCGTTCTACGAACTCTACGGCATCATGTATTCCATAATGCTAAACCGAAACCAAAATGGTTTCGGGCCGGTATTTTCACATCTCAATAGCGACATTTATCTTTCGGTTAAAATTTTATCTGAAGAATAGAGAAAATATGCTTATTTTCACTTAATTTGTGTAGGATGAATGTATGGGAATTATCTGACAGATATATTTTTATCTCTTAAGTTATTATCTTAAGGATATGTTTAATCTACTGATGAGGTGAAAATACTGGCCCTTAAACAATTAAATGCCAACGACTTACCAAGATGTTTCCATTTCTTTAACTACTTAAATCCTAGACGTAAACATTGTTTTATTCAAATATATTCTAAACATTAGTCGAATAACTTTCAACGACTTGGCAAATTTGCTAGCGAAAATGTACACACTTATCAGATATATGTGAAAAACGGAATGGGGGAAAATATCCAACAAATACGCGGAAATAGATATAGTAGATAGTGATAGTAGTAGGTAGAGGGGAACACAATGCGTAGAAAGAATACATTCAAGGATGAAATGAAAAGATTTTTTTTTTTCCCGGGTCAAGTATTGTACTTATTTGCTGCTACCGCTGCCTAATTTATTCGACAACGATTTGGCTAGATTGATGCCAGTTAACGCTTGAACAGCTGGTGGTATTTGGGCGGCGAGTCGGTTGATTTCGCCCGAAAGATTTTCAGAGCCACCAACCATTACGATTTCGTCGGTTTTGGCGAGCGGTGCCGCGATTTCTGCTGCGATCTACAACGAAAAATAAAAGGGTTACCAAGATTTCAATGGGATCTTTCTGGAGGAGATTACCTTGGGTAAAGCATCCAAAACCAGAGCCATAATGGCGGCGTCGCCGTATTGTTTATAAACGCTGGCTTTCATCTTCATTCTGGCCGCTTCGGCTTCGCCGATACATTGCAGGGTGGACGCCTCGGCTTCGCCCAATTTTTTGATGCGTTCACTTTCGGCTTTCGCGGCCGCGATTACTTGAGTTCTGCAATAAAACATCAAAGTTTAAATTTTCCAACTCTAAACAAACTTTCTGAACTATAGCATTACAATCAACGAGTGTGATGAGATGAAAATAAATACAGCGGCATTAAAGCTAACAGATAATTGAAAATATAAAAATCTCTGGTATTTACCGATGCCATGATATTACCAAAGAAAAATTAAATTAATTACTATATAAATGAGAAAATGCATGGTAACAATCACATTATAGTAGAAGATTTCAATGTCAACCTTCTTAACTCGGAACATATAACTAATGCATTTTTATGTACCATGCTTGATCATGGTTTTTTACCATACTTCAATGAAGTAACGAGACCTAATGACTCGGGAGGAACATGCATAGATAATTTTTTTATTAAATCTAATATCAATAATATAAATTCCTACACATATATATGCATGAATTCACTGATCATTTTCCCATTTTTGTCTCTACAAGAACTAATACACTTACTTCTGATACAAAAAATATTTTTAATGGTGGATCACCGTCAGAACGTAAAAAAAATATGACTTTTTTAAAACTGCTACCATTTTTTTTTAGAGATATTAAAAAACGGTCTTCGGCATGTAAAAGTTGAAGTTTTGAACTATTTTTTTTTATTTGCCCCGATATGTCCCCCCTCCCCTCCCCCTTGTACAGCGCTTTGAAAAAGGATGCTCAAAAATGAGGAGGCAAACGGGAGACAAGTTTTCTCGGAAACCGAAAGTCGGATCATGATTTTCCAAAGAATGTAGGTTTTGGTAATGCGTCTTCTTGGTACTGAACCTCGAAAATCCGAAAAAAATTGAAAATTCACAAAATGGCGTGACTTTAAAAAAAAAGTTTAAAAAAACGACCTTTTTTTGGACCCTTCCCCTCTCCCATTTTGAGGGGGGGGGGAGGTTTGACCAATTTCAGAGGATCAATACCAAGAAGACGTGTTGAACTATAACATTCTCCAGTTTCAAGTCAATCCGTCGGATAATTTCTGAGAAATCTTGTCTCCCAGTTTTAAGAAGTTGATTTCGAGAAAAACGCATTTCAAGTTTTTTTTGAGATATTTTTTTATGTTATTATCAATTTATTCAATTTTTATCAGTGAAAATACATTAGTCAGCTATTCCAATTCTTTTAACACGTTATTCTTGAATGTTATCAGAAGACATTTATGGAAAAAAAAAATAAAAATTTTTTTTTTTTTTGACGGTGATCCACCCTTAAGATTAATTACAACTTTTTAACTGAACGTAGTAAGTCTGTTGATTGGAATGCTTTACAAAAAATACAAGATCCCGATCTTTTTATTGATACATTAATAGATAAGATTAAAAAACTTATTAATGAGTCCACTTTTAAGGTGGATAAAAGTAAATGAAATAAATCTAATAAACCTCGTAGTACTTGGATTACTAAAGATCTTATGATCTCATGTCAAACCAAAGAATTCCTATATAAGCTATGGAATTTGGATAGAACTAATGTTACACTAAAAAATGATTATAAGTCTTATTGTAAAATACTAAATCAGTTGATTTCGCTAGTTAAAAACATTTATTAAAGTAAGTTTACTAATGAAATCTGTAAAGATTGTAAAAAACTATGGCAATTTGTAAATTGTAAATTGGATAAAAAACGTAATGTCTCGCCTGATCTAGATTATATTATACGTAGTGAAGAGATTATCTCCGATAACAATGCTATTGCTGATGAATTTGTCACATTTTTTTGGCAATATTGGCGCTGATCTAGCTAAGAAAATAGTATACGAACCCGTAAACATAGCAAAAAATGTTAAGTATAACCCAAACAGCATTTTTCTTACGCCCACAGATTGCTTTGAAATTGAAAAATTAATAACTGAAATGAAAATTAAATCAGGTGGCATAAAAGTCTTGAAACTTATTGCTACAGATATAAGCGCTCCTTTGGAGTATATTTTTAACAAATGCATTAACAGTGCTATTTGGCCAACAGCTTTGAAAAAAGCTGATATAATACCTATACATAAATCTGGAGATAAACATTTAACTATAATTCTAATTATAATAATTCTAAAAGTTTTTCAAAAGTCAACTACCGTTTTCCTTCCGTGATGACTCCGATCCGGTAACTTTCCGCCTCCGCTGGTAATCGAATTGTAGCGTTCAATTCATTCTCTTTTCGTAGTACTTCTTGTTGCTGAATTTCGATTTGTTTACGCCGTTCAACAACGTCGATTTGAATCTCTTCGTTTCGTATTTTTTGCCTTATTTTTGCCGCTTGTAACTCGTACGCTAGCTGCGCTTCCGCTTTCTAAAGAAAAAAAAAACGAAAATAAAATCAGAATCGATAAAAAATCGATTGTCAAATGTAAACATACCGCCGCGTTGACTTCCTGATCGAATTGTGCCTTTTGCAGCTGATACATTCTCGAGTTGTTCTGTATTTTCGAGTCGGTCGAATATTTAACGTCCATCGCAGACTTCTCACATTCCGCTTCCTAAAATTCAAAAAAAAAAAATCGTTAGTAAATTCGTAGATAAGTGTCCGACCGAAACTTTCATATAAGACCATTTTTTCTACGAAAATTTGTCAGTCTTCGCTATTAAATCCTATAGATATTCATTAACCATTTAGAAAATATGTTTTTTTTGGTTTTGATTACACCGGCACACAAAAAAAAGAAGTGCTCTGTACTTTTGACCGGACCTACATAAATCTACGTATTTTGACCCTCTGAACACGAATCCGGGGTCGGTTTGACCCGTACACCCTCAAAAATTCGAGAAAACTTTAAAAAGCCGAAAAAAATGGATAAAATCGGCAGTTTTGGTGACATAAAATTTTTTTTGAACTAAACCGAGCATGATTTTCATGTTTTTCGATCCGCTGAATACAAATTCGAAGTTTATGTAAACCATAAGCCGTTTTTATTGTAAGAAAATTGCAAAAAACCCTTAAAAATTGTAAAAAATTGCGGCTATTGTTCTAAAATTCGAGATTATATGATGAAAATAAACTTTTAAATCTCTACAAAGGGTATTTTGCATATTATTCTGTTTCTGGAATATGATTTTGAAGATTATTTGGCTAACCGCGATTTTGTTATTTCTATAGATTTTTTACGATTAACAAAATTTTTTTTTAATTCCGGATCAATGAACTTCAAATTTATACTCAACAGATTTGCCAACATGTCAAATTTATTATGATTTAATTAAAAATTTGATATTTATCACAAGAACTTTGATTTTTCTGAAATTTTCAGAGTATTTTGCTATTTACATGGATTTCTAAGAATGGTTGGACCGAATACCTTCAAGGTTTATATTATGCGGATTAGAGTACATGAAAATCACGATTAATCTAGCTCCTTAGAATTTTTGCACACAATTACTACAATTTCTCGCAATTTTCAAAGATTTTTTGCAATTTTCTTACAATTAGAACAGCTTATGATCTAAATGAACTTCGGATTTGTATTCAGCGGGTCAAAAAACATGAAAATCATGCTCGGTTTAGTTAAAAAAAAAATTATGTCACCAAAACTGCCGATTTTAATTATTTTTTTCGGTTTTTTTAAGTTTTCTCGAAATTTTGAGGGTGTACGGGTCAAACCGACCCCGGATTCGTGTTCAGGGGGTCAAAATACGTAGATTTATGTAGGTCCGGTCAAAAGTACAGAGCACTTTTTTTTTGTGTGCCGGTGTTATCAGATTCCAGATAAAAGATCCAGTTTATAAGATTCATCCCGCTTTAATAATATATTTTTATTTTATAATCACCAAAGTGGTGAAAA
The DNA here is from genome assembly GCA_958496175.1 of Sisyra terminalis. Classification (NCBI taxonomy): domain Eukaryota; kingdom Metazoa; phylum Arthropoda; class Insecta; order Neuroptera; family Sisyridae; genus Sisyra; species Sisyra terminalis. Next base: position 6,933,192 of record OY292277.1, on the reverse strand, counting down.
GAAATGTATTAAGAAGAACTAGACTCTGTATTAAGAAGTTCAAGATCTAATTTTATATGTGACCTTTTCTAAAGTAAAAAAGGAACTAAAAAATACAATAATTCATTGCATTTATTGATATACTCATTAATTAGCAGATAGGCAATCTACAATACATCAGTGCAAAGCTAATTGCCTATACTGCCGCATTGAATTCTCTATTGAGAAAGTACAAAAGTAAAATCCCATTAAAAGATCTAGGCGATTTAGCATTCGAAAACTGCATCTAATGAAAATATCTAATCTTATTTTTAATCTAAGATAGTCATACACTTAATCTCAACCCCGTAATCCTTATAGAAGGAGAATAATGGCGATAACAATCCTAAATATAAACATTTTTTTGCAATACCTATTGAAGATATTTTCATGAAATTGAAACTATTCATGAATTGTAATAAACTAATTAATATATCTACACAGTGACGTAGCTACCCAGGGGTTAGGTGGGGGAGTGCCCCGAGGCCCTCAAGCTCAAGAGGCCTTCAAATCCTTACCAGAAATCTTGATCGAACTGAACTTTTGGAAATTCAGTTGGAAGTTCACCAATTATGTAAGGAAATAATGAGCAAATATGGAATGCTAGAATGCCACCTAACGGAAATATTATAACAATATTATTATTCTTTACAATTCCTGCCACTTTTGCAGCAGCTGAAAGGTCACTTAGCAAATTAAAAATAATAAAAAATTATTTAAGAAATAATATGAGCCAAACTCGACTCCGATATTTATCGCTAATAGCAATTGAAAACAAAACCGCATTAAGCCTGGATTAAAACGAAGTCATTGATACTTTTGCGAAAACTAAAGCTAGGAAAAAATTGTAAATATAATTGTTATTTAATAGGTATTCATTAATCATTTAGTCCCTTATATTTGAGATAGTCATTTATAATATCAAGCTGAAATAATGGACCCCTGCTGTATCTATTATACACGGCTGATCTTCCGACTATCCGAGTAATCACGGTTACTTCCGCTAACGACACTGCACTGATGGCAATAGGAAATGATCCTGTTGAGGCTTCTAACAAACTCCAGTGCACTTTAACAGAATATTACAGGTGGGTTGACAAGTGGAAAATGACAATTAACGAAAAGAAGTCAATCCATTGTACTTTCCCTACCCGAAAACAGTAATACCCGCCAGTAATCCTCAATAATACAGAGGTACCTCAAACGCATCAAATCAAGTATTTGGGAATGTACCCAGTGGCGTAGCTACCTAGGGGCTAGGCGGGGCAGTGCCCCGGCGCCCTCAAGCTCAGGGGGCCCTCGAATAGACAGATAGGCAGACAGACAAAAGTTTTAAAAATGTTAAATTTGGAATAAGGGCCTCTTGAAACAAATATTTGCTCTAAAATGGGGTTCAAAACCGAAATGTACAGACAGACGTAAGAATTTTAAATATTAGTATAGATTTGTACAGAATCAATTTGTTTTCTTTAGTCAATTGTGACAAATGACCATCCAGCCAATACAACATTCCGTACTTTTAACATTAATAAGTATTTTATTTATTTCCGAGTCACAATAAATTAATGAATAATAATGTATGTCTTATGAGACTCAATTTCTTTTTTATTAAAAAAAAATTATTACCTGATGATGAGAGTCAAAAACTGTTGAAACGCGTCGTAATAAAGAAGTTGAGTCTCATAAGACATAAATTATTATCCATTAATTTATTGTGACTCGGAAATAAATAAAATACTTATCAATGTTAAAAGTACGGAATGTTGTATTGGCTGGTTGATCATTTGTCACAATTGACTATAGAAAACAAATTGGTTCTGTACAAATCTAAACTAATATTTAAAATTCTTACGTCTGTCTGTACATTTCGATTATTAAATATTTGTTTCAAGAGGCGCTTATTTCAAATTTAATATTTTTAAAATTTTTGTCTGTCTGTCTATCTGTGTGTCATGATTTAACTAAAGAATGCAAAACCCGAATTTAATGAAATTTGGTATTAAGATAAAACACAATTTCCCACAGACTATAGCATACTTTTCATTCCTTAAAAATAATAAGGGAAGGTATTCCCTAGGGATAAAACAAAAAATGTTTACTTTAGACATACGAGTTATATATCATTGGAAAGGTAAATAAAAGTTAGAAAATAATCTGTAAAAATATTTTTAGTTGAATTGATAAAATACACAGTAAATTCAATTTAAAGTCTAAAAAATTGTCTCTTAGAAATATAAACGATTATATATATAAAACCCATAGTTGATGTTAATAACATAATGGATTACGTATCTCACATTATGATCCTCCTAATTATAAAGATGTGGGTTCGAATCTTACAGAAAACTTTTTTTTACAAAATTGTTATAGATAGACCCTTAGAGCTGCTCAATAAGGAAATATTAACGAAAAAAAGTAATATTAGTAGTAATAATAATAATAGTAATAAAACTAAATTTAATACGTTTTTAAAACCTTGCATATATAAAATCGTGTATTCGTATACCCCCTCTGACTGACGAAATTTTAATATTCGATGTATCCTTATGAGAAGAAGACATTCGATAAGAACTTTTTTTTTGAAAATTCCTACCCTAAAAGAGTAAAAAGGGGTGACTGTGGCGGAATATGTGAAAAATGTGATCACTTGGAGAGCCGGGGCCTATCAAACTAGACTTAATAAGCATCCAAACCACCTTGCCTTGAATTTTCTTGATAACAGTGCGGATGTTAAGCGTTTCAAAAGAGTGTCGATATTTGACCTGACAGACCGATTTTAGTGATATTAGTTGCTAGTGTTATTATATTTAAGAATACTATTGATACTATAATTATATCACGAATATTATTACTATTGTTTAACTATAATTTTTAATGTTAATTGTGTCATTGGACACAACTAACTCACGAGTGTTGTAAGTGTGACATATTGCAATTATTGTCAAGAGATAGATGGTGCAAAAACAAAATTTGTAAATAAAAAAAAAATACTGAAATCAGGAGTTGCATATATCTTAATCAGTAGTTACCAGATATTTATTAGTATTCATAATTGAAGAATCAAATTATAAGCGAAAAACAATAATTTTTATAGAAATTCATTTGAGATAAAAAGTACCAAAACGATCCGCTGAGTACAAATCGAAAAAGCCGCAGGGGTAGTTTTCCCATACAAACCCTGTAATACCCTTTAAATTAATTAATCCTTAAGGTTATCCAGTCGAAATATAAAACTAAAGTACTCCGGAGACCTAGAGCGTAGAGAAGAGGAGTCGGAAAATATGGAAGACAAGGAAGAATGGAAGGAACCAGGATTAGAGGTCAAACTCCAACTAAACACTTACTCGAATTCCAGCATCCCGATTGGCTTCGGCGACGCCCACGTCGGCGTCCCGCTTAACGGCGGCCGTCTGCGTTTTTCCCAGCGAATCCAAATATTGTACATCGTCGTAAACATCTTTTATCGTGAACGAAAGAATTTCAATGCCCATGCGACCCACGTCGGGAGCGGCCACTTCGCGAACCAAAGCGGCAAATTGGTCCCTGTCGCGGTATATTTCTTCGACTGAAAGAGTTCCTGCAACAAACCAAAACCAGAAAAACCATTAAAAATTAATTAAAATATCATTACAACGATCTAATACGAAATATTTCCTCCCCTTTTCTCTGATTATATCTATTGAGGATAATTACAATCTAAAGGCCATACCCGGTAAATTAATTGCAAGAAACTGCAGTCGAAATGACCTGCATTAAAACATATTTTTTTCTTTTCATTGAACTCAAACATTGCATGATAATTCGAACTTGAAATATATGCAAACATTTTTGTCTGCACCATAAAATCCTCGAAAATCGACAATGGAAAAATCGTTTCAAGTTCAAATTCCTGCAGACAATGTTTGTCCCCGTAATTTAAAGTTAAATTTTTGCGTGACTTCTCATTGGAATTCCTATAAATTATGGATTTATTTAAAATAGGATAAGTCGCCGACTGATAAAACCACAAGACTTTTTATCGATTCAACGGCAAACTTTGGTCTAATCTTTTAATGCGATTGATAAAGGGAAAAAAATAATTCAATATTTCAATGTAAATATAATTGCATTTAATAAGAAAATATGAGGTTGAAGGACATTTTCATATACAAAATACTTGTGAATTAATTATTGTCGTTGTTCACATCATAATATAGCAGCAAAGCACGTGGGATGAGCATGAAACGAGGGCACCAAAGAAGTGAATAAATTGGACGAGGAATTTTTTACTGTCTATGTTTTGGGGCCATAAAAGTTGTGATGAAAAATTGTCTTGCGATAAAATACGAATACAACAATTTGAGCTTTTGAACTTTGCAACTTAAACACTATAAACACAAGTTTGTGTTTACGTTTATAAATATCCAATATGCACATATATAAACTTCATAAAGACGTAGAACAATGAAGTTGTAAGCACTTGGTAAATTAAGAATGTAGAAAAAAGCAATTTTATATATCACTTTTATACCGAAAACAACGTATAAAAATCTTTACACAGCCAAGTAAGAAGTACATTTGAATGTTTTATGTGTTTAGGCAACCAGTGTTACATAGGTGTATATAATTTGCCTATCTGTCATCAAAATTCATATGCTCTACAAATCTATTATATACTAGCTGATCCTCGCAACTTCGTCTGCGTAACGTATGTGTAGATTATGTTTTCTTTTCAAATTTGCCATTTGTAGTGGTATATGAAAATTTGTATTTTTCTTATTTCTTTTACGAAAAACATAATCACACCTGAAAACACTATTTTGTCATCTTAAAAAAGACACATTTAATAAACTGTTGCAAAGAATAAAATTGTTCTATGTAATAATCAATTAATTTTCAAAAAATATTTATAAATATCTAAAAAGAGTATGTCTATTGCATAAAGCTACGGTAGGTATACCAACCGTAGACCAAATAATCTGTAAATCAATCAGCATCTTTATACATAAATAAAAAATATCGCCAAGTTCAATAAAGTTGGTCTTAATTATAAGTAAAATGGGGTGACCATGCGACATTTTTCAAATAACTTACATTTTTAAACTTGTGACATCTTTCGAATGGAATGTTCAAATCGAATAACTCAAAAAGTTATATAATGGTATTGAAGCAAACTTAAATATGAAGTCATTTATTTTGATAAGGATTAATCCCAAAGTATAAATAAAAGAGCTTTTATAACGGTGGCATTTATATATAATTTTCAAAATCAAAAAACACTTATTGTGACATAACTATAATAGTTAGACATATGCTGTCTCTCTATTTTTTGTAGATAATGATATGTTCTGCAAAATCGTACTACATTATTTTGTTCTATAACCAATAGTTTTCGCAGCGCACGCGATAAAAGAATGTTTTTTGGTAATTTTTTTCAGACCTTGGGTTACATTATTGGAGTTTAAGTATGGATCCCTAATTTTTTTGAAAATATAATATAGCCTATGTTCACCGGAAACAGTGTAGCTTGCCAACAGTGAAAGAATTTTTCAAATCGGTAAAGTAGTTTCGGAGCCTATTCAAAGCAAACAAACAATCAAATCTTTCCTCTTTATAATAAAAAGAGAGAAAAACTAGTACTTGCCCGTTGCATTCGCAACTAAAGGTTTTATCTCAATAAAATGTTTAATATGAGATAATATGGAGTTAATCAACAATCAAAATTTTAAATTTAATAATCAGTGTTGTTAATATAAAAAAAGTTTATCTAAAATTATATTAAGAAATAAAATAAATATGTGTTTTTTTTTATATCATTGTAATAACATTTTAAGTAACGACATTTCACTTAATTAGTATGAAAGTTTAATACGTATGTAATACTTGTACCAAATAGGCAATTTTAAATTTTGGTTCGTTTTTCCACAATCAAACTTTTTAAAATCTATTTTTTTACTGAACCAATGGTTGTGATCTGGGGTAATTATTTATTCGGCTGAAAAGCACTAAGGTAGCAATTTTTTGCCATATATTTCACGGTCAATTCAAATATAAAATCTTCGATACTATTTTTTTTTTCGGTATTTAGAACAATTTGAAAACCAATTATTGTTATTGAAAATAAATAAAATATTCGAATTTACTTCCACGCTTTCCACCTATTTCCAACAATTTTGTATGTACAACGTCCAAATGAGCGAGTTCGAATAGCTTTTTAGTTATGTTAACTAGCTTAAAGAAGGTCATTATTTTTTTCGTTTTACATTGTATTTTCAAATATAAGTGCACATTTGGGTGGATGAAATTTGGAAAGTGTTTTCCTTATATGATGCAGATATATAATAAGAAAGGGTTTTTGAAAATTTCTCCCCTAAAAGAGTGAAAAACGGTAGCAAAGTTTGTAAGGGATAACGTTTCATAAAAAATCAAAATTTCAAATTTAATAGTCAATCAAAGTCCATTAAAAGCGAAACGTTATTACTGCTTAATATAAAACAAAGTTGATTTATTTTTAGAAACAAAAACTTAGGGTCTGCTTAAAAATTTAAATTCTGATAAGTAGATATATCTGAAAAGGTTAAGTTAAGTTTATAAGTGAGCATTATGTTTTTTGACTTCCACATATGGTGTACCTGAAAATCCAAAATACGTATTCACAAATACATTAGTGAGTGAGTACCTTTACCAACGTTTTGAATGTGTAAGTGGGGATAACAGAGCACATGCGCATAGCCCATTCTGCACGGACGCAAGATAGTCAATTTATATATATGATTTGAAACAAGGAAAACTAGAAATACCAAAAAAAAAATGACGAAGAGGTATTGGAGTTCTGGAACAGAAAAACAAAAAATAGACCGCCTCGATATGAAAGATCTTGCCAAGCATAAATAGTTCTGGAGGAAAAGTTCAACCACGCAAGGAACTTAATCTGCAGTTTAGCAGAAAATCAATATGTTAATTGGATGCAAATAAATACATTAGTGAGTGAGTACCCCTCCCAACGTTTTGAATGCGTAAGTGGGGATAACAGAGACCATGCGCATAGCCCATTCTGCACGGACGCAAGATAGTCAATTTATATATATGATGAGTTGAGACTAAAGAAAGAAAGGTTTAAAAGATGAGAAAACAGGAAGAAGTTTTAAAGAAATTATTAAAAGCAATTAAAAAAAAATCCCCATATAAACTGTTCAGTGTTCATATCAGTCAAATATGCCAAATAGGCAGAATAGGACATCAGTAAATATTTGATAAGAAACAAATATGTCATTTCTTGGCTTTGTGATTTTGCAAAAGTACTGCCATTTACTTTTAATTACATATTATACTTAATATTTATTGTAATCTGTAACAATTGGGGAAATGACAACCCTTTATCAATATTGTAAGGCATTAAAATACAGCGGTGAATCTACTGGGTTATATTGTGCTGGTGGAAAAGTAAAATTGCAACAATTGGTCCTAAGTATCACTAGATCCATTATGCTCTTTAGTTTATGGGATAGGGAATGATTCTAAAAATTCCTTGGCCAATATTTAAAAATATAACAATTGTTTTCAAATGACATCATTTGGAGCATAAAAGAAATATTATGTTTAAGGAAGTACTGAAGAAAACAGGAACATTCTCAGTCCTGGACTAATGGCGACCTTTGGATCGAATTGGTCAAAAGAATAATACAATTTCGAAGGACAAAATATTCAATAATAAAATATGTCTATAAATATCTATGTATGTTTTTAATCTCATCAATAGGTGAGAATTTAAGGATTTTTTTATGCGTATGAGTTTTAATATGTTTAATCTTTTATAGGTGTAAATCTAAACAGTAAAATACAATGTATATTAATTTAATTATTAATAATTATTATCAGTAATTTAATAATTATAAACGTAGCAATATTACCAATATCAATTAATTTTCGCAATTCAATTTTAGGTGGTACAAACTTCACCGGGTCCTCTGATATTTTATTAAAAAAATGTTTGCATATAATATAATCAGGTACATATCAATTGAATGCAGGCAATTTATAAAATGCTTTAATTTTTAAATGTATTTAATATTATTATCATATACAAAAGAATTTAATGAAACCATAAAATGAAATTTGAAATTTGGATTTTTTTTAAGAACATTGAAAATATTATTAAATTGTATATATACGAAATATATAAGTGTATGCCTTTTAAAGTTATATCCTTCATTTTGTTGATATGTTCGCATCGATAATTAAATGATTATTAACTTAAAACTGCATTCACAGATATAAATAATCGAATTGAAATGCACTGATTTTATCTTAACAACTTATGAAGATTTAAATTTAAATTTATAGGCAAAATATTGATTTAATATTAAAATTGGAGTAGGTATCATTTTTGTTATGGCTTTTGTCAGTATGGATTCCATACGTTAAGTGGGAAACCAGTTTACTCGTTAGCTAGTGAGGAATGCAATTATCATACTTTCAACTGTTGGTATGAAATAACATAGTAAAAGCTTGAAGGCGAAAATAAGAGAATGGCAAGTATAAATACGAAGTTCAGGAATTTGGAACCAGTTTAAGGTATTTATTATTTGTTGTCAATTATAATCACATTAACACCTGCTTCCAAATCCATTAGTGACACTTTTGAACCAATTTTTTTCACACATTTTGGACTTCAAGCTGTTATTATGCTAATTCATACTTCCCGTTGAGCTCAGGTAAAATTCTTTTCAATTTCACACCTGTTTGGAATGCAAGCCGGTTTTGGTCACAATAATGATAATTATAGATTAAAGGTCGATAATTCGAACGTAAATTTCTGCCCACCTGCATTCTTTCGTACAATTCAAAAACAGGTTTATTGATTTTGATAATATTTTGTTTTCAGGTACATCTTAGGCGTGTTTCGCCAAAAATAAGTATAAAGGTCACAAATAAGTCTAATCTAAATAGTTGTACCAATATTTTATTCTGATTTCATTTATGTTTCCAATTTAAAGACAGCTTTATTAATTTGATAGAAACTTTGTAATCAAGTTCAACTATTTTTTTTCAGAAGAAAAGCTGACCTATTTATGTTTAATTATTAATAATAAAAATAGCATTCTGAAGAAGGCCGATTAAAATAAATAAACGGACATTCATTAATTGGATATAAATTTGACCCTTTAATTAACTATCAATGCTCTTTTTTATGATATCAAAAAATCAGCATATTGTAAATCAGGGGTGGCCAACTCAAATGATATTGCAGGTCACTTCGGAAATGCATTATAACTCCGTGGACCACTTTGGAAGTTATATCTCAAATTTTCCACACTAAATTTAGATACATTATACATTAGGGTGGGTAAAAAAAATCGATTATTTTTTTTTACAAGTGACAGAAAAATGAGTTGCTAGACACCTTAAAAAATTCTCACCAAGTGTGAGCTCTTAATTTTAATAGGAAGATCCTCCGCATCGCAGTTTTGTATTTTTTTCTCAGTCCAATAGAAAAAAATGCATACCTCATCATTTATCGATTGTACAGAAAAATGTTCTGAAAGAATTTTTTAGGAAATTTAATGTTCTACAAAAAAGATATCTTATATTTTTTCCGTAAGCCTCACCATTTGAAAGATATTAAGGATTTAATTTTGATTATTTTAAGACAAGACTTTTTTTGCCAAGAAACACTGCGCAAATATGAGAAGTAAAATTTGAAAAATTATTTGGGTAATTAAAACAAATTATTTTATCAAAATGAGTACCTATAACTAGTTTTTTCGGCCGAAATTGGGGACCTAAAACCAGTTATTTTTTATTTCTCTCATTATGAGCGCTGGCGTCGGAACCAAACGAAGAAAAAACGACGCCAGCGCTCATAATGAGAGATTCAGAACTACCATTTTCGATACAGAAAAAATAACTGGTTTTAGGTCCCCAATTTCGGCCGAAAAAACTAGTTTTGGGTACTCATTTTGATAAATAATTTGTTTTAATTACCCAAATAATTTTTCAAATTTTACTTCTTATATTTACGCAGTGTTTCCTGACAAAAAGAGTTTGGAAAACTCTGTTTTAAGTCATCAATTAGTAAACAAGGTCACACCAAAGGAAAATGAAAGAAGAAAAATTTAGATACAATTTGTTGACCATTCCCCGGACTCACCTTGAATTACAACCAATGCTTTTTCAATTTATTTTAACAACAACAAAAAAATGCATTTCTATTTTGCAGATTTGCGGTTTTTTTCCGCTCTAATTGAAATCCATTTTCGGGAAAAGCATAAATTCGAATAAAATCAATATCCATTCGATGACAAACCCACAATTTTTTTTTTTTGGTCAAACTTGCTTTTAATTCTATGCAAAAAATCCAGTTTCACCTACGGCTTAGTTTTAGTAAATTTTAGAAAAAATCGACCAAGTCGAAGGTCAAACTTGTGATATTTTCAAGAAAATTATATCATACATGGTATAAATAAAATAGACAATAGTTAAGCAATAGATCGAAATGAAAAATTAATTTTTCCCCATCAAGAACTTCTAAGATTAGCAGAGGGAAATCAATAAGAAAAAAATCGACCAAACAAATTTTCCATTTCCCAAGGCTTATATTACGTTGTCAATATTTACCTTGTTATAACTGTGTAGGTAACAGCAATCGTTAATGCCACTTTAAGTAATCCCATATACAAAACAGCCGACATTTCCAAAAAAAAAATAATACCAAATAATATTATATTTCTAATAATTTTCTTCACAATCACGTCTTAACGTCAATCTTAGCACTCATACTAGTTCATAAAAATCAAAATTAAATCAATAAATACTTTGAAATTGAGTTCCAATGACGTCCAATTAAGAAAAAAAAAATAATTGGACTATTAAACTTTGCGAACAACACTGAAATAAACCAATTTTCTTATCACAATTTTTTTCCAACTGAAGTAAATATGTTATTAAATTAAAGTATAATTAAGAAAAATAAAAACAAAACAAAACTAATTTGTACAAATACAAAAGTCAATCTTTTCACCTTTGAAGTATTCTTTTGATTACAAAACTATCCCAACCGAATCACCAACGTTAATCTTCGCAGAAAACTACAAAGACCAAACTTTCAATTAGCACATTTTTCTCTGAATCCAAAAAAAAAAAATAAATAAAAATAAAATAAAATCGAATTTTCCCATCAAAACAAGTCTTTGTACTAAATTCATTGTAAATAGATCACTGCATTTAATTTCCAAACCATCAAAAGTGTTGTACAAATTGCATTTAAAAGATGACGTCAATTAAATGATAACACATTTATTCGTATTATTATTTTTAAAAAATTCAAATATAAATTAATCACAAAAGTGAATAACTTTCTATCTTCTTAACTTTCGAGATCAACTAAAAAATGTTTAAAATTCACATTTGCAAAATTGCCGTGAGACATTTTAAAACTTTCATTATACCTACATGCAAAACAACCTTGGTAATTTTTTAGTGACAAAGAAAGTTACTAGTTTGGACGATTTTTTTTTTCTTCAAATGTTAAGTACCAATTTAATGAGTAATTTATAGTTAACAGTCTAGATATAAACAAGTGTCGAAAGTGGTCACTAAAATTTGATCAAATACACAATTATGGTTGAAATCTATGATTATTTAATTAAAAACAATTGGTGAATCGTCATAAACCAGTTACGGAGTGATCCAAACTACTTGATGACCACTGAAGAAGATTGCTTGGCAATCGAAATACGTATCTGGGCAATATGTCACGAATATTTTTGTTGGAACTTCTGTTCAAATTTATGTTTATGGTACGATTTTTATATATTATTATATTAAATTATACTACATAAATTGGACCGCAATATATTCTATATATTGTATACACTAGACTGATTCAAAAAAAATTATAAATTTTTTTTTCTTAATTATATCGAAAATATTGTTGGGAATGACAAAAAAAAATCCTGTGAAAGTTTAAGTTCTTAATATTAATATTAAGAGGTGCCGCATCGCAAATTTCCATTTTCCATTTAAATAACATGGAAACAATATTCTCTTGCACTTTGGAATTTTGTAGCTCACGTTGGTGACAATTTTTCGGAATGGCAAAGGTATATTTTTGTAGAAAATTGAACGATCTACAAAAAAGGTCTCTTACAAGTTTTTGATATATTTATTCCTTCAAAAGTTATTCGAGGTCAAAGTTGAACTAAAGAGAAATTTTATTATTTTTTCAATTTTTTGACGCAACCATCAATTTTATGAGAAAATTTTATAGGACATTTTTTGTAGAGCCCTTTTTTATAATTTATCTCCATAAAAGTTTTTGATATTTTTCACAGGTCCTAAGTTATTTAACTAAAATAAAAAAAATAAAAAATTATGTTAAAAATATAATAATTCAGGGAATTTTCATCTAAATGCTAATAACTTAGGACCTGTGTAAAATATCAAAAACTTTTATGGAGATAAGTTATAGAAAAAAAGTGTTCTAAAAAGAATTTCCTATAAATTTTTTTCATAAAATTGATGGTTGCGTCAAAAAATTGAAAAAATATTAAAATTTCTGTTTAGTTCAACTTTGACCTCGAATAGCTTTTGAAGGAATAAATATATCAAAAACTTGTAAGAGACATTTTTTGTAGATCGTTCAATTTTCTACAAGAATAGACCTTGTTCATTCCGTTTAACTATATTTGAGCAAAGTAAATCATTACTGTGGTGATTTTCAAATTATTTTCTTTAAATGTTTGCCTTTTATACCTAAGAATCAATAATCCAAAATGGCAGAATAAAGGAGAAGAATCCAATTGGTTGCTATACCGTACTAATAGTATGCGTTGGAATTTGGAAACACCTATTCCAACGCTTATATAATACTTTGTATTTAATTTCTACATTCATTGGTTGTTTATTCTAAATGGTCGAATTAAGGAGATGAATATGATTGGTTGATTTTCCCAACTAATCAAGTATGCGTTGGAAATTCGAAACCTAAGCTCATGTATTATTTGGTGATATATGATGTAGGGATTTTTTCATTAATTTCACCCGAATATTAAAAAATGTAAATAAAAAAGGATTTGGAATTTAAATTTTACTAAAAACGGATTTTAAATAGCATTTTTGAGTAAATCTCACGGTTTTGGCTCCAAAAACACCTTAAAACCAAACTTAATTTCTAACTAAAACCTTAATTCCAAACCAGTGTTTCTCAAACTTTTTCATACCACGGCCCTTTAAATCCGAAAAAAAAAATTCAAAGTTCCCCTCCCCAAAAATTTTAAATTTTAAGGACCCAGTGACTTATTTATTTCCCAATTTTTATTATTATGAAAAAAATTCGCGGCTCCCTGGCAGAAGTTCCACAGCCCGTGGAAAAACATTTAAAATTTGAATAAGGACATTTTTTTCACTAAGAAATAAAAAAAATGAACTATAAAATGGAGAAAACCATTCGAAATCCAAAATAGAAATATTTTCTTAATAATATCACAGTAAATGAATCATTTTTTCTTGGATATTAAATAATTGATGTTTTTATTTAATTTTTGTACAACGTTTCGCTACTTTCGTAGCTTCATCAGGTACTGCAACATATAGTAATAGATTAATTATATAATAATAAATAAAATATAATAAAAACATCAAGAATTTAATATTCAGAAAAAAAGAGATCCATTTACTGTTATATTAAATAAAAAAACATGGATAAGAATGTGAATAGTATATTCTTAATATTGAATTTATTTTCCAGTATTACAAAAGAATGAGTCCTTTTCTCTCCCCCCCCAACATAAGGACATGTAAAGATTTTCGTAATCTCCTCTCTTTCTCAGATCTATTACATAATTAATGTATGGTTTTTTATATTGGGTAAGTCGAAAAGTTTTCCCAATTTCCAACGCACACTTTTGGTAGAAAACCAACCAATCGTATTCCTCTCCGAAACTCAACCATTTTGAATCATTGACCAATAACAATAAAGCAAAAATAATTCATTTGAATTTTCTTAAGTAAACTAAAACTTATTGTTACAAAAACTTTTTGCAACATTTTAAAGACAAAGAATAGAAAAATAAATAAAACAAAGCAACGTTAAAACCGTGCAACAATGAAGTCTTTTATCGTAATAATGGTTGATTTATGGCGAAAAGTTAAGAAATACGATAAGTGAAAATGGAATAAAAAATCAAACGTGATAATATGATTAGTCACGTCGAGACTATAATTTAAATGGATAATAAAAAAAATTTGAATAAATTGAGAAAGATTATCAAAGAATTTCATTCATAAAACTTGATTTGATTAATAAATTTTAGTGACCCGATTGCATGATTTTTGGTAAACAAAAATTTGAAGAAAATAATTCTATCGATAGACTAATATATTGTCAAAGAAAATACAAATCTTTTTACAATGAATTTTACTATATCTGATCGGGAAAATGGTTGGCAAAGTTTTCCATGAAAAATTGCAACGCTAACTCAATTTTCTGTACAATAAAAGAAATCGAGAATTCCTAAACTTTTTTGGCAAACTTAAATGATTTGGTCTTTACAAAATCAACTAATAAATATTATAGAGTAAATATTAGGGTGTCCGTTATTTCCCAAATTGATTTTTTTACAGCGACCGCCCCCTGAATTTTTACCATCTTACTTTTAACATTTAAATAACATGGGATTATTTGACTTTTTACTTTTAATTTTTTTTCTCAGAAACAAATGAATCAAAAGATTTAAAGTCAAATTATTCTGACGTAAAATTTAACGCTCTACAAAAAAGGTCTCTTATGAATTTTCGATTAAATCACTCCACTAAAAGTTATTCAACATTTTACTTGAGCCTAATATAAATCTTGCAATATTTTCAACTTTTTGCTCATTTTTACTTTTTTTAACTATAAAATCATTGGAAGAGAAGTTAAAAATTATTATCATTAGAGCGCCAGTGATTATTTGTGTTAATCTTATGGCTTGAATTGAAAATTAAACAAAAAAATCATTTTTTTACAATTAAAACGGGTGACATAAGATCCAAATTCGCTATAGTCGTGAAATTCAATTTATCCAGGATAAATTTTCGTACTTTAATCAATATTTTGTACCTACGAAGTGAATTTCATACTAATTAATGAGACTATCGACAAAAGTTCAATTAAAATTCGAATTTTCACCATTTCACCTGACGCCATCTATGAGAAATTTCTTAGAACTTGTAGTCAACATCATTTTTATTGAGCCTATAGTCGATTGATTTGTCGTTAAAAAGTTAAATGTTGAATAACTTTTAATGGAATGATTTAATCAAAAATTCATAAGAAACCTTTTTTGTAGAGCGTTAAATTTTACGTCAGAGTAATTTGATCTTAAATCATTTCATTCATTTGTTTCTGAGAAAAAAATAAATAAAAGTA
The DNA here is from genome assembly GCA_958496175.1 of Sisyra terminalis. Classification (NCBI taxonomy): domain Eukaryota; kingdom Metazoa; phylum Arthropoda; class Insecta; order Neuroptera; family Sisyridae; genus Sisyra; species Sisyra terminalis. The sequence goes on along the minus strand of OY292277.1, from coordinate 6,917,786 downwards.
AAAAGTCAAATAATCCCATGTTATTTAAATGGTAAAAGTAACATGATTTCCGGCACGGTTTAATCAAGAAATTAAGAGCTTAATTGTATTCGATAAGTTTTTTTATATCTTAAATTAAAAATTCAGGGGGCGGTCGCTGTAAAAAAATCAATTTGGGAAATAACGGACAATTGGTGAACTTCCAACTGAATTTCCAAAAGTTCAGTTCGATCGAGATTTCTGGTAAGGATTCGAGGGCCCCCTGAGCTTGAGGGTCCCGGGGCACTGCCCCGCCTAGCCCCTAGGTAGCTACGCCACTGACTTTATATAAACTAATCAAACTTTTTGCCAACAATTTATAAAAGTATACGAAATAATTAAACTTTTTTTTTTTGAATTCAGTGCTTTAATCAATTCCCCATCAAAGTTTAACGGTCCATTCATAAAATTTAAGTTTCCAGAAAATTAATCTAAACCAATTTGAGTCAATCATTGATTGACAAATGCAATAAACTTAATTAGAAAACTTTAATCATGAGAACTATTCAGATTTAATAATGTCAAATTTTAACAAGAAAATTAAACAATTTCCACCACAAAACAGTCCAGAAAATTGGGATTTTCCTCGAGAAAAAAGCCTCAAAAGTATAACCAAATATTAATCACTTGCAAGTATTTGTAAGACAAAGAAATTGCGGAAAAACTACCGAGAAAATTAAGCGAATTTTCCACACTAAACACAAGCGAATCGTTTCACATTCGAGCTACGACTGAAGCCGGCATTGTGCATCGCATCACTCTTCACGGTCGCCTCTATTTCCTCCTCATCCTCTCTTCCCCAAAGAATCAACCTCCAAACTAACATCAACAAACAAAACCTCCAATACTTCATCCTACAAACTCCAGAAAAAAATATGACGACAAACCCACGGTACTCAAATGCAAACACTTGAAGAACAAAAAAAAAATTCCCATACCTCCTCCCCCAAGAAGAATTCAAAGCGGTGACACATTTACGAAAGTCATTTAATCTCGCGAAGCTTTACAGAGCTTTTTGCAATATCATTACGGGAAAATTAAATATCACATTTTTTCGCTATATGAAATATTTTAAAATGAACAACTAAAAGATTAGAGAGACATCTCATAGATAAAAGCTGCATTATTATCATTTTGTCATTGTTGTACAAAACATTGGAGAGAGAAGAGCATAAAAATTGGTATTCAAGTACAATAAGTATCCGATAGAAACAATAGCTTTATAAATACCACTCCATTGAGAAAAGCGAACAAAAAGCTATATCTGGACCATTGTTTCCTAACCTGTGGTCCGTGGACCCCTGGGGATCCATGAGCCTTTGTTTGGGGATCCGCGATCCCATTTGAAAAAGTTTGTTTTTTAATTTAATGAAGGAATACTAAAGAATAATATTGTCCGAAAATTGCACCCTTTTTTTCACTCAGGGGTCCTTGGCATTATGCTTGATTTCCTTGGAGGTCCGCGGCTGAAAAATGTTAGGAACCGCTGATCTAGACAATTCTCCTTACCTCATCCTTGCATTAAAAATCAGGGAAATAAAAGCTTTTCCTTATTAAAAAATCATTGAATTTTCCAAGAGAAAATAAGAGCATTAAATAATTACACTAACAACACTAAAAAAAATCCATCAAAACCCAATAGTTTGTATTTTCAAGGAAGGAATAAATCTAATCAATTTTTTTTCATTAGTAATTACTTACTTACAATTCAAAGATATTTTTTCCATGAAATTTATTTCTAACTAGAACATTGAACATAAAATAATTAACTTCCTTTGTTAGAGAAATTCTTTTCAAAAGTTTTATTCAACGTTACAAATATAAAAGTTTTTTGTCGCTTTCCCAATGTTCACGAGGATTTTCAACGCTAATTTCCAAAGTGCAACGTTGCAACAGGAAAAACATCTAATTTAATTTATGAGAAAAAAAAAATTTAAAGTTCCTAAATTAGAGAAGAACATATGCATATTTTTTCTGTAATCCACAAAAGACATTATTAGAGTGAGGAAAAATTTAACTTTTGGTAGAAATTTTTTTTAATTTTAATGAGCCAATGAAAGTTCAAAAACGATGAACATTCTGTGACGTCACAGTCCTTTAATTGAAATCGAAATGCCCTAAAAACCAAAATTAATTGACACAATTTTTCAGGTTTTCCGACAACCTGTAATAAAATAAACCTTTCTAAAAATACCCTCAATTTTTCTTCTATGGAATTAAGGTTAATTATATTTAGTGTACCTTTGTAAAAACCAAAGCTTTTCATTAATTTAATAGGCTTTTTCACAATATTCATGTACATTAGACTGATTCAAAAAAAAAATGATGATTTTTTTTTTAATTATATCGAAAATATTGTTGGGAATGACAAAAAAAAATCATGTGAAAGTTTAAGCCCTTAATATTAATATTAAGAGGTGCCGCATCGTAAATTTCGATTTTCCATTTAAATAACATGGGAAGAATATTCTCTTGCACTTTGGAATTTTATAGCTCACGTTGGTGACAATATTTCGGAATGACCAAGGTATATTCTTGTAGAAAATTGAACGATCTACAAAAAAGGTCTCGTATAAGTTTTTGATATATTTATTCCTTCAAAAGTTATTCGAGGTCAAAGTTGAACTAAAGACAAATTATAATATTTTTTCAATTTTTTGACGCAACCATCAATTTTATGAGAAAATTTTATAGGACATTTTTTGAAGAGCACTTTTTTTCCTATAACTTATCTTTATAAAAGTTTTTAATATTTTTCACAGGACCTAAGTTATTTGCATTAAACTGAAAATTCCCTGAATTATTATATTTTTATCATAAAATTTTTTTTTTTATTTTAATTAAATAACCTAGGACCTGTGAAAAATATCAAAAACTATTATAGAGATAATTTATAGGAAAAAAAGTGCTCTACAAAAAATGTCCTATAAAATTTTCTCATAAAATTGATGGTTGCGTCAAAAAATTGAAAAAATATTAAAATTTCTCTTTAGTTCAACTTTGACCTCGAATAACTTTTGAAGGAATAAATATATCAAAAACTTGTAAGAGACCTTTTTTATAGATCGTTCAATTTTCTACAAGAATATACCTTGGTCATTCCGAAATATTGTCACCAACGTGAGTTATAAAATTCCAAAGTGCAAGAGAATGTTGTTCCCATGTTATTTCAATGGAAAATCGAAATTTGCGATGCGGCACCTCTTAACATTAATATTAAGGGTTTAAAGTTTCAAAAGATTTTTATTTTATCATTCCCAACAATATTTTCGATATAATTAAGAAAAAAAATCATTTTTTTTAATCAGTCTAGTGTACACCATAACAAATAGTTCCCTTTACTGTCACTAGCGGCGCTAATATGCAAAACGTATCAAAGGCCACTATGATTTTAAGAAAATCCAGAGGTTGATGTCGGTAGAAGATTGATCAGGTTGAAGTCTCTAGTTTGAACAGATTTGGTATGTGATAGGATGAAGATTAATATAATTTATCTTTTTATCAATAAATATATAAAAAAAAATTAATATGTGAATGATCTTCCAGACTTAAGAGCGTCAATTTAAGCAAATGTTGTATAATAGAGTGGAAATGCACTTTTTGGGCGATAGGACTGGAACTGAATTGAATTCCCTTGTTTTTGGCCTTATAGGCCTTTCCATGTTGACTTTTGGGCCAATTAGAAATAGGAATTCAATTTAACTTTTGCGGCTGAGCCGCTACAAAGTTTTTCCAATCCTGCAATGTATTAACGAAAATTTCTCACGATGTGGCTCCGCCACTAGTGTGTTTGCAGTACTAACTTAAATCGAAACTATATACATTATGTTATGTTACTATGGTAACATAAGTTAGTTCTTCAGAAACTCTAGTGGCGGCATCACATCTTGACACATTTTCCATTGAGTAGAACATTGGAATTTTCAGTTTCTAATAACAACAAAATTTCCCGTGTAATAATTCAAACCGGTACTGGACTTCAAATTGATCCAATTTTTTAACACTACGTTCCAACTCCTTGTATCTATACTCCATGTTCTACACAATGGAGTACTATTGAAATTAAAATTAGTACTGTAAACACATTAGTGGCGGCGCTACATTTTGACATATTTCCCATCATGCATTGCAAGATTTAAATACTTTCTTAAAACCTTACGTACGATATGCAAATTTGCGCTGCTAGTGACAGAAAAAAGAACTACGATCTGGGCCTACTACTATGTACATAAATATAATGAAAAAGCCTACTTATACTGTTTGGACTCTTAGTATCAAACTTTTAAATTTCAATATTAAATCCTTCATTACAAGTAAGAAAAACTAAAATTGCAATTTAAAACATGATCCAGTAAATAACTTTCTAGAGATTTAAAAAATATTAATGTAACTGGAAAAAAAACACATGAATCAAAAGATATTTTTCTCAACAATGAGTGGACCAATTTGACTGAATTTTGGACATGTAAAAGAAATATTAAGGCTAAACTCAGAAAAAATTACAGCTCTTTATTTTTGTTATAACTATTGGCAAATGATGATTTACTTCTACTACTCTAAATACCAAGTGTAATAAAATTAATTGGCCTCACTAAATTTTAAATAATGTAAATGGTTTTAAACATTCACTAATTATCATAATTGGTTTTTCCTCACTTTTATAATGTCCTTTGTGCAGTGGTGGACTTACAAATTTGCCGCCCGTGGGCGGCTTTTCAAATTTGAACGCCTATACTGACCTCTGAAAATAGATTCCCTATTTCGCAATAATATTAATTACATTTAATCATAATTAGTTTGAACGATTTAAACCTTAGTCCTGGCGTTTAATAGACGTTTGTCACAGGAAAACTTTCGTAGTATTTTAAAGTTTCAGTATTGATATTATAATTTAAATGAGTTTAATATTTCTTAGATTTTATCAAGTAAAACTAAGTTTTAATATTATTTTAAGTCTATTCAACGTATTCAATGACCGTAATCCAAAAGCACAAATATCAGTGAACTAAATAATAAGATTTTCGCAATATAATTTTCCCAAATTTAATGAATAAAACAAGTTTTATTGGCCTATCAATGTATACGAAGCACTTCCAATTTCAACACATTGTCCCAATTTAATGTTCAAATGCTCCAGCAATTTTATTGCTCCATTACCAACGAAAATAAAACCATTGCATTTAAATGTTGAAATTTATGATTCGAGCCAAACTTGTACATTTTCTATTGATTTGATATTATAAAATATTTAGGTAAATATAATTATCTAAACCGTTCGACCATAGGATAAGCACCGGAAATTTCCGGTCCTTTCTCCTACCCTCATTACTATTATCCCCTATGCTCTTATTCTATGAAAAGGATAATTATTTGGGGACTCATTCCGGTACAATTTCTGCGGTTTATCTGTAAAAAAATTCAACTTATGACTACTTTTATATAACAGTCTCGTTTTTTGCGTTTTAAACCATCACCATTTGATTAATTCAATAAAAATTAAGCTAGTTCCTATGATAAATTACAAATTGTTCTCAAATCATTTATTAAATAACTTAAATCCAGAGATTCATAAATAAAACTAATACAATTAAGATACAGTCGACCACGAAACTAATATCCCTCATCACTCCAATCAACCGTGTACTCTTTGAAATGCTTTTTAATTAATTCGGCAGAAATTGAATGGTCGGCTTTGCCGAACCCTTGGGAATAGCCGTAGATGAGAATGGACTTCTTTTCGGGCTCGTGCTTTATTCGACCGCCGCCCACACATTCGGTGTCCAAATTTTTATCAACGCTGGTCAAATAACTCGCGACTTTATCGTAAATGTCCGAATGATACGGACAATCGGCATAGCCTCGTACAATATACTTGAACGGCTCATCTTTGGCGTCCAAATGCACTTTAATCAAAATATATTTGAACAACCCGCTGGAATCGACATCAACGTCGGGAATATTCTGCAATTGTTCCGGAACACCAGCCATTCGATCGTTTGATTTCCCTTGACTTACTAAAAAAATATTCAGTATTTCATCCTCGCTTAATAATAATTAATTAAATACCTAAACTATTTGGGTAATAATTTCAAAAATGTCAAAAAAACGTCAAAAATGAAGTAATCAAAAAAAGGTTTGTGTCTTTGCTAAGCCGGCAGTCCACCTACATATTCACAATGAATATAAAGCGTGGCCAGCGCTTGACAAAAACAAACAATACACCAAACGTATGAAACAAACAAAGATATCAAATCAAACTCCAATCAAGTAAACCGTATCCCCAAAATGACAAACTAACCTTAGATTTGTTTCAACAAATTTTCAATACGAAAAAACCAATGAAATAAAACGAAAGACATCATAACTATTATATTAAAAGAAACATTAAATTTTACCTGAGACGTTAATACAAATAAAACGTGCAGAAATGATCGGTTTTAAATTGATTTTCTTGAAAATTCTTAGCATTAAAAATAGTTTGACACAACTCCACTATACTAAAGTGTCTCCATCTATTCCCACACTAACGCAACTTGAACTCCCAATCCTCAACGGCTATAACGATTGGGGGGGAGGGATAATGGGACAAATCCTCAAGGAATAAAAATACGTTACTCCACTATAAAAATACTTGCACGACTCAATAATTGATTTCCCTTTAAAAGCAATTTAAAAACGCTTCTGAATTTTTCCAATATAAAAACATAAATTTTAAACTATTTTGCAACAAATTTTGTATGATGCAAAGAAAAATATTATTATTTGCAGTTCTATTTAGTAAAATATAACAGGTGGCTGTTATAAATTCAAAAACAAGAACCAATTTCGCTCGACTGTTGTTTGAATAATATAAAACAGGAAATCGAGAGCTTTTGAGCTTTAGCACGCTTCGTGGAGTTCATATTAAATATCAATAACCACTTCAATAGGATTGTATCTATTTAAAAATTAAGCTAAACACTTAAAAATTGAATTAATTTATTTATAAGGTTTACTATTTACATTTATTGTAAAATAGAGACCAAAAAAATCAATAGATTATTGCAATTTTGTAATAAAATATGACCTTTACTAATATTTTCTTCGATGATACCACAAGAAAATTACCTTCAAACAATAATTATTATTATTAGATGCAAAGTTTTCCCATCGACAAAGGTCGCAACTATACCTAATAATTACATTCTATTTAATGAACCATTAACTATTTAAAAAAACTCAAATAAATAATTATATAGAGAAGAAAATATTTAAAAAGGCTTCCAATATAATAATGAAAATGAATTAATATTTAAATAAATAAACAATTAGTATGCATGGGGAACATCATATAATGTTCCTATACCGTTAGGGTTAGATAGGCAACCATTGATACACTTTTGATCAACGGAATGCCTATATATATATATAAAACTTATCCATCCATTATATTTTAAGTTTTTTTCCTTTAATTTCTCAGTTCCGTAAAAATATAAAGCCTCGTATACCCCCCCCCCCCCCCGACTTTTAATTTGATTTCATTAACATTTATTAAGATAATATAATGGAAAGTATTCCCATCATGCATTGCTAGATTGGAATACCTGCGCCTATTAGACTGGGCCAAAAAAATTGACTTTTTTTTTTTTTTTGAAAAGTATATCAAAAATATTGTCCAAGGTGACCAAAAAAATAATATCGGGAAGGTTTGAGCCCTTAATATTAATACTTAAGAGATCTATCATCTTTAATTTCAATTTTTTATTTGTGCTTTCATTTTCGCGTCAATGCTGTCAAACTATCAAAGTAAAAAAAAATTGTGTGCATATATATTTATAGAAAATTAAATTCCCTACAAAAAAGGTCTCTTTGCAAATTTTTGCCAGGCACGCCGTTTCCGAATAATCAAGCTTCAGACATTGATATAATTTTTAGAATTGTCTTCTTTATTTTGGAATTTTGTAACTAACGAACAAATAAATATATAGAAATGAACAATATGGATTCTTGAAGGGAATTTAATGCTCTACAAAAAAGGTCTCTTAACGTTTTTATATAAAATCACTCTTTCAAAAGTTATTCACAATTAAAGTTGAAGGATTAAATTTTTGTTTTCTTCGTTGTAGAACCAATTTAGAACGAGTAATTTTATGTAAAAACGTTAAGTTTCCTTTTTTGTAAAGCATTACTTAAATTAAATTTTTAAATTTGAACTAACTGATTGTTGTCATTGGTTTCAACTGTCACTTTGATTTTATTCAATTACCAATTTTTATCATTAGTCAGTTGTGTCAGAGTTGACTGTGAATATTTCACGGGTAGCTACTAGTATCGTATATTTTAAGTAACTTATGCTAAGCAAATTCATAAAGCACTATCGTTGTATGGAGGTCCTACTGTGCATATACCTAAGCGCAAATATCCTCCTGATTTAGTAAATATTTTCGTTTAATTGTGTATACAATATATAGGATATATTGCGGTCCAATTTATCTAGTATAATTTAATATAATAATAAAAAAAAATTAACCATAAACATAACTTTGAACAGAAGTTCAAACAAAAATATTCGTGACGTATTGCCCAGATACGTATTTCGATTGCCAAGCAATCTTCTTCAGTGGTCATCAAGTAGTTTGGATCGCTCCGTAACTGCTTTGTTGTAACAATGAGTAACAATCATCACAATCATAATGAGTAAATGTTGCAATTCGCAAATAATTTATTGCATATGAAATATATTAACTTATTATGCCTTCATTATGCAAGCAAAATATATTTTGACATGTTTTACATCAGCATGGGGCAGGAAAAAAATTAATATTTTTCAAGGGGGAAAATTTGATTTTCCATTCAATCAATGTGAAGTTATTTCAAATCTTTAGAAAACATTTAGAAAATACTCAAATTAAGATTTTTTCGCTGACCTTTATCAGTTATACTGTGTATACAATATATGGAATATATTGCGGTTCAATTTATCTAGTATAATTTAATATAATAATAAATAAAAATCATACCATAAACATAAATTTGAACAGAAGAATCATCACAAAGCAGTTACGGAGTGATCCAAACTACTTGATGATCAGTGAGGAATATTGCTTGGCAACCGAAATACGTATCTGGGCAATACGTCACAAATATTTTTCGTTTAATGTTATATATTGAACCAATTTTGAAAGAGTGATTAGTCGATTTTTTTGGGCCAGTCTACTGTTGATATATTATCATAAAAATGGTGACATCCACGTCCCGTCATCTACCGGCAAACGACGGAAAATAGTAACAATTTGTGATCATTAAATCACTTGTCACTTGGAATAACTTTAGGAAGCTTAGTTTGAAACAAAATAGTTGGTAACATCTCTTAAAACAACAGAGGATAACAGTTTTCAGAAAAATTTATTAAAAAAATAAAATTAAGACAATTGATCCCTTATCCCCGCGATGCAAAACCATGGTCTTCCTTAATCATTTGCGCCGCTTTTGCTCCAATCATCATAGTCGGTGCATTCAAATTGCATGCAACAATGATTGGCATGACACTTGCATCAGCCACCCGCAACCCCTTCACCCCTCGCACTCGTAATCTCGTATCCAAAACCGCTTCCGGTCCAATTCCCATTCGTACGGATCCGGCCGGATGCCAAACGCTGGTCGTAAAATACGAGGCATAGCATAACCAATACTCATCCGAATCATGCACCAAATGATCACAATCCGGTAAATCGAACCGCAACAATTCCGCACCGGCCGCAGAAAACCCACTCGTCCGCAACAATTGTTGCACATACCGAATTCCCTGCAAAATAACCGCCAAATCTTCCGGTTCCGTATTATAGCGTGGATCAATCACGGGATGATCCAATGGATTGGCACTTTGTAATCGAATCACGCCACGTGATTTCGGTCGTAATTGGGTAACGCATGGAACAATTACGGACAAGTTTTGATTGGTTTCCAGCATTTGGCTGGCGTATTTTTCGCTGAAGCCTAAAGCTTTCACGGCTATCGGAAAGTCAAATTGTGGAAGAAAGTATCCTGTGTAAATTCCAAGATTTGGATAGGGGGAACCGGGATGGAGTGTATCAATGTATCCAATTGTATCGATAACACCGTTGGTACCTCCAACTCCGGTACCATGAATCAAGTACTTGTAGTATACGTCCAAGTTGTTCAATGGAGTGGGAACAAAATATTGGGATGGTCTCATTTTCGTTGGCATCATTGTCATGGTGTGATCCATTAAATTTTTTCCAACCGGCAAATCTCGCAATACCGAAATACCAACTCTTGCCAATTCTTCGCGGGGACCAATCCCCGAAAGCATCAACAACTGCGCACTATTTATAACACCAGCGCTTAAAATCACCTCCTTGGTGCAAAGAATTTTCGAATACTTTCCATTTCGATAAATTTCCACTCCGTACGCTTGCATCGACTCCGGATCTATCAAAACTTTGGTGACCAAAGTATTACGCATCACATGCAAATTGGTGGCATTCACTTTCGGGGTCAAATAAATCCTGGCTGCATTATTTCTAGTATGATTTTTCACCGTTAAAAGACTCTTAAAAAATCCAACGTACGACTGCGATTTTCTCAGCGGATCTATCGTGATTGGGTACCCCAATTGTTGCGCTCCGTCGAAGATCATTTGGCGCGCTCGATTAAATTCAAACTCCACCAAATCATCCGTATCGTCATACCCCAATTCGGGACCAATTTCGCGTAGTTGTTCCAAAAAATACGGTTCCACCGCATGCCATCCCCAATTACGATCCCGCAAAATCGTCCCCCATTCATTATAATCACGTTGGTTCCCCGTCTGATATAACATAACATTAATGGAACTGGTACCTCCTAAAACTTTTCCTCGCGGCCAAACACTCGACAGTTGATTGAAAGCTTTCGAAGCTTTCAATTGCGGAGTGGTAACATATTGCCAGTCAACCTCGGTTTTTTGATTGGTAAAAGCCAAAAATGGACTGTCCGAATCCAAAGTAGGATCGTTTCCGGCTTCCAGAAGTAAAACTTCCCAATTAGGATTATCAGCGAGACGAGCCGCCAGAGGAGATCCGGCCGATCCGGCACCGACCACAATAAAATCGTAGGTTCTATACACATCATTCGGGCGTTCCGGAGGATATTGTGATTTCAATTTGCATTGCGACAAAAATAACGCTCCGACAAGCTGGGTTATCAACAAGGTGGAGGATTGACCCGATGTACAATTTGCTGGTGCATTCATTACCACGGAAAAAAAAATTCCACTAAACTATACATCGATTAAAAATGAACAATTTATATGCCAATCGAACGTCAAATAATATCATTTAATGAAACCATAAAGTAATTAAAACATAAAATATATGACATCAATTCTACAATAAATATTTTTTTTAAGTTCAACAACATTATGCCAATACTAGCTGATCCCTGCGAATTCGTCTACGTAACGTAGGTGTAGATTATATTTTCTTTTTAAATTTGCTATTTGTAGTGGCAAATGAAAATTAGTATTTTTCTTATTTCTTTTACGAAAAACATAATCGTACCTGAAAACACTATTTTTGTCAACTTGAAAAAGAGACATTTAATAAACTATTGCCAAGAATAAAATTGTTCTATGTAATAATCAATTAATTTTCAAAAAATAATTATAAATATCTAAAAAGTACCTAAAAAAACCGTTTACCTACGGTAGGTATACCTACCGTGAACCAAATAATCCGTAAATCAATCAGCATCTATACATAAATAAAAAATATCGCCAAGTTTAATAAATTCGGTCTTAATTATGACTAAAAAAAGTCGAAAGTTATCAAAATACTCGCGTCAAAATAAACTCATCTCACTGTTTCGATTCCCGAATGAACCTTTTTCCAAAAACTATTGCACTATTGCACTGTACAACAAAACCGCGAAATTGAAATTTGTACTATTGCACGAAACCCAGTTCTTCCATAATCATGTATAACCATTATGTATCTTTAAACTTATTATTGAAATATTGGAATTTCAACTATATAATTAAACCATATTGGATAGTCCAGAGTTCATCATATACGAATTGGCGTATGCCTTTTGCTCTGGAACAGGATTTTAAATTTCTTTTATCATAATGATATGATTATTTATTATTTATCATTATGATGATTTCTGGCTGAAATTGCGAATTTTTTTTGTGATCCCTTTCACGCACTTGCAAATAAAAGATATTGTCCCCCCCAAGAAAAAAATTCTGAATCCACCCTTGTCCGTTAGGGTAGGAATTTTCAAAAAAAAAATCTTATCACATGCCTACTTCCTATAAGGAATACACCGATTATTAAAATTTCATCAGTCAGAGGGGGTAAATAAATAAACGATTTTATATATGCACGGTTTTAAAAACGTATTTACTTTAAGCTTTATTACTATTACTATTACAATTTTTTGTTAATATTTCCTTACGGAGCAACCCTAAGGATCTATTTACAACAATTATGTAAAAAAAAAGTTAAATGTCAGATTATTATCTATAAAAACATTTATATTTCAATAAGGCAATTTTTTGTACTTTAAATTAAATTAGTGTGCTTTTTATTAGTTCAACTAAAAATTTTAATACAGATCATTTTTTAACTTTTAAATACCTTTTCAATGATATATAACTCGCCTATCTAAAGTAATTTTTTTTTCATTCCTCAGTTTTTATGCAGGCGATACATTCCCTTATTATTTTTAAGGAATGATAAGTAGCCTAACGTGTGTGGGTAATTGTGTTGTATCTTAATATAAAGTTAAAAAATGTTCCGTTCTTTAGTTAAATCCCCAGCACACTCGATGTAAGAAAGTTTTTTGGTAATTTTTTCACACATTGTTGGAGTTTTAGTATGGATCCCTAATTTTTTTGAAAATTTAATATAGCCTATGTTCACCGGAAATAGTGTAGCTTCTTAACAGTGAAAGAATTTTTCAAATCGGTCAAGTAGTTTCGGAGCCTATTCAAAGCAAACAAACAATCAAATCTTTCCTCTTTATAATAATAGATAGATAGATAGAAGAAAGATTACGTATATCGGATTTTCAGGTTTTCAATATGTGAAAGCCAAAGAACGTAATGCTCACTTTTGAACTTAACCTTTTTTAGATATATATATATATATATATTAGAGTTTAAATTTTTAAGCAGATCCAAAGTTTTTGTTTCTAATAATAAACCAACTTTGTTTTATTTTAAGTGATAAAACATTTCATCTATAACGAACATACTTTAATAATTAAATTTGAAATTTCGATTGTTTATTAGACAACATTTTTCACTCTTTTAGAGGAGGAATTATCAAAAAACCCTTTTTTATTATATATCTGCATCGTATAAGAAAAACACTTTCCAAATTTCATCGACACAAATATGCATTTATATTGTAAAATACAATGTAAAACGAAAAAAATTATGACCTTCATTTTGATTATCATTACTAAAAAGCAATTCGACTTCGCACATTTTGACCTTGTCCATACAAAATTGTTGGAAATAGATAGAAAGCATGGAAGGAAATTATAATATTTTATTTATTTTCAATAGCAATAATTGATTTTCAAATTTTTCTAAATACCGAAGAAAAGTTGGTTTGGAAGATTTTATATTTTGATTGATAATGAAATATATGACAAAAAATTGCTCCCTTAATGTTTTTCAGCAGAATAAATAATTGCTCCAGGTCACAATCATTGGTTGATAAAAATTAGATTTTAAAAAGTTTGATTGTTAAAAAAACAAACAAAAATTAAAAATCGCTTTGTTAGAATAAGTACTACATAAACTTTCATACTAATTTAGTGAAATAACGTTATTTAAATCGTTATTATTAAAATGATATAACAAAAACAGAAACTTATAAAGAATTAATTATTTATTTATTAATTAAACTTATTAGATTCAAAATTTCGATTGTTGATTAACTGTACATTTTCTCATACAAACTTAGTCACCCCTTTTACTCATTTTAGGGTAGGAATTTTCAAAAAAAAAAATGCTTATCAAATGTCTCCTCCTTATAAGGAATACATCGAATATTAAAATTTCATCAGTTAGAGGGGATATATAAATAAAGGATTTTATGTATGCATGGTTTTAAAAACGTATTTTCTTAAAGTTTTATTACTATTATTATTATTAATACTACTATTATTAAATACAAAAAAAAAGTTTACTGTAAGATTTGAACCCACATCTTTATAATTAGAAGAGTCTGAATGTCCGATACGTAAGCAATTACGCTCTTAACATCAACATGTGTCTTATATATATAAAAGTTTATATTTCAAAGAGACAATTTTTTAAACTTTAAATTGAATTTACTTTGCTTCTTATCAGTTCAACTAAAAATATTGTTACAGGTTATTTTATAACTTTTAATTACCTTTCCTATGATATATAACTCACCTGTCTAGTGTAAAAATTTCTGTTTTCATCCCTAGGGAATACCTTCCCTTATTATTTTTTTGGAATGATAAGTAGCCTATAGTATGTGGAAGATTGTGTTGTATCTTAATACCAAATTTCATTAAATTCGGTTGTTCCGTTTTTTAGTTAAATCGAGACACACAGATAGACAGACAGACAAAAATTTTAAAAATGTTAAATTCGGAATAAGGGCCTCTAATATTTACCCTAAAACTGGGTTCAAAATCGAAATGTACACACAGACGTAAAATTTTTATATATTAGTATAGATTTTCTCTTTATAAAATGGTTACATGATAAAATTGCTATTTTAGACTTCATAATTTCTTTGGATAAATTCAGCAGCCTTAACACCAATCATCATAATAGGAGCATTCGTATTTGCCCCGACTATATTCGGCATAACACTTCCATCAACCACCCGTAACCGCTTGATTCCATGCACCTGAAGTTCCGGATCGACCACCGTATGGTTCCCGTTTCCCATGCGGGTCGTACCGACCGGATGGTATAACGTTGTCGTAAAATACCGCACATAACATCGCCAAAATGCATCGGAATCATACTTCAAACTCATACATTCCGGCAAATCAAATCGTAAAATTTTCGCCTGGGCCCTGGTAAAATCTTTCGTCCGAATCATCTGTTGCACTTTACGAATTCCCGCGACCAAAACATCCATATCGTGCGGATGGGAATTATAGTTGGGATTCAAAACCGGAGGATCCAAAGGATCCGTACTATTTAAGGTCACCCAACCCTTGGACTTTGGTTTCATTAAGGTCACCAAAACGGTAAGAATGGAATTCTCGAAATTCGCATCATTTATCACCTTAATAATCGAATCATTAAAATTAAAACTTTTCAATCGAGCACTTAGATCACCACCTGGCAAATAGTATGGATTATAAAATCCAATATCGGGATATTGTGATCTTTTGTTCCCTGTATTAATAAATCCAATTGTATCAATAACCCCAACACCTCCTAAAATCCCTGTACGATGAATCAAATATTTATAATAGGAATCCAACCCCACGGTGGGTTCCACCCGAAAACTTCCAGAAGGCTTCAATTTAATCGGTAGATAAACTATAGGATGATCCATTAAATTTTGACCCACCGGCAAATCCATCAACGTCGTAATATTCAACTGACCCAACCGATTTTGCGGTCCAATTCCAGACATCATCAATATTTTTGGAGTATTCAAACTTCCCGCACTTAAGATCACCTCTTTACTGGCATTAATTGTCACTTTCTCCCCACTATCAAGCAAAATTTCAACTCCATAAGCTTCCAAAGAATCCGAATCGATCAGCACTCGTGTAACGAGTGCATTTTTTTTAATATGCAAATTACTGGCATTTGCCAGTGGTTCCAAAAAAATCCGAGCTGCATTATTCCGGGTTCCATTCTTAACGGTGAGTAACGACTTAAAAAATCCGGTTTCCGATCGAGATTTCTTGACGGAATCTCGTGTTTCACTATAACCGATCCGTTTTCCGGAGGAAATTAAAAATTTTCTTACACGATCAAATTCGGCTTCAATCGGATCACTGCGATCGTCCAATCCCAGCTCGGGATCAATTTCGTTCATTTGGTCCACAAAAATCGGCTCCACTGATTTCCAACCCCATTCGGATGATCCGGTTAAACGTTCCCATTCGTCATAGTCTCGACGGTTTCCCGTTTGGTAAAGCATTGCATTAATTGCACTGGAACCACCCAGGAGTTTACCACGTGGCCAAAAACACCGTCCACCATCACATGCTTTGCATCCATTTTCTTGCGGAGTTGTATAGTACTCCCAATCGACGTTGGTGTGTTGGAGTTTAAAAAGAAATCCTGGAGTTTCCGAATCCAACGTTGGATCCCCACCGGCTTCGAGCACTAAAACATTCCACTTGGGATTCCGGGCGAGACGACCCGCCACGGCCGATCCCCCCGATCCAGATCCGACCACAATAAAATCATACTGGTCGTACAAATCTTCTGAAGACCGATCCGGAGGATAGTTGGGTTTTAAGCCGCACTGGGCCACCAAAAGTGTTCCAATCAATTGGGCCAACGATGCACTCGATACTGGACCACTTGAACAATTCCTCATTTGCTCCATTGTGGATCCGATGCAATCCTGAATTGCAATTGGAAAAAATCCTCAACATCAAATCTTAAATATACATGTTTGTAGCACACGCATTGTCAATCAAACCAGTTATGCAAAAAAAAAATCCCTTGTCAAATACGGGCGTTTTTTTTTTTCCAAACGATAACAAGAAAATTTGCAATTGAAATTTTCCCTATCTGCCAATGTTGTTTTATAATAAATCAAAAAAAAAAAAACGATTAAAAATCCATTTAATTGCAATATAAATATGTAACATCTGACACTGAAGATGCAATTGCCAAGATTGATTACATACAAATAAAGATTAACATAGTTCTATATAAGACAATAATTTTTTTTTCAAATCGCATAAGTATATAAACAAATGCAATATGCAACTAACTATATACCCTTGAATTAATTTTCACAGTCATTAAAAATCCTTTATCAGTACGTTCCACATTTATAGATTAATTTTCATAATATTGTCACTCAAAAACAAAAAAAATGACAATTTAAAAGAACTAATTAAAAAATTAAATGATAAAATTTTCCAGTAGTCAACCAAATGCTAGACACATTTGCATATGGATGCAACTTGTTGCAGAAAATAGAAATGAGTTAATGTTGCAATTCGCCAATAATTTATTGCATATGAAATATAATAACTAATTATGCCTTCATTATGCAAGCAAAATTTATTTTGACATGTTTTATAGCAGCATGGGGCAGGAAAAAAATTAATATTTTTCAAGGCGGAAAACTTGATTTTCCATTCAATCGATGTGAAGTAATTTCAAATCTTAAGAAAACATTTAGAAAATATTCAAAATAAGATTTTTTCGCTGATTTTGAAAAGTTATACTGTGTATATACTATATGGAATATAAATATATTGCGGTTCATTTTATGCATTGTAATTTAATATAATAATATATAAAAATCATACCATAAACATAAATTTGAACAGAAGAATCATCAAAAAGCAGTTACGGAGTGATCCAAACTACTTGCTGACCACTGAGGAAGATTGCTTGGCAATCGAAATACGTATCTGGGCAATACGTCACAATTTTTTTTGTTTGAACTTCTGATTTTTATATATTATTTTATTTAATTATACTACATGAATTAGACCGCAATATATTTCATATATTGTATACACTGGACTGATTCAAAAAAAATGATCTTTTTTTCTTAATTATATCGAAAATATTGTTGGGAATGACAAAAACAAATCCTGTGAAAGTTTAAGCTCTTAATATTAATATTAAGAGGTGCCGCATCGCAAATTTCGATTTTCCATTTAAATAATATGGGAACAATGTTCTCTTGCACTTTGGAATTTTATAGCTCACGTTGGTGACAATATTTCGGAATGACCAAGGTATATTCCTGTAGAAAATTGAACGATCTACAAAAAAGGTGTCGTACAAGTTTTTGATATATATGTTCCTTCAAAAGTTATTCGAGGTCAAAGTTGAACTAAAGAGAAATTTTTAAATTTTTTCAATTTTTTGACGCAACCATCAATTTTATGAGAAAATTTTAAAGAACATTTTTTGTAGAGCACTTTTTTTCCTATAACTTATCTCTATAAAAGTTTTTGATATTTTTCACAGGTCCTAAGTTATTTAGGTAAAATAAAAAAAAATATGTTAAAAATATAATAATTCAGGGAATTTTCAATTTAATGCTAATAACTTATAGTCGCCATAGTGCTTTTAAAAGCCCTTTTTTTGTAGAAGAAATCAATTATTGACTATCCCGAACTCGTTTCTGATCTTTTCCGCAAATTGATATAATCCGTGGGCTAGCCAGGTGATGTGAAGCAATATTGGGTACAATACTTTCAGAGCTTGACGTAAGGGGGACATGTCGACGGCATAATACAACACACCTTACACTTTAACCACCGAAATAAGCTTTTACAATGAAAAAGTACCAAAATATGCAATATTGCTATAAAAATAGAGTTATATGCAGTTGCATATGTAAACATACAAAAGCATATAATCCAATGTCTATTTATTACTAATTTTGGGAGTCCATACAAGAAATACAACTGATTAAAAATTCAGTACACATATTTTAAGAGCAATATTCTAAAGCCAAAATTAATTTTAGTTTTCCTAATCGTGTTTCTCAAAAAATCAATCCTTAGTGGATTGAAAGAATATGAAATTTTAGAATTATAAGTTTAACAATTAATGTATGAAATTTTGGACCAGAAATAATGACTTTTCATTCGAGATCGAATGAAAATGAAGATTGGATGCTATAAGAGAAAAAAAAAATGGAAATATCCAAGAAAAAAGGAAGAAAAAGAATTGCAATCTTACATTAGTGGAAAATAAGTTTAACGGAAAGGTTATAGCGTGGTTCCCAAAAAGGTACACTAAAACTTTCTATAGGAATGGTCAAGCTAAACAATCATATGGGGCGGGAAATAAAGAATTAAGGAAGTTGAAGAAATGGGGGCAAAATTATCAATTTAAATAAAATATAAGTTGAACTAGAGGAAGTTTAATTGTTATTGATCCAATTTTTAAACTTTCCGAACGAAATAAATAAGATAAATATTGAGATATATTCAAACTTTGTCGAGGAAAAAAAATATTTGCAGTTTTTTATTACGATTCTCAGGAGTTTGTTATATTTAAACCAAATAAAAGATAAGGAAACCAATAAAAAAATTATCTTAAAAGTTGGCAATAAATTGATTATTTCGTAGACTTATACCTCAAATATTAGTCTTTCTTATTGATAAACTTCTTCTATTTTTATATACACTTAAAGTAAACATATATTAACCATATATTCAACAAAATAAAAGTAATGGTAAACCGAAACTATATTAACATAAATCAACAAAGAAAATATTTAATGATACACTTAAAGTTCAAAAGCAAAAAAAAATTCCAGTCTACCGTTTCCAATAAAAGTTATTTGTCGTACAAATTTATTCTTCTCAAAACCGTTTGAGTATCACTGATACAAAACAACAAATATTTACACTAAAACTGTTTTTAAGGTAAAAAAATGATCAAATAAACGAGCAATGAAAATATTTTCCCAAAGTTCAAGAAATTTCCGATAAGACACAAAGTGTCACATAATTCTGACAATTTTTTCACCCAAAAACCTTTATAACTCTAAATAAGGAAAACTTAATGTTTACTAAATTTCATCTTGGAAATATTTCCAATAATTGCAAGTCCATCAACAGGCAATACCTAAAAAACGAGAATAAATGGCCAAGCACAGCGGAAAAGTGAAAAGCCACAGGGAAAACTTTTGATTTTCCTGAAAATTTAATTCCTCATAATTTATTCAAACGAGAGGGTATTAACGTTGGTTAAATGAATTTGGTCGAACGATTAAAGTACAACAATATAAATTTCGGCGATTACAGCTCAAACCACGTGGTAATTTTTTCAAAAAAAAAAGTAGTTTCCTACAATTTGGGTTTAGAACTGTAGTATTTCGAGGATATTTGAATACAAACTTAAAAGATATTCTCAATAATTGGGCCATGGGGGTCAAGCTCTTATGGCAGACTTGGTTCCCAAAAAATTAATAGTTGGGGCGTCAAATCCAGATGGCGCGGTAGGCAATATTTTAAGTTTTAAGGGATTTTTAGCTAGGGTAAAGTGTAAAGTTGGTAGAAGTGTTGAAGTTGGTAGTTAAGAAATTAGGGGGGGTGAAAGTTTTTTGGCTAACTTTACAATAAGACTGACCATAGAAAAGGACAATTTCCAGGATTCAACTGTCATCTCTAAACTAACGCCATTAAGTAAATATACTTTAGCATGTCTATAATTAACTTTAATTAAATTTTACAATGTGAAAAAATGTTTTATTTTGTATTTTAATTTTAATAAATAAAATTTAATTTACAATCAAATTTTCGTTAGTTTTAAACAGAATTTTAAATATTTCAGGAATAAATTAAATTTGAAAGGAACAAATTAAATTTGAATTTGACGCATAAAATTCTAAAATTGGTTAAAAGTAGTTATCGTTATTATCGGCTATGCTACACTAGCGCCCTCAGTAAATGACGCCCGGAAGATAACCATTTGGAGGAACACAAAATTAACATTGAACTAGCCTCCCCTGAGTTAGGCATTAAAAATGTCATTAAAATCTTTAAAATTTGGAAAACTTAGAAAAGTTTTCCTATTCGATAATAGATGGCAGCACGGTGATCAAGGTATTCAATGAAAATGCTCATGGAAAATCAGGGAAAACTTATGTCATAAATGATAAAAAAAATATCACTAACCCAATATCGCTCGAAGATGTCCTTCCAACGTTTGCAATATCGTGATTTCAATTTCGCGGATGCTTTTGCCCAGAAATTGTTCAGAGGCAGTGAACAGTAGCTCGTCAGCTTTCATGATCTTGCACTGGGCAACTCCTGTTACTGTTAACGGGACGCCCATGGCCGTTTCCACATGTTCGCAAATGGGATTCAGTGTCATCACTTGCAACGACAGTCGTTGCACATCCGTCACCAACCACCAGGCGAAGCACCAGCTCCCGTTCACCGTTATCTTTTTCGTCGATCCAAAACATCCTCCTGGAACACAAAAAAGAAAAGCCAAATTTAGATCGTGATTAGGCAACTATGATTTTTTGAGGCAATCCAAATACGTATTGGGATTTTTTAAGCAATCGAAATACGTATTGAGATTTTTGAGGCAATCGAAATACGTGTTGAGATTTTTGAGGCAATCGAAATACGTATTGAGATTTTTGAGGCAATCGAAATACGTATTGAGATTTTTGAGGTAATCGAAATACGTATTGAGATTTCCTTTTTGGAAAAGCTTTGATGGCATTTGGGGATTCTTTTGTCGATTTCATCGAAATTTCAACCCTTGTGTTTAGTGCATTTGTCTGGAAAAACGAGGGTAAATTACACGAAGCAAATTAGTGGAAAACCAATGCGAAATTTTGTAGAAAATATTTGTATCTATTGATTTTCACTACATCCAGTCTTTACCGATTAAAGTGAAGCTTATATACCATAGAAATTTCTATAAAGTAAACCTAGATATTTTTTTTTTCGTGCTAATGGATTTTGGTTAGTAACTTTCGTCAAATAAAAATTCCATACAATCCTTCAATGCCAAATAAGAAATTTTAATAAAAGATAAATATTCTTCAAAAAAAAATTTTTTGTTCATATGAAAAATTATATAAATACCAGAACTAACACGGAAATCGTTGACGGAAGAAAATTTACATCGGAAAATCTAATAAAGATAAAGAAGAACTGCGAATGATAAAGACGCACAACAGTGAAAAGCGAAGCAAGACATGAAAATTGATTTATTTTGGTTGCTATGAAGTGGAATAAGAAATCCTTCGAATTATATTCCCAATGTTACCCTGAAAACGTAATACCCTACAGGTAGTTTCAAGGGAAAATAATCATACTGGAAGCAGGTGGTTTTTAGTGAATAAGCCGCAATACATAGAAATTCCTTACATATCTCCAATGGAAAATATTGAAGAAAGTTTGAAAATATATTTTTCCACTTCTTAGCAAAAAAAAAAAATAGAAATGTTTTTTTTTTAAGCGAATCATTCATAAAACTATTGCCATCTATTGATTAATCTTGTAAAAAAAGCATTGACATCATACGAATATAACTTTGCAAATACTTCCAGCAATACATTATTGTAATCAAATTGCCTATACATAAACTTTAATTCCGTCCATTACGGTATTGAATTTACCGATTTTCTTTACCAAAATAAAAACTTTCCTTCAAAGTAACTTAAGAATTCGAGGAAAAATTTTGGAAAAACAAATTTTTCTTGACTTTATTTTCATCAACAAGTTTACAATAAAGTCATAACAACCTGTTAATTAGGCATAAATATTACAAGGTATAACGATTTTTTTTTTATCAATAAATTAGAAGAAAATAATTAATATTCATCTCATAGCCAAATTCACATTAAATTTACCCTTCTGTAAAGGGTAACTATAAAAAACTTATATATGAATTTGCAATACTTAAATTTTAAATTTTTTCTCTCAATACTTTTGTTCGAATGCTCGACCATTGTTGCACATTTTCGATAATGCACAATTTATGGATTTTTATTAACTTTAGAGTCGCTAAAGACCTTAGTAATTAAAAAAAAATATCCATAGAAAAAACATCCTCAAACAAAATATCACTAAGATAAAATATCCCCAACAATTGATCCTTCGGTTACTAATTAGTTTTTTTGTTTAGTGTTTTCCCTGAAAAACACTGATAATTCTATAGAAATTATACTAAAAAGTTATCAGGTAATCAGACTACAAATAAATAAATACATAGTTAATAGTTGAAGGATCAATTGTCGGGGATATTTTGTCTTAGTGATACTTTGTTCAGGGATGTTTTATGCGGATATGTTTTGTCTAGGGATATTTTCGCAAGGCAATATTTTTTTATTATTATTATTTACGGTCGTTTAATAATAACTATGGTTTTTAGCGACTCTAGAGTTAATAAAAATTTACTAAAGCCGCCTTTGTAATCAATTAATTTTATTCTTCATTTATGAATACTAATCAACTTTAGAATCGCTAAAGACTTTAGTAATTATAAAACGATAGTAAATAACCATAAAAAATTCCTCTGCAAGAAAAAATCTCCGACCAAAGGTCCCCAAAAGAAATATCACAATGACAAAATATCCTCGAAAATTGATCCCTCGACTAATTTTGTTTGTTCTCTGTATCTTCCTGAAAAAAACTGAAAATTCTAAAAAACTATAACAGGTAATGAGGTGAGTAGAGTACAAAAAAATAAAAAATAAAAAGTTAATAATCGAAGGATTAATTGTCCGCGATATTTTGATCAGAAATGTTTTGTGCGAGGATATTTTGTCTGGGAATATTTTTTTATTGTAATTTACCGCAGTTTTTTAATTATTAAAGTCTTTAACGACTATAGAGTTGATAAAAATCCATAAATCAAGAAATATAGAAAACTTGCTAAAGTCTCGATTGCAAGCAATCTAGAAAATCCATCCAAAGAAGTGAAGAATTAAATTTACATTTTCCAAGAATTGATATCTCGCAAACTAAGACATCAAACCGTTTTTAAATTTTTTTCTTCTTTCAATTTACTACGTTGAAATCTATAAGATTCCGTGTTCAAATCGTGGTGAAATCATAGTTTTGCCCAATTTTCCGTCGTCGGGATATTATGTTAAGGTTTTTTTGTCTCAGGGATATTTTGTCTGAAGATATTTGGTCTAAGATATTTTGTTGGGGGATCAAATATCATGGAACTATAAAATGATAATCGATGTCTCGTAAATTAAGATATCAAAGCTTTTTTATATTTTTTTCTTTCAATTTACTTCGTTGAAATCTATACGATTCCTTGTTCAAATCGTGGCACTGGAAAAACCTTAGTTTTGCCCAATTTTCCGTTGTCGGGATATTATGTCAGGGTTTTTTTGTCTCAGGGATATTTTGTCAAAGATATTTGGTCTACGGATATTTGTCGGGGGATTAAATATCATAAATACTATAAAATGGTAAAAGGTGAAAAGTACCTGCAACGAATTGCAAACTATCCAAATAAATTGGTTCGAAATTTTACAAGAATCACTGTACAAAAAGCTTAAACAAATGAACCCATTAGTTTCTATTAATTCTTAATATTTGCTTTACCCTATATATATTTCTATACCACTTTAAATATTTCCCCTATTCTTTATTAATAAATTGACTTAAATGCGGCTTAATCATCGTTACGGCTGCAATATATAGTAACATTTTTGATATTTAAGTTCAATGTTATGTGGATTAAAGTTAATGTCAATAAATGCATCATATGTATTTACAAAGTACATACTGTGATAGTATTTTATTTTTTTTGGTCTTTATAAAAGTTATCTTGACCCGGGTCAATAAACTAAGGTGATAATTAGTTTAAAGTTTCAATACTTTCGGCTAGAAGCACTAAGTTCCAAAAAAAAAACACATGTAATTCCCCTGGCAATGCTTTTCTAATAAACACAATTCCTAACAATTTCTTAATCTCAATCTTCAACCCTATAACAATATTCGACATTTCATCCCTAATTTATAAAATAAAAAAAAAACATGTAATTCCCCTGTCAATGTTTTTCTAATAAACATAAAATAGTAATAGATGATAAAATTCAGATCTCAGCTTTTATTAAATAAGAAGACAATTCAGGTTGTTTAAGATCGTTTTTTTTTTAGTTTAATATTTTCATTATTCAATTAGCTACGTTTCGTTACGTATCGTAACTTCATCAGGCTTCTTGATTCACAAAAATTAAATTAAATTAAAAATATTATATTTTTTGTGAATCAAGAAGCCTGATGAAGTTACAATACGTAACGAAACGTAGCTAATTGAATAATAAAAATATTAAATAATCAAAAATCGATCTTAAACAACCTGAATTGTCTTCTTATTTAAAAAAAAAAACAGTAATATTATTCAGACTCCTTAAACGTATTCTTCGACCCTACATCAATGATCTACATTTCATTTCCAATTTATTAAAATTAAAATTTGTATTTCAACTCCAAATTTTCAGGGATTATATGTTTCACCATTGTGATATTTTCCAGTGGATAAACCTAATTTGAACCTCATTTTTTTTACGATCTAAATCAGGATACCAATAAATTAATATCTTTGAATACAATTTAAATAAATTCGAAAGTTTGATTTTAAATCCAAAAAAAAATTAGTATGGCTATAAGAAAACTCGATTAAATATATAATTCATGATACCAAGCGCCTTGGCAAAAATTTTAATTAGACAATTTTTGATTTCACTTCGATATCACTTCACTTTCCTTTCATTTAGACGAAATTGCCTATCTTCTAGAAAATTTTCCTCTATTTTTTTTTTTTAAAAAGTACAGTTAGGTAAATAGAATTCATCCACAAGTACAGCTATGTGCGCCAAATTAATTTTTCAATGTAATAATTTTTAAAGGTCATAATGACTAGATCAAGGTAATTTCACCTGGAAACCCCTCAACAATCCACTAAACTATTATTTTACCGAATAAAATAAATAAATAATAAAATCCCTTTTTCTTTTTCTGATTCTTCCACACTTTTCCTAGCGCCACCACTATCGATGTGCCGACCATCACGTAACCACATCTGACCGAATGGAACACTTTGGAATACTTTCCACAAAAGCAAACAAAGCCAAATTTCGGTTCACACTTTGGAAACTCCTCCTCAAGCGAATCAACGTAGGTACTTACAAAAATTACATAAATGACGACAATGAAAAAACCGTTTTGTCTCACAAATTCAATTCAAATCGCTATACCAAAATACTAAAACTGGTTTCCTCCAACGAAAAGTAGGTCTTCGGCATAACGTAATATTTAACAGTTACTGAAGAATATTCATTTTATCATTTGGAATGTCACAACATATGTACGTGGTGGTGGTACCTACCTATAGGCAGAGACCAGCAAAGAAAGGAAATTCATTTCTAATTTCTTCTTAACAATTCTAGAATGATTTTCTTTCTCTACGGAAGTACAATTTTCGTTTCGAGCTGCATCGATTGAAACCACAAATGCAACATTGATCTCCAATGAAATTCCAAAGAAGTTCTTGCAGACAATTGTGGTGGAAATAAGAACGCATACGGAGACCTCACATATACATACGATTGCCTTAATCCACATACAGGTGGTTCATAATTGAATGGAAAAAAAATAATCATTGACTGCAAAAAATGCATCAGTCAAGTTCCTCAAAAGAGCTTTGAGTATTAACATAAAAACCACAAAGCTTAATCGGTATAAAAAGTTAAGTTACCAGTTGAGCTTCAGCAAAAAGAAGACATTTCCTTGGAAAAGAATAGCAAAGGAGAAATCTGGGAGCAATGGAGAATCTTTCCATTTTCAATTTAAATTGAATTTAAATTGAAAATATTATATTTTTTTGTGAATCAAGTAGCCTGATGAAGTTACTATACGTAACGAAACGTAGCTAATTTGAATTTTGAAAAACATTAAATGAATTGTCTTCTTATTTAAAATCAATGTTTTGGTATTAAGGAAAACCACTGAAAAAGGAAAGATTCTCCTTTGCTATTTTTTCCAAGGAAATGTCTTCTTTTTGTTGAAGCTCAACTGGTTGCTAATCTATAATCAATACGATAAATTGAATTTAAATTGATAATATTATATTTTTTTGTGAATCAAGTAGCCTGATGAAGTTACTATACGTAACGAAACGTAGCTAATTTGAATATTAAAAATATTAAATAAAAAAAAAACCGATCTTAAACAACCGGAATTGTCTTCTTATTTAATAAAAGCTGAGATCTGAATTTTATCATCTATTGATTTTAAAATCTAAAGCAGTGATTTTTACTTTGTTCAAGGTACTGACTCCCAGCAGTCTCATATGCTTATTCAATGAACCCTTCTCAATAGGAAAAATAATATTAAATATAATAAAATATTTTTTTCAAATTCAAATATATATTTTCATTCACAGGTAATATAAATCAGCGGTGTGTATAGATCTCCATCGAACCCCTGGAGATCAATCGAACCCGGATTAAGAACCACTGGTCTATAGTTTTCCATGCTATAACTAAATCATTGTTTCCCAATCTTTTTTTGCTATATCCTAGCAGTCACCCAAGTGGTAATAAGGAGAGAAATGTGGAATATATTTCTATAATTATATTTACCACTTAAAAAATCCAATTGGTGGTGTGTAGGATTTAAATTATGGATTTAATGGTCCGTGAAATCGAAAAGTTTTAGAGCCTCTGCTATATCTTATGCTAATCTTTCTGCAATTCTTACTTATATCATAGTTATAACATAAATACCTTTAAAATAGCTACAAAGAGTTCCAATCTAATGACTAATAGATAATTTATAATTTAAATTTCAATGATCTATTTATTGAGTGCATAGTACGGAATTGATAAAAAAAATCATTTTATGCTAAAATGTTCATAAAATTATACAAATATAAGTCAAATTCTAATATAGATTTTGATCATGATATTTGATTCCTCGATAAAAAACCTACATACTAAATATCCCAAGAACTACGGTTTTCCCGGCATCACGATTTTAAGACGGATTCATCATTCCTATTGATCTCAATGAATTAAAACGAAAAGTCCCTTTTAGGAACATAAATAATTGATAAAATTGCAATTTCTATTTTAAATTTCGGTTTTAATTTAATTCGCAAATAAATCGGGGTATATTTAAATAAAAAATTTTAAACATTTTCATATGAGATTGGGGGGCTATTATGGGATGTAAACTATTATTTTTTTTTTTTTTAATAATTAATAACCAAAGGATCAAATGTCAGGGATATTTTGTCTTAGAAATATTTTGATTCGTCGATATTTTGTCGAGAGATTAAGACGCCTGAGACGTGTTATATGTATCTTGAAGTCCAGTCTAGTGTTTCAATTTTTTTTCTCAATTAATGAAAAATTAGCCCAAAAAATTTACTATGATTGTTTGGGGATCACTGTTTATAGACCCCCCACTGGCACCCTACGCCTGGATCCTTTGTACATAGTTTTTTAGCACAAAAAAAATGAAGACTTGGATGTAAACAATTACATTATTTTTTTTTAATAATTGATAATCAAAGGATCAATTGTCAGGGATATTTTGTCTTAGTGATATTTTGTTCGTGGATGTTTTGCCATGAAATAAAGACGTCAGAGACGTGTTATATGTATCTGAGAATCCAGTCCAATATTTTTAAAATTTTTTGTCAAGTTTAATGAATAATTAGTCTAAAAAATTTACTATGAATGTTTGGGGACCACTGTTTACAGATATAAGGTTCTTTAAGTACCTTGACGTATCTAGAAGGATGAAAAAAATCTCTTCTTCTGGGAATTTTGCCAAATTAATGTAGGATTTGAGCTTTGAAATAAAAATCGACTATGAAGTTGGTGCTCCTCAACAGATGAATCCATTATTTAACTGGATCTCATATTCATAGTCAGTGACCCCTAAAATCTTCAAATTTTGTGCATTTTTCAATAAGAAATTCGTTTAATTTATCACCTTAGTACAGTGGTTCTTAGCTAGGGTTCGATCGAACCCGAAGAGTTCGATGAGTTAGTCTCGCGGGTTCGGCGGTGGTTAAGACCTACATATTAATACATTTGAAAAATTATATTTTATTTTTCCGGGGCCATTGTTTACAGATATAAGGTCCTTAAAGTCCCTTAACGTACCTAGAGGTACGAAAGAAATCTCTTCTCCTGGAAATTTTACCGAAACCATGCAGGATTTTAGCTTTAAAAAAAATCGACCATGAAGTTGAGCTCCTCAACAGATGAGTCCTTTATTTAAAGGGATCTCATATTCATAGTCAGGGACCCCAAAATCTTCAAAATTTGTGCATTTTTCAATAAGAAATTTGTTTAATTTATCACCTTAGTACAGTCGTTCTTAATTGGGGTTCGATGAGTCAGTCTCGCGGGTTCGGCGGTGGTCAAGACCTACGTATATATTTGAAAAATTATTTCTAATTTTTCCGATCAAAATCCAGACATAACTCATAGTTCTGTACATGTTTGTACATTTACGATGTACCTACTGAATTATGGAACATCCTATAGAATGATTCGTTGAACTAGCGGTTCTTTGC
Organism: Sisyra terminalis; assembly: GCA_958496175.1. Lineage (NCBI taxonomy): Eukaryota > Metazoa > Arthropoda > Insecta > Neuroptera > Sisyridae > Sisyra > Sisyra terminalis. The sequence continues at coordinate 6,888,532 of OY292277.1, read as the reverse complement.
GTTGGGTGGAGGAAACGAAAAAACATTCTCACTCTTCGTTCTCTTCGACAATGAACTTGACTCAATCGTAGACCATTAACGCGAAGACCATTCACCACAAATCACATTCCCAGTTGTCGAGATGAAAATCATCTCTTGCATTTATAATGCGTTTAGTTAACCAAAGTGCATCTAAACTATCGATTCAACAATTACATCAAACAAACGAACAACTCTCTGAAAATTTTCACCACCAAACCAGTGCTTCTAAAACGGATTTTCCATCAAACCTTTACAAGGTAAGTGTTTTCCTATTTGTCAATTTGCATATAATCTACAAAAAAAAAAAAGTAAAATCGCTTTGAGATCGACAAAAATAAACGAGAGGAAAGTCGATGACGTTTAAAGATCGATTTCTATGACTAATCATTTAGTGAGTACCTCATTTTTCATTTCAAACAAATTGCTATTGTGTCGGAAGACATAAAAGAAAATAATTTTTTTTTGTAGGATTTTTAATTGATTTTTTTTCAATGATCGATTAATCGAAAAAAAAAGGTTCAACATTGGTGAAGCGTAGTTCAAATATGTTAGAGAGAAGTAAATCAGGCCATGCATTTATAATAAAATACGAATACATTTTACACGTAGACTGGTAATCGGTTAGGTTGACGGAAAGTAAACTAGCGTTAATGAAGAAATAGAAGAAATTTATATGTTTAAATTGCAAAGCATCGTTTTTATTGGATTTTGAGCAATAAATCCTAATGATATCCGAATAGAAATCATTATGTGATCATCAAAAATCAATTGAACTTATTTCTTGATATAAAAACGATACATAAAAACCAAGCAATTTGATGTTTACCACAAAATTGATTGATAAATTCCTTATGTAAATCGGTTTTTGTAAGTTTTGGAAAGTTCTCAAAATATTCCGTTATTTTCATGAAAAACTACAATTATTTCTCAAAAATTATTGTTCTTACATAAACGTAGGTTTTCAAAAAATTTCCCGTAAAACTCTTCTTTGTATCAAAGAACTTACATATTAATTTTCATTTAAGTATATGTACTTAAGTTGCAATCTTTTCTTTCACAAATATCTACAATATTCATAGAATTTTACTTTGAACTTTTTTTTTTAAAATAAGAAGACAATTCTGGTTGTTTAAGATCGTTTTTATTATTTAATATTTGTATTATTCAACTAGCAGATCCCCGCGACTTCGTCTGCGTAACGTAGGTGTAGATTATATTTTCTTTTTAAATTTGCTATTTGTAGTGTTATATGAAAATTATTTTTTTCTTATTTCTTTTACGAAAAACATAATCATACTTAAAAACACTATTTTGTCAACTTTAATAAATACAAATTTAATAAACTGTTACTTAGAATAAAATAGTTGTATATAATGATCAATTAATTTTCTATGTATTTTATATATATATAAAGGTTTATATTTCAAAGATCCAATTTTTTAAACTTTAAATTGAATTTATTGTGCTTTTTATTAGTTCAAATAAAAATATTTTTACAGGTTATTTTATAACTTTTAATTACCTTTCCTATGATATATAACTCATCTGTCTAGTGTAAAAATTTCTGTTTTCATCCCTAGGGAATACCTTCCCTTATTATTTTTTTGGAATGATAAGTAGCCTATAGTATGTGGAAGATTGTGTTTTATCTTAATACCAAATTTCATTAAATTCGGTTGTTTCCTTCTTTAGTTAAATCGGGACACACAGACAGACAGACAGACAGACAAAAATTTTAAAAATGTTAAATTTGGAATAAGGGCCTCTTGAAACAAATATTTACCCTAAAATTGGGTTCAAAATCGAAATGTACAGACAGACGTAAGAATTTTATATATTAGTATAGATTAGCTACGTTTCGTTACGTATCGTAACTTCATCAGACTTCTTGATTCACAAAAATAAAATAAAATTGAAAATATTTTATTTTTGTGATTCAAGAAGTCTGATGAAGTTACGATACGTAACGAAACGGAGCTAATTGAATAATAAAAATATTAAATAAAAAAAACCGGTCTTAAACAATCTGAATTGTCTTTTTATTTAAAAAAAAATAAAAGTTAAGATCTGAATTTTATCATCTATTTACTTTGAAGTTCTTTAGGGCTTAGATCTTTAAAAAATTAACCATTCTTAATGAATTTGTGACAAAACAACCCCCAGTTCTAAGGCAACGATTCTAATGGGTAGGAATGTGGAAAAATAATCAATTATTCGTTCTATAAAAATTGATTTTACTAATCGATTTTATTATTAAAAAAAAATCGATTCAGAAAGGGCTCTTTCAGGCTCGCAAGTGTATTTATTATTTGGAAAATTGCATTGTTGTATATAGGTACAAGATTTTTTTTTTCAGAGCTTTATATGTAAGAACTAATATCATAAGTTGGCAAAAATACATAAGAAAGTTACGAAAAGTTACGATACAAACTTGCATATCGAAGATAATGAACATTAGATCCATTCTTCTAGAAAATAATACTTTTAAAAACTAAAAAAGCACAATAGGAACCTATCGAAAAAAAATTCAACATTTAAAGCCTGAAATTTAGTTTTTTTTTTCATACAATGCCATCTACATGTAATTCCCCTGTCCATGTAAACATGATCGTAAAATTTTCAAACTAAACTTTTCAAAACTTAATCCAAGAAACCTATTAAATATGAGCCAATTTTATTGGCTGAAATCAATATCTTAACTCTTATTGGTTCTTGATTAATTATTGAAAAATGGACGCATTAGGGAAGAGAATGTGATTGGTACTTAACAATAAGCGAGTTCAAAGCCTACTATATCAAAATAAAAAACAACTAAGATTGGTCAAGCAATGAAATAATTCATACTTTCCATGACAGATGGAAATATTTGATTTTCCCATTATTTTTATAGCAAAAATGAAAAATATTTTCCTTCCACAGATCTGAGTTTTAAATATCTGCATTTCTCCAAAACAAATAGAAATCAATTTTCCAAACAAAATGCAGGCAAAAATTTCCAAACAATTTTACTTTCTCTTCTCCCATAAAACATGTAGATACAAGAAAGTCTAAACACTTAAAACAAGGTAACCACTTGGTGTTCCAGGTGCCCAATTAGAACCCATCGAAAATGAGTGCCGCACTGGCCGCACTACCGGCCTCAATTTTGGGTGCCGCCACCAACGCCTATGGGTCCATTGCCATTTTTCTTCCGGTCCTGGCCGCCGCCATTGCCTACTTTCAATACGAAATGCTCGATCCCGAATCACGACCAATCGACGTTTCCCCGGAAATCATGTTCGACGAATATGATTTCATAGTGGTGGGTGCCGGATCTGCAGGTATCATAAACCGTCTAAAATATTCTTCGACCAGTTAAAAATTACAACTTCCCCAAATTATTTAGGTGCGGTTGTGGCGAATCGCCTGTCGGAAGTGGAAAATTGGAATGTCTTACTTTTAGAAGCTGGCGGCGATGAAACCGACATCAGTGATGTACCACTGATGGCCGGCTATCTACAATTGAGCAAACTCGACTGGAAATATAAGTCCGAACCGCAACCAAATGCTTGTCTTGGTAAGATTTATATTCAAAGAAATTCCAAAGAAAGTGATTAATTTTTTATTGTAATTTTAGCGATGGTCAATGGGCGCTGCAATTGGCCACGGGGTAAAGTTTTAGGTGGATCATCAGTGCTGAACTATATGCTTTATGTTCGTGGAAATCGGCTCGATTATGATCTATGGGAAGCGCAGGGTAATCCTGGATGGGGTTTCAAAGATGTGTTGCACTACTTTAAAAAATCGGAAGACCAACAAAATCCGTTTTTGTCTAGGACTCCATACCATAGTACAGGTGGTTATTTGACAATAAGCGAAGCTCCTTGGCACACCCCATTGGCGGCGGCTTTTGTACAAGCCGGGGTTGAACTGGGCTACGAAAATCGAGATATTAACGGCGAATTTCAAACGGGGTTTATGATATCACAGGGTACCACACGGCGTGGAAGTCGTTGCAGTACCGGAAAAGCATTTCTTCGACCAATTCGCCTACGTAAGAACCTCCATATCACCATGAATGCATATGTTACCAAAATCCTAATCGATCCGATGCAACGTCGTGCTTATGGCGTGGAATTTATGCGGGAAGACAAATTCCATCGGGTGATCGCCACCAAAGAAGTCATCCTTTCTGGCGGATCAATCAATTCCCCACAACTACTGATGCTTTCCGGAATTGGGGCCAAAGAAGATCTAATCCGACACAAAATCCCAACAATCAGCAACTTGCGGGTCGGATATAATCTGCAAGACCACGTTGGACTTGGTGGACTCACATTTCTCATCAACCAACCAATCGGAATCGTCGAATCTCGAATTCATTCCATTACTAACGTAATGCAATATGCAGTTCTAGGTCAAGGACCTTTAACAGCTCTTGGCGGAGTGGAAGGCCTGGCGTTTGTCAACACAAAATACGCCAACAAATCCATCGACTTTCCCGACATTGAATTCCACTTTGTGCCGGGTTCAACCAATTCGGATAGTGGCCGACAATTGCGCAAAATGCACGGCATAACCGAAGAGTTTTACGACAAAGTTTTCGGTCCCATTAACGACAAAGATGCGTGGAGCGTGATTCCTGTTCTACTACGTCCGCGCAGCCGGGGCTACATCACCTTAAAAAGTAAAAACCCATTCGACTATCCCCTAATCTACCCCAACTATTTCCAAGATGATTTCGACATGAAAACATTGGTGGAAGGCGTAAAAATCGGGGTGGCCCTAAGTAAAACCGATTCATTTCGCCGATTTGGAAGCCAAATAAATCCATACAAATTTCCGCAATGTGCCCATTTGCAAGACTATTCGGATGCCTATTGGGAGTGCATGATTAAGTACTATTCCATGACAATTTACCATCCGGTGGGCACTTGTAAAATGGGTCCCTACTGGGACGCGGATGCTGTTGTCGATCCACAATTACGAGTCTATGGGGTCACAGGACTTCGCGTAATTGATGCCAGTATAATGCCAACGCTGGTCAGCGGAAATACCAACGCACCTGTTATAATGATAGCCGAAAAAGGTGCCGATTTAATCAAGGAATATTGGTTCAAAAAATATAAATTCAAACGAATATAAAACCCCAAAAAAACATTAACTTTATATTTGAATGAACTATAGGCAAATTGCTGTACCTGAGTGACAAATACAAAAATGAAATGCCTACCTACCGGTAGGCATAAAATTTGCAAGTACTTAACAAAAAGTGAAACGAATTTAAAGACTTTCCCACGAGAAATTTTATAAGTGCAAGTTTATGAAAGTGTTAATTTTCAAATGCAACAATTGAAAGCTTTAATTGCAACCATTAGTGAATATATATTTAACTATTTATTGAAGAAAAAACTTAGATTATAGATCTCAAATTTCAAGTGTAGCACCAATTAAGTATTTATGTTATTTATAAATAATTGTTAGGAATAAATAAACCATTTTTTTTTGGTAAATGTTTATATTTAATTTTGTTATTATTGAAGCCATTGCAATAACAATAATTATTATTATGTAAGGTAGGTCAAGGTGAATTTTACTATCGAAATAAATACAATTCGAGATTGTTCTACTTTAGTTTAAGTTCATTGCCATGCAATTCAAAGCCTACTATTACTTAAAGCTTTATATTTTCTGGATTATGATTCATATAGGTAGATCAAAGTCAATTTTTTAATTTAATTAAATTTAAATTTGGATTTAGTAGTACCATTAGATGAAGTATCATTTTCAAAGGCTTTTGTACTAGTCTAAGGAAATAAAAATTAGATACATTTAGAATGCACTTCATTTATGATTAGTAAGCAAATTTCGTATAAAAATTTTTTATACGGGAGGAGAAGGGAATGAATTTGACTTTGATGGAAATTTAATAGCGAAGTGGTGTAAAAAATTGCAATTTTTAACAAAATTATCCTACAAAAAACACCCCCGCTCTTCTGTGGTATTCATTAATTAAAACTGGAAATTAAAATTTAAAGTTTTATTAGATTAAAAGGTTTAAAATAATATAAAATTTTGGATTTGTTTACTAAGGAAATGGGGACCGTTAGAGGCCGAAGCTTTTACAAGATGATCGGAGCTTTCAAAGTTTAGTTTCACAAAAATAATTTCTTCTTCAAAAGTTTGCTTAGGTCCCACAAAATATTCATTAATTTCTACACGAAAATCCTTATTTTATTCAAAATAATTGTCCTTATTTCCTATATTTTTGACATCTGATACCATGTCAAAAAAATTGTTCATTTTTTGAGCAAAATTCGCCATTAATTATTTTTATAGATCTTTGTCAGATGTGAAGTGCTGCTCAACATCATTTCTTTCATTTTTCTGTGTGGCCAGGGGAATTACAATGCAGTTAGATCACTTGGTATGGCTCTATTTTAATATAATTTTATATGGGGTAAAAATTTTATATGGGCCAAACTGGTAGCTTTTTCGGGACCACATACCAGAAAACTATAAGATCATCAACTTTAAAACCAACAGGAAGATTGTGACAGGAATACTCAATTTAACTATTCTCTCTCATAAAAAAAATTAAAGCAATGTAACTAAAACTATTATCAGCTGAAACAATTGATGATAAAATTCAGATCTCAGCTTTTATTAAATAATTGAAATTAGCTACGTTTCGTTACGTATCGTAACTTCATCAGGCTTCTATAAAAAAATGAAATAATTATGTTTGATTGACATATTTTGTAATTATTTTAATTTTTCACAGAAGCCTGATGAAGTTACCACAGGTAACGAAACGTAACTAATTTGAATATTAAATAAAATAAATAAAAAAAACCGATCTAAAACAACCTGAATTGTCTTCTTATTTAGTTGAAACAATGTATATAAAAATTGAAAAAATTTCTCAATTTTAAACGCTTTTTACAAAAAGAAAAAAAAATTTCAACACCGTACCGGGAAAATTAGCAGCTATTTACAATTGTAATTGAGTCATACGACTTAAATAATTATTCATCAATTAATTTCAGTGGATTAAATTAATTATTCATATTCAATATCACCAATAACTTTACCAAATTTTTCAGCCAAATTGGCAACAAATCTTTAGCCTATACCACCTATAAAGCTAAAAAAAAGATATCCATAAAAAAAAAAATTCTCAGTAAATTGATTTTCGATGGACTTTAACTTCAACGTAAGAAAATAGAATTCCGGGGACTGAACTTTAATTCATTAATACCAATGACGAATGTCTGTACAAAAAAAAAAAATCGCACCACTAAACCAATAATTACGATGAACCGAAAACCTGCAATTAAAGAATCCAAATCTATGATGTCAATTGAACTAAAAATTTTTCCATTCTTTAAAACGAGCAGCGATTTCCATAATGTAAACTTGGAAAAACTAGTCTTATAAAATCCATAAAAATAAAATTATATTTAATGATATACTTTGAGCAGATTCCTCATTCATAATTGGGGGACCACTTGTTTTTTGCTCATTACCACGTGTATCCATTTATCGTAGATTTATTAGGTATACAAAGGCCTTGCTCCATGAAAAACCAACCATTTGGATTACGTGTCGGCTAAAAAAAAATTTTTTTTTTTTCAAAGAGGAAGTGCAATACGAAAACAGAGATCTGCATCATAAGCATTAACGTCCCCCCATTGTTTAATTTTTGCACATGCAAATGATAAATAAAACCAAAACTTGTTCACACATTTTCCACCAACAACTGCATTTTGCGATCAAAGCAGATTTTTTTCATTTTACAAAAAAAATAATAAAAAATAAATGTCATTTTTCATTGCAATCCATTATCGTGCACATCTCGCGCTTTTTTACAACGAAAATCGACAGGAATATGTCACATCTTAATACCACCAATCACAAAATTATTCAAGGGTAAGTTTTCCCAAAAAAATTTTTTTAATTTTCCCAAAAAAAAAAAATCTTTCCAGGCTATCCTGAAACCGTCCCAAAAGCAGCCATGAGTAGTTCAATAATGAAATTGTTTTCAATGTCCCGGATTGCATTGACCTACGGTCCGGGACTTGGTTTCCTCATGTTCCTGCACACCGCCATATTGACAATGCGTCCGGACATCAGCGACCATGAAAATCGCGTGCACGACATCAAATTGAATCATTTGCATGAAACCTACGATTTTATAATAGTAGGCGGTGGATCAGCGGGGGCGGTTTTGGCCAATCGACTATCGGAGATTCCGGAATGGAAAATTCTTCTGTTGGAAGCCGGAGGCGATGAAACCATCATGTCCGACGTACCCCTTATGTTTCCAATGCTTCAACTTTCCCCACTGGATTGGCAATTTAAAACCGAACCATCCGACGACTATTGTCTTGGAATGCAAAACTATCAGTGTAATTGGCCACGTGGGAAAGTTCTTGGTGGTTCCAGTGTACTAAACGCCATGCTTTATGTTCGCGGCAATCGCCGCGACTATGACCAATGGTCCGCCATGGGTAATCCGGGTTGGAGTTACGATGAAATTCTCCCCTACTTCCGTAAATCCGAGAACATGGCCATTCCGGCATTCCAAACCAATTACCATGGCACCGGAGGATATCTTAGCGTCGAATACTTCCGATTCTACTCCCAACTATCCAATTACTTCCTACAAGCTGGACAAGAATTAGGATACGAAGTTGGCGACATAAACGGGTACCAACAAACCGGATTCATCCTATCACCCGGTACCCTAAAAGACGGGCTGCGATGCAGCACAGCTAAAGCATTCCTGCGTCCCATCAAAGACCGACCAAATTTACACATTTCCCTCCATTCCCACGTCGAAAAGGTCCTTATCAACGAAAAAACCAAACAAGCCTATGGAGTCCTCTTTAGTAAACACGGCGTAGCCCATCGGGCCTACGCCGATAAAGAAGTAATCCTCTCAGCTGGAAGTCTACAAAGTCCTCAGTTACTAATGCTATCAGGAATCGGACCAGCCGAACACCTAATCGAAAATGACATAATCCCGGTAATTGATGCACCAGGAGTGGGTGAAAACATGCAAGACCACGTCGCCATGGGTGGCGCCACATATCTGGTGGAGACCCCAAAAACCGGGGATGGTGACACCGGAATGTATAGTTTCATTTTACCAAAAGTTTTCACCCTGGAAACTATCAAGGAGTTCCTCAACGACTATTCTGGACCCATGTATGGATTACCGGCTTGTGAAGTGATGGCTTTTGTTAAAACAAAATACGCGAACGTGAGCGATGATTGGCCCGATATTCAAATGTTTTTGCAATCTTATTCCGATAGTACCGACGGAGGATTGTTCAGTAAACGAGTCGGAGGGATACGAGACGATTATTATGCAGCGGTTTACGAAAATATCTTATACAAGGATGCCTATAGTATTTTGCCGTTACTGATGCGACCAAGAAGTCGAGGACGTGTTTTGCTCAAAGATAAGAACCCATATTCCCATATTTTGGTGTATCCAAATTATTTCTCCGATCCTTATGACATCAAAGTTCTGGTAAGTGATTCCATTTTTCAAATCAATATTTAGTTAGAATTCAAGGTGATCCATTTTTTTTTTGTAGGTGGAAGGTGCCAAAATTGGGTACCGGATTTCCCAGATGCCAACAATGCAAAGCATCAACGCAACAATCAACCCCAATCGTATTCCAGGATGTGCCCATCTGGAATTTCTTTCGGATGAGTATTGGGAGTGCCAAGCTCGGCATTATACAATGACCATTTATCATCCGGTGGGAACTTGTAAAATGGGTCCAACCAGTGACCAACAAGCGGTGGTCGACGCCCGACTTAACGTGTATGGTATCCGGAATCTTCGCGTGGTTGATGCCAGTATTATGCCTTTGATTGTCAGCGGTAACACCAATGCACCGACGATAATGATCGCCGAAAAAGCGGCCGATATGATCAAGGAAGATTGGGAGACCAGTGATCGATTTTTGAAAATGGCTAATTGGTTTGAACACTTTGATTTCTGAGCGATGACCAAAGTTTTCGTTATTGTATGGAAAAAAATAATTTAGGGATGTTATTCCTCATGAAAAGCCAAGCACCTCTAAAAGTCAATGCCTAATTTTATAATTTGAAGCAAATTTTTTAAGTATAAGCTAAGGGAAAGAGTTGAAGTTATTTGGTAGGGCCATAGAAAAAAATGGTCGGAATACGTAATCGGTACGATTATTAATAAAATTAACTTATACTTCAGAAATTTGTTATCAAGATATCAAATATCTCGTCAATAATAAACCATGAACTTTACGAATTTGTGAAGAATTCCATTCTTAAAATTTGCCACGCAATAACGAAGAATTCCGTTGATCAAAAATAAAAGAAAAGGACACAAGAAATCCGATTCCAAAGAAACGCAATGCGAAATCAATAAAACTAATTTATCTTCCAACTAAATTCCAATTAACATTCATTCTCCATTAATCCATCATTATTGACAGCGAATTCAAGCAATTAATTGACTCCAATATCCATTAGAGAAAAGTTAAAAAAAAAATAAGAAAATCATTTAAAATCCCCAAATCATCAATCAATTATCCAACAAATGGTTCAAGTCGAATAGTTAATGTTTGCACAAAATTTCATCAAAGTTCAATTTTCGAATAAATTTAGTGGAAAGTGCTTAAATGTGATTCTAAAAAGTGTTAATTTAAGTGTTGGAATGATCATTTTAATACATTTTATTTGCATTGTAATTAATTTGGACAAATAGTTACTAATAAAACATAGTTTTTTTTTATTTTGTTTTTGGTGATTTTTCAAATTGTTTTTGGCCTTTATTTTCGATTGATTACCGAAATTAGTTGGGTTTAATCGATTTGGAAAGAAATAAAATGATGACGAAGCAAAAAAATAAATGTTGACAAGTGTTTAGTGGTCACGAGATTAAATACCAAATTTCTAAACAAAAAATTTTTGTATAAAACTTTGGTCTAGACCGCAAATATGTTTTCTGTATAAAAAAGCGTTATTCAGTTATCAACAAGGGCTGGATGCAACTAGCCGGGTCGGTAAAATCATTGAACTTCCATTGGGGATCAGGAATTTAGTTCAGGTTGGGAAAAAATCACAAAGATGGCACTTCAGTGACTATAGGATTGGGTTAAATCTAAGACAGTATTTTTAAACTTTTGTGGTAGACACAGGGTTGATTTTTTGACGTGCTACTTCTTAAGGTGCAGGAAAAAGTACCCTCAAGGCCGTCAATTCATTAACGCTATCTAGTAGTAAAGTGGAACACTAAAATAGATACTTTTCCGGAATACCAAAATTCTAAACAAAAAATGTTTGTATAAAATTTGGTTTAGTAACGAAAATACGTTTTCTGTATAAAAAAAGCGTTATTTAGTTTTCAACAAGGGCTGTATGCAACTTGCCGGATCGGTAAAATCATTGAACTTCCATTGGGGATCAGGAATTTAGTTCAGGTTGGGAAAAAATCACAGAGATGGCACTTCAGTAACGATAGGATTGGGTTAAATCTAAGACAGTATTTTTAAACTTTTGTGTTAGACGCAGGGTTGATTTTTTGAAGTGCTACTTCTTAAGGTCCAGCAAAAGATACCCCCAAGGCCTTCTATTCATTAACACTACCTAGTAGTAAAGTGGAACACTAAAATATATACTTTTCTGGATCAAATTATCTACTAATTGTGCCAGTAAAACAGTAAAGATATAAAAATAACTGATGACTAAATTTATTTTTTTTTATCTAATCTTTATAGCAGTTTTAACCAAAATATTCCTCCGTCAAAGTTATAGAGGCCCCATTATCCTAATGTGCAATCCAATAGACTAAAGATTAAAATCGGGGTACAAAGTAATTGGGGAGAAAATAAGCAATAAAAATATGGAAAAAGTTTCCTGGAAAAGTTAAATTTAAATTGCCAAATTTACAAAGTTTCCTTGACAAAGTTTGAATATATCCTAATATTTTTCATCAAAAAGCAAGTGGAAGCATTTTGTTTCGGTCAAAAAGTTTAAAAATTGGATCAATAACAATTAAACTTCCTCTGATTCTACTTACATTTTATTTAAGTTAATTTTGCCCCAATTTCCTCTACTTCCTTAATTCTTTATCTCCCGCCCCATATGATTGTTTAGCTTGACCATTTCTATAGAAAGCTTTAATGTACCCTTTTGGGAACCACGCTATAATCTTTCTGTTAAACTTATTTTCCACTAATGTAAGATTGCAATTCTTATTCTTCCTTTTTTCTTGGATATTTCCAATTTTTTTTTTCTCTTATAGCATCCAATCTTCATTCGATCTTGATTTCACCCTTTTTTAGTGCATATTTGCATGCATATTTTGGTATTTTCATAGTGCATATAATCCGATGTCTAGTAATAAAAGATGGTCCGTAAAAAACGTTTACCATAAGAAGAGTGTGGGACTTCTGAAAATGTATCATAGGGGATGAAAAACCTTCGAAAAACAGGTGTCTACTTTCCTAGATCCACTGTGAAAAAAATATAAAAATTTGTTCATACATTTTTTGCGTTTTAAGAAAATTATTTGATTTTGAAAGAGGTACAAATTTAGAAGGGGTACGAAAAAAATTCGAAAAATACAGCGTCTTTTATGAATAATTCCCAAAAAAAATCTATGAATTTAAAGTACAGTAAGAATTCTTCCTTTCAGCCAATCCAGTCTATCCCTGATTAGGTTCTTTAAGTCTAGATATCCTCTTGTTAACACATAAATTCCTCTAGTTAATTAGTTCAGATTGTTTATTTCATTTTTCCTTCCTGCATTTTAGAGTTTTCCAGTTTTCCTTCTATAACTTCAAGACTGAAATGATAGATATTGATGGAATTTTGGTATCTTAAAGTTTTTTTTTTTCGGATCATCAAGTACTTTCCTGCCCTTCCAAGAAGGGCAGAAGGGCGATCTCAAGAAAAGTAGAGATTCAAACCATTAGCTTATAGATCCAGGAATGGATTTCTGGAAACTTCACCAAAAAGTAAACAGAACGCTAGAGGAAACAATTCCATACTACAAAAAACCAAATCTATTCGAGAATAAGTTTTTTAGAGCAAAATTAAGAAGAGATTTTCAACTAATTTCATGTGAAACTTCATGTAAAAGTTACCAAGAAAATCAAGGCCGAGTTTTTTTTATTATAAACTGTTCCCAACTTAGAAAAAAACTATTATTTTTTAAGGTAAAAATAAAATTAAGTGGTTCGAAAGGAATAGTTAAATCTTGCACAAACGATAAAACTAATAAAGATATTTTCGGCAAAAAATCATAAAAGGTGATTGACATAAAAGATAATATTAATTAGTGACCAAATTTCACTGCCCGTAATCAGCGATAAAGCTTCAACAAAATGACGAGGTCACTAATTGACTCTACTTTTACGAATTTTCAATCAAAATTATATCAAATATATTTTCCACCAAAATATCCTTCAATATCTACGCAAGTTCACCATTTTCCTGCCCCAATTTGTCAATCTCTCACTGTCCTAAATTTTCCATCGTAAAGCTGGGTCATTCTCGTGGAGGTTCCAATTTTAAAGCCTATTTTTTCCAACTAATTCCACCAAAAAAAAAAAAAACCCAGAAAAAAAAAAATATTTCAACAGGGAAATTCCGACCTATTGAATAATTAGGAAAAAAAAGCCTTGGTATAAAGTACTATGGAAAAAAAATTAAAGCTTAATGAAAAATACGCAAAACATTTATTTCAATCACCCAAATACGAACAACAAATGATTCGATTGAAAATTGATATGCTAATTAATAATCTTTATGCGTCATTGAAATAAAATATCATTCGTATACTATGTGTTTTTTTTTTTTTTTTTTGTTAAACAGAGATTTATAATTGAAATACTTGCGTAAATAAACCAGGCACTTAGACGTTCTACAAATGAATTAAATAATAATTCATGGAAATTATTTAACCTCTTCGATAATAATAAATCAAACTAATGTTCCCATTTTATTATTTTTTTTTTCAATTCAAATTCCACATATAAAAATAACCAAATTAGATGATTTGACAATATTTCAGCATAATTTTAAGCACTCGGGGTTATTATTCCAATTTCCAATATAATACGAACATCGTTCGACTAATTTCAAAGTAAAATTATTGTTTTTTTGGAGTCAAAGTCAATGTATGTTTCACATTACTATACCAAATTTTTGAGTTTAATTCACCCATTGTTTGGGTTCATGAACGATTAACTAAAGTTTTGAAAAAAAAACACACTTTGTAAAATTTCCAAATTAATATATTATTCAAATGAAAATTGTTAAGAAAATATCAACAAATATAAAAAAAAAACTTTAAAAATTTGACCAAACTAATCATTCAATAAACCAAAGACACAATAGAAATTTCAATTTTGTTGTTTCAAATTAATGAAAATTTAAATTAGTAAAAAAGCAGAAAATTCCATAAAACCGTCTAAACTTACAAAAGATAAGAATTAAGTAGCTGGTAACTACGTCACCAGAATATTGTGGAGATATACCTAATAGCAGTAATATTTGATATAGCATAAAATATTACACTTAAATACTTAAAATTCTACCAATTATGAACTTCATATTGTTTATTCAATATATATTGCATTGATAAAGGTCAAATTGATCTATTTTTTTTGGCATCTTCTTCTATTATATCTATTTTTGGTGAATTTTTTAACCAGGATCTTCTGCTGACGCTTATATATCCTGTCTTGTATTTTCCCCTGCCTACGGAATTATTTCTTTCTTCCTTTTCATCTTTCTCTCTATTATTGTGAGTAATATATATTTTGTAACCGACCTACGAAATTCTAAAATGAACATAGCGATAAAGCTATAGTTTGAGAGCTTCCTATTTTAGAGATATAAAAAAAAATATTTTTTGTTTTCGATTAATTTCGTCGAAATCTATAAGAATTCGTCTTCTAATCGTAGCGCCGGAAGAATCGTAGTTTTGCCAGATAACTCGGGATATTTTGTGTATACAATATATAAAATATATTGCAGTCCAATTTATTAACATAAACTTGAACAGAAGTTCAAACAAAATATTCGTGACGTATTGCCCAGATACGTATTTCGATTGCCAAGCAATTCTTCCACAGTGGTCATCAAGTATGGTAACTGCTTTGTGAATCATCACAAAGCAGTTACGGAGTGATCCAAACTACTTGACGACCACTGATGAAGTTTGCTTGGCAATCGAAATACGTATCTGGGCAATACGTCACGAATATTTTTGTTTGGACTTTTGTTCAAGTTTATGTTAATAAATTGGACTGCAATATATTTTATATATTGTATACACAGTATAACTGTTCAAAGTCAGCGAAAAAATCTTATTTCGGGATATTTTGTCAAGACTTTTTTGTCCTCAAGATATTTTGTCGGGGGACAAAATATATCACAAAGGATTTTACAGCAGGCTTCGTTCCAGGATACCTTGGTATCCACAGACCCACTGTTGTAAACAATTATCGTTTTTTTTATCCAAAGAAACCCATTGAAAAAAGTGAATAAAAAAGGTTAATTTTTCAATTTTTAAGTATCGATACCTCATAAATTAAGCAAAATATCAAAACAATTTTTTTTCGTTTTACTTCGTCAAGATCTATAAGAACTCTTTTTCAAATCATGGTGCCGGAAAAACCATAATCTTACAAAATATTTCGTCGTCGGGATATTTTGTTCATGTATATTTTGGGGATATTTTTTTTTGGGATATTTTGTCGAGGGATCAAATATATGTCATAAGAAGTTTTTAGCAGACTTCGTTCCCTGGACCTCTTGTTTAAAGAATTTTAAACACAAAGTCAAAAAAAAAAAAGAAATAAGTGGAGCCGCCGTTGTAAACGATTATTGATTTTATCTGGAGAAATTTGGAAAAACAAGAGAAATCCATTTAAAAAAAGCGAAAAAAAATGTACATTTTTCAATTGTTAAGTATCGATATCTCGTAAACTAAACGAGATAACCAAAAAAAAAAAGTTTTATTTTTTTGTTTTACTTCGCCAAGATCTATACGAATCCATCGTCAAATTATGGCACAGAAAGAAGCATAATCTTGTCAAATATTCCAATTTCGGGATATTTTTTTGAAGGATATTTGGATATCCGGGGATCAAATATCGTAGGACCAAATCTTGGAAACGAATCAAACAAGTGGGTTCCAAATGCGAATCGTATGGTATCTAGTTGTACCTCAAAACAAGGTATGTTCCCTATTACTAAATTATAAATAAAATTACACCCCTTGTTTTGATGCACAACTAGATAGCTTACGATTATCACTAATTGGCTAGTATCGCCTTAATATTGATGTTGCAATCGGTACGAGGATTCAGATCATAAATATATTTTTTACCTTTTGAGTGCATTTCATCAATAGTAGCGAGGATTTAAAACTTTTTTTAAACTAAATTTGGAATCCTGGATTTTAATGTCTAGTTTCATATAAAGGGATAAAAGAATCTTCAGGATATGACTCATTAAGCTGATTTTCTCTATTTCAAAATTGTTATAAAAATTGATAGTTTTGTAAGTTTTAATATAAATCTGGTTCATGATTTTTAATATTTTCTTGAGTATTCTATTTAACCTCGCAGCTCTTTTGTTTTTTGAATCCCTGGATGACAAATTTTTTTTTCATAAGTAATCCATATGACATTAGAAAGATACCAGTAGTATCCAACGATGGACTCTTTGCGTAAAAATAATATGCCAAATTTTTTTTTCGGTAATTACAACATTCTTAAGAAACTAATTTAAACCTTAAACCCCAAAGTTTTAAAGTCCAACAATAAAAATAAAAAATAATCCACGTAAACGAATACCAATGCAACAATTAATTACGACGAGAAGAAAAGTAGTGGTTGATCGTTAAATTAAAGTGAGCAATAAAATATAAAAAGCCATTTGTCATGCATTCGCAATAATGCATAGAAATGCAAATAATAATTAACCCTTAGTTAGTCCAGCCAATAGTAATTACGCACCTTAATTACAATACATTTCTGCAAGTATATGTAGACATAGTATTTAAAGTAATTATTTAATCCAGCAATTACCAACAATAAAGACAATACCACACCAATTAACCAAATTTTAGGTAATATTTCTGCATATAAATACGAAATTTGGACAAAGAAGTATTTGAAATATCATTTTTTTTTTCGGGAGTGTATTGCGAAAAAAAAAAGTTATTAAAAAAAATTGCGTTTTGGTAAATATATATATATATTTTTTAAGTGCAAATTATTTTCCTTATTATACTAATTTGCTCTTTGGTGAAACATTGCGTGTTGGCAATCAATGTGATTTGTGCTATATATCATCAATATTATTCATTTTATGCAAATTTTACGCAAGAAAATTCTTTGATTAATACGGAAACGTGAGCCATTTTTTTTTTTTTTTTTTGGGTAATATATACAACTAATAAACAGGAAATCTTAAAAGATGTGAGGACAATAATCCATTAGATTTCAATAAGATAAATCATTTTTATTTTTAAATCTTTACAAGATTCCACACTTCCTATGGACGCCTATGGTGAACGTGTGATGGATTTTGCCAAATTTAAAATTTGTTGAATACCTTGAAACCACAAAATCGCATTTTTTTATTTCGTTTTATAAGATTGAGTTAATTATTTTTGGCAGTAATTATTTTCGATATAAAATTAAACTTAATTCAATTTTAGCCTTTGGAAATTGATAGTTAAAAGTATTAATAAAATTTTTTTTCATTGACCTAGTTATTGCGATTGAAACATTAATTCCTTTTAGATATAGCCAAAGTGCATTTCAAAAAAATAACATAAATACAACCTCGGAAAAAAATTTCAGGAATTTCATTTTAATAATCAAAAATTCGTGGAAATAATTTTTTGTTGGTTTGAACCTCCTAATTTCTGTACAAAGTAAAGGGTTAGTACAGGTATTGCTATTGAAATTTTGCGTTTTTTTTTTTGCGCCCACAAGATGCACAATTCTGGTGGCAATATTACCCCTAATATTTCTAACCCCATTATATTGGTGACATTTTCCTTCAGGTCCACGATAAAAGTTGTTTCAAATTTCTCATTTTTTTAAGAATTACTACAGCACATAACTTCCTTTCGTTTTTATTCATAAACGAATATTATCTGCCAAATTGCCTACTGTAGGTCTACTTTTATGTTAAAAAAAAGGTCTTTGACATTTTGACCAAAAATGAGTCTTTATCTGACCAATAACATGAATAATTTCATTCTAAAGTTCAGGAATCCGCTGTGGATTATTTTTATGGACCTGGCTTTTCATGATACCTCAAATCAACGTTAATGAATTGCATGATCTTGATGGCCACATAACATAACATTTAGGAAATTTGATACGAAATTTGATGGTTGAGTCCCATCCTGTTAAAACCATATGTCTTCTTAATGAATATTGCTTAATTCAGACCCCAAAAATTTGGTTATCATCCAACAATATCGATCACAGTTTACGGTTGTAGCTTTAGTAGCAGGATTTTCAAAGAAAATGAGACTTTATCTCATCAATAACATGAATAATTTCATTCTGAAGTTCAGGAATCCTCAGTGGATTATTTTTATGGACCTGGCTTTTCTTGTAACCTCAAATCAACGATGATAAATTTAATGATCTTGATAGCCAATTAACCTCATATCCACGAAATTTGATGGTTTAGCCCCATCCTGTTGAAACCATATGTCCTCCTAATCAATATTGCTTAATTTAGACCCCGAAAATTCGGTTATCATCCAACAATATTGATGACCATTGACGATTGCAGCTTTACTAACAGCATTTTCAAAGAAATAAGATCCAATTAGATCATCTTATCACAATGTACACCAAACAGTGGCTCATTTAAGATGCATATATTTTTCATGAATAATTCGGGGATTTTCAATAATTTTCTTCATTAATAAAGCCACCATGTTGAAAATATGCCTCATTGGAAAATATAATTTTTTGAGAAATCAACAGGTGTTTTTTTTTTTTTTTTTTTTTTTTTTTGATGAAATTGACAAACGAACGACGTTTTAAATGATCCAATGGCTTTAGTTCTTGTATTATTTAAACTTTAACACCTTCAGAACTAAATTTTTGTACTAAAACGCCATATAATAGACATTTTAGAGTCTTCAGCAACCCTTTTACAAATCAAATCAATATTTTCATGTAAACAACCCCTATGATTGTATTTTTCATTGTTTTAATCCTCCACCGAACCTATCTCTTGATTTTTTTCAATAATTCACCAAACCAGTGGTCCGCAACCGGTGTGCCATGGGCCGGGGTCGGACTTCAAAGAAATAAGGGCAAATCCCCCCTCCCCCGACCATAATGCACATCAATCAGTGACTCAATAAGGATGCATAGGTTTCTCATAAATTTTCCTCCCTTTAGATAAGGCACTTTAATTTATTAACATACCCACCAAATTTATAATGATCCCATCGGAAAAGATGGCTTCGTAAAAAACCAACAGGTTGTTTTTTGATGAAATTAACAAATGAACGACGTTTTAAATGAACCAATGGCTTTGGTTCCTGAATTATTTGAACTTCAAATACCTTTAGAGCTTAATTTTTATTTAAAGAAGTCCAACCTGTTGTGAACGTTATCTAATGGACACTTTAGAGCAGTGGTTCCCAACCGATTTTGGATCATGCCTCACCTGGGCATTTCTAAAATCCTTATGCCCTCCTTGAAATATTTAAATTTTGTTATTCAAAATTTAACAGTTTTTCACCTGAGATAAACTTAAAAGGCCATTAAATTGGTATCTAAACTAGTTTCCAAAGAATAAGTCTAGTTATTCCGAAATGGATGAAAAACAATTCACTGTTAATTCATTCTTGATTTATTCCATAGTCTTTTCTTCCATAATCAACCGAAAAATGCACGTCCTGCCCATGGACCACCAAAATATTTTCATGCCCCACCAGTGGGGCCTGTGCCCCACATTGGGAATCACTGCTTTAGAGGTTTCAGTAACGTTTTCCCCAAACCAAATCAATATTTTCATGTAAATAACCACCAGGATTGTAAATTTTTCATGAAAATTTAGTCATTTTAATCATCCACCAAACTGGTCACTTGATTTTTTTTTAGTAAATCGACTAATAGTGCTTTCAGCAGGACGATTATATAAACCATAAAATTCAGGAGATTTTCCAAAAAAAAAAAATCATCAAATTCATAAAATAATTCAACAAATTGAACTCATTGTTATATCGTGAATCAAGATATTTCTATAAACTTTATACATGGCACTTTTTAAATGAAAAAAATCCCTATAGGAGGCACTAAAATGCATCTAGAATGTGTATACAATATAAAGAATATATTGCGGTCCAACTTATGTAGTATAATTTAATATAATAATATATACAAATTATACCATAAACATAAATTGGAACCAAAGTTTAAACAAAAAAATTGTGACGTATTGCCCAGATACGTATTTCGATTGCCAAGCAATCTTCCTCAGTCGCCATCAAGTAGTTTGGATCACTCCGTAACTGCTTTGTGATGATTCACAACATGATCACTTATAATCGACAAACTACTTGATGACCACTGAGGAAGATTGCTTGGCAATCGAAATACGTACCTGGGCAATACGTTACAAATATTTTTGTTTGAACTTTTGTTTAAATTTATGTTTATGGTATGATTTTTATATATTACCTGTTTATATTAAATTATACTGAATAAATTGGACCGCAATATATTCCATATATTGTATACACAGTATAACTGTTCAAAGTCAACGAAAAAATCTTATTTTGATTGCATCTAGAATGGATACCCAAAGATGGCCAAATAAAAGTGCATAAAACACTAGCGTTCTACCCCAAAAATTTTTCCAAACCAAAGAGCAAAAGTACCAAAATTTTCCATTTCCCTTTAATCAAAAATGAACCATTTTTTTGTCGTAGATATAATCCAAAATGAGCGGTGCACCATTGAGTTTTCAATCGTGCAGTACTGGTGCAGCATCAACGTCTCTTCTGACCCAAGTTCTTGGCACCATATTGGCTGCACAATGTACTCTGAAGCCAAATTATCCACCGAATCGTTCCAACAACTATTTGGCCACCTATGATTTTATAATCGTTGGTGCCGGATCGGCTGGTTCGCCTATTGCTGCCCGACTTTCGGATAATCCTGCCTGGAATGTTTTACTAATAGAAGCCGGGGATGATCCAACACTTGATTCCGAGACGCCATTGATGGTTTACAACAATCAATTGACCAGTGGTGATTGGCAGTATTTGATAGAACCGGAAACACGTAGTTGTAAGGCCATGAATAACAATCAATGTCGATGGCCACGTGGTAAAATGTTGGGTGGTAGTAGTAGTATCAATGGTATGCTCTATCAAACCGGAAATAAACGAGATTATGATCAATGGGAAATGCGAACTGGTTTCAGTGATTGGAACTGGAATTCTGTCGAAAGATATTTCAATGCTCATTTTACCAATGAACTTCGTCCTTCAGATGTGGTTCAACGAAATGGTGTCATCGAAAATGAACTAGAAATGTTCAGAAACATACTTTTAAACGCGGCAAGATCCCTAGGTTATCGGCAATACCTATCCCCTACGGATGTATCCCGTTCATATGTAGGATACTCCCGAAGTTTACTTACAATCTATGGGGGAACCCGACAAAACACGGCCCGAGCCTATCTTGCGCCAAGAGCAAATCGCAGAAATTTACATGTCATCAAAAACGGTTTGGTTCGTAAAATCATAATTGATCCAATGCGTCGACAAGCCATCGGTGTCGAATTATTCTTAAACGGCCGCGTAATAAGTATTGGAGCCTCCAGAGAAACCATAATTTCGGCGGGAACCATCAACACTCCGCAACTCCTGATGCTCTCCGGAATTGGTCCAGCAAATCACCTGGCCAACTTCCGAATTCCGGTCATCCAAAACTTACCAGTTGGCCAACACTTGTTCGATCATTCCAACACTATTGTAACAATTAAACTAAAATACCCAAATTCTGTCGATTGGAATATGGCGGTGAATGAAGCGTATTTCCGGTTCGTCAACTCAAAATCGGGCGTTTTTTCTTCGACACAACTGAACAATTTAGTTGGATACATCAATACGGAAAATCCAAGTTCGATTTATCCCGACATGGGATTATACTACATTTACATCCCACAAAACGATAAACTTATGCTCCAGCAATTTTTACGTGGTTCAAATATAAGGGATAACATTGCCAATGCAATGATCCAACAAAATCAAAACTCCCCGTTACTGCTAGTGCTAACAACTTTGCTTCAACCCCTGTCCGAAGGAACTGTTACGCTAAGATCGACCAATCCTTTTGATCCACCAATAATTCGAGCCAACTATAATGCAGCGCCTCAAGATGTCACTCGTATCCGTAAGGCAATTCGCCATATTCAAATGTTACTCAGTACAAGAGCATTCCAGGAGGGCAATGCACAATTGATGCGGTTTAGTTTACCCGAATGCGATTATAATTATCAGTATGACACTGATGGGTATTGGAATTGTTTCATTGAATATTTCACGAGTTCTTTGTATCATCCGGTGGGCACGGCTCGTATGGGCCAGGGACCCGATTCGGTTGTCGATAGTCGACTAAAAGTACGAGGAATCAATGGTTTACGAGTAGCCGATGGCAGTATTATGCCTTATACAGTTGGGGCCAATACAAATGCGCCAATCATTATGATCGGAGAAAAGGCTGCTGATATGATTAGACAAGATAATTCATAAATTTTTTGCTGGGTCCTAGCAAATTTGTTACAAAAGAACATCAGGGATTACACGTTAATTGTATTGAAAAAAAAATCTGTTAAAAATTTTCTGTTATTTCATCTACTTTTGTAAAAGATATTGGAGCAAAAATTATGACGTCAAAGTTATTCCTCATAATTTTTGCACCAAAATCGACAATTTCCAGAATAATAACAAATTTCTTTAAGATTCCATAACTACTTGTAAACAAGAACAACTTGTAAAATTTTTCAAATCATCATGATTTTCTAGGAAGTGCATTGAAAAATAAACCGAAGAGGTTTGATTTTTTTTTCGGAAGATTAGAAAAGAAGCAATTCAAAACTGGATGATATGTCCCAAAATTTTAGTTTTCCAGGATTTTTTTTTCTGTTTTTGTTCCAGAATAAGAAAACCGCAAGTTTTAATTTCCTAGAAAATTGAGATATCCTTAAGTTATCCTATTGAAATTTTCCAAAATTTAAGGTCATAAGATTGCAACAAATCATGATTTTCTAGAAAGTGCATTGAAAAATAAAACGAAGTAAGAGGTTTGAAATTGTTTCGGAAAATTGGAAAAGAAGCAATTCAAAAGTGGATGATTTGTACCTAAATTTTAGTATTATAGGAAAAAAAAATTCTGTTTTTGTTCCAGAATAAGAAAACTTCAAGTTTTAATTTCTTAGAAAATTGAGTTATCCTTAAGTTACCCTTAACTTGTCCTATTGAATTTTTCTGAAAGAAGTTCTCTAAACTTAATAACCACGGAGAATAGTTCAATATTCATATTTTTTCTGTATAAAAACAACTTGGGCTATTTTATTTTGTAACTTCCTTAAGGATTCTATACCTACATTCAATTGTTTTTCAGTTAAACAATGGCGTAGCGTACAATTTCGCCGACCAGAAACCAGAAATTCGCCACCCTCTACTTTTATTATTAGTCAAGAAAATAGGAAAAAATTGAAATACCTTTTAATTCTTTAATTTTTTGAAAGTGAGTTAAGTCCATTTCAAGACCAATCCCTATAGTGTTATAATTTTTAACCATAGAAACCTAAGATACTAAGGAGGAGGGAATAGTTGGTGGTTTTGTTAGCAACTAAAATGAAATCAGTAATTTCTGAAAACTTAGCAGTTAAATAACTAACATACTTTGTTCAAATTACAAGAAGGAGAATCACCATATAGACCATCTTTGAAATGGACTTACGCCACTTTCAAAATAAACGATTCAAATATTTAAAACTTTTATTGCAATATAACTTTCAAGGATACAAAAGAACTACTAAGTATACAAAAAGGTCTTGGGAGATTGAAAAAAAAAATGGCATAAGTAGGATTAGATCCTTATGCATTATTTTTTAGACCGGTTGCATACTATAGCAAACAATTATCCTATATAAACAAAATTTTTAGAGCTAACAAATAAACCAGATAATGCATTGAAGTAAAGGAAGAAGTCGAACTTATTTCCGGATATTCGCTATAGTGGATGACCGATTTTAATTATCCTTCCCCTTATCAAATGATGACCTGCCATTTCGTTGAAGCTTATACAATATACGTTCCTTGTGCTCTATCTATGTAAACTTTTATGCTTACAAAACATGATTTACGGGAAGTGTATCTCTTTGGTTTCAATTCAAAGAAAAATGCATCCAATTGTTATAGGTTGCAGTAAGTATCATTTAGGAACTATACTGTATCAATAAAAATATGAAAATTTTGATTTTGGTGTTATAAAAATGGTAATTTTGGTACTAGAGACCAAAAATGCGAAGATACATTAGTAAAGGTTGAAGACGATGATTTAAAGGAGTTATTGGATCAAGATTCATGTCAAACTTAAGAGGAGTTCTTGGAAACCTTGGAAGTGAATCAACAAGTGGTTTTAAGCCACCTGTAAGTCATGAGCATGGTGCAAACAAGAAAACTAGGTTCCACATTCTTTTCAGCGAAAAACTACCCCAAAGACAACAGTGGGAGGAATTTCCGGGTAGAATTGTAATGTGGGACAAAAAATGGGTCCATTTCGACAATTCAAAGGGGAGGAAATCGGGGGTAAGTCGATCGCAAAACCAAATATTGGTGGCAAGAAGTTATTGGTATGGATTTGGACCTGATCGAATTAATCAATAATGAGTTACTCCAACCTAACAAAACCATACTGGAGAAATTTATCAATAACAATCAATGCAATTGAGTTGAAAATTAGAGTTTAGACGCCTCTTTTCCATAGAGCAAAATACATAAAATGACCATTTTTCAGTAGAACATGTTTAGGGAAACTTTGAAGGCATTTCAATGGGATATCCATCCCCCATATTCCCCGCATATTGTTTTGTGTGGTTTCGGTCCATAATCCAAGACCATAGAGGTGATGTATAGAGCATATTCTGCAGACTAAGCATCCCAGCGCCCTAGGGTCCTTCAAATAAAACGCTGTGAAAATATTCTTGTACAAAATAATATGTTATGAATACTATTACTTTGTAAAATGTTCCTTGGACCAACGTAAATTTGACCTGTGTTTTAGATCAGAGGTTGGGAACCAGTGGCTCGCGAGCCACATGTGGCTTTTTGGCCCTTACTCAATGGCTGTTTAAATACCAAATTCTAAGTTTTAACTACTTAACAACTGTAGAAGTAAAATCTTGCAATAGGAACCGATTTAAAAACCACTTAGAAGGTACTTTTTTAAAGGGGAAGAAGGTAATTTTATTTCGCAGTGCATTTTTAAGTGCAATTTGATATACTTAATTAATCGTGAAATCTAAAGAAGTAGTTTAAATTACGCTTGTTTCTTTGTAAAAATTAAAAGTTCAAATTTTCAAAGGACTACTTTGGTTCGAGGAAGTAAAAGCAAAATTTGGTGAAAACCCAGAATGAAAATTCCCAAGAGTCAAATTGCACTGATATAAATATTATGTGCATAATTTTCTGCAATTACAATAAAAGCGACTTTGTTACATAGGAAAAACGTTTAAAAGAAACACTTTTCTTACGACACTTTAATAATCTGTATTATAATGAAAGTGTACATTGATTGCAAGTTTATCATTTTTTTTTGATAGAGATTAGCGGGAAAAATTTTTTTTTCCTCTCAAGGCCATTTTTATACGCTTTCTATTTTAAAATGACTAATTTTTTTTAATAATTAATTGATAAAAATTGTACATGTTTTTCTCTGAGTTACATACTGTGACGGTCAGGGACAAATTTGGAGCATATTACCACCAAAGAGGTCAACATATAATATACAAAAGTTTTTTCCATTCAATTTGGTCATATTTAATCAAAGCTAAAGTTTAAGTCCAAAACTTAATGAATTTCTTGATATTATTGTCTTCTTTCTATGAAAATCAATAATGAGTACTTACTACTCAATAATTATGGAATATTAACATTTAGTTTTAGTCTCCAAACTTAATAATCCAAATTTAAAACCCCAAAATATAAAGCCAACCCTATTGAAAATGTTAGGAAAAACAAATAAGTCTTTGTTTCCGCGGACCCCCGGGGGTCCGCGGTCCCATTTGAAAAAGTTTGTTTTTTGTTTTTTAATTTAATGAAGGAATACTAAAATATATTATTGTCCGAAAATTGCACCTTTTTTTCACTCAGGGGTCCTTGGCATTATGCTTGATTACCTTGGGGGTCCGCGGCTGAAAAAGGTTAGGAACCACTGATATAACTAAAAAGCTTATATAGTAGGTATGGCACCCGAAGACAATAGCCTACTTGATTTTAATATAAAACAAGCCTTGCTGATAACTTCCTATTGATAATTGAGTAGGCTAGGCTTAAAAACATGGCTACGTATTGTGT
Source organism: Sisyra terminalis (assembly GCA_958496175.1). Taxonomy (NCBI): domain Eukaryota; kingdom Metazoa; phylum Arthropoda; class Insecta; order Neuroptera; family Sisyridae; genus Sisyra; species Sisyra terminalis. The sequence goes on along the minus strand of OY292277.1, from coordinate 6,861,876 downwards.
GCAACTTAATATTTTTCCTTAAGCTTACTTTAAGTAAATCCTAATTCAAAAATATTGAAAAAAAATTAAAGATGTTATAAGTTTCACAACGTTAAGTTGACAATGTTCTCATATAAAAAAACGGCCTCTCGAAATTCAACGATCAGTTTTGAAAACAGGAAAAAAATTATCTGTTAAATACTCGTGAAAAGCTAGATTAGGCGAAAAATGCCAGCATGTGGTGGCCTCTATAATGTTATTAAGCAATTAAAAACAGCATTATTTTTTAAATTTTTTTCCCTCAACAATAACGAAAAATAATATTTTATTTTACTGACCAAAAAAAAAAGGAATGAATGGAAAAATATAATTCTATTAACTCTATTCTTATTACTTTAGTGAAAAGTTAATTTAATAACTTCACATAAAATAATTGGCTTTTTAATTTAATTTCAACGACTTATTTGATATACTTGTGTTTTAAAGTGCATTCTAAAATTAGTACTTTTTTAGCCACCAGATGTCGTAAAGTAGCCAATTTCCAATTGGTAAAACCACAAGAAAAAAAGAGAAATTTTGTGAATATCTAAAAAAAATAATCCATAATTGTTTCAATCAATAAATAGATTATACATAATCCATAAAAATAGACTTTAACTAATATCAAATCAACATAATTCACGTGTAATCAATTGCAGCGGGATAATGCATAAATTTATAATTTATGCAACCATCGCAAATTACCATTGCATTTATCTAATAAAACAACTATTCAAATCATTTGTTATCCAATTTAACATCCCACGCATCACTTCAGCTCTAATTTGCATAAAAAAAGATATAATAATGGAGGAAAAAAGATGGAATATTAACTAAAAATTTTTTTTTTAGTTTCTCTTCGTATTTCAATGCAAAGATTCGACGAAACTTAAATATAAAGTTTTTCATTTAATTAAAATTGCATGCAAAAGATTAGCATAAGGATATGTTTATTTCTATTTTTTTTCCGTTCCACAGCAATTTAAATGAACTTTTGTTCAAGGTCTTGTAATTAATACGTTAAATAATTATAACAAAGTGAAATTATTAATTCTTTGTCGTAACTAACGATTAAAAAAATCCAAAGGCGATGGCGAAGCCATCCAAATTGATACTAGTTGTAATTCCTAACCATTTTTTTAAATACAATATAGGGAGTACTTAAAACAATACTTGTTTGGAACCACTGGAATTTAACAAAAAATATCTTGATATAGTTTAATGGTTTATTCCTTTAGAGGGCTATCTTCAAAGAATTGATTCCCTAAGGAAATCCAGGAATATTTTCCTTTAAAATTCTCTAACAAATTAAGGGGTTGGTAAGGGTATTCTTGTAAGTAATAGGTATAAACAAATAGTTCTGGTTTAAGTCTGAAAATATAATCTAGAGGGCTTAAACCGTTTAAAAAACAGGTGAACTAAATCATAATCTTAATACTTCACCTTTAATATACTTTTAAGGTTGCTTCCTGCACAATAATTCAAGAAAACCCTTGAGTTTTCAATTATAAACATAAATGTGGACAAAAGTTCAAAAAAGTTTTTTTTTTTTTGATGTATTGTCCAGATACGTATTTTGATTGCCTTCCTCTATGGCAATCAAGAAACATGATTCATCTCATAGCAGTAACGGAGTGATCCAATATTAGTTGATTATTTCTTAGGAAGATTGCTTGACAATCGAAATACGTATCTGAGCAATTCATCAAAAATACAATTGTTTGAACTGTTGTTCTTATTTATGTTTATTGTTTATTTTTGTAAATTTATATTACGTAAAAAAGACCACTAATTCATAACGAAGATAAATCGACTATTATCTAGATTAAATTCAGACTTTGACGACCGCATTTACTAACACAGAAGTAACATAATATTTAATCAAGTAGGCTTACATTTTTTGATAAATCAATGACGAATATTCCTTATCGTCATTTCCGGGAATTGAAGCAAAAGTGTACTAACCTGAAACAAAAAAACAAAAAAATTAGATTCCTGATAAATATACAATTTATTGCAATCATTGCAAAGTTTAAAACATAAAGTAAATTTTCCTCAAATCTTTTGTTGAAATACGAAACAATAAACGATAAGTACATATATAATCTTTTTGTCTGATTTTTATTTTTTCAATGCACAATAAAATGCTTTATATTCAGAAATTATCAAAATATTTGTCAATGCTTTGTTGCTCAACAATACGATAAGGAATCAGAAGATGACTGTTGTATTTGATTATCAAACATTATCTTGAGATTAAAGTTTTAAAAAGAGAAACTAGTAACAGAATTTATAAATAGTTGTTAAGATATGTTTGGCGATATTTTCAAAATGATATGAAATTCGAAAAAAAATAATAATTATATAATTATCAATTTAATTTTATCTGGGGACAATGTTTATTGCGATAATTATTTGGAGTCGCAATTCATCATCGGATTACTATCAAATCAGAAAAAAAAAATCGATTGTAAATCTTCCAAAAAAAAAATATAGTAAAGTTTAGACATTTAGAAGAATCTTTGCTATTTCAAAGGAAAAATGGCAACAATATCAATACCATGGCAACAATTGTCAGGTGATTCAATTCAAGGACTTGAAGGGTTTAAAATATGAGCTTTAATGTAATGAGATTGAGAAAATTATAAAAATTTCATAATAATTTGGTCAAAATTTAAATTAAACCAAGAGTTTGTACTGTGTGTACAATATATTGCGGCCCAATTTATGTAGTATAATTTAATATATAAAAATCATTCTATAAACATAAATTTGAACAGAAGTTCAAACAAAAATATTTGTGACGTATTGCCCAGATACGTATTTCGATTGCCAAGAAATCTTCCTCAGTGGTCATCAAGTAGTTTGGATCACTCCGTAACAGCTTTGATGAGCAAAGCAAAGCAGTTACCATACTTGATGACCACTGAGGAAGATTGCTTGGCAATCGAAATACGTATCTGGGCAATACGTCACAAATATTTTTGTTTGCACTTCTGTTCAAATTTATGTTTATGGTATTTGGTATATATTATTATATTAAATTATACTACATAAATTGGACCGCAATATATTCCATATATTGTATACACAGTATAACTGTTCAAAAATCTTATTTTGATCAAGAATTTGTATTTAATTCAGATTCAAAGCCTCCTGTCAGGTATATCTCAAAAGTTAAAGGATTTAATAATCTGTCTGTACAGCAATGAAAATATTTCGTGCCCAATAATAGCTAATTTTTAATTTATTTTCATCAACTAGACCCGAAAATGACCTTTAATATGTCCTTTTAGCACTTGTTTTTAAGATATAGTGGTATCAGACTATTATAATTATAGTATATCTTCGGTTTATAAAAAATAAGTACTTATCAGTTATCACACCTGATAATATTGAATAAACATATTCTTTGTTGTTCCCCAATAAAAATTATTTTAGGAATGCCCAACATATCCATTGAGTCCTAACGGGGCATGCCTAATAAGGAAATCCCTATTGGGATCCAATAATACCCCAAATGGAAAATCGTAATCGAAGAAAAATTATATGTTAGTTTTTCTCGATTGGATTCTATGCAGTACCAGAATTAAAAATTTAGATGAAAATAACTTAGGGGAATTTGTATATTTCAAACTTGAAAAATAATTACTAAAGAAAATTTATCGGAATTGACAAATTAGGGCCTGAAATGCATTTGCGTTATATCCCAAAACGGGGTCCCAATAGGGCTTATTTGAAAAATTCTAGTCAGGCTATCTCTTCCAACTATATCTTATCCTGGTTAAAATTGTTCCAATTTTCTTATTTTTTAATTACTCTTGAAGCCAAAGATTTGGATTCCAGGAGATCCGGCATTCTAGTACTTAAAAAACAAGCCCCACAAAATCAGTGAAGCAAAAGTTAAGGAAGAAATCTTTGATTCAAAAAATTCGAAATATCGTTAAGAGTAGTAGATAGAAAAATCCAGGGAAATCGCTAATTTTACAGGGGAAGAAAAATAAGCTTGGGAAGCCTTTAAGGAGGTCATTTAGGGATTTTTAGGAATAAGAAAGATAATAAATTTAGCCAGTAAAAGCACTATAAGAAAAATACGGTCAACTTGGATGTATTATGGATTCCTTTCTTCAAAATTGTGGAGCTTTTATTGGTGAAAATGGAAAAATAATCCATCAGGACATATTTGTAATGGAACAACATATCAGGGTCATTGGAATGAAACCATGGAATATTACTGATCTTTGTTGAGGTATCTTTTGTTCAAAAGATCTTATTCAGGTAGCAAATGATTCTCTTCAGATTTATCAACTTGTAATTTATGTAAATATATAACTTTTATCATTAAATATGAAGGTCAGTTTCAATTTTTGAGACTTAAATATTTCTTAAAAAAATTCACGATTTGTTTAAATTCTACCGAAATCAAAATGGGAACTATTAGAACTATTCGATATCATAAAAACAAGATCTAATAATTTTGGTCGCCATATTAACCCAAAGTTAATTGGTTCTTAAGGTTTATCTACTGAAGTTAACCAACGGTATAAGAATAATTAAGTTTTTACTAAGTTTATAACTAAGTTTGATAAAACATAGGATGAAGAATTCAAGTACCAAAACGTATGGAAATCCCTATAAAGTGACCAATCTATTTTAGCAATTAAAATGAAAATCATCTAAGAAAATTCAATTCAAATAAAATCTTTTAGAAAAGTATTTAAATAAAACAATGGTTTTAATATAAATCAATGTTTCTTCTTTAAAATACTCCATTCCATTGTAAAACTATTCCAAGTTCATAACCTACCTATCTAAAGGAAAAAGAAAATTCATTCTTTTTTTTGGCAAATTTTGAAAATTTCTTCGATTTCCAACAATTACTTTTTAATTGACCCAAAAGAACAAATACTCCCAAAATCAATTTTCCGTAAAACAATAAAATTACATAAGAATTACAATTGCAAATTGCAAGAATGTCATTGACATTGACCCTTTTGAAGGTTAAAAAAAATCTCTAATTTCCGGGAAAATTTGTATATTTTCTCAACAAAAAAACAATGGAATACCTTTTAGATGCTTTATATTTCATTTGAATGATGTTTTCACAACAAATTTTCCACTTTTTCCACACAAAAAAATGCACAATTTCACTGGCAATTAAATCGCGAAAAACTCAATCAAAACAAAAAAACATCGAATTCAGGTCGTTTACACGATACAAAATTTGGCAAATAAAAACCCCGTTTACACCGTACAAATATTGGAAAATTTGAGTTGTGATTTTTCATGAAAAATCTTTTAACAATTTAAGAAAATCAGATACTTAAGTAATATTTTAACAATTTTCCAACTAAATAAATAGATAGAAAAAGGAAAAGCCTAAAATTAGAACAATGTAATTCAATTTTTGTATGGTAAGGATATAAAATTAAGTATGATTAAAATGGCCTCTGACCACAGACTTCTTTAAATAAGACTTTCTGGTTTTTCCTGGTATATTCTGGTAAAGTTCTCTGATCTTATGTTGAAATATTTATTTATTTTCACAGGTAAAAGACGAAAAGGTAAAAAAGCTGCTAGCTATTTCTGGAGCTATTGGCCAATAAAGGTCCGCAAATATTTTTATATAATAGCTTTTATAAAATACCAAAGATCTAACCGTCGCGGACTTTTGGGCTACAATGATTGATATCAAAAAATATAACAATCTTGTATTGCACCATAGAAAATTAATCTAGATGTTACAAGAAAAATGGCGCATTATTATAGAAAAAAGCAAGTTTTTCTTCGGCACTATTCCATTACTTAGATCTTGATATAGATAGATCCTGATAGATATTTTGTAATATTTTGAGAATACAGTTAAATTTAACTGTATTCCCAGACTAATTAAACGATGATTTTCCGATGATTTCCTTAATCATTTTCCTATAGCTTATAAGTATTTAATGGACCAAAATCCTCTGCCATATTGCTGGCAATACCTTTTTAAATATAAGAACTAAGAAATCATGGTATTACCAGCAAGATGGCAGAGGATATAAGCCAATTAAATACTTATAAACTATAGGAAAATAATCGACGAAATCATCGGAAAAACATTTTAGTGTAAGAGTTTAGTTAAGATAAAAAAAAAATGGTCATTTAATTTTTTGGTCTTCAAACTATTGCAGAAAAAGATCTATCGAAATCTGGCGAACTTGTAATGGGAAAATCCCAAGGAAACACGACCTGTTTTCAAAAATAATGGACCGTTTTTTCTTTCTTTAAATAACTAAAAAATTTGGAATCATACTACTTGTTGACCAATGAAGAAGATTACTTGGCAATCAAAGTACGTATCTGAGCAATACGTGAACAAAACATTTATTTGAACTTTTGATAAAATCTATGTTTACTTTTGTAAATTATAATACATAAATAAGACCACAATATAGTTTATGTGTTATATACTATATATATATATATATAAGTATATAACACATAAAGTATATTGTGTATATATATTTATATACTTTATGTACAAACTGAATGAACCTTTTTAAATCACAACGAAAAAAGTTAACATCATCTGGACCAATTTTTTACCAGTAAAGAATAAAATCAAAATAGATCAAATAGATTAAAGGAAATAAACTATAAACATAAATTTGAACAGAAGTTCAAACAAGTATTTTGATGACGTATTGCCCAAATATGTATTTCGATTGCCAAGCAATCTTCCTCAGTGGTCATGAAGTCACATGACTTATCACATAATAGTAACGAAGCGATCCAATACTATTTGATGATCATTGAGGAAGAAGATTGCTTGGCAATCGAAATACGTATCTGAGCAACTATTGTTTATGTTTAACGCTCACTTTTAAATAAAAATTATAGGTATAAACTAAATGAACCTTTTCAAATGACAAAGAAAGAAGTCAACATAGTCTGGTTCAGTTGTTTGCCATCAAAGAATTAAAAATTAACGATCATGAAATCATGCTACTACCACACAGGTGGTAGAGGGTTTGGGTCAATCAAATATTTATAGATTAATAGGAAAATGATCGAGGAAATCATCGGGAAATCATCGATAAATAAGTGTGGAAATTTAATTAAAAATGGAAATGGTTCATTTAAAATTTTGGTCTTCAAACTATTGCAGGAAAAGATCTATCTATATCAAGATCTAGCGAAGAAAAACTTCCTTTTTTCTATCAATAATGAGCCGTTTTTCTTTCATAAAAGAACTAAGAAATTTGGAATCGTATTACTTGATGATAATTGAGGAAAATTGCTTGGCAATCAAAATACGTCAACAAAATATTCGTTTGGACTTTTGAAAATCTATGTTTATAGTTTACTTTTGTATATTATAATACCTAATAAGACCACAAGATATTTCATATATTGTTTAAGCTATATGAACTTTTTCAAACGACAAAGAAAGACGTCAGCATCTTCTAGACCCCTTTTTTGTCATCAGAACACAAAAATATGATGGCAAGATGGCAGAGAATTTTGGTCAATCAAATACCTATAAACTATAGGAAAATGGCTAGGAAATCATCGGAAAATCATCATGAAATAAGTGAAAAAATTTAATTAAAATTAAAAAAACGGTTCATTTCATTTTTTGATTTTCAAGCTATTGTAGAAAAAGATCTATCACGATCTATATATATATATATATATATATATATATCAAGATCTGGAGAACTTGTAAAGGGAAAATGCCATAGAAAAATTTTATTTTTTTTCTATAATAATGAGTCGCTTTTCTTTCTTTAAAGTACTAAGAAATTTGGAGTCGTTATACCGGAAAATCGAAACCGGAATTAAATTTATAAGCTATAGGAAAATGATTGAGAAAATCATCGTAAAATTAAAAAAGGATCATTTAAAATTTGGGTCTTCAAACTATTGCAGAAAAAGATCTCTATATCTAAATCAAGATCTGGCGTACTTGTACTGGGAAAATGCCGAAGAAAAACTACCTTTTTTTCTATAAAAATGAGCCATTTTTCTTCGGCATTTTCCCAGTACAAGTACGCCAGATCTTGATTTACATATAGAGATATTTTTCTGCAATAGTTTGAAGACCCAAATTTTAATTGATCCTTTTTTATATTTTTTTTAAATTTATTAGCTTATAAATTTAATTAATTTGATACTACCACATAGATGGTACAGGATTTGAGTTAATCAAATAATAATAGACTAATAGGAAAATAGGAAATAGGAAAATTAGTGTGGGAATTTAATGAAAATTAAAAAAGGTTCATTTAAAATTTTGGTCTTCAAACTATTGCAGAAAAAGATCTATCTATATCAAGATTTGGCAAACTGGTAACTGGGAAAATAGCAAAGAAAACCTTATTTTTTCTTATGATAATGAGATGTTTTCCTTTCTTTAAAGACCTAAAAAATTTCGAATCGAATTACCCGGAAAATGATTCATTATTTCTTATTCAACTTTGACGAAGAATTTCCTTAGTTTCGCAGACCAAAATTGACGTAACCTTTGGTCATTTGGGGTTAACTTTAGTGGTCAGAAAACACGTTTCTTTCAAATCACTTCAATAATTTAGTGGACAGACAATTTTTTTTCTTTTTTTTTTTATTAAAAAAAATTTACCGACTATCATACAAACTCGAATACAATCGATTTGAATAAATTTATCGTCCAATGAATAAATTTAATTACACCAAAATCCAATTGAATTTAATGTATAAAGTATTTACATTTAAACTATGACATATATTATGCTGATAATATCGTATCTATATCTCTCCACCACGCACCTAATTAGTAATAATAAGGAAAAAAAAGGAAAGATATCGCCGTACGATTCAAGGACAATTCAGAATTGTCGAGAGTGGTAGGTGAGAGATGATGGAATAAAAATTCATTTTTCAAATGATGGCAATTCATTTTAATCAAAGAGTCGCCACCAAGAACTGAATCCGTTACCCGCCGCCTCTTCTTCTCTCCACATATTTTCATTTTCCACTTTGTCCTTATCAAACACTAATTAATATCCATATTCGTGCAACAAAAACACTGTAATTCCGAGCCGCCGACTCTTCTCCATTATTGAATAATTCTCAACAATAAATGTTTAATTTGTGTAATCAATATTCGAATCGATTCGAATATTAGCCGGTCGTGGTGACATTTTTTTTTCCACAAGACGTGAAACCACCGAACAGTGTGCAGTGATTCAAAAAATTTGCCGCTCTTTTAAAAGTTCATGTGCTAAGTGAAAGGATTTTGGTTTCGTTTTTTTTTTTCTATAACTCCAACGGTAATTCGGTGTTTATTATAACTTTTCAATAGATTTTCGCAATCAATTTCAACAACAAATTTTTCATTGCACCATTGAAAGTAAATATTTAAACACACTTACATAATTGAGGTCTGCAATAAAACTTACTACCAATAAAAATTGATATTTAACTTCCAAAAAATTTAACTACCTAAAGCCTTGACCAAGAAAGAATTAATATTCTTGTTTAATTAAACTTTTGACTTGATACGAGAAAAACTAGATATCTGATCGAGTAGGCTGGGAAAATGTGCACTATGTGCACTATATGCACTTAACTTGCAATAATATTCGTGCTATTTTCTTAAATAATGCATGGCTGATTAACTCATTAACGTTTTTCGAGGAAACCGTGGAAAACATTTAAAATAATTATATTTCCATCGGCCTTGCCCACTTATCCTCGGCATCACGTTTTACGTTCCACTGAAAACATTTAATTTGTACCGTAGCTAGAAATATAATTTCCACTGAAAATCTAAAATAAAAAATCGGTGACTTTTTGAATAATTCGACAATTAAATCGGAGGAAAACTCAAGCCTTGACCACAAAGTCGAAGATTCAATGCTGCACACATTGCCTCACGTGCCACTCAAGATTGCAAGAATCATACCAGAAATCTATTGTTGTCATTAAAATGCCAAGTTTTCAACGAATTTAAACCAAACTTAATGTTGAAATAAAAATATTTTCAACAAATATTTACCATTTAAAAATGTGGTTTGATTTGATATTAAAAATATTTCCAAGTCAAAATTCAAATGAATTTTTTCTGGCTTTTGTAAAACCTGTTGGAACAAAAACTTGAAATTTCATTCGGAAACCCTTATTTAAAAATCAACAATAAAATTCCAACTGTCGGAAAAAAAACATTAAACCATTAAATTCAATGCAAATGAAAATTGATCAATTACCTATGCCATTGCAAAAAAAAATGCATATAAATGATGTGCTTACAAAAATAAAGGATATAAATTTAAGAGTTTTCGGTAATAAATTTTCAGTTTATCATTGAAAAAAAAAAATTTGGATGGTAATTTCACGTGTTATGAATCACCTTGACTAGCAAAACTTTTCCAAAAAAAAAAATAAATAAAAAAAATCGGTAATTACTTAATACATATAAATAGATATCCTGTGCAAACCAATCAATAAATATCATAATTAATTCAAAACTTTTATATGCTACCTATTGATTAAATGCAGCTCAATATGTACATTCATTTCCTTGTAAATTTCTTTCATAATACCATAAAAATTTGCCAGTTTTTAAATTCAAAATTTATGATTTCTTAAAAGGTGAAACTATTCTATCAATGGACATATAAATAATGAATATGGTGAAGGAAAATATCATTTTTAAGCCCCATAAATTTTTGAAATAAAATTTAATACTTTAATACTGTTTATTAGGCTGATTCAAAAAAAATGATGATTTTTTTTTTCTTAATTTTATCGAAAATATTGTTGGGAATGACCAAAAAAAAATCCTATAAAAATATTAAGAGGTGCCGCATCGTAAATTTCGATTTTCCATTTAAATAACATGGGAACAATGTTCTCTTGCATTTTGGAATTTTATAGCTCACGTTGGTGACAATATTTCGGAATGGCCAAGGTATATTCTTGTAGAAAATTGAACGATCTACAAAAAAGGTTTTTGTACAAGTTTTTGATATATTTATTCCTTCAAAAGTTATTCGAGGTCTAAGTTGAACTAAAGAGAAATTTTAATATTTTTTCAATTTTTTGACGCAACCATCAATTTTATGAGAAAATTTTATAAGACATTTTTTGTAGAGCACTTTTTTTTCTATAACTATAAAAGTTTTTGATATTTTTCACAGGTCCTAAGTTATTTGCATTAAACTGAAAATTCCATGAATTATTATATTTTTAACATAAAAATTATTTTTTTTATTTTAATTAAATAACTTAGGACCTGTAATAAATATTAAAAACTTTTATAGAGATAAGTTTAGAATAAAAAGTGCTCTACAAAAAATGTTCTATAAAATTTTCTCATAAAATTGAGTTGCGTCAAAAAATTGAAAAAATATTAAAATTTCTCTTTAGTTCAACTTTGACCTCGAATAACTTTTGAAGGAATAAATATATCAAAAACTTGTACAAAAACCTTTTTTGTAGATCGTTCAATTTTCTACCAGAGTATAACTTGGTCATTCCGAAATATTGTCACCAACATGAGCTATAAAATTCCAAAGTGCAAGAGAATATTGTTCCCATGTTATTATTTATTGCACTACTGTGCAGATTGTGTAATAAAAGATGATAAAGTTTGTCTAAAAGGTTTATTGCTAAGTCGTTAGGATGATCACTGATCATTTTGCTGAACTTTTAAATTTTCAGCCTTATTCTTGGTATATCTTTCATTAGTATTATAATATGTTGATATTGTATATCCCTGGGTGGAATCTCTGGATAATTTAGATAAGGAGCATGTTTTCTGCCGATAATGAGGGTGACTTCCCTACCAGCCAATACATTTCTTTGTATTTTTAATTTAGCAGTTCTATAGTTCTTTCTATAAGTGCCTATTTAGATGCATATCCAGGTATTTACGGATATCTTTTTGGAGCAATTATGCATCATTGATCATTCCTGGAGGAGAATTCCTTTAGGGGTGGTGAATATAGTAAGAGTAGATTTACTGGCGTTGATTTTTACTTGCCATTTCCCTCACCATAGGGTTATTCCATCCAAGCAAATCTGCAGCTTTTCGGGAGTTTTTTCGGGTATTTCTATCGTTACTACAATTGCAGTGGTCTCCAAAAATGTGGTTAATATTCCGCCATTCCTCGGGATTCAAATCCGTGTAAATTAGGGATAGCAGTGGACCCAATAAATTATCACAAGGAACGCTTGCCCTGGTAAACTTATCGTTAAGTTTTTTTACTTTTATCCAATAAAAACGACCCCCCACTAGGAATAACGATTGAATTTTCGAATAATCCGGGATCTTGGATCGGGATATTGTTGGAATGAGCAACAATTATTATTAGTCCAGAAATTACATTTTTACACATACTATAAAAGTAAGTGGCTCTCAAAGTGTGATATTTCTAAAAAGTGGTTCCTCTGTACTCTGGATCAAATTCACATTTAATCAATGCTGACCAAAAAAGTTTGAGATCCCCTGGCCTATAAGTAATCAATAAATCTTTGGTTTAAATCATTGTTTCCTAACCTGTGGTCCGCGGACCCCTGGGATCCACGAAGCTATGCTTGGGGGTCCGCGGTCCCATTTGAAAAAGTCTGTTTTTCGTTTTTTAATTTAATGAAGGAATACTAAAATATAATCGATAAATTGGTTGTGTCCATATTTTACATAATTTTATTTATTTTTAGTAGGATAGTGGACATGAAAGGATGTAGATCCATGTATTAATTATTAATTTAGGATCTACATCCTTTCATGTCCACTATCCTACTAAAAATAAATAAAATTACTAAAATATAATATTGTCCGAAAATTGCACCTTTTTTTCACTCAGGGGTCCTTGGCATTATGCTTGATTTTTTTTGGGGGGTCCTCGGCTATAAAATGTTAGGAACCACTAGTTTAAACCAATATTTCCCAAACATTTAATTAACCTTGTATCCTTTATAAAAAAAAAACAAATTGTCATTTTTGTGGGACACCCAAATCTAAACCACTTGTTTGATCAGATGGAACCAAAAAAATGGTGAAAAATCTTTCCATATGCGTACCTTACCACATTTTGACAAACCCAACTAGCCACTATTAAAGAATTGGCAATTCTTTTGTCATTTTTAGTACCCCTCCTTTCCACCCTCCAGGAAAACCAAACGTTAATAAATAATTTTGTAAACAAAAATTGAAGATAGATAATTGGGAAGACTCATTTGTAATTCATGAATGACCCTTAACAGATAGAGAGATCTTTGATCTTTGATTTTATTAGACTTACAAAAATTATCAGTTTCGTTTATTTGCCAAACAAAAAAAAATACTTAAATTCGATTAAAAAAAAAACGTAAAGAGTAACAAACCTTCAAACTTTAATTCCATCAAAAATATTTCCAAACTTCCATCCACTAGATCATTAAAAATCAAAGATCTAGTCACATTGGGTCTTCGTATTGAACAGGTGCTTCATGTAATTATCATTACTATGAATTTTTCTTTTTCTATTTGCGTTTTGTTATATCATTGTAAAGCTCTAATAAATATGAATGAATTGTAAAAGATTACAAAACATGTTTTCATTCAATCACAGATCAAATTCTTTATATTGGACATAAATTACACTAATACCAATAAAATTATTCCATAATTATCTTTAATGCAGGAAAAAAATACCTTAAGTGAAAACTAATATTTACATACAAAAAGCTAATGGAATGAAATCAAAGATCAATTGAAACCACTTTAGAGAAAATAGGAAAAAATTTGCATTACAACTTCAATTGAGGAAATTAAGTTTAGAGGGCACCAAAACGACAATCGAAATCAAAAGGGGTGAAAATCATAATATTGGGGGTTAATTTAATAAAAAATATTGTATTATTGGTAAAATTTTTTTGATAATTACAATTCCAATATAAAAGATAGCCAAAGGGTATGGATATGACAAGCTAGGATGCATGCATGGGTAAGGACGTCAAAATTGTCATCTATCGTCAAAATTGTATAATTTAAGATTTAAGTTGCCAAATAAATCTTTCAAAATTCATAAAAAAAAAGTAAAAATTTCTACCAAATTAGTAGCAAAAATAAATTTTACATAAATTACTATCAATAATCAAAAATTTTAGCTACAGTTTTGGAAATAAAATTTCCTGCAACTTCTATCCTATATTTCCGAAAAACAAAGATCATACTCAAAATAAAAATTTTCGCTGACTTTGAACAGTTATACTGTGTATACAATAAATAGAATATATTGTAGTCCAATTTATGTAGTACAATTTAATAAAATCATACCATAAACATAAATTTGAACAGAAGTTCAAACAAAAATATTCGTGACGTATTACCCAGATACGTATTTCGATTGCCAAGCAATCTTTCTCGGTGGTGTCAGTCCTCAATCTTCCTCAAGCAATCTCCCTCAGAAAGGGAAAAGTACTAAATTGGGAAAATGGACCAATTCAAAATTCGGCACTTTTCGGGTTGCTCACGAAGGATTCGGTGAAAGTAAAGAAATTTGGGAACACCCCCCCCCTCCATAACCACATCGCAAAAAGAGAAAGGCACGACTTATAAATTGAGGTCAATCAAACCAGTTACGGAGTGGTCCAAACTACTTGATGATCACTGAGGAAGATTGCTTGGCAATCGAAATACGTATCTGGGTAATACTTCACAAATATTTTTGTTTGAACTTCTATATCTTGAACTACATAAATTGGACCGCAATATATCCTATATATTGTATACACAAAGATCATATTATAAATGAACCATTTAACAAATAGTATAAAATTTAGAATTCTTAGGGGTCAGGAAATTGATGAATTACTCGTTGTTCTAATAAACAATTAACAGGTGGTTTCAAAAGACTAAGATTAAATAATCCAAGGTACCCAAACAATAAGGTGAAGGATTTCATCGGTAGACTATCCCCAAATCAAAAAAAGCCTCTTTTATCATGAATTTAAGTAACCCCGATTTTTTTACTGTTACAGATTTGAAGACATCTTCAAATGGATTGCGTCTTAAACGTCACCCAACCATGTGGCACGGGAATCACCGGCACCATCTTCACACAACTGATTCGAACATTTTTGGCCACACAAACCCTCCTCAATCCGCCATATCCA
Organism: Sisyra terminalis; assembly: GCA_958496175.1. Taxonomy (NCBI): domain Eukaryota; kingdom Metazoa; phylum Arthropoda; class Insecta; order Neuroptera; family Sisyridae; genus Sisyra; species Sisyra terminalis. Next base: position 6,846,735 of record OY292277.1, on the reverse strand, counting down.
CCCGATCGCAGCAATGAACTTCTGGATTCATACGACTTTATCGTGGTCGGTTCCGGTTCGGCCGGGTCACCTCTGGTCGCCAAACTAACCGAAAACGTCAACTGGAATGTTCTCCTGATAGAAGCCGGAGGCGATCCGGCCCAGCTAGCCGAGATCCCACTATTCCTGACGGCCCTACAAAAGAGTCCGTACGACTGGGGTTTCCTGACGACTCCGCAAGAAAATGGGTGCAACGCGTTCAATGAGAAACAATGCGCATGGCCACGGGGTAAAACTTTGGGGGGATGCTCCACGATTAATGCTATGATCTACCAAACCGGAAACAAGCGGGACTATGACGAACGATGGAACCAAACCGGATGGATGTGGAACGACGTTAAATCCTATTTCGAACGACACATTCGTGATAAACTAGTGGAACCAGTCGACCATTATGATACCACATCCCCGATGCACGAAATCCGGAAGTCCATCATCGAAGCCGGTGGCGAACTCGGGTACCCGGAAATCTTCGATCCTTTGGAAAGATCCCAAGGCAAAATTGGATATTTCGAGAGTTTGATAAGCGTTAAAGATGGCCAGCGATACAATGCCGCAAAAGTTTTCCTCTCACCAATCAGTGACCGAAAAAATCTTCATTTAATCAAATATTCACATGCCAGCCACGTGATTATTGATCCGGAGACAAAAAAAGCGGTTGGCATTAAAGTTCTGGTCAATAACGAATGGAAAACGATCAAAGCAACCAAAGAAGTGATACTCAGTGCCGGATCTTTGCATACTCCACAAATTTTAATGCTTTCCGGAATTGGACATAAAGATCATTTGGAATCCTTAAAAATTCCGGTTATTCAAGATTTACCCGTAGGTGATAATCTGCAAGATCATCCAGTTGTGACCATCTACGAACTCCTACGTAAAAGTAATCCTCTGGTACTAACCAGAACGACATTCCTTGACTGGGCCTGGAACTACTTCCTGTATCGAACCGGTCCATTTGCCACCACTGGAACGACCAGCGTTCTTGGATTCATTAACTCCGAAAATGCAACCGCAGAATATCCAGACATGCAATTCCATCACATCACCGGCGTTGCCAAGGATACTCTTCTGGCCCCAAAACTATACGAAGCCGCCAATGTAAAACAACACATTGCCAAAACTTTACTAGAACAAAACGATAGATCCCAAGCGATGGTAACTTTGGTAACCCTGCTAAATCCGAAATCCAAAGGTACAGTACGTTTGCGTTCAACCGATCCGTTAGATTTACCGCTGGTGGATCCCCAATACAATTCCGATCCGGATGACATCAAAAAATTCATCACCGGAATCCGACACGTGGTTGCACGGAGCCATACCAAAGCAATGCAACGGCAAGAATCCGAAATTGTTCCGTTGGACACCTGCACTGAATTCCCGTATGATTCGGACGACTTTTGGTTGTGTTGGATCAAAAATTTCACGACCACCGTATACCATCCGATTGGAACCGCCCGCATGGGTACCAACCCCAAAGATAGTGTCGTCGATCAACGACTAAAAGTCCACGGTATTAAGGGTCTCCGGGTGGTAGATGCCAGTGTAATGCCAAATATAATCAGCGGCAACACCCACGCCCCCAGTATGATGATAGGTGAACGAGCCGCCGATTTCATACTAGAAGATTGGCGTAAAATCATACACGAAGAACTCTAAAATCGAGTGGTTGTTTGTTTTTTCCCCCTATAGCCTGTGATTGTTACTAACTAAATTAATTTTCTATTTATTAATTTAATAAAAAAAGAAATTTAGACCCTCAAAGTTAGAACCTATAAAGACACTGAACCGTAGACTTCAAACGAGAAATGGTCACCAACTTATTTAACTACTAATTAAATAATATAACTTTACGATCGATTTTTTTCGATAAATGGTATGAAATGAGTCAATTAGTCAGTATGTAAACAAAGTAAATATTTAATAGAAAACCACCTGTTTTATTTATTTTTATGGACAAAACTTTTATTTCAGAACAAAAGTTCAACTTATAATTGGAAATTTAAAAAGCCCAACTGGCGACAAATTATATAACATACTTCGGAAAAAAAAATGTATTTGATTAAAACTATTGGAAACGATTAAGTCAAGGTTGTACCATGCCTCAACTTGCATACATTTACTTTGAAGAATTTTAAATATTTATTACACATTAACATTGGTTTTCAATATATTATTAAATATACGTTCCAAAGTAAAAAAAAAATGATGAGGAAATGTGCAAATATTTACATTTTAAATTGAGATATTAGGAAATAATAAACCGATCACAACGATGGCCATGTGTACGCACACCAAATTCAAATTAAAAATTTAAATTTTCCCACTTATTTTCGAATCAACAAAAAGAAATTAGTTATATTTAGAAAAAATGTTAAAGAGTGCCTTGGAAATTAATGGATACGTTCATTACAATCCCAATGGCGGATTATTCAAAACTTAAAAACTTTTGGAAGTTATACTTCTTTGGGGGCGTTACGAAAAACAAAATAGTCAGACTGATTTTTTAAAAAAATGATGCTTTGATGCTACAGTAGGAAGTTGTTTTTGGGAGCGATTTGCATAGTACCAAAAAAAAAAACGCAATCAAGTCGACCGAATTTATCGCTAGCACAGGTTTTTTTTTTTGTTATTCGATAGAAGAAACCAACTGAAATGATCGATAAAAAGTGCCAAAAAAAAAGTTACAAATAAAAAAAGCCAAAAAAATTTTATTTTTATAATTTGAACCATATTCATATTTTTTTTTTCGTTAACTAGTTTTAGGGTTTTTAGTGCTTCGAGCTAAACAAATTGTGGCGCCTTTTTATAACAATATACAAAAAAAAAGTAGTAAAAAAAAGGAACACTTCAATGAAAATAAGATTTTTTTTTCCTTACGTTAAATGATAATGCCGCCATAAAAAAATTAGAGCCTAACAACTTCATGAGTTAAAAATAAAAATTTATGATTAAATAAAGTAAACAAAGATTGGATCGAAAAAGGCTAAAAATATTAAATTCTGACTATTATAAAACTACACCAAGTATTGCTCATGAAAAACTCCTAGTTCCTAGTGATAAACAAAGGTTCCGGGTCGGTAAAGTAGATAATCTTCCATTAGGAATCCAGAACTTAATGTAGATTTGCAAGGGTTCACAAAAAAGCACTGTAGTTGTATCATTATTCAGGGTTGAATTGGAAGAAGACCAAATTCAGAGTTTATTACCCCCCCCCACTACCTCACAACATTCCATGGGTGAAAAAGGATCATTGAAAGTTTTATAAGTTTTATTTTTATGAAATATTCACAATTATGAACACGAAGTGTAGATGCAAGGAATCCGAATAATATAAGGTTTTTCATAGTATTAATACAAATCAGTAGCAGACCAATAATATCATAGTTGTCTTTTCTATCACTAGCAGCGCTAGTATTCAAAACTTCCGTAAGGCTTCTCCAATCCTTCTTCCATAATATCTTAGATTTTCTAAGATATTATGGAAGAAGGTATTCCAATTCTGCAATGTATTATGGGAAATGTGCCAAGATGTGGCGCCGCCAATTGTGTCTTTCTAATGCTTATTTAAATCAAAACTATGTACTTTATATAAGGGAACTAAAGTAATATATTTTAGTACTTTAAACACTCTTATGGCGGCGCCACATCTTAAGATATTTCCCGTCGTTTTAATAGTGAAAATTACAGATATTTATAACAAAAAAAACGAATACTTCTTGAATAGTAACGCGCTCTATCGGTACTGAACCTCAAATTGAAGCATTATTTTATTTGTTCGGAATCCTTGCATCTATACTTCAAGGATATGAAGATTTGAAAGAATTTTCTCCATTTTTTATCCAAAAAATCAACTTTATTTTGATAAATTTGCACTACAAAAAAAATTTTTAGCCAACTTTAAGCATCCTAGAATTAAACTGGCAAATTTTTTCACGTCACCAATCAAAACGCCCCGTTTGGCTAGAATTACCCGCATTTAAGATAAGATCCTAATTTTTAATCAAAGAAAAAAAATATTTTCATTTTTAACCTAATATCCCCCACCATTGTTGAAAATATACAGAAGTAAAAACTGCACAAATAAATTTTCTTGAATGAAGGGGATGAAATTTTTATGGCCAATCATTTTACTTGAGAAAAAAATAAGATACTACCGATTTTTCAGATGATTACCCTCTCCCCCTCCCGCTATTTGATTAACAACGAAAGAAACTACTTTCAATGGTTTTCTTTTTTTTTCTTCTTCATTATCGTAAAAAAAATGATAAAACCCAAAAAAGTTAATTTTAGGAAACCTAAAAGAATTTTTTCACCTACAAAAGTTAAAAAAAAAATATTTTTTTCTTCTTCATACAAAAATTTATTGCACCATTGCATTCGAGGCAATGACTTTGATCTTTAAATCTGTGAATTTCTGCCGGTTTGTTGGGAAAATATTTACGTCGAACAATCGATAGGATTTACACGAAAATCATAAGGGTCGTAATTTCTTTCCAAATTATCATTTGATGTGATCAAAACGATATTTCAACAATAGAGGAAATTCCTTATGAATAGTTCTTTCATGGCACACTTATTATTATAGTATATGTTTCCTGCATTACATACGTGTTATCTGGGTTGCCTACACATCAACAACCAAGTTTCTCCAATGGGCATAAATCAAGCAATTAATTGCAGAGAAAGCCAAACCTTGCTCTTTTCTAGTCCGGTTTACGAGTAATTATAGCTAGATTCATTAATATGAATGTTTATTTACCCAAATATCCATTATTTCCATGTAAAAACATGGAATAACTGTTTCTATGCACTTGCAATTCATGATCATGTCCTTGACAAAAATGACGCATTATAACTAAACTAATATTCATAAACAGCACTCGACCGGCCAATAAAAACGAGTCGATGATTGGCATAGAAAAGGTGGAAAAAGTGCTAAGAACTCTAAGCAGATTTGAATTTATTGAGTGACAAAAATAAATTTTCCCAAATATAAAATAAATAATATCATAAATGGATGGTCGTTGCATATATGATGTATAATATATAATCTGTGGAAATGCATCAGCCCGGTTCAGTCGGATCCAGTCGGATCTATGTCGTACGTCTTGTCGCAATCGCCGCCACAACAACCAAAGACTCCAAGATTTCTTGACCATACAACTTTCTCGTCTTAGTAGGATCGCCAACCAACGCCAAAGTTAATCGATTGGAATACAATTCGGTAAGTAAATTTCTTATTTTTCTTTAACTTTTACTAAAAGTCAAAAAATTTTTAAACCACCTACTTTTTAAGAGGTCAAAATCAGTGACGAATAAACCAACCTTGCTAAATAAAAACATGCATTAATTAACAACCACGTTAGTAACATTCAAAAAAAAAAACATTCCTTTTAATATTCAAGAAAACAATTGTCCACATTTTTTTTTTAAATCGAATAACTAATATTATCGAATTTAATGAGTCTATAAAAATTTATGTAAGCTACAACCTTTTGGATTATTGGTTAAAATATCCGGCATCAATAAAAACTACCATCAAATTAATCATATTCGAAATTTTCAAAAAATTTACGACAATTCTTATCCACTAATCATGAACTTGGATTTTTATTTTTCGTAATGTCACGCAGATAATTCTATTTTTAAATAAGAAAAATTCAAATATTATTCAAAATGAAAATTGTTCATTTAAGATAGCAATTGTAAAGTTTATCGAGATGTCATAATACACAACTGACTGCATAATATATTCTTTATTTACATAGAAAACATATATAGTTCACAAAAAAATAAAGACATTTACAACGCATTTTTTTTTTTTGATATTTTATCACAATATAATTTGTCACCGGCTTGGAAAAATGTGACTTTTGATAAGATAGTCAAGCATTTATTAAAGTCTTGTAATTGACATAAAGTTTTCCAAAATAAAATTAAAAGAATTTTTTGTAATGTTAAATTTAAATCTAAACGCAGAAAATCAATGGTCAATTGAAAATCAATCAAAAAAATCAAGGAAGGTAGGCTTACTATGGGTGTATACTAGGGTGATTTTTTTTTTGGGGCTATTTTTTTTTTGCTCCCATGCCGAAATTTTGTTGGAAATACTTCAAAAAAAATTCCCTGAAAGTTTGAGCTCTTAATATTAATATTAAGTACTCGCTCACAGCGTGTGAATATTTTCCATTTAAAATACACGTAAACTTTTTTTTTAAATTTTTATAGCTCAGCGGCATTTTATGGTATCGCCTCGCTCAAAGTCGCGATTTTTTTACAATTGTATGCTCTACAAAAGTGCCTTTTGCGGCAAAATCGTAATTTACACGGGCGAGGTAGTACGGGTCACTAAACCTAGATTTTTCATAGATTTCTCGTTTTTCTCTCAGTAACTCATGAATTACAAGACCTACAGAAAAAATGTAAATGGCAAATTTATAGGAAATTTAATTTCCTACAAAAAAGGTCCAGTAAACCAAATTGCTAAGATCGATATTTCTCGAGATATTGAGCCTTGAATTTCTCTTACTATAATATATTTACTTAAATTTTATTCAATAATCCGTAAAAAATTTATAGTAAGAGAAATTTAAGGCTCAATATCTCGAGAAATATCGATTAAGAATCGATTATTATTTGACATTTACGTGAAATTCTACATTTTTCTTACCGCAGGTACCTTTTTTATCGAATTGATTGTACCGTTAATTTGTAAATATTAACCTTTATCAATTATTCACAGTAATTTCCGTAAACTACTGTCGTTAGTTTTTACAGCCTTCGGTAACATGTATTTACCTTAAGACATTAAATAATCGCCCATGAGCTATATGCGGGGAATTAACAAGATGGAGACACAAAGGTTGCTATTAACTACCCTTATAATCAAAGTGCAACAAATATTACAAAGACAGAAAGTCTCCCGTTAAATAAATTGTATCCATACCTTTGATTAAACCTTGAAAATTCAAAAATAAATAGGTTTTCATTTAAAATTTAATTATTTTTTCCAAGTCGAATCAAATTTTTATTTTACCAGAAAAGAATCGATTTTTTATAGACGATTAATCGATTCTGGGAATCGAAATGTTTAAATAAGCTATCAAGAAGAACAGCACAAATGGGCAAGTGGGCTGTGGGAATTATTTCAGTAACAAAAACATCCCCAATTGGTCACAAAAGCATCAAAAAAAAAAAAAATCTTAGAAAAGAACAGTTGCACCGAGTCGTATAAGGGATGAAGCATAAGGGATTTTCACAGTTTTCACCCAAATTTCCATAGGTCTAAGAAAAATAGATCTTTGGACTTTGAATGATTGGAACCTTTAGAATAATTAAAATTTAAATAAGGGGGCAGATTTGCTAGGTGGTTTTCCTGGTTTAAAACAATGCATCTTTCCACAATAACTTCATTTTCTTTACGAAATTTTCTTCCAATTCTTGGAATCTGGGTTCTGATAACGATAAATTTAGAATTTAGGAAAACAATCGATAATGGGAAATGTTTCAAGATGTGGCGCCGCCACAAGTGAGTCTAGAGAACCAAATTTGATAGTTAGCCTAAAAGAACATAGTTTCGGTTAGTTAACCACATCTTATATAGAAATATCTTCTTTTATATTACTTTAATCTTCAATTAGTTTATAACTGACATGCTTGGCAATCAATAAGGTGAAGGTTTTCGCCGATAGGCGCATTATGCAAATTTCTAGTATTTATTGAAATTATCTTAGTTACCATTGGTTACCAATCATAGCAGTATATTGTTTCGGATTAATTCCAGATACACTTTAGAAGATGCCACATTTTGATACATTTTCCATAATTTATTTAAAAGATTAGAATACCTTATATATTACTTTAACCCAATGTAACCCTATTACTAGGGTGATTTTTTTTTTGACTTTTTTTGGTCCCATCGTGAACTTTTGTTGGATATACCAAAAAAAAATTCTCTGAAAGTTTGAGCCCTTAATATTAATTTTAAGTCCTCGACCAAGACGTGTAAAGATTTCCCATTGAAAATACACGGAAACTCTGATTTTTTATTTTTAAATTTCTATATCTCAGCGGCATTTCATGGGATCGCTTTTACCGACGGTGGTTTTTTCTCAGAATTAAACGCTCTACAAAAGTGCCCATTGCAACAAAGTCGTAACTCACACTGGTGAGGTAGTACGGGCCATTGAACCTGATTTTTCCATAAAATTCGCGATTTTTTTTTTTGCATTTATCTCGTAAATAACAAGAGCTACGGAAAAATTATAAATGAAAAACTTGTAGAGAATTTGATTTCCTACAAAATAGTTCCTGTAGACCAAGTCGCGACGATCAATATTAAACGAGATATTAAGCCTTGAATTGATTTTTCTGTGAAATTTTTGCCGATCATTGATTTAAAGTTTAAAGTTTAAATTTCACAGAAAAATCAATTCAAGGCTTAATATCTCGTTTAATATTGATCTTCGCGATTTGGTCTACAGGAACTTTTTTGTAGGAAATCAAATTCTCTACAAGTTTTTCATTTATAATTTTTCCGTAGCTCTCGTTATTTACGAGATAAATGCAAAAAAAACGCGAATTTTATGGAAAAATCAGGTTCAGTGGCCCGTACTACCTCACCGGTGTGAGATACGACTTTGTCGCAATGGGCACTTTTGTAGAGCGTTTAATTCTGAGAAAAAACCATCTTCGGTAAAAGCGATCCCATGCAATGCCGCTGAGATATAGAAATTTAAAAATAAAAAATCAGAGTTTCCGTGTATTTTCAATGGGAAATCTTTACACGTCTTGGTCGAGGACTTAAAATTAATATTAAGGGCTCAAACTTTCAGGGAATTTTTTTTTTGGTATTTCCAACAAAATTTCACGATGGGACCAAAAAAAAAGTCAAAATAAATAAATCACCCTACCAATTACTTATATGAAACCAAAGATTTCTTTGGATTTAATCCAACAATTGCACAATAGAACTTCAACTAATTTCCCTTAGAAAACATACGACTAATACTTCTCCAGAAATTTTTTTTTCTCAGCTAAATCATTTGCTATCAAAAAAATAATGAATAAAAAAAAATTTTATACACCTCCAATAAAATAAGACAACAATTGTCCTTGACAACAATAATCTACATTACTTTATATAACTTGGATTAAAATTCAAGGTTTGAACCATTACCGAAAATAAAGTTTTAGCATTCACGTAGGCATCTTATTTCTCAGCAAAAAAAAAAGTTGACCATCGATTTTTTTTTCTATTTATAAAAATCGATATAATGGATCTTAAGTAAACAATTTTCTTTGTATTAAATATTAACATCGATTCGAATAAATAAAATTTGGCATTGATTTTCAGGAAAATGGAGTGTTTAGCGACGGCGACGGATTCATGCGGGGGTGGTGTGACCGGCCAACTAATCACTCAACTAATTGGCGCCATATTGGCATCGCAGTGTGCTTTGAGTCCAGCTTATCCTCCTGACCAATCAAAAACATACAACGCCTCCTACGATTTCATAATAGTGGGCGCCGGTTCGGCCGGTGCACCTTTGGCGGCCAAACTTTCGGAAAATCCTTCCTGGAATGTGCTACTCCTGGAAGCCGGAAGTGATCCTCCGCAATCGACCGACGTCCCCGCATTTATGTTTCGTGGAATCGACACGGACGCCGACTGGAAATACAAATGGGAACCACAACCGCATGCGTGCAAAGGAAAAGTTGAAGGTCGATGTAGATGGCCGCGGGGCAAAGCCCTCGGTGGTACCAGTGTCCTGAATGCAATGATTTATCAAACTGGAAATTCGTATGATTTCAATCAGTGGGAGACTGACGGAAATGACGATTGGGGATGGAATTCGGTTAAGAAATATTTCGAGGATTTCCTTGAAAGCAGTGGAATTGAACGATTTACTTCTTCGGAAGGTGCTCGAGGGGAGGATCTTCGGGCGACAATCCTGGCAGCGGCTAAAGAATTAGGCTATGATATTCATACCGAAACTGAAAAAGTTCTTAATGGATCTCTTGGATTTTTTGAATCGTACGGAACGATTCGTAAAGGTACGCGGGCTAATACAGCAAAACTATTCTTATCTCCAATCCGGAATCGTAAAAATTTGCATGTCATAAAAAACGCTCATGTTGGCAAAGTTCTTATTGATTCCAAAACAAAAACGGCTCATGGAGTGGAAGTTTGGGTCAACAACGAATGGATCAATATTTTGGCATCGAAAGAAGTAATTTTAAGCGCAGGAGCTATAAATTCTCCACAACTACTAATGTTATCGGGAATTGGTGAAAAAAATCATCTGGAATCTCTGGGAATTGATGTTATCGCCGATTTACCAGTAGGAAAAAATTTACAAGATCATGCTTGTTTTGAAATGATGTACACACTGGAAAATCATTCCGAACCTCTTTTGACTCCGACCAAATTCCTGGATATTACTTATAACTACTTTATTAATCGTAAAGGTCCTTTTGCGTCGATTGGAATTACGGATGTCCTTGGATTTATTAGCACAAAAAATGAGGATCACCCCAACATTCAATTCCATCATTGTTATTATGGAATCAACGATACAGTACTCCTGATGGACATTCAACATTTGGCCAACAATGAAAAAAATATAACCGATGGTATTCTAGAACACCACAAAAACCATATCCTGATGGCCTTCTATCCAACCTTATTAAAACCAAAATCTCGCGGAAGTATCACCCTTCGTAGTTCCGATCCATTCGAAGCCCCCGTTATTGATCCCCGAATCAATTCCGATCCCGAAGACATCCAAACTTTACTCGAAGGAATTCGCACCATCGAAAAACTTACAGCTACCAAACCATGGCAAAAGCTCCAACCCAAATTGGTGCAATACAATTTACCAGTTTGCAACACTTTTAAGCTCCAATCGGACGACTATTGGAAATGTTTTATGGATCACATGACCGCAACAATTTACCATCCTGCGGGATCGGTAAAAATGGGACCAATCAACGACGACGGAGTCGTCAATTCACGGCTTCAAGTTCACGGGGTAAAAAATCTTCGAGTAGCCGATGCAAGTATTATGCCGAAAATTGCCAGCGGTAACATAAATGCCGCGGTTATCATGATCGGGGAACGTGCCGCTGATTTTATCCAAGAAGACTGGTCAAAGGATTCCGAAAACGCTCGTGATGAACTTTGATACATATAAATAATATAGTACTATGAAATTTTAAATTCTAAGCAGTATTTTTCCATATATTCATAATAAAAAAAGCGTTAATCAAAATCAAAACCTACTTATTCTCACATATGTTTTTGACAGATTAGATCATTACAATTTTTTGAGGGGATTTCAACAAAATTGCTTTCGACCGACAATGTTGGAGGAATATTTGGAAAGTTTAGCGGACATGGTTCGACTGTGGAACCCCGAACCGGCGGCATTCTACATTGGCAAATTGATCACCGCCATTTTGGCCTCACTGTTTACGTTGAGCCATCCAACGTGGTACCCACAACCGGCGAATGTGTGCTCAAGTTATGATTTTGTGATCGTAGGCGGCGGTTTAGCTGGTTCCGCACTGGCGTACCGTCTTAGTGAAAATTACAAGTATAGTGTTCTGTTGGTGGAGGCCGGTCCGTTGCCGCCATATTCGGCGGATGTGCCATTTTTGAGTACCAGTTTACAGCGGACGCATTTCGATTGGCGGTACCATACGGTACCGCAAACGTTTGCGTGCCGCGGGTATAAGGATGGCGTTTGTTATTTGCCACGCGGACGAATGCTGGGTGGTTCCAGTATGCTGACCAATACGATTTATATTACAGGATCCAAAAAGGATTATAATCGATGGATGAACTTGGAATCGCCGGGATGGGGTTGGGATGATGTGGAACCATATTTCGAGAGATTCATCAACGATTTTGGACTTGATCACTATGAAAGTAAATTAGGTACGATAATTTAATTTTAAATTTAAAAAAAAAAAGTAGTGTTTCCCAAATTTTTGATATCCATACCGGTAACCACTTGTTGATTAGGCCCATTTGAAATGTGAATCCCAATAATTTTTTTTTCTCGTACTAACATTTAGTGTCACCGTTTCAGAAGCATTATAAAATTTACAAACCAGTGTTTCCCAAACTTTTGATATCCATACCGGTAACCACTTGTTTCTTAACATCTTTCCATATCAATGACTGAAGAATCAATTTTATTGGCTAAACTGGGCAAAAAAAAATACTATTTTTTTTTTGAAAAGTATATCGAAAATATTATTCAAGGTGACAAAAAAAAATATGGGGAAGGTTTGAGTCCTTAATTGATTAAGATTAAGAGGTCTATCATCCATTTGAAATGTGAATCCCAATCATTTAGTACATTTAGTACCACCGTCTAGGAAGCACTGGTCTAAGATATGGACTATTCTGAAGAGTTAAAAATCAAAACTAATTTTTGTTATTATATGACGCTAAGAACCCATTTTTCTTAAAATCTTTCCATATCAATGATTGCATAATTTATTTTATTGGCTAATCAGTAGACTGGGCCAAAAAAATCGACAATTTTTTTTTTAGAAAAGTATATCGAAAATATTTTTCAAGGTGACAAAAAAAAATATCGGAAAGGTTTGAGCCCTTAACATTAATTTTAAAAGGTCTATCATCTATAATTTCGACTTTTAATTTGTGCTTTTATTTTTGCGTCAATGCTGCCAAATTATCAAAGTAAAAAAATTCATCTATACATATATTGATAGAAAATTAAATTCCCTACAAAAAAGGTCTTTTTGAAAATTTTTGCCAGACCCGCCATTTTCGAATAATCAACCTTCAGACATTGATATAATTTTTAGATTTGTCTTCTTTTATTTTGGAATTTTGTAACTAACGAACAAATAAATATATAGAAATGATCAATATAGATTCTTGAAGGGAATTTCATGCTGTACAAAAAAGGTCTCTTAACGTTTTTACGTAAAATTACTCTTTCAAAATTGGTTCAACAACGAAAAAAACTATAATTTAATTTTTCCTTCAACTTTAATTGTGAATAACTTTTGAAAAAGTTATTTTATATAAAAACGTCATGAGACCTTTTTTGTAGAGCATTAAATTCCCTTCAAGAATCTATATTATCCATTTCTATATATTTATTTGTTCGTTAGTTACAAAATTCCAAAATAAAGAAGATAAATCTAAAAATTATATCAATGCCTGAAGCTTGATTATTCGGAAACGGCGTGTCTAGCAAAAATTTTCAAAGACACCTTTTTTGTAGGGAATTTAATTTTCAATAAATATACGTGAAGAGGAATTTTTTTACCTTGATAGTTTGACAGCATTGACGCAAAAATGAAAACACAAATAAATAATCGAAATTGAAGATAATAGATATCTTAATATTAATATTAATATTAAGGGCTCAAACCTTCCCAATATTTTTTTTTTTGTCACCTTGAATTCTCTCTCCCTTTAAATTGTCATTCTTTCTCTGTCGATAGGAGCCACTTACTATAGTTCACAAAAATGCCGGTATTTTATTTTGGTTCGCCGAATTTCAGGAGTTACTCGCTCACTAATGTATTTATTGGTGAATACGTATTTATAACCTATTCTCGGTTAACAGCTATTTATGACACAAAAACGTAGAAAAACGAAAAGAACAATAATTCAATATTTCATACAACTTTAATTGTGAATAACTTTTGAAAAGGTGATTTTATGTAAAAACATTACGAGACCTTTTTTGTAGAGCATTAAATTCCCTTCAAGTATCTATATTGTTTATTTCTATATATTTGTTTGTTCGTTAGTTACAAAATTCCAAAATAAAGAAGATAAATCGAAAAATTATATCAATGTCTGAAGCTTGATTATTCGGAAACTGCATGTCTGGCAAAAATTTTCAAAGAGACCTTTTTTGTAGGGAATTTAATTTTCTATAAATATATGGGCCGATGAATTTTTTTACCTTGATAGTTTGACAGCATGAACGCAAAAATGAAAGCACAAATAAAAAATCGAAATTACAGATGATAGACCTCTTAATATTAATCAATTAAGGGCTCAAACCTTTCCGATTTTTTTTGTCACCTTGAACCAAGGTTTATTAAATACACAGGTGGCCTCATGCGCTACGTGACGTATCCAGAAGAAATTCGTACATATCTTCAGACTGATTTAAATATCAAAATTCTTCCTATGAGGTCATATTTTTTTTTCTAATGAGGCAAACTGTGTAATTCATAAACCTTGACAAGTAGTCGAAAAAGTAGTCGATTTTTTTGGTCCAGTCTACTAATCAGTATAGGGTGTACTAACGGTATACTAATAAGTGATGTGCTATTTTGGGCACTATGGCAGTGGATTAATTTTTTTTTTGTCAATTACAACCACCTGTTTTATTTTTTAGGGAGTTGTTACGATATAACCGATTGTATCAAGCACGCAATTCTTCATGCGGCCAAAGAACTTGGATTTAGCGAAAAGAAAAATCCAAAAGACATAACGGTCGGAAAGATTGGCTACTTTCGAGCTCGAGGACTTCTAGAAGACGGTCTCAACAATCACGCGGGCAAATTGTTCATCAGTGGAATGGCCCAGAGGAAAAATGTCGATATTGTGACCAATTCTTTTGTGACCCGGTTAAAAATCGATCCAGATACGCGGGAAATTCAGGGTGTCAACATTCGAATCGATCCACTTGGCTTTATGCGGTATGTTAAAGTGGCCAAAGAGGTTATCCTATGCGCCGGTGCTGTGAATAATCCTAAAATTTTAATGCTTTCCGGAGTGGGACCGAAAGAACATTTGGAAGATCATGAAATTCAAGTGGTCCATGATTTGCCAGGTGTGGGAAAAAATTTTCACGATCATGTTAGTTTACCGATTGTTGCGCATAAGATTTACGATAAAAAATGTGTGGATTTCGATGATACTTTGGCCGCCCATACGTTTTTAATCCAACGGGAAGGTCCACTAACGTCGATTGGTGTGTCGAATATTTTGGGATACATTTACGCGAGAGCTGGAGAACGTTCAGATTTTCCCAATATTGAAATGCGGCACCAGTATTTGCATCGCAATTATGTGCAGTCGTTTTTGACGAAATATGCATTTTTGCCGGAATTGGGACGACTGTATAATGAGACCAATAGTGAATCGGCCATTCTGATACAAATTCCCACGCTTCTAAAACCGAAATCTCGCGGGGAAATTTTATTGAATTCGGATGATCCGGCGGATAATCCGCGAATTGATCCGAAATACTTAAGTCATCCGGAAGATGTTAGTTCCTTGATTCGGGGAGCCAGGCATGCGTATGAAATGGGCGAGACGAAAGCCATGAAGAAAATGCACGCGAAATTTATCACTTTACCGGTTGCGGATTGTGATCAAAGTATTGGTGCATGTTCCAGGGATGGACAATGTTGTGAATTCGATTCGGAATGTTATTGGCGCTGTTTGATGAGAGCTTTTGCAACGACCGGGCATGCGCCTGGTGGGACGATGAAAATGGGAAAATGCGGGGAATGTTCCGCGGCCGTGGTCGACTCCAATTTAAAAGTAATTAAAATTATTATTCCAGCAATTTTACGTGATCGTAATTTTTGATAAAATCGTTTTCTTTTTTTTTTAGGTTCACGGGATCAAGGGCGTTCGCGTGGCCGATCCCAGCATTCTTCCCGAGAGCATCAGCGGCAGCTGGAATGCGGTTGCGATTATGATTGGGGAACGTGCCTCGGATATTATTAGAAAAGATTACGAGAAAATTCCGCCGGCACCGCCGAAAATTACACGGCCAATGGAGTTAAATTGCGGTGGTGATCAATTGAAAATGTGTAATCATATCGTCAAAGAAACATTGCTTTATGCATAATTTTTTTTTTTGCGTTTGAATAAATAAATCTAAGACGTAAATTGTTGAACAAAGATTTTATTTTTAGCTTACCGAAAACGTTTTCAACCGATTGTCAGATATGAAAGGTTTTGACTTACCTAGAAAAGAAGAAAAAGATAATATTACAAAGAGGGAAGATAAGATTTTTATGTTGATCTTTGTTTGGGTCGATGGATAAGGGCTCAGGTCGAGGAATGTCAAGGCTTTATGGATGAGGATCACTTAAGAAATTTTTTTTCGTATGTCTTTTAAAGATAATAAATCTTCAGAATAGTGAAGATCAGCAAAAAATTGTTTTGAAAGTGGTTTAAGTCGATTTTAGGTTTAAGTAATTTGAATTGTTTGTTAAATATTTCCAAAATTATTGGTTGTTATTGTAGAGAAAACAATTATTTCTGCTATTTATTCGGAGGATAATTGTTGGAACGGGCAAATAAGAACAATTTTTGTTCAGTGCAACGTTTCGCAATAATTTATTGCTTCTTTATGCACTAAAAACTTATAATATTATATGTATGAAGAAAAAATGTTAACTTATTAGCCCATTTCAACAACTATCCTCTGAATATATAGTAAATGTACCATCAGGGACCTGATATATATTTAGAACAATAATTTCTTTGATTGATTAATGTTCTTGGGAATTTGGACTCAAATAATAAGATGTTAAATTTTCAAATTATCTCAACGTTTCGTTGGTATTTATTTCCAACTTCTTCAGGAGAATTAAAACAGAATAACAATGCATGTTGTTCAAATAATTTCTTTGATATTTCATATGGATTCATTAGAGAAATTGCCTCCAATAGGAGGCAATTTTGGTGGCAAATTCCGTTATATATCCGTATATCCAGATTTTCCTAATACTGTGGCCACTTTACAATTTAGTATTTTTATTTTCAAGTTGAAAAGTACTAATTTCATCGATTTGCCAAAAAAAATTCTCCAAACTTGTGGGAATTTAGTGTGGGAAAAAGGAAAAAACGATAAGTAGATATGCTTCGGTGGAATAAGTGGTATTCGACTATCATTATAAAGGCAAGTGTAAGTGAGAATTTGCATTAATAAATGCAATTAATAATTGCATTCATTTGCATTTTACTCCCAAAAATATATAACAACCATTGTAGTGGCAAAAGATATAATAATAATATCATGCCATTTGCAAATTTCCACTTCATGATTTCCCTCTACCTCCTATTCAACGGCTGAATTTTTGGATCTTTTGCAAACAAATTTAAGGGCTTAAATCCAAATTGTATAGCTTCTAATCACTTACTATAATTTTTTTTTTTTATAACTCCCATAAAATAATTCGATCCATAATACCACCGTCATTGACATCAATAATCTATTTTCGTTTTTTAAAATTTTGATAAAATTCAAGGTTTGAACTATCCACAAACATAAAAAGCCAATCACCATGTACAAATATCTATTTTTTCCGTCGAAAAAAACCAGTTAAACGTTGATTTTTCACATTTCTATTGATAAAAAACGATTATTAAGTCTTAAGTAAACAATTTTTTTCGTATTAAATATTAACAATAATTCATCAAGAAATCATGGAATGTATCACAACGGCAACTAATTCATGCGGGGGTGGTGTAACCGGACAACTGGTCACTCAACTAATCGGTGCCATATTGGCATCACAGTGTGCTTTGAGTCCACCCTATCCCCCTGACCAATCGAAAACATACAACGCCTCCTACGATTTCATAATAGTGGGCGCCGGCTCGGCCGGTGCCCCTTTGGCGGCCAAACTTTCGGAAAATCCTTCCTGGAATGTGTTACTCCTGGAAGCCGGAAGTGATCCTCCACAATCCTCCGACATTCCTGCGTTTATGTATAAGGCAATCGACACGGACGCCGACTGGAAATACAAATGGGAACCACAACCGCATGCGTGCCAAGGAAAAATTGACGGTCGATGTAAATGGCCGCGGGGCAAAGCCCTCGGTGGTACCAGTGTTCTGAATGCAATGCTTTATCAAACTGGTAATTTCTATGATTTCAATCGATGGGAGGCTTGCGGAAATGACGATTGGGGTTGGAATTCGGTTAGGAAATATTTCGAGAATTTCCTGAAAAACAGTGGAATAGAACGGTTTACTTCATCGCAAAGTATTCGTGGGAAGAGTCTTCGGGATACAATCTTCGCAGCGGCTGAAGAATTGGGCTATGATATTCTTACAGACACCGAAAAAGTTCTTAATGGATCTCTCGGATTCTTTGAATCGTACGGAACGGTTCGTAAAGGTACACGAGCTAATACAGCAAAACTATTCTTATCTCCAATCCGGAATCGTAAAAATTTGCATGTCATAAAAAACGCTCATGTTGGCAAAGTTCTTATTGATTCCCAAACAAAAACGGCTCATGGAGTGGAAGTTTGGGTCAACAATGAATGGATCAATATTTTGGCATCGAAAGAAGTCATTTTAAGCGCTGGAGCTATAAATTCTCCGCAACTACTTATGTTATCGGGAATTGGAGAAAAAGCTCATCTGGAATCTCTAGGAATTGATGTTATCGCTGATTTACCAGTTGGTAAAAATTTACAGGATCATGCTTGTTTTGAAATGATGTACGCACTGGAAAACCATTCCGAACCACTTTTAACTCCCACCGGATTCCTTGATACTACTTATAATTACTTTATCAACCGTAAAGGTCCTTTTGCAACGATTGGAATCACCGATATCCTTGGTTTTATCAGCACAAAAAATGAGGATCACCCCAACATTCAATTCCATCATTGTTACTTCACAATAAACGATACAATTCTCCTAAAAGAAAGTCAAAGTTTGGCCAACAATGAAAAAAACATAACCGATGGTATTCTAGAACTCCACAAAGACCATGTTCTGATGGCCTTCTACCCAACCTTATTAAAACCAAAATCCCGGGGAAGCATCACCCTACGCAGTTCCAATCCATTCGAAGCACCCGTTATTGATCCCCAAATCAACTCCGATCCAGAAGACATCCAAATCTTACTCGAAGGAATTCGCACCATCGAAAAACTTACAGCCTCAAAATCTTGGCAAAAACGTGGACCCAAATTGGTGAAATTTAATTTACCAGCTTGCGACGTCTTTGAATTCCAATCGGACGACTATTGGAAATGTTTTATGGATCACATGACCTCGACCTTCTACCATCCTGGTGGATCGGTAAAAATGGGACCAATCGATGCCGACGGAGTCGTCAATTCACGGCTTCAAGTTCATGGGGTGAAAAAGCTTCGAGTGGTCGATGCGAGTATTATGCCGGAAGTAACCAGTGGTAACATAAATGCTGTGGTTATTATGATTGGAGAACGTGCCGCTGATTTTATTCGAGAAGATTGGTCGAATGATTCCGAAATTGCTTGTGAAGAACTTTGATGTATTTATAATATAAGACTGGGAAACCATTAGAATTAAATAAGTTTTTCTTTCATATCAATAAAAAAATGTTTACTATAATTAAATCCTTTTTATTTCCACATATGTTTTCGATAGATTTAAAAACCAATCTCAAAGGAATCAATAATTTTTTTGCCATTTCGTTTGATTTAGGTTCTGGACCAATAAATACCATACTTAAGTCTACTTTATTCTAGAATATCCTGGTATCTAGGCTAAGTATAAATTTTTGAACACCATTTTGGAATTTCTTTGGTATGATTCAATCGCTTTAATTGGGACTTGGTAAGAAAAATCGTATCATTTTAACTAAGTTTTAAACTAGTGGGGGGGGTTAAAACCATCGACCTATCCTTTATTTTAAGAATCCTTCATCAACCTCCATAAAAGTAAGTCCTAGTAGATTTAGCGAAAACCAACAGTATATAACTATTTATTTAAATTAATTAAACTCAAATATCTTAGTAATGAAAGAATAGTATCTTAGAATTTGTTATATAATTGCATACGTGATTAAAAGTAAGTTATTTTTATACTAAGAACTGTTTTTCCTTCGATCCCTAACCAATCCTCTAGATCAGTGGTTCTTAATCGGGGTTCACTCGAACTCCAGGTTTGGTGAGTTAGTCTTACAGGTTCGTCATATATCATCTTTTAATGTTTTTTACCTACTATATGTATGAATGTATACCTAAATTTTGAATTTGAAAAAAAATATTTTCTATTCTTCCAAGAAGGGTTCATGGGGCAGTACTTCCAACAAGGCTAAGAACCACTGTTCTAGATCAAATAGATCTTTAAATAGTATTAAATCGATCTCAAAAAGGTCTATATCGACTACTTTAGCGAAAAAATATATAATTTTTATTACCTATGCAGTAAAATGCTTCAATATTATTTCAAATATCAACACTAAATCGGATTCTAATATCAATTACCTCACAAATTTCAAAGTTTGCATTTTCTTTTGCCAATCAATGGAAAATTATTCATAGAGGGTTGTGAAAAAATCCGTTACTTATGCCTTTTTCTCTCTTTAATTTTTCGATAAGGGGGGGGGGGGAAGTTTTGTTAATTTTTCTTTAATTATTCTAATTATTTTACTATAGAAATAAATTTCCTGAATTTCCCTGCATTTTCGTTCTTATATGTCGCTAAAAACCCTTATTCTTTTAACAACTTTCTACATCAGGATTTTATTTATTTACCTGGATACAAAATAGTAATATACATACAAAGTATGCACCTATAGAGGTGTTACAAAAGCACCTGTACATATAAGGCATATAGGACTTGTGAAAAATATCAAAAACTTTTATAGAGATAAGTTATAGATATATTTATTCCTTCAAAAGTTATTCGAGGTCATAGTTGAACTAAATAGAAATTTTAATATTTTTTCAATTTTTTGACGCAACCATCAATTTTATGAGAAAATTTTATAGGATATTTTTTGTAGAGCACCTTTTTTCCTATAACTTATCTCAATAAAAGTTTTTGATATTTTTTATAGGTCTTAAGTTTAATTAAAAAAAAAATACATTTTATGTTAAAAATATAATAATTCAAGGAATTTTCAGTTTAATGCAAATAACTTAGGACCTGTAAAAAATAATAAAAACTTTTAGAGAGATAAGTTATAGGAAAAAAAGTGCTCTACAAAAAATGTCCTACAAAATTTTCTCATAAAATTGATGGTTGCGTCAAAAAATTGAAAAAATATTAAAATTTCTCTTTAGTTCAACTTTGACCTCGAGTAACTTTTGAAGGAATAAATATATCAAAAACTTGTTCGTAACCTTTTTTGTAGATCGTTCAATTTTCTACAATAATATACCTTGATCATTCCGAAATATTGTCACCAACGTGAGCTATAAAATTCCAAAGTGCAAAAGAATATTGTTCCCAAGTTATTTAAATGGAAAATCGAAATTTGCGATGCAGCTCCCCTTAATATTAATATTAAGAGCTTAAACTTTCACAGGATTTTTTTTTGTCATTCCCAACAATATTTTCGATATAATTAAGAAAAAAATATTCATATTTTTTTTTGAACGAGTCTAATTTATATAATTTATACAGCAAAAGAAAAGTAAGCTAATTTTTTAATTTTTTAAGTTTTTATTACATTTGCATTTAATTTTCAACAATCTATTTAAAAGGTTAAGCTATTCTTTACTGATCTAGAGATTCCACATTGGGAAGAAAAAATCCCAAACCATGCAAAAATTCAAACGATTGTATTGGGTCATGGGAAAAAGATTAAAATTGTCAAAAAAAAATCTCTTATATAAGGCCGTCATAATTCCAATATGGTCATATGGATTGGAACTTTGAGCTTATACCAAAAGCTCAGTCAAAAATTTTATGTGCAATTGCATAATATGCACTGTTGTATGAAACAAATGAAAACCTGGACCAAGCTTAAAAATAAGAACCATTCATTGGTGGATTGGTGGACCCAAAAATGAGACCCACTTTTATCCAAATAAGAAGGGGACTCCGCTAGAACGTCCTCCATAAACCAAAAATTTGATCCATAAATTTTTTTTGCCTCAAAAACCACTTGTTCTATGATTTCATTCCATTTAAATTTCTATAACAGATGCATCTATAATGCATTTATGCAACAAAATAAAAGTTATTTTTTTTTTTTAAATTTTAAGTCAAAAATTTTCTTTACTTAACTTAAAACAGCGATTAATAGTTTGTAATCTCATTTGTGTTTACACTATGGATTTAATACATTTTTTCGTATAGGCAACCCGATGAACATATATGCATCACTGAAAGCCTATACATATTCAGATTCCAAACTAAATTGGTTTTTAATTATTATTAATGAGTTAATTAGAAATTTATTGAAAATACTTCCTCAATCTAAAATAATTTTGTTGGTTTTGTGTAAATTATTTCATTGGAGAATGTTTTTTTTTCTTCTTTTTTTCACGCTTTCATGCTTATATGCGTAAACGAAAACGCGAGGAAAATTATATATTAACCGAATGATGAAAGTAAATTAAAAGATAAATAATTTTCGTATGGCAAAACAAATGGAATGGAGTGGTTTTTATGGCAATCATCTTTGACCCTCGACGCCGCTGACGGTATACGGTGATCCAAGTATCCAGTAGTATGAATGGTAATCCACGACGACCACTTGTTGCCACTTCTTTCTGATTCTCAGATCAAGTTTGGATTTTTTTTTTCTTATTTATTCATTCACTGTACAAATTCTGTGCGTTATTTACGAAACGTCACGTATCTCCACACGCCTCTTTCACTTTCACTAGCACGATGAAATAATTTTGTAATTGATTATATTTATTTATATGTATGTAGGTATATATTTCAAACCGAGCTACTCAAAAAACCATTGATTAGATAACCCGAATTTTTGCGAACCTAATTTAGAAGAATTTTGGCCTTTTCGCCGACCAAAAAAAAAGGCTAATTTTTTTAGTTTTATATTTAATTCGTGGGAGTATTAAATGTTTTAAAATTCGTCATATCATTCCAATTTTTGGGATCAAGTCACGTTTGATTTTTTTTTTTTTTTTGGAATTGATTCATCAACACTTGTAAAATATTGATTTTTGGTTGAGAAATTTTTATAAAAGCCAACCAACCAAATGATTTAAACTCGAAAAAAAATATTTATTTTTGATCAAATGTTACAATACGAATTGTTTCGAAATTATATGAAACTAGCCCGAAAAATAGACCAAAAAAATCTAGCCAAACAAATTTCCTTCTTTCCCAATGATTTTCTAATATTCCCACTTAATTTGGTTCAGTAAATAAAACATTTATCCTTCAACAATTCAAGCTACGAAAGAAATGAAGCATATGCCGACTACTTAGCAAAGATTCAAACCTATAAACTTAAGTCTTCACAAAATTAATTTCCTTCAAAATTCTCTTAAAAAAAAAGAAAAGTTACTTGAAAATTTGATCAAGTACAATTTTTTCAGCTTTCCAGAGCTCTTCACTTTCGAATTAAATCGACAAACTTCAAGTAGATTCATTGAAAAAAAAAATGTCTCCTCAAATCACAGATTGTGCAACAAACACTACATCTAATGGAATTAATTGTAAAACTCATTTTTTTTTTGTTCAAATATTGTTTTAACTTTCTCAACAATTGTGAAATTAATTTCGACTATTTAATCGACAATTTTTTTTTTCAATCAATAGAAAAAAAATTCGACGACTCATTAAGGCAATTGGTTAATTGATAATTGACATCGGCTTGTACTCTAATGAAATAAGTGAAAATTTAAATTTGAAGAAAAAAAATTCAATAGAATATAATATAAAAGGTCATTAATTTCGTGGCAAAAAATAGAAAATTTACATTTCTCCGTTTAAAAATCAATAAAAATATTTAATCGATAATTAAATCAAACCAAATTCTTAAATCTCAACAGTTTCGAAAATGAATATTTTATTGTAATTTGGATTGCATCATTTGCCTCATAAAAATGAGCATTTGGTTGGTTTATTGGATTGAATTGCAATTATGACGTATTTGTGTCAATTGCTTCCTAATATTTTACATAATTTCCAGTGGCATACATTTTACAATCCTCACTATTATTATAAACTAAAAATAATAGTGAATGGAACTTTAACATTTGGGTGTTTTTTTCAGGACAAAAAAACAAAGTGTAAAAAGAATAGTAATTAATAATAGAAGGATTTTTATCGGAGATATTTTGTCCTGGGATCAAAACGCCTAATATCCAAAAAAATTATCTTTTTCCAAGATTTTTCATTACTAAAGTAAAAGAATGACCAGAAATCAAAATACCGACAGGAGGAATTTCTTGGCTATCATTCTAAACCAGTGGTTATAAACATTAGGCCTTTGGGCCTGGAGGGGATAATTTGGGTGCTTTTTCAAAGAAAAAAGCGAAGTGTAAAAAAAATAGTAATTAATAATCGAAGATTCAATTATCGGAGATATTTTGTCCGAGGATCAAAACGCCTAATATCCAAAAAAAAAATATCTTTTTCCCAGATTTTTCATTACTTAAGTAAAAGAATGACCAAAAATCAAAATTCTGACAGGAGGAATTTCTTGGCTATCATTCTAAACCAGTGGTTATAAACATTAGGCCTTTGGGCCTGGAGGGGATAATGTAGGTGCTTTTCCAAGAAAAAAGCAAAGTGTAAAAAGAATAGTAATTAATAATCGAAGGATCAATTATCGGAGATATTTTGTCTGAGGGATAATTTGTCCGGGGATCAAAACGCCTAATATCTAAAAAAAATATCTTTTTCCAAAATTTTTCATTACTAAAGTAATAGAATGACCAAAAATCAAAATTCCGACAGGAGGAATTTCTTGGCAATCATTCTAAACCAGTGGTTATAAACATTAAGCCTTTGGGCCTCGAGGGGATAATTTGGGATAATTTTAGGTGCTGTTTCCAAGAAAAAACAAAGTGTAAAAAGAATAGTAATTAATAATAGAAGGATTAATTATCGGAGATATTTTGTCTTCGGGATATTTTATCCGGGGATCAAAACGCCTAATATCCAAAAAAAATATATTTTTCCCAGATTTCTCATTACTAAAGTAAAAGAATGACCAAAAATCAAAATTCCGACAGGAGGAATTTCTTGGCTATCATTCTAAACCAGTGGTTATAAACATTAGGCCTTTGGGCCTGGAGGGGATAATTTGGATGCTTTTTCCAAGAAAAAAGCAAAATACAAAGAATAGTAATAAATAATCGAAGGATCAATTGTCCGGGATATTTTTTCCGAAGATCAAAACGCCTAATATCTGCAAAATTATTTCTTTCCAAGATTTTTCAATACTAAAGTAATAGAATGACTAAAAAAATCAATATTCCGACAGGAAAAAACAAATGTTGGCATAAACTTTTTTTAAGAAAAGGAAATTTTCTTGGCTATCATTCTAAACCAGTGGTTGTAAACGTTACAGAAAGGTAATTTGGCATTGAACTTTTCAACTATCTTTATGGCTACAAAATTAGGTGAATGTTTTGGGGATGTAAAAAAGTTATGCACTGATCTCTAAAACAGTGGTTCTTAACTTTTTTTAGAGGTAACGATCCTTACCTTAAAAATAAAATATGATTTTTTCAAATTGAATACTGAAGATATTATTAAAACACCTGATACCAAAATGATGAGGTAATCCATGAAAATAATGCAAGATTTTCTTATTACAAACATTGCATAAATTGTTTGTACTTTTTTCAAACAAATAGGAAAAAAGTTTTTCCAATGAACCATGAAAATATATTTTTTTCCACAGTCGATATAACACTTGAAAGACTTTTAATTCCATTGAAAATTCCAAGGTAATAACTTGGGAAAAAAATCTTGAATATTTAAATTTTAAATGGACCAACAATTGTAATTTATGAAGACAATAATGTATCAATATCGTTAGCTTCAAAACTCATCTTTCTAATTAACTTTGTCATGTTTATGTAACCAATAGAATGGGAAATATTTGAAAAAAAAAATCCAAGTAGGCACACGCTTTTACAACTGCATTATAAAGATGCACTTATTATAGGCTTTAAAACGATAAAATCCCATTCGAATATCGTATAATTATTTTGACTTGTTTATGGCTTGTCTATCAATAAAAAATGCATTTCAAAGAGAACGAAGAAAAAATTTTCAACGACCCATAAAGCCCAATTTTTTTGTATTCTTTCTCCGATTGCATAATAATTGATGTAAAACTATTATCAATCTCTGACCTAATGCTTCCACAATAATAATGGCCTGATAATAATTGGCGAAATCATCGAGAAAAAAAATCTGTCATCGAATCGGAGAAGATTTGCATGGAATTCTAGGCCATCGTATGCATAATATAGAGAAAGTCATTAATAATAATATACCAAAACTATAAACCCAAAAAAAAGTATATTGTTAATCACAAAAAGTAACCAATTAGGTGTCAATTCAAAGAAATAAAAATTTGACATCAATTTATTGATTATCGAATCATCAATTATAGTTTATAGAAATTATAGTCATCAATACTTTCCATATATGATTTTTAGATCTTGCATTTTTTGGCTAAAATTAACCGCAAAGTATTCTCCCAAGTAAATTTTTTGAATTCAATTGTTAAATTTATCAAAAATTTTAACACCTATAAATGAGGATTACCTTGTAGAGGATTGTACCCAAAAAAGCTTTCATGAAACTTTATGCGAAGGATAATTATGGCCATTTTTGTAAATATAATTACACTCTAATTACATCATTGTTGAAATTGTAAAAACCGGCCGTAATTTCGGCGAATGCACACAGAAAGTTGGTAAGGGTCAAAACCTCCAAAAAAGGTTAAGAACCTTTGGTTTAGGGATCAGTACTTTCCTGTTTAGATCAGTTTCATGAGGTTATTATTTCTTTTAAATCCCCAAATCATTCACGTAATTTTGTAGCCATAAATAAAGTTGAAAAGTTAAATGTCAAATTACCCACAGGCCTATCGTTTAAGACCACTGGTTTAGAATACTACCCAAGAAAAATTTCCTTTTCTTAAAAAAGCTTATGCTAAAATTTTTTTTTCCGGTCAGAATTTTGATTTTTGGTCCAAGAAAAAGATAAAGAAAGATTTTTTTGGATATCACTGAAAATATCCACACAAAATATTCTGAAGGCAAAAATCCTCGACAATTGATTCTTCGATTATTAATTACTAATGTTTTTTAGCGTATTTTTTTTTTTTTTTGAAAAAAAGCACCCAAATGTAATAATAAGATATTCCAACAAAAATTGTCTTATTTTATTCCACATGGATATTTTGAGAGAGTTTCATTCAATTGTCTAAGGGATATTTTGTCTGGGAACACTTTAACACCTGTTAAAAAAATTTCCTAAAATTGATCTTGGAAAGCTCTCAATTATTCTTTATGATTCCAATTTGGAGATTACAAAAGCAATATCACAATTTCTATGTTGTGGACCAAAACCCAAAAAGTAGCTGGGAATATTTTGACAGGGGATCAAATGTCATGAAACCATAATTTAAGTTGAAATAAATTTGAAAATATTCTATCTCAGAAATTCCTCGAATGACAGCTATTTTGATCACTATACATCGGCAGTGATTTTTGGATTAAGAAAAAAAAGAAGAAAATTTGAACATTAAATTATTTTTTGTGTCCCACCCTGTTGAGATTATAAAATATGTATCACTTCTTTCATGTTTAGGACCAGAATTTTGGAACTATACCAAAAAAGTAGCAATACATCCTTACTCATTAAGGATAATTTAATCTTTCAATTTGATCCAACTAAATTATGATTTTAAGACATTTGATCCCCCGAAATAATATTTCGTTCAAATTAGAAAAGTAGCAATACTTTTGTAATCTCGAAGTTGAAGACTGAAAAAATAATTTAAAGTTTTCAAGTTCTATTTTGGGAAAACCTTTTTTTCAACAGGTGTCATTTAAAATCCTTTCGAGAAAAGCTCTATCTATGAGAATATTATGCAACCTATAAATTTTTAAACAGGCTAACACCAACGACTTCGTCTAGATGACCAAACTACACCGACAATAATAACATCAGAAGTAGATTCTTCCATAGCAGCGGTTCCTAACTTTTTTCAGCCGCGGACCCCTGAGTGAAAAAAAGGTGCAATTTTCGGACAATATTATATTTTAATATTCCTTCATTAAATTAAAAAACAAAAAGCAAACTTTTTCCAAAGAGACCGCGGACCCTCAGGGGTCCGCGGACCACAGGTAAGGAAACAATGTTCTACAGGGAAATAAGATAAAGTATTACCTTCTAGAAAAAATGGGCAAATTGGGAGGAATATTTCAACGGAATTTTTTTCGTCCGTCCACAAAAATAAAAGGTATATGTCATAATTTATCCTCGGAAATAATATTTCTAGTAACTTTTTTGGTATAATCGTCAAATTCTGGTCCAAAACACAAAAGTAGTGATATTATCTTATTAATTTCGAAGTTGGAGACTTAA
Organism: Sisyra terminalis; assembly: GCA_958496175.1. NCBI lineage: Eukaryota > Metazoa > Arthropoda > Insecta > Neuroptera > Sisyridae > Sisyra > Sisyra terminalis. The sequence continues at coordinate 6,818,393 of OY292277.1, read as the reverse complement.
AAGACAATTCTGAGCTTTTCAAGATCTTTTTTGGAAAAACTTTTTTTTCAACAGGTGTCATTTAAATTGCTTTTGAGAAAAGCTCCATCTATGAAAATAATATGCAACTTACAAAATTTTTATACAGGCTAACACCCACGCCTTTGCTCGGGTGACCAAACTATATCGAAGTAGATTCTTCTATAGCAGCGGTTCTTAACCTTTTTCAGCCGCGGACCCCCAAAAAAATCAAGCATAATGCCAAGGACCCCTGAGTGAAAAAAGGTGCAATTTTCGGACAGTATTATATTTTCGTATTCCTTCATTAAATTAAAAAAAAAAAACAAACTTTTTCAAATGGGACCGCGGACCCTCAGGGGTCCGCGAACCGCAGGTTAGGAAACAATGTTCTACAGGGAAATAAGATAAAGTATCACCTTCTGGAAAATTGGGCAAATCAAATCATTTTTTCGTCAAATATATGCGGATATTTTCAGCCAAATTTTTTTCGTCAGTCCACAAAAATTAAAAGACATAAATCATCATTTATCATGGAAGAAATCGAAAGTTATCGCATCATTTTTTTGTTGCAATTTTGCTGATAAGTTCAATGTATACACACGCCAATTACGAAATGGAAATTTATTAAGAGATCTAAACAATGATGGATCCAAGTCCAAAAAATCCTTCGGGGTCAAAATTTGACGTCAACATTAATTTTTCTGTCACTCATTTTGACTAATTGAAATTAATCCCCAAGTAGCCCAACTGTCGTGTTGGAGTCAAAGTGTCAACGGAAATTATTGTTCGATGGAACGACCAAAACTTGGCCACATTTGGTGAGTGGAAGCAGGAAAGAACTAGTGACCAAATATAATTTTTTTTTAAATTTTTTCGACCGCTGATGTTGATCTCAATGGGCTCAGCAAGTCGTGTGCATTATGCCATGTACGTTATAACATTGTGGTCGGCGGCGATATTAACGAAACACTTTCTCCCCATCATCGACATCATGATCGTAGCCTTTCCGAAGATATGCCCCATTATAAGTAAAAACCTTTTGATAACAGAAATTCAGTTATTATTGGACTATGCCACGGAGTAGGTACCATAGTGAGTGTGTTAAATTTTCCGATGCATTAAATTTACGTGGTTTTCCCGATCTGCGATCGAGTGCATCTCTTCTACCAAGGATACAATTTTCTTATATACTTTAATTTTCGGTAAGTGAAAAAACCCGCAATCTTATATAACAATCATTACGTTTAGCATTTGCAAAAAACCAGAAATCATGCACTCATATGCAAAAATGAGAATGCACTTTAGATGTTGGCGAAACTTTCGACCGAAATAACATTTAATATCCCTTCATAAATTTATCTTATATAACGACTTGCTTAATTTTTTTAATATATAACCATCTGTTATAATAATAAAAAAATGTATAAATTAAGTAGGCACTTTCATAACTACTTTGGGGTTGACACCTTTTAAAAATTATCAACCCTCTTTACCAATATTTAAAAAATCAATTTCAAAAACCAATCTATACAAATATAAAAAATTCTTACGTCTGTCTACATTTCGATTTTGAACCCAATTTTCGGGTAAATATTTGTTTCAAAAGGCCCTTATTCTAAATTTAACATTTTTAAAATTTTTGTCTGTCTGTCTGTCTGTGTGTCCCGATTTAAATAAAGAACGGAAAACCCGAATTTTATGAAATTTGGTATTAAGATACAAAACAATTTCCCACAGACTATAGGCTTCTTACCATTTCAAAAAAATAATAAGGAAAGGTATACCTAGGGATGAAAACAGAAATTTTTACACTAGACAGGTGAGTTATATATCATTGGAAAGGTAATTTAAAGTTAGAAAATAATCTGTAAAAATATTTTTAGTTGAACTGATAAAAAGCACAGTAAATTAAATTTAAATTTTAAAAAATTGCCTCTTTGAAATATAAACTTTTATATATATAAAACACATAGTTTATGTTAATAGCTGATCCTCCTAATTATAAAGACGTGGGTTCGAATCTTACAGTAATTTTTATTTTTTTTTACAAAATTGTTGTAAATAGACCCTTAGAGTTGCTCAATATTGAAATATTAACAAAAAAAAGTAATAGTAGTAGTAGTAATAATAATAATAGTAATAAAACTTGAAGAAAATACGTTTTTAAATCCATGCGTACATAAAATTCTGTATTTATATATCCCCTCTGACTGATGAAACTAAAGACTAATTTAAAAATATTAAAAAAAAACTAAAGGGAAATTTTAATATTATTTCAATTTTTTGACGCAACTCAATTTTATGAGAAAATTTTATAGAACATTTTTTGTAGAGCACTTTTTATTCTATAACTTACCTCCATAAAAGTTTTTAATATTTTTTACAGGTCCTAAATTATTTAATTAAAATAAAAAAAAATTATGTTAAAAATATAATAATTCAGGGAATTTTCAGTTTAATGCTAATAACTTAGGACCTGTAAAAAATATCAAAAACTTTTATAAAGCTAAGTTATAGGAAAAAAGTGCTCTACAAAAAATGTCCTATAAAATTATCTCATAAAATTGATGGTTGCGTCAAAAAATTGAAAAAAGATTAAAATTTCTCTTTAGTTCAACTTTGACCTCGAATAACTTTTGAAGGAATAAATATATCAAAAACTTGTGCGGGACCTTTTTTGTAGATCGTTCAATTTTCTACAAGAATATACCTTGGTCATTCCGAAATATTGTCACCAACGTGAGCTATAAAATTCCAAAGTGCAAGAGAATATTGTTTCCATGTTATTCAAATGGAAAATCGAAATTTGCGATGCGGCACCTCTTAATATTAATATTAAGAGCTTAAACTTTCACAGGATTTTTTCTTGTCATTCCCAACAATATTTTCGATATAATTAAGAAGAAAAATCATCATTTTTTTTTTGAATCAGTCTAATGTAGCATAATTAAATACAATAATATATAAAACACATGTATGTTGTTTCAGTTCAAATAAAAATATTTGTGATTTGATGATCACTGAGGAAGATTGCTTGGCAATCGATATACGTATTTGGGCAATACGTCACAAAAATTTTTTTTGAATCAGTCTACCATAATATATATATCTGAAAGAGTTAAGTTCTTAAGTGAGCATTAAGTTTTTTGGTTTTTCACATATTGTAAACCTGAAAATCCAAAATACATATTCACAAATACATTAGTGAGCGAATATCGAGTAGCGAAAAATTCGGCGAACTAAAAGAAAATGGTTTAATTATATAGTTGAAATTCAGATATTTTAATAATTAGTGCTAGATACACAATGGCTATACTTAATTATGGAGGAACTGGGTTTCGTGCATTTGAACAAATTTTAATTTCGCCGTAGTTTTGTACATTTCAGTAGTATAAAAGTTGAGACAATGAAATGGGATTTCTACTAATATTCTAAATATCTAGGCGAATGTTTTGATAACTTTTGACTGTTTTAAGTCATAATTATGACTGATTTTATTGAACTTAACGATAGTTTTTATTTATGTATAGATGGTGATTGATTTACGGATTAATTGGTTCATGGTAGGTATACCTACCGTCGGTATTCGCAAGAGATTATACTCTTTTTAGATATTTATAAATATTTTTAGAAAATTAATTGATCATTATATACAAATATTTTATTCTAAGTAACAGTTTATTAAATGTGTCTTTTTAAAGTTGACAAAATAGTGTTTTCAGGTATGATTATGTTTTTCGTAAAAGAAATAAGAAAAATAATCATTTTCATATACCACTACAAATAGTAAATTTCAAAAGAAAATATAATCTACACCTACGTTACGCAGACGAAGTCGCGGGGATCAGCTAGTTCTATATAATTCCCAAATGAATCTCAGGTACAAGTAACTTCTGGCTCACCTTAAAATCTTAATCACTATTTCGTGGGATGGAACTAATGTCAGTTCGGTTTTTATTTTTTAAGTTAACAACTTTATTTCTTGAAATATTTTTCTTTTGATTAACGATTTTCGTAAAGATCATTAAACAAAACAAATCCCAATGTTGATGACCCAACCATTTTTCTTCCTCTTTATGCATTCAATTCATTGAAATTTCGATTATTTCTTTGAAAAAAAAATAATTGATTTAATTGATACTTGTCGTACGACTATAGGAGTGCATCTTTCGGTCGGGATTTTAACTAAACAAAAAAAAAAAAAAATAATACATATGGTAACGCCTTGCAGCTATCTATAGATTTTCGTGGAGAATCTAACGCCTAAAATAATAGTAATCAAATGGATGAATAGTGAAAAAAATTGGTTTTTGGATCCTTGTTTATGATTGCCACATCGATATGATTAGTAACATGATATTATTGCACCGTGAAAAACGATAATATTTTATTTGTAATTGATTACAATGCGCTCGATGTTACTTTATAATTACCAACTTACTATTTTTTTTTCTATTATGGTATTATATGGTTAAATAATTTACATTGGTTCGGCCTATGTAAATTGATCGTAGTAAAATCGTTTATTGAGGCAATAAAATGTGAAATTGCCTGGTGGAGATTTAGAAATAATTTATATTGATTTTTTTTTGTTGGGAAAATTAATAATGCGTTTATGGATATCTAAAGACTTCTTGATTACTTCTAGCACAATTGTAAATGAAGAATGTATAATATAATAATAAAAAATCGGCTACTTGTTCATTTAATCATTGGAATTCTAATTAAAGCTAAGATTCTAATAAATTTTTGGGATAGCAACAATTCATGAAAAAAAATCATTAGTCATTATTTCGGAAAAATTAATTTTCAACTAGCTTATACCAAGTTTTCAATAATTACAAAGACTGCACACGGTGAAACATTCCATTACTGGCAAGGAAAAAAAATAACGTGGAAACTTTTTAATTCTTATTGAAATAGGGGTCGTCCATAAAATACGGTACTCAAAAATTCATCAACTTAAACCATTGTCATACTATATCACAAATTCTGCAACCCTCTATAAATATTACCCCACGAAACATTGCATTTAATATCACCCAAATTTTTAAATTAAAACAATACTTTCTATTAAATTAATATAATAATAAAAAATCAGCTACTTGTTCATTTAATCATTGGAATTCTAATTAAAGCTAAGATTCTAATAAATTTTTGAAATAGCAACAATTCAATGATAGATACCATGGAAAAAAATCATTAGTCATTACTTGGGAAAAAATAATTTTCAACTACCCAATACCAATTTGCAATAATTACAAAGACTGCACACGGTGAAACATTCCATTACTGGCAAGGAAAAAAAATAACGTGGAAATTTTTTAATTCTTATTAAAATAAATAGGGGTCGTCCATAAAATACGGTACTCAAAATTTCATCTACTTAAACCCTTGTCATACTATATCACAAATTCTGCTACCCTCTATAAATATTACCCCACGAAACATTGCATTTAATATCACCCAAATTTTTAAATTAAAACAATACTTTCTATTAAATGAAATGAAAAAATAAAGAACAAAGAATTATTATTTGATATTTCACGGGTAGTTACTAGTATATTAGTAGGTTGTTCCATAAGTTCTTTCCTTTTTCCAATATGAAATGAATACACATTATTTATTGTTTTAATCTGTTTTTTTTTGATATAGATGAACCCTTTTGCTCTATTACTGTCCTCCATTTCTCAACAAGCTTAATTATGCCTTGGTTCCAAAAATTTTCAATTTTGGACCAATCTTTATAGTCCTGGCAAAACGATTTTCATTACGATAGCACGTGACCACGTACTGCATTTAACAATTACTTCCTTCGATCCTTAAAAAAAGTATCTCAATAAGTTCTTTAACTTCATTAGCGAAATAAAATTGCTCTTCAATAGTAATTGTGGTCCAAAATATAAAAACTTTTAACGGAAGACATACTAAAGCAAAGAACGAAGAAAGACTTTATGGGACAACCTATATAACAGGTTATTGTATTTATGCAGCTCAAAAATGCATTTTTTAAGTTGGCAACCTCGGAAAATGTAAGAAATGAATTAATGTTTTTATATAATATAAGCGCTAAAAATATTTTCATATTGGCAAATCGTTTTCTATAATACTTAATTGTTTTTTAAATAAGTTTGTATAACAATTCAAAAAAACCAAACAAAGAACCAATAACAATTCAGTACGGCAAGTATCTCTTCAACAATGCGCTGCTAGTGGTCAAAAAAATAACTAAGCCTGTCCGATTTTTTTAGGATACTAGTATACTAAGTATAAAGGGACTTAAATGAATGACTATATCGTAACGGAAAGGCAAAAGTATTCGCCGAAAGAAAAATTGTTTGATAAACTATAATCGTAACATTTCCCTAGACACCCCTCACCCCCTTGTCTCATCAAGTAATACCCAATTTTCCCTTGTATACGAAAATATTTTATGAGTCACTTCACACCAAAAATTCTTATAAAGAATCCCTAATTTCCCCAGGTCCAGGTCATCATTGATTGATTAAAATTCGATAGATATTTATGAATCCTTGTTGGTTGATTACATGAGGAATAAATAACAGTAGTACCTATGGGATAGGCAATTTGTTAACACTAGTGTCTTAAAAAAACGAACAAATTTAATTATTTTTTAGCCACTAGCAGTGCATTGTTGAAGCACACTTGTCGAAGTAAATTATTATTTAAAAAACATTTACTATAGAAAACGATTTGCCAATACCAATGAAATTATTAATCGCTTGTGAATTATATGGAAATATTTTTAACGCTTATATTTACACAAAATTTAGCTAATTTTTTACATTTTCCGAAGTTGTCCACTTAAAAATGCATTTTTCAGCTGCATAAATACAACAACCTGTTTGTATAGAATACATGGAGCTTTTAGGAAGCTTTAATTCGATTTGTCCTTTTTTTTCGATGTGAAATTCACCAAACATCTAAAATTAAAGAAATGCACCGAAGTTACCCTTAGGAAATGTTTCCTTTAAAGTATTTTATGAATTTGTTTATTTATTTTACCAAAGCTTTAAACGTTTTAGGAATTTTATAAAAATACTAGCTGACCCAGCAAACTACGTACTGCCTAACATGCAATGAACGTAGTGTTTTATAAATGAATATGTTAGTTACACTTAGTTTAAATTATCAATAATAAAATGAACTAAATTAAGTTCAATACGTCATTAGAATAATAAATATATAAAAAGAAAATAAAAATTATATAAAAACAAATCAATTATTTCAATTGCAAGACAACCAACACATTTCGTCGGTCTAAAGTGTTAAGCTGCTAAATTCTTTTTAACTGCGTTTTCAGGGAAAGGAAAAAAGTACAGATAAACTACATAAATTACTACATAAAGCAGATTTCCGATTCATTTTGCATATTAAGAAATTTTTATATTTAAATAGATTTATCAGTTTGTCATTTGATAGAATTTTTTATTCCTTCCTATTGGAACAAAAAAACAAAAAAAAAATAAAAGTGAACTTAGCAGATTGAAAATTTAGGCTGACGATTTGCTTTATTGAAGCTATGTATTTGGGTTCATGCGTTGCCCTCGGATTGATTCTCTCCATTGAAGCATCTTGCCATTACATTGACATACAAAGTTTGTCAAATCAGATATCTTCAGCATAAAAAACAAAGTAGGGGTAGTAGACCAATTAGAGCTTGAAAAATTACGGGACCGATTATGATGATATATAATTTGTTAGATTCGTCTTCCTTCCGAATAGCAGAATAACTATTAATATATCTTAACAATTCACGGAAAAAAATGAATAAAATAAGTTTTTAAATAAATTAGGCTTGGCATTTTACGCAATTGGCAGTTCACGTCACCCACACTTATATGTCAATTTAATATTGTCGGTAATTTTTATTTAAGAAACGCATATAACCATTGAAACCATTGGAAGTTCGACGCAATGACTGACTTTGTTCTGAAGGCGCAATGCTTTTACTGATTGGTGATTTCTCCCAAACATTGCCAATCATTCCAAGTTTAGATTCTGCCAATAAAATATGTTCCTGCTTAAAATCATAAAATTTGTGACATAATGTAAAAAAATTTCAGCTGGCAACATGAGTTGCGTTGAATTTGAAACAATTTTTGAATCTCGGTAATGGCAGTGTTCTTGTCGACGAATCAAGCATATTAACTTAATTTCCTTTGAATTTTGTTTCATTCAAAAATTTTACTTAATTCCTAGCTTTTTTATAAAACAGCAGCATAACGTTTAAATCAGTTTACTTGGATTAAAAATTCAAACCAATAACACGGCTATTACCGATATTCATTCATTTCTAGGATAAATCTTCTGCAGATCAATCGGTCAGCAATGCAATTTTTATGTTTTTTTTCCAGGTGAAGTTTCTTCATATGGTTCCATAAATTTGATTATTTAAGGCAAGCATTTATTTTTTAAACAGAAGTCGATCCTTAATGTCTGAAGTCGTCCACTTCTGCAATTCGAAATGCAGAACGACTAATCTGGAAAAGTGTTTTCCAAACAATTTATCGATATTGGTAATGGGAAAATTTCTGTTGACACATCATCGGGGGGAGAGTCTAGTTTATACGGCCCCAAAATCTGACGACGGATTCTTATAAAATCGGCCAAAAGAAATCGAAAATTAAGAATACTAAAAGTCTCGTTTTCGCTTCGTTTTCGTGAAAAAGAGGGTTTTTCATCGGGATACATTATTTTCCCTACCAATTTTTGTCACTTTACTAAGTTAATGGTGTTCCCAAACTTTGCTCAAAATTACAAAAATTCCACGTACTGCGTTGTGATACATAATAAATGCAAAATGAAATGCCAAAATGACGTGGACCTACAATCTTTTTGCTTGCAACACTCTTCAAAAATATGAATTAAATAATTATTTTAACACAAATTATATAAATAAAAACGTCAAATTCATACGTTGCTAAGCTTTTTCCAAATAAATCACAGGAATCGATGATAACAAATAATATTAGACGTAAAAAGCAAGTAGGCGTAAAATTTATAAATAAATAAATTCATTGTTAAAACATTGTTAAAACAAATCGAATTGTGAATATAAACCATCCTCAAACTCCCTCGAATACACACAAAAAATTTCATCAAAATCGGTCCAGGCGTTGTTGAGTTATGCGCTTACCAACACATTTTGCGGTTCATTTTTATATTATAGATATGTAGATAAAAAGTGCAACAAAATAATTTTTATATTTGGAAATCCATTTCTTTTAACACTTTAAAAATCGCTTTATTTCCTTCGGAAAATATTTGTTGAAAAATAAAATAATTCCGAAATCTACACACATTACTGTGTTTTCAATTAACAAATATGTGCAACAATAACTACAACCATATTAATCCACTGCAGGGCATTTATGCGTAAATTTTAATTAATTCCATTAGTACCTACAGCAATTTTCGTATTTGTTGGAGAAACGACGTTTGCAATTAATCGCAAGAATTACTACTTTTTCAATTCATAAATATTTTCGATTAAATAGTAAGCAGTTTCGAAAAAGCAATAAATTATTTTTTCCTTTTACTTATTGATCAAATACTTAACAATTTTGACGTATGAATCTTATAAGACGTACTTACTTAAAACTTTTTTTTTTCCTAATTGGATAACAGAAGTCCAATAAAAGGCGGATTTTGACGAAACTAAACATAATAATTAAAGAGAAAAATTATAGGTAGATTAATCGCCTCGTTGTATTGAAGATTTATGGCTAATCTGTAGATCTCTCATTTTCTGTATTTCATGAATTATATAATAAGACTGTTATAGTCAATGATATTTTGCATATTTTCATCAAAACTTTAAAATGTTTTATTTGATTTCTCTTAGATATGTTTGGGTTTTATGAAAATTTTTCATATTTGTGTTATATTTCATTTTCTAAAATTTATTGCCCCATAATATATTCATCTTTTGATTTATTATTTAATTGCACTTTTACGTTGATCTTCTTTACAAAAATTTAACGCCTATGTATAGATTCTGATGTATTTACTTTCCACACACAAAAAAAAAAATGATTTCCATATACAGTTTTTTCAATTTTTTTTAGTATTTCCACATAAAAAACGATTTGGTAACTTCTTCGTCTATATTTCTATAGTTTAAATTCTTAAGTTTGAAGGAAAACCGAAATTAATTTTTAATACTACACGGAAAAAAATGCACCAAAAATTACAATGCAACATCGCAATTTGGGACTAGATTTTCATTATCTTTGTCTGAAATATTCTTTTTTAAAATTTCCTATGTACATTTAAATTTTTACATCGAACTATAACGACAATGTTCTGTTATAAATACTTTAACAAAAAATACGAATTTATATTGGCAATGAAAACTTTTTGATTTATCCAAATTTTCCAGGTATATGAATTCATTGATTAACTTCAGGAATATACAATTATTGTAATTTCCAACGTTCTGTCTTTGTTATAAAATCCAAAGATATACTAAGACTAGACTAAAGATAAACTAATAATAAATCAAAAATAACAAACCAATTGGAAATATAAAAAATATTAGGATTCCCAGTAATTCCGAGGCTATTTTGGGTACTATAAGAAACATAAAATTTTACGTAGTTACTAGCCCCATTTGCTAGGACTAGGTTTTCTGCTTGAATTGTTTTCCATAGCCAAATAATCCGGTTTTAAGGTACCCGAAAGGTTCCCTTTTTGCCCGAAAGAAATGGAGGCAAACCGAAGAAAAAATGGGTACCGTGAGAGATCAATGTCTAAAACTATAGTGAAAAAAAATCGATGGTTACCAGCACCAAACAATGAATGATAATAACACAAACATATAAATCATTTGGAGTACTAAAATTGAATTCATATCAATATATGGAGACGTAGTTGACAACTTATAAATCACCTATATGAGTCATTTATTTTGAAAGTGGCTTAAGTCCATTTCAAGAACAATCCCTATAGTATTATTATTTGTAACCATAGGAACATAAGATATTAAGGAGGAGAGAATAATTGGCGTTTTAATAATTGGTAATTTGTGAAAACTTAGCAGTTAAATCATAAACATCCTTTGTTCTAGTTACAAGAAGAAGAATCACCATATAGACCGTCCTTGAAATGGACTTACGCCACTTTCAAAATAAACCAGTCATATGGTAATTGTTAAAGTAAAATTTTCTCAGGTTATGAGTAAATAAGTAAAAATTTATAAAAAAAAAAACATTTCAACCCCTTGTTGCACTCCTTTAGGGTTGGAAAATTACAAAAATTGTTACTATAGCAAGTTAAGGCGCTTATATTTCTATAACTTTGGCAAATATTATAATTCTGCCTTTATCGATTTACCTAAAAAGAGTAAATTCTCGTCATTCTCGATCGAAAATTTCGAATAATTTTGGATAAAAGTTTTTACGTTTGTTATCGAAACCAAATGACCACCAAAGATTAATTTCAAGCTACAATTGGATAATTCTGGAATACTCTAAAACAGTGCTTTTCAAACTAAACGTCGCGACCCCCATAGGGGGTCCTAAAACTTTTGCCAGGGAACCACAAAATATTTCTATAATAACAATTAATCGTACATAAATAAAGTACTATTGGCCACTTAAGTCTAAAATTTTTGGGGAGAGAAACCTTGCATTTTTTGTGATTTAGAAGGCCGTGGTATGAAAAGTTTGAGATCTGTTAACCTAATGTATATACTGTAGTCTTATTAAAATAAACTATTAATATAAATTTGAGAAAAATTTTAAGGAAATGTATCAGTGACGTATTGCCCGGATACGTATTTTGATTGCCAAGCAATCTTTGATTGCCAAGAATCACTCCGAAACATTCATCATATGGTAGTTACTCAACGATCCAAAACCACTTGCTAATTACTGAGGAAGATTACTTGGCAATCAAAATATGTATCTAGTCAAAAAATCAAAAATACATTTATTAGAATTTCGTTTAACTTTGAGAAGCACTGTCCTAAAAGAAATAATAATTGCTATCGTGTAAACGTAAGACTATAAAAAATGAAAAAGGATTTAGCATTCGAAATCATAAGAAAAATAGCGATTTGAAAATATTTTTTCCCGATTAAAAATTGCAAATTTCATTCTTCATGTGGCGCCGCCACAAGAGTACTAAATTGTGTTACCTTGGTTACCTTATTTAAAATACCTAGTTTCGGATCAAGTTAATACTGGAAACACACGAGTGGCGGCGCCACATTTTGACATAGTTCCCATCATGCATTGCAAGATTATAATACCTTCTTAAAACCTTACGAATGTTTTGAATACTTGCGCTTCTAGTGCCAGAAAAGAGAACTATTATGTATATTGGTGTATATGAATATTGTAAAAAAATCTATACAGACTATAGTCGCAAACATCGAGTACGAAACAAATGATTGACGTGGACCAATACCAATCATAAAATTATAATGTACAAGAAAATGGAAAAATTCTGCATTCTCTAAATTTCCTTCAATTATTGAAAAAATGTTAACTTTTAGAAATTTTAGAAGTTTTCATTGTTAAAACAGTCCAAAATTATTTAATTGTTGAAAAAAATAAAGGTATTGGAAGGCTTTAAAGGCAGCCTTCAGAAGAATTTGACTTATTTTTAAATTTCAACACATTTTTTTTCCAAATCAATTTGTAATTCCCTTGGAATTCAATAGTGCAACTATTGATTAACTTTCATTGAAAAAAAGGTCAGAAAACTTTTCCCTAAGGAAAATTGGTAAATTTAATATTGGAATTGCACCTGGAAGTTACAAAAATTTTCTACTAGCGGAAAAATGCAATTTTTCAAGTCTTTGAACTTTTAAAACTTAAAAAAAAACAGTAATTGAATTATGCATAATATATGCAGGTAATTAAGCAAAAAAAAAATATTGTAATCAAGTGCATCGATGTACCAATCAAATTAATATAAAATAATTATAATAATTGCACTGTTTTTTTTTCTATTTCAACAAGGTGCAACAATCAAACATCCACGTAATTAGCATCAAAGAAAATGCAATCACTTGAACTCTTGAGCAATGTGAAGACATCCAACACTTGGAAGGAAAAAAAAAAAAGAAAATTATTTTCTTAAGAAAAAAATCCATTTTTTTATTTAATTAAGTTATTGTATATATCTTGTATATCTTTGCGTGGTAATTTGAGATATAAGTTAATTATTTTCTCGCCTGATTGTTGGTAGAGGGTTTAATTTATTTTTCTTTTTGTACTAGTGAAAAGATTTTGGAAGTTGCGTGTGAGATTGATTGTCAGTTTGGGTGGTCGGTTAACGAGGAAAATTAAAAAAACGTCTTTCGAATGTGTAAATATTTGGATATGGAAGTAAAATTAGATGGATTGTTTTGGGGCATAAGTAATTGTTTTTTTTTTTAAATATTTATATTGGTAAGAGCTAAATACACGTGGAAAAAAATCAATAATTTTTTGGATGAAATTTCGTGTCTATATTCTCAGACATGAACCAAATCAACTCCATCTAGTATCAAAGTTTTGTACTTCAAAAAATGCATTTTCTTAGAAAATTTTTGCGCTTAAGATTACATAATATCGTGGAAAATATATTTCACTTTCAAGTGTAGCAAGATCGAGTTTTATCGAATGCCAATTGGACCAATCGTTGAGAGGTTTTTCCAGTTGAAAAATTTTTCGAAACACCTCATAATATATGAAGAAAATCCGGTTCTTTTCATTGACATAATACAATATAACAATAATTATAATAATGGAGCAGATTAGGGACGTGGAACCAGATGGGTGAAAGGGAGATAGCAATAGTAGATTCCAAGTGTGTGAGGAAGAAAGACTGAACAAGTGATATTGAAAGATTTCTGTGATACGATGATTTGTAAACCAGTATGAAGGAATTCTGGCCTACTTTCCAATATCTATCGTAAATAGTGGTCGATCACGTAGACATTTTGTTTAGAATTGCATTATTAAATTCTTCATATCTAGAGATTATTTTGTGTTATTTACCTTCATGGTTTTGGACCAGAATTAGTATGAAAAATAAATATTGCCTTTGACTATGTAAATTTTAACGACCACAAACATCATTATCACAGAAAATTAGTGAGTAAATAAAAGAAAATGAGGCGCGAATTTTGAAATTTAGAATCTCTTCAAAGATTTTCCTAATTTTTTTTTTTTAATAAATTTATTATTACAACTGAATGAATATAGCAGCAAACTGTATCAAATGAAGCATAGAATTGGAACAAACTCGAATTGTAATTCCCTATACAATTTTTCCTATCAGACATTTTCCTAAAAATATTTTTTTTTAAATAAATTTATTACTACAATTGAATGAATATAGCAGTAAACCGTATCAAATGAACCATAGAATTGGAATAAACTCGAATTGTAATTTTTCCTATCAGACACTACGAAGTAAATACCAATCGTAAATTATCGATCTTTATTTCTCTAAACCGTAAAACATTCAAAACTTAAATACATTCGATCGACCATAAGGGCATTAAAAGAAAACGTGAGATTCTCATACAAAAAACTCGTTTAAAATGCATAATAGCAGTCAAGTTCTGAAATCGAAACCTGTTGCGTTTAAACCACACCAAAAAAAAAAAAAAAAAAAAAAAATTCGATCGATAAAAATCCAGTCCCTCTTCATATAATCTCTGCAATAAATCATAAATTCAAATTTAAAAAAAAAATTAAGTAGCAATTTATGCATCTTCCACCAAATTCGACCCATCACCGATTAGATAAATAGTAATCGAACAAAGTTCATCATCGATACAATCGTTTGGAAGTTGATGAATTTCGGTTGTGAAAGAAAAACGTGACGACAATGAACTTGTCTTCTATTCAAGTCCGTCACAAATTCAACACGGAAATAAAAGATACAAAGGCCGCAAACGTTTTACGATTTAACACTTCTCCAACTAACTAATATCGATTTTCGATTTGAAATAATCCCATTCGGAATAATCTTCCGATTTAATTTATGTCTTTTTGTGGCTTGGAAGTTTCACGTGCGCTCTTTAATTAAATCACTTATTTATTTTCGATCGTAAACCAATGATTTTAACGATAGGAAACAATCACACATAGATCTTCTTGTAATTAAAAAATTAATTTTATCGATCGTAAGAAATCGATAAATCATTATGATAATTGTTTCAAAATTTAAATATGTTTGTATGACAAAACAGAACAATTTTTAAAAATTATTCTAGGTAAAAACTCAGTTAAATTAATCATACAATAGCTACGCAAAAATTAAAGTCCGAAAATTAGCTTTTATGTACCAAAAATTAACTCACAACAATAAGGTATACAATTTGATTTTCCTATTCAACAGGTTGTTAAAGTTTCCACTAACAAGTTGTTATCAAAAAGCAAATTTTTTTCAAATCTAAATATCAAGTAAGCTGAATTTAAAACAACTACCTGTTACAAGGAAATTCCAGTTCTAACTTCAAAACAATTTCCCTGACTAACCTTATTCATAAAAAAATTGTTTCTATAAGAAAAATAAATTTTGAGCTTTTAAAGTTTTCAAATCATTGTTACAATACTTAGCTCATTTTCGCTAATATTTGAAATTTCTCTCTGGTAATCTTAAATTTTGACCGGCTTTGTAAAGGAAAAGTTAAGACTTAAAAATTTCTTGGTGAGTTTTTAGAAGTGCATTTATATCTCCCATAGTTTCCCGAAAAATGCTTAAAAAAGAATCAATTTTTTTGAAAAAATTATCTGCAAGGAATAAATTAGACCCTTAAGGGATTTTGCAAAATATATATGGCAATAAATAAGAATGGTTCTCAATTTATTCCTAAATATTAATGCAACAATATTAACAAAAATTTGTTCTCATGTTTCAAAAAATTAGCTAACAATTTTAAAAACACACTAGTTGGTTTTCCAATTCAATAGGTTGTTAAAGCTTCCACTAACAAGTTGTTATCAAAGCGCAAAAAAACCAACCACCTGTTACAAGGAAAGATAGTTGACAAAATTCTAGTTCTAACTTCAAAACAATTTCCTTGACTAATCTTATTTATAAAAAAATTGTTTCTAGAGGAAAAATAAATTTTGAGCTTTTAAAGTTTTCAAGTTTGAAAGAATTAATTTTTTTAAAAAATTGATTTGAAAGGACTAGAGCATATAACAAAAGGAATCCATGAAACGTATAAGGCAAAAAATAATGAGTTTTAATGCCGAATACAGTTGTAACTGGCAAAAGCGGTTCTATTATCCCTAGGACAAAAAAATTAAAACTAAATTTTTGTAAGATGATTTTTAACTTTAATGAGCTTTAATAGAGGAATATTCAAAATGCAACAAAAAAAAAAAAAACAGTATTCTTCTAGTTTTGCATTAAAATCTCCTATAACTATCCTAAATGGATTTTACGAAACATAAGGGATACAATATAAGAATGGCTTTAATGCCGATTATACTGGTAAATAACAAATACGATTCTATGGGAATATTTGATCCGTCGACCAAATATTCCCGGATAAAATATTCCTAAGACCAAAAAACCCTCACAAAATATTCCAACTTCAGAATAATTGACAAGAATACGATTCTTCCGGCGCCACGAATTGAAAACCACTTCCTAAAGATCTCTACAAAGTAAAATGACAAAAAAAATATTTTTTTAATCATATCACTAACTTACTAAATCAATCCTCAAACATTTTTTATAACGGATTTCTCTAACTGTTCACCTTTTTTTTTTGACCTAAAAACTATACACAAAAGATCCAGAAGCAAAACTTGCAAAAAATACCTTTAAGGAACATCAATATCTGAAAACGTTGCAATTGCTACATTGTTTTTCATTTAATTCGCCAAAAAAGGGACGCAAAGTTAAATAAACATTTTAAAGAGTTTAGTTGAAGATTGGGGAACTTTGGCCACAAATTCCCGTCCGGGATTCCTCCCTGGACCTCTTGTAAAAGTTTTTTTGGGATAATATTATTTAAAAATTAAAAAATATATAGAGAATACGACAGGAAAACAATTTATTATAGGAACAACAACTGCATTTGAGTGTTTCCTCAAGATAATAGTGGAGAGAAAATAAGAAGTAGTGAAAAAAACGGATACACTTAAAAAAAATAACTATAAATAATAAAACAACGGTTAATAACAATTCAAAAAAAAAATAGCACTAAAACAAATTATCTTCGACAATTGTTCCTTGGAAAATGAATAACTAATTTTTTATTCCCTGGTTTCCACTTGCACAATGCACTTAAATCGTTCTTTTCATTATTTCTGATTTTCATCATTACTTTGTGAAGCAAATGCATATCAAAAATTCGATGAAGAATTGCTAAGCAATTGAAATTTGAATCTAAACGAAATTTTAATTTTGATAAATTCTAATGCCTAAAATTGTTGCATCAACATCAGAAAATGCATTCTAAAAACATAGGCATACAAAAAGGAGATACAACCATTTTTCTTTCCTATTCTACAGGTGGTTTAAACTTCCATTGTCTCCAGTAACAAAAATAGTATTTTAAAAAGTTTAAGCTCAAGTTGGCTGATTTCAAATCAACCACCTGTAACAACGATTGATAGTTTATAGGATATTAGTATTAACTTCAACAGAAATTCCCTGACATTTAATCATCCTTATAATATAATAAATAATGAGCTTTCGAAGCTTTTAACTAATCGTTTCTAGATTCCATTCTTTTTCAAAAATATTGGAAATTTTTGTATGACAATATCCAAAGTTTGAAAAACATTTCAGTGTTTTTCTAGTCGTGCATTGATATCTCCTATACTTTTGCTAAAAACCAAAAGTATTTTACAAAAGGTAAAGGGTGAAAAGACAAACATAGTTACAATTATCGATAATAGAGGCATCTTCCAAATGCAAGAAAACCCAACGTTAAGATTAAGGTGGCTTTTGAATTTTGTTTGAAAAAAAAAATAATAAATTTTTAATAAATTTTTTCTTCAAAATTTTCATCATTTTGTGACTAAATCCATAGTTTAAGAACCACTGATTTTTTTATGTACTTAAGTATCCAACATTATATCCATTTAAGTTCCATTGAGTCATAGAACAAATCAAACAAATGTCACGACATCTCTTGACAATTTTCATTAACATAAAACATTTTCAAATCCCATAACCACCTGTTTTTCTTGTATCCAACAACAAATAAATCAACTTCCAAAGTCTTCCAACTGTCTTTTTTCGATGGAATTAGTAAAATTATTCAAATATTAATTACAAGATGATTAATTGTGTAATTTCAGACATTAATTGTTGACTGAAATTCTTTCAGAACAATTTACGGAGTAACAACCAAGGACAAAGAAAGTATTCGTATAGTCATCGTCGACACTTCTTCGTCCGAGGCCTACTACGACCACATGTATACCACCATATACCAGTGTTCCAATCAACAAATCTTCAGGTCTTTTGTCACCGTACCACGCCGCCAACATAAATTTCTCGAAACGTGAAATACGGCGGCAAACGTGAAAATTTCCCAAAAAGTAAATGCGCGATGTGTTTAATATGAGAAATTATGGCCAACGGACGGCAAAGAACCTTTCACAATCCATTGACAAATTTCTTCCACCACCTGTGCATTTCCGAGTCATTTGTCAACAATATTTTGCCGAAAATTAATTCGATTGTTAAAGTGATAAATAAGTTTTGAGGATAGATCGATAATAATAGTTTAAGTGATGGTTAGTTTAAAGGTGATATTGTTTGCGATTAAGGCGGCCACGGCGCTGATTGGCGTCGGAAAATTGTCAATCATTCCGGTGCTAATTGCATCGTTGGCGTATTTTCATTATGATCAATTCGATCCGGAAAATCGGCCGGCCAATGTTAAGCTGGTCGAGAAGGAGTACGATTTTGTGGTGATCGGAGGCGGCTCGGCTGGATCAGTGCTTGCCAACCGGTTGACCGAGGTACCCGAATGGAAAGTGCTTTTGCTGGAAGCCGGAGGACATGAAAATGAAATCAGCGACGTACCACTGCTTTCATTGTACTTACACAAAAGTAAAATGGATTGGAAATATCGGTAAGCTAAAAGAAAACTTTTCTACCAAACTTTCCAGAAATCTTCGCAACTATCGCAAAAATCAGGGTTCCCAACCAAAAAAATTAGACCCCAAAGACACAAACCAACTAAACAATCCACCAAATTTGCAATTTAAACAAAAATACCAAACCGGAATTCATTACCACTCGTTTGGCCGAAGATTTACCTAATCGAATTTTAACCAAATCATTATGCAAGCCCAACGAAATAGAAAGTTCTAGGTCAAATCGACTGCGGCAAAAACACCAAATTTTGACCCACTAATTGCAAGAAAGATACCCAATATTTATTTTTATCTCCAACGATGACAAATAAAATTCCCTCTCTTTTCAACCCGAAAAAAAATCTTTAATTGTTGTCCACCGACTTTCTACTCTAAATTAAAACAATATCAATATCAATTTTTTACTCAATCTCTCGAGTCAAAGTATTGGGCAATCATTGCGTTTTATCTAGTCGGCGTTGAAGAGTTCACTGGTTCAAATCTAGGCTAAACAATTGGCCAATCGCAAGTTTGCAAAACAAGGAAAATTATTTCTCAAAAAATAAAATTTTTTATAAACGTGCAAAACTTTTTACGTCGACAGATGAAAGTGACATTCAAAGATGCAGAAATATGCAATGAGCACTATTACGCAACTATTCCAGGAGAGCAATTAAGACTTGATTGTTGCAACTTTCTCGGCCGAATTTCTAAGATTTTTTCTGCGTAAGCCTAGGTGTTAGCAAATTTAAAGGATTTAATTTTCGATAAAATTCATTTAAATTGTTGCACAACAATTAATGAGTGATTTAGATGAAATGGAAAAGAGTTGTAATTGTTAATTCATTTTTTCTTGTAATTCACTTTCGCTTTTTCTTTTCATGCTTCATGCGTTGTGGGTTTAATCATATGGACATATACGGTTAATAATGCGATTTTTAGAGATTTAAAGAAAATTTTTCCAGAAATTGTGAATAATGAATAAATTATAATTAATCTACAAATTTAAACACTAAATTGTGGTCATATTTATCGAAGATAATTTTAAACGTAAATTATTTACATAAATTTGCACAAAAGTTTTGCTGAAATATTGCTCTGATACGTATTTCGATTGCCAAGCAATCTTTCTCAGTGATCATCAAGCCAAAAAATTCATCTCAATTCTACTTAATGACCACTTATAAAGATTGCTTAGCAATCAAAATACGCACAATTGTAAATTATTTGTTTGAACTTTTGTTCAAATTTCTAAAAAAAATCATATTTTGGTAGAAAAAAAGCTTTGATATTAATGAGCTAATTGGAGTACGAAAACAATAGGTACGTTTATGGATTTTCTGTGACGTCATAGTGTATTAATTAAAATCAAAATATAAACGATGATTGAGCGATAATCATAGAAACCATAATATTTTACACAATAATTCATATTTTCGGGATCAGAAAATATTTTTAACCTCTAAAAATGGCTTTCAATCTTTCTTTTAGGGAATAGAGGCTAATTGTGTGTAGTGTATGAAGAAAAAAAGCTTTTCATAGATCATTTCAATACTAAGATTTTTAATTTAAATAAAGAAAAACTAATTTTCCAAAGGATCAAACTATGATTACAATTTGAAGCATAATCCATTGAAAAATTTTCTAAAGAATTAAGAAATATAATCTAGGTCGGAAAATGAGGAAAATTGTGTGTTATTATGTATAGATATCAAATAAATTTTTAAGGAAAACTCAATTTTCGTAATAAATCAAATATTATCTGAAATTTGGAGAAAAGTATAGAATTTTTTTTTTTAATTCAAAAATGACTTTAGGGAAGTGACTTAAGTATAGAAAATGCCATTGGATGATAACAATGAAAAATCGGTACCTAAAGGATATTGGACCATTTTGTGAGAGTAAATAGGCACTAAAAAAATACGTTCATACTCCAAATTTCAGCTTTATAAGTCTTTTTATTAGCAAATAAATCGAATAAAACTATAAATAAAAAGATTTTTTTTTCTCAACAATGAGTTAGCCAATTGTACTGAAATTTGGATATATTACGAAAGCATATAAAGGCTATACTAAGAATAAATAACAGCCTTTAATCTTCGTTAGAACTATTCTAATTGTAAAGTGATTTCAAAAGGGTAAATTAATATACTTTTTCTTCAAAAATTCAATATTCGTGACGTATTGCCCAGATACGTATTTCGATTGCCAAGCAATCTTCTGCAGTGGTCATGCAGTGGTTATTACCTTTCCCTTTAAATAATAAACTGGGAAAATGGGCCAATTCAAAATTCGGCACTTTTCGGGTTGCTTACAAAGGATTCGGTGAAAGTAAGGAAATTTGGGAACACCCCCCCCTCCATAACCACATCGCAAAAAGAGAAAGGTACGACTTATAAATTGAGGTCAATCCGTGATTGACGGAGTGATCCAAACTACTTGATGACCACTGAAGAAGATTGCTTGGCAATCGAAATACGTATCTGGACAATACGTCACGAATATTTTTGTTTGAACTTCTGTTCAAATTAATGTTTATGGTATGATTTTTATATACTATTATATTAAATTGGACCGCAATATATTCTATATATTGTATACACAGTATAACTGTTCAAAGTCAGCGAAAAAATCTAATTTTGATCAAATAAACCTTGGCTACCTAAATTTCAAATATTGTAAATGGTTCAAGTCATACGACCTATTTGTAATTAAATTCATTTGTCATAGGAAAATGTTCATGGAATTGTGAAGTTTCTGTACTGTGACGTCATTGTAATACCTTAAGGCCGGGCCAATAGAAGTTTCTTTAAGGATTTTTATTTTAAGGACTTTTTTTTGCCTTTTTAAATGAAAATTTCTTAGATTTTATCAATTAAAGCTACATTATGTTTTGATATTAGTTTATAACATTTTTATATTATTTTTAGACTATATACATTAGATATATTGCAGTGATGGCGAATCTATGACCCGTGGATCAAACTCTGATCGACGATGGTTAGGGAACCATTTTTTTGTTAGTTACATAACTATTTAATTTGTAGGGATATTTAAAAAAATATTTGGATAATTGGTACTCCTTTTCCAAATTTGACGATCTCAAAATGAGTAAAAGGTAATGCAAGTTAGGATAGGTTTTTTCAACAATTGGAATCCCAATAATTAACTCAAATTATAAATAAAACCGCTCTGAAACTATAGACATTGGATTCAAGTTTCACTGAAAATATTTTTAATATATTTTTTTCTCACAATAGATCCAGAGATCTCAAGACCTCACTTCAAAGTGCACGTTTGTTTTTTGGCATTTGGATGCATTAAAAACATATATTTTACTTAAAATGACAAAAAATTGCAACAAAGCATTGTTGTCATGATTATTGCCATGGAAACATAATGACTGAAATATCCTCTTTTGGGCAAAAAACTTAAAACTATCCTTTAGCACTCAATTTAAATCCAACTGCAATTAGTTCCAAGTTCATTTTTTGAAAAAATAAATCCTTAAAATTTATAAAGATTCTACAAGAAAATATGCACTTGACTATAGTGATCTATCGAATGCATTTTTTGCCAAAAATAAAAAAAAATCAATTTATCAAGACCTCAATATCTTTTAAATTTGATTAGCAATCAATAAAGTTTTACGTCACAATTTAACTCACAAGAAAAAATAAAAATAAAATATGATACCAATCAAATAAAATAAGTGACCATTTCATTCTCTATTACGTACATCAATGAAAAATGCAATAAAAAAAATAATAATTATAATAAATAGTAAAAAATCTTAACTCTTGTATTAAATCCTTTCACTGGATTGCAAATTGCAACAATCGATATAATCAATAGTTTGATTTGATCTTATACTTTGGGTCAAAAATAAAGATCTTTCGTACTTATTACATAAAAAAAAAAAAAAGATTTGAGATTTCAGAAAATTTCTTTTGGAATTCCATTGAAGAAAAATGCAATTATCTTTGGATTATTACTAAGAAAAAATCAATTTCTTTTCTCTTGATATGCTCAGATGGTTTTAAAGGTAAAGAAAAAATTATTCGCTCTATACCTACATGATTTATTAGGTACATTTAAATGCATTCTCGTGCACTATAATAAGTTTCGGTTCAAATTAAACTCAAAACCCAAACAAATATATCTACTGATGTTCATGACCTTCAATTTCAATGAAAAGTAATTACAAAGTACTCAAATATCAATAAAAGAAAACACGAGTTCCAGTTCAAATGGAATCGAAATAAGATCAACAATTGATTCATTCATAACAAATCAAACCGCTTCAATAGTTTCAAATAGGAAAAAAAATATTTACCAGATTTATAACCAGAGAAATGGAAACATCGATCTCACATACCTGAAATCAAAGAAAAAAGGAAAATTAGCCAAAAAAAATAAAAATTCAGTGACATAATCTCATATAATTTCGTCAAATTATGCAATTACTGCCAAAAATTTCAATTAAACTTATGGAAAGTTAAATAATCCAAGAGTAAAATACCAACAATAAAACTAAATTCTTTATATTTTTTTTTACAAGAAATTTCAATTTTGCTGATTATTATAATATATGAAAAATCCCAAGTTGATTGGAGCTTAAGAATGCCGATGTATTATTTAAGGTACACGTATTATGTCGGAGATTTGATCTTTGAGAAAATTAACTAACTTTTGTGTGGAAAAACTTTTACTTTTCTTTCCTGCTTTTCACTTTCTATTAGGAAACTTAATTTATCCGAAAACCTTTAAAATCTGTCGAATAGTTAAGGTTGAAATAATGAAATAATAGTAATTTGTGTAGACATTTCCTATACCTATAACAATCAATGATAACATTGTTGAAATTCTTTTACAACTTTAAGATCAAATTAAATTATCAATTTCAATCAAATAAGACTGAACAGTTATACTGTTGATTAGACTGATTCAAAAAAAAAATAAGATTTTTTTTTTCTCAATTATATCGAAAATATTGTTGGGAATGACAAAAAAAATCCTGTGAAAGTTTGAGCTTTTAATATTAATATTAAGAGGTACCGCATCGCAAATTTCGATTTTCCATTTAAATAACATGGTAACAATATTCTCTTGCACTTTGAAATTTTATAGCTCACGTTGGTGACAATATTTCGGAATGACCAAGGTATATTCTTGTAGAAAATTGAACGATCTACAAAAAAGGTCTCGAACAAGTTTTTGATATATTTATTCCTTCAAAAGTAATTCTCAGATCCATTTATGCATGGTTATATTTCACTTTTATTATAACACCTAGTAACTTCCTTATGCTGCATTTCTAAAGAGACCCAAAATACCATTTAAGTTGGCGATTCCTGACGTAGATTTATCATCAATCTTTTTTTCCTGATCCCTTCGGCATTTCATTTTCCGATTTTTAAGTTTTACCGACAAGGAATTATTTTTAAAACTTTTTAGCCTAAATATTAATCGGCTTAATTCTTCTCGGTGATATTTCTAAGACTAGTAACTTCCCGTGAAATATTCACAGCGAAATATTCAAATGTGAATAAGAATTAAAAATGATTATTTCACAGGAACCAATTTGTCAATTGTATCAATATTGAGCAGTGAATATCTTACGGGAAGTTACTAGTTTTAGGAATATCACCGAGAAGAATTAAACCGAATAACATTTAGGTTAAAAAGTTTTAAATATAATTCCTTGTTAGTAAACATAAAAATCGAGAAAATACCAAAGAATTAGTGAAAAACGATTGATGATAAATTTAGGCCTGGGATCGCTAACTTAAATGGTATTTTGGGTTTCCATGGAAATGCTTCATTAGGAAATTACTAGTTATTATAACAAGTGGCAAAAAGTTGCATAAATACATTACATATTCAATGCATTGAATAATCAATATGGCTAAATAACGTTAAAAAATAATTCCATGATATATAACATAAAAATCGAAAAAAACTAATGTTTTTACTTTAAATTCCAAATAACCCCGAAATTAATGAAAAAATATTAATGTTTAAGCATCATGAATCCATGGAGTGCATATAAAATTGTATATTTTAGATTTAGATACGCTGTAAATATTTTAATGCATTGGTTATCAATGCTATGAGCGTTATAAATTAAATATATTTTGTAAAAAGATTAACGATTTTGTGGATCAAAATAAATGGAAAAGAAGGACCTTATGCGGTCTATGGGTTGGCTACTGATCTAGGCGATTAATATAGAGATATAGATTTTCTATTCCTGAAAAAATACGTTTTTGATCCTCAAACCTCTGGCATCCATTTTCCAAACCTTGTCACAAAATTAAAGATAGTGACCCAAAATTGGTACCCATAAAACTTCTTTCAATTTGTAAAATGGGCTATAGACTTGCTATTAATAACGTATGACGTTGGACATTATTGGAGAAAATCTTTGATTTTCCCTCCCCATGCTGTCCGATTTTAACAAACTTTAAATCACTTCTTCCCTCTCGTGGACAAAGTTCAAAGTTTCCGAAAAAATTTAACAATGAATTCATTTTATATAAACCACAAAAATTGATTTTTCAAATCTAAAAACTGACGTAAGTTTTCCGAAGACTATTGCCTACTAAAGTTTTACTATGAATAATTTTCGAAACATCTTTTACGTTAATGGTTTCAAATCCAAAACCTGGTCAAAAGAACTACTCCAACGATAGTCTTAAGGACTGTTCCAGGAAATATACGAGTTGACCACAACTTCCATTTAACCATAAAGATTCCAGAAGATTTCCCATCGATTTTTTTTTTTGTATAAAATAAATCAAAAAATCGCAAAAAGGATAAACTTCGAAGTAAAATTGCTACAAAAATTCATGGAAAATAGTTTTCCTGAAAACAAGTACATAAGTATTTTTCCCTTGTAGTTTCACTATAACATCCTATAGTAAAATATTTAGATGCATTAAAAAAAATGCAATATGCACTGAAAATACGATCCATATATTAAAGTCAATCCAATTAACTATGGTTTTAGAGCCTTCCTCATAATTATATCTTTCGGCCTAAACGAAAATTTAGTCATTTCAAACTTAATAACCACAAAATTCACTGATTATGCGTTTCATTTTACAATTTCTGAGTTGTTTTTCTTAAATTTCCTTAATAAATGCCCTAATGCAAGTGCGTGCAAGATAATTCTACGTTTTAGATAATCATTAATCATATGATTTGTGACTGAGAAACTAATTGGATTTGTCACATTTATACTATGGACACAGTAATTGGCTTCTGTGAATTCGAAAACGGAAAAAAACAGAAAAAAATAGAAAGAAAAATTAATCTAATAACTTTATTTATATTGAATTTCTTTCTTTCTACAGTAAAGATAATTTGTTCTACTTTCATCTTTAAAAAAAAAATGATCCGGCGGCTAGTCTTTATCAAATTTGGTCAATTCAATTATGAATTTGTGATGTTTGTAATTGAGAAAGTGATAAATATATACATGGAAACAAAAATTGAGAATTGTCAGCTCTAAGTAGCCAATTTAAAGTATAACACTTTTTTTTTTGGGTTTTTTATAAAATTTGCCAATTATTTTTAATTAAACGTTGAAAGAATTGCATTACAAATCGGCTTGCAGAAATTAAAGGAATGGTTTTTGTCTTTTACATTCGATTACGCAAAAAAAAAAATTCTAATGAAAGTCTACAATTCCACCTCTTTCAAAAAGTAACTTAAAATGTACAATAAAAACTGCAAAAATTTACATTTTTTTCTTTCAATTTTCCAGAACTCAACCCCAAAGTACAGCGTGCCAAGCGATGATTGACCAGAGGTGTTGTTGGACTCGCGGAAAAGTCATTGGCGGTTCTAGTGTTCTTAATACAATGCTCTATATTCGCGGAAATCGTCGAGATTTCGATCAGTGGGAGGCGCTGGGAAATCCTGGATGGGGTTACGACAAAATTTTGCCGTATTTTATCAAAAGTGAAGACCAAAGAAACCCGTATTTGGCCAGAGATAAACGCTATCATGGAACTGGTAGGTTTTATTAAGACGCAACTAGTGATACATATATGTACAACGGGTTGCCTACACAGCATTAAAATCTTAGTAATTTGGTATGGTTAACTAGGGAGTAATTTAAATACGTCGAAAAAGATGAAAATCACGTTAAACAAGTGTTTTTTAACGACAAACAATAAAAGGGAACAGTTCTTTTAATAATATGCAGAGAAAAATATTATATTGGACATGGTTCAAAAAAAATGATAATTTTTTTTAATGGATAATAATATATATGTCTTTGAGGTTCAATTAAAAAATTACTTTATTACGACTTGTTTCAACAGTTTTTGACTGTCATCAGGTAAAAATAATAATAATAATATAATACATTAAGATTATTATTATTATTACCTGATGATGACAGTCAAAAACTGTTGAAACAAGTCGTAATAAAGTAATTTTTTAATTGAATCTCAAAAACATATATATATTATTATCCATTTCTTTATTGTGATTCGGAAATAAATAAAATACTTATCAATGATTTTTTTTCTTACTTATATCGGAAATATTGTTGGGAATGACAAAAAAAATCCTGTGAAAGTTTAAGGTCTTAATATTAAGAAGAGCAGCATCGCAAATTTCGATTTTCCATTTAAATAACATGGGAACAATATTCTCTTGCACTTTGGAATTTTATAGCTCACGTTGGTGACAATATTTCGGAATGATCAAGGTATATTGCTGTAGAAAATTGAACGATCTACAAAAAAGGTCTCGTACAAGTTTTTGATATATTTATTCCTTCAAAAGTTATTCGAGGTCAAAGTTGAACTAAAGAGAAATTTTAATATTTTTTCAATTTTTTGATGCAATAATCAATTTTATGAGAACATTTTATAGGACATTTTTTGTAGAGCACTTTTTTTCCTATAACTTATCTCTATAAAAGTTTTTGATATTTTTCACAGGTCCTAAGTTATTTGCATTAAACTGAAAATTCCCTGAGTTATTATATTTTTAACATAAACATTATTTTTTTTATTTTAATTAAATAACTTCGGACCTGTGAAAAGTATCAAAAACTTTTATGGAGATGAGTTATAGAAAAAAAAAGTGCTCTACAAAAAATGTCCTATAAAATTTTCTCATAAAATTGATGGTTGCGTCAAGAAATTGAAAAAATACTAAAATTTCTCTTTAGTTCAACTTTGATCTCGAATAACTTTTGAAGGACTAAATAAATCAAAAATTTGTACGTGACCTTTTTTGTAGATCGTTCAATTTTCTACAAGAGTATATCTTGGTCATTCCGAAATAATGTCACCAACGTGAGCTATAAAATTCCAAAGTGCAAGAGATTATTGTCCCCATGTTATTTAGATGGAAAATCGAAATTTGCGATGCGGCACCTTTTAATATTAATATTAAGAACTTAAACTTTCACAGGATTTGTTTTTTGTCATTGCCAACAATATTTTCGATATAATTAAGAAAAAAAAATCATCAGTTTGTTTGAATCAGGCTATTGGATATCTATGTATGCAAAAAACTTC
The DNA here is from genome assembly GCA_958496175.1 of Sisyra terminalis. Lineage (NCBI taxonomy): Eukaryota > Metazoa > Arthropoda > Insecta > Neuroptera > Sisyridae > Sisyra > Sisyra terminalis. Next base: position 6,789,769 of record OY292277.1, on the reverse strand, counting down.
AACAATGGTTATTTAAAGGCATTAGAATTTAATTTACAGCTTTATAAGATAAAATTATTATTATTTATTATTACTACTACTATTCCTTTTTTTTTGGTAATATTTCAATATTGAGCAACTCTAAGGGTCTATCTATAACAATTTTGTAAAAAAAAAAGTTTTCTGTCAGATTCGAACCCACGCCTTTATAATTAGGAGGATCATAATGTCAGATACGTAAGCCATTACGCTATTAACACCAACTATATGTTTTATATATATATAAACATTTATATTTCAAAGAGGCAATTTTTTGAACTTTAAATTGAATTCACTGTGTTTTTTATCAGTTCAACTAAAAATATTTTTAAAAATAATTTCCTAACTTTCAACTACCTTTCCAATGATATATAACTCGCCTGTTTAAAGTAATTTTTTTTTTGTTTCATCCCTAGGGAATACCTTCCCTTATTATTTTTTTGGAATGATAAGTAACCTATAGTCTGTGGGAAATTGTGTTATATCTTAATACCAAATTTCATTAAATTCGGTTGTTCCGTTTTTTAGTTAAATCGAGACACACAGATAGACAGACAGACAAAAATTTTAAAAATGTTAAATTTGAAATAAGGGCCTCTTGAAACAAATATTTACCCTAAAATTGGGTTCAAAATCGAAATGTATAGACAGACTAAGAATTTTATATATAAGTATTAGTATAGATATCAAAAAATATATATCCGAGGACGAGGATAGGATCCTTTTGATTCCAACGTATTGTATATCATAATTCCACTAAACTATTTTGTCACAAACGAAACGGTTTCCTTTACAAACCTTTCCCAAATTTTGGGAAATTCGAACTTTAATTTTTTTTTTGGCTAATCGGAATAGGGTAGGAAAAGGGTAGTTATCCTTCCCTATCCATTATCATAAATGTTTTTCCTCTTAGAACCAACTATTAAATTTTAACAATTAAAAATAATATCAATAATTTTTAGGCGGATATATGACAGTAGAAGATGCCCATTGGAATACTCCACTAGGTCCAGCATTCATTCAAGCCGGCCAAGAGATGGGATACGATTTCGTGGACGTAAACGGAGCGCAACAAACCGGATATGCACCGTTTCAATTTACGACGCGCCGAGGCGCCAGATGCAGTGGGGCCAAAGCCTTCCTGCGACCCATCCGTCTTCGACGGAACCTCCACATTTCACTATGGACACATGCCACTAAAATCCTGATAGATCCCGCATCCAAACGCGCCTACGGCGTGGAATTCATCAAATACGGTCGTAAACAAGTGGTATACGCCAAACGTGAGGTGATCCTATCAGCAGGTGCGATCAACTCCCCGCAACTCCTAATGTTAAGCGGGGTTGGTCCGGCAAGACATTTACGCGACGTCGGAATCGAACCCATCATGGACAGTCCAGGCGTCGGCCAAAACATTCAAGACCACATCGCCGTCGGTGGTCTGGCATTTTTAATTGATCACCCAATCACTTTGATCCAAAATCGTTTGGTCAACATTCCAGCCGCCCTCCGGTACGCAATTCTCAATGATGGACCACTAACATCAAGTGTTGGTCTCGAGGCTGTCGCCTTTTTTTCGACCAAATACGCCAATCAATCGGACGACTGGCCTGACATGGAATTCATGTTAACAAGTGCATCAACCAATTCGGACGGGGGTACCCAAGTCAAACGTGCCCACGGCCTGACCGACGAATTCTACAACTTTGTCTTCTCCAAAATTAACAACAAAGACACATTCGGAGTATTCCCAATGATGTTACGACCAAAAAGTCGGGGGAACCTAACACTAGCCTCCAAAAACCCACTTCGATATCCCATAATCTACCACAACTATTTAACACATCCCGACGACGTAGGAGTGCTTCGCGAAGGAGTCAAAGCCGCCTTGGCTTTGGGAGAAACGGAAACGATGAAAAAATTTGGGGCACGTTTTCATCGCACTCCGGTACCCAACTGCAAACACTTGCCAGAACTCACCGATGAGTACTGGGATTGCGCGATTCGCCAATATACCATGACAATATACCACATGTCGGGGTCGTGTAAAATGGGTCCGAGTTACGACCGCGAAGCGGTCGTAGACCCAGAATTACGGGTCTACGGTATCCAAGGACTCCGAGTGATCGATGCCAGTATAATGCCAAGAATCACCAGCGGAAATATCAACGCTCCCGTGGTGATGATCGCCGAAAAAGGTTCCGATATGATAAAAAGCACGTGGCTCACAAAAACCAGACGAAAACGTAGTTGTAATCGCTTCTACAATAGCACTATCGCAACAGTTAGTTGCTAACTTTTTTTAGTCAAACTTTTCATAGACTTCTATAAAAAATTTATACTATTGTAAGCACAAATTAAGTGATTTGAATGCGTGTAAAATTAGTTAATGTAAAAAAATTGCTCGTTTTTAATGTGTATAAAAGAAATATGTAGGTATCTAATTATTTAAGAAAAAAAAATGTTTCCTATTGTTTTTTTTTTTTTTTGTAGTAAATGTACAGCAAAGCCATTATTATTAATTTTTTTCTTTGTAAAATTGTTTTTTCTAATCATATTTAAGAATAAATCAATTGTTTAAATACCTTAAACTGTTTTGAGAAATGCAAGTGGAACTTATGTACTACCTCAAAGCTTTTCCGATTAGCAATTGTTTTTTTTTCATCCCTTAAAAAATTGTACCTCTTTTATTAGTTAAATTAATCAATTAATGTTAAGTCAAAATGGATGCAAAAGAAACTTACAAAGATGCATATGTAATCTGAAGGATGCAAATTTTTCAACCCCTTTAAACATACTGAGAATGAGCTTTAGATTGCATAGGAAGTGGAGAAAGGAAGAAATATGGAATTTCGTAGGAAAGCAACATTTTTTGAGGATAAAAAGGATATAGCATAATATTGATTGGTCAAATTCATAGAAAATAGAAAACTTGCATAAAAATTTAAAATATTAATTATTGATGTACGCCTATGTCTTATACATACAACCATATTGAACAATAACTAACTCTTAATCAATAAATTCCATTTTTTGCATTTGATTTCCCTCTAAAAGCTCTATAAAAAAGATTTCTTTTGCGATTAGCTATTGTTTTATTTACCTGTTTGTTATCATCCCTTAAAAATTTGCATCCCTTTTAGTAGTTGAATTAATCAATGAATGTTAAGCCAAAGTGGTAGCTTTTACGAAGGATCCACAAAAAACTTACAAAAATACACATACAATCTAAAGGATGCAAATTTTCCATCCCTTTAAATATACTGAGAATAAGCTATGCATTTTATGGGAAAAGGGGGTAAGAGAACAATGTAGAATTCCGTAGGGGAGCAACATTTTTAGGGGACAAAGATCATATTTGACCGAAAATAAATCTTTTGTTTAAATACCGTAATTTTTTTTGAGAAATGCAAGTGGAATTAATAAACTACCAAAAAGGTCATCCTAGAGAAAACTTTCTTGATTAGCGATTGTTTTTTTACCTGTTTGTTTTCATCCCTTAAAAAAATTGTACCACTTTTATAAGTTAAATTAATCAATGATTGTTTAGCCAAAGTGGTAGCTTTAAAAAAGAATGCACAAGAAACTTACAAAAATGCAAATGCAATCTGAAGGATGCATATTTCTTATCCCATAAAACTATGCATTAGACAGGAAGTGGGGAAGGAAAACAATAAAGAATTCCGTTGGAGAGGAACATCTTTAGGGGACAAAAAGATGTAATTTAATATTGATTAGTCAAAATCATAGAAAATGGAAAATTTCCATCAAATTTTAAAATATCAATTATTGATGTACACCTTATCTATGCCTTATACATACAACCATATTCCATATTGAACAATAATTTACTCTTAATCAATAAATTCCATTTCATGCATTTGATTTCCCTCTACAAGCTATAAAATAGATTCTTCCTATTCTCCTAAAGAGAAAAAATTATTTTTCTAATCATATTTAAGAATAAATCCATTATTTAGGTAAATACCTTAAATTTTTTTGAAAAATGCAAGTGGAATTTATAAACTACCAAAAAGCTAATGCCAGAGAAAGCATTTTTGATTAGCGATTGTTTTTTATTCATTTGTTTGTTTTCATCCCTTAAAAAATTGTACCTATTTTATTAGTTAAAGTAATCAATGATTGTTAAGCCCAAGAAGTTGCTTTTACTGAAAATGCACAAGAAACTTACAAAGATGCAAGTTTTTCATCCCTTCAAACATACTGAGAATGAGCTTTACATTACATAGGAAGAAAAGAAAGGGAGCAATGTAGAACTTTATAGAAAAGCAACAGTTTTCGGGGACAAAAAAGATATTACATAATATTGATTGATCAAAACCATAGAAAATGGAAAATTGTCGTCAAATTTTAAAATATCAATTATTGTTGTACGCCTATGTCTTATACATGCAACCATATTGAACAATAACTTCATCTTAATCAATAAATTCCATTTCTTGCATTTGATTTCCCTCTAAAAGCTTTATAAAAGAGATTCTTCCTACTACCAAAAAGCTCATCCTAGAGAAAGCTTTTTCGATAAGCAATTGTTTTTTTTTCATTTGGTTAATTACATCTTTTGAAACTCGTACCTCTTTTGTTAAATTAATTAATTAATTCTAAGCCAAAATGGTAGCTTTAACGAAGGATGCACAAGAAACTTACAAAAATGCATAACGAATCTGAAGGATGCAAGTTTCTCATCCCTTTAAACATACTGAGAAAGAGCTATGCATTTGATAAGAAGTGGGAAAGTATAGTCTAATCTTGTACTAGATTTTTTGTTAAACCAAACTTGAAAGCCCTTTTGTACGCATTTATATTGAATCCCAAAAGAGCAGCAAACTTTTGAAACTTCCAAAAACTTCTACTAAAACTAAATTTTTGCCAACTACTACTACGTGGGCTCCAAAAAACAAAAATTTGTAACTAAAAAAGTTACCAAATACTAATAAAAATCCCGTCAAATGAGTTGATTTATATCGAAAAATTAATAGGCAAAAGCATTTAGTGTTAATTTTCTTCATAAATTTTACAGTTTTCCAAAAAAATTTAACTCAAGTTTTGATACAATTATTGATCATAATGGCATAGCTTTTCCTAGTCGAATTTTCATATTTTCCACATAAAATAAAAATTTAATTTATCCTTATTTCTAAGAAGAAGAAAGGAAACAAAAAATCAAAGTTTTCCTATTAATAAAAATTGTTTAAAAGTAAAATATTAATCACTAACACATATAAATCAATGGCAATTAAGGAATATGAAAACAGGTGGTTGTGATTCCCTCCCCAACCTTCCATTATTGACCAAAAGAAAAGAATTTTTCACTGTTGAAGCAAATTTACCATCAATTAATTTACTTTAAAATTTAAGAAAACGCCTACAATTTTTTTTTGTATAAGATATAAACATTTCCTTTCCCTTTATTCCCCGACCTAGTCCTGGAAAATGAGCCTACGTCAATCTGCTGTTATGCCTTCCATGATAATAAGTTATTTTTAGCCAATTGTATTCGCAAGAAAATCAATACTTGAGATGTGCAAAATAATAAAAATAAAAATTCTATTTTTATTTCAAGTCTTTTCCAAATAAATTCTATACAATTTTGCAAGAAAAATTTGATATTATATGTGTATTTTATGTGTAAAAAATTGCAAAATTTCCTGGCAATTCTAAAATCATTTCACCTTCAAGTTACGGACAGAAGAAATTTGTAGGCATTAAAATTATATCGGAGTCTTTTGAAATTTTAGACTTAAAAACACCTGTTTTTTTCTACACAACAAAAGATTTTAATGATGAAAAGATAAAAAATTTCCGACTCAAAACGCTTTTACTTTCCGACATTCTGTGCAAATGTCAGCGTTTAATTCATTCTTCGTCCGATTCAATCGTCCGATTTTATAGTCATCACTGTCATAAACGCTCCAATTCGCCTCAAAAAAAAAAAACATTGTAGGTAATTTATTTAATTAATTTTGTATTTTATTAACGATTGCGAAAGGTATTCAATTAAATTACGAAAATGGTATTTGTACAAATCAAATGAATTAACATACTTTTGTCTATTCACAATAAATACCAAAAAAAAAAACAAGTTTACTATGGTTTTTTGAAAAGATGATTGACACTTCTATCATTTAACTATCGATGCTTTATCTAAAATTTAACCTTATTTGAATAGAAGTCTATTAAAATTTTCTTTTCCCTATTATAAATCACGAAAATTCCAATAATTATCAATCAATTTATTTCACTAGATGATTTGAATGATAGAAATAATATATCTGCTTTTCCAATGCATGAATGTACAAATGGTTGCCTATCCACCAACCACCATTTAATGTAACCAAGCACTCTTGGACAATCCTTGGATAAAATAAAAAACTTTTCATATCTAACATCAAAATTGAATAAATTTTGTCATCCCACCCAAAAAATAAAATAAATATTTCTATTCAAATCACGTAAAGTAGAGAAAACCACCTTTAAGTTGCGAAACTTTCAAGCGGTGCCTCCTATCTCTTTAAGAGATCTCTTGATTTGGAGAAGAAGAAAAAAAAAATCAAAGAAATAAGAAAAAAAAGATTTTATCTCATTTTCAACAATGTCATTGTTTTATCTATTTACTTTTCGACCGTGAAAGTTGTCGATATGAATACAGTAAAGCAAACAAACGAAGTGAGATTAGAAAGAAGAAAATGCAAATACAGTTTTCCCTTTCTTTCTTTCATTCTTTCCTATTTTAATTATCATTATGTGTTAATTGGTAAATATGATGGATGGATGTACATATTAAGGTGGAGTTTGGTAAATTTGTTTTTACCTTAATTAATGTGTATACCTGACCTAATTAATTGCTAATGTTAGTATTGAAGTTAAATTATAAGTAAGTGATGAAAAAAACGCAAATGTCGTGAGTTTTTGCACGTAAACGATTAAAAAGCAAATATGAAATTTGGGAACCAAAACATTGCAGAAGAACTTTACAAATCTAAATTATTTTCTCAGATACGAAAAATAGATAAATAGATAAAAACAATGGTATTCTCGTGGATTAGGCATATCAGCGTAGATCAGAACCATTTTGACTCAATTTATTCGCGAATCAAAAATAGAAAATGTAACGTTACCAAATATTAAAGTACAATTTTTTTGAGGTCATTGAGACATAAAAAAGCACAATATTTACTAAAATATTTTCGGAATTGTTAACCCCGATTATGGTGTTCAGAATCGATCCAGAAATCCTGCCAATCTGATAGTTATTATTTGCAAAAATTTTGTTCAAAATAATTTCAAAAGAATTGTTAATACTTTGGAGTTGCTAATCTTGATTTTTATGTTTAAAAAACCTTAGATGCATCCGGATTAGGGTGATTTTTTTTTTTTGACTTTTTTTTTTTCGTCCCATCGTGAAATTTTGTTGGAAATACCAAAAAAAAATTGCCTGAAAGTTTGAGCCCTTAATATTAATTTTAAGTCCTCGACCAAGACGTGTAAAGATTTCCCATTGAAAATACACGGAAATTCTGATTTTTTATTTTTAAATTTCTATATCTCAGCGGCATTTCATGGAATCGCTTTTACCGAAGATGGTTTTTTCTCAGAATTAAACGCTCTACAAAAGTGCCCATTGCGACAAAGTCGTAACTCACACCGGTGAGGTAATACGGGCCACTGAACCTGATTTTTCCATAAAATTCGCGTTTTTCTGCATTTATCTCGTAAATAACAAGAACTACGGAAAAATTACAAATGAAAAACTTGTAGAGAATTTGATTTTCTACAAAAAAAGTCATGTAGACCAAATCGCTAAGATCAATATTAAACGAGATATTAAGTTTATATCAATATATTTTTTTATATCAATTTATAAGTTTAAATCAATGATCGGCAAAAATTTCACAGAAAAATCAATTCAAGGCTTAATATCTCGTTTAATATTGATCTTAGTGATTTTGTAGGAACTCGACCTTTTTGCGACCTTTTTTGTAGGAAATCAAATTCTCTACAAGTTTTTCATTTATAATTTTTCCGTAGCTCATGTTATTTATGAGATAAATGCAAAAAAAAACGCGAATTTTATAGAAAAATCAGGTTCAGTGGCCCGTCCTACCTCACCGGTGTGAGTTACGACTTTGTCACAATGGGCACTTTTGTAGAGCGTTTAATTCTGAGAAAAAAACCATTTTCGGTAAAAGCGATCCCATGAAATGCCGCTGAGATATAGAAATTGAAAAAAAAAATCAGAGTTTCCGTGTATTTTCAATGGGAAATCTTTACACGTCTTGGTCGAGGACTTAAAATTAATATTAAGGGCTCAAACTTTCAGGCATTTTTTTTTTTGGTATTTCCAATAAAATTTCACGATGGGACCAAAAAAAGTCAAAAAAAAAATCACCCTAAATTATATATTATATATCTTTTTGCTTTTTTCGTCGAAATCTATAAGAATCCACGTACAAACCGTAATCTTTCCTAAACTTAGGATTTTTAAGGATTATAGACCCTAAATATGATTAATATTGATCAAATTGCATCTCTTGGATAAATCCATGGAAATCAAAGACCTTATTTCTCTCAATTTTTCATGAAAATCCTTCGGTGCATTTAAAGATTGGTGATCCGAAAAATATCCATGATAATAATTCTTAATCATTTCTAGTAAAATTTGGGCCAAAAATCCCGAAGATGAACCATTAATCCCTATCATCTTGACCTCCAGATTTTCAAGGAAGTTTCTGAACATCATTTCAATGATCAGTGACCCCAAAAATTTGACTCAATTTCTGCATTACTTACCAAATCTATTCAATTCTATTATCTCAAAATTTTATTTAAAAAAAAATGCATTTTTCGATGCACATGGTACAGATTGGTGATGCCCAAATTTGAATCATTTGAAATCCATAAAAAATGGATTTCCTGTAATATTCCTACCAATAATAACAATTAATTTTTTTTTTGACTTATTAAATGAGTGTTTTTTGTTGGAACAAATTTTTACTTCTTAAGTTAACTATTCTCAGTAGCAAAGCATCGGGAAACCAGGGGTTGTAGGCTAGCCCCAGGTGGCATATGGAAATGGGACAAAAAATGAGCCATAAAATATTTTCCTTCGTAAAAAAGACAAACAGTACATTTTCAAATAGTTACTAAAGAATTTTCTTGACTATTGATTAAACTAAAGGTTGGCAAACCGGTCGATCCCGGGTAAGGTTTATAATTTACACAGGTTGCCCCATTAGAAAAAAAAAATGACGTCATACGAAGAATTTTGAAATTGATAAGTCTTAAGATATGTACGAATTTCTTCTGAATACGTCAGGGGGCGCATGAGGCCACCTGTGTATTTTATAAACCTTGGACCCCGGGTGCCGAAAAGGCACGCTATGCCCAAGGATTATAAAATACACAGGTGGCCTCATGCGCCACCTGACCTGTATTCAGAAGAAATTCATACATATCTTCAGACTGATTCAAATTTCAAAATTCTTCGTATGACGTCATTTTTTTTTTCTAATGTGGCAACCTGTGTAAATTATAAACCTTGCACTATGCCATTGATATTCCTATGCACTTTATGTAGCGATTTCTATTGTCGATATTAACATTAAATTTACAATATTTTCAAAAAAATTTCGATCGAAAATGCTGTTTAATGCAAATTAAAATCAAATCTATGATTAGTCTTTAATCTAATTCTTTCCTTTGATCAATCAAAAGTTACTAGACATACGTCTGCATATTAATAAGACGCATTATGCGTATGCCGTATGCATTTAACCTAACAATTATCCTTTGAAATATTGATTGGATGAACCAAAAAATAATACTTGCATTGCATAAAATCAATATTGAAAAGATCATCAATATCAATTTAAGCCCATAAACCATTAAATTCCAGAAAAAACCAACCTTTTTACAGCAACTTTTCGACGCTTGGAAAGACCCCATATGCATTTCCCATGCTCCATTACCACAAATATTTCACTTAAATTATCACTTAAAAATATCAAAATACTTTAAAAATTCACCAAACTATTCACTAAGTAAAAATTTATCAACTACTTTAACCGAAATTATCAAATTTTCGACCGAAAACTTTAGTTATCATAGTAGGTGATCTACAAGTTAGACGCCCGACTGTCATTTTTTTTGCCATGATGACCAACTTTTCCTGCGTGCATCGCGAAAATTACTGCTTAAAGCAATCAATCATTGCGACAGTAACTACGATTAACATACGTCGAAAAAAAGGAACCAAATAATTTAGTGACTTTTTTCCTTTTTAATTTTTCAATGATAGCAATTAAAATGACAAGGAAAACTTTTCTCATAAAAATAAACACTCGAAAAAATTATTATTATTATAATAATAACAATGGCATAATTGTTTCTTCATATTTCTCACTCATTAGACGATCAGATTTCTCGATTGTTGCACAATTTTAATTATAAAATGATCAATTATAGCATATACGTGCCGTTATAAAATTGCACCAAATTGTTCCCATTCTTTATTTTCTTAAACAATTAACTTTATTTCCGAGCATTTATTCTCGGCTTTTACGACTCGAAAATTGTTGCACATCTAAGTGTTATTGTTGCACAATAGTACATAGTAAATGGATAAAAGATAGGCATTAAATTTATAGAAACAGAACAGAGATTATATTAGAAGCAATGTTTTCCTATAAAACCGGTTAATTCTTAGCCAAAAAAAAAAAAATGTGATCTATGTAATTGCCCTTTGCACTTCATCGCAAATTGCATAACTTAAAAAAAATCCCTGATCAATAACTATAACCGTTGCTAAGTTTAAAGACTTTGAAATTTCCAAGAAAATTAATAAATTTTAAATTTCAAATTTTTATCTTAGGATTGATTAATTACATATACAGGTAGTAATCTTCTTGGAAATTAAAATTTTCATTAATTTATTCCTCCTAGCAACGAAATCTTTTGCAAATAGATTTTGAAATATATAAACACCTGTTAAAGTTTCCCGATTTACTCTTAATTTACTAAAGTTAATTAGTATCAAAAAAATTCATCAAAATTTCAATGAGACATTTTGTTTTCGTTTAGCTTTTTTTTTTAGTTAAATTAATTTTTTTTTTTTTTTGAAAAACTTAAGTGTTATACCAGAGCCGATTATCAGTCCAATGCCACCTGTTTTGATTTAAGAAATTATCCAATTAACCATAATCACAAGAAAATAATTATTTAATTTGTATGTATATCAGCAAGGACAGAGACCAAAGATTGTAAACACATATATGTGGGTGAAATACAATGAACCACCTGATTGCTGATATGATTTCATTCAATCCTGAATTCTTACACCATTTGTTAGTTGTACTAGTGGATAATTCACGGGAAGTTACTAGTAACAATGGTATTATTTATTTATATTACAGTTATTTAGTTGCCGCAGTGTTGGGCTGTGAATATTTCACGGGAAGTTACTAGTAACGAGTTCATTTTTGACAATAGTTCAAATCAGGATAGAAATTTTGAAAAAAAAATTCAGATACTTCAAATTTTGAAAACAAAATCCTTTAATTTTCAACGTTTTACTCATTCTATGGCTACTATTTTCAAGAATTTTAAATTCACCTTATCTTTTTTTTTAAGTTGGGTACAAACCAAATAAAAAATCGCCAAATTTTTCCCTGACTTTCCCTGCTAAATATAAAACTCCCTGATTTTTCCACATTTTCCTCATCCTGTAACTACTATTTTAGAATATTTCTAATATATCTTTTTCTTTCTTAAGTTGGCTACAATCCAAAAGAAAATTATACTAAAATTCTTTAACCAAACGCTTGAATTCAGTTAACTTTGATCTTAATCGATATTGAACTTGATATCTATAAATATCAATTCTAATTAGCAGAAAAAATCAACAAAATTTTAACAGAACAGTTTTTTTTCTTAAAACTTCAACTGTCATTGTGACTTCAATCAATCGCTAATTTTTACAGTTATTTAGTTGCCGCAGTGTTGGGCTGTGAATATTTCACGGGAAGTTACTAGTAACTAGTTCATTTTTGACACTAGTTCAAATCAGGATGGAAATTTTGGAAAAAATCTTGGGATATTGCAAATTTATGGAAACAAAATCCTATGGTTTTTCTACGTTTTCCACATTTTATGACAAATATTTTCCAGTATTTTAAATACAACTTATCTTTGTTAAATTGGTTACAAACCAAATAAAAAATCGCCAATTTTTTCCCTGACTTTCCCTGCTAAATGTAAAACTCCCTGAAATTTCTACATTTTCCTCATCCTGTAACTACTATTTTAGAATATTTCTAATATATCTTTTTCCATTTTAAGTTGGCTACAATCCTAAAGAAAATTATGCTGAAATTCTTCAACCAAACGCTTGAATTGAGCTAACTTTGATCGTAATCGATATTGAACTTGATATGACCTTATACTTAATTATTGGTTTGAAAGTTAATCAATTCTGAGAATTCAAGCCAATGAAAATGATACCAACGATGTATAAATATAAAGAAAAAATTCTTCCGCAATAATTTTCTAACGGCGTGAACTCACGTAACTCACCAAACCGATTTAATTTCATTCCTTCGCCATTAACATTGAAGTTTAAATTGTTAACTTTTCAAATGTACAATTTATAATACAATAAATATGTAGATATATGTGTGATGTGAAAATCAATTACATCCATAATGCACTTCCGATTGTTGTGTCGGTTTGCGGTAAAAGTGCTTTCTAATCTGTCCATTATGCATGCAAGTCTTCGTATATTTTTTTTTTTTTTTTTTGATGCCTCATATTATCATTGAGATTGTTGTACGATTTTTTTTCGCTTTACTATATCCATTAATATGCATCGTAGAAGATAACATACGCACCAAACCACTTGTTTTCCCTTTCGTTGAATAATTACATTAGGTACCCAAATCGAAAACTGGTTCTGGCACTCGTCGATCATAACAATGAATCACACCAATATTTATCAATTTTTGGACATTTTATTTACATTATTGATTAATATTGAAATGATTCTAATCTTTTTTTATGGTAAGTCCGGTTTAGATATCTATACCTACCGAATTCAACACGTGGTCTGATAAACAATAAGGAAAGTTCAAAGTCAAAAAAAAAAATCAAGTTTGGCCAATATTTTTCCAAGAAATTCAAAAATAAAATCAATCGAAAGTTATACTCCATAAATTTCATCAAAATCATTATTTACGATGGAATGTTAAATATTGTCCAAGAAAATTATATTATCGACCATTTATTATTATCGAAGTTTACGAGGCAAAATATTATTATGGCTGAACTGGGAGGCGGCCATAGCCGCGGCGGCGGCGGTGGCAACATTCGAATGCAATCGTAACGTTACTTTTAAGTGAAAGTATTTTCGAACGAATAAAACAAAGTTTACTTAAGTAATAATAATAATAATAATAATAATAATAATAATAATAATAACGTATGAGATTCAACAAAATCAAATCTTTGTCTTTCCATATGTTGCATCCATTCCCATGCATTTCTTACTATGTGCATTGGGGCAAGCCTTAAAAATTTGAAAAATTCTTGCAAAGAAAATAACAGGAAAAAGTTGATCTGAATTGTCAGCAAAGAGCGAGGAAAGAGGGAATCTTTAGAAGATATTAAATAAATTTATAAAAATTATCGAAATTTAAAATTGGATTTTTTACTCATCATATAAAAATCACCTCTGAAAAATTAAACTTACTTCGGTTTACTAGACTGATTCAAAAAAAATGATGATTTTTTTTTCTTAATTATATCAAAAATATTGTTGGGAATGACAAAGAAAAATCCTGTGAAAGTTTAAGCTCTTAATATTAATATTAAGAGGTGCCACATCGCAAATTTCGATTTTCCATTGAAATAACATGGGAACAATATTCTCTTGCACTTTGGAATTTTATAGCTCACGTTGGTGACAATATTTCGGAATGACCCAGGTATATTCTTGTAAAAAATTGAACGATCTACAAAAAAGGTCTATTAGAAGTTTTTGATATATTTATTCTTTCAAAAGTTATTCGAGATCAAAGTTGAACTGAAGAGAAATTTTAAATTTTTTTCAATTTTTGACGCAACCATCAATTTTATGAGAAAATTTTATAGGACATTTTTTGTAGAGCACTTTGTTTCCTATAACTTATCTCTATAAAAGTTTTGATATTTTTCACAGGTCCTAAGTTATTTGCATTAAACTAAAAATATTCGCAATTTTATTGTTTTAAATTAATTTACCCCCCTTCCTCTTTCCGACCTCAGATTACCCATAAATTATGTTTCTTTCATTTTGTTATATTCTCTTTCTTTTTCAATTGGATTCATCCAATTATAAATTTATTTTGTTTCAAAAATTATCGACTTTGGTCTATTACGGATGGCCACTGAAAAAGGTTGTTTGGCAATCGAAATACGTATCTGGGCAATATGTCAGTAATTCATTTGTCTAAACTTCTGTTCAATTTTAACTTTTCTTGATAATAACTGTTTTTAACCTTAAAAACTCCCTCCTTCTTCCTACCTCAGATCACCTGTAAATTAAATTTCCTTTGATTTTTGTTATATTCTCTTTCTTTTCCAATTGGATTCATCGTACTAAAAGTTTATTTTGTTTCAAATATTATCGACATTGGTCTATTACGGATGGCCACCACGGTATTTTGTTTGAACTTTTGTTCAATTTTAACTTTTCTTAATAATATTGTATAAATAAGACTTCAATACATTTTAAATACTATATAAACAATATAAATGTTTGTTTTCTTTAAGCCACTGAAAATTGAAATGCAGGACAGTTTATAATTTAATTTGCAGTGGTTTAATTTTGTAAAAGATAAAAATAATATACAAAACTTATAGGTCTTTTCATTATCTATAATTTTGCAATTTAACTTTGGTCCATAAGACTTGTAATTTATCTGGAAATCGAGATAAACTGTTTTAACCTTAAAAACTCCCCCCCCTTCCAACCTCAGATCACTCGTAAATTATGTTTCCTTTGATTTTTGTTATATTCTCTTTCTTTTCCAATTGGATTCATCGTACTATAAATTTATTTTGTTTTCAAAACTATCGACATTGTTCTTTTACGAATGACCACTGAAAAAGCTTGCTTGGCAATCGAAATACGTATCTGGGCAATACATTTGTAATTTATTTGATTGAACTGTTTTTCAAATTTAAGTTTATAGTATATTTTTCTTAATTATATTCCATAAATAAGACTTAAATACACTTTAAATACTGTTTTAAACAATATAAATGTTTGTTTTCTTTAAACCACTGCAAATTTAAATAATGCAGGAAAGTCTGTGATTTCATTTGCAGTGGTTTAAAGAACTTCCTACAGAATTGGCTCAAATCTTTCAATCCTTTGATACATTTCTGCACAAGAGATCAAAAACTTAAGTTCAAAAATTAAATGGTTTACTACGTAGGAGTCTCAAAACTGCGAATAATTTTTTTTCTTTAAAAAATTCTATAAATCACAGCCATTCTAAATGGCTAGAGAAAAAAAAATCTTTGCTAAAAATCCAAAAGGTCAAAAACCATTCCCAGCCTTATCTTCTTAGAGAAATTTATGATTTCAAAAAATCTTGCAAAATTTTCACAAATTCTACCATTTTGTATTTATTTTGGCCATAAAACACTTAGAGTCATGAAAAAATAAAATAATTGGATATACATGATCCACATGGAGTTTCACGTAGTCTCCATTACTTTCACCTTCAAATCACCAAGAGACGAGTGGCAAAGTAATGCTGCCCCGATATCGGCAGAAAACAAAAAAAAAAAAAAAATCCTTCACCACATAAAAATCCCTCTTGTACTTCTTTTTTTCTTCTCTTCTGTTTAGATTACGAAAAAATTACGTAATAATCGCATCATATCGAGAGAAGACTTTCCATTCTCAGTAAACCTAACAGCATCTCTATCGGCTAACGCCATTCGATTCGATATCGCTAGAATGTTAACAGGTTGTTGTTGTGGCCTTGTCTGGTCATTAATTACAAATTCCAAGCCAACAATTATTTTATCTGGTACTCTATAAGATGAAAACAATTTTTCTTTCTTTCTTTCTTTCGGATTACATAATGCACATGATTCTGACGCACAATCGAATCATTTGCCTCATTATTGACTCAAAATATTTGAATAATTTCGACAGCTCAATCGAAAAACGCTATCGATTTCAATTGGAAAACAGAGAGAACACGAGGAACACAATTGGTCAATTATTTATTGACTTTATGAATTCATAATGTTATGTTGGTTTTTTAGAAGAAAAAATAATAATAAGCCTGTAATTGGGACCTGAGGAAATTTTTCTTTCGTAAAAACATTTACTTGAAAACGCACTTTACAGTAATTGAATGACATTTTCCATTTTTTTTTCTATTTCTTTCGTAAGTCATTGACCTATTCAGATATATGATTTTTTTCTAGAAATTCGGTTTAATTCTGAATTCTGATTTGATAGATCAAAACCTTACTGAAGAAGTAATAGTAGAAAAAGCTGCTTTAATTATACACAAAAGTGGTTGTTCAATGGTTAATTTATAAAAGGACGGAAGCTTTTATCCTATTTTAGTAACAAACGTTGGGAAAATCTTAGATAATAAGTTTTCTCGACTTTCAAAAAATTTAAATGCAAAATTTTTCTTTCTTTTTTTTTAATAAGAAGACAATTCAGGTTGTTTAAGATTTCTGTGAATCAAGAAGCCTGATGAAGTTACGATACGTAACGAAACGTAGCTAATTGAATAATAAAAATATTAAATAAAAATTTAATTTTTGTGAATCAAGAAGCCTGATGAAGTTACGATATGTAACGAAACGTAGCTAGTTGAATAATAAAAAAAATATTTTTGTGAATCAAGAAGCCTGATGAAGTTACGATACGTAACGAAACGTAGCTAATTGAATAATAAAAATATTAAATAAAAATTTAATTTTTGTGAATCAAGAAGCCTGATGAAGTTACGATACGTAACGAAACGTAGCTAGTTGAATAATAAAAAAAATATTTTTGTGAATCAAGAAGCCCGATGAAGTTACGATACGTAACGAAACGTAGCTAATTGAATAATAAAAATATTAAATAAAAATTTAATTTTTGTGAATCAAGAAGCCTGATGAAGTTACGATACATAACGAAACGTAGCTAATTGAATAGTAAAAATTTTAAATAAAAAAACCGATCTTAAACAACCGAAATTGTTTTCTTATTTAAAAAAATAAAAGCTGAGATCTTAATTTTATCATCTACAAAATTTTTCTAAATGAAAATATTTTTTTACTGTAATTTAGAGTTGTTGATGAGGGGTGAGGGGGATAAGAGTAATCTATTTTTATAAATATATTTTTTCGTTTAGTCAAAACTTAGGTCAAGAAATTTCTGAAAATTTACCAAAATTCAAGTAACTGGCATTACTAGGTAATACGGATCTATAAGCGACGAAGGAGCTTGAACTTCCTATAGCTTTTTTAATAATGAGCTTTCGTTTTTCTTTGTTGCAATCGATAAATGGGTCAGTGCCGAAGCCTCTGAAAATGGTAAAGAGTGAAAAAAATAATAATAATAGGATGAAACCCATTGGAAAAGGACGAGAAATAACAGGCGATCTAAGTCTAAGGACACAAAAGGGTTAAACGCAATTTACGGCGAAACTACAAGTCCTATGGGAAAAAATCAAATAGCAAAATTGGAGGTAATAAAAAGATCTACAACTTTTGTATTTACATTTTTTTCACATAACCTCAAAATTTAAGTGAAAAACTCAAATAATTAAAACTTTGAATTTTTATTTTTACCTTTTATAAATAAAATTTCCTGCCGAAATGAAGGCAATTGAACCAAAAAAGTTAAGAGCTTCAATGAAACAAGTGGTCGAAAAAGCTCATTTTTACGAAATGGAAAAAAGAAAACATTTAAAATATGCTATGGTTTTTACTTAGTATTAAAAAAATCTCCAAGATTTCTCCTCTTTCATTTATAATGTAAAGGATATATGAGGATATGGTAGACCAAACAAATTAGCAGTGATCAAAAATTTTGTGAATCATCACAAAGCAGTTACGGAGTGATCTAAACTACTTGATGACCACTGAGGAAGCTTGCTTGGTAATCGAAATACGTATTTGGGCAATACGTCAAAAATATTTTGTTTGAACTTCTGTTCAAATTTATGTTTATGGTATGATTTTTATATATTATTATATAAAATTATTCTACATAAATTGAACCGCAATATATGCCATATATTGTATACACAAATTAGCAGTGTTTTATTTTATTTATTCCAATTCCAACGTTTCGTTGGTGTAATTCCAACTTCTTCAGGGAATTGAATCAATTCAATTCAAATCAAACCAATTCCGTGATACCAATGAAACGTTGCCATTGGAATA
This sequence comes from Sisyra terminalis, assembly GCA_958496175.1. Classification (NCBI taxonomy): domain Eukaryota; kingdom Metazoa; phylum Arthropoda; class Insecta; order Neuroptera; family Sisyridae; genus Sisyra; species Sisyra terminalis. The sequence goes on along the minus strand of OY292277.1, from coordinate 6,771,286 downwards.
AATAAAATAAAATTCTGGTGGTTTGTTTGGTCTACTATATCCTGATATATTCTTTACATTATACATCGATTTAGACCTGAAAGAAGGGAAATTTTTCATTTATGCTTTAAATTAATAAAAAAAAAAAAGTAAACACCAAATATTTAGTGACCAAAACCTCTTCACAACTTTTGGGCAATTTTCTACAACGTTTCGGTGATGATTGCGCATTGAAATCACCAGTGAGCCAATACTAATTATGAGTTATTTACAAGCAATAGGTACCATTTTTAGTTTTTTTCTTTTATCTACTAATTTACCCAATAATGCTGAAGAATGGTGGTCTTATAAAAACCCACTTTAGAATTTGTAAGGGTCATTTTTGGCGACCGAATTGTCTCCAGAAGATTTGTCGTGGATTATCCGCCGCGAACACTGAACCTCACCATCCCTGAATTTTTTTATGAAAATTTCTAAAGGCAAAAGTTTTCGCAAAGAAACTTCTCTAACAATCTCGAGGAAAATATTCGAACCAAAATTAGGGCAATAGAACCAAAGACGTTAAGAGTTGTAGAAAAAGCTCGTTTTTATGAAGTGGTCAATAAAAGACATTTAAAAGATGTTATATTTCGTATTTAGAAAATAAAATCTCCAGATATATTGAAGGTTTTATGCTTTACAATAATAATGAAAAAAATAACACCAAACATTTAGTGATTGATTTAAATCCCTTCGCAACTTTACGGCTACTACAAGGTTTCGGTGATAATAGCGCATTGAAATCACCAGTAAGACAATAGTAATTATGTGTTGTATACAAATAATAGGTATTTTTTTTAGTTTTGTTCTTGTATTTATTTATTAATTCAACTAATATTGAAGAATGATGTTCTTCTAAAAGTTCATATTGGAAGTTGTAGGGGTTTTTTTTGACGAACGAATATCTGCCACGATCATTGGACTTCAAAATCCATGATTTTTTTTTATTGGGATACCTGAAGGGAAAATTTTTCACAAAGAAACCTCTAACAATTCCAAAACTAGACGAAAATATTCGAGCCGAAATCAAGGCAATAGAACCAAAGACGTCAAGAGGTCTAATGAAACACGTCGTTGAAAAAGCTCATTTGTACGAAGTAGAAACGAGAAAACATTTAAACAATGTTATATTTTTACTTAGTATAAAAAAATTTTCAAGATATGATTTTTCTTATGCATCTATGCATTAAATTAATAAAAAAAAAACACACACACATTTAGTGACTAATTGAAACTCATTCGCAACTTTTAGGCCATTCTGTGCAACGTTTCTGTGATGATTGCGCATTGAAATCACTAGTGAGACACAATACCCTAATTTATAAGCATACCATTTTTAGTTTTTTTCTAGTAGTAGGCAATACTGAAACTTCTTGCATTCTTGAATGTCCTTGTTGTCCTTGTTTTTTTTTGTTGTTCTTCCAAGATTTTGGTAAAAAAGTAAATTATTTCCTTATTTCAATTATTTCTTTCCACCATATTGGACCCTTAATATTCTTCTACGATTCTAATACATAAAAACCATAAATTTTCCTTACTGAATTTCTTCTCCTACCTAACATCTCTTTACCCAGATCCAGGAAATCATTTTCTTATCCGTTAATCGTTCGCACTGCTTTCTTATCGGCTTCTTTTGGCGCCGTATCTTCATAATGGTTGTACCTACCATATAACCAAACGAGCCAACGAAAAGAACGAACGAAAGAAAGAAAGAAAGAATGAGAATTTTTCCAATTTCATTTCCTACCATTCGCTGGTTTGCTTTGCTCTTTACCTTTTGCTTTCCGTGGGGCCTTCAACTTTATGTATATTCAGTTATTCACTCAGTCACTCGCGTAACTTTTGTTTAACCAGCCATTTCTCTGCAACTTGGTTCCGATATCAACCACTCAATCGACCACTTGCCATCATCATCAACATCATCATCACCATCACCATCAACAACAACAACAACAACAGCATATTACTGCACATAAAACTCTCACTCTCGAATTTAACTGCACTGCATAATACTTCATGCAACTGTTGAATCGCATAAAACCCTTAGTGTAAAGTGAGTGATCAAAAAAAAAAGAAGAAAATTTCAATAAAATTAAAAGGTTAACTGTGATTTTTCCTCAAGTGATTAATTCGAAAAGAATCCAATTAAAATTTTCAGTGCTATAAAAAAAATAATCAATCAGGTAAAATGGTTTTTATTACCCCCAATAAAATACCACTTGTATACCCATATTGTTTCAATCAAACACCTGTTCAACCACCTGTTAACAAACCTGTTGTCGTCCACTATCTATTTCATGGGAAATTTGCCAAAAATTTTTTAAAATCAAAGATATTATTTTTAGATTATCAATTAGATGAATCATTTACTCGGAAAAGTAATAAAGATGAAACAATTCCCCGCCCTCACCCCCTGGAAAAATCAATTAGCATGTTGTTACAAAATAATAAAAGAGCCTACATACCAAAATTTTAAACTTCTGGGTTTTATTATATACTCTTTATCAACAAAAGAAGAATTGCTGTTTTTCAAATGAAGAGATTTTCTTGAACAATAAAAAAAATCGAAATTGGATCATCCCTTTAAAAATTTCGATTTACTCTTAAATTATGTTGAAAGTAAAAAATCTTTACTTTTTGTAAAAGTAAAATCTTTGCTTTTAAAAACCTTTATGTCAATTTCAACAATAAACTATTAAGGTTGTTTTTTTTTTAATTTGAAGCTTTTATTAAAAAAAAGTGCAACAATATCGTAGTCCACCGTAAACTACCTACTACATTTACCTATCACTAAAGCATCATATGGATTCCTTTTAAAAAAAATCCTTGTCCTTTTAACCGATTAAAAAAAAACGATCTAATTTTTGGCGTTTTTCTAAGACCTGAAGCACTCCTCAGCCATACCATGGCTTATGGATCAAAATAAGTGACAATCGGACAAGTCTCCATCTGGTAAATTTGAAGGATAAACTAAAATATCCCATTAAAGTGCCTCAAAAGTTTTCCTCTACTACTTCTGCCAGGAGTACCGAGCGTTTTCTTAAAAACTATCTTACCATATCTTTTGGTATATTAAGGACATTTGAGCTTTAGTGGTCGACTCAATTGCATCAATTGTTACTGATAACATTCCCCAATAATGATTTCATTAGGTTAGATTAATTCATACCAGGTTACTCCGATTTGGTCCCACCAAATACACAGCAATAACTTCATGTTATAAATATTCGATTTGGTCATTGAATTTGATACATGTCCGGATTTACCCCATGATTTTCTCCTCTTTGAACTATCTACTAAATGGATCCCTTTTTCATCCCCTATCATAATTCTGTGTAAAAATCCATCCACTTTTGCCTTTGGAGCAGTTTTTTGCCATAAAAGATACGGAATTCGACGTTTTTTGGACTAATTTCATGAGGAATTCAGTTTCCCTATATCACCACCATTCCCATGAAACCATCTGTTTCTGGCTTCAATTGCATTAACTATCGATCGTTACATTCCCCAGTAATGGTTTCATTGGGTTAGAGTGGTTCATGGTAAATAACTCCGATTTGGTCCCAGTAAATGTACAGCAAAAATTTTTTGTCATAAATATTCGATTTGGTCGTTGAATTTTATACATGACCAAAGATTTTCTTTTCTTTGAACTATCGAAACGGTTCCCCTTTTCACCCCCTATCAATAATTCTTTGCAATAAATCATCCACTTTTGCCTTAAAAGAAACAGTATTTAACGTCTTCTGGCCTTAGTTTATGAGAAACTCAGTTTCCTTACCACCATATCCATGAAACCACCTGTTTCTGGATTCAATTGCAATAACTGTCGATTGTTACCCAGTAGTTCATAGTAAATAATTCCGATCTAGTCCCAGTAAATGTACAGCAAAAATTTTTTGTCATAAATATTCGATTTGGTCGATAAAGTTGATGCATAACCGGATATACCCAAAGATTTTCTTTTCTTTGAACTATCGAAACGGATCCCCTTTTCATCCCCTATCATAATTCTGTGCAAAACTTCATCCACTTTTGCCTTTGAACCAGTTATTTGCGTGAAAAGAAATGGGATTCAACATTTATTGACCAAAACTCATGAAGACCTCATTTTCCCTATATTGCTACCATACCCATGAAACCACCTGTTTCTGGACTCAATTGCATCAATTGTCGTTGGTTACATGCCCTAGTAAATTCTACCCAGTGGTTTCTTTGGATTGGAGGAACATATAGTAAATAATTTCGAAAAAAAATGTTTTTTTTTTCAAAGGTGGTCAAGGTGGCCGCTCCAAAAGTGGTAGGTGTTGGGTTTGATTCTGGAATTGAGTAAATTTTCAATATTTATCGATCATGGATTTTTATAAGCCCTAGAGTTCCTAAAGACCGTAGCAAATATAAAATATGTTCTAAATGATATAAAATACAAATTGTAGTTAATCATGCTTTTATTTACAAATGTTAACATGGTATTTGTATTATTGTTTGTAGAGCACCTGAAAAAGCAATAAACCATTGCGAAACGTCGCGTTAAACAAAAAGTATTAAATTATTTGTCCCCTAGACAACTATCCTCTGAACATACAGTAAATTATTGTTAATCTTACTTTTAAGATCCTTTTGTTTTTGGTAGTGATTGCAAAAAAATAAAAATCTATTCTTTGCCACATTAATTAACAGTTGACATATTTAATCAAGTCTTCTGGTGGCCGAGTGGTCAAGGTGGCCACCCCAAAATATGTAAGTGTTGGGTTTGATTCTGGAGTCGAGCAAATTTTCAATATTTATCGATCACGGATTTTTATAAACCCTAGAGTTCTCAAAGACCGTAGTACTTAAAAAGCGATGGTTAATAATAATTAAAAAAAATAGAATTCAAAAGTATTTTGCAAATACAAAATGTTTTTCTTTGTAATTTTGAAAAATTCCGTGAAAATACAATAGAAGGGAAGAAAATAATTCATAAATGTCTTTTATTTCTCAACCCTTTTGATTTCTTGCCATGAATATTCGGTATTGCCGTTGAGGTTGATGGATGACTGAACTTTTAAATGGTCCAATTAGATCCATTTTTTGTCCTCCATCACAATCCTATACAAAAAAAAAAATCTTCCACTTTAGTTTTTGGAGCAGTTTTTCGCCGTGAAGAAATGGCGTTTGACGTTTTATGCCTTCATTTCATGGGGAACCCAGTTTTCCGATTTTGGCACTATACTCATGGACGTCAGAAGGTTAAAACCACTTGTTGATTTCAGATTTCTGCATACTTTTACTGAGCGTACCAGCGTTTTCCAATTCTATTGGTCTAATTTCACATTTTTTGTCTCTGGTACCAAAATTACGAAAAATTTTCCACTTTAGTCTTAGGAGTAGTTTTTCGTCGTGAAGAAATGGCGATTGACGTTTTTTGGTTTGACTTCTTAGGAAATTTAATTTTCCGATTTTTTCACCATCCTGATGGACTTCAGATGGTTAAAACCACTTGTTGATTCATTTCCAAGATTTCTGCACACTTCTACTGAATTTGACATAAATCTTGATCCTAAAACTTCTCCAAATCCGCGTTTTCCAATTCTATTGGTCTAATTTTCACATTTTTTGTCTCTGGTACCAAAATTACGACTTTTGAAACACCAGAATTAGTTGATGGAACATGTAACTCAAATTCTTCATATCACAATCGATGGTCATCATCTGCATTTTTTTCTTAAATTGAAACAAAAAACAGTTCCTTCCGAAATTACGTTTTTTTGGGGTAAAAATTTGATATGACTACAGCCCAAAAAAAAAAATATTACTAAAATTTCAACAAAATGGCAGATAATAATTTTTGAATAAAAAGAATAACGCTTTACCATCAATATAGTTAACATGATTTAAATCTAGTTAATCCATTTATTTTCTAATCCCTCAAAACTTATTTGTATTTTTTTTCTGGCTATTAAATTTATTTATTCAATGCTACCAACTTAGAAGCGTAAATCAATAGAGATTAATCATCAAAAATCTTATTCCACCGCCAAGATTAAGACATTACTTTTATACCTGACAACTAGTAACATGAAGAAAAGCCCCCAAATTCACTTTCGATTACAAATTTTTAAATTCCAATATCAAATTACTAGCCCATGATAATTATAATTACAATATTCAAATCATCCAAACTTTATAATATATGATGAACCCAAAAGAATTGATCTTATTTTTTATAGTGCGTCAATTATAAATTCTATAATTTACTATACAAAAAAATTTTTCACTTTTGATTTATGACGCGATGTGGAGGTTTACTTCACCAAACATTAATTTGAAGAGAAAGAAAGAAAAAAAAACTTTTACTCGTCAGCTACAATAAATCGATTATATTATTGGTTGAAGAAGAAGAAAAAAAATTATTAACTTTAGATAGGGCAATAATAATAGTAACATAATTTTTCCATTTTCCTCATTGGTTTATTTTCAAATAGAAAAATGAAATCGACAAAATGTAAAAGTAATAAAAATGACACGCATCGATCAATGATCTAGATTTTTGATTTATTTCTCGTACGATTGATTTAATAAAAAAATCAAATATTTAATATAAAAATTTGATTTTTCGTACAAGAAATAATCTGTAGAATACAATAAATATTTTTTTTTTCGATTTGTATAAAAATCTTTTCACTTTTTAGAAATGAATGCAATAAAAAAAAATTATACTCTCACATACGCCCAGTTTCGATTGAATTGTACAAAAGAAAAAAAAATGGTAAATACGTATTCAAATCGGATTTAATTTTTTTTTCAACTTGTCTACGTATATTAATGACGTTTTACTATTCGTCATTGTCTGCTTAAATGAACAGAGAGTTGAAAGGAAAAGTTACTAATCTAAAATAATTTATTTTTAATTAATATAATTAATCAATTATAACTTTACTACCATTTAATTTCGAAACCATACAAATTTGAACATTCAATTAACTAAATTGTGTTTTAGAGGAAAAAAAATAAGCTAGAAATTTCAGATTTTTTTTTAAGTGTAACGATTTAAAATATAAATCAAATCGGCTTATATGGTCATTACGTAATGGCCATATAAAGCAAATTTTTCAGAACGAGATTAATTGCGGCCAAATTCCAACGTTAAAGAATTTTTTCCTTTTCAATTTAAATACGATTTCTGTAACTTTAAAAATTATTATTTTTTTTAAACGAAATAAATCTTTAAGTTTTCAATAAGCAAAAAATACAAAATTAGTGGCATCTCTTCAGGTGAAAATATTTCAAGTTTTGAGCTTAAAAAAGTTTTTATTACATTCAACTTATATCAAAACATAATATAGCTTAATTTGGAACTTTAATTGATAAAATCAAAAAAATATTCATTTAAAAATCCCAATAAAAATCGATAATTTCAAAATGCTTAAAACAGTACATAGTATTGAAATTTCAAAATTGGTAATTTTCCTATGACAAATTATTTTAAATATAAATAATAAGGTTGTTTAAATCGTTCCAACTAAATGATAACGATTTGAACCATCTACAATATTTGAAGTTTAGTGAGACCAGGTATATTATATATTAAACGAGCTATTATTGTATGTATGTATGAACATTTGAAATTTAATAGAATTATGTTTTAAAAGTTTACCTGTAAAGTTATCGTCTACGGAAAAACGCAAATTTCCACCAAAAAAACGGAAAAAAAAATATAAAAAAATTTGCGCCATCTGTTGATGTGTGTTCATAATGAATATAATCTGTACTGGTTTGAAAATAGATTAATATATAACAATTGGTTTCAATTGTTATATATGCAATTGTTCAACAGTTGGTTTCGATGAAGGCAGCTCAATGACGAAATTGGTTTGTTCTTTTTATATAGTCTCAAGAAGCTCTGGTGAAACTTTTCTCTTAAATTCACTAATACTTCAAATCCGGAAATATAAAGTAAAATAACTATTCCACGCGAACGAAGTCGCTGACAAAATATAGAAGTGTGCTTTATACTTATTTTCATGGATTACACAAAGTAAAAATCAAATCAAAATGCCCTTAAAGCACCAAAAAAAAAATCAAACCAGTTGACCTGACTAACTTTTTGATGAGCTTTAACCAAGCTCCATTGTTTGGTGCAAAATTTGTCTTTTCATTGTTGCTTGTGATCGATTATTTATTTTTGTAAAATATTAAGTCAAAAATTAAACCGATTTTTTAATTTGCAGTATTTATTTTGTACGTTACCTATTCCTCCTTAGAAAATTTTAGGCTCTTAATAAACCTATATACAAATTAGGCCCTGACAATACTCCTTCGTTAAAAGGACAAATAACGGAGGAAATTCCAATTTTGAACTGAACTGAGAACCCAAAGTAAAGATTGGTCTTTGATGAATCCATTTCCAAAATTGAAAATAGGTTTTGCTAGTGCAAAACCTTTCTATTAATATTATGATAGGTTTTTTTTTCATAGTTCATAACTATTTATGTTTCCTTTGTTTTGGGATTTTTTTTCTTCGATTTTTCGACTTTTTAGGTACTATTTAATTCGTAATAACAATTTATTTCATTTTAATTTACAATTAACTAAAATAGCTAACAAAATCACGGACAAAAACTAAATCTACATATACAAGAAAACAAGTTAAAAACTTGTTAAATATGGACTTTGAAATCTTTTAATTTTCTATTGCAACAATGATTTACACAAAAAAAAAAATCTATTGACATTAACAATACCAGTTGCAACCACTCCTATTAAATTATTTATTTTTTTTACGTCCATATTTTAAATACGTCGTAAAACAACTTTTTCAAGAGTATCATTTTATTACTGCACCGAAAACCATACCCATCCTATGACATCGCAGCTTAATTGAAAGTATTGAAAAATAAATTTAAATTTCCCTCTCAAATCAAATGATTTATCGTTGATATAAACAAAAAAATGCATATAAACCTTTATAAAAGCCATCAGTGTTTTTTTTCTCAAATAACCCACCAAATCTTCGCCTACTTGTGCACATTATGCACCCATATATCTCCATTAGACTGATTCAAAACAAATGATTTTTTTTTCTTAATTATATCGACAATATTGTTGGGAATGACAAAAAAAATCCTATGCAAGTTTAAGCTCTTAACATTCATATTAAGAGGTGCCGCATCGCAAATTTCGATTTTCCATTTAAATAATATGGGAACAATATTCTTTTGCAATATGGAATTTTATAGCAGACGTTAGTGACAATATTTCGGAATGACCAAGGTATATTCTTGTAGGATATTGAACGATCTACAAAAAAGGTCTCAGACAAGTTTTTGATATATTTATTTCTTCAAAAGTTATTCGAGGTCAAAGTTGAACTAAAGAGAAAATTTTATATTTTTTCAATTTTTTGACGCAACCATCAATTTTATGAGAACATTTTAAAGGACATTTTTTGTAGAGCACTTTTTTTCCTATAACTTATCTCTATAAAAGTTTTTGATATTTTTCACAGGTCCTAAGTTATTTAATTAAAATAAAAAAAATAATTTTTATGTTAAAAATATAATAATTTAGGGAATATTATTAATTTAAAACAATAAAATTACGAATATTTTCAGTTCATTGCAAATAACTTAGAACCTGTAAGAAATATCAAAATCTTTTATAGAGGTAAGTTATAGGAAAAAAACTGCTCTACAAAAAATGTCCCATAAAATTTTCTCATAAAATTGATGGTTGCGTCAAAAAATTGAAAAAATTTAAATTTTCTCTTCAGTGCAACTTTGAACTCGAATAACTTTTGAAGGAATAAATATATCAGAAACTTGTCCGAGACCTTTTTTGTAGACTGTTCAGTTTTCTGCAATAATATACCTTGGTCATTCCGAAATATTGTCACCAACGTGAGCTATAAAATTCCAAAGTGCAAGAGAATATTGTTGCCATGTTATTTAAATGGAAAATCGAAATTTGCGATGCGGCACCTCTTAATATTAATATTACGAGCTTAAACTTTCACAGAATTTTTTTTCTGCCATTCTCAACAATATTTTCGATATAATTAAGAAAGAAAAAATTCAAAATTTTTTTTGAATCAGTCTAATCTCCATATATATGCAGCGGGTTCGTCGCCTTACATAGCATTGAAGTCTCCAGTTTAATAACATTTAAATTTTGGGATAACACCTGCAACTTTTCACTTTTTTAAGAAAAAAAACGATGCAAATAAACTAATAAAATCACTTTGCTTCATTTAATAAATAAAAAAAAATAATTGCGATTTTTTGATAATAAAAATTAATTAGAAAGTCTTTTGTCAAATGTCTTAAAAAATGTCTTAGCAACTGAAATTTCAACGATAAATTATGCACTTTATTTTCTTATATAATCCAAAAAATGGCATTGACTTTGGAAAGGAACAATTAATACTTTGAAAATCCCACATTTGGTAGACTATTCCTTTCATTTTTCCCAACAAACTTAAATGCCACCGATTTCCTGGTTCAACTGTTTTTTTTTAAACTTTGCACTATTAAGAATCCTACTTCTCCAAAAACAAAAAACTAGTTTTTGTCTTCCGGCTCTATACGTCTAAGCCATCCATAAGACAATGACTTCAACATTCAAATATTCAAATTGGCAAAAAATTGAAGATTTTTTCTTTCCTAAAATATTAACCACTTTTTTCCATCAAATAACTCAAATAAATTTCCCTGAGGCCTCATAAATTTTGACAGAAAAAAAATTCTGATATTCTTTCTTATATTTAAATAAAAAGCGATATTACCAAGCCGAAGATTTACAGCCTTTGGGGCTTTAAAATTTTCTTTTCTCAATTAATCACAGTGCCTTTAAAAGGTTTTCCTCGATTCAGCCCAGAAAATTTCAAGTTCATTAATAATCACGGTTGATAATTGGAACGAAGAGTCGATGACATGAGGAAATCGATGATCGAAATTTATATGTCTTGAAATATTAATCAGTTAATCACCAATTAGCCTCGATTAGTAAAAGTTTATTTTTATTGGACATGTGTGCTTATTTTTTGGCCTCAACTTCCACCAATTAGAAATTTTTTTCCCAACGAAATTAATTTTATTTCAATCAAATGTGTACAACTAATTTTCACCGTTTTAATATGTGAGACAATTTCACGGTTCAGTTTTGGCCCCCCTCGGCCCCCTCTTTAATTTTATTCAAGTTCTTGCCACTATAAAGCCAACTAGTGAACTCCAATAGAAAAAATATTCAAATATTCGAACATAATACTTTCCATCAAACTAATTTCCATTTGATAAATATTGAAGAAGAAAAAAAAATCTCAATGGTAAAACAATACAAATTTTCTTGGTAAAACCTCAATTTTTCAAATTGAATTAATATACAGTAATCACTTCTATTATAATATTATAATATAAATCAATTACCTTTATTATTCTATTACCAATGTCAACTTTCTCGTTTCCCTTAAAAACTTAGAACTTTTCTCTCCTCAATAAAATATAAGCCAATCATAAAAAAACCATGGGAAACGCATAAACGTACACAAATTATTTTCTAATTCAACCATAAAAAAATCAGTCATAAACTTGACCTTTTTCAATGCTAATTTCCAACGCTAATTCCCCCCCAAAAAAAAAATTGATTTTTATTTTTTTTTTTTATAAATTTCTACCAATCGTTAATGATTTACAATATCTTTTTGTTCGTTATTCGTCCGATTAATGTAGCGTAAATAATGATTTTGCATGCTCAGTGAATATGAAAGCAAAAGTCAAAATTAATAACGAGATTCTAATTTACTATAGTAATAATAGATTACTATCTACTATACCTAGCATTATAATAGTAAGTGAATTGGTCAGTTTAAAAAAGGAAAAAAAAATAATCACAAAACAAACCTTTCACACATCTTGCCCTTCGGGTCATTGACATAATAAGACATGGATTTAATCACTCACCTGCAAACAAAAGAAAAACAAATTAATTAGGTACCTTGGTATATTGTTCAATGCCTTATTTTTAGCCTCAAATTCTAGAAATCGAAATTTTTATAAACATTAGAATTAGGGAAAAAAAATCATTATTATTACATAAACTTCAAAGCTTTATTGACTATTAGTTGATACCGCGACTTCTCCTGCGTACCATAGGTGTTAATTATATTTTATTTTAAAGGCAGTTTGTCGTATAAAAACATATTCATTCCAATATATAAAATATATTGCGGTCCAATTTATTATGTATAATTTATAATAATATAATAATATATATTAGACTGATTCAAAAAAAATATGAATTTTTTTTCTTAATTATATCAAAAATATTGTTGGGAATGACAAAAAAAAAATCCTGTGAAAGTTTAAGCTCTTAATATTAATATTAAGAGGTGCCGCATCGAAAATTTCGATTTTCCATTTAAATAACATGGGAACAATATTCTCTTGCACTTTGGAATTTTATAGCTCACGTTGGTGACAATATTTCCGAATGACCAAGGTATATTCTTGTAGAAAATTGAACGATCTACAAAAAAGGCCTCTTACAAGTTTTTGATATATTTATTTCTTCAAAAGTTATTCGAGGCCAAGTTGAACTGAAGAGAAATTTTAATATTTTTCAATTTTTTGACGCAACCATCAATTTTATGAAAAAAAAATTATAGGACATTTTTTGTATAGCACTTTTTTTCTATAACTTATCTCTATAAAAGTTTTTGATATTTTTATTCGATTGGGACAAAAAAATCGACTATATTTTTTTTCTGAAGAGCATATCAACAATATTGTTTAAGGTGACAGAAAAAAAATATCGAGAGGTCTATCATCTTTAATTTCGATATTTTATTTGTGCTTTCATTTTTGCGTCAATGCTGCCAAACAATCAAGGTAAAAAATTCATCTGCACATATCTTTATAGAAAATTAAATTCCCTACAAAAAACGTCCATTTGAAAATTTTTGCCAGATACGCCGTTTTCGAATAATCAAGCTTCAGACATTGATATAATTTTTAGATTTATCTTCTTTATTTTGGAATTTTGTAACGTGTATTCTGAAAACCTTACAGTTTCAATTAAACTTTAAGTTCTGCAAATGTTTCAAATGCCGAACTCAATGCCAAAAAACCAAACCAAAAAAAATAAAATTTGCTGTAAGATTCAAAAAAGTTGAGGACCTCTGGACCAGAAAATATATAAGTTTTTGTATAAACTTTCAGCAGCAGTAACCGTAATAAATCTTTTAGAATGAATTTGCGTTTAAAACGGATCAATATCAAATGATTTTTATGGTGAACACTGAACCAAAAATATCTTCACCAACTTATTTTTTTTTCCATAAAATTTTTCTAAAAGAAAACTGAAAAATAATTTCAGTGGACACTCTTCATTAACAATAAAGTAAATCAAATTAAGCAATAGATTGATAAAAGCTAAAGCCACATCGCATTGTTTGACGACTTAATAGAAGTACCTATATGAGTACCTATATGAATCTTCAATTCGGAAGTTAATACTATTTTTCAAACTTTATTAAAATAATTTATACAAAAAACAATTTATGAGCACGTGATTTTATCTTAAAAATCATATTAAAACGATAAATAACATTACATTACTATAACTTCGTTATTATACCGAAAACCATACATAGATAGATGACTTAAGTAGAATAAATAATTAAAAAAAATAAAATTAAGTTTCCCTCTTAAATTATAAGATAAGAAGATTTATGATTTTTATAAAAATAAATATGCTTAAAAAGTTTTAAAACAACCATCTTTTAAAATTTTTCTCAACAAAAACCCCAAATCATCGCCTACTAAAGCATTTTATGTACCCAAACGTATCCCCATATAGGCTGTGGGTTCGTCGCTTACCACAGCATTGGAGTCTCCTGTTTATAAAACATAAAATTGGGCCAAAACTATTAAACAATTTCATTTTTTTAATAAATTTTGATGCAAATAAACTAATAAAATCATTTTGCTTGATATTACAGCAAAAAATTTCTTAATTGCAATTTTTTAATTCTAAAAATCCAAATAGAAAGTCTTCTGTCATATAGGTAAATATTTAATGAATTAGTAAACGAAATAGTGTAGTCATTTTTTTTTCCAATTTAGATCAAAATTTTAATATTTTCCCAATAATTAAGTAGCATTTTTAACATCAAAAGTTGTCAAGTAAATTGTTAATCTTTAGATATTTACGAAAATGATTAAGAAATAATCATATTCATATATTTACAATGGTTCGGCTGGTTACTAATAAAACAATCATATAATTAAAATTTTAACCTTTAAAAACATTTTTTTTTCGGTTGAGAAATAAAAAGATAATTATTTTTCAACTCAAAATATATATGCAACTCATCAAAATTTAGAAAATTAAGAAATTTTGAAAATTGGCTTTAACAAGTGTACGGTAGGGTCATAGTTGCAATGTAAGAATATCACCCTACCGTACAATTATTAGAGCTAATAAAAATTTATTATTATTTCAATGAATTTTTGCATAAAAAACTAATTTTTAAAGACATTTTTTTTCTAAATATTTTGATGAGTTACGTATATATTTTGAGTTGAAAAATAATTATCTTTACTTATAAAATATTTCTCTATTTGACAAAAGACTTTCTATTTGGATTTTTATAATTAAAAATTGCCATTAAGAAATTTTGTTGTTGTAATGTTAACCAAAATGATTTTATTAGTTTATTTGCAACAAAATTTATTAAAAAAATGAAATTGTTTAATGATTTTGGCCCAATTTTATGTTTTATAAACTAGAGACTCCAATGTCATATTAAGCGACGAACCCACAGCCTATACGGCGATATGAATGGGTACATAATGCTACAGTAGGCGATGATTTGGTGTTTTTTTTTTTGAGGAAAATTTTAGAAAATTGATTAATTTTAAAGCACTTCAAGCTTATTTATGTTTATAAAAATCATAAATCATCGTTTGATTTGAGAGGCAAATTTAATTTAATTTTTTAATCTATCATGTCATCAATTTATATATATGGTTTTCAGTGTACTAACGGAATTATAGTCTTGTAAATTTGTTTTACGGTTAAATATGGTTCTAAATAAAATTTAATGCTTATAAATAGGGTAAATTTAATCAAAATAAGATTTTTTCCGCTGACTTTGAACAGTTATACTGTGCGTACAATATATAGAATATATTGCGGTCCAATTTATGTAGTACAATTTAATATAATAATTTATCAAAAATCATATTATAAACATAAATTTGAACAGAAGATCAAACAAAAATATTAGTGACGTTTTCCCCCGATACGTATTTCGATTGCCAAGCTATCTTCCTCAGTGGTCATCAAATAGTTTGGATCACTCCATAACTGCTTTGTGATGGTTAACAATTTAGGTTTATGGTATGATTTTTATATATTATTATATTAAATTATACTATATAAATTGAACCGCAATATATTCTATATATTGTATACACAGGGTAAATTTATTTTAGTGATTTACTTTTAAATCTCTAATAATTGTATGGATCATAGGGTGCTGTTCTCACATGGTATACGATAGTTGCAATATCAGAAAAACACCCCAAGGTTTATAAAATACGCAGGTGGCCTCATGGTGGTTACGTGATGGATACGTGAGGTATCCAGAAGAAATTCGTACATATCTTCAGACTGATTCAAATTTCAAAATTCTTCATATGACGTCATTTTTTTTTCTAATGGAGCAACCTGTGAAATTTACAAACCTTGAAAGCACCCTACCGTGTAATTATAAGGGCTAATAAACCAATATTATTATTTGAAAAAAAAATTACATGAAAAAGTTATTTTTTAAAGAAAATTTCTGCATACATATGTTGAGTTGAATAATAGTTACCTTTATATTTTCTTACCAAAATAAAAAAAAAACTTAAAGTTTGCTAATTTTTTTTTATTCAGGATCAAAACGATCCCCTAATCGAAAAAGCCGCGGGGGTAGTTTTCCCATACAAACATTTTTCCCTTTTAGAACCATCAAATCAGGCAACGTTGCAATTTATACTTTGGTTTTAATTTAATTCGCGAATAAATCGGCTCATATGGAAAATTTAGTCACAAAAAGAAAATTATAACATTAGAAAAAAAAATCGAGAGCAGAATAAAATATAAACCCTGCTATACCCTTTCAGCCCATATAACCAAAACTGCAATGGCTACCATTTGAAAAGCACAAGCTTTGATTTGTTAAAATATTCACCCTTTTCTTTAGATTTGGCCCCCAAAGATTTTCATCCCTTTTTCCGACTTAGGGGTAAAAATTTTATAATAAAAGCCAAGTAAAGGCTATGCAAAAAAGAGACAGAATATTTTTTTTTTACATTAAATCCATTAACTCAGAAAACTACATCTTTCCGTTGCAAATTGCAAACTTAATGCATTTTTTTTCCAACGTAAATTTATTAAGAATTCTCCAAGGTTTATATATTCACCCTTTTCTTTAGATTTGGCACCCAAAAAGATTTTCATCGCATTTTCCGATTTAAGGGTGCAAATTTTGAAACAAAAGCCAGGTAAAGGCTATGCAAAAAAGAGAAAGAATATTTTTTTTACATTAAATTCATTATTTCCGTTGCAAATTGCAAACTTAATGCATTTTTTCCAACCTAAATTTACGAAAAACTATCCAAGGTTTATTAATTATTTAATAAAAAATGCATTTACTCTATAAATAAATCTTAATTAAACCACATTAAAATTTATAAAGTTGCATCTTTTCCGGCTAAAATTAACCACAAACCATTCATATTTAAAAAGGATTTCATCATAATATTTTTGGTCAACGCAATGCCAAAAATCATTTCTCAGCCAACAATTCAATTGTTAAAAATATTCCAATTAAAATTTTGCAAAACAAATAATAGGAATTTTCAATTCTCAACTGTCCCACATTTGACTTTCAATTTCAAACCCAATACTTGTCCACTACTTACGTATACTGCCGGTTAATAACACTTATTAATATAAAGATAAAGAGGCATAGATTTACCCATATAATATTTAATATTGATTTTTTTTTCTTGTAAATTCAATTTCTTCAAAACATTATCGTGTTACATCACTTTCTCATTTTTTCCACGTAGAAAATTCGAATGGTCTTTTTCGACAAATTCCGTTCACCAATGTGGCAAAGCCGTTACTACTATATTTAGAGAAAGTTGCAATTTTTTTTTTCAATTTTATTGGATTCCATTTAAAATGTCATCATATATCCATATCGTTTAAACAGAGATTCAATATGAGAAGAAAAAGAAAAAAAACCCAAAGATTTCGCCTCATAATTTCCAACATCTTTCCATTTTCCGTTTTACTAAAAATTGATTTTTTTTTAGATCCAAACCACGTAATGGAACTGGAAATTTCGGCCGAAAAAATTCACTAAAATCCAAATTTCAATCCATTGAAATTATGTCAAAACATTCGTCAACTCCATACTGTCGTCAAAAAAATGTCGTTAATTATTTCAAATTTAATGAGTGTCGCCAGTGGTCTTACGGGAAATCCATTGACCCTAATGGGTCTCGTGCCTCTTATGGCAATTGGAATGACCGTCATCCGATACATGTCCGTGGATCCCGAAAGTCATCCAATCGACGTCAAACAAGTAAGCCCCGCAACAATTGAAAATATCAATTAAAATTCCCATACGGAAATCTCTTTTCACTTTCAATTACCAAATGAATTCCAATTATTTTTAAATTTCCCAAAAAAACGAAAGTATTACGTGAGCCATAAAACACCTAATTGTTTATTACCTTACCCAAAAAGAAAAAAAACATTTTCAATTATAAAGAGATTCCCAATTAGAATAACTAATTAAAACATAACAATCAGTTATCCAATGGAAACTTTATGGTTCCAATTGTTGCGTTTTAGCTCTATCCAGTTTATGATTTTGTGGTCGTGGGTGGCGGATCTGCCGGTGCGGTTGTGGCCGCCAGGCTTTCCGAAGTTTCTAATTGGACCGTTTTGCTGTTGGAAGCCGGAGGAGATGAAAATGAAATTTCTGATATACCTGCGCTATCTGGTAAGCCATACGGAAAGCTCAGCTTTCCCAATTTAAAATTTTAATTGCTGATAAATCCTTGGTGACCGTAGCATAAATAAATGATAAAATTCAGATCTCATTTTTTATTTTTTTCAGGTTGTTTAAGATCATTTTTTTTATTTAATATTTTTACTATTAAATTAGCTACGTTTCGTTACATATTGTAACTTCATCAGGCTTCTTAAAAAAATAAAATTATTGAATTTAAATTGAAAATATTATATTTTTTGTGAATCAAGAAGCCTGATGAAGTTACGATACGTAACGAAACGTAGCTAATTGAATAGTAAAAATATAAATAAAAAAACCGATCTTAAACAACCTAAATTGTCTTCTTATTTAGCATAAATATTATACTAGGCCAAAAAATTCGATTTTTTTTTTTTGAAAAATATTTCGAAAATATTGTTCAAAGTGCCAAAAAAAAAAAATATCGGGAAGGTTTAAGTCCTTAATATTAGTATTAAGAGGCCAATCATTTTTAATTTTTTATTTGTGCTTTAATTTTTGCGTCAATGCTGTCAAACTATCAAGGTAAAAAAATTATCTGCACATATTTTAATAGAAAATTAAATTCCCTACAAAAAAGGTCTTTTTGAAAATTTTTGCCCGACCCGCCATTTCCGAATAATCAACCTTCAGACATTGATATAATTTTTAGATTTGTCTTCTTTTATTTTGGAATTTTGTAACTAACGAACAAATAAATATATAGAAATGAACAATATAGATTCTTGAAGGGAATTTAATGCTCTACAAAAAAGGTCTCTTAACGTTTTTACATAAAATTGGTTGAACAACAAAAAAAAAACAATAATTTAATTTTTCCTACAAATTTAATTGTGAATAACTTTTGAAAACATTAAATTCCCTTCAAGAATCCATATTGTTCATTTCTATAAATTTATTTGTTCGTTAGTTACAAAATTCCAAAATAAAGAAGACAAATATTAAAATTATATCAATGTCTGAAGCTTGATTATTCGGAAACGGCGTGTCTGGCAAAAATTTTCAAAGAGACATTTTTTGTAGGGAATTTAATTTTCTATAAATATATGCGCAGATGAATTTTTTTACCTTGATAGTTTGACAGCATTGACGCAAAAATGAAAGCACAAATAAAAATCGAAGTTAAGACGACTTTGGATCATGGTTGGCCAGTTAAATAGTACATGGAAATCTCATTTCCTTCACCACATATCCTATAGGCTTGTCTTTGCATTTTTCTCTATATATCGGTATATATTGATAGTCCTGTAGTCGGTTTTGGACCCATTCTTAGTTTTTATTATTTTTTTACAAAAAAAAAAAAAAATTCATAAATTTTTTTAAGTCTTCTTCCTTTTCCAATGGGATTTATCCTACTATATTTTTTTTGGGGTTCAAAAATTATCAACCCTCCTTTTTCCTTTCAAAATATGACCCATCTAGTTGGCTTTTCTTCTTCATTTTACTGGGGACTTCTCCTAAAGAACTCTTATCAAAACTAGTGGACCAAGAAAGTTAAGACGACTTTGGATCAGGGTTGGCCAGTTAAATAGTACATGGAAGGGAGTCTGATTTCCTTCACCACATATCCAGTACGCTTGCCTATGCATTTTTCTCTATAAATCGATATATATCGATAATCCTGTAGCCGGTTTTAGACCCATTCTTGGTCTATAATTTTTCTTTATCAAAAAAAAAAATCCACGAATTTTTTATGCCTTCTTCCTTTTTCAATGGAATTTATTCTACTATTTTTTTTTGGGTTTCAAAAATTATGAACCCTCCCTTTTTCTCTCAAAATACGACCCATCTAGTTGGCTTTTCTTCTTCTTTTTACGGGGGACTTCTCCTAAAGAACTCGTATCAAAACTAGTGGACCAAAAAAGTTAAGACGACTTTGGATCATGGTTAGCCAATTAAATAGTACGTGGAAGTCTCATTTCCTTCACCACATATCATGTACGCTTGCCTATGCATTTTTCTCTATATATCGATAATCCTGTAGCCGGTTTTGGACCCATTCTTGGTCTTTAATTTTTATCTCTTACAAAAAAAAAATTCACGAAATTTTTTATGTCGTCGTCCTTTTCCAATGGATTTCATCCCACTATATTTTTTTTTTTGGGTTTCAAAAATTATTAATCCTCGTATAATAAATTAAACAGAATAATAAAAGGTTTTTTTTTTTAGGATACACCCAACTATCGGATTTAGATTGGAAATACCAAACGGCACCTCCGCAGGATTCTCGCTACTGTCTAGCAATGGTAGGCGACCAATGCAACTGGCCTCGGGGTAAAGTTCTTGGTGGTTCCAGCGTCCTCAACGCCATGATCTACGTACGCGGCAATCGCTACGACTACGATCTATGGGAATCAATGGGCAACAAAGGCTGGTCCTACAAAAACGTCCTACCCTACTTCATCAAATCCGAAGACAACCGCAATCCATATCTCGCCAAAACTAAATACCACGGCACCGGCGGCTATCTAACGGTTCAAGAACCACCTTGGCGGACTCCACTCGCCATTTCCTTCTTACAAGCCGGAATAGAACTTGGCTACGAAAATCGTGACATCAACGGGGAAAAACAAACCGGTTTTATGCTAAGCCAAGGAACAATTCGTCGCGGAAGTCGATGCAGCACTTCCAAAGCCTTCCTGCGTCCAGTGCGCTTGCGCAAAAATCTCCATATTGCCATGAATGCACAGGTCACTAAGATCCTGATCGATCCCACCGATCCTGATAAACGGGCATACGGTGTAAAATTCTTCCGCAACAATAAACATCAAACCGTTTTGGTTAACAAAGAAATCATTTTATCGGCCGGTGCTATTGGAAGTCCTCAAATTCTGATGCTTTCTGGAATTGGTCCTGCGGACCATTTACAAGAACATAATATCCCTGTTTTAAATGATCTGAAAGTGGGACATAATCTACAAGATCATGTAGGTTTGGGAGGTCTTACTTTTATAATTAACGCCCCTTTGACATTACAACGTAAACGGTACCAAACCGTCAGCGTAGCGTTGGAATATATTTTAAATCAAAAAGGTCCCCTAACCAGTCAAGGGGTGGAAGGCCTCGCTTTTGTCAATACCAAGTATGCGAACCATTCAATCGACTGGCCTGACGTGCAATTTCACTTCACCCCCAGTTCGGTCAACTCAGATGGGGAACAAATAAAAAAAATCACTGGTCTACGAGACCGCGACTATAACACCGTATATAAACCACTAAAAGATGCAGAAACATGGATGATTCTTCCCTTATTGTTACGACCAAAAAGCACAGGATGGGTAAAGCTGCGAAGCAGCAATCCATTCCACTATCCAATCATCAACCCCAATTATTTCACACATCGTGAAGACGTCTTAACATTGATCGAAGGAATTCGAATAGCACATGCCGTATCCAATACTTCAGCATTTCAGCGATTTAGCTCCCGTCCGCATACCATTCCGTTTCCGGGATGCCGGAACTTCAAGTGGGGCACCGACGACTACTGGGAATGTTGTATTCGGCACTTCACCTTCACAATTTACCATCCAACCAGCACGTGTAAAATGGGGCCATCTTACGATCCAGATGCCGTGGTAGATCCTCGATTACGCGTCTACGGTATCACCGGTTTACGGGTGATCGACGCTAGTATTATGCCGAATATTGTCAGCGGCAATACTAATGCGCCGACCATAATGATCGGCGAAAAAGGAGCCGACATGATCAAGCAAGACTGGATGCGGAGTTTCAAGGCACGAAGAGGATAGATCCATGGATTTCTTGTGATATAAAAATGTGGATAATGTTGCCATCTAATAAAGTTTCAATATCATTGATGATTTAAATTAAATTGCTGTGAAAAATGTGACTATTGAAAGTTGATTTATTTATTTTAGTGCTTCTGCAAAGTGGCTGATTTTCTTTTGTTTTAACAGTATGAATGCTGATTTAATTCTAATACAAAAGCAATATTAGAAATAAAGCTCCCGAATATGTGTTTTTCCTTTGTATTAAAAAAAGGATTTAGTCTAAGAAATGCATTGATCAGGACACTGTAACTATTGTTATTTTTCTTTCAACGAATTTAGGTATATGTAAAAGACTATTGCTTCCTTTTATAGCTGTAAAAAAATCTTCAAGAGAAATGATTATGATTTCTCCAGATTTTTAAGTCATTAACTAGGTTTTTTACTTATCCTAGTCATAGGTTAATCTTAGAATAAGCCAACTCTAAAAGTTAAACTATTTTTTTTAAATAGATTTAAGCAAAACTATTCCAGAAACAAACACCTTCGTTAAAATTTCTATTCCCATATTTTGAAACTAAAATTCCAGTCCAAATTTAATCGATTTCTACTTTATCTTTATTTATAAAAAAATCAATAGAAACTCCACATGAAAATTGAGTTCAATGACAAACCTAGACCAGTGTTTCTCAATTTGGCTCTACTATATTCTTCTAACACTAACATAATTCCAGAAACAAATACTTTCGTTAGTATTTCTATTCCTATATTTTTTAATTAGAATTCCTGTTCAAATTTAATCGATTTCTACTTTATCTTCGTTACAATAATCAAGAAAAACTCAACATGAAAATTGGGTCCAATGACAAACCTAGACCAGTGTTTCTCAATCCTGGCTGTACGATGTTCTCCTAACACTAGCGTAATTCCAGAAATAAATACTTTCGTTAATATTTCTATGTCAATATTTTTAAACTAAAATTCCAATCCAAATTTAATTGATTTCTACTTTATCTTCACTAAAAAAAAATCAAGGAAAAGTCCTCATGAAAATTGAGTCCAACGACCAACTTAGACCAGTGTTTCTCAATCTTGGCTGTACTATGTTCTCATACAAGGTGTGCTTCTATAATAATAAAACCGGAATTCACCAATAAGTGGAGACGGGAGCCAATAGAGGGTCGTTCAAACCATTTCATGTAGGCAATTTTTTTCTTTTAATATTTGTCAAAAACTTTCAATTCGCCAAAATATATTTTTTTTTCAAATTCATGATTTTAAATCGTATTGAACATATCGAGTTTTGTGCCTAAAAACTACGATTGTTTTTCCATTATAATTTAAACAAAAACTGCTATGGAATCGCATCAAAAGCTTCTCAAAATGTAAGCTAAGCATACTCTTAGGAAATCTCAGTATTTTAAGGGGTTTTCAAAAAAATGAAAATGGCGATATTGACGTGGAAAACAAAGAACGTGGAAAACTACTAGAAAAAGATTAATTAAATGAGAATTTTAGTCCAATATTACAGCAACTTGTCATTGAAAATTTGAATTCAGTTTTAGCGCGAAAAACAACCAGAATATCAAAGTAGGCGACAATAAGTAATTGGGTTTTATAGTAATTCCCCTGGCTTCACAAAAACGAGGAAAGAATATGATTTAGACATTCAATTTGGAAATACTATTACCAAAATTCCAGCAAATCAACATGGTAAAACTCGTTTTTTATTATGTTATATAGTTAGTGATGAGACTCCTTTTTTTCCGAGTCACCAATTTCTTAATGTTGGCAACCCTAGAAATAATGGAAATTAATTCTACAGGAAAAAAACCGGTTTCATATTAACACACCTAGCATATGCAATGCTATACTTTAGAACGGTTTTTTTAATTCAATTGACGAATAAATTCACCACAATAAATTAACTAATAAATTGCCTGATTGATCTATTATTTGAGTTATAAAAAAACTTAGACAAGAAAATGAAGTTGCCAGCTATAAGAGTCTATAGTATATGAATGCCTAATTCTGATAGTTAAATGAAATCTTTAAGACTTAAACCCTGAAAAAAACATATTTTCGAAATGCCCCCCTCCCTCTGTTAGACGTTGGCCTTCTTTGGGAAAACACTGCTCTAGAACCATCTTTCTTTATAAATTTCCTGTTTAAAATAGATACAAATATGAATAACTTCGAAAAAATCGGAAAATTTTAAAAACCGAAATATTTCAAAAAAAAATATGGTAAATTTAGGCCGTAAAACTTTTTTTTTTCACTGACTTTATACAAAAGATAAAATATTGTGGTCTTATTTGCGTAGTATAGTTTACAAAAGTAAACTATGAATGCATTTTGGACGTTTTGCTCAGAGACGTATTTCGATTGCCAAGCAATCTTTTTCAGTGGTTATCAAGTAGTATTGCTTGGCAATCGAAATGCGTATCTAGGCAATACATCCAAAAAACATATGTGTTAAAATTCAATGGATGAAAACTCTTGCAAAATGAACCTTAAAAAATGTTCTATAAAACATCTTTAGATGATTCTGGATTTCACATTTTTGGTCTTTCACCTAAAAAAGGAAGACCAATAATATACGGAAATATTACTTTACTTCTATTATACATCACCATTAGACCAATAACGGAAGAAAAAAAAGCAAACTTTGAACCTCGAAATGATAAAAATGGATTACTTTTTCATGGATAATTTCATTAAAGTTATCATTTCAAATAGAACTCATAGTTCTTTATTGCTTTATTGTTATGTCTTTAAGACATTAATAGGACATTCAGTTAATATTGAAACTGATTCAAGTCAATTCAAGCTTTAAAAACGTTTTCGTAAGAAATTTACACAAAATTTCACATTTATAATAAATTTCCATTAATCAAAACTAAAAATATAAATATTGACACAAAAAATATATGACTTAGACCACTTTCATATTCATGGGCTCATATATATGAGCTTTTGCTCAAACTTCTGCTTATAGTTTACTTATGTATTATATAAATAAGACTACAATAGTTTATGTATTATATAAAAGATGATAAAATTCAGATCTCAGCTTTTATTAATTCAAGACAATTCAGGTTGTTTAAGATCGTTTTTTTTAATTTAATATTTTTTAATATTCAAATTAGCTACGTTTCGTTACGTATCGTAACTTCATTAGGCTTCTATAAAATATTAAAATAACTATAAAATATGTCAATCATACATAATTATTTTAATTTTTTATAGGCGCCTGATGAAGTTACGATACGTAGCTAATTTGAATATTAAATAAAAAAAACCGATCTTAAACAATCTGAATTGTCTTCTTATTTAGTATTCTATAAACTGTTCAAGATTTTCAAAAAAGATTTCCTATCAATTAGTAGAGGGTAAAAAGTACATAATTTTATTTGAAAAATTTCCAAAGGGAAAAATGATTTTCCCCAACCAATCTTTTGACCATTTAACTATTAAAACAAACTTTAATATAAAGTTTATGCCAATTTTCTTAATTCTATCGCCTTAATTATAACCAAATCTTTTTGATCTTAAAAACAAATTAATAACTCTCTAACCAATTAATATCCCAAGGCAATAAATTAAACATCCAATGTCTTTGTCCCCCATTTTGATAACAAAGAAAAAGAAAAAAATTACGATAAAGTTGATGTAACCACATTGGCCACAAGTGTCTAAAGTACATATCCACCTTTCCTTTTGACGGAAATTCCATCCGTAAGAGAAACAGAGGCTAAATCAAATCGGTTGAGTGCAGGTAAATCGAAACCCATGAAGATAAAATACCTACACTCAGCTGTACAAGTTGATGATATTAATCTTACAAATCAGCCTCTTCCGCATTTTCTAAATCCGGAACCATGCAATGCCATACGTATTATATCCATACGGCCGACCAACCAACCGACTATACCAAGAAAATAAAATCGATTTCACATTCGCTTCTAATATTATACAATATTTTACCTCTTTTACTATTAAACATATTTAAATCCTAATTTATTCCAATCAAAAACTTATGGATTAATTGCAAAATAAATTTAAAAAAAAACTTTCATTTTTCAAACAATTTGTATGATTCAAATGAAAGTTGCAAAATTTTGCATAAATTTACGATAATTTACGCCACAAATTTCGAAAATAAAGACATAAAACAAATATTTGATAGTAATGAAAGTAAATATTGTTCATTTCATATATTTAACTGTAAATATTAATTTACAATTAGCTGATTAAAACGATTGTAATTATTTATATGTATGTATGTAAGTATGTAAATTGTTCGTTGTTGTGTATAAAATTGTTGATAACATTTTATTGCTAGCAATTGAGTTTATTGTATCAAATTATAATTTTTTAAATAAATTTTACAATTAAGTATGAAATCACTTATTATACACGGAAAAGGTATTGACGTCAGGAAAAATAATATTAATAGCTCCTGGTACGAATTTTATATAATGAAATTGAATAACAAGTGGGTGCTAGGTACGAATACCAAAGTAAGAAAAATTCATTTTTATTCCCTTGGAATAAATTTTAATTGTTTAAAAATTTATCACTGATTTTCCATTATTGTTTTGGGAGTTTCATTGTTGTATTTGCAACCAAAAATTAGACTTCTAAGTAAAAAAAATTCAGTTACTAGTTAAAGTTTTCCAAAAAAATTTTAGAAAAGGAATTCATTGGGAAAAGTATTCCTAGAAGAAATGCCTTCTTTTCCTTTAAGATTGACCAAATTGAGATCTGGAAATCAATGGGCGGCATATGGAAAAATCGTAGTTAAAAATATAAGCATTTATTTCTATAGCGACTCTTGTAATTACTATAAAAAAACATTGAAAAAGTATTCAATTGAAAATATGAAGTTATTCTTTCCAAATACAGCAATGTATGACGGGTTGCATATACATATATGTGACTTGTCTAGCATTATAATAGATTTTTTTGTCTCAGGTAAAAGCAATAAAAGAATCATTATTGTAGCTTGGGTGGGATGGTCCGGGCGGCAAACTTTTCAACTTTTTTTTTTAATAAAATTATATAATCCGAAATTTTACCAAAACTAATATATATTTTGCATACACAATTTAAGAATCAATTGGAAATCTTTTTAGTTCTTTGTGAAAAATTAGCTTGAGGGGGGATCCGGGCGGCAAAATTTTTAATTTTTTTTTAATAAAATCATATAATCCAAAATTTTACCAAAACTAATATAAATTTTACCTACAAAATTTAAGAATCAATTTGAAATCATTTTAGTTCGTTGTTAATTTTTTGATTCATTAAAAACCAAAAAATCAGCTCAAAATCAAAAATTTTTTAATGAATTCCTTTTTTTTAAAATTCCGAAACGCGTAAAAAAAATGCCAACAAGGTAAAAAAATAATCTCAAATTGCATTATATACTCATGGTCTTCAATAGGCCTCTTACTTTAAGAAAAAAATTATCCAACTTCACTCCATAGATGGGCTTTTTAATACTAAATAATTTAAGTCTCTTTTTTACCAGATGACTCAAAACCAAATTGCTGCATTTAACCCATAAATCAACCCCAAAATTTTCTCCTTATTCCAAATCATTGTCTTTATATTTGTACAACCGAAAATTGCTTAAAACCATCAAATTTCAAAAGGCCAGATTTTACCGCCTAAAAGTGATCCAAAATCTTGGATAGAGTGCTATGAAAAGCCATGGCGTCAATGGCTGGTCAATGGATGCCAATGAATGCGTTCATATAAGAAAAATTAACTGAACAATTTTAGTTTTTCCTTCTTTTTTTTATTTATTTTCTATTTTTTACTCACCTATGTAAATATATCTAAGGTGCATATGGCCTAAGTCGCTGAGCACCAAAATTTTAAAAAAAAAATTATTCAAAGCCTTTAAAAAATGGCGTCCACATTTTTCCAAAACCTACTAAAATCATTTATCAACAATTAATATTGTACGGTCGAATTAATCGCCATTTTATGTTGAAAAGATTCAATTGAAAATGAACACCATCAAATTTCAAAAACCAAAGTCTCATCTTTATCAAGTAATCAAAGCCATATTGCTACATGTAGCCCATTAATAAATCCCGAAATTTTCTTCTAATATATTATCCAAAATTATTCTAAACTATTGTCTTAAAATTTGCTTATAATTGCTTAAAGTCATTACATTTCAAAAGACAAGATTTTCCCGCCTAATACTGAAGTGGTCCAAAATTTCTGATAGAGTGCTATGCCAAGCAATGGCGTCAATAGATGCCAATGCCAACGTTCATAATAAAAAAAATCACTGAACAATTTTAGTTGTTCCTTCTTTTTTTGATTCAGTGCTTTAAATGGCGTCAAAATTTCCAAATCCTACTACAATTATTTGTGAAAAAAATTTCATCTTTACGAGGTGCCCAAAGGTATATTGCTCCATTTAGCCCATTAATCAACCCCGAAATTTTTTTCTTATTTCAAATCATTGTCTTTATATTTGTACAACCGAAAATTGCTTAAAACTATCAAATTTCAAAAGCCAAAGTCTCATCTTTACTAAGAACTCAAAGTCAAATATTGCTCAATATAGCCCATTAATAAATCCCGAAATTTTCTTCTAAAATATTCTCCAAACCATTGTCTTAAAATTAGCTTATAATTGCTTAAATCCATTAAATTTCAAAAAAACATTATTCTCCCGCCAATTACTGAAGTGGTTCAAAATTTCTGATAAATAGAGTGCTATGCCAAGCAATGGCGTTAATGGATGCCAATGGCTACGTTCATATAATAAAAAATCACTGAACAATTTTAGTTTTTCCATCTTTATTTTGATTCAGTGTCTTAAACGGCGTCAAAATTTCCAAAACCTACTTAAATTATTTATGAAAAAATAAATAAAGAACGGTTGAATTATACGCAATTTTTTGTAGAAAATTAAAATATTTTCTAAATCACAATAAAGAACCATTAAATATAATTTATATAATGAAGCTTTAAAACAATTCGACCGATAAATTATGATTAATGACAAAGCTTTTTAAAGCACTTTTAATAACAGGGGCAAAGCTGAAGGCAACCATACATTATGATTCGTATTACTGGTTGCCTACACAACATATTATATCATAGCTTATTTTTCCAAATTTTTATTTCATCAATAATTTACCAAATTCTCTCGTTTCATCGCATTAATGAAAAGAGATAATTATTCGTTAATCTCATAATTTCTAAAAGCT
Source organism: Sisyra terminalis (assembly GCA_958496175.1). Classification (NCBI taxonomy): domain Eukaryota; kingdom Metazoa; phylum Arthropoda; class Insecta; order Neuroptera; family Sisyridae; genus Sisyra; species Sisyra terminalis. Next base: position 6,742,226 of record OY292277.1, on the reverse strand, counting down.
TAAAAGCAAAAACCAAAAGCGGCATTTCTAAGCAAAAAAAACTATTAAGCCGCCATTACGTAATTTCCCTGGCTTATGTTATTGAGTAGGTTTTCCACATTTAATTCAATAAAATTAAAAATTTTTAAACTAGAACTAGCTATTTTAGCTAAAATAGAGTCTAAAATCATTATAACTTCAATGCATTAGCTATTTAAATCGAAAAATACGAAAAAGTGATGAAAATTTGAAGTTTCAAATAAAAAATATGAATTTAAAATTATCAGTTCTATATTAAAATATATACACAAGACTGATTCAAAAAAAATGTAGATTTTTTTTTTCTTAATTATATCGAAAATATTGTTGGGAATGACACAAAAAAATCCTGTGAAAGTTTAAGCTCTTAATATGATATTAAGAGATGCCACAACGCAAATTTCGATTTTCCATTTAAATAACATGGGAACAATATTCCCTTGCACTTTCGAATTTTATAGCTCACGTTGGTGACAATATTTCGGAATGACCAAGGTATATTCTTGTAGAAAATTGAACGATCTACAAAAAAGTCTCGTACAAGTTTTTGATATAATTATTCCTTCAAAAGTTATTCGAGGTCAAAGTTGAACTAAAGAGAAATTTTAATCTTTTTTCAATTTTTTGACGCAACCATCAATTTTATGAGAAAATTTTATGGGACATTTTTTGTAGAGCACTTTTTTTCTATAACTTATCTCTATAAAAGTTTTTGATATTTTTCACAGGTCCTAAGTTATCTGCATTAAACTGAAAATTCCCTGAATTATTATATTTTTAATATAAAAATTATTTTTTTTTATTTTAATTAAATAACTTAGGACCTGTGAAAAATATCAAAAACTTTTACAGAGATAAGTTATAGGAAAAAAAGTGCTCTACAAAAAATGTCCCGTAAAATTTTCTCATAAAATTGATGGTTGCGTCAAAAAATTGAAAAAATATAAAAATTTCTCTTTAGTTCAACTTTGACTTCGAATAACTACAAGAATACTATTCGAATACTACTTCAATTTCTACAAGAATGTACCTTTGTCATTCCGAAATATTGTCACCAACGTGAGCTATAAAATTCCAAAGTGCAAGAGAATATTGTTCCCATGTTATGTAAATGGAAAATTGAAATTTGCTATGTGGCACCTCTTAATATTAACATTAAGATCTTAAACTTTCACAGGATTTTTTGTTTGTCATTCCCAACAATATTTTCGATATAATTAAGAAAAAAAAATCATAATTTTTTTGAATCAGTCTAATATACACTAAATGATTTGATCGACCTAAACTTATCTTTAAATTGTAAATATAAAAAAAAAAATAGATAAATTGGATTTTTATAAATTTGTTTTATGTCTTTTTTTTAATTCAAATTTTAAGAAATGGTACTTTTATCATTTAAAATCATAGAGTTGAATCATTTATATATATGTAACATACTTCCAAGTAATAAAATTCTTGAGAATAATGACTAAGAGATTAAATGATCCATAAACAAATATACAACGTTAATAAACTTTAGTTATCAAATAAAAATTAAAATAAATTCCAACCGATAATAATAAACTCCTACTATGAGATAAGAACATAAATAATCTCGAAAAAATAATTCACTTTGAAATTTTTTTGCAAAGCCATAAATCTCAATGAAAAAGTTCAAGAATTTCTGTCATCTCCAAAAATAAAAATGATGTCAATGTTTCACAATCGTCCCATAGAACAATCTTTTCCTATCTTTTTCTCTCGACTAAAATCTATACAAATTTTTTCCATACAAATGTGTGCAAACTACAGAAAACCATGCTGGTGTGAATGCATTTTATTTTATGCACTAATTATTTATAGATATATTTATAGATCTATGGAAGCCACACTTGTGTTCTAGTCATCTGAACGATGATTGTATATTAATGATAAGTTTAAAAAAATACCAAGAAAATTCTTTCGTCCAAATCCTGCATATTGATTGCAATTGCGCAATTTTTCGTCTGAATCCAAAATTAACCAATAATTCTTACCTCCTGCAACACGAAAAGAAGGTAAATTAAAAAATATCACACTAGTATAGCTATAGACCAGGGTAGGTAATTTTTGAGACCCAAAAAAATTATAGTAGGATGAAACCCATTGGAAAAGTTAGAGAATATAACAAAAATGAAAGGAAAAATAAATTACGGGCGATCTGAGGTCGGGAAGGGGGAGGGGGTGAGTTTTCAAGGGTAAAAAACGGTTAATCTCGATTTCCGGTAAAACTGCAAGTCCTATGAAAAAAAGTTAAACAGCAAAGTTGTAGGTAATTAAAAGATCTACAACTTTTGTATCGACACTTTTTTCGCATAACCTCAAAATTTATGTGAAAAATTCGAATAACCGAGTTTTTGGTTTTTTATTTTTAATTTTTGCAAAAAAATTTATTTTTTCACGAAATTTGGTGAAAACTTACCTTTGTATGTCCCAAACATACAGTAATTTTTTTGATTTAAAATATTCATTTTTTCACCTTGTTTTGACTTAATATCCAAAAAGCACTCTAATTTTCAATGGAAAATTCTCACGTCAAAATATCTGCTTTTTTAAAAAAGTTGGTGTGTTTTTTGTTTGTTGAAATCTCTACTTTCTGATGGTTTAAAAAAAATTTACACTACTATGGTAAATGTTCTCAGAAAATGCAAATAATGATTGCACAAATGCACAAATTTATGCTCAAATTGTCATGGTTCTGAAACATGCTCCAATGTGGAAGAAAAAACCTATCATTATTTGCATTTTCTGAGAACATTTACCATAGTAGCGTATATTTTTTTTTATACCATCAGAAAGTAGAGATATCAACAAACAAAAAACACACCAACTTTTTTAAAAAAGCAGATATTTTGACGTGAGAATTTTCCATTGAAAATTAGAGTGCTTTTTGGATATTAAGTCAAAATAAGGTGAAAAATGAATATTTTAAATCAAAAAAATTACTGTATGTTTGGGACATACAAAGGTAAGTTTTCACCAAATTTCGTGAAAAAATAAATTTTTTTGAAAAAAATAAAAATAAAAAACCAAAAACTCGGTTTTTCGAATTTTTCACATAAATTTTGAGGTTATGCGAAAAAAGTGTCGATACAAAAGTTGTAGATCTTTTAATTACCTACAACTTTGCTATTTAACTTTTTTTCATAGGACTTGCAGTTTTACCGGAAATCGAGATTAACGGTTTTTTACCCTTGAAAACTCACCCCCTCCCCCTTCCCGACCTCAGATCGCCCGTAATTTATTTTTCCTTTCATTTTTGTTATATTCTCTAACTTTTCCAATGGGTTTCATTCTACTATAATTTTTTTTCACTTTTCACCATTTTAAAATTATCGACCCTGGTCTACTATACAAAAAAGCATAGTTAAATCAATCAGTGGTTTTTGCATTTTTATTGCATTACATAAATGATTCCAACAATTAGTTATGAAATTAATTATGAATTCTATCAATGACTAACCAAATACTTCATAGTTCGTAGAACCAAAAATTGGTCATAAAAATTCCGTTCATGAATTCCTAAAACGTATTCTCCATTCTAAATCTATCGATTACATTCTCATTCTCCTCAACAACTTATTGAACTTTAATCAACTCCTAAAAGCTTTTTTTTTCTCCGGAAAAAAAAATAAAGAAAATATAATTAAGCTCCCCACGACCACTACCCATTAACCACAAAAGGATCATAAAAGCTTGATAGAAAATCAATAACATGGAACAATTTAATTTAAGTAACTTTTTTGTATCTAAATATATTTTTTTTAATTAATACAAACCACCTCTGGGAGAAATTTCACATTTGAATATTTTACCACAGGTGAGTGAAGGTTGAAATTATTTTTTTTTTAATTATTTGCTAAATTAATTGTTGCCTACTTGGTGTGACCAAAGGTAAAACGCATAAATTTCATAGTCAAATCTTACGTCATATAACAGCTATATAAAAGTCAACAATATATCTTTTTCATATTCATTAACAAAGTCCGTGTTTTTCCCACTCTTTCCCAGCAAATTTACATAAAAATAATACCGTTATATACAGAGTGTTCCACTAATTTTTTTTTTTAAAATTGAACGCTAAAATTGTCAAAAGGTATCGGGGTTAATAAAAGATTATGGAATGAAAAGAAAAAAAATTTCATTGTTGATATTTTCCTTAAAGTATCAACAGGTTACTCGAAAAAAATTTAATCAATGTTTTGACAACAATATTTTAATTTATTTAGAATCATTTAAATTTTGAAATTTGTTTATATTTCCATAACTATTTTTTAGTAACTCAGGGAATTTAAAATCAAACTATATTACAAAGAATAAAGAAGAAATCCATGTTGTTTAAGTCCTTGTCTTTTTAAAATATAATAATTAAATTGTGGGCAACAATGACGAAGCTTTTTGTGGAATCTTATTTATTTTATCGACAACGTTTCGTCAATTATTCCTGACTTCTTCATGGCTCTTCAGGGCTAACATTTAAAAATAGCAACAACTATTGTCAAAATTTATTTCGACAATAATTTATTTATAATTTTGACAATAGTTGTTGCTTTTTTAAATGTTATGTATTTTCATTATAGAGCCCTGAAGAAGTAAGGAATAACTGACGAAACGTTGGTGATTAAATAAATAATATTTCACAAGAAGCTTCGTCCTTATTGCCCACAATTTAATTATTATATAAAGAAGAAATATTCATAAGAGATAAACTTATAGAAGTTATTTTCTATAGTAAAAAAATGTACTAAGTTTGGGTTAACATCTTAATAAATCGCAAAGCATTAATTAGCCAACCGCTAGATGTCACTGTACAAAATTAGACTTGGTAAAACATTATTGTGTACAGCGCCAACTATCGATTGACTATCAGAAGTTCCTAAAATTTACCGACTGATAGCCCAAATTTCGTCCTTTTTTTAACATAGAATTCAACTCCTATAAAACACTTTCTTTTCTGGTATTATTGATTAGTATGAAGGAAAAATATTTTTTTTGAACCCTGAAGAAAAAAAATGAAAATACTCAGACATTTTCAAGGAAAAATGGAGTTTTTATACAGACATGAAACTTAGTATTATTAAAATAAAAATAATTGACTATACTAAGGAATTTCGTTAGCAATATCTTTGCAACTACTCAGAGGATTAGCTACAAGGAATCCAATTTTTTGAGCACTAAATCGAATTGTAGAAATCCTGGAATAACCACTCAGGAGCTAATTCCCAAAGGTTATGGTAAATAAACCTATGGAAAATAAACAGGATATCTAATTTAAAAAAGCATCTCCAATCTATAGATATAAACAAAGAAAAAATACTTCTACATAAGTTCAATTGATATGGACGAAATTTGGGCTACTAAGAGCTTCGGTTAACCAACCACTAGTTGTCGCTGTACAAAATTTCCATTGGCTAAATATAATTTAGTACAGCGACAACTAGTGGTCAGCTAATCAAAGCTCTGAGATTTACCGACCGATTAGGGAGCTAATTAGATTTCTATTTCTTCAAATTTTTTTATTCTTTTTCTATATAAAATTGAATTGAGACCTGTGGGTCTCGAAAAAACTTGACAACGGCTGGACCGATTTGGCTCATTTTTGTGTTGAAATATTTGTACAAAGTAAAGAAAAGTTTAAAAGGTGAGAAAACTGGAAAAAATTATAAGGAAAATTGTAAAAACAACAAAAAATTTTCCCACTTCTACAGGAGTTCAATTGATATGGACGAAATTTGGACTACTCAGAGTTTCGGTTAACCAACCACTAGTTGTCGCTGTACAAAATTACCATTGGCTAAATATAATTTAGTACAGCGACAACTAGTGGTCGGCTAGTCAAAGCTCTGAAATTTACCGACCGATTAGGGAACTAACTTTAGATTCCTATTTCTCCAAATTTGTTTATTCTTCCACTATATAAAAATGAATTGACACATGTAGGTCTTGCAAAAACTTGACGACTGCTGAACCAATTTGGCTCATTTTTGTGTTGAAATATTTGTAAAAGGTAAAGAAAAGTTTAATAGGTGAGAAAACCGGAAGAAATTATAAGGAAAATTGTAAAAACAACAAAAAATTTTCCCACTTTTCTACAGGAGTTCAATTGATATGGGAATTTCAATTAAAATAGGAAGAAGTTGTATGGAAAACAGTAAAATCCCCGTTTAAACTGTTAATACCTGTTAAATAGGCCAAATAGGCAGACAGGGGCTGACACCAAAAATTGGACAGCAAACTATTTTGTCATTTCTTGGTTTTGTAACTTTACAATAGTACTGCGTTTTTCTTATATTTACATATTTTACGTACTATTTATTGTAATTTGGATCAATTGGGGAAATGACAATTATTTGTCAATATTGTAAGGCGCTAAAATACAGGGGTGAATCTACTGGGTTATATTGTGCTGGTGGAAAAGTAAAATTACCCCAATTGGTCCCACCACCAGATTCATTACGTTCATTAGTTTATGGTATAGGATATTATACTAAAAATTTCTTGGCCAATTTTCAAAAATATAACAGTTGTTTTCAAATGACGTCATTTGGAGTATAAAAGAAATATTATGTTTAAGGAAGTACTGAAGAAACCAGAAACATTTCCAGTAAACTTCCAGTTCCTGACTAGCGATCTTAGAATCGAATTGGCCAAAAGAATAATACAATTTCAAAGGACACAAAATATTCAATAATAAAAATATGTTAAAAAATATCTATGTATGTCTTTAAACTCATCAATAGGTGAGAATCAAAGGATTTTTTGTATACCTATGAGTTTTAACATGTTGAATGTTTTTATAGGTGTAAATCTAATTAAGTAAGATACAATATATATTAATTTAATTATTGATAATGATTGTTAGTAATTTAATAATTAAAAATGTAGCAATATTGCGAATATCAATTAATTTTCGCAATTCAATTTTAGGAGGTACGAAGTTCACCGGGTCCTCTGATGTTATATAAAGAAAAAATATTTGCATATTTCATAATCAAGTACATAGCAATTGCAACGCAGGCAATTTATAAAATGCATTATTTTTTAAATTTATTTAATATTATTACCATACACAAAAGAATTTAATGAAACCATAAAATTAAATTTGAAATTTGTTTTTTTTTCTAAGAAAATAAAAAATATTATTAAATTGTATATATACGAAATATATAAGTGTATGCCTTTTAAAGTTATATCCTTCATTTTGTTGATATATTCGCTTCGATAATTAAATGATTATTAACTTAAAACTGCAACACAGATATAAATAATCGAATTGAAATGAATTTAATTTATGTTAACAACTTATGAAGATTTAAATTTAAACGTATAGGCAAAATATTGATTTACTATTAAAATTTAAGAAGGTATCATTTTTATTATGGCTTTTGTCAGTATAGATTCCACACGTTAAGTGGGAAACCAGTTTACTCGTTAGCTAGTATGGAATGCAATTATCATACTATCAACAGTTGATATGAAATAACATAATAAAAGCTTGAAGGCCAAAATGAGAGAATGGCAGGTATAAATACAAAGTTCAGGAATTTGGAACCAGTTTAAGGTATTTATTATTTGTTGTCAATTATAATCACATTAACACCTGTTTCTGAATCCATTAGTGACACTTTGGAATCAACCTTTTTCACACATTTTGGAATTCAAGCTGATATTATGCTAATTTAAACCACCCGTTGAGCTCAGGTAAAATTCTTTTCAATTTCACACCAGCTTGGAATTAAGTCGGTTTCGGTCACAATAATGATAATTATGGATTAAAGGTCGATAATTCGAACGTAAATTTCTGTCTATCTGCATTCTTTCGTACAATTCAAAAACAAGTTTATTGATTTTGATAATATTTTGTTTTCAGGTACATCTTAGACGTGTTTTGTCAAAAATAAGAATAAAGAAGGTCACAAACAAGTCTAATTTAAATAGTTGTACCAATATTTTATTCTGATTTAATTTATGGTTCCATTTTAAAGACAATATTACTGATTTGGTAGAAACTTTGTAATCAAGTTTAACTAATTTTTTTCAGAAGAAAAGATTGCCTATTTAAGTTTAATTTTTAATAATAAAAGTAGCATTCAGAAGAAGACCGATTAAAATAAATAAACGGACACCCATCAGTTGGATATAAATTGGATCTTTTAATTAAATATCAATTTTCTTTTTTAAGATATCAAAAAATCAGCATATTTTAAATCAGAGGTGGCCAACCCAAAATTGCAGACCACTTCAGAAAAGCATTATAACTCTGTGGGCCATTTTTGAAGTAATATCCCAAATTCTCCATACTTAATTTAGATACATTGTTAATATTTTTAATATATTGGATTTCACCCCTTTGGTTATCATAAAATGTATACATTTTATAAAAGTCTAATGCATCTCGCAACTCGAAAAAGTTGTCAAGGGTGTCTTTTGTGGCCCGTGAGTTGGCCACCTTTGACAACTTCTGATTTAAATAAACAATGATTACTATATCTTTTATCTACATATATAAAATTGTTATATTGGTTTGTGTAGATTTCAAAATTTCAAAAAATTATGCATTGATTTACCTCAAATTTTGTCTCGATAAACAATCCGCTTAAATATTCTTTTTATCTTTTTCCAACGTCAGTAAAATACCTGCGACCGCAGTAAAATGGCTTTTTCAACGGTCAATACAATAGCCACTAACTTCTTCAAGGAATACTTCCTTGTTATAATCCTACAGTGATTTTTAGAAGTAGAGCAAATTTTCTCAAAACGTAATTGATAAATTTATGTCATGAAGATAAGTTATAATTGGTACAGCGAGAGATGCTGCGGGTTGATAAGGCAAGTGCTTCTAATAATTCACAAGCTTTTTTTCCTAAACTCAATTTATTTATTTACAATCATTGACTGGCAGGACAACGTCTTTCGGGTTCAGTTATATTTTCAATATTTGTAAGGTAATTTTAAATTTTAAGTAACTTCCCCTTCTCCTTATTCAAATTTATTAGTTACTAACAAATATTATTGAAAATTATTAAGTCGGTGCTCATAATTTAATGTTGTAGAAGGAAGACTTGGAAGACCCAACTAAAAAAGGAAGCAGAAAAATTGAAGTTGGCTCTCGTCTGAAGAATTTCGCGAAAAACAGGTGGTTGGTGAAGGAAAATTTAGATAGGAAACCAAATCTGCCGAAAGGCAGAAAATCAAAGAAAAAGATTTCATGGTTGTTCTCTTTTATCTCTCTTTTAGTTCAATAATTGGTAAAGGATTTAATTATTAAACTATTCAAATCTTTTATTGGAATCAAGCTATACTTGATGGGTCACCCTTAGACTGATTCAAAAAAAATATCAAAAACTTTTATAGAGATAAATAATAGAAAAAAAAGTGCTCTACAAAAAATGTTCTATAAAATTTTTCATAAAATTGATGGTTGCGTCAAAAAATTGAAAAAATATTAAAATTTCTCTTTAGTTCAACTTTGACCTCGAATAACTTTTGAAGGAATTAATATATCAAAAATTTGTACGAGACCTTTTTTGTAGATCGTTCAATTTTCTACAAGAATATACCTTGGTCATTCCGAAATATTGTCACCAACGTGAGCTATAAAATTCCAAAGTGCAAGAGAATATTGCTCCCATGTTATGTAAATGGAAAATTGAAATTTGCTATGTGGCACCTCTTAATATTAATATTAAGAGCTGAAACTTTCACAGGATTTTTTTTTGTCATTCCCAACAATATTTTTGATATAACTAAGAAAAAAAATTATCATTTTTTTGAATTTTCATCATTTTTTGTGAAAAATATCAAAAACTTTTATAGAGATAAGTTATTGGAAAAAAAGTGCTCTACAAAAAATGTCCTACAAAATTTTCTCATAAAATTGATGGTTGCGTCAAAAAATTGAAAAAATATTAAAATTTCTCTTTAGTTCAACTTTGACCTCGAATACCTTTTGAAGGAATAAATATACCAAAAACTTGTACGAGACCTTTTTTGTAGATCGTTCAATTTTCTACAAGAATATACCTGGGTCATTCCGAAATATTGTCACCAACGTGAGCTATAAAATTCCAAAGTGCAAGAGTTGTTCCCATGTCATTTAAATGGAAAATCGAAATTTGCGATGCGGCACCTTTTAATATTAATATTAAGAGCTGAAACTTTCACAGGATTTTTTTTTGTCATTTCCAACAATATTTTCGATATAATTAAGAAAAAAAAAATCATCATGTTTTTTCAATCAGTCTAGTCACCCTGTATTTAATAGACAGCACATAAGAAAAATTTAACTTTAAACCAAATATTATCTCTTAAATTTTCGACCAAAATTTCATAACAATTCCAATCGACCAATGTATTAATTCCAACATTTTGATGAAAATATACGAACAAATTTTCAAATATCACCGCTAGAAAAATAAAATGCCGCACGTCTCGCCTCGTTTTACGCAAACATAACATAGAATAAAGTGAACAAACAAGCCGTTCCAAGCACTAAATGCTAATGTAAACGACAAGGAACGCCAACGTAAAACATATACGAGACCAAGCATGAACCAAGTAAATTTTATTATTGGCCGATGAGATCACCAGTGTTTCAAACAGCATTGGACGGAACACACGCAAACTTGAATCCACCAAACTATTGATCCAAGTCTCGAATGCCATTGCCGAACGCCATTGCCATTCCCAACACATTTCGTCCCGAATTTCCATCAATTCAACAATCAGTGCCGAGTGTTTTTATTGTTGGAGTAGAATAGTGCAACAGTGTAACAATGGTGTCGCGAATTAGTCGTAAAACGATGGCCGCCTCGTTCACCACATCCCCTGATCAATCCACGTCCGAAAATTCCCGTCCTCTAAGTCCCACACGTCAATCACGGCTCCAGGAAAAAGCCGACCTCCAAAACCTCAACGACCGTCTCGCCGACTACATCGACCGGGTACGCCATCTGGAAACGGAAAACTCACGACTGACCCGTCAAATTCAAACATCCGAATCGACCGTTTCACGGGAAGTTACCAACATTAAATCAATGTACGAAAAAGAACTAAGCGATATACGTAAACTTCTCGACGAAACGGCGCGTGAACGCGCCAAAAGCAACATCGACACCAATCGTCTTCTCGAAGAAAACGAAGAACTCAAATCGAAACTAGCGAAAAGCAGCCGCGATTTGGACCACGCCACTGATCAACTGCGAGTAAAAACCGTGAAAATCTCCCATTTACAAAAGAGCCTCGACCATGCCATCACCGAAAAAGATAAACTCAGTAACCAACTAGCCGAAGCCCAACAAGAACTCGACAAACTGCGTAAACAATTGGCGGAATATCGTAAGAGTTTAGAAGACGAAACCCTAAAACGTGTTGACCTGGAAAACGTCAACCAAAGTCTTCGGGAAGACATCTCGTTCAAGGAGCAACTCTTCACCAAAGAACTAAACGAAACTCGCACCAAACGACAAATAGAAATCACCGAAATCGACGGACGTCTCTCGGAAAACTACAAAGCTAAACTCCAGGAAGCCCTGCAAGATCTTCGCGACGAATACGAAGCGCAAATGAGCAACAATCGTGCAGAAATCGAACTCCTCTACGAAGCCAAAATCAAAAACCTACAAAACGCCGCAAACCGAAACTCCCTGGGCCTCTCCACCACCCTGCACGACATCCGTAAATCCCAAGCCCGCAACGATGAACTAGTGACCCGAATCAACCAACTCGAAACCCAAAACGTTACACTTCAAAATCGCAACCGGGAACTTCAACAGGCACTTGAAGATGACCGAATTCGACATGTCAGCGACTTGACCACTTTGGAAGCAGAATTGAACCGTCTTCGCGAGGAAATGTCCCACCAAATGCGGGAATATCAAGATTTATTGGACATCAAAATTTCTCTGGACCTAGAAATTTCGGCGTATCGTAAACTACTCGAAGGCGAGGAGGCCCGGCTTAATATTTCCCCCACGCATTCCGAACATTCCATGCAAAATAAATCGATGGAAACTCGTACCACTAGATCGTCGAAAACTCCAACGAAAACCTCGAACCTTGCATCGAAACGGAAACGAACCATTATAGAAGAAACCCTCATTTCAACAACCACGAAATCATCAAAATCTTAAACGATCAAATTTTTTTTTCCTTTATAATTTTATACACTATTTATTATTTTTCTATTCGTTAAATTTTCGCATTCTATGTACATAACTTATTTGAATTACGATAAGAAAAACGTTTAAAAACCGTAATAAACCTTGATGTAAATCAACGATAAGTTTCTGTACTTATTACGTTAATAATTTTGTTCCAACCGATAAGTTTAAACTAAAAAATTAATTATATTTTTAAAAAAACAAAAATCAAATCTTTAGTCCATGTAAAAAATGTAAAACGAAAATTAGCATAGTAATAAAAATTAAAAAAAAAACAATTCTGTAATATAATTTCGAAAAAATCACATCTTTTGCAGATTACTTTTGAACATGGTTTCCGTTTCAAGGCTGTGGCTCTGTAAATGTAAATGAAAGCATAATATTTATTTTGGAAAAGATGAATCATCGAAATGGAAATAAAAGAAAGAAAATTTGTTTGTATTATTGACGATTACGTTCGAGTTTATGGCCGCAACAGAGACCGAATATTAATGTGTGTTCATTCATTGATTTTTAATGATATTTTTAGAAATGGCGACCCACTTCACATGACAGTATGACTAATTGCCTATACGAGCGCATTTGCGTTGAGAATAACTGGAACAAGGTTGGGCCATGGTTTTTTTTTATATTCAGGCCACATTTTTGATATAAAAAAAGAGTTCTACTTAAAAAATAATTTATCTAATTTTTCCTGTAAAAATAGAGCATATTTAAAGTGATTTAAAAGTAAAAATAATCGGGACAAAACACAATTTTCATCAGTCGGATTAATAATTTTTAAGTTGACAAACTTCAATGAGTTCTCCAGCGAAATTAAGAATATTTCTTAACAATTTTCACAAATTTATAATTCTTTGTTCAGTACAAGGATAAGAAAAATGAGTTTTCTGCATTTTTACGTTATAAAATTATTCAAATCCGAAATAAATGATCTAAAATCCATGTTTTTTTTTATAAATAATTTTCTTTGAAAAAATCGATTTTCCGGGCCAAACCTCGGGGATTTTTTCTTCGGGGATAGATACATAAACGAAATAATTTTTTTAAGGAAGTTTTTGTAATTTCTTAGTTGTTTTTTTGTCTAAGATTGAACAGTTTATAGGCCTAAGATAATGGAATTAAACTTTTTAAAATGTTTCTCATAATTACCTTAAGACCTTATGAGGTATATATCGAATATTAAAATTTCATCAGTCAGAGGGGATATATAAATACACGATTTTATATATGCACGGTTTTTAAAACGTATTTACTTTAAGTTTTATTACTATTATTATTATTACTACTACTATTAATTTTTTTCGTTAATATTTCCTTATTGAGAACTCAAAGGGTCTATTTACAAGAATTTTGTAAAAAAAAAATTAAAAAAAAAGTTTAATGCAAGATTCGAACCCACGTCTTTATAATTAGGATGATCAAAATGTCAGATATGTAAGCCATTACGCTATTTCCACCAACTATGTGTTTTATATATATAAAGGTCTATATTTCAAGAGGCAATTTTTTAAAATTTAAATTGAATTTACTGTGCTTTTTATTAGTTCAACTAAAAATATTTTTACAGATTATTTTCTAACTTTAAATTACCTTTGCAATGATACGTAACTCACCTATCTAGTGTAAAAATTTCTGTTTTCATCCCTTGGGAATACCTTCCCTTATTATTTTTTTGGAATGATAAGTAGCCTATAGTCTGTGGGAAATTGTGTTGTATCTTAATACCAAATTTCATTAAATTCGGTCGTTTTGTTTTTTAGTTAAATCGGGACACACAGACAGACAGACAGAAAGACAAAAATTTTAAAAATGTTAAATTTGGAATAAGGGCCTCTTGAAACAAATATTTACCCTAAAATTGGGTTCAAAATCGAATTGTACAGACTAGGGTGATTTTTTTTTTTTGGTCCCATTGTGAAATTTTGTTGGAAATACCAAAAAAAAAATTCTCTGAAAGTTTGAGCCCTTAATATTAATTTTAAGTCCTCGACCAAGACGTGTAAAGATTTCCCATTGAAAATACACGGAAATTCTGATTTTTTATTTTTAAATTTCTATATCTCAGCGGCATTTCATGGAATCGCTTTTACCGAAGATGGTTTTTCCTCAGAATTAAACGCTCTACAAAAGTACCCATTGCGACAAAATCGTAACTCACACCAGTGAGATAATACGGGCCACTGAACCTGATTTTTCCATAAAATTCGCGTTTTTTTGCATTTATCTCGTAAATAACAAGAGCTACGGAAAAATTACAAATGAAAAACTTGTAGAGAATTTGATTTCCTACAAAAAAGGTCCTGTAGACCAAATCGCTAAGATCAATATTAAACGAGCTATTAAGCCGAGATTAACGAGATATTGATTCAAACTTTAAATCAATGATCGGCAAAAATTTCACAGAAAAATCACTTCAAGGCTTAATATCTCGTTTAATATTGATCTTCGCGATTTGGTCCACAGGACCTTTTTTGTAGGAAATCAAATTCTCTACAAGTTTTTTATTTATAATATTTCCGTAGCTCTTGTTATTTACGAGATAAATGCAAAAAAAAACGCGAATTTTATGGAAAAATCAGGTTCAGTGGCCCGTACTACCTCACCGATATGAGTTATGACTTTGTCGCAATGGGCACTTTTGTAGAGCGTTTAATTTTGAGAAAAAACCATCATCGGTAAAAGCGATTCCATGAAATTCCGCTGAGATATAGAAATTTAAAAATAAAAAATCAGAATTTCCGTGTATTTTCAATGGGAAATCTTTACACGTCTTGGTCGAGGACCTAAAATCCATATTAAGGGCTCAAACTTTCAAGGAATTTTTTTTGAAGTATTTCCAACAAAATTTCGGCATGGGAACAAAAAAAAATAGTCCCAAAAAAAAAACTCACCCATGTACAGACAGCCATAAGAATTTTATATATTAGTATAGATATTACTTGTATATTAATGTTTCACATTACTTTTAGCATTGATATTGTTATTATAGATTATTATTTTTATTGCTACTGTTAATTGTTCTTTATGATTGTTGTTATTGCTATGAGAATTACTATTATTGTTGCTATTGATTGTTAAAAATCTTTGTACTTATACAGCACTAATCTACTGGGACTAGTGCTTACATGTGATTGTCTATGGATTGAATGCACTTATTGCAACCCTATGCAGATTGTGCAATTTATTTGAAAATTAAAAAAAAAATATTGGTTCATATTGGTCCAAGTTTGCTAATATTTGTAGTGATTGATTATTTTTTTTAAGATTCTAATACTAATTGTTGATAGATTTATATCACTTTCAAAGTAATACATTTGTAAAAATTTTCTAATATTAATTTTACGGCAGGATTTGGATAGATAATGGAACTAAACTTTTTGAAATATTTTCCTTAGTTAACTTTAGAACTTCATATTAAAATATTAATTTAAGTGACTAGTTTCTTTGTTGAGAGAGTGTGCTAAAGTAATTTAATTATTGAAAAAAAAAATAGCGATTAATCATATTATTTTATGGTATAGTAACTTTGTAAGGAACATTTCAAAGGTCTTGATTTTCAAATAAAAAAATCTTCCAGGTTTCCATGAAATTCCTTACCTTAATCCTTAAAATAGGCGCATGGGGTCAAGACAATTTCATACGTAAAAAAAAATGTGAAGTTTATGATTAGAAGATCAGTTTTGTTATTTTTGTAATAATTTTAAATACAAGCTATGTTTTTGTTTCCAAAAGTCAATTATAATAAAGAATGTTAGTATTTTTGATAATACAAAGTATATTTTATTTTATTTTAACACTACTTTTTGATTATTTTTTTGGGGTCACTATAGACCCCATGCGACTAATTGTGTGACTTTCTTAATGCGCCTAACTAAGGGTTAAGTAATTATTAGATTTTTCCAATCAATTTGCTTAGAAATGATTTTTCCCTCTTCAATCCATAAAAATAAATAAACTATTTTTCGATCAATTTTATTTCCACTCCTTGCCTTTTTGTAGCAAATTTTTTTCTTTTAAAAATAACAAATAAAACTTATTAGTTGTTTTAGTTTTCCATTGAAATTTCTCTTTTCTTATCTCACTTTATGTATCATATAATATATTGAATGTCTGATATGGAAATGAGACAATTTGCATGTGTAGGTGTGATTTTTCACAAGCTATTCTAATGCAACTAAGACATATATTATATATAATATAATACATATAATAATTGTTCATATAAGGCAAGATGTGGTTCAATTTCTCTTTCAATTTCTTGACTGCATTGTCTTAAAAATCTATCAATTTATTGGGTGAAAGAAATGAAGGCAAAAATTCAATTGCCATCTAAATGAAAAAAAATAAATTATTAAAAGTTAGAAATTCAATTGGCAACGTGTTCCATTCCAATGTTTTGGAAGCACTATCGGCAGAGGAATTACATAGAGATGACAAATAAGTTTTGATGGATAAGAAAAATTTGAGGAAAAATCGTTACGCAATAGTTTTAACTATGTTCATCTAGCTATAGTATATCTATCCAAGGAATAAAACCACTCGTGGGTTTATTTTAATTTCTTTTCTTTTTTCTTTTATAATATCAAAGATGAAGATTTTTACGTGGCCTTCAATTTACATTTTTGAACTCTTGTAACTTTCTATCCAAGTATATGCAACGAAAATGGGTTTCAGGAAGTTACGATGACTCTTTTTTTTTCTCTATCGTCTATTACGAAATCAAGACGCGACTGGTTATGAAAAATGATTGATATTATAATAGAAATGATCATTATCTTATTAAAATTTCAGTCAACAAGTGGCGCTAAGGGCCTCGCCTAAATGGAATTGATTTAAACTACATAATTTCCATTTAAATTTTTTGAATATAAACCTGTAGAATTATTGATTAATTCTTTGTTTTTTTGGATATGAATTCCCAATGAAATGACCCGGACAAATAAAGAGCATTTCTGTTATACCAATTAATTTTTTTTTTTTTTTTGGTCTCAAACCATTTATTTAATGGTGAGTAAATGTTTTTCTTCTTTTACGTTTCGTTAAGTGAAAGTATTAGGTAATAGATGTGAATAAAAGTATTTTATTAGAAATCATATTCATATTGTAATCTCTTTTTAAACGATATAGTCTATAAATTACGAATGTATGTGAACATAAAAGCAAAACATGGAATACAATAGATAAGATAGATCTAAGGTAAAAGAAGAAAAAACCTTAAACGATTTAGTATCTGTAACTTTCGTTTATATATATATATATATATGCAAAAGATGGACGACTTTTGGACGATGGAAAGTCTTTTGGCAAATAATTACCAAAGCTTGGTTTGCTAGGTAAAATTAAATAATTAAGATCGAAGTGGTTTTCGTGAGTTAAATCATTTGGGATATGTATAAGAAAATTTCTTTGTAAATAAACATTGGAAAGATTCATTTTTTTTTCAAGTCTATCAATATTGACTTTAGACTGAATAACAAAGGATTGGTTGATTGGGAAATTTTTAATCTTTCAAATGATGTTATTGTTTCCATCTAAACAACAGGTGGTTTACAATTATCGGCAACGAAGTTGCCTTTTTCTTGCAATGTAAAACTTCAAGAACGTTTTATTGATTTACAATAACAAAAAAAAATTTTTTTTTCTAGAAAACAATGTTAAACCTATAAGCTTCGTATTTTGACTTCTGTAGTCACAGAATAAGTATCCAATTCTTTTAAGTAAAGTCTAAAGGAAAGCTCTTTTCCAATCAAACCAAATTTTTTGTAAATATCAACTTCTACTTTTCCAAATCAAAAAAAAAATCAAACACTTACAAATTCTGCAGTTTCTATTCGTAGTGTAAAACTTTAAGAATGTTTTATTGATCAGAAAGTATTAGAAAATCACTGTTTTTCTAGAAAAAAATGTTAAAACTAGAAGCTATACGTATTTTGATTTCTGTAGTCACAGAATAAGTAAATTTTGGGAGACATATTTTAAAAAAACAGGAGAAGGAAAAGCAAGTCTTTAGAATATCCATTAAAGGCAAATAGTTGCTTGAATTTAACCAATTTTTTTCCAATACTTCAAAATAAACTCCAAAGGAAAACTTTCTTCCAATCAAACCAAATTCTTTGTAAATTCCAACTTTTACTATTCCAAACCAAAATAAAATTTGAAACACTTACAAATTCTGCAGTTTCTATTCGTAGTGTAACACTTCAAGAATGTTTTATTGATCAGAAAGTATCAAAAAATCACTTTTTTTGTAGAAAAAATTGTTAAAACTTTAAACTACGTATTTTGATTTCTATAGTCACAGAATAAGTACCCAATTCTTTTAAGTAAAGTCTAAAGGAAAACTCTTTTCCAATCAAACCAAATTCGTTGTAAATTTCAACTTCTACTTTTCCAAATCAAAAAAAAAATCAAACACTTACAAATTCTTCAGTTCTATTCATAGTGTAAAACTTCAAGAATGTTTAATTGATCAGAAAGTATCAGAAAATCACTTTTTTTCTAGAAAAAATTGTTAAAACTTTGAGCTACGTATTTTGATTTCTGTAGTCACAGAATAAGTATATTTTGGGGGACATATTAAAAGAAAAACAGGTTTAAGAAAAATAAGCCTTTAGAACATCCATTAAAGGCTAATATTTGCTCGAATTTAGCCAATTTTTTTCCAATACTCCAAAGGAAAACTTTCTTCATTTTTCTAGAAAATTGTAAAAACTACGTATTTTGATTTCTATAGTCACAGAATAAGTATATTTTGGGGGACATATAAAAAGAAAAACCGGTTTAAGAAAAATAGGCCTTTAGAACATCTATTAAAGGCTAATATTTGCTCGAATTTAGCCAATTTTTTTCCAATACTTCAAAGGAAAACTTTCTTCCAATCAAACCAAATTCTTTGTAAATTCTAACTTCTACTATTCCAAATCAATTAAAAATTAAAAAACTTACACATTTTTTAGATTCTATGACGCATCAACGAAAAAAAAATCCAACCGGTACATACCTGAAACAAAAAAAAACCATTAGTGTTTCAAATAAAAAGAAAAATGCACTTTGCTGTTTTTTTTTCCTCCATTTCAATTACACTCGCAAAACTTCCTACAATGGTTCGTATCGTCTCTTAACTTTCTTCTGCCTCTACCCATTTCATATTCCTCTATTTTCTTCTTGTGACATTTCCAACACACTGACTTTACCAATTAAAGAGCCTACATTCCACAATTAAAGCCATTGGGTCTTATATAACTCGAAAAAACAAATAAGTACAAACATCACAAACGGCATTACAAATGGGAGCAAGCGAGAACGCAAAGTTTCACTTTCCGTTTTGGCTCCGGAACCAAATTGTCGTCATTCTCATATATATAAATATAAAATATTCCAATACGAATACTTGCGGTGATTAGGCAATCGTATACGTTGAGTAATATCTTTCCAACTATTATCATTATATGGTCATTAAATTTGAATAATTCATGGCGGGATTTTTATTGAAGATGCTTTTCAATGGCTGAGCCAATCGGCCTACGTGACAATTTCAATGGAGAAGCCGAAATTCTAGCAGTAATTACGATTTCAAATGAAAGCATATTGAGCACACCCTGTTTCACCTTTTATAGATCAATAAAAATTATGTTTAAAAGTCAAATGTAATTTCACACGCCGATATAATTTATTAACAATAAAATTCGATTCCTCTTAATTTAAACCACGTTTATCTTTTCCTCTCACTCTCTAGAGAGACTTACTAGATATTTTTAGTTGTGTCATTAGACACAACTAACCCAACAATTATTGGCAATTTTTTTCAACATTTTTTACTTGAAAAACTAAAAGCTCAACTTTTAAGCACAAGTAAGAAAGTTAAGAATTGATGTAAAAGAATTGCAACAATTAAAAATCAAGAAATCAAACCTAAAAAATAAAAATTCCAATTTTCCCCCACGTCTTTAACTTGAAAAATTTTATTTGAAACTCAACTTTTTAGTAAACTTATAGCAAAATTAAATAATGATACAAAGAAGTAAACGATAGTTACAACAATTAAATATCAAGAAGTCACACTTAAGAAATAATAATTTAAAAAAGAAAAATTTCCATTTTATAAGATAATTAGTACAATTCAATATTCTTTAATAGAATCTCAATTACAATCTTTCAAAGACATTCTATTTACCAAACTATTCTTCTCCAAAATATCATTTTGTATCTCAAACCCAAATTTGGAAAAGCTAAGAACAATTAAGTGGACAATAAAAGATTCTTTTGTACAGGGAACAATATGAGAACCTTGAAAAAAGATTATTTAACTTTAATTTTAAAGCTAATTGGTATAATTAACACTTAAAGATTAATTGAAGAATTCTTCCTCCATGTAACGATGGTAATTTTACTTTTAATTTAGTTAGGTAACTCAGGAAAAGGATAATTAAAGTTCAACCTTATCTAAAGATTTATTATGATTCCTAGATCTCTAGTTCATTTATTTGAGATCCAATGGTCTAATGAAACCTTAGCAACCAATAAGTGATAAGTTTTTCAATTACTTTTATTCCAGAGTTTGTTATCTCTGTTTCCCTTAAGGGGGTATTCTGGTCTAGAAATTTGAAAAAATTGATTTTTAAATTCTCAAATTTTGGACCTTCGAAAGTATGTCCTTAATCGGATTTTTCAAAATTCGAATTATTTTCGGAAATACAGCGAATTTTTTGATTAAAAAACTCCTTTTTTGTAGGTGGATTTTATGATATCACGAATTCTACTTTACCGATTCCTTTGAAATTTGATAAACATATTTTTTATACATCTTTCTATCGCTCCTGTCTTGGATTTTCGAAAATTGAAGTTTTAAATATTTTTAAAAAATTCGAAAAAGTCAAAAAAAGGGGGTAAAAAAATTTTTTTTGTCAAGTCGACGCCATTTTGTGAGTTTTTAATTTTTTTCTTTGACAAAGACCAATTCAAAAGCGACATCTTTACAAATGATAATTTTTTTAATTTGTTTGTTTTGGATCACTACAAGGGTTGAAATCATGTCAACCAGGGAGCAGCGTTTTTTTATAGTCCCAACTCCACCATGTAATTTGACGATTTCTTTTTTATATTCTTTAAATATCAAAAAAAAAATAAACTAAAAATGTTATATAATATAATATGTTATGTATGTTACAATATGTTAGTTTGAAAAATGCCTAAAATTTAGACGTCTAGACCAGAACAACCCCTAAATATCAGTTTCATAACCAAAAATAAATTTAGCAATTAATAAAAAAAAGTATTTACGAACCTACGGTCCATAACAAATGTTTAAAATCTTTATAAGAACGTATAAGTACTGATAAATTTTATTTTAATTAACTAAAAATGACTTTTATGGGGCATTGATCATTAAAAAAGTTTGGGGACCCCTGATCTAATTAATCAAATTTGCAGCCAGATAATTTCGGGTTATTTATATTATTGGAAAAACTTTGAAAATATAAATTAAACTTTAGAAAAATTATTACTATTCTTGGGATAGAAAAACAGATAAATCATTCTTCCAACAAGTGTTGGGAATTTCAAAGACTGTACAATGAATTGTAGAGGAGTGCAGGATTAGCAAAAGGAAAAAAGATTTGGGAAAAGATATAACATCTTATATACATAAAATCCAACTTTTTCCCTACCGACATCCTTTGACATTCTGGTCAAAATTCGCATTTTCCCTCACCATATTGATCGAAAAAAAGCTTGCCAACTAAGAATTTTTATAAATTTTGTGAAAAAATTGTGAAATGTAATCAAAAAACATTGTGATTTCTTTATTTATATTATTCATACATTCTTTTCATTATTCAACGTACAAATTATTTACATAATACGCTTATTTACGAAAACATTCACATTTTGCCAATCTCAATTGCAAATTTCCCCAACTTTTGGAGATATCCCCTGATTTCCTAGACTTCCTGGATATTGACGAGAAATTACATAAAATCGAAAAGTATCTCAAAAATTTTCCCCTAAGTTAATGTCAATTGTTCCATATAAAAGAAGCAATAAAAGCTTAACTATTTTTTTTCGGGCTATCTTTTCTAAACCAAAAAAAATCCCCTTATTTCCTAAAGTTCCTTAAAAGTTGGACATCCTGGATATTGAAGGGAAACAAGAGAATCAAATCATAGAAAACCAAAAAGTATTTTAAAGAATTTTCCCCAAACAAACAACAAATTTTTCCTCCAAAATTAATTTCTATTGTTCCATATAAAAAAAGCAATTATTTTTGGCAGGCAATCTTTTCTAAACAAAAGTAGTACCAAAGAATGCAGAAAATCCCTGAAGTGTCCAATAAGAATTAATATTTCCTTTAATTTTAATATAAATATTCAAATATTACTAGACTAGAACTAAAACTTGCAAATTATTTCACTTAAACCCCAAAAATGTAAAAAAATGGTTTCCTTTTGCTTAATGCAACTGTTAAATAACTTTCCAGCAACAAATAAAGTTTTGTCCAAAAATTTAATGAATAAAAACCTATATACCAAATCTTCCAAAACCAATTATACAAAAACTATCAAAACATCTACACATAGGTATCATATTACCATCACCTTTACCTACCACATCGTTCATTTAAAAAAATATTCAAATATTAACATGTTTAAGATAATTAATACCAAAACCTCAACCTTGATTTCCAAACGAAAATTAATCCGAAGAAATCAATTTTCCAAAACTAATTCTCTTAATTTCGTCGTTCATTTCTGTCGAAATTTCAATCAAAATAAATTGATTTGAAACCTTTTAACAACGACCAATGTTAACTTATATAACTTGAGGAAACAATTTTCAATTTCTCTTACATATTTTAATTCAACTAATTTGTCAAGTGGACAAAAACGTTGCTCAAATCACGTACGCAGATGTGGACACTATCAATTGTGCCATTTCCCAACAATCGAAAGACAAACAATGAAATTTGGTAAACATCGTACAACAATTATCTTACATAATCCATTACAAATATCAAAAAAAATTAATAGTTACATTGCAACAATAAGTCAACCAAATTGTCTCTCCTATAATCAAAAAAATTTTCTTACAAATCTAAGCAAAATTTTTCTTGGAATAAATCCTTCTTTTCCATAGTATTTTTCTCCAATTCCAACTCCCATAACTTCAAAAACCACTCTTCTAATTTACATAATCGACTTGATAAAAAAAATCAATAAATTTCCATCTTCATGATGGCTTAATTAAATTTATTGCCTCTTCCAAATTAATCGTTTAAAAATCAATTAAAAAAAGTAAGTCATCATTTTTTTTTTCGGTCCCAAATCCAAAAGGACCTAATCCATTAGAAAGTCTGGCTATATGCGACCAACTACCGTAATAAGAAAGCGAAAAAAACGTGGTAAACTCTTGAAAAATAAAAAACCTATCGGAAAATGCAAATATGACCTCAGCAATCGAACTATTGTACACAAACGAGGTCTCGTTAAACATCCGTTATTATCTACGATACGGCGTTATTTCGCAAACTACAGCTATCTGTGTTCAGTTATAGTCCTCGTTTAGAAAAAAAAAATATTTGAGTTCAAGGAGTGAAAATCTTATAAAATATTTCCTACATCTGGCAAAATAATTTCCCTTTTTATTTTTCGATGAAAAATGGTGACTTTTTTCCGTAAATATCTGCGTTATTGTATCATTTGAACATACATCCTCATTCCGGTTTGGACTATTAAAATGGAAAAAAAAAACCGAAACAACAACGACAACGGTAGCAAAAACGGATAATCGACTTAGTCGTAATCATATCAACAAACAGCAAAGTTGTTGGACGACTTTTTTGGTCACGGCTCGTGCATTGGATGCAACTAAACTATGCACTTGTAATGCAATATATTACCACCAAAGAAACAAGATAAAAAAAGCTTTAGTTACTAGTAAACATCAGTCTATTATAACCGGAAATCCACCATTTTTTTTCCTTGTAAATAAACCTCTAAAAAAATCCTCAAAAACAAAAACAAATTTTTATCAATATCTGCTATCTATTCGGTCCAACTATAAACAACTTTTGGTCTCAAGATCTATAAAATTTAAACGTTTTTTTCCGAAATTCCAAGTAAAATTTCTCACCATTAAAGTGACAAAAACGCAGATGAAATTGATCGATACAGTGATATATATTATTGGCTTGAAATTGAATAAAAATATCTTTCGAAAAGCATTTCCTGTAATAAGAGTGACACCTTACAAATCTATCGATTTCCAAAATCGACCAAATACGTTCAGTTTTTGGATAAAACCATTTCCTATTCATCTTAATTGTAGACCAATTAAAATACGAAGCAACGATAATTTTTAAAAATTTACACTACTAATGGATCACTAGTCTATTGAGAAACTAGTAACTTCCCGTGAAATATTCACAGCCCAACATTAGGGGTGGATCACCGTCAGAACGTAAAAAAAAATGACTTTTTTAAAACTGCTGCCATTTTTTTTTTTAGAAATATTAAAAAACGATCTTCGGCATGTCAAAGTTGAAGTTGTGAACTATTTTTTTTTATTTGCCCCGATATGTCCCTCCCTCCCCCTTTTACAGCGCTTTGAAAAAGGGTCCTCAAAAATGAGGAGACAAACGGGAGACAAGTTTTCTCGGAAACCGGGAGTCGGATCATGATTTTCCAAAGAATGTAGGTTTTGGTAATGCGTCTTCTTGGTACTGAACCTCGAAAATCCGAAAAAAGTTGAAAATTCACAAAATGGCGTGACTTTGAAAAAAAGTTAAAAAAAAAACCTTTTTTTGGTCCTTTCCCCCACTCCCACTTTGAGGGGAGGGGAGGTTTGGCCAATTTCAGAGGTTCAGTACCAAGAAGACGTGTTGAACTATAGCACTTTCCAGTTTCAAGTCAATCCGTCGGATAGTTTCTAAGAAATCTTGTCTCCCAGTTTTAAGAAGTTGATTTCGAGAAAAACGCATTTAAAGTTTTTTTAAGATATTTTTTTATGTTATTATCAATTAATTCAATTTTTATGTATATATGTATATATAGGTCTATAACTCGAAGTATTTAGAATATCGACAAATCCTTTTAACACGTTATTCTTGAATGTTATAGGAAGATATTTATGGTGATCCATATCTGACGGTGATCCACCTTTAAGGGGGTATTCTAGTCTAGAAATTTGACAAAATCGATCGATTTTTTTTTATTATTTGATAATTCAGATATTCAAAAATGTCTCCCTAAAAGGATTTGTCCAAATTCGAATTATTTTCGTAGTTATAGTCATTTTAGTGACGTGGCAAGCAGAACGATTGAGCGTATGACTGGAACTTTTTTCGATACGGTTGTCAAGATATTTCAAGTTCTAACCAGCCGTTTCACTAGAAATTTGGCATGAACATTCCTTAAATATCTGTTTATCTTTGGAACCAGCAAAAAATAAAAATTTCGTATTCCTAATATTTTTAAAAAATTTGATAAAGTCAAAAAATCAGTGAAAAAATCGACCTAGTTTTTGAGTAGCCGCCATTGAACCATTGACTACCCCTTAAATTTTCCTTGCAAAAAAATTTGCCTAAAATGTTTCATCAACAAAACTACAATTTTTTCATAAAACCCTACAAAAAATTCAAAATAAAATTAAAATAAAATTAATTTTCCTGCACCGACTTGTTGTCCAATAAGTTAATACTAAATCAACAATTTGTGAAAATTGAGTTCAAAAATTAACTTCTCTTTCATATGGATTGACTTTGAAATGGACTTATACCACTTTCAAAATAAATAACTCATAAAGAAAATTAAGTAAATATATTTATAAACACTAAAGTTAACTTCCATGAGCCTTAGGTAAAAAATTGCTGTCCTCATCCATTGATGACAACCCCTTAAATAATTTGTGCTTACATTTACAATTAAATACCTCCTAAAGTTTATCAACTTCCCTTTAAATTTTCCTTTCAAAAAAAAAAAATGTCTAAAATTTTTCATCAACAAAATTGTAAATCTTTCATAAATTCCAAGAAAAAATTTCAAAATTACAATAAAATAAAATTCATTTTCCTGCACCGACTTAAGTCACAGCTTGCCATCTTGACTTCTTTGGCATTTTAAAACACCAGCAACCCAGAAATTAAAAGCAGTTTTGCAAAATTTAATTACCCAAGTAATGAATCAAAAAAAAAAAAAAAAAGACGGCACAACTCATTTCGTTTTTTTTTTTTTAATTTATTTATCTATTTCTAGATGGACTTGTGGAGCAAACTTATGGGTGAAAGGTACGGTATGGGGCAACAATGTGGCAATGTGGTAATGCATCTGGCAGGTACGGAATGAATGGATCTGGTAAGGTAAGTGGAAGGCCGCCACTATAATATACTATCAACCATCATCAGTCTACCTACAATAATTGTACGTAAACGCATCGTGGTCCCAACCACACCAACAACTCTTCTCTTCAACTCTATTAGTCTCAAAACGGTCACCGAACTATCCAGAATTCAGTTCAGCTATTTCGAAGAAGACATCAAAAAAAAAAAAAGAAGGAATTTCCCAAAGAAATCGGTGGTGTTACCTGGACAAAAATTAAGTTTTTCTTTGTGATTTTGTGCCAAATTTTTGCAATGCGTTTTTGGATTACCATCAACAATGTGGACTTGTAACAATTACGGTAAGATATATCTTTTTTTAAATCCCTTAATTTACTAAATCTTCATTTAAAAACCTTCTGTTCTTTCGATCAAATCCGATTAAGTTTATCAATAATCTCGACACCATTCTTAATCCGATTTAACAAATTTAATCATCAACCAGCAAAATTAAATCCACTAACATTTAATTATCATAAAATAATCTCTTGAATTTAACCATTTCAATAAAATCGGTCACTAAAAAAGTTCAATAACAATGCAAAAATCGCAACAATTGAAACCTTGCACCCATTGAAGTGAACACAATTGCGTGCCGGAAAAAAAATCATGGCTCACATACAAAAAGGTCAAGAACGCGAGGAATAAAAATAGCATAAATTCAACAAAAAAAAAAAAAAAATCTCCACAAATTTTCCCCAACTTTCTTCATATTTAACATTCAAAATCGGATTTCAAATGGAACAAATTAACAATTAAATTAGATGAACTCGAGCACAACAACCAATTTCTTTTTCTTCAATTAAACCCAAATCCAATTACAAGAGTCAACTAGAAATAAATTTTCCTCTTCATTCCATCAAATCACAAAACTTGACACTTCCGAATTAATGATGGTTCATTGAAGAAAGTAAATCATCTCCGATTTTCAAACACTCTTCACATTTTGTTCAAAATCAGTGGAAAAAAAGAGAAATTTTTTGTTGTCATTTAATTTATGATTATTCAAAACGAAAAAAATATATGAAATTATCATATAAATATGCATCACTCAACGTCGAAAAATGAAAATGAAAATGCCTATTGAAACAATGACAGTAATAAGTACCTTATATATGTACAAATTTCAAGTCCAAATTTAAACAGTATTTCATTTCCTGTGTTGACAAAATTTTTTTATTTAAGTCGGTGTGGAACTTATGAATTTTAATGGGGAAAAGAACCACGACCTGCGTTAAACAATGGAGCATAACACGCATTTATTAATAATTTTTTATATTTTTCTTTGGGTGAGGAAAGTAATTCATATAATTTTATATGGTAATTAAATCAAAATAATGGTTTAACCATTCAAATAATGCGTTCAGCAAATTTTTGGGTGAAGAATAGAAATTGACGTCAACATATATTTGGGTATTGCACGGTTATCGATCAAGATCTGATATTCACAAATTTTAACCGTTTTTCCATAGAAATCTAATCGGTTTTCCTCTTGTGAATGTGTCCTCTTGTGTTTTTATCTTTTTGGAAAAAGTTTTAATTTTAGCAAACAACAATAAAACTGATCAGTTTAAAATTGGTAAAAAACCATTGAAACTAGAGCAATCTCCTCTATAACACGGTATTCTTATAACGCGTTTTCATATAACGCGATTCCCCCGTATAACGCGTGTTTTCCCCATATAACGCGGGAATTTTCCACCTCATATTTCTGTATGTTCGTATTTTATGTTAATAAAACGCACATATTTCGTTAATATACAGTTTTCTTTAAAACTCTATTTTAATCATCTCAATATATTTGATATATAATAATCAATATATTTAAATTTTGGAGACGAAAAAAACGTTTAATAACGTTGATTGCACAAGGACAAAATTTAATAAAAAATTGGGGATAATCTTTAGGTAAATTTGTACCTATTCGAAATAAAAAATTGGGTAATTTTATACTTGTACGTAATGTCCTCTAGTTTAACAATCAAAACAGATATTGAAGTGAATATTACTTTATTTGATAGAGTAGTAAATATACATTCTACAATATAAACAAAAGCTTTATTGGTGCAATGAAAAATACAATGGGAACCATATGATTTTTGCTCAACTTTTACTCATTTTTACGATTTTAAATTGGGTACTGTGGTAAGGCAGGTGCAGATTAAGAACAGATATTTTAAGCTCAACTTTGACCCCCATATAATTTTATCAAACATTGATATAATGCAATTTTCATATGGTAGCCATTTCATTTCTAATTGTACCAGTAAATTTTTATTTTATAATATAAAATGTACATTTACTACCTAATTAAATAAAGCAACAATAACTTCAATATCTATACAAGTATGAAACTGCCCAATAAAAAAAGTACGATGATTAAACTGTTCTAGTATCCCAAATACATCCTTATTTTTCTTTATTAAAATCAAAAATCATGCGGTACATCCCATTTGTTGATTTTGTATAGAATGACTTTCGCGTTATACGAGAATGTTCATATAATGTATTTTCTTATAACGCGAAACTAATCTATCATATTATCAATGAAATTTTTGTATGTAAAATTAAAATTTAGAAATGACAATCAAAACCTGAACTATTTTCATTTTTATAATAATTACACCAGGGGTGGACAAATCGTTGATCGTAGGAATTTTAAATAATTTTTAGATAAATTTCAAATCTTTTACTTGAAAATGAGTACTTAAAATCTATTAAATCTATTCTACAACGAATATTTCCGATTCCCAAAGTGCTTCTAATACTATTTTCTATTCATTTTCTCTTTAAATTTGTTTTTGTTTTTAATTGAACCCATTTTTCGAAGGCAATCACGTATAAATTGGATAAATCATTACTGATCAACAATATCAAGTTGCCCCCCCCCTGGGTTCCACTAATTCCAACAATCTAAGGAAGAAAAATTTTATACATTGATTTTAAAGTTCTTTAAAACTAAATTACCTACATCTAGTTGTGACAAAAACATTAATTTTTTTTATACTTTCTTATAATTTTTATACTTTCTTAAGTGTACTTATGATAGTTTTGCGTTCAATATGCAAGGAAATTGAGATTTTTTGGCTTTAATGAGATCATTTGAGCTTGAAATAAGATCCTTAAAGTTTTGAGTTCTTTAATACTAAAGTACTTCCATCTAGTTGTGATTTTTTAACAAAAATGTAGGAAATTCAAGACCAATTATTTAAAGGAACTATCTGAAATTTCATGAAAACTTTTCCTATATAGGTGAGTTGTATTACAGAATAAATTTTCTAACAGCCCTTTATTTCATCCCTTATTTACCTAGTAAAGTATTAAGCCATGGCATATAGAGTATTTCAGTACCTGGGAACTATAATTACTTAAGTCCAAATCACGAATTTATAGTTAAGATCATCTTTGCTCTAAAGCAATTCTAAATTTCATCTTAGATGATCTTAGCTCTAAAATTCGTGATTTGGACTTAAGTAATTATGGTTCCCAGGTATTGATATGCTCTATATGACATGGCTTAATATTTTGCTCGGTAAATAGGGGATGAAATAAAGGGCTGTTAGAAAATTTATTCTGCAATTCAACTCACCGATATAAGAAAAGTTTTCATGAAATTTTAGATAGTTCCATTAAATAGTTGGTCTTGCTTTTCCAAAAAAAATGAAGAAAAATAGAAAGAAAAAAATTTTTTGTCAAAAAATCACAACCACATGGAGGTACATTAGCTTTAGGGAGCTTAAAACTTTAAAGAACTTATCTCAAGTTCAAATAATCGCATTAAAGCCAAAATATCTCAATTTCTTTGCATATTGAAAGTCAAATTACCATAAGTGCATTTCAAATAGTAATTAAACTTTTTAGTGGTTCGTCCATTTTTTTTATATATACAGCAGAGCTTTTTTAATACAGATAACTTCCTTATAATTTTTTAAATCTAATGATTTATAAATCAAAAACCATTAGCCACTATAGCATAAAATTATTTGATATAAAAGAGCATTGGCGCACTGATGCAATTCATTGCACTAACGAATTCATTTCAATGCATTTAAAACTCTAATCTAAAATTTCAATAAAACCATTAAACCATTGACTACTAATTTACCATAAAATCCAAGACTATCCACTTAAATTTTTTATTTCAAACAAAAGCAAAAACCTTAATCTATTTTAGATTCCAAATCATGAATAATTTTTTACTAATTGTTGCAACAAAAACTCGACTAATTAATTCCAACAAAAAGCAGTAAATTAGAAAAAAGAAAATTTTCTAATAAGACAAGCAAGAAATTGGATAATTTTCACATCAAATAAAAACAGAAATTGAATTAAAACGCCATGAAAGTTATTAACATTTGTGGCTTTTTTCACTTGGATTCCAGCACTTTTTGATTGAGGAACTAATTTGTTATATAAGGAAACTTATAAATTTGATATATATATGTTTGAAACATTAACTGTCTTAGTATATTTCTAATGAGATTATTTTCCATTTGTTAAATGTAATTTGTAGGCTTTTCTCCAACAAATAAATTGCTGTAATTTGAGTTAAGTTCCAACATATGTTCGACGATAGTATGTAATAATGAACTAATATTTGACAAGCATTAACGCCTAAGTATATGAGAATGATTTGAAAGGTTTTAATTTACTTTTAATTGCACAAAAATAAAATATGTTCTCAATTGTTGATGAAAGGTAATTGAGACTCGTAAAACTAGTAATTAGATCGATAGATTTTTTGTTCCAAAAAAAATTATATTCCATATGGAATTTTTTTTTTCTAAAATATATCAAAAATGTTGTTGGGAATGACAAAAATAAAATCCTGTGAAAGTTTAAGCTCTTAATATTAATATTAAGCGGTGCCGCATCGCAAATTTCGATTTTCCATTGAAATAACATGGGAACAATATTCTCGTGCACTTTGAAATTTTCTAGCTCACGTCAAAGACAATATTTCGGAATGACCAAGGTTTATTCTTGTAGAAAATTGAACGATCTACAAAAAAGGTCTCTAACAAGTTTTTGATACATTTATTCCTTCAAAAGTTATTCGAAGTCAAAGTTGAACTAAAGAGAAATTTTAATATTTTTTTCAATTTTTTGACGCAACCATCAATTTTATGAGAAAATTTTATAGGACATTTTTTGTAGAGCACTTTTTTCCTATAACTTATCTTTATAAAATACTTTTTAATATTAAAAATATAATAATTCAGGGAATTTTCAGTTTAATGCAAATAACATAGGACTTGTGAAAAATATCAATGTGGCTGGTGGTTGAATGGAAGATTATCGGTGGTTTAAGGATCTAAATACTTTCAAATGCCATGTTTTTACCAATGTCTTATATTCTAGTTATACTTGAAGTTGTGGAAGAGAAGCTAAAGGCTTCATGGAAAAGAAAGAAAATGGATTGAAATCCTGGAATTATTAACAATAGTAATGGGTTACCTAAATTTAAAGAACCTCGCGACTTGGAGGTAATAAAAATGCAGTCAAGAAAACTTTGGTTTTCAATGGAGATTGAGGATTGGGATTGAGAAAAATAGGATTAAATCATTGGTCCAAGGATCAACAAAATTTAAGATGCCATCTTTCTACCACTGTCTATCATTGTAGCCAAGTAAAAGCAAAGGAATAAAGAGTGAAAGAAATTTTAGAATTATTAACAAAAGAAGTGGGTTATTTCGATTAAAAAAATTTTGCCAAGAAGAATTGGAGGTCCCGAAAATTCTGTTTAATAACAATGGTTTCCAATGGAGGAGAATATCGTTTCATTTTATTCTATTTTTTGTGGAAAAAGGGAATTAGGATAGGCTGAAACCTGTTCATGGTTGGAGGAGTCAATATCGATGGCTTCTGGGTTAAAAACCTTGCAGATGCCATTCCTTGTACCAATGTCTACCATTCTAATCATACTTCATATTGTGTTCGGGAAATAAGACTACAAAGGTTATAGAAAGAAATAATTCTGGAATTTTTTACACGATAACCTATCAGTATCTTCAAGCAGAATAGGAACCACTATTTAATAGAAACTAAAATTCCATTCGTATAATGATTGGATTGAAAATTTATAGTGGTTCCAACTCGTATAGATTAATTATATTTATAATTTTTAACAGTTTAACAGTTTAACACAGGATATTTTTACAGTTACGAAAAAATAATTTTTAATTCAGAATTATTTATTTTTTTGACAGAAAAAAAAAATTAATTAACAAATGCGCCAATGGGTGTACTGTTACGTCATACTCCCTATATTAAAACCGAAATATAAACACAACATTGGGCGGTTTTTATAAAAACAATAATGATTTACACAATTTGTCATATTTTCCACCAAAGAAAACATTTTTCTAACTTAATAATTACTCTATTTTTATATGGATTATATTTTCTATGGAATAAGGTGGAAAACATGGAAAAAATAGAAAAAGGATTATTTGATTTTTTTTCTGGAATTGTAACGGTGGTAGGCACTCAAAAGTTTGGTAATTTTACATTTACTCTCGATGGCTAAATTTTGAAACAAATTTTTAGCCAGTTTTACTCGAGAATCGATTCCTCCAATAAAAATTGGATCGAGAATCGATTATTGAGATTTTTGAATAAGAGACTTTATTCTTCGTACTATATCTACTAAACCAAGGCGATTGTAGCTCCCATTGTTGAATTTTTTTTTAAAGAAATAAGTAGCACTTCATAAAAGATTTGCTATAAGTAATAAAAAATGAGTGAAGACATTTTTTCCATTGAAACCTTCAATTAATTAATCTCATTCATAGATGAAACTAATGTTAGAGTGTCCAAATCAAAAACAATCTAAATTCGTTACGCCAAGATTCATACATTAATTAATTGCATTGTAATATATTCACTTTTTTTCAACTTTCTTTTTCATTTTCTTCACACATTTACCTCGCGAAATTCATTCAAACATTTCTAATAATCTCAAAAAAAAACCATTTAATTACCAGTTTTATTCGAATTATTTCCAAGTTAGAGGTCTTAAAAATTTCCCTTTGAAATTGGTCAACAAATGCATCCATTCGATTATGCAAGATGCAAAGAATATTCGTGAGGTGGCACATTGGAGATCGAATCTTTGTGTATAATATAACAGAGGTTTTATGACGTGATGGTGATGAAAACGAAAGTCTTTTGTACACATCATATGGGTAATGTGGCCATACTTCGATGGCAATTTTGAAAAATTTCGAATAATTATCGTATTTGTGTATATTATGGTGGCGACTGAATGTCGCATGTAACCTCATTATATCGACACGCCTCTGGTGTGTATACAAGAAAAAAAAAATGCTTCAAAACACAACTGTGCCAAATTTATTCAACAATAAAACAATTTTCTTAAGGTTGAACTCCAAAATCAAGTTTTATTAATTATCTTTTCAACTTATCGAAATTTAAAAGTGAAACCTCAATACGGTTTTTTTCTTCTTACTATGCCCTTAATCTATTAGTTTAATCACAACTAAATGCAATTGCACTATGAACATTAGACTGATCATTTTTTTTCTTAATTATATCGAAAATATTGTTGGCAATGACAAAAAAAATTCTGTGAAAGTTTAAGCTCTTAATATTAAGTATTAAGAAGTGCCCAAATAATAGGAATAAAAACTTAGTAAAAACATACAGAAAATGTGAAAGGAGACAGGAGGCTGCCTTTCCCGTGCTGTTTGACAGCCTGACCCTGGGAAACATCCATAAATATATCTATTTGGCTGCCTACTGAGATTCCTAGGTATAGGTAAGAAGAAAATCTGGCCATTTGGAACTAGAAACGAAAGCTATAGAACGTAAATTAGAGTGATTTGAGCTTTGAGAAAGTATTCCCAAGAAAAATTGAAAAAATAATATACAGAAAATGTAGAAGAAAAAAAGATTGCCTCTCCCGTGCTGTTTGCCAGCCTGAGCCTGGCTCAAAATCATCTCGGCTCCTTCGGGATCATGAAAAATGAACTGAGAAAGATTCATTAAGACTTATTGTAAAACATCTAAGAAAAAACATCCTGAATCATTATAATTGTGATATTTGAACCCCAAAATTGATAATATTGAGAAGACTGATTCAACAAAAATGATGAGTTTTTTTCTTAATTATATTTTTTCTTAATATTAATATTTAGAGGTGCCGCATCGCAAATTTCGATTTTCCATTTAAATAACATGGGAACAATATTCTCTTGCACTTTGGAATTTTATAGCTCACGTTGGTGACAATATTTCGGAATGACCACGGTATATTCTTGTAGGAAATTGCACGATCTACAAAAAAGGTCTCGGACAAGTTTTTGATATATTTATTCCTTCAAAATTTATTCGAGGTCAAAGTTGAAACCATCAATTTTATGAAAAAAATTTATGGGAAATTTTTTGTAGACCACTTTTTTTCTATAACTTATCTCTATAAAAGTTTTTGATATTTTTTACAGATTCTAAGTAATAAAAAAAATATGTTAAAAATATAATAATTCAGGGAATATTATTAATTTAAAACTATAAAATTACAAATATTTTCAGTTTAATGCAAATAACTTAAGACCTGTGAAAAATATCAAAAACTTTTATAGAAATAAGCTATAGAAAAAAAGTGCTCTACAAAAAATGTCCTATAAAGTTTTCTTATAAAATTGATGGTTGCGTCAAAAATTGAAAAAATATTAAAATTTCTCTTTAGTTCAACTTTGACCTCGAATAACTTTTGGAAGAATAAATATATCATAAACTTGTCCGAGACCTTTTTGTAGATCGTTCAATTTTCTACAAGAATATACCTTGGTCATTCCGAAATATTGTTACCACTGTGAGCTTTAAAAGTCCAAAGTGCAAAAGAATATTGTTCCCACGTTATTTAAATGGAAAATCGAAATTTGCGATGCGGCATTTCTTAATATAAAGAGCTTAAACTTTGAACAGTTATACTGTTTATACAATATATAAAATATATTGTGATCCAATTTATGTAGCATTAGATTCAAATAAAATGATGTTTTTTTTTTTTAATTATATCGAAAATATTGTTGGCAATAACAAAAGAAAAATCCTGGGAAAGTTTAAGCTTTTAATATTAATATTTAGAGGTGCCGCATCGCAAATTTCAATTTTCCATTTAAATAACATGGGAACAATATTCTCTTGCACTTTGGAATTTTATAGCTCACGTTGGTGACAATATTTCGGAATGACCAAGGTATATTCTTGTAGAAAATTGAACGATCTACAAAAAAGGTCTTGTACAAGTTTTTGATATATTAATTCCATCAAAAGTTATTCGAAGTCAAAGTTGAACTTAAGAGAAATTTTAATATTTTTTCAATTTTTTGACGCAACCATTAATTTTATGAGAAAATTTTATGGGACATTTTTTGTAGAGCACTTGTTTTTCTATAACTTAACTCTATAAAAGTTTTTGATATTTTTTACAGGTTCTAAATTCGTTGGTATTTATGGACAGTGTAAATTTTATTGTACTTTTTTTTGGACAATTGAGTACAAATCTTGGATTTTTTTTATAAAAACATTTCTGGCTTTTATTAAAAAAATTAGTCACAACAATGAATCGAATTCCAAGCGAAAATAATTTTCCAAACATCATTAAAATTTCATTTTTCCCAATCAAATTACATGTCGAATTTCTCAAAAGAATATCGTATAAACGTTTATCCGTTTAATCATTTACCATTTGGTAACAATTCTTCTGATTTAAAGTGCAAAATTAATTGTAAAAGTTCAATTGAATGTTGCAACATGATTCTGCAAAGTTTTCGTTATGTAATAACCACTTGGTTCATACTAACTGTACAAACAAGAAACCTTCACCAGATAAACATTCAGCTTGACTAAATAAAAAAAAAACAGGCCCGAAAGTGGAACTGTTATGGCATCGTCGACGTAATAACATGAATAATATCTGCAAGCAATGTCACAAACAAAAACGACATCATCACCACGGAAATCATTTGGTGCGATCGAAAAATTTCACCCATTCGACCAAGCCAATGAATTTCTCTTGTATATTAGCCGAGAGAAATTATTATGTAATACAACACCACTGCCTTCATATTGAGTACATTTAAAAGTTTAACGCATCTTCAATTTCCGTGATATCTCTTCGAGAAAAAACAAATCTTAAAACCAAAAAAAAAAAAAACCAACAACAATGTGGTCTTGTCTGGCAGATTAAATTGAGGACACTTCCATACTTTAATTTAAAATCGGAGAAAGTAATATTTAAAATCCAACTTATACTTTGTATCACATTACTCATTAAGCGAGAACAAAATAATCTATCAAATTTCAATCTACATCACCATTTCCCAAAATCTAAATTAAAATGAAGACGAAAGTCTTTAATTACCTTTTATGCAAATAAGAGATGATTTCATTTTTTATTCTTTGAAATTTTCACTTAATTTTTAAAAATTGACACAAAGAAAAAATCAATTATTTGCCTTTCGGAATAATGAAATTGAATAGAATAATACGTTATTGGTTGCACCTAAACAAATTAATTTTGCAACACTTTTTTTGATTCAATTTTTAAAAATTTAATTATCACATCAAATGTTAAGGTTTTCAATTTGGTCGGCGAGTTTGGGTAATTACAATATTACGACACAACAAATCGATCGATCAGTGCCGAGAAAATGAAAGTTTAAAAAAAAAAATGTTACGTGCTAGTAATTGTGTACATATAAGAAGTGTATGGTTAGACTTACGAAAAAAAAGATGAGTAAGAATTCATTAGAAAAACAAATTTTTACATGCTAAATTTTCGTAGTAAAACCATTTTTGTATTTTGTAAAATTTCAAAAGATATTGTAAGTTTTTGGTCAATTTAAGAAGAATCAAAGCTAAGAAGCAGTAGTGGAAAAGAAGAAAAGGGTAGCGAGATCACTGTAGAAAAGTTCCAGAATGTTAAACTAAGGA
This sequence comes from Sisyra terminalis, assembly GCA_958496175.1. NCBI lineage: Eukaryota > Metazoa > Arthropoda > Insecta > Neuroptera > Sisyridae > Sisyra > Sisyra terminalis. The sequence goes on along the minus strand of OY292277.1, from coordinate 6,704,696 downwards.
AAAAATTCCAATGGTCATGGACATGAAAAATTTTGCAGAAACTGAAGGTGGAGTCTTTAAAATTTATATTGACTCCAGCTCCTGGTAATATTTTATTTAGTACAGTACAAAGAATACTTTTTTTTAGAATTTTTATCTATTTTGCCAAAGATCAACGCAATAAAATTGGTTTCCGTTGGCAATGACTTAGAATCAAAAAGTAAACTTAAAAGTTATAACAATTTAGACCAGAATAGGAGCCGGAGTTGGAGCTAGCATCAAATATTGGCTCCGAAGTCGAAGTTTTGGTTTTTAAAAAAAAACTAGCCCACCTATTGTTCGACCTCTGCTTAAAGCCATCTAATTTACTTCCACCAAATTTGAGAATATTTAAGGTGAAAATAACCCACTTTAGAAACCCAGCATCATCAGTTACTGTTGAGACAATGGAAGCCTAAATTAGAGGTTGCAAAAGATCTTGGGATGTATCTGAACAAAAAATCAGACTTTGTCAAATAATGAAGTAAAAAGGTTCACCAAGGTAATCTGTGGATGATCACAACAATTAAATCGCATCTAATTCCATGAAAAGGTAGCAAGTGTTGAAGTGGGGACTTGAACTAGGTTGATTTTTTTTTTTTTTTTGAGGAAAAAGAGTGTTAGGAAATCCTGGAATTGGAATCTTGGGCTGGTGGTTAAACGAAAGATTTTAGATGGTTTAAGGATCAAAAAACTTTCGGACGTCATGTACCAATGTCTACCATGTACCATTTACCAATGCCTAATATTCTAGTCATACTTGAAGTTGTGGAAAGGACACTAAAGGAGAATTGGAAGTAACAAAAATTCTGCTATAAACATTAGTTTCCAACAGAAAATAATATCGCCCCTTCTTGTTCTATTTGTTTTGTTTTTTGGGGGAAAAAGGGAATTAGGAAAAGCTAGAACCTGTTGGTAGTTGGAGGAATGGTTATCGGTGGCTTCTAGGTTAAAAACCTTTCCGATGCCAATCTTTCTACCAATGATTACCATTTTAGGCATACTTGATGTTGTGGAAGGGATGTTGGAAGACTAAACAGGGGAAAAAAAGGAAAGAATTCTGGAATTTTTTACAAGAAAAATGGGAGACGGAACTTGATTAGAGTTACCAAGAAAAACAAAAGAACATCTAAAGAGTCAAAAAACAAAAAAAATCCTAATTAACATACACTGCCTCCTGGACCAGACAAAGGTTCAATATTTTCAAAAGTTTTTTTTTTTTTTTTGTTAATTTATAGTAACTTTTCTACTGTTACCAACCAAAACAAAAGAACATCTGAAGAGTGAAAAACAAAAACAAAAATCCCAATTGCACAATCACAACCTACTGGAATAGAAGAAAACTCAATATTTTCAATTTTCAGTAGTACTTCTTTTACTAAATTTTAGAAGCCTCTCATGTATAACTAGCAAAAGCAAAAAACAAAAACATTTGAAGAGTGAAAAACAAAAAATTATATTCCACAATCACAGCCTACTAGGCCAGAAAAAAGTTCAATATTTTCAATAGAACTTTTTTACTAATTGTTTCAAGCCTTCTAGTGTAACTAACAAAAACAAAACAAAATCTGACGAGTGAAAAACAAAAAACTAAAACAATTCAGAATTACAGCCTACAAGGTTAAAAAAAAAGCTCAATATTTTCGAAATTACTTCTTTTACTAACTTTTAGGAGCCTTTCTAGTGATATCAACGAAAACAAACAAAAAAACATCTGAATAGTGAAAAACCAAAAGAAAACACCTGAAGAGTGAAAAAACAAATAAAAATTCCTAAATCGTAATTAATCACAGCCTACTAAACCAGACAAAAGTTCAACATTTCCAAAAGCATTTCTTTAACTAATTGCTGGGAGCTTCTCTAGAGTTACCAACAAACAAAAAAACATTTGAAGAGTGAAAAACCAAAACAAAAAATCCCAATTCACAATCACAGCCTTCTAGGCCAAAAAAGTTCAATATTTTCAATAGTACTTCTTTTATTCATTTCTAGGAGCCAACAAAAACAAAAATCTGGAGAGTGAAAAACAAAAAAAAAATTCTAATTCACGATCATAGCCTACTAGGTCCGGCAAAAGTTCAATATTTTTATTACAACTATTTTCAGCAACTATTTTCAAAGCAAAAAATTCAATTGAAAATCACAGCCCACTAGACCAGACAAAAGTGCAATATTTTCTCCTGTTTCTGAGATAAATTTGGTTCCCAATGGGAACATTTCCGACCTAATACCCATCTTAGTTTGGACCACAATTTTCTTGCAAACTCTAAACTGTATCAAAAATTTCCAAAAAGACCAAAGTTTTAGATTTTTTCATGGCCAACTAAACCAACTTGGTTAAATTTCGAGTTCTTAGTTGCACATGGAAAATTTCATTCAAAAAAGTGCATAAGTTTTGAAACAGGTACCTATAATTTAATCTCCAATTATTTTAACATTTTCGATATACCTAAGTGGTTATTTTCCAAAACTAAACGGTTAATTTTACTAATGAATACCTAAGTCTTTAAATTTTTAAAGGTCAATAAATAACGATTAGATTCTTGGGGATCTTGAGGAAAATTAATAAATGTACCGCAGGGTTATTAGAGGAAAAACTTTAAATGTCTCAAAGCAATCACGATTTTTCATCGTTACTGAAACTCAATAGAAAATCGCAACAAATGGTAATTGTTATTGTTGGCATTACTTAATGATGCGCTCCTTTGTTGCTTTAATATAACGAAGATTTATTACTACCAGCTGGATTGTAACGTGAGTGGCTATAATGAAGTTGGTTGCAAAAATCTTGCCAGCGATTTAATTGAGATAATTGAAGGAAAGTTAATGACATAGTTTTTTTATTTCTTGTCCTATTGGCAATACTGTTGTAATGAAAATGAATTGAAATTATTGTAATTGCTTTACATTGATTTAATTTTGCTCGCAAAACATTAAAAATTACGAAACCATCTATTTTATTTAAGGCTAACTAAAATAATTTTTCTGTTATACTTCCAAATCCTCGGCAAAAACTTTTCACAACCATTAATACCATCACAAAGAAATTATTTCCCATTAACAATTTCTAAAGTTTTCAAAACAAAAACGTGACTTGATACAAAAAGAAATGCTCCAATAAGCGATCTAATCAATATCTCAATTAAATTGACATTCTCAGCAATTTTAAAGCCTTAACCACTTTCGATTTCCTTCCAATTACATATGGCACTTTAAGCTTCAAGTTCCTGAAAACTTTTCAACTAAAATATAAGAAAAACCAATCGCAATTAATCACTCAATAATTTCAACAAATTTTCATGTAATGACCCCAAAAAAAAAAAAAGAAAATCGCTCCAATTTCTAGGTTAAAATTCTCATCAAAACCACTGAGCGTAAACAACGATCAAACTCATATTTCCAATACAATAAATTAATTACCAAACTCAATTTCCCATTATTTTTTCGTTGAACAAAACCTAAAATTAATTACATCCAAAAAAAAAATGCCAACCTTTAGTTTCAGCATACAAGAATTTCCAGCATTGACCCAAGCATCCATATCTCCAGCTTTTCCAAAAAGATTCACATATAAACACTGATTAATATAAACACTACTTCAACAATTAACTCAGATAATTAATTAACTTTATTTTAATCTCAATACAGCCGAAAATCACACAAAAAAATTCCATAGGACGCGTCCAAAAAAAAAAAAAAAACACAATCGCTATAAACAATCCAACAAACTAGTAATAGTATGGCATTTAGCTTGGGACCGTCCTGACCAATCAGCTTGCAGCATTTTAGCAAAGCTTCCAACCATGCTAAATCTAACACAAATCAATAAATATTTGAATGTTTAATTATAAAAAAATTTTTGGAAACTTTCATTTGATTTTAATAAATGATTTTTTTATTAAATCAATTCAATAGGAAGTAATTAATAACTGACCAAATTGATTGAGTTATGATCTTTATTTGGTTAATGATACAATGAAAGTAATTTAAATATTGTTTTTAATAAATGCATTAGGAAATTTCTACTCAATCGATAGTGTAATCGATTTAAATCAATTATAAATTGATGAATCATTAATAAGTTGTGTAACTTTTAATCAATAACTTAATGAAATATATTCAACAAGTTTTTTTTTTTTGACAACTCACTAATAAACGTTTCCCTTTCGAATAATAGCAAAACAATTATAATTTTTCAATGGACATTTCTTTTCTAAAGGCATTTAAATGGTATTTAAAGTTATTAATCATTGCTTAATTCTTATTACAACAATGTTTCCATTAAGAAAAATGCATTGAATTGAGATAATATTGGTGATTTAGTTCGACAAAAATTCATTGACATATGTGTAACAATTAGCAAAATTGTTATAAAACTCCAATACTTTTCAAACACTCTAACAATTGATTGATTTCCAAAATTCGATCGATATTTTTTATTCCTTTGAACTCTTAAAGTATTAAAAAAACTTCAACAAAGTATATAATTTTAATTGTAGTTTATAGTAAAGACCAGAAGTTCCCAAGCTTTTTCGGTTTCCAACGTCTTTAAGTGGTTACATGGGTTTCACGGCTTCAAAAAATCGATTTTTTTATTGCCTTATTAATTTCTATAACATTTCTAGAATATTGTTCTAAATTTTCAAGTTGATTCAAGTAATAGTTTCAAAAATGCAGCCTGCAGTTTTGTGCAGATGGTTTTTTTAGAAACTGTGTTTTCAAAGTTGGTTGGCAACATTTCTCGAAAACTACTCAACCGATTTTGATGAAATTTTACAAAAGTCTTCGAGATATATTTCATAAGGACTTGACTGACGGATTTTTTAATTTCAACAGTAAAAAATAAAGCATCCACTGAAATTTGGATTTTTTTATAAAAAAAAAATTACCAAAAATCTAATTTTTATTATTTTTTTTCTTCTTCATCCAAGTTCAAGTTTATGGTCTTAACTAAAACACGTATTTTTTTTCCCTCAAAATAATTCAATCATGAATTCTGCTATTACTATGGACATATCTTTTTCCGAAGGGCCACCGGAAATGACGTTGCAATGGCAAAGTTTTAAATATTTTTCAACGAAAATTTCAGAAAATCTTCATCAAATTTAAATGTTTTAAGACCATAAAAAATTCTAATAAAATATTTTATTTTAATGAAAAAAAATTGTTGAAAAAATTGGCCGTTTTTTCCCTGATTAAACCCATGTAACCCCTTAATACCTTCAACAAGGTTAAGAACCACTGGGTTGGAGTATTTGAAAAACAACTCAAAAATGAAAAATCTCCGATTTCAAAAAAGAATTTCTATAAAATTAGTCAACAAAAATAAGCACAACTTTGAAATACGAGACTTTTCTTCACTAAAGATTTTGAGAACCTCTGGAAGTGAACTTCGGAGTTGGACTTCTAAAAAAGTACAACAAAGACAAGAGCTATTACATTCATTTCTACAAAAAAGAACTACGCAAAGCTTTAAATTTATGAAATTCCATCCTTTTTCTAAAATCATTGTTGGTATATATAACTTACTTATATGAAAGGGGGGGGAAACAAGCCAAACAAGAAAAAACTCTAAAAATATTTCAGAGAAATCATTTTTAAAGACAAAACGACAATAAAAATTGAACTATTTTTAAGAAAGTTGTCGCCATATTGGCAAACGTTACGTATTCCGATTGTCATGCAATCCCTAAGTGATATCATCTAAAAATATTAGAATGAATAGGGTTAATAATTTTAACAACTAAAAGCAACTTATAAAACAATAGTTCCAGTAACTTCTGGTCAAATAAAAGGATAGATTCACCAAAAAACTAAAGACTTTCTCTTTTTAATTCTGTTATTTTCATAGAGTTTTTCAGAGTAAAAATAAATCAAAAATTAAAATTTATGAAATTCTACCCTTCTTCTAAAACTCTTTGTTTTGTCTATATATATTACTTACTTATATGAAGGGAGAAGGGTAAATAACAAACCAAACAAGAAAAAACTCTAAAAATATTCCAGGGAAATCATTTTCAAAGACAAAACGAAAATAAAAATTGGACTAATGTTACGAAAGTTGTTGTCATATTGGCAAATGTTACGTAATCCGATTGCCATGCAATCCCGAAGTGATATCATCTAAAAATATTAGAATGAATAGGGTTAATATTTTTAGCAACTAATAACAACTTTTAAAATACTAATTCCAGTAACTTTTGGTCAAATACAACGATAGATTCGCCAAGAAACTAAAGATTTTCTTTTTTTCAAATTAGTTATTTTTCGAAAATAAATTACCATAGATAATTATAATTAGATAAAATATAAAATAATTAGATAAGAATTAGATAAATTAGACTTTTTCGGGCTTAAAAAATAATAATTTTTTTGCTGAATAATTTTTATTTGATTTTTATACGACATTTCATCGCCTTTTGGAACTGTATCAAGCATTAGATCATTAAAAGATAAAATATAGATCATTAAAAGAATCACTAAGGATTCTTAAGGTCAAGAGAGCCCCAGGTCTTATTATTCTTCATGGATCCCTATTCTATCTATTTGAAATCCAATAGCTAAATGCAAACCTTTACGATTGACGAATTTTTCGACTATTTCTGTTCCAGAATTTCCCCCCGCCCGCCCGTCCCAAATTTCTTGTGTCTACATTCATTTAAAGTCCTGTATTCCAATGTGTGGACCAATTTAATTCTTTGCCTAACTAAATTCGTATATTGAATCACCCACAAGTACCCCAATTATAAACAGGTGGTTCTTCAGTCGGCAGAGGCCAATTATTAAACATTTTACTTCTCTAATTTGTTTTTCTATGAGACTTTGATAAATTCAGGAATAGTTTTGCCATCATCCTTTAACTGAGTTTTTGCCCGATGATGTTGGTCCATATTGAGCCATGATCTTCAATCCAATCAATCCAAAACAATACACTATGGTAAATCAAAGCACAGAATAAATCACGGTTAGGTATACAGTGGCATCTGCCAGTGGTATGGATATTTCATAAACACATATTTAATTATTTTACTATAAAAATTCTAATAAACTAAAAAAAATTACTCGAATCCCTGGAATTTACATGAAATGTTTCACCAATGAAACCTTGGAAAAAAGGGAATCTTTTCAATGGATAAATAAATACTCTAAAATCTAAATAAGTCGTCAAAAGTTTCCTTACACTCCTAAACTAATTTGGAACTGACCTGCTATTTTGGTAGTCACTAATTTTACCACCACTGTTGAGGTGAACCTCTTATTCTGAGAAAAATGCCAATCAAAAGAAAAACTTTTCCTACTCTTACCTCAAACGGTAATTCTTTCCATGAAAAACGAATCCAAAAAAAAATTCTCTAACTAAAATTTTACATTAAAATATTTGTATCACTCTTCCATTCATTCATTAAATATCTCAACAAAACTTTTACAAAAAGAAAAAAAAATCCCAAACAATTACCAAAATTGGCACCTGACTAATTACCCACAATTGTATTTCCTATGTGAAAGAGAAAAAGTAAAAAAAAATGATCATGCAAAAAAGTCCAAACATAACGAATTTATTGTAAAAATTATTCATCAAAAAAAAAATCAGTGATACATATAATTATTGTGAATCACATAGAAAAATCAAAAAGCATAACAATCGCTTTCACTTTTGGCACCAACAATCATCAAATCAATAAATATATCTTCGTGGTTTTTTGCAATTTTTTCGAACCACCTACATTAAAATCAATGTCAGGAAGAAACGGGAAATATCACTCATTACTGCAATGATTTAATCGGGAGAGGAGGGGGGAGAAACACTTCAAAGGTAATTACTGGTATCAACTACTAATTACCAACAGTTACCTTTTAAATTTCTCTATTATTTTTTTTTTTGGAATTCCTCATAAAAAAACATTCCTTTCCATTTCTAAAAAACCAAAAAAAAAATTGCAGTTAATTCACGGGTAGCTACACGGGTGTCAACCCTTGTATAAAGAATCAACTCTATTTACTGTATGATTTTATCTCGACCCGTTTCACAGAATTAAAATTTTCATCACCAAAACCAATAGATCTTCAAAACCATTTCCCAATCTTGGATTTTACTCCAACCAAAAAAAAAAATATGATAAATCATAGCCGAACAAAACCATTAATTCTACTCTCGAACCAAATCTACATAGATATAACATTCTTCGACAATAACAATAATTCAAACCAAAAAATTGATTGTTTTCCGTCAACAAAACTCTATGTAAACAATAAATTAGAAAATAATCCACAACACATATGTTGGTCTCGATAACAATTCAATCGATCTTTTCCATTTCTCCAGGCACAAATAACAGAACAAAAAAAAAATGTATCAAATATAAGTGTAGGTTAATCAATTCTCTATTCTCTTCCGCACAATTTCCCCTGACTTTCATTTTCATTATTCGTGATTTTGTTTGAAACAAATAAAATACAACGTCTAATTGTCCTTTAGATCAAAAACTAAAGACTTCAAATAAAATAAAAAAATCAGTACTAAGAGAAAGCAATTTGTGGTTCGAAATATGAATTACTTTGTACAATTGAATATTTTACTCAATATTTCATCTGATAGTTGCATGAATTTGACTTATAATATATTTTTGAAAGTTTTATGGAAATCAATTGATCATGAATCAAATTGCAAACGACGAAAATTCGAAAGTGACTTTTTTTAAACTAAAATTTTGGTCAAATCCTTAAAAAACATAAGCCCCAAGCCAAATTAAAAATTAAGTATCTTCCTTTTTAATTGAAACTACCTTTCTATTAGCATTAAGAGGTAATAGAAGTGGGTTGACAAGTATTAAAAGCGACATCTATTAATCAATATCAGAAGCAAAATTTATAAGCTATTGAACTGAAAAATATGTCAATATATCAATCCATTTAAAGTGGAAAAATCTTAGTTTTGGAAGATTTATCATCAACAGAAATTCATACCAAAGAGGTGGAAATATTAAAAGGATTTCCTCTTGTAATTCCAACTGTAGATCTTTGAATTTAAGAATAAAGAATAAAGATAAACCACGTCCAGAAAGTGCCCCAAAAATCACGCCAAAAATCATTCAGCAAACCTATGATACGACTTGTAAAGATCAAAACTCAACGTTTATTTTGAAAGTGGCGTAAGTCCATTTACAAGGACGGTCTATATGGTGATTCTTCTTCTTTTAACTAAAACAAAATATGTTAATTATTTAACGGCCAAGTTTTCAGAAATTACTGATTTCATTTATTTAACAATAACGCCAATTATTTCCTCCTACTTAGTATCTTATGTTCCTATGGTTAAAAATGATAACACTATAGGGATTGTGTATACAATATATAGGATATATTGCGGTCCAATTTATGTAGTATACACAGTACAATTGTTCAAAGTCAGCGAAAAAATCTTATTTTGACTGTAGCGATTGTTCTTGAGATGGACTTAACTCACTTTCAAAATAAACGGTGCAAATATTGCTCAGCGCACAACTGGCATTTTACAATGCGCTCTTATGCTTCAAAAAGTTGAGGACCTCTGAAGAAAAATCAGCGAATACATAGAAATTGAAATAGATCTAATTTTGTGGTATAAACTTCTGCTTTTTTTTTCCAATTTTATAACTCTAAGTAAGGAAGAAACACTCCGTAAATTTACTCAAATAATTTACTTAATACTACTTGGTAACCACATTTGAAGCTTGCTTGGCAATCAAAATACGTATCTGGGCAATACTTCAGTAATTCATTTAGTGGAACTTAGTTTAAATTAAGTTGATAATTTACTTTTGAAAACTACATTAAATTTTTCGCCTCGGAAAACATTTTTATACCCTGTAAAAGTACTCTATTTTTTTTAATAGAATAAATATAATGGCATATAATGGAAATTTTGACAAGATTAGCGCCGCTAGTATGGCCACCACTGGAAAACTAAAAACAATAAAACTAAAATAATGATAAATTTGAACTACCAACATGTTGGGGTGATAGCACACAATTATTTGTCCGACAAAGACAGGGTACAAAAATGTATATAATTTCATGTAATAATGATTAAGTCCCGAATTTGAATTAACTGACTGTTGTCATTTCAATTTCACTAAGTTTTGTCATTTGACAGTTGTATCAGTGTTGGCTATGAGTGCTTCACGGGTAGTTACTAGTGTTTTCTATTAGCCAATGTTATGAAAACCAATGTATTAAATTACATAGATGTCCAAGATAATGTTTTTCTTTACATATGATAAAAGAACGGTTCCCTCTTATGATTTGGCGTTAAATTACTGACTTTTCTGACGTTTTTTTTTTTAAATGGTCGAGCAACCATTTCATTTATTTTTGGACCACTTTATTTGGACTGACCCCATGAAAAATGCTGATAACTGATCGAAATTTGGCCAATATGAAAGTAAGGAAAGTTCCAAATTTAAAAATTGATTTTTCCTTGAAAATAAATTCTCTTTTAAGTATAAACTTTTTACTTTGTATCTTCTCCTTTAGATTACCAACAATAGGAAAAAAAACGGACATTGAATATTGATATTTATAATTGGACATGAAATTGAATATGAAAATGGATATAAAAAAATGGAAATGAAATTGAAAGGAAAGTATTGTAGAAATGGAGATCATATCTCTCATAATATTTATTATATGCATATTAAAATAGAAACGGTGTCGAATTTCAGATTATTCAAATGTAATATTGCATAGCATAGTCTTCGGTTAAAGATTATGGAAATGTTTGAATAATTTTTAATTGTAATCATGAGAGAAAAAAAAACACCGTTTCTTCCTCCTCATATTAAAGTGGTTAATACTTGCATGTAATTACTCATTAAGTAATTATCTCAAGTGTTGTGTAAATTTACCATGGCAACGAAGAAGATTGCAATCAAAGTTGGTTTGTATTCGAAGATAATCTCGTACTGAAGACATTTCTTTTTAATTAAAACATTTGATGTTGTATGGTAAAAGTTTTGGGAAACGTTTTTCCGCAATCTGCTCTTTTTTTACCCATTGTTGTAATGTAAACGCGTGAAATTAATTTCATCCCAGTGTGGTACAGATAATTAAATGAAAATTATAGATGTGTCTGAGGAAATGTGAGATTTTTTTTACAAAGAATTTGGATTTTTTTCGACATAAAATCGAAAATTATTGTGCAAAACTATCGTGTTTCTCGACAACATTTAAAACTTTTGATCTTATCGAAATGAGGAAAATATTGTCCTTCTGAAAATAGGAATTCGTTACGTCCTAAACCGAAAAGTTATCAAAATTTTGAAGTATGAATTTTCCCATTTTCTTTTGGCCAATCGATGGGAATTCGTTTATTGAGAATTGTCAAGGAATCCGTTTTGTTTGTGATCCAATAGTTAAGTAATAATTAGTTAACCAGGAAAAATTAGTTGTTTTGTCATTGATATAGACAGATGTTAAGAAATTTGAGCTTTTAGCGACTGAAAAAACCGAAATTTCCGGAAAATTTAGAAAAATATGGTTCAATAATACAACAGTTAGAAGTCTCAGACTTCAAATTTTGTTTTTGAATACAACTAGTACCTAATTGTTAGTAAAAAAAGTTTTAACGCGTAGACTCTTTCCCTTCCTTCACAATCTTTCCGTGAAAATTGGAGTTTTTACAAATGAGAGCTAAAACTTTAGGCTGAAATTTCACCCCTTAGAATTACATTTAGGTAAAAACATCTTATTACAACCTTATAGCTTATATTTTTATGAACCTACTGCTTTTAGTTTCATTTTGATAGGACAAATAGGGCCTGAGAAAATCAAGTTTCCACAAACCCTTAAAAGTACGAAAATGTCTGCGCCTAGTAAAACTAATATGGCCACCACTGGAAAACTAAAAACAATAAAATTAAAATAATGATGAATTTGAACTATCAACATGTTGGGGTGACCGCAAAAAAAAAATCAGAATTAAAAAAAATAATCAAGCGACCAGTGCTGGACCCCATGCAATTCTGTATGCAATTTTTGTAGGCTCTACGATTGCTTTTTGGCCCTTAAAAACAACCTTTTCGGTCTAAGAAATTTTAGTTTTAAATTTTCAATAATTGAGCCAAAATCGGTCAGGCAAATCCTGATTATTTTGCATTGTTGTAAATTATAATATAAGAAGACAATTTAGGTTGTTTCAGATCGGTTTTTTTACTTAATATTTTTAATATTCATTTAGCTACGTTTCGTTACGTATGGTAACTTCATCAGACTTCTTGATTCACAAAAAATATAAAATTTTCAATTTAAATTCAATAAATAAAAAAAAAATCTTAAAAGCTGAGATCTGAATTTTATCATCTATTATGGTAAATTACCATCATCAATCCAGAAATTATAGTTTATTTTAGCCTCAATACAACATCGTAAAACTCATTTCCCTTAGTAAAAAATCCGTTTAAAACCCAACAAACTTGCATTCCAATGAAAGTAATTTCATTTTTTTTTTCTTTCCGAGTTCTACTATTATAGTATACGGCTGAATGATTTGAAGTGCGCTATAATTAATGGGAAGATTGATTTTTCGCATTGAACTTGATTTTATTGAGAAATTTTCGGTATGCTTGAATGCTTGCCATGGCAATTTCATGGTTGTTGCTTTTTTATTTTTTTTTCTTACAATTTTCATGTACTATCATCGCTTGGTATGTCTATAATTCGCGTGTAGATAGAATGGGGAAATAATTTCCATTTGGGGTTTCCCTTTATGACAAGTGTTATGTACTGTCGCCCTGTTGCACTTGCACATGTTTGATTATTGCATGTAGAATTAGAAAGATGCAAAATTGAATTGAAATATATGTACCTACGATATGTTGGTACACTTGTGCATTGACTTAAAACCGTTTGACTTCTATTCTCCGATAGTCTATCATTTGTAAAATGTGAAATTATATAGACATATATAATTTTTTCTCTATTGATTTTATATTTGTTATATATGGTGGATACAATGCAATTGAGTGCAGTGCAATTGGAGGAATTGGATGTGAAATTTACGTGGAATTAGGTGCAGTCACGTTTCTGATAGTCAATTAAAATGAGTTCGTTATCTTTAAGACATATATATATAAAATTTATTGTAGAAATAGTTAGTTGGATTTTTTAATCAGTTTCTGATTGGGAAATTTTCTATAATGAACTCAAATCATTAACTATCCAATATTAGAATCATATTTTTGAGAGATTTCAATGCCAGCATGTCGTGCGGGTTTTCTTAGTGGACTACTTTTGTTTTATTAATGAAGATAGAAAATTATTTGAAAAAAAAATTTTGGGAAAAAGAAATTTAATTTTTTAAGGATTTTAGAGATCAATTAGAGAAAAAAAAAGTTTCCTTAAAGTTCACTCAAACTTTTAATAATCCAACGCAAAAATCTTACCAAAAACGACAAAACGAAAACAATGAAACCAAAAGAGATAACAGACCTGAAATCAAAGAAAAAAAATCAAACATTAATCTTAAAAAAATACAAATATTTAAGGGGTTGTATACAGTTAGAAGGCCGAAAAATAGCGAATTTTCCAGAATTTTTTCAGAGAAAACTTTTAAATTAATTGATCTAAAAATTTGTACACATATTATGGTATTTTTTAACTGTATTTTAAGACTTAGTTAGTACTAGTAAAAATATTTATTTGGAAAGGAGCTACAACTGATTTCCGGGAGCTCCTCTCAAAAAAGACGTTTTACGGTGACCACTACATCTCTGAACTGGATCCTCTGAATTTAAAAAACCAAACAGATTTCGTTAAAGTAATGTTAAATCTAGTAATTAATCGAAGGAATAAGCAAAATAATTTTTTTTGACCAAATGGCGGTTTTTCAAACAAAAAAAAAATCGATTTTTGATCAAAATTTTGGCCTTAAATTGTTTATAAAAAAAAAATATCTATCGGTGAGAAAAAATCTTCGATTAATTACTAAAAAATATATTTAAGAAGCTCGTGTTAAAATTTGAGACTAATCGGTTTAGCCGTTTTGGAGTAATGTTGGTCACCGACTTTGAAAACACCATTTTGAGAAAAACGCGTTTAAAGTTTGAAAAGCACTTTACATAGGATAAATTTTTTTTTAAAAATTTGCGTGTAGCTTCGAAAATATTCACCGGAACAATATGAAATTTTCTGTATGTATTCTTAAATGTATGTACATTAAGAAAAAAAAAAGAAAAAAAATCGATTTTTTGAAAATTCTAACTGTATATAACCCCTTAAAGCAACTACTAATGAAATATCTTCCCAAAGAGTATAGGCCGGTTTGTATGGTAAAAGTGCCCCCGCGGCTTTTTCGATTCAAAGTCAGAGGATTGTTTTGATAGTAGATAAAAAAAATTTAGCCAAATTTTCAGCTTTTTATCGCAAGCGGTTTTCGAGTATTTCGAAAAAAAACATTTTTCGATTTTAATTTTTTTTTTAGGGTAAAAATTAAAATTAATGACTCACGATTTTTTTTCTCATTCTTTGAAGTAAAAGGCATGAAAATTTTTTTTTTTTTTTTCAGAAGGAATGTCGATTTTTAAGGACCAAAATAAATTTCAAATTAATTTTTTGAGTGCGTTTTTGAAAAGTGTCCACCGCCAAATTTTCTCAAAAAACGTCTTTAGTACTCCTCTATAGTCAGTAATTTTTTCAAATTTTTTGATTTGGTGGAACATTATGAAAAAAATAAAAACTGATTTTTTCCTACATCTCATGCTAAAGCACACTTATTCATTTTTTTGGGTAAAGTAATATGAAGACAATTATTTTTCAACTCAAAATATACATAAATTTCATTAAACAATTTAGAAAACGAAGAAATTGTCATTAAAAATTATTTTTTAAATAAATAAATAGTTTTAGAATAATGATAATCAAGCAAACATTATAGAATACAACATTGTTTCCTAACCTGTGGTCCGCGGACCCCTGGGGGTCCACGGTCCCATTTGAAAAAGTTTGTTTTTTAATTTAATGAAGGAATACTAAAATATAATATTGTCCGAAAATTGCACCTTTTGTTCACTCAGAGGTCCTTGGCATTATGCTTGATTTTCTTGGGGGTCCGCGGCTGAAAAAGGTTAGGAACCGCTGGAATACAAGAATATAAGTTCCACATTTCCCTTTTCTTTAACGCAGGACTACACAGCCGTCTTAGTCGAATTATTAAAGATGTACAATTATTAGAGCTAATAAAAATATATTTTTATGTATTTCAAAGAATTATTGCATAAAAAATAATTTTTAATGACAATTTCTTCGTTTTCTAAATTGTTTAATGAAATTTATGTATATTTTGAGTTGAAAAATAATTGTCTTCATATTACTTTACCCAAAAAAATGAATAAGTGTGCTTTAGCATGAGATGTAGGAAAAAATCAGTTTTTATTTTTTTCATAATGTTCCACCAAATCAAAAAATTTGAAAAAATTACTGACTATAGAGGAGTACTAAAGACGTTTTTTGAGAAAATTTGGCGGTGGACACTTTTCAAAAACGCACTCAAAAAATTAATTTGAAATTTATTTTGGTCCTTAAAAATCGACATTACATCTGAAAATAATAGAAAAAATATTTTTTCGTGCCTTTTACTCCTAAGAATGAAAAAAAAAATCATAGGTGTTTAATTTTAAATTTTACTACTAAAAAAAATATAAAATCGAAAAATGTTTTTTTTTTCGAAATCCTACTCGAAAACCACTTGTGATAAAGAGCTGAAAATTTGGTTAATTTTTTTTTGTTTACTATCAAAACGATCCACTGACTTTGAATCGAAAAAGCCGTGGGGCACTTTTACCATATAAACTGGCCTATACCCTTTGATATCCAAAGATTTATCTCTCCAAATTACCCTAAATCCAACCAAAAAAACCCCTTTAAAATGAATAACTATGACTTGGGTTTCCGGCCTATCTACTCATTCATATCTCCAACATCTGCATATAAAAGTGGCCGAAAAAAAAAGAGTACAACTATTGATTAAATTTACACCAAAACAAATGGTATTCTTCTCATTAAACTCTTCAATTGAACAATTAATTACCTAACATTTAATTAAAACAATTAAAAAAAAATAATTAACACTTACATTGTTTAAACAATTAAAACTTTTACTTCTTTTCAATAAAAAAACTTTTTCTTTTTTCTTCCAGAAAATCAATCACCACCAATCAACGTTTGGTCCTCCACCGAAATTCAACTATGATTTTTCCACATTCCACCATAGTAAAAGTTCAACAAAAAACCCCAAACTCAACGATTCGATTCCTAAATCCACGTCCACCCGACCCATACCCAAATTTGCAACAATGGTCTTTGAAATCATTCTAATATCGAGCGCTATCAAAACCATAGGACTGGTTGGCTCGTCTTTATGGGTGATTCCATTAATTTTGGCCGGAATGGCATACTATCGCTACGATAAACTGGACCCGGAATCAAAACCAATCGATCGATATCAATTGTATTCGGAGTACGATTTTATTGTTGTGGGCGGCGGTTCTGCCGGAGCTGTTGTGGCCAATCGACTCAGTGAAATTCCCAAATGGAACATTTTACTTTTGGAAGCCGGACCTGACGAAAATGAAATCAGTGACGTGCCATCTTTGGCCGCTTATTTGCAACTTAGTAAGTTGGATTGGCAATATAAAACCGAACCGACAGGCAAAGCCTGTCTTGGTATGAAAAATCAACGATGTAATTGGCCCAGAGGTAAAGTTCTTGGAGGTTCCAGTGTCCTCAACTATATGCTATATGTACGGGGTAACCGCAATGATTATGACTATTGGGAAAGCCTTGGAAATCCGGGCTGGAGTTTCGACGACGTTTTACCCTACTTCCTCAAATCTGAAGACAATCGCAATCCATATCTCGCCAAAACGCCATACCACGCAACCGGAGGTCTTCTCACCGTGCAAGAATCCCCCTGGAAAACACCCCTAAGTGTTGCCTTCGTCGAAGCCGGTACGGAATTTGGCTACGAAAATCGTGACATCAACGGGGCCATTCAAACCGGATTCATGATTGCCCAGGGTACTATTCGACGTGGAAGTCGATGTAGCACGGCTAAAGCTTTCATCCGACCGGCTCGACTACGAAAAAACCTGCACCTTTCACTCAACTCGCACGTCACGCGCATCCTCATCAACCCTTTTACAATGAAAGCCTATGGCGTCGAATTTATCCGCAACGGAAAATGGCAAAAAATAATGGCGAGAAAAGAGGTGATCCTATCCGGAGGTGCTTTAAACACACCTCAACTACTAATGCTTTCGGGAATCGGACCAAAAGAACACCTATCCAAATTGAGAATCCCTGTTTTGAAAGATCTTCGAGTCGGTGATAACTTACAAGACCATGTCGGTGCTACAGGAATCACTTTTTTAACCAGCAAACCCGTTTCGATCGTTCAAAATCGATTTAAACCGGCAGCAATCACCTGGGAATATGTTCTTCGACGTAAAGGTCCCATGACCACCTTAGGAGGGGTGGAAGGTTTAGCTTTTGTTAACACCCCCTACGCTAATTTAAGTGTAGACTGGCCTGATATTCAATTTCATATGGCACCGGCCAGCATTAATTCCGATGGTGGCGCCAAAGTACGATCCATCTTAGGACTAACCGATGAAGTATACAACACCGTCTTTCGTCCGATCTCCAATAAAGACTCATGGACCATAATGCCTCTATTACTACGTCCACGTTCCCGAGGCTGGATCCGTCTACGATCATCCAATCCTTTCCACTATCCCATAATAAATCCCAAATACTTCAGTGATCCCTATGATCTACAAGTGTTACGAGAAGGCGTCAAAATTGGGCTCCGCATAAGTCGGGCACGGGTTTTCCGTCAATTTGGAAGTCGATTGCACACGATACCTCTTCCAAATTGCCGCCATGTACCATTTGGTTCTGACGACTACTGGGAATGCCATATTCGGACAATGACAATGACCATATACCATCCGGTGGGTACCGCGAAAATGGGTCCCAGCTGGGACCCAACAGCAGTGGTTGATCCACGTTTGCGCGTCTACGGAGTGGAAGGATTACGCGTGATTGATGCCAGTATTATGCCAACAATTAGCAGTGGTAATACCAACGCCCCGGTTATCATGATCGGGGAAAAGGGAGCCGATTTAGTGAAAGAAGACTGGTTAAACACCTACAGTTACACCTACAGATAACATCGAAAAAAAATCGCAACAATAGCAATTTTAAAAAACGTCTAGTCCTAAGTCCTAATAAGCTTTTAATTGTTCATAAAAACCATTTGAATTTTTAAGTCATTATTTATATCATTTTATTTTCTTTTATAAATTTTCTAGAAACATGAATTTTATGTAAATACTTTTAAATGTACATAACGTGTATAAAAAATTGAGTAGAAAAGTGCCATAATGCACTATAAGTAAAAAAATAAACAAATAAAGTTAATGAATTGGAACCTAAATTTTAATAACCATAAAAATATGGTCAAAAACTTTCCTGTTCTTAAATGCAATTTCTATTTATTGGTACCAGCCGATATCTAACGTAAATATTTGAGAAAGCTTTAAAAACTAACGAGGAAGATTGCTTGGCAATCGAAATACGTATCTGGGCAATACGTCACGAATATTTTTGTTTTTGTTTGAAATTCTTATGAAAGAAAAATTGAGGAAAATAAAAAACTTTATAAAAGTTTTGATTGTTTTTTGGGAGTAATTGTTGCCTAAAGCTCCTTCTGGTTTCAATTTTCTCTACGAAAAAGTTAATACCTTATCTTAGAACAAATTTCTTCTGGGGAAATCTAAACGAATAATACACACCTGTTCCTTAGATCCATTGAAATACAAATGATTGGAGTATATAACAATTCTTTTTTATAATCATAAGATTATTTTAGATCTGGATCTATTTTATCCCTGTGGGATAAAATTTTCAAAAAAAAGTTCCATCATATTTGTTCCCGATTATTGTGAACTCTATTCCTAACATTGCCATTTTGGGACAATACAGCAATAACAGCAATATGTTAGCTTTTTAAAGATTACGATAGATCATACACAAATTAAAATATTTCAAATTTAATATTTATAATTTAAAATTAAATATATTTCCCATATATTGAGAAAGAAATGACAATTCTTTTTATAATCTTAAGGTCATTCCAGGTTTGAATCTATTTAAATCTAACATCCTATTTAATCTCTCTGGATTAAAATTTTCAAAAAATGCTTCAATGATGTTTGATCCTCTGACAAATTATCCCTAGACAAAATATCCTTAGGTCACCAAAATATCCTTGGTGACCACTGAGGAAGATTTCTTGGCAATCAAAATACGTATCTGGGCAATACATCACAAATATTTTTGTTTGAACTTCTGTTCAAATTTATGTTTATGGTATGATTTTTATATATTATTATATCAGATTATACTACATAAATTGGACCGCAATATATTTTATATATTGTATACACAGTCTAACTGTGGAGCCAGTGAAAAAATCTTATTTTGATAAAGAAATTAACTTTAGAGTCCCTAACATCCTCCATAAGTCGGTACCAATCGAAAGTGCAACAATCAACAAAAAATATCAATTATTTAGCAATATTCAATTCAATTATACAATTATCCTTCGGAAACTTTGGCAGAAATTCAACTGGTGTTTCACCTACTAATGACAAAAAATTTTACGGAAAAAAAAATCTGATAAACCATACAAGATAACTGAAAAAGCTCATCAGAATATAGCAGCTTTGGATCTTTTTTTATCGCAGAAAATAATTAAATTAGTTTTTGGAATTTCAGTTATATTTTCAAGTTTATAATACATATGAGGAATGTTATTTTTTTAATATAAACTTTAATTTAGTTTTTGTTAATTTTTTTAATATTTGAGACCTCCCCCCTATCATTTTTATACAAAATAGGGTTCACATTGCGCTGTTTTTGGGTACAGTTGGGATTACTGTATTTATATACAAAAAATTGACAATTTTTTCAATTTTACTGATAGATGTCAACTAAAAATTAGATCAAAATCGAAGTAACCGAAAAAATAGCCCAATTGTTGCCCTAAACCACCTGAAAGGTTCTTATTATAAGGCTAAACAAGTTCCTCTCTTTAAAACCTAATACTAGAACTTAAAAATTATAAATAAAATAAAAAATTAATTATAAAATTACTATAAAAGAATCTCTTTTTTTTTGGATTTTAAATATTTGATATTTTTATTTAATCTTCCTACAACGTTTCGCTAGGTAACAGTAACAGGTTAATTATATAAAAATACACAATTAATCAGTGAAAATTTAATCAACAGATTACACTAAACTAATTTAAAAATAATATCATACTTCAATTACAAAACATCAATTGTTTAATTCATGTATAATAATTTCGGCATTATTACAACAATAAAAATATGTTAAAAGTAGCGAAGATTAAATAAAAACATCAAGTATTTAATAATCAAAAAAAAAGAGATTTATTTACTGTTATATTATATAAACCATGGATAAGAACATGAATAGTAATAATTTTAACTTCTAAAAATAAAAAAAATAATTAGATCTAAGATAGATCTTAGAGAAGTTCTAATTTTCAAAGATCGAACTTATATTTATTTATCAGTTAATAAAATAGACCAGATCCATACCAAAATTTCATAGAGCAGGCAATATCATTTCTTTATCAACCATTTTGCCACCTGTTAAGGTGGTAATAAAGCCAATTTATTTTTTAATATGCAAAATTATGCCAACTCAATAAATTTTTTCCGGAAAAAAAGAGAGCTATACGTCATAAAAATCCCACTGACGAAAAGCGAAAATTATTGAATTTAAAGTAAGGTAAGTTATTGCATCATACTTATAAATAAACTAAATTTATATATTTTTTCAGGTATTTCACTTAAAATTGAATCAAAAACTTTAAATCATACTTTAAAAGCGACTACAAAGCATATTGAAACTTTCAAATATTTACAGAAGCTTCCAAATATGAAGAAAAAAATTCGGTGATTTTTATGTTACTCAACCCAAATTTGGAGAGAGGAAAACAATTTTTAAGCTTATTAGGGTACTAAAAATCTTTATAAAAATCCTGGAAACCATTTTATTACATGTAATCATAAAAATTTGCTTAGGAAAATGTGAAAAAAGCAAACTTATTTCTTTCTAATCTATAATACAGACATAGGCAACTAAGACCATAAGCATACATATGTGTATTCCTGATTGCCTACACATCAACTTTCATAGCTACCATAGTCTCTGGCCAAATTATTACTACTTCTTATTAGGTACTATTTCTTTTTTGGATTATTAAAAATAGTAAAGATTTGAAGGAAATATAATTACTAAATAAAGATATAGGCTTGATTATTACCCTAGCTACCCTACTCTAGGGTAAAAGCTCTGATTTAATAAAATAAAAAAGTTTTAATTGGTTTACTCTACAGTAACAATATACCATATATACAATAAAAGAAAAAAAAATAATATAATAGTAACAGTTCCAGACGCATGTCTTTGCCTTTCAACAACTTTTGAAAACATAGAAAATAGAAAAAAAAATAATATGATTCTTAACTATATAAATATTTAAAGATATCTGTCTCAGATCACTGGGAAAAACGACCTTAAAAAACCCAGCAAAGCCCTGATTTAAACTCCATTGAAAATACGAAGGATTTGATGGGGAGAAAAATTATCAAATAAGTGATCCCATCAGAAAAATGGCCCTTAGAAAAAAATATTCATTAATAGAATCGTCAACACATTTACTCATTGCTCCTGCAATATAGGAGCAAATTGTAAAATATTTCCAAATAAAAAAAAAAAATAATAAAATCACCATCCACAAATGCAGTGGACATTATTTTCCTACATATTCAGTAATCTGGGAATAATTAAAGCTTTAATAGCAGTAAAAGAGCTTTTTCAATTAAATATTAAACAATTAAGTTCGCAATAATTAACAAGATATTTAAAATTATCGTAAAAGTTATTTTTCAGTAAATTATGATTATTTTGTCACATTAATTGGTAATAAGTAGTACAAAAATTTAAACACAAAATAAAACAGCTATTTTTTCATATTTTGTATAAAATCAATAGTGCACCTATTAATATGACCAGGGACTGCAGGTATACAAATTGCAAACATTTTCCCTTAAACCTTAAACATTTGCCATTAGAATTTACCAGCGATCGAAAGTATTAAAAAATTCATTAAGTACAAAAAAATATCCTCAAATTATCTTTCTATAAATTTTGAGCTAAATTTTCGAACTATAAATATTTGGAACCAAATTAAAAAAATTTAAAAAACCATCAAAAAAAACTTTTTTTCTGTCCTTTACTTTATATATTAGACCAAGAAAATGAAGTCGATGTTTATTACAGTAAGGCAAGGAAAAGGAGGAGGGAAGATATTTTGTTTTGTTTTGTTGGAAAAATTTGAGGTTCATTGCATAGAAAAAAAAACAAATAAAGTTAAAAATTCCCAACCATCTTACATTTTATAAAATGTTTTGTAAAACTCAACTAAGTAACATTCATTGCTTTATAGAAGAGATCCTTGTAGAAATTCATTCCACAAATATTCCTGAAAATATATGCAATAAGCCAAAAAACTTTGGTTTGGAGGAAAGGATTCCCTTTGATAAGAAAGACATCTCATAGAAGGATAAGTATAAAAGTGGTTTATTTTTTATTCAAATAGGAGAAAATGGCTTTAAAATGGACCTGGAAGAATGAATATTTGCGTCTTAACTGTACGGTAAATCTCAGATTAGGGTATTTAGAAGAAGTATAATTTTCCTAGTAGCAATCTTAGGCTACAAAAGGGTTTAAATTTTTTTAACTTTTGATTTTTTTTCTCGAGAACAAAAATAGCTTCAGTAGTTACTTCAACCATAATTTTTCAGGAAAAGTGGCTCAAAAAGATCCTAAAACTTTTAGAGCTTTAACAAATATATCCTTAAGGATATTATGGAAATCAGCTGGCTGCTGGAATGGAGATGAGTTCAGAAATTCCTCGATATTCTACTGACATTGTATTGTTGCCTTTCATCTCTGTAATTTTGGTATTCCAGGAGAAGAGTTCTAATTTTAATTCTCTTCTTTAAAGTACCGCTAATAATACTACAAGAAGTCGATGTTTTCTCCTGTATCTGATATCTGAATCTAATTCCTGGCTGGATTGTCTAGGTTTCCGGAAATTTTTACTGCTTTTTTGACCGTTAGCATTTTTCTTCTCCGGGAAAGTGGAAACTTTTCTACTTCCTCTAAAATACTTAGGGCTAGTTCTGAATGCTCCCTTGAATAGCCTCGAAACCGAATTATGGGTAAGTTCCAGCTATTTCAGACTTTAAATAACTTTTTTGGATGGTGGACAAAATGAGGATAAATACCACTTGTTGATGTACGATAATATAAACGAAGATATTCCAATTCTATAATGCATGATGGGAAATTTATCAAGATGTGGCGCCGCCACTAGTGTGTCTAGAATATTAACTATATTCTTTTATGCTAACTATCAAAGTTAGTACTCTAAACACACTTGTGGCGGAGCCACATCTTAACACATTTCCCATAATGCATTGCAAGATTGGAATTCCTTCTTTAGTATTATTTTAGGTCGGTAAATCAAAGACAAAGTCCTCTATTGGCAGTTTTTCCACGATTTTTTTGCATCGTACCCCTTGAGATAAAAAAATATTTTTGCTTCAATAATTAATTCAATTGCAATTGCAATTCCAAAAGGTTAACAGAATCGAGTTATGGGTAAGTTCCAGTATTTTCAGACTTTAACTAACTTTTATATCGTAGACAAAATGAGGATAAATACCACTGGTTGGTATGTGATAAGATAACAGAAGGTATCCCAATCCTACAATGCATGATTGGGAATTTATCAAGATGTGGCGCCGCCACTAGTGTGTCTAGAATACTAACTATATTCTTTTATGCTGACTATCAAATTTAGTGCTCTAAACACACTTGTGGCGGAGCCACATCTTAACATATTTCCCATCATGCATTGCAAGATTGGAATTCCTTCTTTAGTATTATTTTAGGTCGGTAGATCGAAGGCAGAGCCCTCTATTGGAAGTTTTTCCACGATTTTTTTGTATCGTCATACCCCTGAGATAAACAAATATTTTTGCATCAATAATTGATTCAATTGCAATTGCAATTAATTCCAAAAGGTTAAACTAATAAAAAAAAATAAAAACCCACACATAATGAGATCGATAATTATTTAAATGAAGTAATCAACAAGGAAATAATCAATCGACAAATGGTAAATTATTGAAATATTATTCCAAACAAGAAAAACCGGCCTATTTTTTGATTTGACTCCCATTAATCGATTGAAACATTGAAATTACCTCATCGTTTAGTTTTGCAACAATGTTTCAAACCAATAAATAGTAAAATCAAAGGTCAATGGCCATTGTGATTTGATCGATTGCATTTTTTATCGTTCAAGGTAAGTGGTGGTTGTACTCAGGTGTATATATGCAGATAAAAGTTTTTTTTTGCAATTTTATATGGGAAGATACGGTTGGGAAATCTCTTCAGTTGGTACATGCATTTGAATGCAAAGCGAGGGATTTTTTTCTTAAAGATTGAGCTTCTTTGTATGCATATAAAATGGCAGTTTACCTTCGCACCAACAACCCGTTTTCAGGGTCCAGAATCAAGTAATATCTTTTTTTTTTAAAAAATAAAAATATTTTGCATAATAAGTATTCATTACGTCGAATACTTACTATCCCAAATTTGAAATAAAAGCTTTATTTCGTCAAAAAAAAATTGAGATATTACTATATAAAAATAAACTTTATTTTTCCCTGCAAATCTGCTCTAAAAAGCACACACTGAATTATGAATCAACCTATATAACTGCATCTCTTTAAAATCCATTAATTGTTTAAAAAAACCGCGTGTTTTGCTCACGTTTTCCATTGTAATCTAAAACAAGTATATTAAATTATTATAATTGTTGAAAGGAAAAATCAAGATAAAAAAAAATTCTTCTAAACAATTTTTTCCATATTTCTATAATAAATTTAAGGAACTTTTTGTATCACAAACAACAGGTGAAATTTACGTATACAAATCCATAATTACGTTAATTTATTGACGAAAAAATTTCAGTCTCTAATTGATCAAAAAATTAAAATTATAAACATTTTTTTTCTCAAACTTTTAAAGACGTTCATTTGCAAAAAAAATAATTGCCCACTTAATTGGATCGGAAGGAAATTATTTACGAAAAACGACAGAAAAAAATAAATAATAAAAAAAATAACTTCCTCTTCATTTTAATATCAGTAATTACATCAATCTTGAAAATTTCAGTGTCACAGTCAAATGACGTAAATAGCAAACAGAAAGTTTCTTCCAAAAAAAAAAATTATAACAAAATTAAATATTTCGCAATTTTTCGGTTTTGGAAAAAAAAATTAAAGGCTACAACCTTTAACGAAATATCTCACGCAAAGTTTACGAAAACCAACTTAATTTTCGATCATTAATATTTATAAAATCATTTTAAACATCCGCTAATATTTTCCTATTATTTATAAAAAAAAAATCAAATATTGAATGTTAAAACCATTTCCATTCGATTGTTAATCGCAAATTTACTTAATCATTCAACAAATGCATGTCCTTTGAATTGAGCAAGTTCTTTACCCAAAAAAAAAATCATAAATTTTCATTTCGATGTAAATATATTTCACTCTTAATTTTTATTGACCCAAATTACAAAAACCAAATGAAGCAATTGGTACAAACGTGTCCAGCCAAATTAAACAATCTTATGCAAATCAAATTCCACCCAAAAATGTCCAACAATTTTTACGATTACCTTTACCTCATCCAATTACGTACGTACAATCTCCATACAATAACAAAGCACTTATCAAAAATCGATATTTATTTGCCATTAATAATGTAACTTCCAATGCATACGTGCCAATCAACAGGTTGAAGAAAACTTTGAAAGTATTTTTTTTTTCTTAATTATATTGAAAATATTGTTGGGAATGACAAAAAAAAAATCCTGAGAAAGTTTAAGCTCTTAATATTAATATTAAGAGGTGCTGCATCGCAAATTTCGATTTTCCATTTAAATAACATGGGAGCAATATTCTCTTGCACTTTGGAATTTTATAGCTCACGTTGGTGACAATATTTCGGAATGACCAAGGTATATTCTTGTAGAAAATTGAACGATCTACAAAAAAGGTCTCAGACAAGTTTTTGATATATTTATTCCTTCAAAAGTAATTCGAGGTCAAAGTTGAACCAAAGAGAAATTTTAATATTTTTTCAATTTTTTGACGCAACCATCAATTTTATGAGAAAATTTTATAGGTCATTTTTTGTAGAGAATTTTTTTTCTATAACTTATCTCTATAAAAACTTTTGATATTTTCCACATGTCCTAAGTTATTTGCATTTAACTGACAATTCCCTGAATTATTATATTTTTAACATTAAAATAATTTTTTTTTATTTTGATTAAATAACTTAAGACCTATAAAAAGTAACAAAAACTTTTATAGAGAAGTTTATAAAAAGTTTTTAAAAAGTTATAGAAAAACAAGTGCTCTACAAAAAATGTCCTACAAAATTTTCTCATAAAATTGATGGTTGCGTCAAAAAATTGAAAAAAATATTAAAATTTCTCTTTAGTTCAACTTTGACCTCGAATAACTTTTGAAAGAATAAATATATCAAAAACTTGTACGACACCTTTTTTGTAGATCGTTCAATTTTCTACAAGAATATATCTTGGTCATTCTGAAGTATTGTCACCAACGTGAGCTATAAAATTCCAAAGTGCAAGAGAATATTGTTCCTATGTTATTTAATTGGAAAATCGAAATTTGCGATGCGGCACCTCTTAATATTAATATTAAGAGCTTAAACTTTCACAGGATTTTTTTTTGTCATACCCAACAATATGTTCGATATAATTAAGAAAAAAAAAATCATCATTTTTTTTTTGAATCAGTCTACTCAATATTATCAATTTTTGGGTTCAAATGTCACAATCATAATCATTCGGGATGTTTTTTCTTATATGTTTTACAAATAAGTCTTAATGAATGTTTCTCAGTTCATTTTTCATGATCCCAAAGAAGCTGAGATGATTTTGAGCCAGGGTCAGGCTGGCAAACAGCACGGGAGAGGCAATATTTTTTCTTCTACATTTTCTGTATATTTTTGATTCAATTTTTCTTGGGAGTATTTTCCCATAGCTCAAATCATTCTAATTTACGTTCTATAGCTTTTGTTTCTAGTTCCAATTGACCAGATTTTCTTCTTATACCTAAGAATCTCAGTAGGCAGCCAAATAGATATATTTATGGATGTTTCCCAGGGTCAGGCTGTCAAACAGCATGGGAAAGGCAGTCTCCTGTCTTCTTTCACATTTTCTATATGTTTTTACTAAGTTTTTATTCCTATAATTTGGGAATACATTCTTAAAGCTACAATCATTCCAATTTCCATTATTTCTAGGGTTTTTTCTTCTCTTCAACGTTGAAAATTGGCAGCCATCAATTGGCCATTAAAATTTTTCAATACCACAGAGCGGAAGATCTCTTTCGTGCTTTTTGCACACAAAAATTGGATGTTCCCAAGATATCTTTCTTCTTCCTAATTTTTCTCAAAATTTCCCAATTTTTTTGTCCTTCAATCCGATCTGGAACAGGAGAAATTTCTTGTTCTTGGTGTTTTTCTTTCTTTTTTGTGGGACAACCTATGTAGTTTATAAACCTAGCCAATCAACAGGTTGAAGAAACTTTTCAAGAAAAAACATTTATTCGTCGATATTTTAAATTTTTGATTTCAAGTGTTTTCATCATCATTTAGCAGACTTCTTCTTTGAGTTCTAAAACTTTTATTTCTAGTTCCAATTGATCAGGTCTTCTTCTGATACAA
Organism: Sisyra terminalis; assembly: GCA_958496175.1. Lineage (NCBI taxonomy): Eukaryota > Metazoa > Arthropoda > Insecta > Neuroptera > Sisyridae > Sisyra > Sisyra terminalis. The sequence goes on along the minus strand of OY292277.1, from coordinate 6,676,700 downwards.
ATCTCAGCAGACAGTAATGGTCTTAATGGATGTTTTCTTGCTTATATCTAGTTAAACCAGAAGAGCTGAAACGGTTTTAAGCCAGGGCCAGGCTGTCAAACAGCACGGGAAAGGCGATCTTTTCTCTCCTTCCACATTTTCTGCATGTTTTTGTCTTAATTTTTATTCCTATGATATGGAGATGCTTTCTCAAAAGTAATATCATTATAATTTCCCTCCTTCCTAGGTTTCTTCTTCTTCTTCTAGTGCCTCTGCAACTATTTTTGTCTTTCTTCTTCCCAAAATGTTTTCCCTTAAATCCGGACTGGAACAGAGAAAATTTCTTGTATTTTTTTTGGAAAGGGGGGAGAAAAGGGGGATTTAATCTAGTTGATACATCTTCATTTTGCTATCTTCAGGATTCGGTAGTACACCCGCATTTTTCGAAATTAACAATGTAATTTCCAATGAATACCGTGCCAATAAACCGGTTTAAGAAATGTTCAAAGCATTCATTTATCTAAATTATCAAATTTTGACTCAATATTACTATAGTACGAAAATACTTTTTTTAAATTGTAGTATCCTATAAATAGACCACAACATTTTAAGTCATCAGCATTTTATTTATTTTTTTTCTTAGGTTTCTTCTTCTTCCTCTGGGACCTCTTCAACGTTGAAAATTGGCAACAATCATGGCACCGCAAAACAGAAGAGTCCTTTCATGCTTTTGTCAAGCCACCATGAAGATTCTTTCTCCAATTCGACCATGATTCTGAAGCAGGTGGTATTTCTTGTAACCACAATAACTTTCTGTTCTCTACGGAAATCATTAGTTTTTTTTTTCAATAGATAGACTAGCCAGGATGGCCTTCTTCTTCCTTCAATCCGATTCTGAAGCCTGAAGCAGGAACAAGTGGTATTTCTTGTAACTAAAGTAACATTTTTTTCATTACGAAAATCAAAACTTTTTTTTTCTTTTTTTTATAAAAATTAGACATTTACATTTCAAATGGGTCAATTTAGTCCTCCAGCCTCTGGATAAAAGACCAATTCCTCCATTCCATCCAAAATAATAAGGAACACATATCAGTTGATCATTTTAGTAAAATTCAATCCTCAAAGATTTTTCTTATCTTTCGGAAGATTTCTTTAGATTGCTCAATTCTGTATCGTATTTCCTGCCCCATACTTTCTTTCTCATTGTCAAGACATTCGAGGTATTTGAAATGTTTCACTCTTTCTACTGTCTTCCCATTAAGACTTAAAAGTCTTTTATTGTGTCTTCTTATAAATTTCTTTATCACAACCTAGATAGTTATTTGTTAGTTATTTTGAGTCAATTTCAAATTCCATTCGGCACGCCTATGACTAGTTTTGAGCCCACAAACGATTTTTGAAACATAAGAAAAGGCGAAGAATTCTACCTCTTTAAAAGTATAGAAACCCAATTAAATATTTGTAATGTCTCAAGAACTGCACTACACATTGAACACCAAAGGGGTATAGCAAACAATTTTTTATGCAAACAATACATTTTTTCAATTGCAAATTATTTAAACTTATACTCAAAAACGTAACCAAATATTGAAACTCAAATACGATTTGTCCTTTTGTTTTCCACTGATTATTAAAAAACCAAATAAATTACTCAACAATTTGCTGTCATTGAAATTATTGGCGATAAATATTACCACCACAATAGCCATTCAAAAAAAAAAAAAATAAATGAATAAAACTAATTTTATATTTTCCTTTAATAAAAAGCTTAAATCATCTTTAACGCCCACCACCAATAAATCTATTTATAGATCATCCAAGAGAAAAAAAATCAATCTGAAAATAAATCAAAATTAAATCATCCAAACGTCCTCGCTTAAATTTTTTCCCTTTCTTCAATCAAAAATATAACCTTAGAGATATATTTTTCAAAATACAAAAAAAAAAAAAACTTTCATGTCTCAGAATATCCTTCAAGGATATAACAATAAAAGTATCATTTTCCTCATACATTGCACAAACTGCACAATAATTAATACAAAAAAATAATGCAACATACGTAATTATTGTTGAACATGCCATAATATTCTTTATAAAAAAAAAACAATAATTACCAGGTGTAAAGTGTTAATCGACGATTTTATTTATATTGGAAATATGAAACCAATTTTAATGATCAATTTCATATAGGCAACTTGTTCGTTTCAGAAGAACATATAAAACTACATTTAATATTACAAATCATTAGCAAAAAAAAACTCAAGTTTTTTTTTCGGTGATTTTTTTGAAGTAATAATGCAATCCCTTCGTTCATAATTCTTTGGGGTTGAAAGATTTTTCAATCCACTTCTAGTATTTTCATAAAAAAAAAAAATTTATTGATTGATAGTTAAATCATTCGGTATCTATTGGACTAAAGTAATGGAAGAATTCGTGGATTTAAACTTCGCACCTGCAGCACGATAATCAAAAAATTGTAACTCCTAGAAAAGAACCATCTAGTGGAACTTAAGAAATTTAAAATACCCCGAGTTACAACTATTTAAATCACCATAAACCTCTTCCATACCGTGTGAATGTGATTTTTTACATAATGACCAAAAAATATTTGGATACTGTATTTACTGTAATATAGTCCGGTCAATTTAGACATTCGAAATTACATTAATTCCCACCAAGCTGAAAATCAGTAAGATTGTTTAAAATATGATTAAAAATAAAATTTGAAAGTTCCCCATCTTTCCTCTGTATGGAAAAATTTTTATTCAAGGTCAAAGGTCAAAAAAATGAGTTTTTCGCGATTTTCAGCAAAACGGTAAGCTTTATCATAAAAATACTTTCGACAAAAAATGTAGATCATAAAATTATCTACAAAAAATGTATCAATACTTTTTTTCTTACGAGCCACTGTTTTTGAAATATAACGATTCAAAAAGTTGAGCTTTTCCTGGTTTTCAGATGATTTATTATAGCAGGTATAAGACCCTAGCCACGCACACAATTGAACAGGGAACAAGGGATGTTGTCCCATGGTTACAATGATCGAGAGAAAAATATTTTAGCATATATTACAACTATTGAGATGCATATACGTGGCGTACTCATGCATATTATGACGATTCCAACTTTTACAACTTTTTGAATCGTTATATTTCAAAAACAGTGGCTCGTAAGAAAAAAAATATTGATACATTATTTGTAGATAATTTTATGATCTACATTTTTTGTCCAAAGTATTTTTATGATAAAACTTACCGTTTTGCTAAAAATCGCGAAAAACTTATTTTTTGACCTTACTTTCAAATTTTATTTTTAATCATATTTTAAACAATCTTACTAATTTTCAGCTTGGTGGGAATTTATATAAGTTTATTCTTACTTTTTGGTCTAATTTGGCCGGACTAATAATTAAGATTGTATCATAAGTATATCTATTTCTATACGAACTAATTTTTGCTTTAAAAAATTGAATATTTTGCAGCCCTTATTTTGGTAATTTTACTGTAAAAAAGGATTTGATTCTTAATTTTATTTTTTTTTAATTATTGCTTTTAGCAAACTATTGAGTAAAGTTATGTTTTAAAGGGATATTTTTTTATATTTTCGGAGACAAAAAAAATAATAATACAACATTCATTTTTCGGCGACCAGGAAATCCCATTGATTTAATTGAGTGATGGTTTTAATCGTTATTTTAAGAATGAAAATCATACACGGATTTGAATTAATGAGAACGTTTTCTTACCTTATTATTAATATTACCATTTACGTTTGTTATTGCCGTTAGGATTTTTGGTAAAGTGGTTATTTAGAAATCTAATTTTTACAAGTCGAAGGACAATTCCGGTGATTTTTTTTTTTGGAAAATAAATTCGCTAGAATTGAATAATGAAAATTATGAATGGAAAAAATGCACGAAAGATATTTTTGTTGGTGCAGAGTTTACGTGAATCATGAAATTGAGATTTTAGTTAATGAATTGCAATTTCGTTAATTATTAGGTGTAGAAATTTTTATTGTAATTATAACAAGAAATCCGGGTTGATTAATATGCTTTTTTATTTAATTTTTTAAAAGAATAAATTTCGGTGGTATATTTAGAAGAAAATCCGGGATTGAAGGCTAAAATTCGATCAAAAATTCGAAAATTTTTATTAGAGGAAAAATCTTTTAGTTGTTAACCAAAACGATGTTAACAATGCTCAACTAGTACTCAAAAAGTCTTTAAAGGTTTTTTTTTTCAATTGTTCAATAGTGACGTGTACAAAGGGATTGCATTGTATGCACTTATTGCAGAAAGCTATTTTTAAAATGCATTGCCATTTTTGCAAAGATGTTTCTCAGAAAAAAAATATTCTCGTTTTCGTTAAGGTCTCGTGTGACGTCAATCCCTATATGTTTTATTAATTTTTTTATTATGCACTTTTTATAAGTTCACTTGCATTGAATATGCGGTAAACACTTTACTGACCATAATTTTCAATTTTGTGAACAATAAATGTCTCAAAAATCCAAGTAATCCAATTTTGATCCATTTTAATAGGTGTACATAAAAATTGAAAAATATTTAAGTAAATCGTTATGGATTATCTTTTAGTTATAAAGGATTTTTCTATAAGAGTACAAGATTTCAATGTTCAAAAAAACATGATTTTCTTTCCAACTTATACTAACTAAGAAAAATAAAAACATTAAACCAGCAGATGTTAAGGAATGTAGTGGTACCAAATCCATGACAAATAATCGAAAACTAGTCAAATATTCCTAATCAATCTTAGTGGTTAGTTTCCATGCAAGACTTAAAAAAAACCCTAGACAAAAAAATAATAAAATAACGTTGGTCTGACCATATATTATCCTATATAAACTTTATAACCCCTTGCCATCATTTTAAGGGAAAAATTTTAAAAAAACTTTCCTTATCGAATGCCAATATCATATAAGGAATATATTTTACAAATTTCATCTCTACGACCAGTGGATTAGTCTGTACATTAATTCATCATTTAGCTAGTCAGGACAAACGATTTTAGATAAATTGTATGCTTTTGTTAATAAAAAACTCTACTAATTTGTCAGGATAATTAACAACCCACAGAAATAGATAACTTCTACCTCCTATATTTCAGGAGGTATAACTTTCAAACTTTATAATCCCAAACTACTCTTTTAGGGTAAAAATTTTTAAAAATATTTTCTTATCAGATGCCTATATCTTATAAGAAATCCATTCTCTAAATTTCACGTCTTTAGTCAGTCAAGACAAACGATCTTAGATAAATTGTATGCTTTTTTTATAAAAATCTTTACTAATTTGTCAGGATAATTAACAACCCACAGAAATATATAGCTTCTACCCCCTATACTTCAGGAGGTATAACTTTATAGCAAACTTTATAACCCCAAATCACCCTTTTAGAGTAAAATTTTTTAAAAATATTTTCTTATCAGATGCCTTTATCTTATAAGAAATCCATTCTCTAAATTTCACGTCTTTAGTCAGTCAGAACAAACGATTTTAGATAAATTGTATGCTTTTTTTATTAAAATCTTTATTAATTTGTCCTGATAACTAACCCTCCACTTTAATTAACGATAGACGACTTTGATTAACCTTTATTTGGATACTAATATAGTTAAGTACCCAGATCCAAAGCTAGCGTGTATTTTTATAGAAAACCTACAATATAACGATGAATTTTTTCGATAATGTGTTTTGTTATCCTATTTGGACTTCAAGAAATGCAGTAAAATATCCACCATTTTTTTCTATTTCCTTACAAGTTGATTTGAGTACTCAGATACCTTATACCACCAGACATCCATTTTACTTAAAGCCAACGTATGCCCTGTCCAAAGCAGTGGCTCTTAACCTTTTTGGAGGTACTGATCCCCACTAATTTCATATCCGCATTCAACGAACCCTTCTTAATTGGAAAATAAAATATAATAACGGTACAAAATAAACAAAAGTCATATGAGTCGGAGGTATATCTTGGCCTTCGTCGAACCTTAGAGACTAACTCACCAAGCCCTTGAGGTTCGATTGAACCTAGGTTAAGAACCACTGATCCAAAGCTAGCGTGTATTTTTATAGAAAACCTACAATATAACGATGAATTTTTTCGATAATGTGTTTTGTTATCCTATTTGGACTTCAAGAAATGCAGTAAAATATCCACCATTTTTTTCTATTTCCTTACAAGTTGATTTGAGTACTCAGATACCTTATACCACCTGTAAATCATAAGACACTTGCACTGATTATCAATTATTTATATAGCAAGTAAATTTTCAAAGTCGACATCCATTTTACTTAAAGCCAACGTATGTTTTGTCCAAAGCAGTGGTTCTTAACCTTTTTGGAGGTACTGATCCCCACTAATTTCATATCCGCATTTAACGAACCCTTTTTAATTGGAAAAATAAAATATAATAATGATATATAAAATACAAAAGTTAAATGAATCGGAGGTATGTTTTGACCTTCGTCGAACCTTAGAGACTAACTCACCGAACCCTTGGGGTTCGATTGAACCTAGGTTAAGAACCACTGGTCCAAAGTCTACGTGTATTTATATTCATAACACACAATATATAGATAAATTTGTTAGCTACTGTGTCTTATTATCCTATTTGAACTTCAAGGAAGTAAAATATCCGTGAATTTAGACGCCATTTTTTTCTATTTTCCAGAAAAATTTTTAAAGAAATTCAGTAAAAATTTAATTTAGAAAATTATCAGAAACATGAAACTACTCTTACATGAAAAAATAAAGCCCAAAAATTTGGGATAGTTTGTTATGACGAAATTTCACCACCCATACATAATGATTTTCTCAATTTTCCAAGGGTGGAAAACTTTTAAGGGGGTATTCTACTCTAGAAATTTGAAAAAATCAAAAAAATTTTTTTTTTCATAATCCGATAGTTTAGATATTCAAAAATATCCTCCTAAAAGGATTTTTCAAAATTCAAATTATTTCCGAAGTTATAGCTGATTAAGAGAATGTAAGTAATACATACTATTCTATCAATTACGCTGCCTGAAACTTAACGTAAAACTTTAAACGCGTTTTTCTCGAAACCACTTTTTTCGATGCAGTGTCCACAATATCTCAAGTTCTAATCAACCGATTTAATTGAAATTTGGCATGCATATTCTTTCAATATATTTTTATCGTATGAAGCGACAAAAAATGAAAATTTGAAATTTGTAATATTTTTAAAAAATTTGATAAAGTTAAAAAATTGGTGAAAAAAACGACCTTTATTTTCAGTAGCCGCCATTTTATGATATTTTTTTTCAGTTTTGCCGCTTCTTACGATAACGACATTCGTACTAATTAAGAATTCACTATTGTTTTATTTTTCAGATGACCATAAGGGTAGAAATTATGGATACGAGGACACGGCCTTTTTTTTCACCCTCTCTACTTCAAAGACACATAACTCGAAGGAAATTTTTTTTTTTTTTGAAATTTATCTTGTGTAATCTTTAAATATAAATAAACAAATGATAAAAAAATTGACACTAAAAATATCAATTGTTTTTTTTTATTAATCGCCAAAAAACGCTCGAAATTCGGGCCTCTAGAGTAGAATACTCCCTTAAGGAAAAAATGGATTATATTCCCAGATTATATTTCCAGCTTTAGAAAACAATTTTATTTTTTTTATTTCCATTATTTCAGGTCTAAATCAAGATGTAATATACAGGATAAATCAGGATGTAGTAAACTTAACAATTTAGCAGTGTTTTATTTTATTTTTTGCAATTTGCAACGATTCGTCGATGTAATTCGAACTTCATCAGGCAAATTTGCCTGATTTATTTACATCCAGATTTATCCTTTATATTACAAGTAAATTTTTTAATTTAAATGGGACCAACTTCGAAAAAAAACCATTCACTCATATATAAACTAATAATAACAATTTGCCCTAATCGTCCAAATAATTATCTTTCGAATTCACTAAAGCGTATAAAAGGACAAACAAGTTCCTAACAATTTCCAGATTTCAAAAAAAAAATAATCAAAATAATTAACCAAAAATAGAAAAATTATATCAAATATTAAACTAATTTGTAACGAGACAACCTTCACAATAAAAACCTAATAAAAAAAAATCTTATGAATGAAATGCTTACATTCGAATAACTTATGGATGATACCATCTGATAATCCATTTCCTTAAAACAATTACTTGAAGAAAAAAAAACTAGTTATTTATGTCACAACAATTCAATGAATTACCCAAAAAAAAAAATTAAATAAATTGTTTCTTAATGATTTACATAAAATCGCTCGACATATCACATATTCCATCAAAAATATTTCAATACAAAATTTCTTTTCAAATTTTTCCTGTAAATCATTCAAGGTGAAGAACCAAAATCATCACCAAAAACATTCTAATACCTTTTCCTTTCATTTCTCATCTAAATCGAAAATTAACATTAAAAATATTGCCCAATTAAAGGGTTAACCCGGTCCACTTTTCCAACATTTGTTTTTTTCAATGAAAAATAATTTAAAAAATTTCCAAGTTCACTCAAACGTAAAGTTCTAATCAGCCAACCCAGTCGCCAATGACGTCAAATCAAAACGATTTTAATTATACATTCATACATCCTCCTCGTATAGACCTAACTCTAATTAGTATTAAATGGGCCAAAAACGGTAATGTTTTCTCCGTTTTTCACATTCAATTACCTACGTGAAAATCAGAATCATTTTTAAAGTCCGAAAATAAAATGCCAATTTATCAAAACCATTAAAACTTTAATCACATAATTAATTTTCCAATTGACGTGTTTCAACCAATAATAAATTCCATCAATCTGCCAAAATTAAGTGCCAATAAAAAAAAAAAAAAAAACGAAAAGTCAAAGTTTCCTTTGGCAAAAAAAATCGTTCAACCACCTGCGGTATCGAAATCAAACTTTGACCAAATTGAAAAACAAATTTATACCAAAACCAACAGAAACAACTGAAATGGACAAATCAAAACCAAATGGAGAGGTCAGTTACATTTTTTTACATAAGCCAAAATACACAATTATACATATATTAGACATTTACACACTAATTAACAACAAACAATATGTCAGATACAATCGAAATAATTGCAGTTTACGAACAAGTGCAACCCAAGGGGAAAAAATGCATAATTAGTGCATCAAATGCAAGCGAATGGTTTGGATTGGAAACAAACATATTTCGGAAACGGCATAACATGCTCCAAATTTGGAAATGCAATTGCCAAAGCGGACCAATTTTGAAACGATAATTGTTTCGGTGTTATACAAAAATAAAAAATTTGGTCAACAAATTTTGCCAAATCAAAAGCAAATTTATCGGGAAAATATACCGAGAAGAAGAGTGCAAGGTCTTGGGGTCACGAATTTAGATCAAATTTTCAAGAATAATAAATTTAGTTTCCCTGTTGAGGAAAATATATGATTATTAGACTGGGCCAAAAAAATCGACTATTTTTTTTTTTTTTTTTGAAAAGTATATGCTATTACTACTGCATAAGTACTACTGCTATTAATGATTTTCTGTCGTACTAAATTTAACGAGTGAATTCCGACTGCAATTGCAAATATCTTAAAAAAATTTTTTAAGGTTTTTCCTAAAAAAAAGAGGTATTGAAATTCCGTTGGCTAAACGATTTAGGGGTCACTAATTATTTTTTTTTTTTTAAATATTCGCAATTGAAGATGCAATTCACTCGTTAAATTCAGTTCTTCAGCAATAAGATATGGAATCATTGACGATATTTTATTTTTCAATTTATTTGAATTTGAATTTGGATTTTTTTATGTAGAAATAGATCTAAAATAAAAGAAAAATCAATCAACCTCACCCACGATTACTACTATTAATTGCTATTAATGATATTATGTCGTACTAAATTTAACGAGCGAATTGCAACTGCAATTGCACATATCTTAAAAAAATATTGAGTAGTGATTATTATAATCATTGGACTGGGCCAAAAAATCGACTATTTTTTTTTTTTTTTGAAAAGTTTATCGAAAATATTGTTCAAGGTGACAAAAAAAAATATCGGGAAGTTTTGAGCCCTTAACATTAATATTAAAAGGTCAATCATCTTTATTTTCGATTTTTTATTTGTGCTTTCATTTTTGTGTGAATGCTGTCAAACTATCAAGGTAAAAAAAATTATCTGCACTTATATTTATAGAAAATTAACTTCCCTACAAAAAAGGTTTCTTTGAAAATTTTTGCCAGACCCGCCATTTCCGAATAATCAAGCTTCAGACATTGATAAGAGGTCTATTATCTTGAATTTCGATTTTTTATTTGTGGTTTCATTTTTGCGTCAATGCTGCCAAACTATAAAGGTAAAAAAAATTATCTGCACTTATATTTATAGAAAATTAAATTCCCTACAAAAAAGGTATCTTTGAAAATTTTTGCCAGACCCGCCATTTCCGAATAATCAAGCTTCAGACATTGATATAATTTTTAGATGTATCTTCTTAATTTTGGAATTTTGTAACTAACGAACAAATAAATTTATAGATATGAACAATTTAGATTCTTGAAGGGAATTTAATGCTCTACAAAAAAACTTTACTATGTTTTTACATAAAAATCACTTTTTCAAAAGTTATTCACAATTAAAGTTGAAGGAAAAATTAAATTATTGTTTTTTTCGTTGTTGAACCAATTTTGAAAGAATAATTTTATGTAAAAATGTTAAGAGACCTTTTTTGTAGAGCATTAAATTCCCTTCAAGAATCTATAGCGTTCATTTCTATTTATATATTTGTTCGTTAGTTACAAAATTCCAAAATAAAGAAAATAAATCTAAAAATTATATCAATGTCTGAAGCGTGATTATTCGGAAATGGCGGGTCTGGCAAAAATTTTCAAAGAGACCTTTTTTGTAAGGAATTAAATTTTCTATAAATATATGTGCAAATGAATTTTTTTTCTTTGATAGTTTGACAGCATTGACGCAAAAATGATAGTACAAATAAAAAATCGAAATTTAAGATGATAGACCTGTTAATATTAATATTAAGGGCTCAAACTTTCCCGATATTTTTTTTTTTGTCACCTTGAACAAATATATCGATAAACTTTTCAAAAAAAAAATAGTCGTGTTTTTTGGCCCAGTCTAATATTTAACATTAAAAACACTCCTCTCTCCCTTTAAATTGTCATTCTTTCTCTGTCGATAGGAGCCACTTACTTTAGTTCACAAAAATGCCGGTATTTTATTTTAGTTCGCCGAATTTCAGGAGTAACTCGCTCACTAATGTATTTATTGGTGAATACGTATTTATAACCTATTTTCGGTTAACAGCTATTTATGACACAAAAACGTAGAAAAACGAAAAGAACAATAATTCAATATTTCATACAACTTTAATTGTGAATAACTTTTGAAAAGGTGATTTTATGTAAAAACATTAAGACACCTTTTTTGTAGAGCATTAAATTCCCTTTGAGAATCTATATTGTTCAATTCTATAAATTTATTTGTTCGTTAGTTACAAAATTCCAAACTAAAGAAGATAAAACTAAAAATTATATCAATGTCTGAAGCTTGATTATTCGGAAACGGCGGGTCTGGCAAAAATTTTCAAAGAGACCTTTTTTGTAGGGAATTTAATTTTCTATAAATATATGTGCAGATAAATTTTGTTACCTTGATAGTGTGACAGCATTGACGCAAAAATGATAGTACAAATAAAAAATCGAAATTAAAGATGATAGAACTCTTAAAATTAATATTAAGGGCTCAAAACTTTCCGATATTTTTTTTTCTTAAAATTTGCACACTAGATATCAAAATATGGATACTATATTGATTATATTAAATACGCTTAAATTATAAGTATTAGAATTCATTGCATATATGCATTGTGACATTAACTTTTTATTTTCCTCGGGAACTTGTCTACGAAAAAAAAAATCCTTTGGTTATGAACTTAGATATTTTTTTGCTTATTAATTTAATCAGACAGGTCGCAATTTTATCGATTTATTTTCTTTGGTGTCATTTGTAACAATTGGAAATAAATTTTAATTGATTTATCGTTATGATACAAGAGGTGAAAATAATTTTCTATCATAACGTTTTATAAGTTTCGGGTAAAGGTATAATGGCGTTTTTATTAAAACGTGGTATGTATTTTTTTTTCTTTGATAATATTGCTTGGAAATTTTTGCATTTAGGTATTTATTTTTTGGTTCAACTTAATTGTTTTTGGTTTGTACAAAGATTTCGGTTTAGAATATTATGATATAGGGAAGTATAAAAAAATTACTCTGTAATTAAAATCAAATTTTAACTAATTTCATGGAATAATTTTCATATAAGTTACCTATAATTTAGTTTCTAATTTATTAGCAAAACAAAAGTGTTGTTTTTTTCTTCTTACTTTTGTAATTTAATTTTATTATAATACGTTTGATGTTTTCATTGTCAATCGCATGCAACATTAATAAGTATATCCCAAAAAAAAATAATAATTAAAATTTATTAGTGAAAACTTGGTCTAACTTAGGCCAAAAATGTATATAGTTTTTGTTTACTTATGGGTTTATAATAAAGTATTATTTTAGGGGAGCTTTGGAAAACGATTGTTGCATAAAGAGGAATAAAAATCGCAGAACTACAAGGGAGAAAAATATTAAAAGTACTCAATTAAAGTTATTTACAATTGACGGAAACTGTTGTTTTGAAAAATTAGTTATTAAAGCTCGAAGCTTTTTTTAAAAAAATTAAGGCATAGCTTTAAATTACTTTCCCAGATTAACTGATCAAATGAAAGAAAACGACTGAAAAGATGATGGAGAATGATGGAGCTTAAAAGCTCATATAGTCTGTTACAGGAAAACATAATCTCAGTAATGAAACCGCACTAAATACCATAATTAAACTGATGACAATGAAGCTCAGATAAAAAAAAAATCGATGGAAATCAGGAAAAGTTAAAACAGTAATCCAGGATGCCACCCTGATCGAAGACGTATTTCTGTTGTTTCTAGAACTGCGTAAATATGGTGTCAATCATTTACAGCAAAAAAAAGCTCTGACTTCAAAAGACTTCAAAATAGTCAATAGAGTTATTTATAATAGAACAAAATATTTAGTAAAATAATTTGGTAGAAAAGTGGGATTGATGTTGAGGAGCGGATTAAATCCTTAAACCCCCTTCTTTGTATAACCTCCTATTGCCCAGATTCTGCATTCAAACTTACCAAACTAAAAATGGCGACCTTATTTCGGCCAACTGGAGAACCCAGAAAGTTTGGTAAACAATGTTTTGCGAAATCTATTCGATGTTGAAAAAACATCGGTGCTTTTAAGCGACGTATCAATAAATATCAATACAGAGTTTCGATGGACGGGAAATTTGCTTTAAAAGTTAAAAAAAAACATATTTCGCATTAAAAATACCAAAAAAAAAAATCTCAAAATTAATTTTTAAACTTAATATTAAGTCTAAGATTCAAGCAATCATTAATTTTTTATTCCACTAATGTTTTCCTAATACGTAAATTTTGTAAACATACATTCTAATTTCTAAAGACTGCAGTTTCGAAAACTGCATGCAATTTATTGAATTCATTTTTATACATTACCAAAAGCAACGGTTGTAAATCTACCATAAAGCAAGGAGTTTTACCTGAAATGAAAAAAAAAAAATTATTAATATTTTTCCATAAAAACACTAACAATATGGTTACTACTATTACAAAATGGCATCTATTCAAATGGTTTTATTATAACAAACATAAGGTGGCTTTGGAAAAGCTTTTTTACATCTGCTAACCTTTCCAAAGCTGCCTTTCGAAAAATTTTCCAGTAGCCCACCGATGTGGTACCACTAAGATTCTAAGTTCAAATCCTACAATAAGCAAAATTTTATATCATTTAACACTTTCACAATAATGCCAACAACAACAAAAAATCACTGACCACAGAAATCCCTAAAAAAATAGACCATGCAACCTTATTTTTCCTAGCTCAATACCAACAACGTAAACATTATTAATCAATATTTTTTCCACAAAAAAAAATAAATATAACATAACAGCAACATAAAAACCTAACAATTTTTCTTTTTTCAATAGTTGCAATCATCCTAATGCAACTGCATAAATTTTCTGTCATTCCACCTAGCAAAAACCCAATTATAATCACAATAAAATAAAAATTTAAAACATAAATCAATCATTTATTAAAAAATAACCAAATTTTCTGCATTAAAAACAATCATCATCGATTACGAAAACCCATAACTTCATAGTTCTTTCAACTGCACTTGCTAAAGACTCTTTGAATTGAAGAAAGTCAAAATGGGCAGCACTTGAGGATAAGTGCCAAATTTACTATGAAGAACAAAAAAAGAAATCAATTTTATATTATAAAAGATAATTTCTATTTTTTTCCTTTTCAAACTGATCATAAATACATTTTTTTTTTCAGTGGCTTTATCTAGGAAAAGGGTTAATGATCCTCAACATTGAAATCTTTTTTAATACCCTACCGGAGTCCTTATTTCACCTATTTAATATCCAATAGTAGAGCAAATCTCAACAATCAGCAAATTAAGTGTTTTCGACTATTTCCATTCCCAGGTTTGTTATCCTTAGGTATTTATGTATAACAAATAAAAAGTTATTCTAATCATGTGATGTGATAAGTGCAAAATTTTGCAAAAATTTGTAAAATCCATAGAGCTACAAAGTATAGGTGCAAGGAGCAATATTTTTTACTATATTCATATACAACAGTAAAAGACCCGAATCATAGTTCTCTTTTCTGTCACTAGCAGCGCAAATATTATAGATGATTAAAAAGTGTTGAGAAGACAAAGTTTATAAATTACACAGGTTGCCCTATTAGAAAAAATAAATGACGTCACACGAAGAATTTTGAAATTTGAATCAGTCTGAAGATATGTACGAATTTCTTCTGGATACGTCACGTGGCACATGAGGCCACCTGTGTAGTTTATAAACCTTGTTGAGAAGATACTTCAATTTTGCAATGTATGATGAGAAACATATCAAGATGTGGCGCCGCCACAAAAGTACCTGAAGTACTAACTTAAATTACCTCCCATAAATACATAGTTTCGGTTTAAATTAGTACTGCAAACACACTAGTGGCGGCGCCACATCTTTACATATTTCCCATAATGCATTGCAAAATTGGAGTATCTTCTCAACATTTTTTAATCATCCATAATATTTGCGCTGCCAGTGACAGAAAAGAGAACCATAATCTGGGTCTATTACAAGGTTTATAAACTACACAGGTTACCCCATTATAAAAAAAAATATGACGTCATACGAAGAATTTTGAAATTTGAATCAGTCTGAAGATATGTACGAATTTCTTCTGGATACGTCACGTAGCCACCATGAGGCCACCTGTGTATTTTATAAACCTTGGGTCTATTATTGGTGTACCACAATAAAGAATTTTGTGCCTTGCATCTATACTTCGTAGCTCTACAGATGCATTTAACACATTTTTGCAAAATTTTGCAATTAACACATCAGTGAGCTACGAAATTGATATAATTTTGATAAAAAATTCAATGTACTTCAAGAATTGAAGCGGAAAAGAAATAATATAACAGCCAACTTCATGAATGATAAAATCTCTGGACCAATATCTAGAAGAACTTTACGATAATGGCAAAATAATTGCAAAAAATTTGTAAAAATTAATTTTTTAAGTTGTACATCAAGAGTTAAATAATTTTAAAAAAAATTTGAGGAGTTTAAACTTTAAAATATTCAAGGATTTAACTTCTGATTATATTCTAAAGAGGTGCATAGCACCTGTAATTAAGCACCAGAAAAAACAGTGTAACAAAAAGTTCTATATTTAACCATAATGGCATAATAAATATAGTTGCACTACTATTTCCTATACACTATATCCTATACATAAATTAAAAAGGTATTCAGCTACTTAGACAATAATTTTAATCCATTTTCCAAAATTTTTTTTAACACTTTATTAGCACAATTAAAAGTTTTCAAACCATTTTGGGATTAGATTAAAGTATTTTGAATTTTCTACAATTTTTTTTAGGTGAGAAATCCAATTTTCTAAATCCCAACAACAGGTGGTACAACAATGAAAATGAGATAAGATAAATTAGCATAGGATAACATAAGTATAATTATCCAAAATTCAATTTAAAATCTATATGCAAATGCATATTAATTTCACTAAAAACTTCAACAAATTTAAATCTATTTTTAAAACCAATTAAGATGTCATTGATTTTTCCTCTAAGAAAAATTAATTAAGCTGTCACATGGGATTTTTCAAGACTTTTGGGAAAACTCACAACAATTAACCGTTTATCTAATTGTTTCAAATGTTCCACGGAATTCAGATCAACGTTTTTTAAGTGCAAGACATTCTTGATGTTTCTATGGTGCAGGAAATTTCCGATGGAATATTGTGGATAAAAAAGCAGGTGCTTTTGAAATTTATTTATCCATCCACGATTTTATCACTTTCACAATGGTTCAAATTTGAATTTATTGATAATTTCAACTGTAATTTGTTATTATTATTTCTGTTGTATAAGTGATTTATGTGAAATTTACAGTATTAAATTAATTTTCAATTATTTTAAATCAAAAAAAAAAAATAATATTTCGATTATTGATCGAGCTATATATTTATATATCAGTGACGGAAAAATGACGAAATTTTTTTAATTAAAATAAATCCATTGCAGCTTGTTTGTCGACAATTGTTGCTATGAAACAAATATGACAAGTTATTGTTAATCTACAGGTAAAAAATTTGTCTCAGACAATTGTCATAATAAGCCACAAATTTCGTCTCTTCAAAACACTAAAACCCAATTACAAAACCTTTTACCTATAACCGTTTTTCAAAAAGCACAACAAATTACTTTCAAAATATCCAGTGACCAACAATTTTGAAATTTGTTAATTCCATCAGAAAACTAATTATTTTCAACGATTAAAATCCCCAAAAATTGTATCAAAAATACAATCCAAATTAGTGCCCAACCAATGGAGGTCAAAACACTCCGTCCTCCGTCCAAGAAGATAAAAAAGACCTCTATAATACTGTCACTCAAATTGCGTAAATCAAAACACATTAATTTATCAAAAAGAAGATTAACACTTGGAACTGTATAGAGAGATAATATACAAAAATGATGCAAACGAAAACCAGAAATTTCTTATTGTCTTCAACAATCAAAACATGTAAATCATTCTTCAAAATCATATTAAATCGATAGAATAAAAGGCGTTTATTTTCCATTTAAAGTTATGAGCTAATACCTCTGGAACTACTAGTTTGATTTAAATATTTTTTTTTTAATAATATGAACATATGTTTGCCCTTAAAGTTAATACATAAATTTGGTTGCAATAAAGAAATATAGGGACCTGAGAATTGTAATGAAAAAATCCAAAATTATTAAGCAAATAATGAAGACAATTTATGAAACAGTTATGAAAACTAAGTCTTCATTTAATACAAGAATAGATATTATAAGGTCTTTAACAGCTAAAATTGTCCTAAACAAAGCCCCAAATTATCTTAAAAAAAGAGCTTGGAAAAGCGCAAAATGAAAGCATGTACCCAAGACTAATTCAAAAAAAATGATGATTTTTTTTTTCTTAATTATATCGAAAATATTGTTGGGAATGACAAAAAAAATCTTGTGAAAGTTTAAGCTCTTAATATTAATATTAAGAGGTACCGCATCGCAAATTTCGA
The DNA here is from genome assembly GCA_958496175.1 of Sisyra terminalis. Lineage (NCBI taxonomy): Eukaryota > Metazoa > Arthropoda > Insecta > Neuroptera > Sisyridae > Sisyra > Sisyra terminalis. The sequence continues at coordinate 6,658,934 of OY292277.1, read as the reverse complement.
TTTTCCATTTAAATAATATGGGAACAATATTCTCTTCCACTTTGGAATTTTATAGCTCTCGTCAAAGACAATATTTCGGAATGATCAAGGTATATTCTTGTAGAAAATTGAACGATCTACAAAAAAGGTCTTGTACAAGTTTTTGATATATTTATTTCTTCAAAAGTTATTCGAGGTCAAAGTTGAACTAAAGAGAAATTTTAATATTTTTTCAATTTTTTGACGCAACCATTATTCCAGATATTCCTTGATCATTCCTAAATATTATCACCAACGTAAGTTATAAAATTCCAAAGTGCAAGAGAATATTGTTCCCATGTTATTTAAATTGAAAATCGAAATTTGCGATGCGGCACCTCTTAATATTAAGAGCTTAAACTTTCACAGGATTTTTTTTGCCATTCCCAACAATATTTTCGATATAATTAAGAAAAAAAAATTCATCTTTTTTTTTGAATCAGTCTAATGTACCCCAATCCAGAGTAGCAAAACCCTGAATAATTGAAGAAAAAGAAAATTTAAGGAATTCGTTAACCACCTCGAAAATACGTTTACAAAAAAACCTTCTGGATCACCAAGCACTTAGTCAAAAGCTCTTTCGAAAAAAAGCTCATACTATATTTGATTTATTAAAAATTACACAAAAAATAAACCAAATTAACACCGACAAGACGCCATCTTCGGCCAAGTTTTCATATCTTTCCCTTTTCCAAGACACCAGGAAATCCTTCATCCCTTTAATGCTATGCTAAGAATGCAAGACTTTCTTCGAGCTTGACAAAAAGCTTAAACTATTGGAATACTAAAAACCAAGTAAAAGTTCCACTAAACCCTATTCCTACAGATCCATAAGCTTCATTTCAATTCTTTCCAAAGTCTTTACAAAAATTCATTGTATCTCGTCTTAATAAAAATGTCAACGACTTTAAAATCACCCCACATAAAAACAAGTCCTGGTTGATTTTCCTATAAAAAATAAAATATTTATTAGGATACTTGCAGACGATAGGGCCATTTTCTTCTCAAGAAAAAATAGTAAGATAATACATTTCCAAGCCAATTTAAATATCATGACAAGCTGGTTCGACCAATGGTGCAGTACATTAAACGAAAAAAAAATGAGATCAAGCTACAAGCAACTTTGTATAGGCATTTTCCATTATATATCACAGGAATTTGACAAAGTGCATCATAATGGACTTATCTCCAAAATCTCCTTAGTTTTCCCCAAATATTACCAACAAAATTAGTTCCTGTTGACCAATCGGAGCGGACATTTTACAAGGAAGTGTTCCAGAACCATTAGTCCATCTAATATTTGCCGACAAAAAATAAAATAGTAACTATCATATTTGCAGATGTTATGGCCATTTTCTATTCAAGTAAAGATAGTAAATCAATTCAATATTTCCAAGCCTACTTAAATATCATGACAGGCTGGTTCAACCAATGGTGCAGTATATTAAAAGAGAAAAATTCAAATCAAGTTACAAACTTTGTACGGGCATTTTCCTCAATAAGTCACAGGTATTCGACAGAGTGTATAATAATGGTCTTCTCTCCAAAATCTCCTCCTTAGTATTCTCCAAGTATTACCAAATTTTAATGAGGTATAAACTTTTGCGTTTAATACAGGAAGGAAATTAGTACCTGTCGACCAATCGGGGCAAGAATCTTACAAGGAAGAGTTCCAGAACTACTATTCTATCATATATTTACATTTAATATTTGCAGATGATATGGCCATTTTCTATTCCAGTATAGATAGCAAATCAATTCAACATTTCCAAGCCTACTTAAATATCATGACAGGCTGGTTCAACCAATGGTGCAGTATATTAAAAGAGAAAAATTCAAATCAAGTTACAAACTTTGTACGGGCATTTTCCGCGATATGTCACAAGCATTCGACAAAATCTAACATAATGGTCCTCTATCCAAAATCTTCTCCTTAGTATTCCTCAAATATTACCAAATTTTAACGTGGTATTAGCTTTTGCGTCTAATATAGGAACTACATCAGTTCCTGTTGACCAATCGAGGCGAGAATCCCACAAGGAAGTATTCCAGAACCATTATTCTACCTAATATTCACTTAATATTTGGCGAGAAAAAATAAAATAGTAACCTCCATATTTGCAGGTGATATGACCATTTTCTATTCAAGTAAAAATAGTAAAACAATCCAGAATTACCAAGCCTACATATACATCATGACAGGCTGGTTCGACCTATGGGGCAGTAAAATAAACGACAAAAAACCTGATCAAATTTTGTACGGGTATTTTCTTCGATATATCACAGCTTTCGTTAGAGTGCATTATAATCCAAAATCTACTTCTTATACCATCCAATCCTAAGAAGTTATCAACGCAACAGATACTTTTGCATCTAATACAGGAACAAAATTAGTTCCTGTCAACCAATTGGGGCAGGAATCCCACAAGGAAATGTCCCAGAACCATTATTCTCTCGAATATTCACAATAAATTTCCCAACAAAAAATAAAATAGTAACCACCATATTTTCAGACCATACGTTCATTTTCTATTCAAGCAAAAATAGTAAAACAATCCAGGATTTCCAAGCCTATTTAAATATCATGACAAGCTGGTTCGGCCAATGGGGCAGTACATTAAACGAAAAAAAAAGCAGAAAATTCGGCAAAATATCTGAAAATTCATCTAAATAAAAGACTTATGGATTCTAAACCAAAAAAAAATCAAAACATAGCACTAAAACTAAACTAGTAATCTACAAAACAATAATTAAACCTATTTAGACATTTGGTCTTCAACTATGAAACTCAATCAAAAAATAAAATCTTCAAATTTTAAATCGCTGAAAATCTAAAATTATAAGATCTAAACTAAGTTCTTCAAACTACATAAGAAATGCAATGATCCTTAGACACAGTATCTCAATATGCAAATCATATGGTCAACGTTTTATAAAACATCCCAACAAAACAGCAAAAAGACTTTTAAAAGCAAAGAAATACACGAGGTTAAAACGTAATAATATGTTTATTATTTCTTTGATCTATCGTACAAAACAACGACCATGGATCCGAGAATTCGTTGGCAACAATGTTAGGAACAATAATGGAAGCCAACTAAGAACCCACATTGTGCACATCAAAGTCTATAGGCAAGGAATTGCATCTATTTTAAGAGTTTCAATAAATTTTTTCAGAGGTATATTGATTTACCTGACCCAAAAATAGCGATAAAAATTATTTATTAAAAACAAAAGATTATCTACTATCATTTACCTACTAGCTGATTATCCAAGATTTACACCACAAAACTTATCCAAATTTCAAACCTTTAACAAAAATTTTGAACTAACGAAAACTTTAAATGAAAAGTGTTGGGAAAAATTTTTTGCTAGGGTATAGAGCTCACGAGAAGAAAACAGTTATTTTAGCCAAAAAAAAATTTTATTAAGAAAATATAATTTTCTTTCAACAATGGTACAAATATTTTTTTTTTATTTGGCCCTGTTTTTCCAATTTTTGGCCACTTTTATACATTATATTTTACAAATTTTACATATCTAGTATTTGGTACAAATAATTTCTATTAAAATCAGCCGAATACTCCAAAATCCCTTCACGAAATCAATTCAAGTTTAGTGCAACAATGTCCCTATGTACTAAGTCAAATACAAACATCACAAACAAGACGATCAAGTGCTCGCCTCCAAGTGTAATTAGCAATAAAAACGATGATGTCGTTGACGTTCCACAATCGAGGGAGGGTAGAAGAACATACTACTCCAACTACTACTTGATATTTTTTTCCACTTGTAAAATAATATATAAATGCACGAAGAATAACATCGATTTTAACATTCGATCTACCCATAGTAGTTATGCGACTTCACTAAACTTCCCTCCAGAAAATTTTTGTGAAAAACGAAAAGAAAATTCAGTGCAACAAATCGTTCAGCTCCAAAGCAAAGATAAACAAAAAAAAACCGAGTTGTGGGTGTCGTGACTATATATTGTATCCAACTATTAAGATAAAACTCTTTGATTTTCTGTGTAGTTTTCGTGAAGTGAACAATTATACGTGAAACAAGGTAAATAATTTTTTTTTCAAATTTCAACTCCAATATCTTCAAATTTTCTAATCAAAGCAAGCTTTGCAACCAAGCATTCATTACAAAGGTTCGAGTCTCGGCTATCGCCCTTTATAATAATCAAAGGAGGTTGTGACTCGAAAATTTTCAACAATTCCTATTAGATGAGAAATTTTGAGTCAAAATTATCGTCCATTGTTACAGTAGCCTACATAATTTTTTTTACAATACAACTTTCTGGAAAAATCAAAATTTTGATTTGGTGAAAATTTTCAATGCTTTGCATTAAATTTTCCTAGATTAAAACATAATTATCAAGAAACCTTTGAATTATAGGAAAAAAAATTGGAAAACACATCTTAAACTATAAAATTTCTATGAATTTAAATTTAAAAAAAAAACAATCTTTTTCCTACAAATTTTCAAAAAAAATCAAAGCCTTCTTTTTTTTATTTAAAATTTTGGTGCTCAGCAACTTAGGTCATATGTATCTTAGATATATTTTCATTAAGTATAGATAATATGTAATGGTATTTATGTATGAACATTGAAATTTAGCTAAAATTATTAAAATTAGAGTAAAACTATAAATTTGAGTTATAAATAATATGTCTCAAAGCCTTCTAAAGTTTCAATTGCTAAGTTTTATAATAAAATCCAGCGCCATCTAATCACTAAACTCCTACAACTCCCAAGCTTTTATTCAACAGGTTGCACTTTCAACCACTTGTTACCAGATAGAATTAAGAAAATAATTACATTGATGATCAAATCCAAAACCATAACTTCTACTAAATAAAATTTTAAAATTAATTTCCTTAAGACTTGGCCACCTTTAAAATTAAAACTTTCAAAAAAAATTTAAGCTCTCCATTTGTTTTCCTTCAATTTCCACCTCTTTTGTGAAAACAGCAAAAGATTTTCCACCCACGATCATTAAAAAATTTCGACCATAATCTATTCAAAAATTAAATTAATTTGTGTCCTTAAAAAATCGTCCAAAGTTGCCACTACAAATGAATAATTAATCCAACAATTGAAAACCTATTTTTTTAGTCTAATTAATTTTTTTCATTAAAACAAAACACCTAATAAGAACGAAAAAAAAAGCAATTCGTACAACTGATAAGATTTATTTTATATATATTTTAATAGCAAATAAGTTATATTGTAAAAAACCGTAAATTATTTTCTTTGAATAAAAACATTAAATAAAAACCACCCACAAGAAAAAAAGTAGAAAATTAAAATATATTGATAACGTTATTAAATCTTTTACGCAAATATTTCATTTAAAAACTGATTAGAAGATAAACTAAATAAATTAGAACCAGAAAACCTCATCAAAAGTAAATTTTATTGCTTTTTAAATTAAGAAGAAAAATTCGGTTTTTCCAAAAAATAATAAATTTAAATGAAATTAATATTCAAGTCAAACTAATGTGGCAAAACTGACGATTATTGTTACGAAAATAATAAGCAATCAGCACATTTAACAGCTACCACGTGTTGATATCATTTTTCATTTCAACCATTAGTAATGGATTTGAAATTCTTATGAAAGAAAAATTGAGGAAAATAAAAAACTTTGTAAAAGTTTTGCTTGTTTTTTGTGATTAATTGTTGCCTCAAGTTCCTTCTGGTTTCAATTTTTCCTACGAAAAAGTTACTAAATTTCTTCTGGGGAAATCTAAACACCTGTTCCTTAGATCCATTGAGAGACAAATGACTTGAGTGTATAACAATTATTTTTATAATCATAAGATCATTTAAGGTCTGGATCTATTTTATCCCTTTGGGATAAAATTTTCAAAAAAAAGTTCCATCATATTTGATCCCGATTATTATGATCTCTATTCTTAACATTGCCATTTTGGGACAATACAGCAATAACAGCAATATGTTAGCTTTTTAAAGATTACAGTAGATCATACACAAATTAAAATATTTAAAATTAATATTTATAATTTAAAATTAAATATATTTCCCATATATTGAGAAAGAAATGATTATACTCTATAACAATTCTTTTTACAATCTTAAGGTCATTCTAGGTCTGAATTAATTTAAATCTAACATCCTATTTAATCTCTCTGGATTAACATTTTCAAAAAATGCTTCAATGATGTTTGATCCCCTGACAAATTATCTCTAGACAAAATATCCTTGGGTCACCAAAATATCTTTGGTGACCACTGAGGAAGATTTCGTGGCAATCAAAATACGTATCTGGGCAATACGTCACAAATATTTTTGTTTGAACTTCTGTTCAAATGTATGTTTATGGTATGATTTTTATATATCATTATATTAAATTATACTACATAAATTGTATCGCAATATATTCTATATATTGTATACACAGTATAACTGTTCAAAGTCAGCGAAAAAATCTTATTTTGATCCTTAGGTCAATATATCACGAAATATTATTAATAAAATTAGTAAGTAAGAAATATTAGTAAAAATCGAGGGATTAATTGTCGGCGATATTTAGTCCAAGGATGGTTTGTCTGGGGATATTTTAGCCTGAAACCCAAGATTAGCCTGATAACCAAAAAAAAAAAATATTTTCAAGATTTTTTATAACTAGCGTAATAAAATAACTAAAATTCCAAATTTAGATAGGATAAAAAGTTTTGCAAAAGATTTTTTAAAAACAGAGACATTTTTTTGGTTATCATTTAAACCAGTGCATCTCAAACTTTTTCACACCACGGCCTTTAAATGAGAAAAAAAATTAAGATTTTCTTTCCCAACATTTTAAAATTTAGTGACCAAAAATACTTATTTTTTTTGTAAGACTATTATGTAAATTGTACCAGTTCAGCAAATTCAGGAAATTGATCAAAACACGAAAGCATTGCTTTCTAAACTTTTCAGGATCAATCTACAGATTAGGAGCCAAATTTTTTCAAAACGTATTTTCTTCCAACAAATTCCACTATCACACCAATAAAATTAACGACTGATTTATTATGCATTGAATTAACTCCAAAAATAGTTCCAAAATAAAACCACACCAAAATATTGAAGAATCATTGTTATGAAAATTATTTTAATGGCAACTCAGCAATTATTACTTACACATTGTTGTTGAAGTCTAAATTTCAATAACTGTATTGAAAAACTTTTACGAATGAACATTTTATGAATAGAAAAATTGAAGAATTGAATGAAAACCTTCCAAAAAAAAAAAAACCGATAAATTATATTAGAATCGATTGAATTCAATGGACACTTAAAAAAATTATCATTGATTCAAAAAAAAAAAATTAACGTCGTTGATGTTCAGAATAACTAAATTTAAACTTCCTTAAAGATTAGAAACATCAAAAACCCAAATTGGAAAATTTCCATATTTTAATCTTCCTTAATCTTGAAAGTTAATCAAAACTCTTTATATAAGAATTTATTGCCCTCATTGGCCAAAAAATTTAAAGTTTTCCTATCGTTGAAATGATCGTTTTAATATTAATTTGAATTATTTGTAGTTTTTTTTTAAAGAATTTACCATTTTTATAGTAAATAATATTAAACATTTTCAATCGATAAAATATTTTAAAAAAGCTTTCAATTTAAAATTTATTGAATAAATCTTGATTTCCATCAATTGCTTTTACCCCTCAATACTAAAGTATTTAAGTAGCGACATCTCGAAAACAAACCAAGAAATCGAAAATTGAATTCATTAAACTTGAAAAGTTCCTCCATTGGAAAAAAGATTAAAAAAGGTCAAATATTTGGTCGAAATCTGACCATTAATTTTTCTCAAGCCCTTCACCAATACAACGTGTCCCATAAAAACTACTCAAAACAAACAAAAGCTCTACTTGGAAAATAAAGCTCATCATTCCATCACAAATGCAAATGGAAAACTCATGTTAGCGTTGACAAATTCGAATAAACCTTCGGCAAATACAATTTCAATGACAGCAATTGAGTTGAGCTTTAAAAGCTTCATTTCCTTGCTTGAAGAAAACCAATAATCAATTCCTCCCCAAAGAAAAAGCCATTAGGATAGTTTTACGTATTCAATCAATATCAAAATAGAAAATATTCTCATTTCTTGTTTCAAACTTCAAAAAAGCTCTGGAGCAAATGTGACGTCACTATTGTAAATCTAGCAAAAGCTCAAAAAACTTTTCATCATCATAGTTCCTAAATGCTCAAAAAGCTAAAGCTTTTACTACTACAAATAGGTAGCTGCATTTATGCAGTCCAAAAATGCATATTTTGAGACGAAAAAATAAATCTTCACCGAAAAATCAGTGAAATTTTGTAACTCAGAAGGTTTTTAAGCTTCTGATCACCAAAATTGGATTTATAAAGTTCTTTAATGCACCTGGAAGTCCATAAACCTGATCCCCAGCAGTTTATTTAGATTTTTTTGGAAATATTTACTTATTTAGAACTTCTTTAGATCGCTGATTACAAATATCAGGTTCATAACATTCTTAGTTATATCTGAAGATCGACGGGGACGTCATCTTCTAGAGTTTCTTGTAAATTAAACAAAGATGAGTTCTAAAATATTATACTATTTAGATAGATAATAAAATTCAGATCTCAGCTTTTATTTTTTTAAATAAGAAGACAATTCAGTTAACAGTTAATGAAATAATATATTTTATTTTTGTGAATCAAGAAGCCTGATGAAGTTACGATACGTAACGAAACGTAGCTAATTGAATAGTAAAAATATTAAATAAAAATAAACCGATCTTAACAACCTGAATTGTTATCTTATTTAAAAAAATACTATTTAGACTAATAAACTCTCTAACGAAACTAGGCGAAGGAAGATGTGGAAATCATCTCCTAGAGCTTTCGAAGATTCTATGCAAATTTACCTTTAAAAACTTATTTGGAAATATTTCCTGTTATTACTGATAACGAATACGAACAAATTTTAAACCCAGTGGCGTAGCATACATTTTCACCGGCGCCAGGCGCCGATCAAAAATTCGCCGCCCCTTATTTTTATAAATGGTCATGAAAATCTGTAGGTTCAAAATACCTTTGGATTCTTTAATTTTTAAATATGTAGTCTTTGTGTTTTCCACAAAGCAAAATCTTTTATGGAATTATCAATGCCTCCCAATTTTCATGTGCTCTAGAAGACATGATTCCTTCGGTGCCCACCATTCTATGCTATTGATTATACCTCAATTCACTGAACAGAAATATTAAATATTAGACATATTATGTTCTTCCGGGAACCTGGAGATCCAGGAATCTTATTCCTTACAGTTTATCGAGAATTTTCTTTGAAATTTATTGTAAACATTTAATAAAGGCTTTTTGTATTAGACGTCATCTCCTGGTGTTTTTTGAAGATTTTATGCAAATACTTGGACAGCAATATCCAAATAATTATTCGGGGCTATTAACGATCACAAATATTGGATCCATTCTGTTCTTTCGTGGATCTAGAGGTGCAAGAACCTCATCCTCTGCAGTTTATCGAAAATTTTCTTTGAAATAAATTCCAAACACTTAATTAGGACGTTTGGAGTTAATATTTATAAATTTCTGGTTCATGAACTTCTCCTACGAACCTAGAGATCGGAATGGATGTCATCTTCTAGAGTTTCTTATAGATTACCACAAAATGAGCTTGGAAAAGACATAAAAGAGATTTTCGAGCCGCTGATGGCAACCGGGAGATCTACTAGATTCCCTGTGTTACCTGAGGATAAACATGGACATCATCTCCTGGAATTTCTTGAAGATTTAATACAAAATTATTTCCAAATACTTATTTGGTGCTACTGATGTAAGATAAGACGTAAGAACGTAAAACTCCATCTTTGTGCTTTTCGAACTCTTTTTCTCAAAAAAAAAAAAAAATCCAAAATGATGTCCACATTTACTCACCGGTACTTCTAGGAACCTAATAAACCTTAGATTCGTAATCAATGATTCAAAAAAACATTTTTTGCGTTTAAAGTTCTCATTTAGGGTAAAATTTGAACAAACTTCCAGAAGATGACATCCACGCCTAGTAAATCGGAGAACTTCATGAATCTTATACTAGAAATCAGCGACCCCAAAGAATTCTTTAATTTATATATATCTTAAAAGGTGATAATGATTTTTAAATAAAGATATCCGGTATAGTCTTGACTAGAATCCCTATTTGGCTACTCTATGGTGAGAGTCCTGATTTAAACTCCATTGAAAATTTGAGGAAATTAATGAAGAGAAAAGAAGCTCAAGAGGTGAACCCAACAGAAAAATAGGCTTTTGAAAAGTCCTAAAAAAGATAGTATAACTCATTTAAAAGAAGTTCTCGAAGAAACTCTAGAAGATGACGTTCCTGAATCTCCAGGTGCTTTGAAAAACTTAATGACCCAATATTTGTGATTGGTGACGACTCTAAAAACTCTCGACCTTTTATGCATTGGAAAATGAAGATTTCATTTGTTGCCATGGATTACACAAATGCAACCACCTGTTTGTATAGTACCAAAAATGGTTACAAATGCTTTAAGGAACCAAACTAAAAAAAAACACATCTCCATTCTATTTGTTCTTTTTTCCTGCATATAAAATCCTAGTAGAAGAGTAATATTGTCATATAATTTGGAAGTTTCGATATTAACGTTTATTTTATGAAGTTATCGATTTTTTTCTTTCGATTTAATAAGATGCAATTATATGTGCGATTATGAAATTAATGACGAGCCGTTTGACTTGTATACTTATTGACTTTGACCTTAACCCCCTTTAGGGATTTGGCAATCTGGCAAACTTCTTTTAAGTTTTCATTATCCCCAAGGAAAACCTGTAATTGTTTCCTCGAAATTTGATTAACGAATCGAAGAAAACGATTAAAAAGGTTTTTTTTTAAATTTTTTTTGTAACTTTCTCTCGTGAATGAGAGAAGAAAATAATTCGAGTGTTCTTGAAATTGGACGAAAATTGCTCGTCAAGAGAATTGCGCAAAAAGTGCAATTAAAAATAATTGCATTATTTTATTTTTTTCAACGTGAAAAAGATAAAACTTACAAATTTGTTTGTGGGTTAAACGGAATTTGTGATTAGAATTTTAAGTTTCCAATGACAGAATATTTGCATGTTTGAATATTTTGTAAGTGATTAATTTGTCGGTTATTTTTTTTTTTTTAATTTAATTGTTGCACATCGATCGTTTAGATGTTTTGTAATGGCAAATGGTAAATATGTTAGTCGATATTTGCGAAATGGTTCATATTGAATTCAATTAGTCGTTCGCATGTATGTGCAAATGTGACGTAAGAAAATGAATTTTATGCGCATGTTTATTGTTCGAAATTAATACCTGATCGATTGTTGTGCAATCGATTGATAGAATATTTGTTATAATATTTATATTTCGTTCATTCATTACTTCAAAGTCAATAACCTTTGGTTGTTATAATAAAAATTTACTATTTTCCGAGAAAAATAGTTTGAAAAAATCAAAACAATGGTTGCACTTTTCCAAGATTTTTCCGGCAATAAATATCAACTCTATTATCAAAATCGAGTCGTATAAATTTGCGTAATTGTCGAATATTTGATCAAAAGGGTTTCTTATAAGAAGTGAAACGTAAACCAATTGGAATGTTCCAAGAAAAAAAGAAGAAAACCAGTGGGAATCCTGGGCTTTTTTTAAAAAAAAAAGGAATGGACTGCAATTTTGGTGGAAAAAAGTGAATGAAATATAAATATGCATGAAATTTCAACGAAAACATCTCATCGATCAGCAATCTTAATATGTAAGAAGATATCACCACTTTTGGTACTATACAAACATTGTTGCATTTGTTGCATTTGTGCAATCCAAGTCGATAAATGAAATCTTCCTTTTCAAATCTACAAAATGTGTAAAAGCTCAGGTTTTTGACAAATTTTTCAAAGGACCTGGAGATTCAGGAACCTCATCCTCTAGAGTTCTTTCGAGAACTTCTTTTAAATGAGTTGTAGTATCCTTTTTAGGCCTTTTTGGGGTCGCAAATTACAAATATAAGGTTCATAAAGTTTTCCGACGTACTTGGAGGATATAAGTGGACGTCATCTTCCGGAAATTTGTTTAGATTTTCCATTAAATGAGTAGGTTAAGTGCACAGAATGGTTTTTTGAGTCACTGATAACGAATTTATGGTTTATTAGGTTCCTTAAGGTACTTGTTAGTAAATTTGGATTTTGCTAGTAAATTTGGATTTTGCTAGTAAATCATCTTGGAAATTTTTTCTATATTTTAAAAAAAAGTGTTCCAAAAGCACGCAGATGGAGTTTTAGTAGTAATTCTTGTTCTTACATCTTGCCTTATATCAATAGCACCAAATGAGTATTTGGAAATAATTTTGTATAAAACCTTCAAGAAATTCCAGGAGATGATGTCCAAGTCTATCCCCAGGTAAAACGGGGAATCTAAAAGATCTCCCGGTTATCACCAGCGACTCGAAAATCTCTTCTGTGTCTTTTCCAAGCTCATTTTGTGGTAAAACATAAGAAACTCTAGAAGATGATGTCCACGTCGATCTCCAGGTACGTAGGAGAAGTTTCTGAACCAAAAATTTTTAATCATCGATCCAAAACGTAATTCTCTGATTTACTTAGCGAATCTCCTATTGAAATCACCCAACAGTTGGCTCAAAATAAGAACAACAATCGTTACAGTTTTAAAAGCACTGCTCTAACGAAAAAACGTTTCAAAACTTGAAAAAATTGTCGATATAATCCAATGAAAAATTTCCATTAGTCCTATTAATAGAAACGACTCAATTTCGATTAGAAAATCTTTTTTTTGAGTTTTCCGAGCTCATTTTGTTGTACCATACATGAAACTCTAGAAGATGACGTCCCCATCAACCTCCAAGTCCATAGGAGAGCTTAATGACCTTCTTTCGAAACCTGGAGGTGCAGGAACCTTATTCTTTACAGTTTATCAAAAATTTACTTTCAAATGTATTTTAATCATTTAGTGAAGGCTTTTTGTATTAGACGTCATCTCCTGGTGTTTTTTGAAGATTTTATGCAAATTCTTGCATAACAATATCCAAATAATTATTCGGGCCTATTAAAGATCACAAATATTGGACCCATTCTGTTCTTTCGTGGATCTAGAGGTCCAAGACCCTCATCCTTTTCCAGCAGTCCTATTAATAGAAACGACTCAATTTCGACTAGAAAATCTGTTTTTTTGAGTTTTCCAAGCTCATTTTAATGTACCACATAAGAAACTCTAGAAGATGACGTCCACGCCAACCTCCAAGTCCATAGGAGAGCTTTATGAACCAGAAATTTGTAATCATCGATCCAAAACGTAATTCTTCGATTTACTTAGAGAATTTCCTATTGAGATCAGGCTCCAAATAAATACAACAATGATTACAGTTTTAAAAGCACTGATCTAACGAAAAAATCGTTTCAAAACCATAAAAAATTGTCCATATACTCCAACGAAAAATTTCCATCAGTCTTACTAATAGAAACGACTTAATTTCAATTAAAAAATCTTTTATTTGAGTTTTCCGAGCTCATTTTAATGTACCTGTATAAGAAACTCTAGAAGATGACGTCCACGCCGATCTCCAGGTACGTAGGAGAAGTTCATGAACCAAAAATTTTTAATTATCGACGCAAAACGCCCTAATTAAATGGTAACAATTCATTTCAAAGAAAATTTTCGATAAATGGCAAAGGATGAAGTTCTTGGACCTTTAGGTCCACGAAAGTACAGAATGGGTCCAATATTTGTGATCTTTAATAACCCCAAATATGTATTTGGATATTGCTATGCTAGTATTTGGATAAAATCTTCAAAAGACACCCGAAGATGACGTCTAGTACAAAATATGATAGAAAAAATCTTTACTAAATGATTACAATACATTTCAAAGAAAATTTTCGATAAACTATAAGAAATAAGATTCCTGGACCTCCAGGTTCCCGGAAAAACATAATAGCTCTATTATTTAATGTTACCGTCCAGCTGATGTAATCATAGATCCAAAACGTAATTCTCCGATTTACTTAGAAAATTTCCTACTGAAATCAGGCTCCAAACAAGTACAACAATCGTTACAGTTTTACAAGCACTGCTCTAACGAAAAAAAACGGATCAAAACTTTAAAAAAATTGTCGATATACTCCAACGAAAAATTTCCATCAGTCTTATTAATAGAAACGACTCAATTTCCTGGTTATTAACCAACCATGTTGACAAACGACCAGTACAAAGATATTTATCTATAAACGCAACAATCACGAAATCCTATTTTTTTTTTTGCTCGAAAATTATTTAATTATGCATAAATTATTGGCATTATATTTGACAAAGACCTTCGCCAAACATAATACCAAACAACCAACGCAACATTCTCTCGTAACATTGAAACTTTTTTTTTCCATTTGTGCATTTCTTAATGCAACTGCATTTCCTAGTAGTGCTCACACTACCTAAGTAACTTTTCACATTGCAATTGCAAAATTGATATTCTCGTTTGCGTTTTTTTCTCTCATTGTATTATTAACTCAATCATTTCTCTTTTTACGTTTGATTAAATGGAAAATCTATTGAGTTAATTATTTTAATTGCAAATCAATTAATGCATTTAAATTGTTGCAAAAACATTCAGTGTCAAAAAAGAAGGCCAAGATTGCTGGTACAAGGGGAAAAAATATCGGTCAAAACCGATTCACAATCCGGTTGTAAAACCAATTTTTTTTGCAACAATTGCTTTACTATTTTGTTTTTTTGGAAAAATACCCAAATTTCTTATACTTTATTGGCAATAAATTTCCGCTTGTTCGATTAAAAAGCAAACAATTTTCCTCCTTCAACTGGCCGCTGCAATGAATTCCTCTTGATAGTTATTTGCATTTTGATTTATTGCAAATAATGCGCACATGTCTCGACAATGCACAACAAATTGCATCACATGCACCAACAAAGAGTGCAACGAATCTCATCCATATTTCACACCAGCAATTCGAAATTTCCCTATCCACCCAATATCGATCCGCTCAATTAATATTCTTCATTCATCCACGAAATCGTTCGACTTTTATTTTCAATAATCAAATATTCAATTTGTGACATAATGCCACTCAACAAACGACAACTGCCTACTAAACAATTCCTCGACTATCCATAATTGTGTTTTGAAAACTTTCCCAGAATAATATCATCGTCATCATCTAAATCCCGGCACGTTTAATATACAAGGACATTGTGTTAACACTTCTTTTCCTTCACAATTGTACAATGCACGTTTTACTTTCCAATATGATCGGAGAACTCGTGATGATTTTCATTAATAAATTTGAATCACTTATTAATTTAACACGGGGACGATTTCAGGATACGATATTAAAGGAAATCAGACCTTCCTTGAAATGGATGCTACTAAAATAATTTAGGAAGTATAGAATAATTCTTCTGGACAATACTATGAATACAAGTCTTCATTCTAATCTTTTAAAACTACAACTTTGGACTGTATAAAAGCTCCTTAAAGTTAGCTACTTGACTTTTGAACATTCAAAATTTACATTGATACGTATTTCGATTGCCAGGCAATCTTCCTCAGGGGTCACCAGGTATTAGTAGATCACTCCGAAATGACTATGTTATTATGATGAACAGTAAAACTGTTCAAAATTTGATTTCCTACGAACATGTGATGAATTTTTCCCTTTGAAAACTCTTCCAATAGATTGAACAATGAAAAAATTTAAACAAATGGTAGTTAATTTCATTTTAGTAGCAAAACTTTTCAGATCCTACGATTATATTTACACAAACGTAAACTATAAACAAAAATTTGAACTAAAATTCAAACAAATTGACCAGATACGTATTTCGATTGCCAAGCAATCTCCCTCAATGGTCCCCAAGTATTATGTGATGATGATGAACAGTAAAACTGTTCAAAGTTTGATTTCCGACGCATATATTCTGAAATGATCCTTTTGAAAACTCTTCCAATAGATGGAACGACGAAAAAAATTAAACAAATGATAGTTGATATCATTTTAGTAGCAAAACTTTCCAACTTCTACGAGTATGTCTATACAAAAGTAAACTATGAACATAAATTTGAACAAAACTTCAAACAAAACGACGTATTGCCTAGATACGTATTTCGATTGCCAATCAATCTTCCTCAGTGATCACCAGGTATAAGTAGATCACCCCGAAATGACTATGTAATGATGATGAACAGTAAAACTGTTCAAAATTTGATTTCCTACGCACATATTATGAAGTTTTCCCTTTGAAAACTTTTCCAATAAGTTGCACGACGAAAAAATTCAAACAAATGATAGTTAATATCATTTTAGTTGTAAACTTTCCAACTCCAACGACTATGTCTTTACAAAAGTAAACTATGAACATAAATTTGAACAAAAATTCAAACAAAATGAGGTATCGCCCAGATACGTATTTCGATTGCCAAGCAATCTCCCTCAATGGTCATCAAGTATTATGTGATGATGATGAACAGTAAAACTGTTCAAAATTTGATTTTCTACGCTCATATTCTGAAGTTTTCCCTTTGAAAACTATTCCAATAGATTAAACGACGAAAAAATTGAAACAAAAGGTATTTAATATCATATTAGTAGCAACATTTTTCAACTCCTACGATTATGTGTATACAAAAGTAAACTATGAACATAAATTTGAACAAAAATTTAAACAAAATGAGGTATTGCCCCGATACGTATTTCGATTGCCAAGCAATCTTCCTCAGAGGTCACCAGGTATTAGTAGATCACTCTGAAACTATGTAATGGTAATGAAAAATAAAACTGTTCAAAGTTTGATTTCCTACGCACATATTATGAAATTTTCCCTTTGAAAACTTTTCCAATAATAAACAAAAGGTAGTTAATATCATTTTAGTAGCAAAACTTTTCAACTCCTACGATTATATTTACACAAAAGTAAACTATAAACAAAAATCTGAACAAAAATTCAAACAAATTGACCAGATACGTATTGCGATTGCCAAGCAAACTTTATCAATATTATGTGATCATCAAATATTATGTGATGATGAACATGTAAACTGTTCAGTTTCATTTCCTACTGACATTCTGAAGTTATTCCCTGGAAAACTTTTCCAATAGGACAACAAAAAAAATAAATCATTTTTTTTTCTAATTTCAGATAGTTTCCCGACAAAATGCGCCAATTGACTTCATTTCTGCTAATCATATCCCTAAGCCTGGTGATCGTACAAACCCAACGACCCACGATTCTATCATCATTCTTCAATTTACTGAGCGAAGGCAACGCCCATAGTAACGATGAACCCCGCGACGAAAACAATCTCGACTCCGAATACGATTTCATCGTAGTTGGAGCCGGAACGGCTGGTTGTGTAATCGCCAATCGGCTCACCGAAAATCCCAAATGGAAAGTTTTACTAGTCGAAGCTGGTCGCAGCGAAAACTACCTGATGGACTTCCCGATTCTGGCCAATTTTTGGCAATTGGCCGAAACCGATTGGAAATATAAAACGCAGCCGAATAATCGCGCATGTTTGGGCCACGATAAACGGCGCTGCAACTGGCCGAGGGGTAAAGTTATGGGTGGATCTAGCGTTCTAAATTATATGATATATACTCGAGGAAATAAAAAAGATTTTGATGGATGGCGAGATTTGGGTAACGAAGGGTGGGGGTACGACGACATTTTGCCTTACTACAAAAAAATTGAGGATTTCACCATCGATGATGCCTTCGATTCAAAATACCACGGAAAAGGTGGATACCTTACGGTTGGATATCCTCCATGGAGAACTCCTTTAGCCGATGCTTTCGTCAAAGGTGCCATGCAAGTTGGCTTCCCCTACGTGGACTACGATGGAAAATCCCAAGTCGGCGTTTCTTACCTCCATACTTCCATCAAAAACGGAACCCGAGCAAGTTCTAGTCGTGCCTATCTTCATCCAATAAAAAACCGAAAAAATCTCCACGTTACCAAATACAGTATGGTAACAAAAATCGTCTTCGACCCCAACTACAAACGTGCCATAGGAATCCAATTCCAGAAGAACGGTAAAACCTACTTCATTAAAGCCAGCAAAGAAGTGATCATATCAGCAGGTGCCATCAATTCTCCGCAACTTCTTATGCTTTCCGGAGTTGGTCCCAAACAGGATCTCGAAAAACTCGACATTCCGGTCGTACAAGACCTAAAGGTTGGCTACAATTTACAAGATCACGTCGCTCTTGGAGGTCTTACGTTTATCGTAAATCAATCGGTATCACTGCGACTGGATCGCCTTTCATTACAAACCTCCCACCTAATCAACTACCTTAACTACCATCAAGGTCCATTTTCCGTTCCTGGCGGATGTGAAGCTCTTTTGTTCGAAGACATCAAAAATCCAGGTGATCCCAATGGATATCCAGATTTAGAGATCCTTTTCTTAGGTGGATCAATCGTTTCGAATCCTATTCTTCAAAAAGATTTTGGAATCAGTGATGAAGTTTACAAAGCCGTTTATGCTCCAATCGAGCACGAAGACACTTGGATGGCCTTCCCCATGCTTATGCTACCGAAAAGCCGCGGACGAATCATGTTGGCCAGTAAAAGCCCCTTCAAAAAACCCCTAATCTTCCCCAACTATTTCGCCTACCAGAGCGATTTAGACGTAGTTGTTTACGGCGCCAAAAGAATAATAGAAATCAGTAAAACTCCAGCATTCCAAAAATTCGGGGCTCGCCTCCATGATATCCCAATTCCACAATGCAAACACCTAAAATTCGGCAGTGATGAGTACCTTCGGTGCCATGCTCAACATATCACCCTCACCATTTACCATCACACCGGTACCTGTAAAATGGGTCCCAAAACGGACCCTTCGGCAGTGGTCGATTCCCGATTAAAGGTCTACGGAATTAAAGGTCTTCGGGTCATTGATGCCAGCATTATGCCGTTCGTCCCCTCCGCCCATACAAACGCTCCTACCTACATGATCGCAGAAAAAGGATCGGATATGATCAAAGAAGATTGGGGCTTCATAACCTCATAAAACCATACTCATATTTTGCCAATAAGCAAGTCTTTTTAAGTACCAAAGACCAAAGAAAACCCCATGAAAATGCAGCCAATTTTGGCTCAATTTCTCAGAGAAAAATCCAACATCAACTAGTGACTCAAAAAAAGCTCATAAAGCTGGAAATTCTGTAGATAATTAGGAACAAAAAAAATTGGCTCGTGAATTTTTTCTAAGTTAGTGCAAAAAAGGTATAGGATTACCGATGGAGTAAGTGAATTCTGGAATGATTTCTTAGGGATATTAATAGTCCAAGTAATTAGCAAATTTATCAATCAACCAAATATCCCTTTAAAACCAATTTACTTAACTAATCGGTACCTTGACCTTTGAAAATTAAATCAATTCAAGACCCAAACCTGACAATTTGGGAAACTTTATTTTAGTTACTTCTGTAAATATTCGTTAAACCGAAAATACTCAAATTGAAAGTTGCTTAAATCCTTCAATCATCCAATTCAATGTTTCACCTCACCAACTTCCTTTTGCCCGTTAAACGGAAAATTTTCCATCAATTATCTGTCTATCTTTTTTTTTTCTTTCATTAATTAAATTCTTTATTAATTAATTGGCTCACATATGAATTATTTAAAGCATTCAATTAATCAATGTTCAACTATGAATGAAATGTTATTTCCTACCACGTTGCACCAACTTATCCTTCGAAACGAGAGCTTACCAAATCAATCATCATCATCACTATTTATATTTATAAGATAATGTATTTATAAGAACATATTATAGTAAATTATATGTAAAATATATAGGAGAAAGAAAATAAGTAAAAAAGCAATAACGTGATATAAATAAATTTGTATAATTATTGTGGAAAAAATATTAATAAAAATGTAATGAATTCATATGGTTTCTACTTACTATTTACAACTACAGTGCTTTGAGACTCTTATAAAGTCTATAATTGTAATATTGCAAATCTAGAGCCTGGTATAATACGGTATAATGGATTTTACCTGAAACAAAAAGAAAAAGAATATAAGCAAACATTAAAAATTTTTGGAAATCAATTTTATCTTAGTTGCATAAAAATCAATCAATGTTATGATCAAAATTCAATTCCGATTGATGATTTTTTTCTAAAGTTAATAAAAGAGTTCAGTTTTTCGCTAGACTACAACTAAAATTTCATTTTAAATTTTGGAAAAATTACATCAATTATTAATCAATATTAAATAATTAAATCTTCAAATCAACAGGTTTTTCCAAGTTCATATTAGGAATATTAAGACTAAGTAGTTAAAAATACCAAACGGAATTGAATCGGTTATGTAGACATTATAAAATCGAAGCTTTTCTTTTCTTCAAATAGAAAATCATATTTTCCATATAGAGCTTAGTACCGTACGATTATATGGAAGTTATGTAGATTTAAAAAATAGGTCATTTTCCTGTACTAAAACTTCCATGGCAATCTATTAGTTTAAACTTTAATTCGCTAAATTTTAAGAGTGGGAAATTTCAAAACACTTTTAAGCCCAAAAAATTTACTTCAATAAATGTTATTAGAATTCATTAAAACCAAAACAATTAAAAGTGTAAGATATTTAAAATTTTGAGTTCCACAAATGACTACAAAATTTATCGAATAGAAAAACGTATATTCCATATAGATCATAGTACCGTACGATGATATGGAAGTTATGTAGATTTAAAAAATAGTTAATTTTCCTCTACTGAAACTTCCATGGCAATCTATAAGTTTAAACTTTAATTGGCATAACTTTAAAAGTAGGAAAATTCAAAACATTTATAGTCATAAGAATTTCTTGCAATAAATGTTAATAGAATTCATCAAAAAACAAAACAATTAATAGTGTTAGATGGTGTTAGATATTTAAAATTTTGAGTTCCACAAATGGCTTCAAAATTAATCACTAACTTTCTTTCAATAGAAAATCATATTTTCCGAATAGGTCTTAGTACCGTACGATTATATGGAAGTTATGTAGGTTTAAAAAATAGTTAATTTTCCTCTACTAAAACTTCCATGGCAATCTACTAATTTAAACTTTAATTGGCTAAATTTCAAAAGTGGAAAAATTCAAAACATTTTTAGTCATAAGAATTTCTTGCAATAAATGTCAATAAAAGTTAATAGAATTCATCAAAAAACAAAACAATTAATAGTGTAAGATATTTAAAATTTTGAGTTCCGCAAATAGCTTCAAAATTAATCACAAATAAGAAGAAAATCCAGGTTATTTAAGATCTTTTTGTTTTTTTTTTTTTATTTTTTATTTTTTATTTAATATTTTATTACTTCAAAAAGCAACGTTCGTTACTAATCGTAACTTCCTCAGGCTTCTATAACAATGTTATTAAAGTTCATCAAAAAATAAATCAATTAATGGTGTTAGATATTTAAAAAATTTAGTTCCACAAATGACTTCAAAATTAATCACAAATTTTTGGGAATTTTTTTTTCCATTTTATCAAAAATCTCAGAACTATTCCTAATCAAAATTTAAGAAAATTCTTCAAAATATAAAGCGATAATCCGAAATTACAAAAAAAAAATATTTTAAAAATATATACATTTTCCTTTAATTTAGAATTGGAACATTAAAAGACAATGGAGTTTTAAATACCAAATGGAATTAATTCATTGATGTAGACTTTATAAAAATAGACGCTTTTCTTCTCATTAAAAGAAAATCGTATTTTTCATGTAGGTTTAAATATCATACGCTTGTATGCAAATCATATAGATTTAATAAATCGGTAATATTCTTCAACAAAAATTCCAAGGCAATCTAATCTCTTTAATTGCCTAAAATTTAAGTGCGAAATTCAAATAATTCAAAAGTAAAACTTTTATTTTAATAATCTCAGCTTTTTGTTTAAAAGTTAAAGACAAAAAAAAATTTTTTTGGTATCAACATTAAACGTAGCTTTAAGCAGTGATTGTTGGTAAATTAAAGATCTTAATCAACCTCTATACCCAAATTTACATAACAAATCATTACACAAATTTCTTCCAGAAAAAAAAATTAAAACCAGGAAGCCAACTTAGCCGCCCAAAATGACTCATCATCTTATGCATTTCCAACTTAATCAATTAATTAGTAAGACAACCACCGATAAATTTTTACTTTCACCAATCCCCGGCTCACCTTGTCATATTTTAATTGTTTAATGGTTTTTAAATCGATATAATTTTCGTTAATGACCCCACATTTAGATACCAACCAAAACAAAAAACTTTCGTTTATTTTTTCCCAAAAAAAAAAAAAAAAAATCTACATACCTCTATAAACTTCAAAACAAACAATTCCTAAAATGCAGTTATCAATTACAAACAACAACATAAAACTCAAATTATTCTTTAGTTTTTTTCCTCACCTGTCTATTACCTATTAAACAATGGAATTCCCAAAATTTCGAGACACATTTGATGTCTTTGTTTCAATAACAAAACCGTTAAAATTGGAAAAAAATCAATTACCATTTCATTAAATAAAGTAGCGATCATAGAACTAAACTCAGCTGGGCTATTTTTAGCACATAATTACCTTCAAATTAATTTCGCAATGTTGTGAAATCACAAGCTTTGAGTAAACAAGTGAAAAAAAACATAATTAGCGACTGACAAAGCACTTTAGTTTAAAAGCTCACTTTATGAGCTTTTACTCTTTTGAACTGTAACCTGGTGGGGGGAAAAGCTCGTTTACAAATGAGCACATTTTCATTTTATGCATCGCAACATTTTTTCGTCAAGAGCTTTCGAAAAGCTAATTAAATTTTTATTTTTTTTTTTAAAGAAGAAAACTAAAACCAAAGTTTTTCATAACTTTCAATTTGAATATTATTATAAATTTAGTAGCTCCAAATATCGAATGGTATTCAACAAAAGTTGTAGATTTAGTAAGAATAGAAGCTTTTCGTCTTATTAATAAAAAAACATTTTTTTCAAGTAGTGCTAATTACTGTATGGTTATAAGAAAATCGTGTAGGTTTAATAAATAATTGGTATTCAACAAAGTTTCCATGGCAACCTGCCAAATAAAAATTTCAATGATATACAAAATTAAAGGTGGGAAATTTCAAAAAATTCAAAGTAACTTCTGATTAAATCTATGAATGATTAATGATTTACTTCATGATTTATACAAAAAGAAAAATAATCAAGACATACTTCTGCAACCAAACATACGTATTAGTAAGAATAGAAAGAATATTATGAAACCTAGGCTTAAAGAAAAAATAAATTTTTATTTTTCAAGAAACATTTAATATGGGAACCCTAAAGAAGATATTTCTCTGTATAAAATATTTTACAATTTATCAACTATAATTTCATATTTTTTAATTTCTAGAAGTCAAAAAGAAAGCAAAACTTAAGCAGGCAAATTTTTATAATCGGAAATTATATTTTTTCTGGCAATATAAGGGAACCTTGCAAAAATTGTAAGAAATAAAAGGAACCAAAAAAAAAAAATTAAGAGAACCAAGGATAATGATTTTTAAATGTTAGTATTTCAAGAATACTTTAAAAGTTTTGAACTGCAAATGAGAAAATGAAAATCTCATTTTTAAATTGCTATTATTCTTTTCAACCAGGCCTCCCAATATATAATCTGTAGGCCTAAAATTTTATCTATATATATATATATATATATATATATATTGCTTTTCCTATATCTATATATATATATAAATATATATTGCTTTATCTATATCTATATATATATATATATATATATATAGATATAGATATTAGGGTGATTTTTTTTTACTTTTTTTTTTTGGTCCCATCGTGAAATTTTATTGGAAATACCAAAAAAAAAATTCCCTGAAAGTTTGAGCCCTTAATATTAATTTTAAGTCCTCGACCAAGACGTGTAAAGATTTCCCATTGAAAATACAAGGATACTCTGATTTTTTATTTTTAAAT
The DNA here is from genome assembly GCA_958496175.1 of Sisyra terminalis. NCBI lineage: Eukaryota > Metazoa > Arthropoda > Insecta > Neuroptera > Sisyridae > Sisyra > Sisyra terminalis. The sequence goes on along the minus strand of OY292277.1, from coordinate 6,634,889 downwards.
TTCTATATCTCAGCGGCATTTCATGGGATCGCTTTTACCGAAGATGATTTTTTCTCAGAATTAAACGCTCTACAAAAGTGCCCATTGCGACAAAGTCGTAACTCACACCGGTGAGGTAGTACGGGCCACTGAACCTGATTTTTCCATAAAATTCGCGTTTTTTTTGCATTTATCGCGTAAATAACAAGAGCTACGGAAAAATTATAAATAAAAAACTTGTAGAGAATTTGATTTCCTACAAAAAAGGTCCTGTAGACCAAATCGCTAAGATCAATATTAAACGAGATATTAAGCCTTGAATTGGTTTTTCTGTGAAATTTTGGCCGATCATTGATTTAAACTTATAAATTGATATAAAAAAAATATATTGATATAAACTTAATATCTCGTTTAATATTGATCTTAGCGATTTGGTCTACAGGACCTTTTTTGTAGGAAATCAAATTCTCAACAAGTTTTTCATTTATAATTTTTCCGTAGCTCTTGTTATTTACGAGATAAATGCAAAAAAAAACGCGAATTTTATGGAAAAATCAGGTTCAGTGGCCCCCGTACTACCTCACCGGTGTGAGTTACGACTTTGTCGCAATGGGCATTTTTGTAGAGCGTTTAATTCTGAAAAAAAAACTATCTTCGGTAAAAGCGATCCCATGAAATGCCGCTGAGATAGAGAAATTTAAAAATAAAAAATCAGAGTTTCCGTGTATTTTCAATGGGAAATCTTTACACGTCTTGGTCGAGGACTTAAAATTAATATTAAGGGCTCAAACTTTCAGGGAATTTTTTTTTTGGTATTTCCAACAAAATTTCACGATGGGACCAAAAAAAGTAAAAAAAAATCACTCTAATATCTATATATTTACTATTGAATATTTCCTTTGACCTGCTACGGAAATAAAAATATCAAATCTTAGACTTCTTGGACTTTAAGCAATCCAAATTTATGGTAAGTAAAAGCTCAAGAAAGGCCTTCATAAGTAAAACAAAAATTTTTAAGGAGCCAAATTTAGGATAGCCAAAATTTATTTATTTATTCCCAAAAAAAATAAAACTTAATTAATACCCAGAAGTCTATTCTTTTTCCTACTTCTCTAAAATTGTTATTTATAGTTTTTACTACAAAAAAATAGTAATTTTCTAAAATTTCCTGATATGAAAAAAAATCCCCATGTATCGTTTATTACTCTATGATAATATGAAAACTCTTTAGATTTAAATCGTAGTAGTTTTTCTTTCATTCAAATTTCCAAGGCAACCTCAACATTTAAAATCCCAAATTCTAACTGGCTTAAATTTCAAGTTCAAAATCCGCCTACACTTGCAAAAATTCAAATTACTATCCTAGACTTAATAAATAGAAGTTATTCCTTCCATTAAAAGAAAACAATTTTCCCCATATAGTTGTCAATATTAAACGATATTATTCAAATTATCAATTTCCATTGAAAAAAATCACCATGGCCACCTTATTGATTTACACCGATACCAATAAGTCGGCAACCCAATATACATGGAAGAAAAATATTTCAAACCTTTCACATTACAACAATAAATTTACATACAACAATTACGTGATATTCCACCATCATAAAACCATAAACCAATATAATTGATAAAAGCAAATTAAACAATCATTTCCTCATTAAACACCCAAAAACCATTAAATAAAATATTCATAAATTTAAGTGAAAATTACCATCAATTTTCACCAATTACATAACTATTATCAATAAAAACACTACTTCCATTAAATAGCGCGCATTTAATGTAAATTCAAATCCCAATTAGTTAATTTAATGTTCCAGTTTATTTTATTGGAAATTTTTAATTGGCTATAGCTGATCTGACACTTATACTTCAATTTTATATATTCAAAAAAATTCCATCAAAACCTAGTTTTTACCATAAAAAAAGATACTAATTTTGGAAAAATATCAGAGAAAAACGGAACTACTGGACTTATATTTCTACTAATGAGGCTATAAACTATTTGAAGATCAGGAATAATTATTCAAAATTGATGTTTTTGTATGTTGAATTTACAACTCAAAATTTACACGTATTTTGATCAGTGATATCTGTTGGTGGAAATACGAGATATCAATGCAAAAACCCTAATAACAGTATTGAGCTTTTCAGCAATTTTTCAGCTTTTTAGGCCATTAAGGTTACTTGCCAGGCAAAAAAAGAAGAGCTTATTAAAAGGTATATTGAGGACCATAAAGTTTTATCCATACTTCAGATGGAATTAGCCAAATGTACCATATGTGTTTTATCGCAAATATCAATCGACGTCAATTGAACAAATTGAATGACGTATTGTTGCAAAAAAGGCCAGCAATAATGAGTAAAATACGCAATTGTCTTCGCTGGAATAGGAAGTTTAACCTCACCCAGCCTACTTAGAAAACACAGCCGCCTTCTAATACTTGGTCAAATCAATGCGACATGGCTTGGATGGCACAAAATCGATCGATGCTGGATCAATAGCTACTCAGCCAATATCGTTCTTTCGACCCAATATGCCATGAAATACGGAAAAAGATTGTAAGAAATGATAGAAAATTAAATATTTTTATTTAATATATAGGGCACCATTTTTTCTCAATAAATGCTTCTTTAAGTGAACAAATGATCAGAATAGCAAGCACCTGATATAATCATGGTTTTGCACTAGTTTACGGAAAATTATTTTTCTTCAAATCTTTCCAACGATAATTCACAAAACTATATAAATTTTTTTTTCATCCCTCAGTTTTACGATGAAATTGCCACCCCTTAATGATCTTATGTAATAATAAATAGCCTTTGGTGAGTAGAAAATTTGTATTGAATCTAAATATCGAATTTCATAAAAATCGGTGTAGCCGTTCTTTAGTTAAAATAAGACATACAAACTTAATTCGATTAAGACATAACTTGATTTTCCCATTTTTCTTTAACTTTTCTACGTCATATCCTATTTCTTTGGTCAAATCGATGCAATTACTCTTTTAATGTCATTAAAGTTATTATAAAGTTCTTCATCAATTCCAGGATTTCATGACTTAAATGGGAAGAAGATTGCATTTTTAATTTATTTTAAAATAGATAATGCTTCCAAATTTGATGATTTAAATAGTACAATAAGCTTTTAACTTAGGGATGTTATTTAGGTATATCAAAATGTTACCAGACAACCAAAAATTAATAAGAATATTAATCCAATTTTTATTTTTTAGTTATAATTTAGTTTTTTATTTAAGATTCAATCATATTATAAAACTCTACATCCATAACTTATGAGTTCAAATCAATAATATTTTGATTTGTTAAGATAAAATCAAGGATTTAGTCCCAAAAGTTAATTAAAAATTTTCTATATTTTTTTTTTCTTATTTTGATAAATTTTTGGTGAAATTTCAGATTTTCTCTTAAACTATACATAATTTTTTAAGAATTGACCTATATATTCGCCTCATTGTATGCTATCAACGTTATTATTCACGAAATTTCTATTTTTGTCTACTTTTGCTTTCGATTGTATCTCCATAATATCTTTAAGGGTATATTTTGGGAACACTTCCATAGATTGGAGTTTTCATCAATTATTAAATTCCTTCATCAGAATAAGATATTTTTTTCCCGCTGACTTTGAATAGTTATACTGTATATACAATATATAGAATATATTGCGGTTCAATTTATGTAGCATAATTTAATATAATTATATATAAAAATCATACCATAAACATAAATTTGAACAGAAGTTCAAACAAAAATATTTGTGACGTATTACCCAGATACGTATTTCGATTGCCAAGCAATCTTTCTCAGTGATCCAAACTACTTGATGATCACTGAGGAAGATTGCTTGGCAATCGAAATACGTATCTGGGCAATACGTCACAAATATTTTTGTTTGAACTTCTGTTCAAATTTATGTTTATGGTTTATGGTTTATGGCTTTGTGAATCATCACAAAGCAGTTACGAAGCGATCCAAACTTTATATATTATATATTATGATATTTTATTTTTATATATTATTATATGAAATTTTACTACATAAATTGAACCGCAATATATTCTATATATTGTATACACAGTAAATTCCTTCAGTTTCTCGACTTGTATCAGATGAAATCTTCCGAATCTCGATTTGGTCACTGATAATAAAAAAAAATCCACAGGTGTCATCAGGATTATTATCAAAATGGTGCTCTACAAGATAAAAGATAAAAATTATCTTTGTATTTTTCTTTTTTATAGCAAAAATGCAAATGCATATTTTGCATTATATTGATATTCGGGTCAGTCCAATTCAGTCGGTTCAGCCTTGGTCCCTTGATTATTTTTTTTGCTTCTGATTTTTTGTGTGCTATCACCCCAACATGTTGGTAGTTCAAATTCATCATTATTTTAATTTTATTGTTTTTAGTTTTCCAGTGGTGGCCATATTAGTTTTACTAGGCGCAGACATTTTCACACTTTTAAGGGTTTGCGAAAACTTGATTATCTCAGGCCCTATTTATCCTATCAAAATGAAACTAAAAGCAGTGGATTCATGAAAATATAAGCTATAAGGTTGTAACAAGACATTTTCACCTAAATGTAACTCTAAGGGGTGAAATTTCACCCTAAATTTTTAGCTCTCATTTGTAAAAACTTCAAATTTCACGGAAAGATTGTGAAGGAAGGGAAAGAGTCTATACGTTAAAACTTTTTTTACTAACAATTAAGTACTAGTTGTATTCACAAACAAAATTTGAAGTCTGAGACTTTAAGCCTTTTTAAAATAAAAAATAACAAAATTTGGAATTTTTTAAAATTTGCAATTTTCTGAGCTCAATATCTCTGGTGGGGGACCAGATAAAAACCTGAAATATCACTACATTATAGTACTGTATAATAGTATTATGCACCTAAAATTTGGAGTTTGAGATTTGACTAGGAGCAGAGGTATTGCAAGCACAAAATGTCAAAATAATGCATACTTCAGTAGGTGACTATAATGTATTTAACCATTTAATATGTGACATATACTTGGCAAAAAGAGCATTTAACACAAAACAACATATACTTGCAATACTTCTGCTCTTAGTCAAATCTCAAACTCCAAATTTTAGGTGCATAATACTATCATACAGTACTATAATGAGGTGATATTTCAGATTTTTATCTGGTCCCCCACCAGAGATATTGAGCTCAGAAAATTGCAAATTTTGAAAATTTCCAAATTTTGTTATTTTTTATTTTAAAAAGGCTTAAAGTCTCAGACTTCAAATTTTGTTTGTGAATACAACTAGTACTTAATTGTTAGTAAAAAAAAGTTTTAACGTATAGACTCTTTCCCTTCCTTCACAATCTTTCCGTGAAAATTGTGGTTTTTACAAATGAGAGCTACAAATTTAGGCTGAAATTTCCCCCCTTAGAATTAAATTTAGGTGAAAACGTCGTATTAAAACCTTATAGCTTATATTTTCATGAACCCACTGCTTTTAGTTTCATTTTGATAGGACAAATAGGGCCTGAGATAATCAAGTTTCCGCAAACCCTTAAAAGTGCAAAAATGTCTGCGCCTAGTAAAACTACTATGGCCACCACTGGAAAACTAAAAACAATAAAATTAAAATAATGATGAATTTGAACTACCAACATGTTGGGGTGATAGCACATAAAAAATATTTTTTATAATGGTCGAGCAACCATTTCTTTTATTTTTGGACCACTTTATTTGGACTGACCCATTCCCAATTCTCAAACGAAATATCAAGGATTTGGTGAAATTTTTTCAGTCCAAAACAAAGAAATTATATTTTTACATAATTTAATTTTTTTTATGGTTCCCAAATTTCATTTTTCCCAAAGAAAATTTCATAAAAAAACATCAATTTCCTGAATAAACGACCTTACTCTTCAACTACCACAAGAAAACCATTAAATCTTCTCACCTATCCTACATTATCTTATCAAAAAAAAAAATAACTTCTTCTTAATTTTCAATTAAAACAAAATTAAAATGGCCACAGTAACATGAATTTACCATTTGAAGCGACCAATAAACGATGCCTTATCACCAATATCCTTCACCATATCTATTTATACAAATTATACAAAATAAAAAAAATGACGATCTTTCGTAAATATTCTCATCAAATTCGTGTACAAGAATTTTGAACTTCAATAAAATTTTAGTCTTTCCTGCATTGAGCCGCACCGGCTACAACTAAATTAGTCAATTTGCATGAATTGACCAGCAAAAACCGAAAAAAAATTCTCAATCTCCCACCCATAAGTCCGATACAATATAAATTAGAGGGATTGGTGGAAAGGTTTAGTGAGAAAATTTTGCCAAACTAATCTAATTAATTGAAAAGCGAAAATTCAATTGAGTGAACCATACAACCAATTGAAATATTTCCCTTCACCAAAAATTGCATACAAATGCATTGAAAACGTGTATAAACCTAAATAACAGTTTTTCCAAGCAAAAAATAAATCTTAAGATGTGGAAATTAGTTTTACAAATAATTTTCGTTACAATAATTTTCCCAAATGTGACAGTTTGTGGCTCAAATATAATGTCGGAGATGTTAAGTTTCTTTCAACAAAGCCCCATACAAGACGCCACCTACCATCACGAATATCCCTTCGACAAAGGTAAAAAAAATGCATTTTCTTTTTTCGCCATTTTCATTTGCAATTTAAATTCGCCATCAATAATTTCACCTTCCACATAAAATTTATAATTCATCCAATTAGCCTACACGATTAATTCCAAATTTATTACACAAACAATTTTAGTGGAAATCATCAAAATGAATAATTAACAATTTACTATATGGAAATGGGCAAAATTTAAGCTCAGGATCAATTTCCACGTTTCAATTTGAACAACGCACGTACGCCAAAAATTACTTATGTAAATCCATTAAACATAAAACAAAGCGGTAAATATTACAAATCGATTTGATAGAGATGATTCAAAAATTGCTATCCACATATCCAAAATCTTTTTTTTTTTTTTGGAACCCAAAAAAGGTGTGTTTTCCATTCAAAAAAGCATTCTTTCCAACTCATCACCAATTGCAGCCAAAAAAACAAACCTGTCAATATTCTGACTAAAAAAAAGACAAATTTCGTGAAGGAATTCGGATAAAATTTTATGTTTTCACTGATAATTTTTGAATTTAAATAATGTCATCTTGTTGGCCATGAAAAAATCTAAAACATCAATCTCCTGTATTTTTTGCTACACTTAATCGTTGCCAATAGAATTGCGATTAAACCGGAATAAAGGCCATTACTATCATCAAAATATCACACTTCGACATCTTAGTTGGCCATGTTATTTACTTTTACGTCATTATCTACATGATAATGATGCACTTTTGTTTTCTTCTTCAAAAAAAAAATAAAATAATGGGCAATCACAGCCTACTAAATATGTATACACAAGTACGACATCCAATGGCAACAATTTTCCAAAGTATCAAATATTTTTTGCTTTTTAGCAAAATAACAATCAATATTACCTAATAGGCAATGAAAAACCAAAAAAAAAGAAAAATGAAAGTGTAATTGTAAATTTGTAAGCAAATCGTGGTCCAAAGACTGGGAAATTCCCAAAAAATCCAACCAAAAAAATAAAAAATAAAAATAACTTATTGAATTTGGATCCTAGATACCTGTCGGTATAGAACAAATCAAAATACCTATGAAACTCTAAAATATTTTAACCTTAAATTTCAAAAATTCTCTTTTCTCCATAAATTTTATTTTCTTCTTGATTTGAAATGGGGGGGGGGGAATCAACAGGCATATAATATAAAATTTTCGTCCAAATTTTCAAGAAAACCGCATTTTTTTTCAATCAAACATAAAAATTCTTTTTTATGCTAATTGTTTTTTGATATTGTTTTTCTGCTAAACCAGGGAAATTACATTTTTCATTACGAAAAAAAAAAACTAAATAGATGAAAAACATTTGAAAAATGTAAACAAAACAAACTATGAAAAACAAAAGTTTATACTAAATAAAAAAAAAAAACAATATCGCATCATAATATCCAAAGCCCACTTAACTTTAGTAGCCAAATATATGAACCAAATTGTCCTGTAAAAGATCACGATTTCCTTGAAAATGATCCATGACATCAAAAAAAAGGAAAAGATCGAAATTTTAGGTTTATACATGGCCTACTAGACATGATTGTTAAAATTTCTAGTGTTACTACTAAATAAAAAAAAACAACATCGCATCATAATATCCAAAGCCTTCTTAACATTAATAGCCAAATTTATGGATCAAACTTTTCCTCAAAAGATCACGATTTTCTTGAAAACGATCGATTGCATCAAAAAAATGGAAAAGATCGAAATTTTAGGTTTATCCATGGCCTACTAGACACGATTGTTAAAAATTCTAGTTTAACGATGAAACTATCAAATTTCGACCAAAAGAAGTATACATCTTTTCTATGACCGAAATTTACACCAAAAGCGTATAGATAAGTCACCTAATAGTACAAAACAGAACAGAACGGGGACAAAACAGAACACACTATTTTTATGTCAGTTCTAAAGCTAAGTTATATTGGTGACTATTTCGAGAAATGTATTTCCTATAGTTTAGGGAATTTTTATGGTTTAGAACAGGGCTTCTCAAACTGGAGTAGGGGGGCGTAGCCCCCTAAGAACTTTAGTCAATACCTTCGGACAATATTTTATCCGATATGGATAAATAATCTACTATTATTTTTAAAAAAAATATTTTTTAAAAATAAATGGTACACAAATAATGAATTGTTGATCACAAAATCCATTGTTACAATAAAGTTTGAGAACCACTGATTTAGTGCATATGAATATGCACATGCAACCAACACAATACATTTTTCCATATAGTTAAATACATTTAAAAATTCTACCAACAAACTTAGAAAAGTCCATGTATCTTATGATATATCTTAAATATTGAGCAATAGCCCGAGGGGGTAGAGGGTATCATAGCCTGGGTGGCATATTAACATCGACAATTGCATAAAATGATTTGCTTTCCATAAAATTTAAAAATATTTTACTTTTTACTAATTTTCTTGAATAATTTCCGATCAACTCCGGGCGGCAAAACGTACGCTACGCCCTTGATATTAAAGACCAAATTTTTGCATTTAAAATATTTCAAGATAAAAGTTTTCCCAATCATACAGTAGGAATAATCTCACACTGTATTAACATCGAAAAGTTATATACAATGCAATATAAAAAAATAGCCTACTGGTGACCGAGTGATCAAGGTGGCCTCTCCAAAACTAGTAGGCACTTAAATCAATCCTTTTATAAAGCAAATTTTTAATAGTTTTCGATTTACGATTTTTAATGAACCCTACAGTCGCTAAAATTTGGACAGTTGCAAAGAGACGAAGAAATCAAATAAAAAACGAAAAAAAAAATAATTAACATAAAATAAGAACAGTTACACGCATTGAAATTTCCATCAATAAAACGTGTTCATCGAAAATCGATCCATAATTGAAAAAAATTTAAATTTAATTATCATAGTAATAAACCACCATATTAAACTTTCCGTCAATCCCTTGATTTCATCAATTAAACATTCTCCTTTTTCATGTTACTGCGTAAAATAATTCAAATTTAAATACAATATCTCACCAGCACGTAATAGTAACATTGACGTAAAAAAATTTACCTAATAAATACCGAAATTAGCCTTCACAATATAAAATTTAATTACATTTAATTCTTCGGATATCCTTTATATATATCAATTAAAATATTTGCCTTTGCACTTTATACGGAAGCCAACACATTTTTGAAAGTCCCCATCGAAATGTCTCCACCGTCATCAATAAGGCCATGAAATTATATCATTTTTTTAAAAAAAAAAAAAAAAAACAAAAAACAAAAAATAAAAAAACAACCCTGATTAACAATTGGCTATAGTCTACATAGCAAAAAGAAACAGAAGTAATTAAAATTTTTGAAAAACACACCCTGCAATGAAAAAACCAATCCCATCGGCACTAGGCACCCAAAATATGAATATTTCCGAATAATTATAAATTTTAAATTACTGTAATTATCGATATGATAAAACGAAAAAATTAATTCTAATGCTGTGAAGTAACTTTTTTATGATGAGACTATAAAATTAAAATTCCTACTGGCAATTATATTGGAAACGATATTTAATGACAAAAAAAAATGTCTTTAAACAAGTGGTCGCTGGATAACTATAGTCTGGTTAATTCCTATTCCATAAGCCCACATTCTTTTGCACTTTGGAACTCCAATCATATTTAATAATAATAGACATTAAAGTGATTATTTGCTTCACATATCGATAATTTGATAATTAAAAAGAAATTTAAGCCCCATCATATACATTTACTACTAATAAAGATCTAAAAAAAAAAAGCCTACTAGTAACCGAGTGATCTAGATGGCCGCTAAAAAACCGGCAGGTTTTAGGTTCGATCCTCATATCCAATAATTTTTTTTTTTGATTTATGGATTTTTAATACTAAAATAATAATTCATTGGTTTAAATATAACTGCCGATCGAAAAAATTAAGTTTTCATAAAAATTTTCCACCGAAAGTAGATAATCGAAATGGAAAATATATTATTGTCATTTTACTTCAATAGCACTTCAATGGTCCAAGTATTGGATTTTTTTTCTTGTTTTATAATCAAATTATATGTCAATGAATCGTTACGATAACAACAGGTGGTAATTTATCAGGATTGAAGTAAAACTGTTTTACATTACAATAACAACAAAAAAAATACTCAAAAGATAGGAATCAAATTTTTAAATTAATATCTTAAAGTTTATCATACAATAATATGAAATAGATGATAAAAATCAGATCTCAGCTTTAAAATTGTTTAAATAAGAGAAAAATTCAGGTTGTTTAAGATCTTTAATTTTTTAATATTTTATTATTTCAAAAAAGCAACGTTTCGTTACGTAATCGTAACTTCCTCAGGCTTCTTGATTTACAAAATATAATATTTTTTTATTTATTTTTTTTTTATTTATTGAATTAAATTAAAAATATTATATTTTGTAAATCAAGAAGCCTGAGGAAGTTACGATTACGTAACGAAACGTTGCTTTTTTGAAATAATAAAATATTAAAAAATTAAAGATCTTAAACAACCTGAATTTCTCTTATTTAAACAATAATATGAAATGCAAATAATCAATAAAATGCACAAACCAATGAAATGGGAATCTAAGGTTAAATAACTCAAATTATTATGAGAAAAAGTGAATTAATAATTAAGTTATTAAAGTATCAATGTATCGAGGAGTTCTGGCTTATTGTTTGAAACTTCAAGAATTGTAATTTAAAGTTCTGAACTGCTGGAAAATTGCTATGCTATAGTGTGAAGTAGACAGAGGTCAATAGTGGAAATATGCAAGAAGTTAAGTTTTATAAAGGACTAGCTGATCCCCGCGACTTCGTCTGCGTAACGTATTTTATTTTTCTTATTCTTTTACGAAAAATATAATCATACTACATCATACATCAAATAAAAAATATCGCCAAGTTTAATAAATTCGGTCTTAATTATGACTAAAAAAAGTCGAAAGTTATCAAAATACTAGCGTCAAAATAACCCCATCTCACTATTTCTCTTCCCGAATGAAACTTTTTCCAAAAACTATTACACTATTGCACTGTACAACACAACCGCAAAATTGAAATTTGTACAATTGCACGAAACCCAGTTCTTCCATAATCATTATGTATCTTTAAACTTATTATTGAAATATCTGAATTTCAACTATATAACTAAACCATATTGGATAGTCCAGAGTTCATCATACACAATTTGGCGTATGCCTTTTGCTCTGGAAGAGGATTTTAAATTTCTTTTATCATTATGATGATATGATTGTTTATTATTTATCATTATGATGATTTCTGGCTGGAATTGCGAATTTTTTTCGTGATCCCTTTCACGTACTTGCAAATAGAAGATATTGTCCCCCCCAAGAAAAAAATCCTGAATTCACCCTTGTCCGTTAGGGTAGGAATTTTCAAAATAAAATCTTATCACATGCCTACTTCCTATACACCGAATATTAAAATTTCATCAGTCAGAGGAGTATATAAATACACCATTTTATACATGCACGGTTTTAAAAACGTTTTTATTTTAAGCTTTATTACTATTATTATTAATATTAGTATTACTATTACATTTTTTTCGTTAATATTTCCTTACTGAGCTACCCTAAGGATCTATTTCCAACAACTTTGTAAAAAAAAAAGTTTACTGTCAGATTATTATCTATAAAAACATTTATATTTCAAAAAGGCAATTTTTTGTACTTTCAATTTAATTACTGTGCTTTTTAATAGTTCAACTTAAAACATTAATACAGATCATTTTTTAACTTTTAAATACCTTTCCAATGATATATAACTCGCCTATCTAAAGTAAAAAAATTTTTTCATCCCTCAGTTTTTACGTAGGGGGTACATTCCCTTATTATTTTTAAGGAATGATAAGTAGCCTAACGTGTGTGGGTAATTGTGTTGTATCTTAATATAAAGTTTCATGAAATTCGGTTGTTCCGTTCTTTAGTTAAATCGCCAGCGCATGCGATGTAAGAAAGTTTTTTGGTAATTTTTTCACACATTATTGGAGTTTTAGTATGGATGCCTAATTTTTTTGAAAATTAAATATAGCCTATGTTCACCGGAAATAGTGTAGCTTCCCAACAGTGAAATTTTTTTTCAAATCGGTCAAGTAGTTTCGGAGCCTATTCAAAGCAAACAAACAATCAAATCTTTCCTCTTTATAATAATAGAAAAATTAATGGCTTTTTTACCGGAATATTAGGGGCACCGGAAAGTATTGTCGTTTATTTCAATATACAATTTAAACTCAAAATTTTGTTAAAACTATTGATTTTAAATCAATGATATAATCAGCCTCGATAGTATCAATGTTTTGACACCTAAAAATGCAAATTTTTAGTGCCATATCAGTAAAAATCAATTGATTACTAAGGAAAAGTTTAAATAAATACATTTTGAACATCATTGAAGTTTTCAATTCTTTTATCACTTAGTAAATGTGGTTACAATTGAAATAAATAGAATTCTGATGAAATAACTTTGGACGATTATAATAGGTATGGCAATATCACCTCCCCCTTAATTAATTACTTTTTCCAGAGCTTTTCTTCTGCAGAGAAATCCTCTATTAACAATTTTGCAGCATAAAATTTTGTCTGTTAATAGTTTTTGGATACTTTTGGGTATTTGGTCGATGGATTAAGATTGATTGGAGTTATTTGACAGGTCTTCGATTTTCTGGCATACATTTAGCTCCATTTCCCCCCTTAACTTTTTATTAGTTAAATTTTTTGTCATATTTCATTGGCACCAGTTGGAGAAATGAAAATTATCGAATTTGAACTTAAGAAATTTCATTTGGAATTAATGAACATCTAATGCACTTATATAAACATTGAAAATGATTTTGGTAATAACTTTGCATTGCTATCCTGTGAAACTCGAAGAGCATAAAATACCTAATTTATATTCTTTCGGGTTTTTGGTCCTACCATTTCAATAGAGATTTCGGAATAAAAAATATTTTGTAATTTTTACTAAATTGATAAATTACTTTAATGTCTAATGTTTTTAGTACCACTTTGAAATAACTAATAAGCAGATAAATGTCAATTGAACCACTATTGGTTTAAAAACGACATTCTTTTCCGGTACACCTAATAAAATTGAAAACAGAAAACAGGAGATTCATCTGGATTTTGATGGTTTAGAGAAGATTTATATGTACCTGAGAATTTAAGGGGTTATATGGGTTTCACGCTTCAAAAAATCGATTTTTTTATTGTCTCATTTTTACAATATCTCGAGAATATTGTCCTAAATGTTCAAGTTGATTTGAGTAATAGTTTCGAAGATATGGAACAGGAAATTTGGTCTAAGTTGAAGGAATTAGAAAAAAAAAATAAAGCTATTTTAGATCAAAATGATACCACTTCTGGGTTAGAATTAATGGATAGTGGTTTCATTATGCTACGGAATAATGACCTCTAAATTATGTAGAAAGTTTTTACAGAGGAAGGAATAAAAAGAAGTTTGGGGGATACCTTTTGGGGGATAATCTCGGTAAAAATGTTAGGAATCACTGCTTTTTCTCAACGGGAGATTTGTGGGGGGCAACTTTTAAGCATGGCGGTGCTTCAATTATGGTATGGGGTTGTTTTTCAGGCTATGGAACAGAAAATTTAGTCCAAATTGAAGGAATTTTAAAAAAGCAATATAAAGCTATTTTAGAACGGAATGGCATCACTTCTGAGATAAAATTAATGGCTAATGGTTTCATTATGCTACGGAATAATGACCTCCAAATTACGTAGAAAGATTTTAGGGAGGAAAAAATTAGAAGGAGCTTTGGAAAATATAGTTTAGCCACCTCTAAGTTCCGACCTCAATTCGATAGACCTTTTGGGGGATGATCTCGATAAAAATGTTAGGAATCACTGCTCTTCTTCATCTGAAGATTTGTAGGGGACATTCCAAAAAAATTGAAGAATTTTTTTACCTGAAACAAAAAAAAAAGTTATTAGCTAAGAGGTCAAAACTGGTGAAAACTGTTATAAAACGCAAAGAAGTCTTTTTTGATGAAAAATATCAATTTATTTTTTTTCCCCAAAGATCAATCATTGATTTAAATTTTTAAGCATTCATTAAATTTATCAACAACTATATTTTTATATACATTAAGCATTTACCTACAAAGTAGGCACCTATAGAGGTGTTCCAAAAACACCTGTTTTTAGGCCCGGAAAATATTCTTATTAATCTATTAACCTAAAACTTATACCGATATCCAGCATCACCACAAATGTATATAAATTTATAGTACTAAGATGTACTAATCGTTGTGATCCATTTAATTATTATTTTTTAATTCGTTAATTTTACTTTAAATTTAAAGTCTTTAATGACTGGGGTAGTTTATTATAACATTTAATTGCTATATATTTTGAGCTTTTCTGAGATATGCTTTTATTTATCCTTGGTAATTGCAAGGGTTGGGCCCTGGCTTTTCCCTTATAATTGTTATATTCATCTTTACAATAACAATAGTAATAACCTAAAAACTCTGCAATAAATTTATTCTTAATACCCAATATTGGCGTGTTATCATCTTTATCACTCGAAAATCTAGTTAAATTGTTTTGTATTTGGCTTGACAACAGCCGAAACTAGACCGAAACCGAAAAATAATTAAAAAAAAATATTTTCTATATTTCAAAGCTATTGATTTTTTTTTCATTTTCCTGATAAATGGTGGTCTCAAACTTTTGACCGGCAGTGTATGCCGACAAAGACAAAGAATTATTGTTCTAATGATTTCAACTATCATTTTAAGTTCAACCAATTACCAATTTTTCCCATTTGTCACTTGGACTGCAAATATTTCACGGGAAGTTACTAGTCATTGCATATATGGCATATCTATCATCTCTCCCTACTACTATGCACATCTTTACCAATTTGAATCAATTTTTTTGGGGACTAAAACAAATGCGTTAACAATTCACAGCTCCGATTTTCAACGACGAAAAATTCGACTTTATCATCATCGGATCCGGCACGGCCGGATCAGTAATCGCTAATCGCCTATCCGAAGTGAAAGACTGGAACATACTTTTGATCGAAGCCGGAAAACCGGAAAGCCTGATCACCGACATTCCGGGAATATGCGGACTTCTACAACTGACCGACTACAATTGGGGCTACAAAATGGCCAGGCAAAACGGAACTTGTTTGGGTACCCGAAATTAATAATCTAGTAGAATAAGGATTTATTAACAGTTTTTTTTTTGTAGCAATGATTGATCAGCAATGTTCGTGGCCTCGTGGTAAAGCTCTTGGTGGATCTTCTGTCATCAACTATATGATGTACACCCGCGGGAACCACTACGACTACGATCGTTGGGCGGCCCAGGGTAATCCTGGATGGTCGTGGAAAGATGTCCTCCCGTATTTTATGCGCTCGGAAAAATCAAACCTTCGGTTTCAAGATCCCGAATTGCATGGTACCAACGGCTACATGAGTGTCGAAGACGTACCAATTCGTTCACCTCTTGTCCACGCATTTCTGGACGCCGCTCAGGAAACCGGTCGTAAAATTCTCGACTACAACGGTCGTAATCAATTCGGCTTTTCCTACGTACAAGCCCATCTGCGCAACGGGCGGCGTTGCAGCGCCGCCAAAGCATTCATCGAACCGGCACGTCTCCGTAAAAACCTCCGGATCCTCACCCATACACGTGCCACAAAAATCCTCATCAACCCCAAAACTAAAACGGCCTACGGAGTCGAATATCTGCGCAATAAGAAGCGCTACCGCGCTTTTGCCACCAGAGAAGTCATTCTTTCGGCGGGAGCTTTCGCCTCACCTCAACTCCTAATGCTTTCCGGTATCGGACCAAAAGACCATCTCAAAGAACTCGGCATCCCACTAATCCAAGATTTAAGCGTCGGAAAAAACCTTCAAGACCATGTCACCTTTATGGGTCTCACGTTTTTCATCGACAAAAACGTATCATTCACTCTTGAAAAAGGTACCACAATGGCTTCTTTTCTCGACTATTTCGTACGAAGAACCGGACCATTAACAACCCTTGGAGGTGTTGAAGGAATTGGTTACATAAAAACCAACGAGTCCAAAGAACTAGGCGATATTCCCGACATCGAACTAATCTTTCTAGCAGGTGGCCTAAATTCCGATCGGGGTGGCCCATTTAAAATAACATTGCGCATGACAGATGAATTTTTCGACACCGTTTTTCGAGACTATGGTCACCTTGAGAGTTGGAGCATAATTCCTGTTCTCCTCTCGCCAAAATCTGTCGGCCATTTAAAACTAAAATCCAAGAACATTTTTCATCATCCAATTTTATACGGCAACTATTACACCGATCCGGAAAATCATGACGCCAAAACTATGGTGGCGGCAATTAAAGAAAGTATTCGCTTGGCCGAAACAAGGGCGTTCCGGAAGTTCAACACTCGTTTACATACCGTCCCATTTCCCACCTGTTCCCACTTGGAATTCGGAAGCGATCCATACTGGCATTGTGCCGCGCATACTATGTCCACAACTCTGCATCACCAATTGGGTACCTGTAAAATGGGTCCCGCAACCGATCCCAATGCAGTGGTCACTCCCGAATTGAAAGTCTATGGAATCAAACGATTACGTGTTGCCGACACCAGTATCATCCCATTTGCACTAAGTGCCCATACCAATGCACCCACGTTTATGATCGGCGAAAAAGCCTCCGATATCATCAAAAAATTTTGGCTAACAAACCAACGTGCACTTTAAATGCACTTCGGAAAAATTAACCGGATTCAAACCAGAAAAAATACATTTCCTTAACTTCATCAGACTCATCTACTTGGGCAGAAATCAAGGTAAAACCACCGACTGGTTTGAATCTCTTAAGACAATTGAAAACTCGTTTTAAAAAAGTGCAATTAACTCATAATTACGTACAGTGAACCCATAAAAGAAATCACTAAACATTTGTAGATCATTGTAAACATTAGACTCATTCAAAAAAAATGATGATTTTTTTTCTTAATTATATCGAAAATATTGTTGGGAATGACAAAAAAATCCTGTGAAAGTTTAAGATCTTAATATTAATATTAAGAGGTGCCACATCGCAAATTTCGATTTTCCATTTAAATAATATGGGAACAATATTCTCTTGCATTTTGGAATTTTATAGCCCACGTTGGTGACAATATTTCGGAATGACCAAGGTATATTCTTGTAGAAAATTGAACGATCTACAAAAAAGGTCTCCTACAAGTTTTTGATATATTTATTCCTTCAAAAGTTATTCGAGGTCAAAGTTGAACTAAAGAGATATTTTAATATTTTTTCAATTTTTTGACGCAACCATCAATTTTATGAGAAAATTGTATAGGACATTTTTTGTAGAGCACTTTTTTCCAGTAACTTATCTCTATAAAAGTTTTTTATACAATATTTCTCACAGATCCAAAGTTTTTTGCATTAAACTGAAAATTCCCTGAATTATTATGTTTTTTATATATTTTTTTTTTTATTACTTAGAACCTGTAAAAAATATCAAAAACTTTTATAGAGATAAGTTATAGAAAAAAAAGTGCTCTACAAAAAATGTCCTATAAAATTTTCTCATAAAATTGATGGTTTCGTCAAAAAATTGAAAAAATATTAAAATATCTCTTTAGTTCAACTTTGACCTCGAATAACTTTTGAAGGAATAAATATACCAAAAACTTGGTTAGAGACCCTTTTTGTAGATCGTTCAATTTTCTACAAGAATATATTCGATTTTCAATTTTAATAACAAGGAAACAATATTCTCTTGCACTTTAGAAATTTATAGCTCACGTTGGTGACAATATTTCGGAATGACCAAGATATATTCTTGTAGAAAATTGAACGATCTACAAAAAAGGTCTTGTACAAGTTTTTGATATATTTATTCCTTCAAAAGTTATTCGACGTCAAAGTTGAACTAAAAAAAATTTCAATATTTTTTCAATTTTTTGACGCAACCATCAATTTTATGAGAATATTTTATAGGACGCTTTTTGTAGAGCACTTTTTTTCCTATAACTTATCTCTATAAAAGTTTTTGATATTTTTCACAGATCCTATGTTATTTAATTAAAATAAAAAAAATAATTTTTATGTTTAAAATATAATAATTCAGGGAGTTTTCAGTTTAACGCAAATAACTTAGGACCTGTGAAAAATATGAAAAACTTTTATGGAGATAAGTTATAGAAAAAAAAGTGCTCTACAAAAAATATCCTATAAAATTTTCTCATAAAATTGATGGTTGCGTCAAAAAATTGAAAAAAATTTACAACTTTTCTTTAGTTCAGCTTTGACCTCGAATAACTTTTGAAGGAGTAAATATATTAAAAAAATGTAATCGACCTTTTTTGTAGATCGTTCAATTTTCTACAAGAATATTCCTGGGTCATCCCGAAATATTGTCACCAACGTGAGCTATAAAATTCCAAAGTGCAAGAGAATATAGTTCCCATGTTATTTAAATGGAAAATCGAATTTGCGATGCGACACCTCTTAATATTAATATTAAGAGCTTAAACTTTCACAGGATTTTTGTCATTCCCAACAATATTTTCGATATAATTAAGAAAAAAAAACCATCATTTTTTTTGAATCAGTCTAGTAAACATAAATCATAATTTCCATCAAATATTTATTTTAACAGATATTTTCTTCATTACAATTTTAGTTACCTGAAAACCATTTTCCCCTTTGTTATTCTCCTAACCGTTTGCATACGATTCTTCTGCAATTTTCCTACAATTTTCTTTTTTTTTTCCTTCCTCAAGTTTCACCATCAATGCTTAATTTAATGAAATTAACTGTTTTAATTTAGTTCTAGACAATTAAAGGCTTTAAATAAACTATAAATTGATAAAATACCAATAAGAAGATTGTTAAATCATTTCAAGAAACCTACAAGTTGTTATCAGTTATCCTTAATGAGGCAATTGTTCGTTGGGAAGTTTGAGGATATTGGTACTTCGAAGATGATATTATGGGAATTGAGGCTCAAAAATGGTGTTTATTGGGTCCCTATTTCACCTAGTAAAGACCCAAGTAGTAGCTAAACCTTCGCAACCGACGACCTAGGAGTTTTTCGACTTTTTTGCTTCCAGGATTTGTTATCCCTAACTCCTAATGTTTCAAGATGGACCACCCTTGATTTGTCGCTATAAATCAATAAAATACCAATTGGAAGATTTTTCCAAGAAATCAACTTTTTTTTAGCAGTTTCAGGGTGGATGTAGGAAAAAATGAAATCATCCTTAAGAATGCAATGATTTGCTGGGAAATTTGGTTCAAGTTTAAAAAAAAAATATAAGTTTGTTTCTTAAAAATATTTTCTTTATGATGAATAATGTCGATGGATTTATTCTTTTAAATTACTATTCAAAATCCACAGATTTTGACAAATAAAAACCCATAAGGACAATAAATGAGATATGGCCCATTAATCCTAATATTTTTACGTCCCCCATAAAAATTTTAACTCATCCAACTCTGGATTCCTTTATGAGGGGAAAATTGAATGTTCTACCCACAAATTGAATTATTATAAATTAAAATTGTAAATAAATAGTCGAAAAAAGAAGAAAATTTCTTAATTTTTTTTTTTTTTGGTATGGATAACACGGAATTTCCTTCACCATGCAGTCTTTCCGTATTGGCACAAAATGTAAAATTTTAATAAATCTTCATGATTTTCCAATCTTTTTCATCTCTTGATAATCAACCCTTATCAACCCTTTGTTTTTCATTGGGTTTTCACTATTCGAAAATTAACTTCCCAATTTCGATTTATTCCTTTTTTTGTCCTCCAATATAATTCAAATGGTTGGATATATGAAATAATAGTTATAACTAGTTTCTTAAATTATAATAAAATTATTCATTAAAACTTAATAATCATGTTCTATTGCTTGAAATCAATGGAACTTTGGATATCACAAAGTATTGAGCTTGTAAAGCTTCCAGTGCTTTTATCATAATCTTAATTGCCGTAGTATAGGCAATACTTCTTACATGTATGCATGTTAACATTAGTTAGATATGTTTAAAGTTTCTAGCTTTATTTTCAAATTTTGGAAGATTTAAAACCGAAAATAAGGAATTAAAAACAAAATATTTTGAAGTTTAAGGGACAAGAGTCTTTATTTAGTTATTTTACACTTAATTTAAAGGATTTTATTTATTTTAAATCAGTTTTAAGCCTTTAAATACATAACAACTTAAATCACACTTTATATTCCTTTTTTTAAGAATTTTCTGTATTATTTTCTGTATTATTATTTTTTTTGTACACGTTACATTGGTTTTCCGACTTCTTCAGGTACTAATATCATTCTTTATAACTCAATTTAACTGTCAATTATAACTGGGTGACAAAAAATTATATAAGTACTTGAAGAAGTCGGAAAACCGACGAAACGTGTTGTACAAAAATTAAAAATAAAGAAAATTCCTAAAAAAAGAGAATATAAATATTTATAATTATTATTTCATATATACAACGATTCAAATAATATTCGCGGACAAAAAGGGAACAAATCGAAATCGTTAAAATTTAACTTAATGTACCACTACAGAAAGACTGCATGGTGCAGGATTTTCCGCCTTTTCCATACCAAAAAAAAAAAAAAAATCTCGCATTTTTTTCTATTAAAACTCCTTCAAAAACCAAATCCTAATCCACATAAATTTTTTGCACACCACAAAAAAAACTAATCAAATATTTCCCTCACCATTTTGATCGACAAGATTGTCCAAAACTCCGTTACATGAACCCAAAAACAATTTAATTTCTAACGATCAATTCAATCAATACCCCTCCCACCCCCACCCCCAAACATTTTAACAATTAATCTTTAATCTTCTCCCGCTCTTCCCAAATCGATTGACAACAATCGATTTCCCGTTGGCCAAATATACGCAAATGTCCTCGATAAAAAAAAACGACCGACCAAAATAAATCTTCTCTTGAAAATTTCTTTCACTTTCCTATCAACATCTAGAAAACAAGGTCATGGAACCTATTTAAAATCAACCTTAATCAATCATATTATGTAAATCACCCAACGAAATCAACATCCAAAAGATACAACACTAATCCGCTAAATATTTTTTTTCAAACTGAATTCACCGAACGCTATTCGTAAAAAAAATAAATAACTATCGATTTAAGGAATTCTTTAAAACTTATAATTAGATTAAAATTCTTGCATTACTCTTAATCTTTGCACGTAGGTCTTCCACCTCTTTTAAAAATGCATTGATGCATTTCAAAATACAAAAAAAAAAACAAAATCCACCGATTTGAGTACAGTGGATTTTTACGCCAATTATTCACGAGAAATTATTTATTCGCCAGTTTATCAATTTAAACTGCTAACGGTTTCATATAAATTGTATTGATTTCCTTTAACTCAGGTCAGTTCCATTCCACATCCACTTGGAGATGAAACGTTTATTGCACGCACAAAATTCAAAATGAAACTCATTACATTCCTTGCACTTTTATTGCACTTTCTGCAATCCCACTGCATGATCTTTAGTCCCGAATATCTCGATTTAATTAAAACTAACTTCAGTGTCGACGGTTTCGACTTCCAACAGGGCAAATACCACCCCGAATATCCCTACTACAAAGGTAAGTACTGCACTAAAAATTTTCACCAAAAATTTTGCCAAAAAAAAAAATCAATTTTAGGTCCAATCAAGGATGTGGAAGAGTATGATTTCATTATAGTGGGAGCCGGATCTGCCGGATCTTTGCTAGCCAATCGATTGTCCCAGGAAAAATCATGGAAAATTTTACTCCTGGAAGCTGGACGACCGGAAATTCCCCTTACTGATATCCCAATAATGAGTGTCCATCTTACACAAACCGACTACAACTGGAATTATTTGATGGAAAAACAAGACAACATGTGTTTAGGTAGGAAAATCTCATTTAATTTTATACAAGTTGGCTGGGTCTTATTTGTTATTAAAAAAAAAAAAACAAAAACGATTAAACAAATGAAACTCAAAAAAAAAACAAAAGGGCATAGACGAACGTTTGTTAGTGCAATTATACCGAAAATTTACAAATTTTAACCATTTTTCGTACTCAGGTACAATTTTTTTTTCTTAATTAATAAATCAAGGATAAATTCAAATGTTTTAAACATAAATTAGGTAGGAAAATCACTTTTAATTTAGAACAAGTTGGCTGGGTCTTATTTGTTATTAAAAAAAAAAAAAAAACAAAAACGAGAAAACAAATGAAACTCAAAAAAACAAAAACGAGAAAACAAATGAACCTCAAAAAAACAAAAAAGCATAGACGAACATTTGTTCGTGCAATTATACCGAAAATTTACAAATTTTAACCATTTTCCGTACTCAGGTACAATTTTTTTTTTCTTAATTGATAAATCAAGGATAAATTCAAATGTTCTAAACATAAATTTTATTAAAATCACCTTGCCAAATTGTAAATTTCTTTTTTTTTTCTTTAATCCAAAATTTGAATATTTGTCAATTAGCTTTGCATAATCTTCATTTAATTGACGAAAAGATAAAACTACGCACAAAATTTAACAATTTTTACCCCAAAAATAACCTCGGCTTTTTTATTTTAAATTTTTAATAGCAATGAAGGATCAAAAATGTCCATGGCCTCGAGGTCGTGCTCTTGGGGGGACCAGCGTTATCAACTATATGATCTACACGCGTGGAAGTAAGGCCGACTTTGACAATTGGGCCGCCAATGGTAACCCTGGCTGGGCTTGGGACGATGTCCTTCCTTATTACCTCAAATTCGAACGTACCCAAGCCAAACTTCTCGATAAAAACTACCACGGTACCAACGGGACCCTTTACGTCACAGACTTACGCACACGCACCCCTAGTGGTCGTGCATTTCTGGAAACGGCCAAAGAATTTGGCTACGATATTATCGACTACAATGGCCGAAAACAACTTGGATTTGGACCTTTACAGGCCACTATTGAACATGGCAGACGTTGCAGTGCTACCAAAGCATTCATCCGACCAATTCAAACCCAAACCAACATAAGAATCCTTCCGGCTAGTCGGGTGACGAAAATTTTAATCAATCCCCAAACAAAAACTGCCTACGGCGTCAAATACTTTCGAAACAACCGCACCTACAAAGCCCTCGCAAAAAAAGAAGTCATCCTATCAGCAGGTCCCATTGCATCACCTCAACTCCTGATGATTTCCGGAGTTGGTCCCAAAAACCAACTAGAACCACTAAAAATTCCCGTCATAAAAGACCTACCAGTTGGCGAAACTTTACAAGACCACATCGCATTTTTAGGTCTCACCTTTATCATGAACCAAACAGCCGGTGGTACCTTAGAAGGTGTTCTGAAAAAAGACTATTTCGAATACATTTACAACAAAA
Source organism: Sisyra terminalis (assembly GCA_958496175.1). Taxonomy (NCBI): domain Eukaryota; kingdom Metazoa; phylum Arthropoda; class Insecta; order Neuroptera; family Sisyridae; genus Sisyra; species Sisyra terminalis. The sequence goes on along the minus strand of OY292277.1, from coordinate 6,610,820 downwards.
CCGGAATCCTAACAATCCCGGGTGGAGTCGAGGGTCTGGGCTATATTCAAACCAAAAACAAAGTTCATTTAAACGACCAACGTCCCGATATTGAACTAATCTTTCTCTATTCTTCATATCTATTCGATCGAGGAGCCTCGTTTCGAGAAACCGTTCGCATGCGAAAAGATTTCTACCAAAGTGTCTACGGCGATGTTAACACCACCAACTCTTTTACTTTGGCACCAATGCTTCTATACCCAAAATCCAAAGGATCTATCAAACTAAAATCAGCCAACATCTACAAAGATCCGCTACTCTACGGAAACTATTTCACCGATCCCGAAGGAGAAGACATGGAAACAATGTTGGAAGGAATCAAGGAAGCTATACGACTATCGAAATCTGAAGCTTTTCGGAGATTTGGTTCCGAAGTACTTTCGGTTCCCTATCCAAATTGCAAACATTTACCATTTGGATCGGATGATTATTGGAGATGTGCCATCAGAACCATGACGACAACTTTGCACCATCAAGTAGCCACCTGTAAAATGGGTCCCAAATCGGACCCAACCGCAATTGTGGACCACCAATTACGCGTCTATGGAATCGATCGTCTTCGAGTTGTGGACACAAGTATTATCCCATCTCCCCTTAGTGCCCATACCAATGCACCAGCTTTCCTGATCGGCGAAAAAGCTTCCCACCTCATCAAAGAATTTTGGCATTCGCGTACCTGATTTACTTTTAAAAAAACTAGCCTTACTACTGTCATTATTTATTCAGAATTATTTATTAAAATATTCATATTGAAGTCATCGATCTCATCTTTACCCTCATCTTCATCCCCCTAGTCTCTAAACACTAATATTAAGACCCATTGTTTTCTGTTCCACCCTTGAAAAGTTCATCACTTTTTTAAAGGGTGCATTTTTGAATTATAAATGCGTATGCATCGCAACAAGGGATGATTTCATTATATCATATTTGGAGGCAGCATTATAACAAATGATAGATAAACGCAAAACATCCCTTAAATTTTTGATCACATTTGTAAAAAAGCACATGATACATTCCTATCGATTGATATAATACACCTGAAAGTATTTCCATTAAAATCATAATAATAGGTTAATAGGAAAAACTAGTACAAAAACTAACAAGGGAATAAACTCTTGCGAGTCTCGACCCTGTAACCAGATATTAAATTAATATTCTTCCCCGGAAAACTTTCATTTGAAAAAAAATATCTTTCAAATAATTTCAATGTAATTCTAAATACTAACTTATAATTAAGCATTGATAGATGTTATTATCAATTATTTCAATAAGAATGCTTTTTTATAGATAAATTATGTGGAAAAAAAAATTTTGATAAAACCGTTTTCTTTTAATATTAATATATTCCTTATACTAACTTTCTCTAAGCAAACTATATAGCACACATCAATATTTTCTATATTTTTTTTCATATTGCAAAGTAGGCTACGTAGCATTAAAATATTCGGTCATATGCAACCAACAATACTTGGATGTACTGCGGGTTACACAACTCATATATTCTAAGACAGAAATCTTCAAATTTCGAAATTGAAACGACCTTTAAAGTGAATAAAAAGTAAATTATCAAATTTTAAATCAGAAAATTGTAAATTTTGAAAAAAAAAAATCAGTTGTAAACTGTGAAGAAAGGAATATTTCTTTTTTGTTGTAATCAAGATTGTCTCCATTATGTATTTAAATTGAATATGCATTTTTCTTAGGAAACATCTGAAATATTGGGTGAAAAACTTCTGGATCCTGCCTGGAGTTTCGCAAGGGTCTTTTACAAAACCTTATATATTCATAATATTTTACAGGACGATAAATATCTATTAACAAAGATTAGGGAATTAGATATTCTCACTGGAAAACTACAGGAAATTTTTAACCTGGAGGATGGATTCTTAATTTGGAAACCAGAGTAAACCCTTTACGGTATCGGAGACATTTTTAAAAGTCGATAAACGTAAAAGTCGTAAAAGTCGATAAACCCGCAGTGGATACCTTCGACAATCGCTAAATTTTATCGCAAAATCCCAATATTTCGTGATTCAAATTTTTCGATCGATTTACGAAATAACTGGAAATCAATATCGAATGTACTCTCGAAAAACATTTAGATCACTAAAAAACTAGTGACTGTATACATATAATGTATTCAGGAGGCAAGAAAGCCTTTTCAATATATTTCAACAGAAAAAATCTCCAAGAAAAAACCGATAAATACATAGGTACTGGGATATTTGAACTCGAAAACCAGGACCTCATATCGGTGATTGATTCGTAAAATACTATTCTTTAAGACCGTAGGGACCAACCGGCGGCACATGGGTCGTTTGAGGCCCACCTTGAACATTTTCCAGCCCAAAATTCAATACACTTTCACAAAATAATGACCAAAATAGTGAAATTTTTTTTAGTAGAAAAATGTCTATAGTATATCTAAATTCAATGCAGAAATATATAACTTTATAAGTGGCCCCCGAAGTAGTTTACGATAGGAATATCCTAATCTAGGACCATACTTTTATTATCATATTGTTTACAAAATTTATTTTAAAATTTCCTATTTACATTTGAATTTATACGGTATAACATCGTAATTATAACAATAATTTGTACTGTAAAAGCTAATATTTCAGAAATTACAATTTTCTTTTGTTATCTTCTGTGAGAGTAAGAAAATATAACATATATTTACATATGCAAATAAAAGAAACGGAACTGCTAATACTAAGATACTTTATTACCTAATATATTGCCTTACTACTACCATCCCTACTCTCTGTCTTCTCAACGAATACATGCATACTAGTGACCCTATATGAGTATATATGAGCTTACACATGAACTATCTACAAAAATCGAGTCATCATTAATCACGCTTTTAACATTTACAATTTTATCGTTTGTGAAAATCAACCTTTTCCATAAAACGTTGGTAAATTCTCAAAAACCCATAACGTTTTATTTCATAGTATTAAATTCAAAATTTTATAGTGGGTAAAGTTGATTTTCACAAACGATGAAAATATATGTGTGAAAAGCGTGTTCAATCTTGTTTTTATATTTGTTCATTCGGAAAAGTTGACTCCATTGGAAAATGAGTAAAATATTTACTTATATCCGATCGAAACGTATTTTTACGACCAAAACCGAAGGCCCAAAGCTAACCACTGTTTCTGTATCGAAAATAGTAGTACCGGGCTTTTCACGACGAGCGCTGGCATCGTTTTATCTTCGATTGAAACGAACCGATCGTTAGATATTTTAAAAATAACTAACGATTACTGTAAACTTGCTCTCAATTTTAAATTTTATATCGGTTGGTTTCCCCTACTAACGGAAGATAAAACGACGCCAGCGCTCGTATTGCGAAATTCGGTTCTACAATTTTCGATACAGAGGTTTAGGCTCCCGATTTTGGTCGGACACAAGAAAATATTTTTAACATATTCCAATTGTAGAAAATAGGGTTTTTCGGCGATATATAAAAACAAAAATGCAGGAAAATTTAGAAAAATATTTTTCAATAATGAAACAATAAGAAAAATTAAAGAAATATTATCACACTTCTCCCCCCCCCCAGTCAAATAATTGAAGGAAAAAAGGCATTTATGAAATTGTTTTTTTCCTTAATATGTATTTTCACCAAATTTTTCAAATTCGAGACAATATTAAACATCCTTTTAACACTAAATTTCACCGTTTGTGAAAGTCAACTTTGTTCAGGATTGGGAAAATATTTTCCACACTTTTCGACCGAGGCAACTTTTCCAAATGAAAAACACTCAATACAACTTTAAACACGCTTTTCACTCATACCTTTTCATCGTTTGTGAAAATTGACTTTGTCCACAATAAATTTTTGAATTTAAAACTATGAAAAAAATCATAACGGATTTTTGAGACTCAGAAAAATTGATTTTCACATACGATGAAAACACATGAGTGAAAAGTTTTTTCAGTTAGAAAGAGTGAAAAATATTTTCCGAACCCTAAACAAAGTTGACTTTCACAAACGATGAAAATTTAAGTGTTAAAAGAAAGTTTAATATCATCTCGAATTTGGGAAATTTTGTGAAAATACATATTAATGAAAAATATAATTCAATAAATGTCTTTTTTCCTTCAATTATTTCACTAGGGGGGAGGGATTGTGGTAATTTTTGTTTTAATTTTTCTTATAGTTTCATTATTGCATAATATTTTTCTAAATTTTCCTTTTTTTTTAGCTTTGATATGCCGCTGAAAAACCCTATTTTCTTAAAACCTTTCTATATTCATAATAACGATTAAATTATTTTCACACAATCAAAACGGAACAATTTCCCATGGATTGGCAAAGGAAAATTTTGGAAAATTCCAACTTTAAAACTTTGGTTTATCAATCAGTATCGTGGGTCAACGAAATGATACCAAGCCCTGTACAATACTTAAAAAAGCATTTTTATTCCTGATTATATATAATAACCTTTAGTAACCAGAAAATAATCCCTATACCTCAACAATTTCCTCTAAATTTACAAAATCACCCTACACCCATCCTTAACAAACAATAGAAATATCAAAAAAAATATCAATAATAACTATTAAATTAATTTGTCACAATTTTCCAACGATTGGCAAAAGAAAATTTTGGAAAACTCAAACTTTAAAAGTTTGTATAATCTACATAAGATTTTTTCGCTGACTTTGAACAGTTATACTGTGTATACAATATATAAATATATAAAATATATTGCAGTCCAATTTATGTATTATGTCCAATACTTAAAAAAGCCTTTTCATTCCAGATTATATATAGGAACCTTTAATACCCAGAAAATAATCCTGATGCCTCTAACAATTCCCTCTAAATTTACATAACCATCCTATCCTACACCCATCATTAACAAACGATAAAAACACCAAAAAAAAAAATGCAACCTTCTCAAAATTACCTAAACAACCCCTGCAAATGCAATTTTCTCCCAATTTAAAATGCATCCATTTAAAGTCGGCAAAAAATCCTCCTCTATCATCAAAAAAAAACTTTGGCTAACGGACCAACATATGTATTAAAGTGCACTTAACAAATAACTGTGCTATTACCAATCGCTTTAATTTCATTATACTGATGCACTTGGCCCAAATCAAGGTGAGACCTCCGACTGGTTTCAAGCAAAAATCCAAAATGAAATTAATACTTTAGACAATCAAAAACCCGTTTAAAAAAAAAAAAAACAAGCAATTAACACAATTTTGCGTACAGTGAACTCATAAAAAATCATTCATTCATTGAAAATTTTTAGATATTCATCATCGGAAACATAAATCAGCATTTCTATCGAAAAAATTTATTCTAACAACTTTCCTTTCAAATTTAGTGCCTTAAAAACCATTTTCTCCCAAATTTTTACATATTATTCGTCTGCAATATCCCTAGAAATCCAACTACATCCAATAACTTTTGGCACACAAAAAAACCAACCAAATATTTTCCTCATTATTTTCTTCAACAAGAATTACCAGAACTCCGTTACATGAACTGCATATCAATTTGATTTGCGGCGAATAATTCAAACAATAAACCGAAAAAAAATTGCTATTAATCCAACAGTAAACTCTTCATCCAATTACAAATGCAAAGCCCAACAACAATCGATTTCCCTTTGGTAAAATCCACGTAAATGTCCTCAATGAAAAAAAAAAATTATTCACCTGAAAATTCTTCCACTTTCCTAACAATATTTAGGAAACAAGGTCAACGAACCTATTTAAAGTCAATCGAAATAAATCATATTATGTAAATCACCCAAAGAAAATAACAACCAAACGACAAAAACCTAATTTTCACTAAACCGAATTCACCGAACGTTATTCGTAAAAACTTATCGATTTAAGCATTTTCTTTAAAATTTCAAATTAGATTAAAATTCTCGCATTTCCCTTAATCCCGGACATATAAGTCTTCCAATTCCTTGGCAAATGCATTTCACGTCAAAAAAAAATTCTACCTACACTTTTCATTTTCCAAATCCACCGAAATTCAGTGCAGTGGAATTTTATGCCACTTATTCACTTCAGTTGGTTTTTTTTTTCGTTAGTACATCTTTTTCGACTTGTAACGGTTTTATATAAATCGTATTGATTTCCTTTAACTCAGGTCAGTTTCGATAGATATGCACTTGGAGATGAACAGTTCATTACACGCATAGCATCCAAGATGAAACTTGTTGCATTCCTTGCACTTGCATTGCACTTCCTGCCATCCCTCTCCATATTTTTTAGTCCAGAATATCTGGACTTCATAAAAACGAACTTCAGTGCCGACGGTTACGACTACCAAAAAGGAAGATATCATCCCGAATATCCCTACTACAAGGGTAAGTACTCAACTGCAATTTTTTTACAAAATTTTTTACCAAAAAAAAATTCAATTTCAGGCCCAATTTACGATTTGGAAGAGTATGATTTCATTATTGTGGGAGCCGGATCGGCCGGATCTATTCTTGCAAATCGATTGTCGCAGGAAAAATCGTGGAAAATTTTGCTCCTGGAAGCTGGACGTCCGGAAATTCCCCTCACCGACATTCCCATGATGAGTCCTCATCTCACTCAAACCGACTACAACTGGAATTATTTGATGGAAAAACAGGACAACATGTGTTTAGGTAGGAAAATCAGATCTATTTTTTTTTTAAATCTCGATCCTCTAATAATTTATGGTACAGTTATCCTGGCAATTAGAACAAAAATTTAAAAAAAAATATCCAAACGCAATTCAAATTCATAAGTCCATTTATACTAAACCAGCGGTTCCTAACCTTTTTCAGCCGCGGACTGAGTGAAAAAAGGTGCAATTTTCGGACAATATTATATTTTAGTATTCCTTCATTAAATTAAAAAACAAGAAACAAACTTTTTCAAATGAGACCGCGGACCCTTGGGGGTCCGCGGATCACAGGTTAGGAACCAATGTACTAAACCATTTTTTCTAGTTTCTTTTTCTAATTCAAGTATTCCCTATGTTTTTTTTTCATAATTTCCTAGCAAATTCCTGACTGTTAATTCATTCTGGGTAAAAAATGAAATAAAAGTGAAGGTACAAAATATTTTGATATGCAAAAATCCCCAAATCATGATTTGAAAAACGTTTGAAATAAGGGAAATCCCTTATAACGCGAATTCCTATAAAACAAACTTGTAAAACAAAACAAGTAGGCTAGGAACGGCTAATGCAGTGGTTTTTATAACTAGAAATCAACGGAACCCAAAGGGTTCGATAAGTCAGTCTCGCGGGTTCGGCGGAAAATATAAACCGCCCCCGACTAGACTAAGCCAAAAAAATCGACAATTTTTTTTTTTTGAAAAGTATATCGAAAATATTGTTCAAGGTCACAAAAAAAAAATATCAGGAAAATTTGAGCCCTTAATATTAATATTAAGAGGTCTATCATCTTTAATCTCGATTTTTTATTTGTGCTTTCATTTTTGCGTCAATGCTGTTAAACTATCAAGGCAAAAAAATTTATCTCCACAAATATTTATAGAAAATTAAATTCCCTACAAAAAACGCCTCTTTAAAAATTTTTGCCAGACCCGCCATTTCCGAATAATCAAGCTTCAGACAATGATATAATTTTTAGATTTATCTTCTTTATTTTAGAATTTTGTAACTAACGAACAAATAAATACATATAAATGAACAGTATAGATTCTTGAAGGAAATTTAATGCTCTACAAAAAAGGTCTCTTAACGTTTTTACATAAAAGCATTTTTTCAAAAGTTATTCACAATTAAAGTTGAAGGAAAAATTAAATTACTGTTTTTTTCGTTGTAGAACCAGTTTTGAAAGAGTGATTTTATGTAAAAACGTTAAGAAACCTTTTTTGTAGAGCATTAAATTCCCTAAATTAAAATTATAAATTTGAACTATCTGATTGTTGTCATTGATTTCAACTGTCATTTTGATTTTATTCAATTGCAACTTCTTATCATTAGTCAGTTGTATCAAAGTTGGCTGTGGATATTTCACAGGTACCTACTAGTTTCGTATATTCTAAGTAACTTATACTAAGCAAATTTATATAGTACTTAATATAACTATCGTTTTATGGAAGGCCCTACTGGACATATACCTAAGCGCAAATATCCTCCAGATTTAGTAAATATTATGTTTAATGTTATATCTACCGATTAATTAGAAATCAAAGATAATCAAGACGGCAAAAAACAGTTATACTTGAAGATTTTTTATTTTAAAAAAAGTACTTTAAATTTTAAATACTTTAAAAAATCATAAGAATTCATGGTAAAAACAAATAATTTTTTTAAAGGCAAGATGGAGGAATGCATGGGGAAGGATCCAAAATACGCCAATAAATAAATAAAAAACTCCAATTTCGATAGTCTTTGCTCCATAAACTAAAGATTTTCCAATTTTTCTAGGAATGATAGATCAAAGATGTCCGTGGCCTCGAGGTCGTGCTCTTGGCGGTACCAGCGTTATCAACTTCATGATATACACGCGTGGAAGTAAGGCCGATTTTAACAACTGGGCCGCCAAAGGAAACCCAGGCTGGTCCTGGAAAGAAGTCCTCCCCTATTACCTTAATTTCGAACGCACCCGAGCCAAACTTCTGGACAAACACTACCACGGTACCAACGGTACCCTGGACGTGACCGACCTGCGTACAAACACCCCAATCGGTCGTGCATTTCTGGACACGGCCACGGAATTCGGCTACGATATTATCGACTATAACGGCCGAAAACAACTCGGATTTGGACCTTTACAAGCTACCATTGAACATGGCAGACGTTGCAGTGCTACCAAAGCATTTATTCGACCAGTTCAGACCAAAACTAACATCAGAATCCTTCCGGCTAGTCGGGTGACGAAAATTTTAATCGATCCCCAAACAAAAACCGCCTACGGTGTAGAATATTCCCGGAACAAACACACCTACAAAGCTATGGCCAAAAAGGAAGTCATTCTATCGGCGGGTCCCATTGCTTCACCTCAACTCCTGATGATTTCCGGAGTTGGTCCCAAAAACCAACTAGAACCACTAAAAATTCCCGTTATCAAGGATCTACCAGTCGGCGAAACTTTACAAGACCACATCGCATTTTTGGGTCTCACCTTTATCATGAACCAAACAGCCGGGGGCACCTTAAAAAACGCTCTAAAAAGAGATTTCTACAAGTACATTTACAACAAAACCGGAATCCTAACAATTCCTGGAGGAGTCGAAGGTCTTGGCTATATTCAAACCAAAAACAAAGTTCATTTAAACGACAAACGTCCGGATATCGAACTAATCTTTCTTTGCTCCTCATTTCTATTCGATCGAGGAGATTCATTTCGTCGAATGGTTCGCATGAGAAAAGATTTCTACCAAAGCGTCTTCGGCGATGTTAACACCACCAATTCCTGGACTTTGGTTCCAATGCTGCTATACCCAAAATCCAAAGGATCTATCAAACTAAAATCAGCGAGCATCTACAAAGATCCGCTACTCTACGGAAACTATTTCACCGATCCCGAAGGAGAAGACATGGAAACAATGTTGGAGGGAATCAAGGAAATTCTTAGACTATCCAAATCCAAAGCTTTCCGCAAATATGGTTCCGAATTACTTTCGGTTCCCTATCCAAATTGCAAAAATTTAACATTTGGATCGGATGATTATTGGAGATGTGCCATCAGAACCATGACGACAACTTTACATCATCAAGTAGCCACCTGTAAAATGGGTCCCAAATCGGACCCAACTGCAATTGTTGACCACCAGTTGCGCGTCTATGGAATCAATCGTCTTCGAGTTGTGGACACAAGTATTATTCCATCTCCCCTCAGTGCCCATACTAATGCACCAGCTTTCTTGATCGGCGAAAAAGCTTCGTACCTCATCAAAGAATATTGGTACTCCCAAACTTGACTTCTACTTAAGAAAACTAAGGAACTAAGAACTAAGTTAAACTCTTAGATTCCAGATTTCTTGCCTTTATAATTTATTCAGCAAATTATTTATTCAATATAAACATTAAATAAATCCCCGATCTCATCACAACCCCTCATCCCTACTCACTAAACACCACTAACGAGACTCATTGTTTTACGCTGCGCCCTTGAAAAGCTCATCGCTTTTTTAAGGGTGCATTTTAGAATTATGTTTACGCATACATCGGCAACAAGGGATGCTTTTATCATCATATTTACAGACAGCATTATAACTAACCGATAGTAGGGAAAATATATAACAAAAAAAAAAAAAAACGTAAAACATCCCTTGAATTATTGATCACATTTTATATGCAACACATCACACGTCACAATACATACAGACAACTACCTGTCTTTATCTATCGATTGATATAATACACCGGAAAGTTTCTCCATTAACATCCATAATAACAGAGTAATATGAAACTGTTACCAAAACTAATGCGGAGATAAAACCCTTGCGAGTTGCCCCCCCCACCCCCCGAAAAAACATCTGTTGAATTAATGATATTTTTCCCTGAAAAAACTTTGTGAAACAAAATTGTTATATCTTCAATTTCTATGTAATTTATTTACTAATTAAAAAATTAAACTTTGAATTTACGAGTTTTTTTTAATATCAAAACGATCCCCTTAGTTTGAATCGAAAAAAAAAACCCCGGGGGCAGTTTTCCCATACAAACCCTACTATACCCTTTCATAGTAACCTTTCAAAGTAAATATAGGCAACCCAAATAACTGGAGTGTATAGGCAACCAACGTTACAAGTAAGAGCATATGAACATTAAGTATATTAGATGGAATAGAATTTATGGAAAGTCTAAAAAAATATTAGGAAATATTATCAGCAAAATCCTTTTATAACTAGTTTCTGTTTACATTGCAAATAAAAAACAATTAGTGAAAGGTTTTCCAAGAAAACCCCTTTTAACCCCTTTCACAATAGTATAGGCAACCATCGTTACAAGTAAGCATTTAACAATAAAGTTAATTATATGAAATAAATTTATGGAAAATTTAAGAAAATATGTACAAATTACGGCTCAAGTGTACTTTAGCACACCCACAATCTGGCAACGTTGCATTTTCGATTTTGTTTTTAATTTAATTCGCGATTTTTTTGATGATTCAATTCTAATATGGTATAGTTCTCTCTTTTGTGGCTAAATTTTCATTATACACCGATTTAATCGCGAATTAAATTAAAAACAAAAATGGAAAATGCAACATTGCCAGATTGTGGGTGTGCTAAAGTACACATGAGCCCAAGTTACTAGCAAAATCGTTTTTATAACCAATTTCGGTTTACATCCAAATAAAAAAAAATCAATGAAAGGTTTTCCCAAGAAAACCCTACTATACCCTTTCATAATAGTATAGGCAACCATAGTTACAAGTAAGCATTTAACAATAAAGTTAATTATATGGAATAAATTTATAGAAAATCTAAAAAACTTATGTGCAAATATTACAAGCAAAATTGTTTTTATAACCAAATTCGGTTTATATTGCAAATAAAAAAAAATAGTGAATAGTTTTCCCAAGAAAACCCTGCTATAATAACTGGGCTGTACAAGGAACCCTAGTTACAAGTAAGCATATAACATAAAATTAAATATATGGAATAGAAATTATAAAAAATCAGGACAAATATTTCCGACAAAATCGTTTTTCTAACCAGTTTCAGTTTGCATTGCAAATTAAAAAAAAAATAGTGAATAGTTTTCCCACGCAAACCCTGCTATACCCTGTCAAACTAGTATAGGCAACCAAACGTACAAGTAAGCATATAACTACATAAAGTTAATTATATGGAATAATTTTTTGGAAAATTTAAATAAAAATATGCGCAAATATTACTAGCAAAGTCGTTCTATTACCAATTTCGGTTTTAATTACAAATAAAAAACATCAGTGAATGGTTTTCCCAAGAAAACCCTGTTATACCCTTTCATAATAGTATAGGCAGCCCAAATAGCTGGGCTGTATACGCAACCTTAAGTACAAGTTAACATATAACATAATAAAGTTTGTTATATGGAATAGAATTTATGGAAAATCTGAAAAAATATGTGCAAATATTACCAACATAAGCGTTTTTAAACTAGTTTCAGGTTACATTGCAAATACAAAAAAAAATAGTGAATTGTTTTCCCATGCAAACTCTGGTATACTCTTTTCACAATAGTATAGGCAACCATAGTTACAAGTAAGCATTTAACAATAGTTAATTATATGGAATAAATTTATGGAAAATCTTAAAAAATTATGACCAAATATTACTAGCAAAATCGTTTTATAACCAATTCCTGTTTACATTGCAAATAAAAAAACTCAGTTAAACGGTTTCCCATGAAAACCCTGCTATACCTATACATAGGATAGGCTGAAACAAGTATAGGCAACCAAACTTACAAGTTAGCGTATAACTACGTCAAGTTTATTATATGGAATAAAATTTATGGGAAATCGAAAAAAATGTGTGCAAATATTACCAACAAAATCGTTTTATAACCAGTTTCGGTTTATATTGCAAATAAAAAAAAATAATGAATAGTTTTCCCATGCAAACTCTGTTAAACCCTTTTTCACAATAGTATAGGCAACTAAAGTTACAAGTAAGCATTTAACAATAAAGTTAATTATATGGAAAACCTAAAAAAAATATGTGCAAATATTACCAGCAAAATCGTTCTATTACCAATTTCGGTTTACATTGCAAATATAAAAAAACAGTGAAAAGTTTTCCCAAAAAAACCCTGCTTTACTCTTTCACAATAGTATAGGCAGCCCAAATAGCTGGGCTATATAAGGAACCCTAGTAACAAGTAAGCAAATAACATCATAAAGTTTGTTATATGGAATTGAAAATACATATATAGGCTAATACTAGTATAGGCAACCAACGTTACAAGTAAGTATATAACGGCATAAAGTTTATTATTTGGCATAGAATTTATGAAAAATCTATACAAATTGTGTACAAATATTACTTGCAAAATTGTGTTATAACCAATTTCGGTTTATATTGCAAATAAAAAAAATGCAACGCATTTTTTTCCCATGCAAACCCTGCAATACCCTTTATAGGCAACCATGGTTACAAATAAGCATATAACAACATAAAATTTATTAAAAATGTGCAAATTTTATCAACAAAATCATTTGTTATAACCAGTTTTCGATCTGCATTGTAAATAAATAAAGAATGCAGTGAATGGAAACCTGTTTGACATACCAACGTTAATCTCTCACTACCTGCACTTTGAATAATATTTATATTCTTCAACACGGAAATAATGCAACGCTACAATTTCTCAGCTCCATTCACCAAAGTGCACTTCTAATGCAATTACGATCGCAATTACGATCTCTTGCACTTCTCCACGTTAATTCAATTCCGATCGAAGTATCGGAGCCTGCTAATGACATCATAATATAAAATCAACGCTAATTATTCGCCCAAAACCCCTTGCGTCTCGCCCCGGCTCGAGACCCCAAAAAATTCGGTATTGCTCTCCCAAAAATAACATTTATATCTTTGCTGCTTCATTAATAATAACAGACATGTGAAGGTCGCAGTAAAATACTTCAACTATTTCAATTATTTTTTTTTTTTTTTTATAACTGACTTATGGGAAAAAATAAATGTGTTTATGGGGTAACAATGTTTGTACAATGAAAACAAGTGATTAAATCCGACGCCGTTTTGACGACAAAAAAAATCAATTTTTCCCTAATAAATTTCTTGAATTTCATTGTTAAGTCAATAAGGATTTAAATTAAAACTTAATTTCCCGAGCAAAACTTTTTAATTCCCTGGTTTTCCCCCTTAAATCATTACAGTGATTGACCACTTCCTTGTTTACTAAATTTAATTGTCATTTGACATTTGATTGAATAAAAATTCGATTTTTTCACCTTAACAGGTTTCGTTTGTTGATTACAATTAAGTGCATTGATCAGGAGTGCATTTTTGAAACAATTAAAAGCATTTTCCCACAAATATTTCCAAGGGTTGCTACGATCGAAACAATTACACCAAAACCAAACATGGATAAAATAAGTTGGTTTTTCGATGGAAATATTGATTTTCTTTGAGATTTTATGGCAGATTTGATTTACTTTCGTATAAAAACATAAATATAAACAACTAGGAAAAAATTTGAATCTAACCTGATACGATAAGCGCCTCATTTGGACCGACCGTATGTATGTTGCCCATGATTGAAGATTTTCACTGCACCACTAATAGAAATTTACGGAAAAACGGCGAAATAATTCACGGCTACGATAGTTTATCAAACTAGTAACACTCCGACGGTCAATATTTCATAATATTAACGTAATTGATAAATACAATTTACATGCACCGCTCATACACAGACGCCATACTCGGAACTAATTAAAAGGCAGCTTTTATGCGCATGTTTTTTACACACAAAATATGTTTTGTGGTGGCTTTTTTCGCTGAATAAACCGTAAAACTTGCTGAAAACTCTGGGTTTTAACTAATCCAGTGGTTTTTCTATCCGTCAATACATCATAGTTTATTTTTAATCGAAATAATTAAATCGGACATTGCGTCAAAGCAACGACGTACGTTTCACGCAGTGTTTCATGCGACGCCCATGCCTCAAACAAGGACAACAAAAACGTGGAAAAAGTAGCCTAGATTAAAATTAATTCAACTTTTGCCGGTAGATGCAAGCCAGCGTTCTATAGTGTGAAGTGCGTTGCTTAAATTTTTGATGAATAAAAAATTGTGGAATTTACAATAAAGTAACATACAATTCACGTGCATCGCATCAATCACATCCACAACAAAAGGTATAAATCAATTTCCCCAAAAGCCGATCGCAATTTTTTCCTGGCCCCCCCAACACCAGAGCCTAGTGCAATCGACTTTCACACCAGCCCTAACCTAATTCCATCCATCAAATAAACTTGCAGATCTTGTTGGAGAACATTTTGCATCGGCATCCAACATCCCCCACAATAATGACTGATAATAGTGATTTGGATCGGCAAATCGAGCAATTAAAAAAATGTGAAATTATCAAAGAGGCCGAAGTCAAAGCGCTGTGTGCTAAAGCTCGGGAAATTTTGGTCGAGGAAAGTAATGTACAACGAGTAGATTCACCGGTTACCGTAAGTTTGCATTTATTTTATTAATTTTCGTTGGAAAATCCCATTACGATTTCGAGGTTACTTCCAGGTGCTGGTTGCCATAGATACACTCCCGATTATGTTCTCAAACTTCCTTGTCTTTCTCATGTAAATACGGCTTTTAAACTTGGCCTTCTAGATCTAAAAGCTTAATTCTTCATTTCATGGAGAAAATATTAACAACCACCTGAAGAATTTCGAAGTCAATGATATATTTGATTCATAAATCTTCTGATTTTTTTCTGATTTTAGGTATGTGGAGATATACACGGCCAATTTTATGATTTGAAAGAGCTGTTCAAAGTGGGTGGAGAAGTTCCTGAAACGAATTATTTATTTATGGGAGATTTTGTAGATCGAGGGTTTTATAGTGTGGAAACATTTTTACTACTACTTGCGTTAAAGGTATACCCAATGAGGCTTTTTGAAAAAAAAAAAGTTATACTTCTTTGGTATGATTAAAACGATGTTTCCACCTTTTCCGGTGGTGCCTGAACTGGGGGATACTACGATTCTTCCGGTGCCACGATGTTTTGACGGAATCTTATAGATCTCGACGAAAAAACAAAACGGAAATGAAGAATAAAATTTTTTGATATCTCGCTTAGTTTACGAAATATTGACCCCTAAGAATGGAAAAATTCATAAATTTTTTAGACGGATATCTCAAGATTTTCTTGAAAAAAGATACATGTTTACAACCGTACAAAAAACAAAAAACATAAACAAGGGGTCCAGGGGCGAAGCCACGGTGGAGATTGGGGGACAAAGTCCCCAAAAAAGAAGAAAAAAATGAGATGTTTATTTAACTTTTGTCTGATTCGCAAATTAAATTAAAAACTGAATCAAAATTGCAATATTCCCAGATATGGGCGACGCTCCCCAACCCTCACCAGGACTTGGAATCGCCCCTGGAATCCTTGTTTATAGTTTTTTTTTGCACAAAAATAATTGGTGGAGCTACGGTTGTAAACATTTATCCTTTTTTTCATGAAAATCTTGAGAAATTCGTCTAAAAAAAAGTAAAAAATCATTTAATTTTTTCATGTTTAGGAGTCGATATTTCGTAAACTAAGCGAGATATGGAAAAATTTTATTCTTCATTTTCGTTTTTTTTCGTCGAGATCTATAAGAATCCGTCAAAACATCGTGATCCTGGAAGTATCGTAGTCTTGCCGATGTTTCCAATCCACTACCGTAGCCTTTTCCGGTAGTGCCTGAACTGGGGGATACTACGATTCTTCCAGCGCCACGATGTTTTGACGGAATCTTATAGATCTCGACGAAAAAAAAAACGGAAATGAAGAATAAAATTTTTCGATATCTCGCTTAGTTTACGAAATATCGACCCCTAAAAATAGGAAAAATTAATTGATTTCTTACACTTTTTTGAATGGATATCTTAAGATTTTCATGAAAAAAGAAGATCAATGTTTACAACCGTAGCTCCAACAAAAAACAAGGGGTCCAGGGGCGAAGCCACGGTGGGGGACAAAGTCCCCAAAAAAAAAAAAAAGTAAAAAATGAGATGTTTATAAAATTTTGGCTTGACTGACTCGTGAATTAAACTAAAAATAAAATCGAAAATGCAATATTGCCAGATATGGGTGACGCTCCCCAACCCTCACCAGGACTTCGCCCCTGGAATCTTAGTTTATAGTTTTTTCAGCACAAAAATAATTGGTGGGGCTACGGTTGTAAACATTTACCCTTTTTTTCATGGTAATCTTAAGAAATTCGTTTAAAAAAGAGTAAAACATCAATTAATTTTTAGATTTTTAGGGGTTGATATTTCGTAAACGAAGCGAGATATCGAAAAATGTTATTCTTCATTTTCGGTTTTTTTCGTCGAGATCTATAAAAATCCGTCAAAACATCTTGGCCCCGGAAGAATCGTAGTCTTTCCCTGAACTGGTACACCAGTTATAAGTGGTTTGTAAACTAAATTATAACACAACTTACTTTTCATATTAAAATACATAATAAGCATACGTGTGAATTCTAGCAAAGATAAGGGCAAAGAATATAAAATTATGAACACTTCCATGTGAAAAGTAGCTAAATTTGTTCCACGTAAATAATGGATTCCTTCTAATAGAAAAATGTAATTATTAGAGGTTGAAATTTGTAAACTAAGTCTTGAAAAATCGCCTTCAGTGGCCTGGAAGAATCATACTATCCCCTTAAAATAGCTTTTTTAAATTTATTTCATTCCTTTAATGTTTTCCACCAGGTACGATATCCTGATCGCATCACATTAATACGTGGAAACCATGAGTCGCGACAAATCACTCAAGTCTACGGATTTTACGACGAATGTTTGCGAAAATATGGTTCAATCACGGTGTGGAGATATTGCACTGAAATATTCGATTACTTGTCGTTGTCGGCAATAATTGATGGGAAAATATTCTGTGTTCACGGAGGCCTATCTCCGTCAATTCAAACTTTAGACCAAATTAGGACAATTGATAGGAAACAAGAGGTGCCGCATGATGGACCCATGTGTGATTTATTGTGGTCGGATCCAGAAGGTATATTTCTTAAAAAAATGAAGATTATATTTTTTAATGAGATTTTATTTGGTTTAGATACTCAAGGTTGGGGTGTTTCGCCTCGTGGAGCTGGATATTTGTTTGGATCTGACGTGGTTTCACAGTTCAATTCAGCCAATGATATCGACATGATATGTCGAGCACATCAGCTGGTGATGGAAGGTTATAAATGGCATTTCAATGAAACTGTATTAACTGTATGGTCCGCCCCGAATTATTGCTATAGGTACAAATCCAAACATGTTTTAGAAAAACGTGAATAACCCGCTGTTTTAATTATTTTATAGATGTGGAAACGTAGCGGCGATTTTAGAATTAAATGAGCATTTGCAAAGAGATTTTACGATATTTGAAGCAGCTCCACAAGAAACGAGGGGCGCTCCGTCGAAGAAGCCACAAGCCGATTACTTTTTGTAATAATTCACTCAAGTTTGTCATTAATTATTTACTTTAATTTTATAAGATTCATTACTACAGTTTAATTTGTATATTGACATTTATTCATAATTACATTTCTATTAAAATATCAAACGTATACTTATGGTCTTTTATTGGTCGGGTCAACTTAACATTTTTGGTAAAATTTCGCCGCATTTGGCCGATATTTTTATAGAGGCAAGGTCGTCGCCACGTGTTTCTCCGATATTGACGATGGTTATGGGAATTTTATAGTCGGTGGCCAGTAATGCAATGCGATATGCTGAGAAAACGGTAAGACTACTTCCTAGAACTAGCAGGGAATCGCTATTTTCAATGGCTGCGTTTACGGCGTTGACTCGTTTTCTTGGTAAATTGTCACCGAAGAAAATTATATCAGGTTTGAGAATCCCGCCGCATTTCTCGCAGGCGGGAAGTTGAAAGTTTCTGATTTGTTCCTAAAAATTATGTTTTTAAGCTTATTTAAGATTGAAATTTAAATTAACCGATCATTTTACTTCCGAGAGTTCTACGTCTCCGTCCGGCCGAATATGGTTGGATGTTTCTTTCATTTCAGGATTTAAGGCAGTTAAGGTTTTTTGAAACTCATGTCTATCGATTATATTTGGACAACTCAAACAAATTACGTCATATCCGTGACCGTGTAACTCAATAACATTTTGGGAACCAGCTTTATGATGTAACCGGTCGACGTTTTGGGTGACAACTGTTTGCACTTTTTTGTGCTTCACCTCCAAATCTCGGACCATCAGGTGGGTGGCATTGGGTTGGCGTTGTGAAAAACGAGGCCAGCCTACGAAATTGCGGGCCCAATACCGCTTTCTAACTTCCGGGAATTTTAAAAACTCGGGAAATTGAATGGGTTTGTGATTTGAACGGGCATATAGTCCTACTTCAGCCGACCGATAATCGGGAATTCCTGAAATATCCTGAATTAATAAAGTTATTGGTCGTTTTTGCCAAAAGTTTTTTACCAGATTCAGTGGAGATTCCGGCACCTGTTAGTACTAAAATCTTGTTATGGCTACGAAGAAAATCGTCTAAAATTCTTACGTCCGACTCACAAACCGGTTCATGTTTGGGTACAAAATCAAAGGTTGAAGAAAAGAATTTATTATTTTGCGTAATTAATCGACTGTAACGTTTTAACATAATTATAAAAAAAAAATTATAATTTTCAGACTAAACTGTTTAGGAACTCTCAACTAAAGAAGAATAAATTCAACCTTTGTGACATGAATACTTAATTATCTTTGATATTATTTTTAAAATAAAATTATCTTTTAATTTTTTTCATTCAGTTTAAAAAAAAATATTTAAGTTACAAAACTGTCAAAAATGGTACAACTGTCAAATTAATTCCTCAAGTTGGTTATTGTTGGTGTTATTTTTTTATTGTCATCGACATACGTCATATCTATTGTCCTTGTTTACTACTTTAGTGAGTGTGAAACCAACCAAACAATAACAAATCGAATCTGTCAATAAACATCGCAGGTTCCAATGTCAAACTATGGAATTAAGTTATTTACGACATAAGTCATATTTACTTTCCTTGTATTATGTAACTAATAAGAAAGAGAAAGTATAAATTCGATTAAAGTACATTCCACAATTATTAATAAACATTCTTCTCCGTAAAATTGAGGATATTGCAGAACAAAGATTAATTAATAAAAGTTTATTTAATTTAAAGTAAGCTTAAAAATGAATCAACCGGATATTCCTACCGCCATGAGTTTGTTTAATAATTTAAATACAGACGAACTAAAAGACATTCTAAACGATGACATCAAATTTGAAGAACTTCTCAAAGATTGTAAACAGGTGCGTACTAACAATTAAAACTTCCCCCCTTACTAATTGACGAAAAAAATCTTCCAGTGCAAAGATCTAGACACGGAAAAAGAATTAATTCTAGCCACAAATCGTTCGCTGGCCGAATATAATCTCTCAAAAGAGTCCGAATTGGTTGAGAAAAGGGAAACGGTGTTAAAACTCGCAGAAGAAGGACAAACGCTTTATGCTTCTGTCGAAGAAAAAATCAATAAACTCAGTAATAAAAATCAATTAGCTATCGATTTTTTTCTTATTTTTTCTTTCGATTTTTGTAGAATCATCCGGTGATAATATGACATCAGATCTGGCTTTAGATCTTTTGCGGCAAGCCGCCGCTGAAATCGAGGAGGAATCGGAAAAAATTGCCGAGAACTTTCTATCGGGTGGGATTGCAATCGATGAGTTTTTGGAGCAATTCGAAAATCGTAGAATAATAATGCATTTACGTAAAATTAAGGTGGATAAAATGAAGGAGTTGATTAATAGGAGACCAATTTATCCGGCGACGCCTAATTATGCCAATAGTCCGATTAGTAGTTTTTATACTCCGAGTTCTGTACCTTATCCTACCGGGCCATTGAACATGCCAATGCCCGATGCTTATAGACCGTTTTAGCGTATTTTTATGTAAAATATTTTTTTATTTCAACTATAATATACAATAATTTAAGTATAATTATAAGGTTGTAAGACTATGTACATTTAAATATAACAAATCGTTTAGTTTTAATCTTCAGCCGATTTTTTGGGTTCGACCGTGTCCAATTGACGGATTTCGAATACGTTTAATGCCGTGAAAAGCATGATGAAAACGGCCGTTATTAGGGCGGTTACTTCAATTTTTCTGGCCGTAGCAAAATAATCTTCGGACGATACATTTGAGTGGTATCGTTGACGTGCTCGAAATCGTCGTTGGAGAAGATCACCGTAATGGGCTTTGGACCACTCGTCAAAATTGTAAATAGGAGTGCGACCAGAAGGAGGTGGTGGTTTACTTCTATGTTGCCGAGATTTATAAAACTTAATTTCTGGATTTTCCTCGACATCTTCTTCCAGATCCGATTTAGAGTATTGAGGTCCAGCTGTATGTATTATTCCTGCAAAAAAGTTTCCCAAGATATTATAGCCAACAATTCGCTGATTGATCGACAAACCTTTGTCATACAATTTACGGAGTTTAAAATTGCCTAGGACCTCGTACGCTTCGGTGATGTCTCGAAATTTCGTTAGGGCATCTTCACTGTCCTTATTCTTATCGGGATGATAAAGCATCGATAATCTATAATAGGCAGACTTGATGTCGTTTTGCGTGGCTTTTGGATGAACTCCTAGTGCGTCATAATGGGACTTGTTGACGATTTGCGTTACATAAAGACTCCTCGTTAATATTAACCCGAATAGTTTAGATTTATGCGATAGAAGCATTGTTAATGTTGAAATAATTTCAAAATAAATAAAAATATTGACAGAAAAGTTTAAACCACCTGATTGGATTATCTCTGATAAGGTGTCAATGGAAATCGAAATTTAATTCAATCAAACCATTTTCCGAAATAAAATCAATTTATACCAAAATTTTGTTCACAAAATTTTGAAAAGAATGAAATTGTTGATCGAAAATATTATGAATTCAAAATTATGTCAACCATGTCAATAGGAGGTGGAATTCCCAACTATTTTAGTTCACTTAACCTTCAAATTTTACTTGGCTGAAAATCGTTAACCGTTCAATTGACTTGCAAGCGGAACAAACGATTTTGTCATTAAAAAGGTCGTTAAACGCCACCGTGTTATCAGTAAAGTTGCTTTTAATGATCTCATCGGTGGTTGCATAGGAAAATTGCATATTTTTCGGTGGAAAACCTGTTGAAGAAGCCGTGCATTATTAGGACCGGAGCCAAGTCGGCGAAAATGGCTGCTTTGTCAAGATTTCAAAAGTATGCTGTTGTAGGTCTCGGAGCTTGTAGTGGTATTGCCGTTTACTACTTTGGTTTTCATACTCCCACGCAAAAAGTTGCCAACTCATGGACTACCAATTACCAACCAAGCACCTTCGCCAAATGGGACTACAACTGGGATCAGTAAGTCATCCGACCAAGTCCCACAGTCGCATGCATTAATCCGCTTTGATTTTTTACAGCCGCCAACCGGATGTTCTAGTCAAATCGGAATTCGGAAATGGCGAGGATAAAGACAACAAGTACAACACAAAATTAGAAAAAGCCCGGCCAAAAGCCACCCGTCACATATTCCTAATTCGCCACGGACAATATAATCTCGACGGCAAAACGGACAAAGAACGAATCTTAACCGACCTAGGTTCCTATCGAATGAAAACTTAAAAAGCCCAAATCAATTTGAATATTTTAATTCATAGGTCGAAAACAGGCGCAATACACCGGCGAACGGCTCAAAGAACTAGACATTCCCTACACGAAATTGGTGCGATCGACCATGACCCGAGCGCAGGAGACGGCGTCCATCATTTTACAGCACGTGAAACAGGTGGACACCCAGGATTGTTCGCTGATCGAAGAAGGTGCTCCCGTGCCGCCCGAGCCTCCCGTCGGTCACTGGAAACCCGAACTATTTGTAAGGCTCAAATCCACTGTCTATCTCGTAGAAATAGTTTGCAAGAAAAAAAAAAGACCGAAAACTATTTCTTAACCGTTTTTTTTTCTATTCTAATATTCTCAGCAGTTTTATCAGGACGGAGCTCGTATCGAGGCTGCTTATAGGAAATATTTTCACAGAGCCTCGCCCGACCAGGAAAATGATTCGTACACGATTTTCGTCTGTCATGCCAATGTAATCCGCTACTTCGTTTGCCGGTGAGTGATTTTTTTCTGTACAAATATTTCCGAAAATCATTGAGAATATACGAAAATGGAAACTGTCCATAAAATTTAATAGAAAAAGAAAAACAATGTGATTATTAATGCTTTAAAGTTTAAACCCTCAACGGTTTAATGATTCAATCATTTTGCCAACTTTACCGAAGTGCTTTATACCAGAAAATACTTCATTTCTTTGCGTTTGTCTTTGTTACTTTATCAGGAAAAATATATCAGCAAACCTTGAAATTATGGGATGTATCTTAACTTTACCCTTCATGAATTTTTTGAATACTAGCAAATACCGACGACTTCATCTGAATGGAATATAATATATGGGTACTAGGGTGGGTCAAAAAAATCGATTATTTTTTTTTACAAGTGACGCGGAAAAATGGGTTGCTAGACACCTTAAAAAAATTCTCACCAAGTATGAGCTCTTAATTTTAATAGGAAGATCCTCCGCATCGCAGTTTTGTATTTTTTTCTCAGTCCAATAGAAAAAAATTCATACCTCATCATTTATCGATTGTACAGAAAAATGTTCTGAAAGAATTTTTTAGGAAATTTAATGCTCTACAAAAAAGGTATTCTATATTTTTTCCGTAAGCCTCACCATTTGAAAGATATTAAGGATTTAATTTTGATTATTTTAAGACAAATTTCATTTTTGTTTATGAATTTTATGGGCCTTTGACTAGATCCTTTGTTAACTGCAATCAAATACGGGAATCCTGTTTCCTACTTGGATTAAAATATTTCCCTACATAATTCAATACGCACTAAAATTGAAATAGAATCAGGAATATCTCACTTTTTTCCATTCATAATTACCCATCGTAAATGCCACTCGTGACAGGAATATTGATAGCAAAAACCTGTGGTTTTTCAATGATGAATTAATAAGGGATTTGTCAATCATTTAATTTATTAAATTTAAGAGAAATTTCATCGTTGATGTATAATTTCCCCCTAAAACAATCCTAAAATATTGCGGAGGCAAACTAGGAAAATTTGTATTTAATAGTATAGGCAATTAGTTTGACACATGCGTTGTTGGATTGCCTATGCATATAATGCATATTCAACCCCTGCCACTTACGTTATTTACTACCAATATCAACCCTATTTAAAGCCCTGACGATATTTTCCTTAAATCAATTCGACTCGAAAGGTTTTTGAGATCCAACAATATTAAATTTTATTTGTCTTGAAAGCCCTTAATTTTTAAGAGTAGCCTGTATCAAAATGGGCATCGCTTATAAGGGAAGATATATGAGATAAATACGCAAATTTGTGCAAAAATTTCTTAATAAATATTTATTATTAATCGTTAAAGTATTCATGTACTTCTTTGGCTACTTAACAATACTAGTGTTGTAAGAAAAGCATCCGAAAGTCTTTAGCGAAGTATTTTATCAAATAAATATTATTTTCGTGGCTTTTCTCGCCTTTTTCGTGCGAATTTTATCGTCGTAAAGTTGATTTTTGTGATGCAGTTTGTAGATACGAGTATTGCAAGTATCAGAGGTGAATCGCTTATTTATGGAACTTTGGATTGTTAGTCTTAGGTGGTCCATATGATGATTACATTTTTTTGGAATTAAAGAAGATTTTTCTGTAGTATAAAATTGCATATTTGTTACTCGAACTTTGTACGTATTTCAAACGGTATTTGCGAATTGCTTATTAAATTGAACTTTAAAGGTATGGAAATACTTCAACAGCAGAAAAATCATCAAAATATGTATACATTTTAGCGCAATTTATCCAGAATTGCGGAAGTTTTTCCATCCCGGTTGGGTACCAGATGGTTACTATTTTTTGAAATTCATTTAGGACCAAAATACGTTCGGAATTCTAGAGAAGGAATATTTCTTGTTGGTTTGCCTCTATTACTTTATTTTCAAAATTTAAGGCAAATTAATGGAATTTCGGAAGAAACTCACTGAAAAACTGTCAAAAACATTAATTTTCTAAGGGTGAACAAATTTGGAAGAATACTTAAACTTTAAGGAACCAATTTTCGGCAAGAATAACCACATTCCAAGCATTCATCGAAATTTCATTCGAAATTTTTAAAGAACCAATACCTGAATGTTTTTCAACCAACATATCAATATATCCAGATATGAAGCAATGTTATAATGTTGCAGTATAGCAGAAGAAGAGCCCTACCTATGAATAAAACCCGTTTCTACTTGGGGTGCAGTTTCCACTTTCGTATATATCCTCTTTGATCAAAACCATGTCGCATTTTCATCTCCAAATAATTCTTTAGAGCGCTACAATTTCCACCGGAAGCCTGGCTACGTATTTCATTGAACCACGCCAGCATTACATGGATCAGTATTACGCCAAGCGGCCGAGTCATCCTACGCACGTTGGGCGATTCGGGGCACATTCCGGCGACCAGTTTAACCAGCCGATAAGATTTGAAAACCAAAAAAAAAAGAACTAAGACATTTAGACTAAGTAATCCTAAACTTCATTTCGCTTCTTGATATTTGCTGTTTATTTATTTTTTTCAATATCGTCAATTTCTATTTATATACCCACCTACACTTATCAGGATAAGTATTGTTATGGACAAGTAAGGTATATTTTTATTTTGTATGAAATTTATATGTTCCACACTACCGATATTTTATGTGTAGTTGTCTTACAATTTTTTGTATATAAAAACAATTTTAGACAATTTGGAGAATAAAACAACAATTATAGATGTGAGAAGATTTGTCTGTTTTTCATGTGTAGAAATTAACAAGAATTAGGATTGCATTTTGATGATAAAATTTCAGAGAAAAAGATACTAACATCTATGACAGTTCGGTTCATATTTCATATTACAGGTGACTAGCTGATCCCCGCGACTTCGTCTGCGTAACGTACGTGTAGATTATATTTTCTTTTTAAATTTGCTATTTGTAGTGGTATATGAAAATTTTTATTTTTCTTATTTCTTTTATGAAAAACATAATCATACCTGAAAACACTATTTTGTCGACTTTAAAAAGACACATTTAATAAACTGTTACTTAGAATAAAATAGTTGTATGTAATGATCAATTAATTTTCAAAAAATATTTATAAATACTTAAAAAAAGTATGGTCTATTCCGTATACCTACCGTGAACCAATTAATCCGTAAATCAATCAGCATCTATACATAAATAAAAACTATCGTTAAGTTAAATAAATTCAGTCATAATTATAACTTAAAACAGTCAAAAGTTATCAAAACACTCGCCTAGATATTTAGAATATTAGTAGAAATCCCATTTTATTTTCTCAACTTTTACACTACTGAAATGTACAAAACTACGGCGAAATTAAAATTTGTTCAAATGCACGAAACCCAGTTCCTCCATATTCAAGTATAACCATTGTGTATCTAAGCACTTATTATTAAAATATCTGAATTTCAACTATATAATTAAACCATTTTCTTTTAGTTCGCCGAATTTCTTGCTATTCGATATTCGCTCACTAACGTATTTATTTGTGATTACGTATACCGGATTTTCAGATTTACAATATGTGAAAAGCCAACAAACTTAATGCTCACTTATAAACTTAACTTAACCATTTTCAGATATATCTATCAGAGTTTAAATTTTTAAGCAGACCCAAAGTATTTGTTTTTAATATTAAACCAACTTTGTTTTATTTTAAATGATAAAACGTTTTGTCTATTACGAACATACTTTGAAATTTCAATTGCTTATTAGATGTTATGCTGTACAAACTTTGCCACCATTTTTCAATCTTTTAGGGGAGGAATTTTCAAAAATCCTTTCTTATTATATAACTGCATCGTATAAGAAAAACACTTTCCAAATTTCATCGACACAAATATGCATTTATATTGGAAAATACAATGTAAAACGAAAAAAAATATATCCTTCTTTATTTTGATTATCATGACTAAAAAGCAATTCGATTTCGCACATTTGGACGTTGTACATACAAAATTGATGGAAATAGATCGAAAGCGGGGAAGGAAATTCGAATATTTTATTTATTTTCAATAACAATAATTGATTTTCAAATTGTTCTAAATACCGAAGAAAAGTTGGTTTGGAAGATTTTATTTTTTGATTGATAATGAAATATATGACAAAAAATTGCTCCCTTAATGTTTTTCAGCAGAAAATATAATTGCTCCAGGTCACAATCATTGGTTCATAAAAATTATATTTTAAATAGTTTGATTGTTGAAAAACAAAAAAAAAAAAAAAAAAAACTGCCTCTTTGGTATTTGGTATAAGTACCTACTACCTAAACTTTCATACTTATTAAGTGAAATGACGTTATTTAAAATGCTGTAGTTAAAATGATATACCAGAAACAGAAACTTATTATTAATTAATTATTTATTTATTAATTACTCTTAGTAAATTCAAAATTTCGATTGTTGATTAACTGTATATTTTCTCATGCAAACTTAGTCACCCCTTTTACTCTTTTAGAGTAGGAATTTTCAAAAAAAAATTCTTATCAGATGTCTACTTCTTAAAAGGAATACATCGAATATTAAAATTTCATCAGTCAGAGGGAATATACAAATACAGGATTTTAAGTATGCACGGTTTTAAAAACGTATTTTCTTCAAGTTTTATTACTATTATTATTATTAAAACTACTATTATTATTTTTTTTTGTTAATATTTCAATATTGAACAACTCTTAGGATCTTTTTACAACAATTTTGTAAAAAAAAAATATAAAAAAAAGTTTACTGTAAGATTCGAACCCACGTCTTTATAATTAGGAGCATGAGAATGTCAGATACGTAAGCTATTACGCTATTAACATCAACTATGTGTTTTTTATATATATAGGTTTATATTTCAAAGAGGCAATTTTTAAAAATTTAAATTTAATTTACTGTGCTTTTTATCAGTTCAACTAAAAATATTTTTACAGATTATTTTCTAACTTTAAATTACCTTTCCAATGATATATAACTCACCTGTCTAGTGTAAAAATTTCTGTTTTTATCCCTCGGGAATACCTTCCCTTATTATTTTTTTGGAATGATAAGTAGCCTATAGTCTGTGGAAAATTGTGTTGTATCTTAATACCAAATTTCATTAAATTCGGTTGTTTCGTTCTTTAGTTAAATCGGGACACACAGACAGACAGACAGACAAAAATTTTAAAAATGTTAAATTTGGAATAAGGGCCTCTTGAAACAAATATTTACCCTAAAATTGGGTTCAAAATCAAAATGTACAGACAGACGTAAGAATTTTATATATTAGTATATAGATAGGCAACTTATGTTACATATACGAAGATCGATTCAAAGGATTGATATCAGCAATTTTTTTGAATTTTTCTAAATAATTTTTCTATCATTTCGATACATTTAGTTCATTTCTTTACTAGTTACCTAATTTCAAGTAAATCAAAAAAAAATTGGCTTCTCCCAAAAAGTTTTTTTTAAGATAAACTTTGATATCATTTCGTTATTATCATTCGAGTTTCTTATCCTTGCGGTACTATTTAAGCTAGTAAAAGAAGTCAAAATTGTTAAGAACCAAATCTGGAGATTAGAGGAGGTTGTCCTATATTTCTTTATCAAATTCTTCGAATTCTTTGTGAGTTCTAACTTTCTATATATTCGGTAGTGTTTAACACCGTTTTTTTTTTGTTTACATAATTATTCTTTGGCTTCAAAATAAAATCAAGGGATCCAGGTTTTGTTGGTGGTTTAAAAATCATTACATTCTTCAAGTATTAACTTACCTTTTTTTGCACTAAGTGGTTAACATTCTGATCTCTAAAAATATACGAATGTCTTTAGTTTTCGATAATTTTTTTATACATTTTGGGGAAATAATTTATTATTCATGTCGTTTAGGTCCTTGTCTTTTTAAATATAATAATTAAATTGCGGGCAATAAGGACGAAGCTTCTTGTGAAATATTATTCATTTTATCGCCAACGTTTCGTCAGTCATTTCTCACTTCTTCAGAGCTCAAAATTTAAAAATTACTTCACAAATGTCATAAAATTATCCAAATTGTATTCTGGGTCTGTTGTTCTACCAGTTGGGTCATTTTACAGCTTATTTTTATGACATTTGTGGAGTAATTTTTAATTTTCAGCCCTGAAGAAGTCAGGAATGACTGACGATACGTTGGCGATAAAATAAATAATATTTCACAAGTAGCTTCGTCCTTATTGCCCACAATTTAATTATTATAATTTATTATGTTTACATTTTTAAAAGCCTACTGCTGGCCGAATGGTCTAGGTTGGTTCTTCAAAATTGGTAAATGTTGGGTTCGAATCTTAAGTCGAAGAAATTTTCGATATTTCTCGATTACGGATTTTAAGTAACCCTAGAGTCGCTAAAGACCTTAATAGTTATAAGGCGACAGTAAATAATAACAATATTTGTGTGTTATTATTCTTACAGAAAAAGATTCTTACAGATAAATCTCTTTAAATCATTTTTATGTACATTTATTTGAACTATCAAGTTAACATTATTAATGTTTCACAATAAACTTTCAATGATTTATGTATTATTGATTAATTAAATTGAATAATATTACTGGAAATAGAAGATATAGTTTAAATAATGACATATCATTTTTCTGGAAAAACTTTAACGATATTATTATATTTTTAAATTATGGGGCAAAAGTTTACGTTGATATGTCTGATTCGAAGATTTAAACTCTTAAAAACGTTGACAAATAGTATAAATAGTATTTTTAATATGCAATATCCAGAGGAATTTCCTCTTCTTCATCGTCTATTTCGTAACTATCATCATCGCCCGGCTCTCCCAATGCATGAACGAATTCTGCAAATTAAAAAAATTCAATCAATAACGAATTTTATGTTTTAGAAATTGAAATGTACCATAGAAATCGATTCGGCCATCTCCATCCACGTCCACTTCTTTAATCATGTCCTCGACTAAAAAGTTAATATAAATTATTATATTGTTTCCTTACAAATAAGATGGACCATCTATTTTGATAATTTTTTTGTAATTTTATGTAAAAGGTCTAGCAGAATCCACATGGCAAGTTGGCCCCCAATAAGTGGAAACTTATGTTAAAATATCGGCTTGGTATACAAACACATTTTAAATACTTTTCGCGACCAAAATTCCTCTTTGACCTGGAGATAAGGACAAAAATGTCCCCCCGCATGACTATTTGGAGTTATATATCTCAAAAACTAATTAAGCTAGAGAAGTGAAACCAACGCGAGGCTTTAGATTATTTTACAGAGTATATCATATATTTTTTTGAAATTTTTAGAAAAAAAAATTATACAAAAAGAATCCAAAAAACAAATGAAAAAATTTTTTTTTATGTGTTCTCTGAAAATGTCAATCACGAAAAAAAAATATTTTATGCTTCTACATGAGCACTATAACTCATAAAAATTGCGTGAAAAAATAGTTGGTGCAACACCTTGAAAAAAAATAAAATGTGATTTACGTCGGTATACCTCGTTTTTATTTTTTTTCGAAGTGTTGCACCAACTTTTTTTCCACAAAACTTCAATAAAAAATAGGCCACATATAGAATCAAAACATATATTATTTTCATAATTGTAAGTCTAGGGGAACAAAAAGAAAAAAAAAATATTAGTTTTTTTGTTTTCCTATATTTACTCTTAAGATGATTACTTTCAAGATCAAAATAATTGATCCCAAAAGAAAAAAAAAATAACTAGTGTTCAATTTTTATTAAAATAAGGATAAAAAAAATTATCGTCACTGCTATAATTTATTACAACTGGAATATTATGCACCTAAAATAATTTATCTCGTAGTAGGCAGAATTCTGGATAATTATTGTTCATATGAAAAATAACAAATAAAAGCTGTTGCATAGTTACAATATTGATACAAATTGAACACTAGTTGTTTTTTTTTCTTTTGGGATCAATTATTTTGATCTTGAAAGTAATCATCTTAATAGTAAATATAGGAAAACAAAAAAAAAACTAATAAAAAAAATTTTTTTTTGTTCCCCTAGACTTACAATTATGAAAATAATATATGTTTTACCCCTATATGTGGCCTATTTTTTATTGAAATTTTGTGAAAAAAAAGTTGGTGCAACACTTCGAAAAAAAATAAAACCGAGGTATACTATTAGACGTAAATCACATTTTCAGATCAAAATAATTGATCCCAAAAGAAAAAAAAACAATTAGTGTTCAATTTGTATTAATATTGTTACCATGCAACAGCTTTTATTTGTAATTTTTCATATGAATAATAATTATCCAGAATTCTGCGTACCTACTACGAGATACTAACTAAACTATTTTAGGTTCATAATATTCCAGTTGTAATAAATTATAGCAGCGACGATAATTTCTTTTTATCCTTATTTTAATAAAAATTGACCACTAGTTGTTTTTTTTCTTTTGGGATCAATTATTTTGATCTTGAAAGTAATCATCTTAAGAGTAAATGTAGAAAGACAAAAAAAAATAATAATTTTTACTGTTTCCTTAGACTTACAATTATGAAAATAATATATGTTTTGCCCCTATATGTGGCCTATTTTTTATTGAAGTTTTGTGAAAAAAAAGTTGGTGCAACACTTCGAAAAAAAATAAAACCGAGGTATACTATTAGGCGTAAATCACATTTTATTTTTTTTCAAGGTGTTGCACCAACTATTTTTTCACGCAATTTTTATCAATTATAATGCTCATGTAGAAGGATAAAATATATTTTTTTTGTGATTGTCATTTTCAGAGAACACATAAAAAAAATATTTCTTTTGTTTTTTGGATTTTTTTTGTATAATTTTTTTTTTTCTAAAAATTTCAAAAAAAATATATGATATACTCTGTAAAATCGTCTATAGCCTCGCGTTAGTTTCACTTCTCTAGCTTTTAAAAAAAGTTGGTGCAATACTTCGAAAAAAAATAAAACCGAGGTATACTATTAGACCTAAATCACATTTTATTTTTTTTCAAAGTGTTGCACCAACTATTTTTTCACGCAATTTTTATCAGTTATAGTGCTCATGTAGAAGCACAAAATATATTTTTTTCGTGATTGTCATTTTCAGAGAACACATAAAAAAATTATTTTCATTTGTTTTTTGATTTTTTTTTGTATAATTTTTTTTTATAAAAATTTCAAAAAAATATATGATATACTCTGTAAAATAATCTACAGCCTCGCGTTGGTTTCACTTATCTAGCTTAATTAGTTTTTGAGATATAAAACTTTGAAAAATAGCCATGCGGGGGGACATTTTTGCCCATATCTCCAGGTCAAAGAGGAATTTGGTCGCGAAAAGTATATAAAATGTGTTTGTATATAAAGCCGATATTTTAATTTAAGTTTCGACATAGGTTCCTATTTGGGGGCCTACTCGCCATGTGGATCGGGCTAGACCCTTTGAACAGAAGTTGAAACAAAAATATTCGTGACGTATTGCCCAGATACGTATTTCGATTGCCAAGCAATCTTCTTCAGTGGTCATCAAGTAGTTTGGATCACTCCGTAACTGATTTGGATCCTGCTATTTGAAACTTCGTTTATTTCGAAAAGTATTTCTTTATGAAGAGATTTTAATGATTGCTTAACGAAAACACGTAGTTTTATTGCCAATATGGCCAACAAATAAAAATCTTCCTAATAGATAGTCCATTCTTTGGATATTACAAAATATTTACTTTCTTCCTCCGATAAATCTTCACCAAGACATTGCAAAACCGCTCGCAAATCCGAAGCGCTTATATATCCTCGATTATGTTTATCAAACACCCGAAAAGCATCACGTAATTCCTGTTCTTCCTGAGCGGCATCACTTAAACCGTTCTCAGTATTTGTACCCATATTGGCCACAATATCCACAAATTCCTCAAAACTCACATTTCCATCACCTAAAAATAAAAAAAATTAGACCCAATAAATTTGAAAATAAATCGATTTCCACTCACCATCCACATCGACTTCTTGCAACATTTGTTGCAACTCTTCGGTCCGAGCAAATTGTCCCAAACTTCGCATCACACGTCCCAACTCCTCCTTGGTAATGCTCCCATCGCCATCCTTGTCGAACAATCGAAATGCCTCGCGAAACTCTGCAAAAGACATTTCCGTATAGTGAAATCTGTTCAATTGTTAATGTACAAAAAGCAGCAACTCTTTGTTTTTACGCTTTTTGTATTTATACAATGGCTTAATGGAATTGTAATAAGTAGAAATCAATAGCCGGATTTATTGGGTGATTTGTCGTAATTAAATTACACAATGCTCGATTAGTGGTACTGTAATCTTGGCTTAATTAATGTAGAGGATGTCGAAGAGAAACTGGTTTTGTTGCACAAAATTTAACAATACATTATAATAGAATCAATTAAAATGAATATGGAATGGAAAGATTAATCAAAACGATAAGAACATTTGAATGAAAAACGTGTTTAATTATGTCTCGATTTTTGTTAAATCGGAAAATTTCGTGAAAATGTGATCATAAATATCTTTTTTTTTTCTCTAATTTTGTGATTCGACAGGGAAATTCTGTTAAGTTTTCTTTAATTTTTCTATTTATTTTATAATTAAACAAAATTGTTGGTATATGTCACTAAAAACCCTATTTTCTTAACATATTACAATAGGGTCAGTCCAATTCAGTCAGTCCAGCACTGGTCGCTTGACTATTTTTTTTAATTCTGATTTTGTTTTGGTCACCCCAACATAGTGGTAGTTCAAATTCATCATTATTTTAATTTTATCGTTTTTAGTTTTCCGGTGGTGGCCATATTAGTTTTACTAGGTGCAGACATTTTCGCACTTTTAAGGGTTTGCGGAAACTTGATTATCTCAGGCCCTATTTGTCCTATCAAAACGAAACAAAAAGCAGTGTGTTCATAAAAATATAAGCTATAAGGTTGTAATAAAACGTTTTCACCCAAATGTAATTCTAAGGGGTGAAATTTCAGCTTAAAGTTTTAGCTCTCATTTGTAAAAACTTCAATTTTCACGGAAAGATTGTGAAGGAAAGGAAAGAGTCTATACGTTAAAACTTTTTTTACAAATAATTAGGTACTAGTTATACTCAAAAATAAAATTTGAAGGCTGAGACTTTAAGTCTTTTTAAAATAAAAAATAACAAAATTTGGAAATTTTCAAAATTTGAAATTTTCTGAGCTCAATATCTCTGGTGGGGGACCAGATAAAAACCTGAAATATCACCCCATTATAGTACTGCATGATAGTATTATGCATCTAAAATTTGGAGTTTGAGATTTGACTAGGAGCAGAGGTATTGCAAGCACAAAATGGCAAAATAATGCATACTTCAGTAGGTGAACATAATGTATTTAATCATTTAATATGTGACATATACTTGGCAAAAAGGGTATTTTACCCAAAACAACATATACTCTGGGCGAACTGTTATTCTATATTTTTAAAGTATTTGCATATTTAATATTTTTATTTGATAAACCCTAATCGGTTTACATAGCAGTGGGGCCCCATTTTTTAATTTGCCCCAGGACCCTTGGTTACTGAGGTACGCCACTGCATACATTATAAGCTTTCAGAAAGAAGTATATGTTTTAAATTTAAGATATAAATAACAGTTAGCCCAGAGTATATGTTGTTTTGGGTAAAATACCCTTTTTGCCAAGTATATGTCACATATTAAATGATTAAATACATTATGTTCACCTACTGAAGTATGCATTATTTTGCCATTTTGTGCTTGCAATACCTCTGCTCCTAGTCAAATCTCAAACTCCAAATTTTAGGTGCATAATACTATCATGCAGTACTATAATGGGGTGATATTTCAGATTTTTATCTGGTCCCCCACCAGAGATATTGAGCTCAGAAAATTTCAAATTTTGAAAATTTCCAAATTTTGTTATTTTTTATTTTAAAAAGACTTAAAGTCTCAGCCTTCAAATTTTGTTTTTGAATACAACTAGTACCTAATTGGTTGTAAAAAAAGTTTTAACGTGTAGACTCTTTCCCTTCCTTCACAATCTTTCCGTGAAAATTGGAGTTTTCACAAATGAGAATTAAAAATTTAGGCTGAAATTTCACCCCTTAGAGTTACATTTAGGTGAAAATGTCTTAATACAACTTTATAGCTTATATTTTAATGAATCCACTGCTTTTAGTTTCATTTTGATAGGACAAATAGGTCCTGAGATAATCAAGTTTCCTCAAACCCTTAAAAGTGCAAAAATGTCTGCGCCTAGTAAAATTAATATGGCCACCACTGGAAAACCAAAAACAATAAAATTAAAGTAATGATGAATTTGAACTACCAACATGTTGGGGTGATAGCACACACAAAATTATTTTTTTTGTAAAACAGTCGAGCAACCATTTCATTTATTTTTGGACTACTTAATTATTTTTTCACAAACGAAACGGTTTCTTTTAATTGTAATTTTAATGGCTAATGTTAATTCAGGATCTTGGTGCATTATGACGTTTTCCCATCCAACTGCATTTAAACCATCTTTGACATTATGAGAAAAATTTTTACATTTCTTTGTCCCACAAAATCCCTTTCTTCCCCTCTATCCAATGGGTCACCGCTTTTGCTTCCATAAAAAACCTTATGAGTCCCCTAACAGATATCTTTCTGTTGTGGACCACTAAATTATATGAAGCCTTCTTGATTAAAATTAATTGAGCCTACTGGTGGCCGAGTGGTCTAGGTTACCACTCCAAAACTAGTAAGTAGAGGGTTCGATCCTGGTATCGTGCAAATTTTCAGTATTTCTCGATAATGGATTTAATTAACCCTAGAGTCGCAAGAAGACCTTAGTAGTTATAAGACGACGGTAAATTTAAAAAAAAAAATCCTTAATCTGAATATTCTTGGTTTTAAATTTCGCGATTTTCCATTATGAATATAAACTTTAAAATCGGAATCAATGGTCAATAAGTTCCTTTTTTCATTTTGGGGCCAGGGAAGTTCTGAAATTTTTAATTTCCTCAAAATTTATTTAGTATTTACATTGGAAGAGATGTAATTTTCATAGAATATCTTTTTCCCAAAATTGATCAGTTACTAGAACAAAAATAAAGGAAGAATACCAAAAGAGATTGATATCTGGAAAGTCCAATATTGATCCAACTGCATTTAAACCATCTTTGACATTATGAGAAAAAATTTAACATTTCTTTGTCCCACAAAATCGCTTTCCTCCCCCTTATCCAATGGGTCACCATTTTTGCTTCCGGAAAAAAACTTATGGGTCCCCTAACAGATATCTTCTTGTTGAGGACCACTTAAATATAAAGCCTTCTTGATTAAAATTAAATGAGCCTACTGGTGGCCGAGTGGTCTAGGTTACTAGAACTAAACTAGAACGTTAATTCAGAATCCTGGTGCATTATGACGTATTTCTTTCCAACTGCATTTAAACCTTCTTTGACATTATGAGAAAAAATGTAACATTTCTTTGTCCTACAAAATCGCTTTCCTCCCCCATCCAATGAGTCACCATTTTAGCTTCCAGAAAAAAACGTTATGAGTCCCCTAACAGATATCTTCTTGTTGAGGACCACTTAAATATACCACTTGATTAAAATTAAATGAGCCATCTGGTGGCCGAGTGGTCTAGGTTACCACTCCAAAACCTGTAAGTACTGGGTTCGATCCTTGTATCGTGCAAATTTTCATTATTTCTCGATAATGGATTTAATCAACCCTAGAGTCGCAAAAAGACCTTAGTAGTTATGAGACGACGGTAAATTTAAAAAAACATGTTTTCCCTAATCAGAATATTCAGAGGCCAGGGAAGTTCTGAAATTTTTAATTTCTTCAAAATTTATTTCGTATTCACATTGGAAAAGATTTAATTTTCATAGAATACCTTTTTCCCAATATTTATCAATTTCTAGAACAAAAATAAAGGAAGAGTACTAAAAGAGTTCGAGATCTGAGAAGTCCAATATTGATCGAATTCGGAAACATTAAATTCTCAGGTCGGTAGACGAGAAGTTGCAATTATATCTAGGTGAAATTGTTGCAATTTAATCAATTTATAACCAAAGCGGCCAACAATTAAATCAGTTTACTATGACAATTGGAAATTAAATCAAGACATTTCGTGGCGCTCGATTGGGATTCCAGGGGGAAATTTAAAATTTGAATAGCTTGAATACCTTTTTCAAAAAGTGATCAGTTTCTAGAACAAAAATAATGGAAGAGTACCAAAAGGGAGTGAGATCTGGGAAGTCTAGGAATTTGTGTCACGAATAGTTACTGGTACTTGCCTCGCATTTGACTTTTGGTGACACCCGGATGTCGCACACTAATTGAGTCTTTCCTGTCGAGTGCATTATCGGGAATGGCCAGCGACTGGGCATAGTCCAGCGATGATCCCGTATCCTGGTGCGTCGTCATGATGCAATTGTTTAGGGAATCGGATCTTTGAATGACGATTTCTTGCCGCAACGGAGGAGGTTTGGGTTCCGCAACGGACCCTCCCGGTTGATTTGTCTGCCGCGTCTACACAAAGAAATATAAGGTGCCCCCATTTAGGTCTTTGGAAAGTTTGATAACTAGTTAAAAATCGGCATGATTTAATAAATATGAATATAATTGCAAATAGTTTCATGTGACATTTGATGTTTTGTTTATTAAATCATGGCACTCTTAATGCCAAGTTATTTAATTCGCTGGTGGCTTTTAATCTATAGTTCTAATTCTATGAAACTAAAGAGCTTTTGGTGGACTAATAACTAATTTTTTAAAGGTATTAAGACTAAAACATGCTTAATGTCTTATAATTGATTAAATTTATGAATTTTGGAGTTTAAAAGGTTTATTTTTTTTTGGATAACTTACATAATATGAAATGGGTTTTTTTTGGGGAAAAAAATTGCGTTTTACACTGACAAAATGTGATACCTACACTGAAATGATTGATGGTATGACAAGAAAATGTAATGGATAATGAGGTAAATATTTACTTACCATTAAATCTTTAATTTGAGTCACCAGAGGTGAGCTCGAAAAAAAGTTATTTACAGCAGAGAAAATTTTTCCTTCTAACTTGGCAATTTTGGCTAACTATTATCTGCGCTAGGGTCAAGGAAAAAATTTTCTTTCAGCAGAGGTATCGACTACTCATTCACTCGTATCGTGGGGGGGCTAGTGCATTTGTTGGGATATCGCTACGAAATATTCGGTTGCAAATTTTCTAAACGGAAAAATCGGGCCAAATGACGGCAGCTACATGAATCTACAATTGTTAATAATTACGTGTGTATGTTAACATTTAGCGGTACAATAAGGAGCACCCCAGCCCTGGTCGGGACCTACGTGAAAACTTTTCGTCAAACGCACAACCAACACCAGCTCGATTTTCGTCCACCAACAACGAACAATAGCGTAGCACGCGACCTAGTTGACTGCTGTGGGGGAGGATTTTTCCTGTGTACGACGCTGGAATTATTCCTGCAGTACCTACGTCTCCGTTCCCGTGACACATATGCAGGATAACACACACAGCTGCGAGACTGCGCAGACAATTGGCGTGTACAATTGGCTTTTCTTGGAAAAAGCTCTGTCGTAAGCTCGACGAAAAACCCAGTCAACAAGTGGTCTAAAAAGCTGATAATTCGACGTGCTTTAAAGCCAATAAAATTTACAGTCAGAGCTTTTGCTTGACATTTAAATGAATTGAAAACTTTTGGTAGACCAGAAAAATATTGAAATCTTAAAAATTTACATCGCATTTCTTCGAAGCTTAACCGAAGAAGATCAATATGACAAATACCTAAAGTGTATTATAATAAAGTTATCTAGGAATAAAAAGACGTCTGATAAAATTTCCCCTGGACCTTTTATTATTTTCCATGAGACTTTTTAGGAAGTTTGCATGTTCAAAAGTTATTCCAACTTTTTTCTTAAAAACGCAAAGTTTTTCCAGACTCAATCGTTTAACAATTATCATTAAAAATTTTTTGATTTAATTTCAGTATCAATTTGATATTTTCAAACACTTTATGGTCCACCTAATCTTATCATTCCATATACGTTATCATTTTACAAACCAAATACTTTTTAATGCAATCAAATCCATAAATATCCTACCACATAGGTGCTGGTATTATCGAATCATATTTTCGACTCTGACCTTTCAGAAATCAATTATTAATTTCGCAAAGATACCACCCCTATCGGTAAACAATGTTTACGACGACCGATAATTAATTAAATTTTAAACAAACCCTATTCCTAAAAAAGCGAAAAAAAATGCATTTTACCCTCGGTCGGAAAATTCGAAGAAACGCATGCGCTGCATGTATCCATCGCGCCTACAGTTCTTGGAAAATTTTCATCTCATTCTATTCCCAATATTGATCGAATTCGGAAACATTAAATTGTCAGGTAGGTAGTCGAGAAGATGCAATTATATCTAGGTGAAATTGTTGCAATTTAATCAGTTTATAACAAAAGCGACAAACAATTAAATCGGTTTATTACGACAATTGGAAATTAAATTAAGATATTTCAAGGCGCTCGTTGGGAATTCCTAGGGGAAATTTAAGATTTGAATTGCTTGAAAATTTCATTATGAAGTTAATTGTTGCGAATTTTAAATTCGTGTACGTAGATGCGGAAAATTAAATTTCCGAACAGGCCTTAGTTTTACAGTAATAAATTAAGATAAATAAATTCTTGACAATTCGGGATTTACTCCAAAGTTTTGTAAAAGAAAAGTTACCATATTTATTTCATTTTTCTTAGATTTGGGAATTAGTTCTTAGTTTTTATACTTTCTTTGGTTTTATAGGGGAAATTTAAGATTTGAATTGCTCGATAATTTCATTACGAACTTAATTGTTGCGAATTGTAAATTCGTGTACGTAGATGCGGAAAATTAAATTTCCAAACACAGGCCTTAATTTTACAGTAATAAATTAAGATAAATCAATTCTCAACAGTTCGGGATTTTGTCTAAAGTTTTGTAAAAGAAATGGTATCATATTTCATTTTTCTTAGATAATATTAGATTGGGAAATTAGTTCTTAGCGTTTTTTTTTATACTTTCTTTGGTTTTATAACAATTTTTTGCTGTTTTACAAAGCTTCTATTAATCATTCGATTGAACTCTTTTTACTCTATCAAACTGTGCCTAAGTACCTGATTTTGAAGCTTAGAAAGGGAATATTTCAGAGGTAAAAAGTTACATTTTCAATACCTCCTTTTCTTGGTTTTTCATCAAAACCAAAAGCTGAAGTAGCCTGAGATGTTTCCATCGTATATGGAGATGTCAGGCAAGACTACAATACGGGGAAGGTTTGCAAAGTTCAAAAATGGGAATTTAAATGTTGACGCCATATTTCGGAGGGAAAAACCTTTTGAATTTAATGAAAAGCGTCTTAAAGCCCTTTGGAAGTGATACGGTCACCAAATAAGTCAGAAATTAGCCGAAAAATTCAGCTAATTCGGTCAAGATTTGCCGTAAAATTTGGAAACCATTGGTGCCTAAACATCTCGTTGGCTTTTGAACTATAATTCATTTAAGAATATTTTTTGTATTGTCACGATATAATTGGTGCCAAAGATAGTGCCTCCAGGAGATGCGCCAAATTCAAGAGTCAAGTCAATCCTCGATTCAAAGTAGACCATAAAGCAGTGGTTCCCAATCGATTTACCTAGGTATTTCTAAAACCCTGATGCCCCTTCTTCTGAAAGCGGTTTCCGATCTGGTACTTTCCCATGGGAAAGGTAGAAAGAGGTTTATTTTATAGTGTTGCCATTATTATTTGGTGTCTTTTGAAGATTTTTCAACTTCTTTCATTAAAAAAGGGATGCTATTTCGAAATTACTTTTGAAGCTTAGAAAGGGAATTTTTCGAAGGTAAAAAGTAACATTTTTAATACCTCCTTTTCTTGGTTTTTCATCAAAAGCTGAAGTAGCTTGGGATATTTACCATCGTATATGGAGAAGGTGTCAGGCAAGACTACAATACGGTGAAGGTTTGCAAAGTTCAAAAATGGGAATTTAAATGTTAACGCCATATTTCGGAGCGGAAAATCTTCTGAATTTAATGAAAAGCTTCTCAAAGCACTTTGGAAGTGATACGGTCACTAAATAAGTTGTAAATTAGCCGAAAAATTCGGCCAATTCGACCAAGATTTGCCATAAAATTTGGAAACCTAACATCTCATTGGCTATTGAACTATAATTTATTTGGCAACGCTTTTTGTATTGTCCCGATATAATTGGTGCCAAAGAAAGAAATAAGAGGTTCCAGGAGATGCGCCAAATTCAAGAGTCAAGTCAATCCTCGATTCAAAGAAGACCATAAGGCAGTGGTTCCCAATCGATTTATTTAGGTTTTTTTAAATTCTGATGCCCCCCTCTGAAAGCAGTTTCCGATCTGGTACTTTCCCATGGAAAAGGTAGAAAGAGGTTTTTTTATAGGGTTGCCATTATTAGTTAGTGTCTTTTGAAGATTTTTCAACTTCTTTCATTAAAAAGGAGATGCTATTTCGAAATTACTTTTGAAACTTAAAAAGGAAATATTTCGGGGGTAAAAAGTAGCATTTTTGACACCTCTTAATCTTGGTTTGCATCAAAACCAAAAGCTGAAGTAGCCTGGGATATTTATCATCGTATATGGAGAAAGTGTCAGGCAAGACTACAACACGGTGAAGGTTTGAAAATTTCAAAAATGGTAATTTTAACGTTGACGCCACATTTTGGAGCGGAAAACCTTCTGAATTTAATGAAAAACGTCTTAAAGCCCTTTGGAAGTGATACGGTCACCAAAGAAGTCATAAATTAGCCGAAAAATTCGGCCAAGATTTACCATAAAATTTTGAAACCATTAGTACTTTTGCAAGAATGCTTTTTGTATTGTCACGATACAATTGGTGCCAAAGATGGTGCCTTCAGGAGATGCACCAAATTCAAGAGTCTAGTCCATTCTCGATTCAAAGTAGACCATAAACCAGTGGTTCCCAACCGGTAAACTTAGGTATTTCTAAGACCCTGATGCCCATTCTTCTGAAAACGGTTTCCGATCTGGCACTTTTCCATGGGAAAGGTAGAAAAAGGTTTATTTTATAGGGTTGCCATTATTAATTGGTGTCTTTTAAAGATTTTTCAAGTTTTTTAAATAAAAAAAGGGATGTTATTTCGAAATCTTAATCCGCCAATGTTATGCAATGGAACCAGGTTACCAATGAAAGTGGCCACTAGACTGACCCGAAAAAATTGACTTTTTTTTTTTTTTTGAAAAATATATCAAAAATTTTGTTCATGGTGACAAAAACAAAAAAAATCGGGAAGTTTTGAGCCCTTAATATTAATATTAAGAAGTCAATTATCTTTAATTTCGATTTTTTGTTTGTGCTTTCATTTTTGCGTTAATGCTGTCAAGCTATCAAGGTAAAAAAATTCATCTGCACATATATTTATAGAAAATTAAATTTCCTACGAAAAACGTCTCTTTGAAAATTTTTGCCAGATAAGCCGTTTCCGAATAATCAAGCTTCAGACATTGATATAATTTTTTGATTTGTCTTCTTTATTTTGTAATTTTGTAACTAACGAACAAATAAATATATAGAAATGAACAATATAGATTTTTAAAGGGAATTTAATGTTCTACAAAAAAGGTCTCTTAACGTTTTTACATAAAATCACTTTTTCGAAAGTTATTCACAATTAAAGTTGAATGAAATATTAAATTATTGTTTTTTTCGTTTTTCTACGTTTTCGTGTAATAAATAACTGTTAACTGAGAACAGATTTGGATATATTATGAAATTTAGATATTTCAAGCAATAGAATTAATAAAATGATGATTTTCGATTATGTAAAATATTAATTTGTCCCACTGAATGAAAAAAAAAATGGTTCAAAAACGAAAAAAACAGTAATTTAATTTTTCCTTCAACTTTAATTGTGAATAACTTTTGAAAAAGTGATTTTATTTAAAAAAGTTAAGAGACCTTTTTTGTAGAGCATTAAATTCCCTTCAAGAATCTATATTGCTCATTTCTATATATTTATTTGTTCGTTAGTTACAAAATTCCAAAATAAAGAAGATAAATCTAAAAATTATATCAATGTCTGAAGCTTGATTATTCAGAAATGACGGGTCTGGCAAAAATTTTCAAAGAAACATTTTTTGTAGGGAATTTAATTTTCTATAAATATATGTGCAGATGAATTTTTTACCTTGATAGTTTAACAGCATTGACGCAAAAATGGAAGCACAAATAAAAAATCGAAATTAAAGATGATAGACCTCTTAATATTAATATTAAGGACTCAAACCTTCCCGATATTTTTTTTGTCACCTTGAACAATTTTTTCGATATACTTTTCCAAAAAAGGAAATAGTCGATTTTTTTGGTCCAGTCTAGTGGCCACTTTCACTGGTAACCTGGTTCCATTGTATAACATTGGCAGATTGGGATTACGAAATAGCATTCCTTTTTTTATTTAAAGAACTTGAAAAATCTTCAAAAGACTATAAAATATACCTCTTTCTACCTTCCTCATGGGAAAGTGCCAGATCGGAAACCGCTTTCAGAGGAAAGGGCATCAGGATTGCTTTGGTAGAAATGCTTTGGTAAATCGGTTGGGATCCATATTGGCCGCGTTTATACCCGGGATACCATTTATACCGTCAGAGTAGCCATTAAAGCTTTAAAAAACCCTGTTTCTCCTGAAGATGTGTTTCACCATGGCAATAAATAAGCTCAAAATCAACCACTGAAAGCAGTAAGATTCGATCTATGAAGGGACTGCTTCCCATATGGCTAGTTAATTAAGCTCACCTAACGACCTGGTGTCGTTGACACCTGAAGAAAAAACCTGGAATATCGCATATAAATTTGTGCTTTATATAAGTACTTCTTTATATTAAGAAACTTTAGTTGAGTAATTATTTAAACACTCCATCAAAACCAACTATGAACTTAGGTAGACTATTTGGTATAGTAAAATTAATAAATATTTGTCAGTAGTATTGAATTTTTAGTCTTTAAAAGTTAATGAGCCAAAAAATTATTTTAAAAGTGAAATTAAACCCTTCGAATATGTATATTGTACATGAAAAAAGTTCCAATCATAGTTTAAGTCTTGACTTTATAATTTGTCCACCGAAATGGGCAGGTGATTGCTAGTTAAGATACAATATTGTTCCTCTTAAAGATATTCTCATTTTCAATCTATGATTCATCGCTGAAAATGAATCTTTTAACTAATTTTTTTGCATTTGTTGGATATTAAGTAGTAAGTACTAAGTGCTATATCTAATACCTATACAAATTTAAATATTTACACAACGAAAATGGATGTGGGGAACTTGTCAACTATTCCAAGTTCCAAGTTTTTGCCATCTTTAATGAGACGTCGCCAGCAA
Source organism: Sisyra terminalis (assembly GCA_958496175.1). Taxonomy (NCBI): domain Eukaryota; kingdom Metazoa; phylum Arthropoda; class Insecta; order Neuroptera; family Sisyridae; genus Sisyra; species Sisyra terminalis. The sequence continues at coordinate 6,566,591 of OY292277.1, read as the reverse complement.
ATTTCCTGTCAATATTCAACCATCCAATCCTATTGTGCGGTCTTCATCAAAGAATTCACCATTGGCAAACGTAAAGTTTCGTGAAAAACGTCTTCAATTGGATCTAATTCCTGTCATTTTCCTTGAATAGTCTCCGAATTGAATTTCGCTTTTGTTGAAGCACTTGACTGGTGGAGTACGGCAGACATTGACAAAACACAATGCATACATTTGCTGGATGTAAGTACATAGCATTGAAATGAACACCGGATATTCAATAGTCAGTGGTGGCCACAGAAAAGACGCGGCAAACTGTAAATTAATCTCAATTACGGATGAATTCTTCAATGATTTGATTCAATTAGTCCAATGACCTGAGAGCCGTAATGTCAATTCAACGTCTTGTGGGATCGCCTCACATCAATATTAATTACTTAAATATATGTACTATACGCCAGATGAAAGAAGGACCAAATGAATAGAACTTTTCTATAAGCCACTTGGTGTATTGATTATTCTCGTCACTCAATTGCCTTGTTATCTTTTAATTAATGCAACTGGCCGTCTATCGTAGACAATATGTTTTATTGCAAAATCTGCAATCTATTTTGCAATAAATTCTCTTTCAACACAATCATTTCTAATATTTACTTTTACTATTTAAATATTAAATCTATACATATTTTATTAGATGTCTTTTCAATTAAAAATATATTTACAACTAAGTTAGTTAAGTTTTATTGGGAAAGGGAATTCTTATAACTGTTCAATGCATGAATACTTAAGGATTATGATTTACAAACTTTTACTCTTTTTAAAAAAAATACAGTCAATAGTTTATACCTCATAGATTCTAATTGATGTTTATTGATAGACCTTGTAAGTAGTGCACAATACCAGAAAAATGAGACGGTTTATGATTTTATTCTCTCTAAAAATACATTTAATCAAAACTTAAACTTTTAAATTAAATAAAAGCCAGTCAAAACATTTATTTACGTCTTACCGTTTTACATGTTCTATTACATCAAAGAAAATATTTACATTTATTTCTAGATTAAAATGTTATCTCAAATTTGAGTATCTTACTATAGACACGAATTCAGAGATGACTACATTTTATAAATAATATTTCATAAAACTATTTAGTTTTTATGTAGATTTCGGTCTTTTATATATCAGGAAATGCGAGATTGATAAATGGAAAGGTTGAACAATTGTCCTTGTTGCACTTTTATAAAAGAAAAATAAATGTTTGTTTGCAATTTTCTTGTACTTGTTTGACAGTTTTGCAATTTATCCTCGCATTTAATGGCTTGTAAAAGAATAATAACAAAATTCAAGTTTTAACTTAGCAGTTTTGCCTTGAAAAGTGATGACAAAACGGGAAGGCATAGATTATTGTGAATATTTAATTTTCGTTCTTACTTTTAACAGAAAAAATTAAGGTAAAGGAGTATTTAATACTCTCAAACTAGGAGTCTAAAATAGTTTCTTGTTTTCAAAGTATATATTTTATATTTAAATACAATTTAGTTGATTAAAATCTAAGTTTAAATATACTTTATTCATAATTTATATCATTTGTCCAATAAGGGATAAAATTTTCATTAATTTTTCAACTTAAACTATAGTAAAACTTTGATTTTCTATAGTGTCATAATATGTCCTTTACGAAAAAATCACGTTGGAGCTTTTTCCTATTACAAACTATTTACATTGATTTTTACAGAATTTTTGACTGAAAAATAATATCTAAATGTTATTCTTTGATTTTAATTTAGTTTTAATCCTTTTTATTACTTTATTTGTTCAAAATCTCAAAAAGCTCCGTACCCTTTTTGGCCCTTATATTAAGTAAATTTACCCTATTTATCTCATTGACGTTTATCCAAGAAACAAACCTTTTTTTAAGTTTTTTGTAAAATTATATTTTTTTAAACTATATTTTACAAAATATCGTTTTAAAACACGATTTTTTCAATTGATTATTCTTTTGCAACAAATTTTCAACTTATATTTACTTTTAAATTGATTTCGTCATAACAAGTACATAACAAATTTGAATAGTATTAAAAGTTTGAAATCCGTCTTTTACTCTTGTTTCAAACTATTGATTTTAGTGCTTACAATACATTTGATAATTTTTAATAATTTAATGTCCTTTTATTCAATTGATTTTAGATGCATGTCATTTAATCCTGCGAATAATTTTTTGGTAAAAGCTAAAACAATCATTTCTGAGACCAGGATCTCTAATCTTTGGTGCATAAAAGCATATTTTGGAATGGCATTAAAGTTCAATTTATTTCTTTGGGTAATCTTATCGTTAGATATTATTAGCAGTATACGTGCAGGTGCTCATAGTTGCAGAATTGGAAAATTTTGATTTGATCGATATAAGCATTCCCTATTGTTTTCCCAGGGTTGCAAGAGCAAGAAAAGAATGCAAGAGCATCTAATATGGACTCCATTTCAAGCAAATGTTGACCAAAATATTAAATTTGAAATGATATATATTACTATTTTATTAGATTAGTTTATCCTTTGTTAGGATAAAGTAAGATATTTATTTGATTAAATGACAAAAATTGCAATCAAAAAAGATCTACTTGAAAATTCCGAAATTAATTTTATTCCAAACTTTAAAAGCATAGAAAAACGGATTAAGATTTGAAAATTTCTTTAAAAGTTCTATTAAAACAACCTCCTATTGAATTTTTTATAAAATTTCCATTTCGTCAAATTTTCAATGAAAAAATAATAAAAATGTAAGTCTCCCCATATTTATTTATTATGTTTGAAATAAAATACTTGAAAAAATGCACATACATTTTATCAATAGCTATCGAAAAATGTTTAACAAAGATAAAAAAATATCACTTTACTGACACGATAACAAAAAAAAAAATTTAAACGAGTGGAAAATTTCATTTTAATAAATTTAAAGAAAAAATTATTATATAATTTATTATTTTATAATTCAAGCGATTACATTTACTTTTATCATGTTTGTCTCGACGAAAATAATTCGCATATGTTTTACAAATAATTTGATAATTTCGTAGAAAATTGAACTTTAGCCTTGTCGATTGCTAATTATAATTGCCAATACACATATTGAGTGATTCACATAAAAACAATTCGTTGAGATTATATTCTTCGAAGGGGTTATCGAAGTATTTATTTTATTTTCTAGAGGCTAATTGATACAAGTCGCTAAACTCCAACGTTTTTCGGCAAGACAAATACGTTTTATTTTTTTGATTTATTTATGTAACGACAAATCATTTCCTGTCTTAGTGAAAATCAATAAAGAGTTTGAAGATACGAACTGAACAAGCAATTATTTGTTTGTATAAGACGATAATTTATCGGCAAATTTTGCAATGTTTTTTTTTATGTTTCGTGGATGTTGAAATGAATTAATATTTTTTTTAAGTTAAACACAAGTTTTTAATTGTTCTGCTAAATATAATTTCTATTGAAAAATATTTCTGTAGTAAAAAAAATTATTCCATGACCGTTGATGATTTAAAAATATGAAATTATTCTACTTTATATTTAAAAAAGAAACAGTTTCATTTAATTGGAACTGTGCAGCCTTTAAAAAATAATTATAAATGCACGGTCAATTAAAATTTAGCACTTTTCAAACTAATTAATAATTATTTTCCCAATCAATATTGTTTGTAACATTTAAAGTATTTTAATTATAAAATAAGTACGACATGTTGCGGGAAAAAAAATCAGATACGGAAAATGATGTTGATTTTTTTGCCTCACACCAAGAGACAAGACCAGAAATGAGTAATTCATATTGTATATAAGTTTTTTACGTTTTGTATACGAATGTTTTTAGAATCGTATGACTTCTGAAGTTACATAATTTTTTATAAACGTCTGGCCCTGTTTTTTTTCTCTCTCTATACAACACTTTGTATTGAAACCCAGAATTTATGTTCGACTGTGTTTCCTTAGTGAAACGCAATTGACAATAAGATGTGAATCAAATAAGTTTTATGATTTTCTTTTAAACTACAAAAAAAAAAACGAAAGGAATTAGTACATTCAGCATTTTAGCATACCTTAGTAAAATACTTATTTTTATTTTGGTCACTTTAATTTTAAAGTTCCAAAATTGTGGCCAAATGTTGCAAAGTTTTCGTTGGTTCAATTTACTATCGCAAATTTATAAGAAAAATGTTGGTATTTGTTATTTGAATCATTATCTCTAATTGTAGATCTCCAATTGAATGTTTGCTTGATTTTTTCCATATTTAATGTTTATCTTTCCATTAAAATTTAAAATATCCTTCACATTTTTTCTTTTGAAATATTTTAAAACGAACGACAGTTTGTTATTTAAGTTTGCTTTGCTCTTCTCAGTTTTCTTTTATTATATTAAAAAATCGAAAAATATCAATCGCTGAAAATCTATTTTTCAGATCCACTATTGTGGAATATCCTTATTGAAATTTTGCTTTATATATTTTCTGTTCCAATTATATATGTAGCCAAATTGTCTAAAAACAATTTTTCGAAAACCATTGAGTTAAAGTCTAGTGTTCAAATTCTTGATTTTATAGTTATTAATCAAGATTAGATTTCCCAGAAAAGTTTCTTGTCTCCTATATATTAGGTTGACCTTATTCTTTTGGTTCAAAATTTGCATCAAAACCATTTCAACAGAAATCATTGACTGGAACTAAAAATTAGAATAAAAATTAGCAAATGTATAGTAATTTCAAAAAAATAAATAAATAATGTTACCTTTGATTAATCAAATGTAAAAATGTTTAACAAAGTTTCAGTAGTAAATCAAAAAATTAGTTTATTGAAATTTTCTTTTTCTATACTCTTCTATTGTTTATTCCTGTTGGATCACGGAAGAGTATGGACATTCTTAGAACTGGATTTCGATAAGGAAACAGATTATTTCACTTTCTTGAACTTTTCGTCTTTAATTTGTCCCAAAAATACATAAAGTTGTACACTAAAACAACAATGTTATAATTTTGGTAAAAATATTCGATGCAAGGGCGGCAAAATAGCTTTTCAAACCTGGATTAATATAAATTTTTAAAATTTTGAGTGATTATCGTGGAAAACCAAAAAGCGTTCATTATTTGCTGTATTAAAGAATTGAATAATTCAAATTGCTGAAAATCTCATCTTGAGATCCACTATTATGGAATATCCTCTCTGAAATTTTTCGAAAACCGTTCGAAAAATTTTTTGAGTTAAAGTCTAATGTTCAAATTCTTCATTTTATAGTTATAAATCAAGATTAGATAGCCCATAAAAGTTTTCTTGTTTCCTATGTATTAGGTTGACTATATTCACCAAAACCACTTCAACAGAAACCATTGACTAGTGACTAAAAATTAAGGATAAAATATTAGAAAATTTATAGTAATTTCAAAAACGAAATGTTAATTTTACCTTTGATTAGTGAAATATAAAAATGTTTAACAAAGTTTTATAAATAAATAAAAAAAAAATAGTTTTTTGAAATTTTCTTTTTCTTTACTCTTCCATCGTCTGTTCCTGTTGGATCACGGAAAAGTATGGACATTCTTAGAACTTGATTTAGATAAGGAAATAGATTATTCCACTTTCTTGAGCTTTCCGTCTAATTTATCCCGGAAATAAAATACATAAAGTTATTATCTGAAACAGCAATGTTATAACTTTGGTAAAAATATTCGATGCAAGGGCGGCAAAATAGCTTTTCAAACCTGGATGAATATAAATCTAACGAATCTTTAAAATTTAAAGTTTTGAGAAAACCAAAAATCGTTTATAAAGTATAATCAATATCCAAAGTTTCCAAATCTTAGTACAGAATTTTTCTTTGCTTGTGGCCCAGAAAAAAGTAATTTATAATATTATAAAGGTTCAGAATTTAGCTAATTGGGCACCCTTGAATGTTAAATCGTTTTTTTTTTCAAAAGTAAAATCGAATTATTGATATCATACGTTATGAATATCCAAGACCTTTGGTTGGTCTGGTACGAAAACAATAATGTTATAATTTTGGTAAAAATATTCGATGCAAGGGCGGCAAAATAGCTTTTCAAACCTGGATGAATATAAACCTAACGAATCTTTAAAATTTTGAGTAATTATCGTTGAAAACCAAAAATGGTTTATAAAGTATAATCAATATCTAAAGTTTCCAAACCTAAGTACAATACTTTTCTTTGCTTGTAGCCCAGAAAAAAATAATTTATAGTATTGTAAAAGTTCACAATTTAGCTATTTGGGCACCCTTGAGAGTTTAATCGTTTTTAAAAAAAAAAAAATCGAATTTTTGATATTCAAGAAGAATTTATGAATATTCAAGACCTTTGGCTGGTCTGGTTAGCCTTATAGTAAGGTGATTATCTTTGCTATATCCTTTGGATGTTTTCAGAGCTGTTTTTCCTTATTCTACCGTTTTTCATCCGCAAAGAAAAATATATAGTTGTTTCAGTATGGTCAGCTTAGTTTCCATTTTATAGTAGGTTTGAAATACACTGAAAAATATAATCAATATCCAAAGTTTCCAAACCTAAGTACAGTACTTTTCCTTGCTTGTAGCCCGGAAAAAAGTAATTTATAATATTGTGAAGGTTCAGAATTTTGCTAATTGGGCATCCTTGAATGTTTAATCGCTTTTTTTTTTAAAGTAAAATCGAATTATTGATATACGTTATGAATATCCAAGACCTTTGGCTGGTTTGGCTGGTCTGGTTAGCTTTATAGAAAGGTGGTTATCCTTGCTATATCCTTTGAATGTTATCAGAGCTATTTCATTGTTCTACCGTTTTTCATCCGCCAAAAAATTTATATGGTTGGTTCAGTATGGTCAGCTTAATTTCCTTTTTATAGTAGGTTTGGCACTGAAAATTATATAGGAAAATTATATCATAATTATGGTTTCTTGGATATTTCAAAAAAGGGTTCATAAAGGTTTCTGTTGCAGGGTCCAAAAGGTCCAAAATTACTGTTTCCGGTTCGATATCTCATCCTTCTTCAGAGCAATCAATTCACAATGGTTGTTTCTCAGTTGTTCAGGGTTGCGATCTTCGCTAAGTTATCAAGGCTGACAACCTATTGCCAAAATCCGCGAATGTGTACCAGTGGGACCGCGTGGGGCGTGGGAGCGCTGACGAGGGCAAAGGGTCACCGGCATGGGTTCGGTTGGGTACAATGTAAGCGATTCGCAACGCGCGCATCGTATGATTCAAAATCGTACGGAATTGGGCAACCCAACCACCACATCAATAACACAAACGGGCATTATCAAAAGCCGGCATTCGGCAACCGCCTTGATTACTTGAGTTCAGTAGATCGTCGTCAGTGGTTCAGACAACATCGTGCAACTGGTACCTGCCATCATCAGCAACAAACAACGTTGTTTTTCTTCAATTTTCATCACTAACAACCAACAGCAACAATGGCCGGAGTCGACGCTTTCCTCAACAAGAAGTACAAGTTGCATTCCAGTGAAAATTTCGATGAAATCATGAAGGCACTAGGTGAGCGATGTTCGATTTTTTTCTTTATTACAAACACGTGCACGTGTTTGAACAATTGAAACAAACAAACATTAACAATGAAATTTTCAAAGGGGCCGGTTGTTCCAGTGGTAAATCCAATTATTTAATTATTACCAGAATATTTCGGTTATTTTTCAAATCAAATATCGCACCTTTTGAACTTTAGCCATTGAACTTCATCTAATTAAGCCATTATTGATAATTGCCCTCATGTGTTTTTCTTTCATATCTTGTTACTTGAATTAATTGATTGTACGGAGTTAATGACTCGAAAGTCCACATGTCGTTATCGGTGCCCAGAAACGAAAAAAAGTTCCAAGTCCAAGAGTACATATTATTTAAGTTTGAAGAAAAAAATATCTCAATTTCCAAGAAAAATATTTTGATGAAATTCTTCACAATAGGAATGATCAAGTTCAAGCAAAAGAAAAACAGGTTTTATTTGATACATTTTGGTTGTACAATTGAAATATTGGTAATGATTAATTTACAATTGAATTTAATGGATGTTTGCTTTTTAGGAGAATCTTTGAGGATGAATTTAAATATACTTTTTAGAAGAATAACACGTTGTTTAAATGAAGAAATGTTTTTGAAGAAGATCAAGATTTATTTTGAAATATTTATCAAAGAAACCCTACAGAGAAGACAAGCTATTTGCAGTTTTCTTAAAAATTGTTTTAACCGGTTTAGGACTCATAAAAATATCAGACTTCTTCGGAACTAAAGCCGAGTAATTTTAATAGTTGATCCTTTTTTAAATGAAAACGATATAAATCCATACTGAATGATCTATAATTCTATGCTCCATTACTATAAAAGTATAGTGGGCTATCCTCATTATACACAGAGGACCCTTTAGCCTATCAATTTCCAAAAAAAAAAATTATCCACCAAATTGAAATAACTCAATACACCGAAATAAATTATTTATATTGGATATTTCGGTGTTCAAGTCCTCCCAATTCAATATCAAGGTTTCAGTCTTACAAAAAAACATTTCAAATGCGTTGATATTGCAATCATTTCATGCTACAGATTGTCCCTAATGAAAATTTGATTAAATTTTTTAACATTGCAGTACTTCTTTTCAATGATAGTATGAAAACTTTATAATTCAATTCAACTTTTAGATGTCAAGTTTTCATCAGAATTGTTTATTTTTTGGAGGAATTTTTTTTCACAAGTCATGCTATCCCAAAGTGTTTTTAATTTTCCTATTATTGATGTTTTTTTTTTTTTGGATTTACGTCAATCCTAATCTGCGCGTCAATCGATTTTCAAGCCTAATGTACTTTGAAGCCTAATTAAAGTATCATTGATATGGATCTACCTGTTTTCATTAACTATGGCTCACTATTGTATTAGATTGATTTTCTATTTTAAAATTTCCCCACATTAATTTTATAAGTTTTCAGTGGAAAAAATGTTTGTCTGTTAATTTATTTTTCACAAGTTTTCTCTAAGTGTTATTACTTGTTTTATGTAATTCAATTTGATTTAAAATTTCAAAGGTTTAATAGGAAAACAAACAATAAAACTTATGGAAAATAAATAATCTAACATTTTCGTTTCACTGAAACAATACAAACATTTATTCAAGCATGAAATCGATTCATTTTATAAGGAACTAAAGGTATATCAAATACTAAAAGTTAATAAAAGTTGTAAAACAATAGTTAAATTTTATGTTGATAATAAAAATTTTATCAAAATCAATGTAAATATTTTGTAATTTGGAAAAGCTCCGGCCTGGTTGTTGTTAAAAGGACAAATTATGACTTTTAAGGAAATCAAAGTTTTATCATAGTTGTTTTGCAAATATATGGGATAGTTTGAAGTAAATATTATTAATGTTTAATTAAAGGCAATTTTTTTAATGTATAATCCATAAATTATTATTTATTTCTCTGGGATATACAAATAGTTATTAAAGCATAAAACCTATGCAATTGCCAATAAGGGTCATGAGCTTTACGAAATTTTGAAGAGTTAAAGTTATATGAAATACTAAAACTTATTAAAAAATAGTTAAATGTTACGTTTATAACAAAAATTTTATCAAAATCAATGTAAATACTTTGTAATTTGGAAAAGCTTCGACCTACTTATTATTAAAAGGACCAATTATGACTTTTAAGGAAACCAAAGTTTTACCATATTTTTATTTAAAATATAAGGGATAGTTTGAAGTAAATATTATTAATATTAATTAAAGGCTATTTTTTTAAATTCTGATCCATAAATTATTATTTTCACTGGGATATACAAATAGTTATTAAAGCATAAAACCTATGCAATTGAAGGGCCAATAAGGGTCATGAGCTTTTCGAAATTCTGAAGAGTTAAAGTTATATCAAATACTAAAACTTATTAAAAGTTATAAAATAATAGTTAAATGTTTATAACAAAAATTTTATCAAAACCAATGTAAATATTTTGTAATTTGGAAAAGCTCGGACCTGGTTATTGTTAAAAGGACAAATTATGACTTTTAAGGAAATCAAAGTTTTATCATATTTTTTTTGCAAATATAAGGGATAATTTGAAGTAAATATTATTTAAAGGCTTTTTTTTTTTAATTTTTGAACCACACATAATTTTCAGTGGGGATATACAAATATTTATTAAAGCATAAAATCTATTCAATTGAAGGGCCTATAAGGGTCACGAGCTTTTTGAAATTTTGAATAGTTAAAGTTATGTCAAATACTAAAACTTATTAAAAGTTATAAAATAATAGTTAAATATTATGTTTTCAACAAATATTTTGCCAAAATTATTGTAAATATTTTGTAATTTCGAAAAGCTCCGGCCTGGTTGTTTTTAAAAGGACAAATTATGACGGTTACGGAAATCAATGTTTTACCATAGTTTGTTTGCAAATATAAAGAAATGTTTGAAGTAATTTTTTTAATTTCTGAACCACTTAAAAGTACTACATACTTATTAGCCATTGCAAATAAAATTTGGTAAAAAATTGATAACTTTTCTTTAAAATTTTCATTTATATTAAACCCAATGTATATTTCTTATTAATTTTGTATTTGGTCAAACATTTCTATAATTATTATAAGTGATATTAGTATGTTAACAAGTTGGAGGTTTTGGTTGAAAGAAGTAAATCAAAAGTTTGGTCAAACCCAAATCTTCAACCTCCAAAAAGTGGAGTAAGACTTTTTTTTCGCTTAAATCTTTTGAAGAGTTCTCAAAATACAAAAGAAATCGTAACTGATAAGTTTGAAAATTGAGTTGTTTGCATTTAACTCTAAACATTTATGTATTCTTAAAATTTCAAAGAAATCTAAATTTATTAATGTCCAAATTTAAATGAAAAAAGACTTTAGTTTATTCCACTAACTATACCTTTCTATCGTTGTAAATAGGGTTGCCACTTTTGTGGCTTTTATCCGTTCGATTGAAGAATTTAAAAGGGAGCTTTTTATTTGAAATCACAAAAAGTTGTTATTGAAGATAATTCTGAATGGAAAACTTTGTTTTTTTTTCAATTTCCACCAATACTGTTGGAAAAATATGAAAATTGTTTGTATCTTTTTGTATAACTTTCAATCATTATCTACATTTTTGCGATTGATTATTTTTTATGGACTTTAAAGTAATTTTAAAGAAAAAGTTTTGTAGCCTACGCACTAAATCTATGCCTTTAATTTTATGTAATTTTCTAGTACCAATTAATATTTGTTTTTCTAATATTAGTAATTTTTCAAATTAAATTCTGTACGATTTCTTTTTAATGAACCATGACTATTTATATCGTTTCACTTCTGAAAATGTTTTTTGAATATGAATTATGTAACACTTTAGTCATTTAAGTCTTAAAAGATAAATCTATGATTTCTTAAACTATGCAACTAAATCAGGAATCCCCAAAAAGTTAAGCAATTTTGTTATGTCTTTTATGAAAACTATAAAAAAAATATTTGCCCTCCATGATTATGGGTTTCCCAAACCAAAAAGTTTAAGAAACCTTGCATTAATCGATTGGAATCTTTGATTTTGCTGAATCCTCTTTTGAAATTGCTTTATAAAGAATTGCTTAGAACTTTAAATTTATATTAAATACTTAAAGTTATAAAATAATAGTTAAATGTTTATAACAAAAATTTTATCAAAATCAATGTAAATACTTTGTAATTTGGAAAAGCTTCGACCTGGTTATTGTTAAAAGGACCAATTATGACTTTTAAGAAAATCAAAGTTTTACCATATTTTTATTTAAAATATAAGGGATAGTTTGAAGTTAATATTATTAATATTAATTAAAGGCTATTTTTTTAATCCTCTTTTGAAATTGCTTTATAAAGAATTGCTTAGTAGCAAAATTTGTACGACTATGCATTTCTTAAATATTTATGTACCCAAAAACTTATCAGTTAAATAGTTATTCAATTTATAACTGATTAGGAAATCACTTTTAAAAATTGTTTGAATATTCTAAAATTAGAACTTCTTTTTATAAGAAATCAATGGAAGAAATATAAGAAATTGAATCTTGAAAAATGAATTCAAAGTTTAAAAAAAAAAACTTATATTTAATACACCTATTGTGTGACAATCGTATGATTTTCCTTATCTTATGACCACCTTCTATATTTTATGACTTAGTACACTCGGAAACAAATAGGAAAAACCGGTAATTCTTCCATTTATTATTTACATCTAATTACTATAGTCAAACAACTAAGTTACTCATTACTTTGTCCTCTATAATTTATAAGTGGAAAATTAATGTAATTAATTCATTCGAAGGCGCCTCGCTATTTGCTGTGTTTACTTCATACTAGTTATTGTAAATATTTCTATTTACTTTTATGAATATTCTAGCATATTTTTTTAAGTGATAAAAATTATCAAATATTTCATGCATTTTAGTTGAAGGCGTTTGTTGTAGTTGATAACGGAATGGAATTCAAGAAAAAGAAATGTTTAATTTTCTGTTTTTTCTACAAAAAAAAAAAATGATGTTAGTTAATGATGCAAGTAATTGCTTACTATTTCAGATTGTTCATGTAATAAAATTATTACATTTTAATGTTCAATTATCAAAGTTCAACTGTGGCAAGAAATACAGAGAAAACATATGTTTCGAGGACAAATTTAATATTATAAAGAAAATCAATTTGTAAAATTGTTCTTTTGCTTTAAAATCATAACACCAATGTTTGAGATTGTAGTTATTATCGTTATTATGTTAGTTTAGAATTAAAAATAAAAACGGAGAGATATCTTTGACTTGTAATTCGTGGAATTTATAGAGCGTACACGATGTTAACAGTTTTTATGAATAGTCTTCATTGTATAACAGTTAATCTTAATTTCTTTTGATAGTTTATAATTGATGGAAAGAAAATTAAATCGTTTAGCCTGTAAAAGTTTAGCTTTTAAACTAAAAAATTTGTACATACAAAAACCTGGTATGAAATTTAAAATTTTTAAACATTGGCGCTTTTTTACAGCTAATTTCACATTATCAGTATAATTAAACTGTGAAGTTATCTCATATTAGTTAGGAAATATATTTGTCCTTTTTCTGTAACAGTATTTGTATATAGATATTTTCTTTTTCTTGTCGTACTTATCAGTGAGCCAACTTCACTTCTTAACTAATCAGCAAAATGAAATTATCTCCTAAAACAGGCGCTGATATTTGAAATTCCTACGAAAAACTAAAATTTCAAATTTTTTGCCATTAAAAATTCTACAAATATTCTCGCAATTGCGTCATTAAATTTCCATTTATTTATTTTTTTTTTGTAAATTTTATCTTCATAAAAGTTCCCGTTATACATATATAGTAGTAAATGTAGCGTAACAATATGCGTTTTTTCTTCACTCACGAATTCCTCCGTGGTATCCGCCAGACCATTTACGTATATATGTATGTATATAAAACGAGAATTTAAAGCCCTGACACGTAAGTCGGAAGACTCATGCCACTAATTCCTATGTCTGATTTGCAATTAGTTAATTCAAGTCGAATCGTAGGAGGAACAATTTGTTGTATGGTTGCGGAAGTTTTAAATTGTTGCTAATAAAAAATAAAAATTTTAATTCAACTGGTACTGATTTTGTATGGTTTGCTATGTATGTATATTAGACTGATTCAAAAAAAATGTTGATTTTTTTTTTGTTAATTATATCGAAAATATTGTTGGGAATGGCAAAAAAAATCCTGTGCAAGTTTAAGCTCTTAATATTAGAGGTGCCGCATTTTCCATTTAAATATTATGGGAACAATATTCTCTTGCACTTTGGAATTTTATAGCTCACGTTGATGACAATATTTCGGAATGACCAAGGTATATTCTTGTAGAAAATTGAACGATTTTCAAAAAAGGTGTTACAAGTTGTTAATATATTTATTCCTTCAAAAGTTATTCGAGGTCAAAGTTGAGCTAAAGAGAAATTTTAATATTTTTCCAATTTTTTGACGCAACCATCAATTTTATGAGAAAATTTATGGGACATTTTTTGTAGAGTACTTTTTTTTCTATAACTTATTTCTATAAAAGTTTTTGATATTTTTCACATGTCCTAAGTTATTTAATTAAAATAAAAAAAAAATATGTTAAAAATATAATAATTCAGGGAATATTTAGTTTAATACTAATAACTTAGGACCTGTGAAAAATATCAAAAACTTTTATCGAGATAAGTTATAAGAAAACAACTGCTCTACAAAAAATATCCTATAAAATTTTCTCATAAAATTGATGGTTGCGTCAAAAAATTGAAAAAATATTAAAATTTCTCTTTAGTTCAACTTTGACCTCGAATAACTTTTGAAGGAATAAATATATCAAAAACTTGGAAGACTACCTTTTTTGTAGATCGTTCAATTTTCTACAAGAATATACCTTGGTCATTCCGAAATATTGTCACCAACGTGAACTATGAAATTCCAAAGTGCAAGAGAATATTTTTCCCATGTTATTTAAATCAAAAATCGTATATATTCTTGTAGAAAATTGACCGATCAACAAAAAAGGTCTCGTGCAAGTTTTTGATATATTTATTCCTTCAAAAGTTATTCGAGGTCAAAGTTGAACTAAAGAGAAATTTTGATGTTTTTCAATTTTTTGACGCAATCATCAATTTTGTGAGAAAATTTTATAGGACATTTTTTGTAGAGCACTTTTTTTCCTATAACTTATCTCTATAAAAGTTTTTGATATTTTCCCCAGGTCCTAAGTTATTTAATTAAAATAAAAGAAATAATTTTTATGTTAAAAATATAATAATTTCAGGGAATTTTCAGTTTAATGCAAATAACTTAGGACTTGTGAAAAATATCAAAAACTTTTATAGAGATAAGTTATAGGAAAAAAAGTGCTCTACAAAAAATGTCCTTTAAAATTTTCCCATAAAATTGATGGTTGCGTCAAAAAATTGAAAAAATATTAAAATTTCTATTTAGTTCAACTTTGACTTCGAATAACTTTTGAAGAAATAAATATATCAAAAACTTGGAAGACTACCTTTTTTGTAGATCGTTCAATTTTCTACAAGAATATACCTTGGTCATTCCGAAATATTGTCACCAACGTGAACTATGAAATTCCAAAGTGCAAGAGAATATTTTTCCCATGTTATTTAAATGGAAAATCGAAATTTGCGATGCGACATCTCTTAATATTAATATTAAGAGCTTAAACTTTCACAGGTTTTTTTTTGTCATTCCCAACAATATTTTCGATATAATTAAGAAAAAAAAATCATAATTTTTTTTGAATCAGTCTAATGTATATGTAACAGTTTATTAATAGCTTAATAGAAGGGTGGATTTGGCGAGACGTAATGCGAGAAATAAGGGAGGAAACGATCAATGAAATCGTAAACTCAACACCCCAAAGTTTTCGACTATCGCACGATTTTCCTAGACCAATCATAATGTGAGGGTTTTTTTTTCTACCCCTTGCTAGTAGTCCAGTTTTATAATATCAAATTTATTTTTTTTCTTGATATTCATTTCCTATGGACTTAAAAATTCTTGTAGATAAGTTTCTTGTGTTTATATTTAATCTGCTTTCTTTCCAAATTAATGTTAATCTTGCAATATTTCAGAAAATAAGAAAAAAGTTATTTTTTAACTACAAACTTATTATTATTTTTTGTATAATATAAGCAAAAAAATTTAAGGTAAAGCATTGACGTCAGAATTATTGCTTACGTTACTGCTGAATCAAATTAAAGTTGTTCAAGTTCATCAATGGACAAATTATTTTCGTGAACTTGACCGAGAAATAAATTGTTGACGTCGTTAAAATCCATTGTGAACATATTTGATCTCAAGTTTCACAAATTAATTGAATTAAAAAATAAAATAAAATGCTCTTTATTTTCACTAGATTATATTATATAGGAGTTTCATAAGTGTAGCATTTACTCTCCATTTCATTTGCGTGACCCATTTATAAGAAATCATAATCAAACTTCTCTAAACTATTCATTCATCGATAAAAATCCAATTTTATTTTCGATTAAAAATGTCGAGAAATGAAGAATTCTAATAACTTATGTTTTTTATGTTCCAGGTGTTGGATTGGTGACTCGTAAAATGGGCAACACAGTATCTCCCGTGATTGAATTGACGAAAAACGGCGATGAATACACTTTGTCAAGTGTTTCAACCTTCAAGAGTCACGTGATGAAATTCAAGCCCGGAGTGGAATTCGAGTTGGAGACTCCGGATGGCCGCAAAGCCAAGTCTGTCATCACCATCGAAGGCACTGTCATGGTCGAAGTCCAAACCGACAACAACGGCAAAGTTACCAACATCAAACGAGAATTCGGGGACCAAGAAATCAAAATCGTAAGTCCATCCCGTAAAAATTGTATTTTTAACATATATTTTCAATTAATTTTCGTTTTCTTCTTCAGATTACCGTCGTCGACAACATCGAATGCGTACGGATCTACAAATTGCAAGCTTAAATAAATGGCTTAGCTAAATAAAGCTTAAATATTTCTTCGATATTCAATCTTTCAAATTTACCCATAGTACTCATTTAATTAACCAAAAGTTTACAGTATACACCAAATAATAACTTCAGCCAAAGATTGAATATCGAGAAATTATGAATTTTCTAATCATATATGATTTTATATCCTATGGATCTTAAATTTAAGCTCGACAAAACTATTATAAAAATAAATATTTGTACGTTTGATAATTAATGTATTTGAACTATGAATATATTTCATTTATAAATCACAATTTTGTATTTTATTTACTACTCCTTATTTTGCGCTTTAATTTCAGGGATTTTAAATTTCAGAATTCAAAATTAAAGACAAATTTTATAAATAAAATTACAGTATTAAGAAGCCTTTATTTGATGTGTGTTGACGTATAGGCAACATAATGTACACATCTAAATACTGGTTGCCTATATGTAACAATATTCAACGTAAATAATTTATTGACTAAAATAAAAGCAATTCGTAAATATTATGAAATTAATGATCACAATTAAGCTCGTAAATGCAATGAATTTTTTACACTTAAAATATGCACTTAAAGGCTCTTAATATTAAAATAAATAAAAAATTCTATCATCTTTGTAAGATATTATCGAGATGACAATTTTTCCATTGAAAGGAATTAATATATAAAAGATTTAAATATGAGTTTTAACGACGGATCTGTATAACACTTGTTGGTGTAGTGGTTAAGGCAGCGGCGACCGGCACGGAGGACCCGAGTTCGAATCCCAGATGGACCAGGATTTTTATATTTTCTAATAATATTGATTTCTCTTCCTTTAAGCATAATATATCCTTAATTAACATTAATAATTATCCTTGCATTGTTTACAGCCGAAAAATTCGATGATCAAGTTTCGTCCTTTCGAGGTTGAATTGTGGTCGATCGATTCCATTGAATTTATTTTTTAAATTTTTGGTCCAAATTTGTGACGTCAGTACATGACGTCATCGTCAAAAATATTCGAAAAATGTCGGGGAGAAAATCGGAATTTTCGATTATTACCTAATAGGATTCTGGGAATGGTTTGGGAAGGCATTGGGAAGCCTAAAAAACATATCCTTGAAATGGATTTTTCCCTTTTTTTTGGGGAAATTTTTCGGCCAAAATCCGAGACAAACCCTAAAATCGGCAAAAATTGGCTCTTTTTTCAACTTTAACGTCAATTGCTGCGATAACCAGCGATCGGAGGTTAACGATAGTAGGCTCATTCGATAGCGCTTGAATTACTCTATCGATGGTGTAAATTTGGTCCCGGAAAATCGTAAGGAAAAAAACTTTTCTTTTCAACTTTTCAGAAATTTCATTTCGTCGACCAAATGTACGTCGATTTTTTCCGCAAAATTATTTGTCGAATTTTTCGATGAAATTCACACCATAGATGCCTAACGTTACGATTGAAACGAATATGTAAAAACTTTTTTGCTTTTCGATACCCTTCATCGAATTTTTCGACTTAATAAATTAACATGTTATGCATCATAATGCCATGCAAATGTAAATTGTTTTCTTGAAAAAAAGGATCAAGGACCTAAAAATTTTCCAATGTGGTTAGACAACTTTTCCGAACGTAACATGAAGAAGCAATGGTTCAAAATTTTCCGGAAAATTCCACGAAAATCGATCGATTATAAAAGATTAATGTTATTCAATTTGATATTGCAGAATTATATATTATGCAAGATAATGCTATTCAAATATAAATTTGTTTTCTTGAAAAAAAGGATCAAGGACCTAAAAATTTTCCAATGTGGTTAGACAACTTTTCCGAACGTAACATGGAGTATCTATGGTTAAAATATTTTTGGAAAATTCCATTTCCTTCGATCGAAAAAATTTTTCAAGTTTCAATCGATTGAGAAATCTTTATATATGAGTTTAAATGATCAATAAATATAACTTCCAATGGCCGAATCGATAAGCGCACGGAAAATGTGAAACGGAAAGACGAAGGATCGATCCCCCAATAAGGTAAAAGATTTTTATATTTCTACTAACCAATTTCTAATTAATATCTATTCGTTACAGCTTAAATTATCACTTTCGATCGTTAATAATTATCTTAACGTTAGTTTCAGCCGAATAATTCGATCGAACATTTCCAACCTTTCGGGGTTGAGAAGTGATCGATCGATTACGTATTT
The DNA here is from genome assembly GCA_958496175.1 of Sisyra terminalis. Taxonomy (NCBI): domain Eukaryota; kingdom Metazoa; phylum Arthropoda; class Insecta; order Neuroptera; family Sisyridae; genus Sisyra; species Sisyra terminalis. Next base: position 6,547,914 of record OY292277.1, on the reverse strand, counting down.
TTTTTTTTTTTTTGGTTCATACATAATATGACGTCATACATACGTCGACAGCCAATGACGTCATTCCCGAAAAAAATCGAAAAATGGGTGAATTATCGATTTTCAGGAAACAGGATTCTGGGAATGGCTTAGTTACGTCACGGGAGGCCTAAAAACCATATCCTATAATCAATATTTTTCATTGTTTTTTTCAAAAATTTTTGGGCCAGAATTTTGAAAAATCCCAAAAATAGGCCAAATTGTGCCATTTTTTTCACTTTTTCCAACTTTAACGACGATTTGTGCGTTACCTATCGATCGTAGGTTACCGATAGTAGGCTCATTCGATAGCGCTTGAATTACTCTATCGATGGTGTTAATTTGGTCCCGGAAAAGCTTCAGGGGAAAAACTTTTTTTTCAACTTTTCAGAAATTTCAAATCGTCGATGAAATGGTCGACGATTTTTTGAAATTTTTTTTGTTGAATTTCTCAATGTTCATTCACGCCATAGATGCCTTACGTTACGATTGAAACGAATATGTTAAAACTTTTTAGCTATGCGCTATACTTCATCGAATTTTTCGATAAAACAAGTTAACATATGTAAAGCATTAAGACGTTCATAAAAAATTTTACAATCGTAAAATTCGAAGAAGGGTATCGAATAGCTAAAAACTTTTTATATATTCGTTTCAATCGTAACGTTATGCACCTATGCTGTGAATTTCATCGAGAAATTCAACAAAAAAAATTTTAAAAAAATTGACGACCATTTCATCGACGATTTGAAATTTCTGTCAAGTTGAAAAAAAAAGTTTTTCCCCTGAAGCTTTTCCGGGACCAAATTTACACCATCGATAGAGTAATTCAAGCGCTATCGAATGAGCCTACTATCGGTAACCTACGATCGATAGTTTTTGCTAAAAACGGCGTTAAAGTTAAAAAAAGTGAGAAAAATCGAGATATTTAGCCTATTTTTGGGATTTTTCCGATTTTCGGCCGAAAATTATTCGAAAAAAAAATGAAAAATTTTGATTATAGGATATGGTTTTTAGGCCTCCCGTGACGTAACTAAGCCATTCCCAGATTCCTATTTCCCGAAAATCGAAAATTCGCTCATTTTTCGAATTTTTTCGGGAATGACGTCATTGGATGGCGACGTATAAGTGACGTCATATATATGAAATTGGGTGACGTCACAAAACCAATGAGCAAAAATAAAATGAAAAATATATTGCATCATCGATCGATCGATCATTTCCAGCCCCGAAAGTTGGAACTGTTTGATCGAATATTTCGATGATGCAATGTCTGGAATTACGAATTAATGTTAATTATATATATTATAAGCTGTAAGGAATAGAAATCAATTATTATATTTAAGAAAAAACACTTACCCCTTCGGGATTCGAACCAGGGACCTCAGCTCCGGTAGTAGTGGCGACCTTAGCGATGCGGCTATCATATGATATATGTAAATGACGTTAAAACTTATATTTAAACTATTCTTATGAGATTTGTAGAAAAATTAAAAAAATTTTCGATCGAAATAATTAGAATTTCCCAACCATATTCGAACCATAGCTGCTCCTTGTTAAAGTTGGAAAAGTTGTATAAAAACATTGCAACATTTTAAGGTCCTTGATCCTTTTTTTTCGTAAAAGCAAAATTGTATTATACCATTTATTGTACTTACCTTATTACTTATTAATTAAACTCTAATATGTATTCTAACTGTAAAAAAAATCCCTGAAAAATAAAATTCTAGAGGATGGGAGCGGTAAATCGAATTGAAACAATGTATTCTATTAAAATTAATTTATTGATATTTAATATCAATTAATACAATATGACAATAACAATTTTGTGCATATTTACAATTGTTTGTATAAACTATGTAAAAGTGTCAATTGTATCAATAATCTTATGGAAATTAATATTAAGTTAATAAAGAGCTTTTGAATTATCTGATATTATGATTATTTATTACTTGAACCACTTTATCACTTTTCACTTCACTTCACTTCACTGATTTATTGAAATAAAATTTAAATCACTAATTATTAAAATAGTAAATCCATTCGTATTCTTCTCGGTAGATGCCAATTGTGGAAATGATATCCTTGAGGAATTTGATTGATGATTCCCGAAGGATGCACTTTCATTCTTCAAACGTCCATTTGAAAATGATGAACAATTCAAATCCAATGAATAATTCTCTAATGTCTTCAGTCAGCTTCCCCTGTAGGTAGTGATAAATTCAATTAGAACAATGTTTACAAGTTTCAGCAACAATACCACTTACTAAACATTTATCTTCCAAAAGGATTACACTATCTTCAACTCCAACAAAACTGCACTTGTCCTCAATTTTCAGGTAAATTGAATCTGTAAAATTACATTGATTTAAATTAATAAAACAAGTCATACCTCCAATTTACACATCAGGTTGTAAACTAGGGGCGAATGCTGCAAACATAATTACATTCTTGAAGAAATGGTTGCCTAACTTCTATTATTTGTAAATAAATCGATAATTCCAATAATGTTATTTCCTGATAGGGATAACTTTTCATTAAAGTGCTAGAAGAAATCATTAAACCATCTCAATCGCATCTTCAATCGCATGTGCCATCGTTAAATTAAGGATGATTTTCGAACTAAGAATGGTTTCGGGTTCGTAACAATGTATTAAACGATAATATAACAATCTTTTTCCAATTCGAAACAAAAGTATATTTCGTCAAAAAACCGTGGGTTAACCATCGTTGATTCTTCACGAAAATCAACAAAATTCAAAAAAAAATTTAAGGATGTGAATCGAAAGTATACGTCCATTTGTGCATTCTGTGCAAATTTTTCCAAAATCGAAGCTCTTTTAAGGGATGAAATCGACGATCAAAGTGCCAGAAGAACTCATCAACCCCTCTAATCTTTAACCACTTGTAACATCGTTATATAAGGGATGATTTTCGAACCAAGGGCAGTTTCGTGTTCGTAACAATGTTCCAAACGATAATATCATAATCTTTTTCGAATTCAAAAAACATAAAATGAATTGAATTGAATTGAACATAAAATTTTTCAGTCAAAAAAAACCGTGGGTTAACCATCGTTGATTTTTCACGAAAATGGTCAAAATTCAAAAAACTTTTTGAGGATGCCAATCGAAAGTATACGTCCATCTATGCATTCTGTGCAAATTTTTCCAAAAACAAAGCTCTTTTAAGGGATGAAATCGACCATCAAAGTGGCAGAAGAAATTATAGAAAACCATCCAAACTTCAATTGCATGTACCATCGTTATATAAGGGATGATTTTCGAACCAAAGGCAGTTTCGGGTCTGTAACAATGTATTGAACGATTATATAAGAAAATATTTCACATCCGAAACAAAAACATTTTTCATCAAAAAAAACCATGGGTTAACCATCGTTGATTTTTCACGAAAATCGTCAAATTTTCGATTTGGTATTTTAGGATGCCAATCCAAAGGATAAGTCCAACCGTACATGCTGTGCAAATTTTTCCGAAAACAAACCACGCTTAAGAGAAGAAATCGACCATCAAACTGTTCTCTATAATTTCTTCTGCCATTTTGATGGTCGATTTCATCCCTTAAAAGAGCTTTGTTTTTGGAAAAATTTGCACAGAATGCACAGATGGACGTATACTTTCGATTGGCATCCTCAAAAAGTTTTTTGAATTTTGACCATTTTCGTGAAAAATCAACGATGGTTAACCCACGGTTTTTTTTTGACTGAAAAATTCTGTTTCGAATTCGAAAAAGATTATGATATTATCGTTTGGAACATTGTTACGAACACGAAACTGCCCTTGGATCGAAAATCATCCCTTATATAACGATGTTACAAGTGGTTAAAGATTAGAGGGGTTGATGAGTTCTTCTGGCACTTTGATCGTCGATTTCATCCCTTAAAAGAGCTTCGATTTTGGAAAAATTTGCACAGAATGCACAGATGGACTTATACTTTCGATTGGCATCCTAAAAAATTTTTTTTTTAATTTGACCATTTTCGTGAAAAATCAACGATGGTTAACCCACGGTTTTTTTTGGCGAAAAATCTTTGAAATCGAAAAAGTTTGTTATATTATCGTTCAATACATTGTTACGAACCCGAAACTGCCTTTGGTCCGATAATCATCCCTTATTTAACGATGGCTTTTGATGATTTCTTCTGGCACTTTGATGATAAGTTAGTCTCATACCCTATCAAACCATCCAAAGTTGAAAACTTTGAAAACCGTGAAAACTACGGCATTATTGGCTTTATTTACAAGAATTCGAGGTTTAGTTATTAGCTGAAAATTAGTGAATAATTACACCTTGGTAACATTTCACCATCTTGAATAAGTTCGTCCACTTCATCATAGATGGATGTGGAAATTAAACGTCATTTCCGTCAGATAGTAACATTGTTTGACTTCAAAAAACTTTCACTAGATAAAATTTTTCCAACAGTTTTGTTATTAAATTTCCAATATTATTGTTTAAAAAAATTCTTATCTCAGATAAACGATTTTAAATACCTTTCTTCAATCATTCTTAAAAACTCTAATCACTAATTCAAATTTCTTTGTAAATCTATCTTCTTCCACTTCATTTAAATTCGCGTAGTTCATTTCTCTCTCTCAAATCAGTCATTTTGACATTTGCTGAATAGCCAAATAGAGCCCCATAGAAAATTCCATCTCGATAATGTAAAAGAAAAAATTGGACGTAGTCATTCGATTGAAAGCTTCGATTGTATTGCAGCTTTGGAAGCTTTAAAGCTTTCGATCGATTTCCATTCAGGGCGATGAGTGCACGTGAACAATCGAATTTTGTGAAATTCTTAACCAAAAACCAGCCTCAAGTTGACAGGACGACCAATAGTGGTTACGAGACAATATTGCTGGCCAAAAAAAACGAAAAGTATAATCTACGCATTAAGTTTATTGCATTTTTGTTAATTTTTTTTTCGTCTATGCAGATTGTTGCATCGCTTGAAGAAAGCTGAGACCCTAGTTCGAGTGCAGTACATTTGCAGTGTGTTGTCCAGTAATATTCGTGAAATGAGATCTCAAATGGCTGCGAAAACTATTTGATTTTAATAAGGGAATTTTAGTTTCATTGTTGCGAGCCATTGTTGCAAGATATGGACGGAATGAATGTGGAGGATAATCGTTTACAAACATTTGAAAATTGGCCAGCCAGTGCTGTCGTTGATTCGACTCGAATTGCAAGGGCTGGTTTTTTTTCCACCGGAAATGACTTGGAGGTCGAATGCTTTAGTTGTGCATTGAAAATTTCCGAATGGAATATTGGCGATCAAGTGATGACCCGTCATCGTCAGCTGAGTCCCAATTGTGAATTTGTTACAAATCCGACTTCTTCAGGCAATGTTCCTGCCACTTCTGCCAATACACTTCCGTCGACTTCTTCCCAAGCCACGTCCCAACCTCCTCCGCACTCCGATGATGACATGACCATTGTGGAAAATCGCCTCAAAACATTTTCCTCGTGGCCTCCGATCGGGATCAATCCCAAAGAACTAGCCGAAGCTGGATTTTTCTATCTTAACGAAGGCGACCGCGTTCAGTGCTTCTCTTGCCATCGAATTATTCGATCGTGGGAACCAGGCGATGTTCCTCTGGTCGAACACATCAAATTCATTCCAAACTGCCAATTCGCCAAGGATTTATTAAAATCAAGTATAACCCATAACTTTTGTATTTCCCAACGATTTTTATAACAATTTTTCTTTGTAGAAAAGCGAAATCAAGATCAAATCTCTTTAGCCAACAACCAGGATATTGTCTCAAGTCCAAATTTACAAGAACTAGGAGTTCAAGTAAATGAGAGGCCACACCGACCAAATATGGCAACTCTTGAGGCTCGATTACTTACATATGCTAAATGGCCGGCGAATTTAATTCAAACTCCGAATATATTAGCGGAGGCTGGATTTTATTACACCGGATGGATTGATAGTGTACGATGTTTCCATTGCGATGGCGGTTTGAGTAAGTGGGAACCGCAAGATGAGCCATGGAAGGAACACGCCCGTTGGTTGCCCAATTGTAATTTTCTTTTGAGAGTCAAAGGCCAAGCATTTGTCAGTCAAGTGCAAAACGAATTGACCCAACAACGCAGCCCTAATGTAAATTTTTTTTGAGTCAGGATTTCTCAAGCGGGCCACTAAAAAACGACTATTCGATTTTAATATATCTATGAGCTAGGGTGATTTTTTTTTGACTTTTTTTGGTGCCATCGTGAAATTTTGTTGGAATACCAAAAAAAAAAAAATCGTTAACTATTGTATTTCTATTCCTCTGCTATTCCTTAGCACACAAACCGAGTTTCATTAAAATCCAGTAATTATTTACTGATATATTATAATTTAAAAAAAAAAGGACTTGAAATTTTTACTCGCTCATAAATTTTTGAAAAATTAAAATTTTCAAAAATTATTTACTTTCAACCTATAAAGCTACCAAATTCTCAATATTCTCAATTTAGGGTGATTTTTGTTTTTGGTTCCATCGTGAAATTTTGTTGGACATACCAAAAAAAAAAAATTCTCTGAAAGTTTGAGCCCTTAATATTAATTTTAAGTCCTCGACAAAGACGTGTAAAGATTTTCCATTGAAAATACACGGAAACTCTGATTTTTTATTTTTAAATTTCATTATCTCAGCGGTAATTAATGGGATCGCTTTTACCGAAGATGGTTTTTTCTCAGAATTAAACGCTCTACAAAAGTGCCCATTGCGACAAAGTCGTAACTCACACCGGTGAGGTAGTACGGGGGTCACTGAACCTGATTTTTCCATAAAATTCGCGTTTTTTTTGCATTTATCTCGTAAATAACAAGAGCTACGGAAAAATTATAAATGAAAAACTTGTTGAGAATTTGATTTCCTACAAAAAAGTTCTTGTAGACCAAATCGCTAAGATCAATATTAAACGAGATATTAAGGCTTGAATTGATTTTTCTGTGAAATTTTTGCCGATCATTGATTTAAACTTTAAATCAATGATCAATGATTCAGGGCTTAATATCTCGTTTAATGTTGAACTTAGCGATTTGGTCTACAAAAACTTTTTTGTAGGAAATCAAATTCTCTACAAGTTTTTCATTTATAATTTTTCTGTAGCTCTTGTTATTTACGAGATAAATGCAAAAAAAACATTGCATTTATCTCGTAAATAACAAGAGCTACGGAAAAATTATAAATGAAAAACGTGTAGAAAATTTGATTTCCTACAAAAAAGATGTAGACCAAATCGCTAAGATCAATATTAAACGAGATATTAAGCCGAGATTAACGAGATATTGATTTAAACTTTAAATCAATGATCGGCGAAAATTTCACAGAAAAATCAATTGAAGGCTTAATATCTCGTTTAATATTGATCTTCGCGATTTGGTCTACAGGACCTTTTTTGTAGGAAAGCAAATTCTCTACAAGTTTTTCATTTATAATTTTTCCGTAGCTCTTGTTATTTACGAGATAAATGCAAAAAAAACGCGAATTTTATGGAAAAATCAGGTTCAGTGGTCCCCGTACTACCGCACCGATGTGAGTTACGACTTTGTCGCAATGGGCACTTTTGTAGAGCGTTTAATTCTGAGAGAAAAACCATCTTCGGTAAAAGCAATCCCATGAAATGCCGCTGAGATATAGAAATTTAAAAATAAAAAATCAAAGTTTCCGTGTATTTTCAATGGGAAATCTTTACACGTCTTGGTCGAGGACTTAAAATTAATATTAAGGGCTCAAACTTTCAGGGATTTTTTTTTTGGTATTTCCAACAAAATTTCTCGATGGGACCAAAAAAAAAATCACCCTAATGAGCATATTTTTGTAGCTTTATAGGTTGAAAGTTATACCCTAAAACGATTTTTGAAAATTTTAAATTTTCAAAAATTTATGAGCGAGTAAAAATTTCGAGTACTTTTTTTTTTAAGTTATAATATATCAGTAAATAATCACTGGATTTTAATGAAACTCGGTTTGTGTGCTAAGGAATAGAAATAAAATAGTTAACGTAAAAAAATATTTATAATTAATTAGTTTTATAATAAACAAATGGCAATTTAACTAACTTCTCGGTGTTGTAGATTTTTTTTTTTTATAAAAATCGTTGAACTATTAAGTAAATGATGGCACAAGAAAATTTTAGTGCTCTCTTACCAGGAAAAAGATATGAACAATTGAAAGTGCTAGACAGCGGCCGAGGTGGACGCGCTACGCCCTACACCGAGCTATCGAAAATACTTCTATCTTCTGCAGTTTTCCAGGCTAAATAAAACTTTAAAAATAAATGAAATTATTGAATATTTATTAAAATTTAGAACTTATTTCTTTACTGATTTATTATATTTAATCACATTTATATATCACATTTATTTTTCGACAGCTAAAATTATTAATGGAACCCGTGCATTTTAATTCATTCAAGCCGTGTAAAAATAATTCCTTTGAGTGTAAAATTATTACAAAAGTTCTGTCATGAAAGTTACAAAATCAGTAAAGAAATAAGTTCTAAATTTTAATAAATATTCAATAATTTCATTTATTTTTAAAGTTTATTTAGCCTGGAAAACTACAGAAGGTAGAAGTATTTTCGATAACTCGGTGTAGGGCGTAGCGCGTCCACCTCGGCCTCTGTCTAGCACATTCAATTGTTCATATCTTTTTTCTGGTAAGAGAACACTAAAATTTTCTTGTGCCATCATTTAGTTAATAGTTCAACGATTTTTATAAAAAAAAAAAATTCTACAACACCGAGAAGTTAGTTAAATTGTCATTTGTTTATTATAAAACTAATTAATTATAAACAATTTTTTTTACGTTAACTATTTTATTTCTATTCCTCTGCTATTCCTTGGCACACAAACCGAGTTTCATTAAAATCCAGTGATTATTTAATGATATATTATAAGTACTCGAAATTTTTACTCGCTCATAAATTTTTGAAAAATTAAAATTTTCAAAAATCGTTTTAGGGTATTACTTTCAACTTATAAAGCTACCAAAATATGCTCATAGATATATTAAAAGCGAATAGTCGATTTTTAGTGGCCCGCTTGAGAAATCCTCTCTTTAGACTTTAACGATATGTTACTGATATTTTTTTCTTTTTGTAGACATCCAATGTGAATTTGATATCAATTAGACGTAGTGTATCGGAAAGACGACGAGTCGTGACGGATGATGAAGTCCAAAATGCCCTGAATACATCAGTGGCACGTGCAGCTCTTGGCGTAGGCCTCCATCTAGGTCGAGTAAAACAAGCCATCAAATCAAAACTCGAACAAACCGGTTCCAACTTCGCCACGGCCGATGCCCTAATCGAGGCCGCCCTCAATATTCAACGGGACGAAGCTCCAGAAATCCACGACGATACAATCCCGGAATCCCACTTAGATTTGCATCAACCCCGCGAAAACCTCGACTTTTCCGACACCCACGAACCATTACCATCGGAATCAAGTTTCAATCGGAATTCTCCGAAAGAGGCCGCCAGTGCAAAAGCAGCTACGGAAGCCAAAGCGGAAGCTCTAGAAGACGACACGGCAAAACTAACGGAAACGGTTCTGATGAGTTTGGAGGAGGAAAATCGCCGGTTGAAAGATCAGCGACTGTGTAAAATTTGTTTGGATAATGAATTGGGCATTGTTTTCCTACCATGTGGACATTTGGCCGCGTGTGTTGATTGTGCACCGAATTTTAAAGACTGTCCCGTGTGTCGAACGGCAGTTAAGGCGTTTGTTAGAACTTTTTTAGCGTAGATTGAAGAGAATATTATATTTTTTGAAGTACTTGTTGTGAATTTAACTCTTAAATCCGAGGCTATAAAGTCTTATAAACTGTTTTACCGTTATTGACAAAATGTATAAATTTAAAGTTGATCCTTTTAAATACAATAATTCTAGATTTAAGGCTTTAAATACAACTCGTTATTGCAAAAGTTGTGGCTTTTGGATCCAAAGCCGTGGCCAAAAGATTGACTATGGCGCCAACGTTTGGCAACCTCTCCGGGTCGCATCTTCAGGGCGTAATTGGTCCTCAAGCCGTCTTATATTCCATCCATTGTGGGTGGAAAATAAAGTTTAAAGCAGAAGAAAAGGTCAACCAATAAGTTGACCTACTCTTCTGCTTTAAACTTTATTTTCCACCCACAATGGATGGAATATAAGACGGCTTGAGTACCAATTACGCCCTGAAGATGCGATCCGGAGAGGTTGCCAAACGTTGGCGCCATAGTCAATCTTTTGGCCACGACTTTGGATCCGAAAGCCACCAATTTTTCAATAAAGAGTTGTATTTTGAATGAAATAATTCTATAACAGAATAATAGGACAACGTTTAAGATAGAAAAAGAGGTAAAAGTAAAAGTAGTTTACAGTCCCTGATCAAATTACGCAGGTCTGCGATGGTAAAGTTGTCTTAAATATAATAACATATTTCTATTGTAGTTTTTGGTCTGATTATCACAGAAGGTATGGGGCCATTTATAAAATACGTCACGCTTAAATAAGCTTTTTCTGACCCCCTCCTCCCCCCATTGTCTCGCTGTGTCACACTTTCTGTGACCCCCTTAGTAATATTTCGTCACAAAACTAAGACACCCACCCCCCTGAATATGATAAATTTCAATTAAAAGTGCACAAATTTCGGCTCAAATGTACTTTAGTGTTTGTTGCATTTTCGACTTTGTTTTAAATTTAATTCGCGATTAAGTCGGTCCATAATGAAAATTTAGCCATAAACGAGAGAATTGTACCATATTAGAATTAAATCATTAAAAATATCGCGAATTTTCTGTCGAAAAAACAAAGTCGAAAATGTCACGTTGCCAGATTGTGGGTGTGCTAAAGTACACGTGAGCCCAAATTTCTATATATTTAATATATTTACTAAATACGAAAAGAATGACTTTTTATCATGATAAAATTAATTAAATTATAATTTAAAATATTCGAATTAAAAAAAAATAGTGATTTATTAAATAATCGAAAATATTTTCAATTCTGACAAGTTTTAGATGAACTACGAAGATAAAAACGAGATGGAACATTTAAATAATTTTACATGAAAGTATACGAAGAAAAAAATTAACAAGAAATTCTTCGAATGGCTAGCACTTGGTTTTATTCTGTATAAAAATTAACATCTTCTCCATTAGCTGCTGTATAATCTCAGAAACAATTTTTTCGAATGACAAATTCATAAAAAAGGAAAAGTATTTCATAGTACTATATAGCATTTTTTGGGGATTTATAGTTCAAAAATTTTTAGGCTCGGTTTATGCATCAGTTCAAAGAAATGGTACTAGTTTTTACGTGGGAAAAGCCAAGGCATTACTCCTAATTAAATAGATGGTAGGAATTTCGATAAATTTTAATTTTATCAAGAAATATTAATTTAAAATTTTTTGACGAACGGCGAACGTCACGTTACCGAAGACCCCCCTCCCCGTCGCCGCCTTGTCACATTTTGTCACACTCAGCAAAACCCCTCCACCCCCCTTGTAAGCGAACGTATTTTATGAACGGCCCCTACCTAATTCCGCAGCCAAATCTTTGACTTAAAAAAAATTTATACAATTTTACGGTTTGATTTGACGTGTACATTGTCAATAACGTGATGACAGTTTAAAAAACCAGTTACTCTATAAATTTATAAGGGTTACATTGTATAAGATTGGAAATCGAAAGAAATTTTTACGATTATTTGTGGTTCAGATTTTTGGGAATTGTCACGGTAAATATTTGTGGGCACCTGATTGAAATTCATATAAAACTTACTTAAAAAAGAGAAAAAAATTATACTTTGATTTGGGTTCTATAAAAATGAACGATTATAACGATTTATAATTGAAAAGGTCTAGTGATAAATTATATTGGTAGATATGAGTTGTGGTGTGTATGCAACCCGCTTGACAAATGTGTAACGCGGATCATATATACCTCAAGGGGCTAATACTTAAGATACCTGCCGATAGGTTTTTAAATGCAAAAATCAAAGATCTGAGATCAAAATTGAACGAATGCTGCTTAATAAATTTTCTGCAGGAAAAAAATGATTTATTTTTTCCGTACTTCCAAAACGATGGACCACATAAATGTTAGAACCATGTGTTAGAATTTTATTCGTTAAAAACTAAACTTTTAAAGTTGTGGCATTATTTTCGGGTACTAGGAACAATAATTTCACGAGCTATTTAGTCTTTTAAGTTTGTGTGTTGTAAACTAAAAAATAACTCTAAATATCTGTAAAACGTGTTGGAGAATAGGAAATGGAATTTTCTTTCTTCACCGGGTGTGCGAGCAAATTTATTTATAAGTTGAAACGTTGTGTTTTACTTTGTTTTGACAATATATGTATGTAATATTGGAAAACTTCAGTTATCTAAATAAATAAATAAGACAAATATTTATCAGTCTAATTTTATTTTAAAATGTTATAATATAATGAGCCATGGAGTTTATGACTTAGTTGTTATTTACAAAAATTAACAGGAATCAACCATGGTTTTTTTTTATTTTTATGGGTGTAGGGTTTTAATTCCAAATTAATAAGTAAATTCAGTCAAAATTGTTAAATTAAGTTTGTTGGTTTTTGAGATTTAACAGTGATTGTAAGACCATAATTTTTTCGTTCATCATTTCATTGCGTTGCTTTAAGTGCTCAATTAGGTCGGCTTGTCTTTCTAATAGTTCAGAAGTGCGGCATTGTTGAATTCCATGGCCGATTTCGTCTTGGACGTAACTAGCTTGAGATGAGGTGAATCTCCATTCGGTGTTTTGCACATCCGGCATCAATTGCATTTTGTTGAAAGTATAAACTTTGTAGATATAACTAAGACCAATGGCTCCAAGTACGAACAATTCCAATGTGGTAAATGCCAACATATAAACAAACGGAGTTAAGTATGTACTCCTTGTACACTTATCCTCCATATTATCAAAGTACGACTCCTGAATAAATGCTTGAATAACACACAAGGTGGTTGTCCATAAGCTGATAAACAACAACGGTAGTTGCAGGTGGTTGTGGGTATTACGATGGAATTCCAAATAGCCATTCATACGCAATACTCGATGTTCCCGTTGCAACAAGTGATTGATCACCAAACTTATAAACCAATGCACTCCGTGCAAGTATATCAATATAAAGTACGGTTGACATTTCTCCCCAAATCTATGCTCATCGATTAGAATTACAATTGAGATTATTTCCAATATTGTAATATAGACCAAATGCACGGTCATCAACACAATAGTCTTCAACGGTCTAAATTGGTTCGTCGATATTGGCAGCAATTCCTCATGGTCTGCATTCATTGTAGCACAATTTGAAGCAAATTATTATTGTCAAAATGATTTGAAATCCAGTTTCAAAACAATAAATTACGACGTACTACTGTCAAAGTGACATTTTCGTGACTCATAACCCCTTATACGATTTAAGCCATTTAAGCCTTTTAAATTGCATTTAAAAAATATGCTGGATAGTTTAAATTGATTGTAACTTTTGCAAATGCAATTAGCATTTTTGTATAATGTTAAATGAAAATAAAATGTTTAATATTCAGGATAATTTTTGAATTTTCTTTGACGCAAATAGACTGCCATCTACAATAAATGGCTGAACTATTTTACATAAAGTCGATAAAGTAGATACACAATTGGAGAAAATATTTTATCAATGATTTGAATTTTATAAAAATGTTATACTTAAATGAAAAGGATCAAAAATATTTAATATTTTATGAAAATAATGACCCAAAAGAACTAATATTTCTTTAACTTGATTGCCCTTATGTAATGTAATTAAATGTTTTAAATTAAAAGGATCAAAAATAATTAATGTTTTATGAAAATTCCATATGCAATTACTGCTTTGTAAGGCATTAGCTTATTTTTTTAACGATAGTTTTGGCTTTCATCTCATCAGCCAATACAATTGTTTAAATCGATGCAAAATTTGAATGCATTTCCTTGTTATATGCAGCTCCAGGTGAGCTTTTTGTCTAGGTGGAGTCTAAGATATTTAACCGTTTTTTACTCATTAATTTCCACGTTTTTCAATGATACTGCTATGCATTTTCCTTTTTTGAGGATCAAGTTTACAAAAAATAATTATATATCAATTATTCTTCATAAATCTTCCACTTTTATGTCCATGATTCGATTGAAGTGATGTTGCAGGTGAACTACTGCAATTGTTGGATCCTCTTAAGTAGACATAATCGCTGTATCGTCGGCAAATATGTCAGTAATAGTATCTTTGGTTGTTGGTAGATCAGCAGTGAATATTAGATACAATACATGACCCAGAATACTACTCTGGGTACCATCTGATTTAATTGGGTGAATCTGATTTTCCCTAGGTGACTTAACCTTTCAGACATTAAAAGGTCCTTTGCCCCCTTTATTTTATTGAATTTGGTTATGACTGGCATATCAATTGAAAGGTAATGAATTATTCTATCGATTAATATCATAAAATTAACAATATCTCCAAGCATTTACTTTGAAAATTGATTTTCCCATATCGACTCTTGGCCTTAATAAAATATTACTAAAATCATGTGATTTCGCCTAAAAAATGATTAAAAACATTATTCTTATTTAAAATTGATGGTTTACAGCTAAATTTGACACTTTAAAGCTGAATAAAGGTCTACTTTTCGCGAAATAAGCGTCTAAACAGGGTCTGTCATTATCTTCATTTAGGGCCAAAAATATCTTTATTTCTTCACTCCTATGGCTATAAATCGATCAATTATTAGTTACGAATTCCAAATATAACATTTTTTCCACTCGAACATCATTTAAAACTGTATTTTTAACCAATTTTATTTGCATGTTTAGCTTATGTCAAAGTTGTTTATGTTGTGCTTTATATGCAACCCGTTGAACACCAAAAAACAAAATTCGACGATTTGCCCATTTTGAACATGTCAATATTCAGTACTCTTATCTCAAATTTTAGATATTTAAGGGTGATTTTCTATATGTCAACCAATGATTGAGATACCAATTGAAAGCTAATGAATTACTCTATTGATTTATATAAAAAAACAACCAATATGTCCACGCAATTACTTTAAAATATAATTTTCCCTAGGTGACTACTACCCCTTCAGACATTAAAAGGTGCTTTGCCCCCCTTATTTTATTGAATATGATTATGATTGGGGTATCAATTCAAAGGTAATGAATTATTCTATCGATTGATATCATAAAATTACCAATATCTCTAAATAGTTACTTTGAAAATTGATTTTCCCATATCGATTCTTAGCCTTCATAAGATGTTACTTAAATCATGAGATTTCACGTTAAAATTAATTAAAAACATTAATCTTATATAAAATTGATGGTGTACAGCTAAATTTGAAACCTAAATGCTGATTAAAGGTCTATTTTTTGCAAAATTAGCGTCTAAAGAGGGTCTGTCATTATCTTCATTTAGGGCCAAAAATATCTTTATTTCTTCACTCCTATCGCTATAAATCGATCAATTATTAGTAAACAATTCAAAATAAAACATTTTTTCCAATCGAACATCATTTAAAATTGTATTTTTAACCAATTTAATATGCATGTTTAGCTTATGTCAAAGTTGTTTATGTTTGGCTTTGTAGGCAACCTGGTGAGCATCAATAAAACAAAATTCGACGATTTGCCTATTTTGAACATGTCAATATTCAGTACTCTAACTAAAATTTCAGACATTTAAGGGTGATTTTCTTTATGTCAAGCAATGATTGGGGTATTAATTGAAAGCTAATGAATTTCTCTATTGATTTATATAAAAAAAATAACCAATATGTCTAAGCAATTACTTTAAAATTTGATTTTTCCTAGGCGACTACTACCCATTCAGGCATTAAAAGGTGCTTTACCCCCCTTATTTTATTGAGTTTGATTATGACAGGCATATCAATTGAAAGGTAATGAATTATTCTATCGATTGATATCAAAAAATTTTCAATATCTTTAAGCAGTTACTGGCAAATCAGATTATCCCTAGGTAACTCTAGACCTTTATTAAATTGTACTGAAATCATGTGATTTTACGTTAAAAGTAATTAAAAACACTACTCTTATATAAAATTGATAGTTTACAGCTAAATTTGCCACTCAAATTGTGATTAAAGGTCTATTTGTTGAGAAATTAGCGTCTAAAGTGACGTAAAGAGTCGCCTAGGGAAAATCAAATTTCAAGTATCTGCTGAAAGATATTGACAATTTTTTGATATCAATCGATAGAATAATTCATTACCTTTCAATTGATACCAAAATCATAATCGAATTCAATAAAATAAGGGGGGCAAAGCACCTTTGAAAGTCTGAAAGCGTAGTAGTCGCCTAGGGAATTTCAAATTTTAAAGTAATTGCGTGGACATATTGGTTGTTTTTTTTCTATAAATCAATAGAGTAATTCATTAGCTTTCAATTGATACCCCAATCATTGCTTGACATAAAGAAAATCACCCTTAAATATCTGAAATTTGAGTTCGAGTACTGAATATTGACATGTTCAAAATGGGCAAATCGTCGAATTTTGTTTTTTGGTGTTCAACGGGTTGCCTACAAAGCCAAACATAAACAACTTTGACATAAGCTAAACATGCAAATAAAATTGGTTAAAAATACAGTTTTAAATGATGTTCGAGTGGAAAAAATGTTATATTTGGAATTCGTAACTAATAATTGATCGATTTATAGCCATAGGAGTGAAGAAATAAAGATATTTTTGGCCCTAAATGAAGATAATGACAGACTCTCTTTAGACGCTTATTTCGCGAAAAGTAGACCTTTATTCAGCATTTAAGTGTCAAATTTAGCTGTAACCCATCAATTTTATATAAGATTAATGTTTTTAATTACTTTTTACGCGAAATTACATGATTTCAGTAACATTTTATTAACGTCAAGAGTTATCTAGGGAAAATCTAATTTTCAAGTAACTGCTTAAAGATATTGGCAATTTTTTGATATCAATCGATAGAATAATTCATTACCTTTCAATTGATACCAAAATCATAATCGAATTCAATAAAATAAGGGGGGCAAAGCACCTTTGAAAGTCTGAAAGCGTAGTAGTCGCCTAGGGAATTTCAAATTTTAAAGTAATTGCGTGGACATATTGGTTGTTTTCTTTACATAAATCAATAGAGTAATTCATTAGCTTTCCATTGATATCTCATTCATTGTTTGACATAAAGAAAATCATCCTTAAATATCTGAAATTTGAGTTAGAGTACTGAATATTGACATGTTCAAAATGGGCAAATCGTCGAATTTTGTTTTATTGGTGCTCACCGGGTTGCCTACAAAGCCAAATATAAACAACTTTGACATAAGCTAAACATGCATATTAAATTGGTTAAAAATACAATTTTAAATGATGTTCGAGTGGAAAAAATGTTATATTTTGAATTGTTTACTAATAATTGATCGATTTATAGCGATAGTATTGAAGAAATAAAGATATTTTTGGCCCTAAATGAAGATAATGACAGACCCTCTTTAAACGCTAATTTTGCAAAAAATAGACCTTTAATCAGCATTTAGGTTTCAAATTTAGCTGTACACCATCAATTTTATATAAGATTAATGTTTTTAATTACTTTAAAGTGAAATCTCATGATTTAAGTCACATCTTATGAAGGCTAAGAGTCGATATGGGAAAATCAATATTTCAAGTAACTGCTTAATGATATTGACAATTTTTTGATATCAAGCTATAGAATAATTCATTACCTTTCAATTGATACCAAAATCATAATCGAATTCAATAAAATAAGGGGGGCAAAGCACCTTTGAAAGTCTGAAAGCGTAGTAGTCGCCTAGGGAATTTCAAATTTTAAAGTAATTGCGTGGACATATTGGTTGTTTTTTTTATATAAATCAATAGAGTAATTCATTAGCTTTCAATTGGTATCTCAATCATTGGTTGACATATAGAAAATCACCCTTAAATATCTAAAATTTGAGATAGAGTACTGAATATTGACATGTTCAAAATGGGCAAATCGTCGAATTTTGTTTTTTTGATGCTCACCGGGTTGCATATAAAGCACAACATAAACAACTTTGACATAAGCTAAACATGCAAATTAAATTGGTTTAAAATACAGTTTTAAATGATGTTCGAGTGGAAAAAATGTTATATTTTGAATTGTTTACTAATAATTGATCGATTTATATCGATAGGAGTGAAGAAATAAAGATATTTTTGGCCCTAAATGAAGATAATGACAGACCCACTTTAAACGCAAATTTCTCAAAAATTAGACCTTTATTCAGCATTTAAGTATCAATTTTAGCTGTAACCCATCAATTTTATATAAGATTAAGGTTTTTAATTACTTTAAAGTGAAATATCATGATTTAAGTAACATTTTATGAAGGCTTGGAGTCGATATGGGAAAATCAATTTTCAAAGTAATTGCTTAAAGATATTGGTATTTTTTTAATATCAATCGATAGAATATTTCAATACCTTTCGATTGATATGCCAGTTATTGTCAAATTCAGTAAAATAAGGGGGCAAAGCACCTTTTAATGTCTGAAAGGGAAGTAGGCGGGTAGGGAAAATCAAATTTTAAAGTAATTGCTTGGATATATTGGTTGTTTTTTTCATATAAATCAATAGAGTAATTCATTAGCTTTCAAATGATATCCCAATCATTGTTTGACATAAAGAAAATCGCCCTTAAATATCTGAAATTTGAGTTAGAGTACTGAATATTGACATGTTCAAAATGGGCAAATCGTCGAATTTTGTTTTATTGATGTTCAACGGGTTGCATATAAAGCACAACATAAACAACTTTGACATAAGCTAAACATGCAAATTAAATTGGTTAAAAATACAATTTTAAATGATGTTCGAGTTAAAAAAATGTTATATTTTGAATTTTTAACTAATAATTGATCGAAGCGACAGGAGTGAAGAAATAAAGATATTTTTGGCCCTAAATGAAGAAAATGACAGACCCCTTTAGACGCTAATTTCTCGAAAATTAGACCTTTAATTAGCATAGAAGTGACAAATTTAGCTGTAAATCATCTATTTTATATAAGATTAACGTTTCTAATTACTTTTTATACGAAACCACATGATTTAAGTAGCATTTTATTAAGGTAAGAGTCGATATGGGAATATCGATTTTCAAAGAAACTGCTTGGAGATATTGTTAATTTTATGATATCAATCGATAGAATAATTCATTACCTTTCAATTGATTTGCCAGTCATAACCAAATTCAATAAAATAGGGGGGGTATAACATTTTTATGAAATTCATATCATTGATAAAATATTTTCTCCAATAGTGTATCTACTTTATCGACTTATGTAAAATAGTTCAGCCATTTATTGTAGATGGCAGCCTATCTGCGTCAAAGAAAATTGTCCTGAATTAAAATAAGTTTTAAACATTTTATTTTGATTAAACATTACACAATGCAATGCTCATTGCATTTGCAATAGTTATAATCAATTTAACTCATCCAGCATATTTTTTCCAACCAAAGAAAATTGCCTAGCAGTAACATTGAAAGACGTGGAAATTAATGAGTATAAAACGGTTAAATAATTTAGACTTCACCTCGACAAAAAGCTCAACTGGAGCTGCATAGAACAAGAAAATGCATTTAAGTTTAGCATCGATTTAAACAATTGTATTGCTAGATGAGACGAAAGTCAAAATTATCATTAAAAAATAAGCTAATGCTCTATAAAGCAGTAATTGCATATGAAATTGAACTATGAACCTGTGAAACCAATTCCAGTGGAAAATAATCCGAACCATCGCTGATGCACTATGGTATATAACAAATGACACTGTACACTACGACCTAAAAGTGGCCGACATAAAAGACATCTTGAGGGTGAGAAGTTAGAAATACTATGAAAAATTGTGAAGTTCCACCAATATAGCAAACGATTGAAAAAAAAGCTACCACCAGAAATGGCAGAAAGAGATCCAGAAGCAAACTAGGAAAGTGCATCAATGGGAATACCTTCACATGTCAAAAACTCACCATCATCCTATTAGCTTATAGTATTATTGTACTAATTGCTAAAATGCAACAAAAAAATAAGTCTCATAGTAATCAATCATCCCCTCTAAACTTTTCAAGTTTAATATACCCCCTGTTTAAAATAGCTTTATTATGTCCCTCATATAAAATTGTCCCTTAATGTTCCCAATTAACTTTAAACAAGATTGTGTAGTTGAAAAAGGCATTTTAAATGTTCAAAATATATTATTTTATAACTACTAAGTCTTTAGCGGCTCTAGGGTTAATAAAAATCCATGATCGAGAAATATTGAAAATTTGCTCGATTCAAGAATCGAACCCAATATAAATGTAATGATTTAAAAATGCCTTTTTTCACAGAGTGGTGATTATTTCATAGGCGAAAATTGCCATATATGTACTTAATTAACACCTTAATTAATCGACTTATAAAATTAATTCATATTGTCGGTATTTGTAAAGTGAAAAAGGTAGTCCTAATTATCTTGATTAATTCAAAACGGATTTCAATTTTTCTTCTTTGGTTCCGTGAGCAATTGATTTTCTTTCAAAATTTGCTGAATCTCTTTTTTTGTCATCTCGACGATATAATCTAAAAATATAAGAGAAATTAGATAAAAGATTTTTTTATTTCAAAGAGTTATTCAAAAATTACGTACCTTTTATTTATAAAAATTATTTTTGTATACTTAAGCGGTGACGGAGGTGTTGAAATTGCAAAATTAACCTTAAGTATTTTTATACCCTTAAGCCATATTTACTAAGATTATTAATACGAAAAGTTTCGTATACCACTCGGCGTAGGCCTCATGCTTCCTGGGTTTACTTCGTTAAATTTTAAAGACAGAAAAAAATATTTTCCAAGTAAATTTTTTTCGTTACTAATGAAAGAAAGGTTCAAGCTTGAATATTGTTCTTAATTGAATCCATAAGAAAATTGATATAATAAAATGGGTACCCCCAAACAATGATGCAAATTTAGTAGGGAATTTTATAGTACATCTGATATAAATCTTCTACATTAATATTTTGAGTTCTGACTGATTTTTTCGGCAATAATTTCACCTAAAACTCAGAAAAATGCTATAAAAAAATTTCATAGATTATTAAGATTGGATACATTAGAAAATTATAAGTTAATGATGATGTTTATTAGACTGATAATTTTTTTTTAATTATATCGAAAATATTGTTGGGAATGACAAAAAAAAATCCTGTGAAAGTTTAAGCTCTTAATATTAATATTAAGGGGTGCCGTATCGCAAATTTCGATTTTCCATTTAAATAACATGGGAACAATATTCTCTTGCACTTTGGAATTTTATAGCTCACGTTGGTGACAATATTTCGGAATGACCAAGATATATTCTTGTAGAAAATTGAACGATCTACAAAAAAGGTCTCTTACACAAGTTTTTGATATATTTATTCCTTCAAAAGTTCTTCGAGGTCAAATTTGAACTAAAGAGAAATTTAAATATTTTTTCAATATTTTGACGCAACCATCAATTTTAAGAAAAAAATTTATAAGACATTTTTTGAAGAGCATTTTTTTTCCTGTAACTTATCTTTTTAAAAGTTTTTGATATTTTTCACAGGTCCTAAGTTATTTAATTAAAATAAAAAAAATACTTTTTATGGTAAAAATATAATCATTCAGGGAATTTTCAGTTAAATGCAAATAACTTAAGACCTGTGAAAAATATGAAAAACTTTTATAGAGATAAGTTATAGAAAAAAAAGTGCTCTACAATAAATTATAAAATTTCAATTACAAAGGCCCTCGCCAGATAAGATGGTCTAAATTGGCCCCATTGCAATTGGGCTAATTTTTCAATTTTGGTCAAAGTTGAACTAAAGTGATTTTTTTTTTTCAATTTTTTGACGCAATAATCAATTTTATGAGAAAATTTTATAGAAGATTTTTTGTAGAGCACTTTTTTTTCTATAACTTATCTCTATAAAAGTTTTTCATATTTTTCACAGGTCCTAAGTTATTTGCATTAAACTGAAAATTCCCTGAATTGTTATATTTTTAACATGAAAATTATTTTTTTTATTTTTATTAAATAACTTAGGGCCTGTGAAAATTATCAAAAACTTTTATAGAGATAAGTTATAGAAAAAAAAGTGCTCTACAAAAAATGTCCTCAAAAATTTTCTCATAAAATTGATGGTTGCGCCAAAAAATTGAAAAAATATTAAAATTTCTCTTTAGTTCAACTTTGACCTCGAATAACTTTTAAGGGAAAAAATATATCAAAAACTTGTACAAGACTTTTTTAGAGATCGTTTAATTTTCTACAAGAACATATCTTGGTCATTCCGAAATATTGTCACCAACGTGAGCTATAAAATTCCAAAGTGCAAGAGAATATTGTTCCCATGTTATTTAAATGGAAAATTGAAATTTGCGATGCGGCACCTCCTAATATTTAATATTAAGAGCTTAAACTTTCACAGGATTTTTTTTTCGTCATTCCCAACAAAATTTTCGATATAATTTAGAAAAAAAATCATCATTTTTTTTGAATCAGTCTAATGTTAATAAAACTTAAATCTCGAAATCAAAACTGTTTTAACGATCTTAGTATTAAAATCGTTAATCTTATTTTTTGTCTTTGTCGGATACTTTCAAAAATTTTAAATTAAACTTAATTAATTCAACAAGTATTGAAATCGTCAACATTTTGGTGTGTAGGCAACCACTGTTACATATGTGATATGCTGATTGCCTATACGACACTAATTATCAACCAAATTAAATTAAATATTTTTAAGTCAAATTTTAAATTTATAAATCAGATAAATCATTAACAACTAACGCCAAAATTCCCCTATTTAATATTTTCTTGATATTTAAGTCAAATTTTCTGGGTTATTCAAAAAAAAAAATCACTAATCTAACATTCCCTAGTTTCTAAGTAGGCCTAAAGCAAGGATTATAAAATACACAAGTGGCCTCATGGTGGCTACGTGACGTATCCAGAAGAAATTCGTACATATCTTCAGACTGATCAATTTCAAAATTCTTCGTATGACGTCATTTTTTTTTTTCTAATGGAGCAACCTGTGTAATTTACAAACCTTGGGCCTAAAGTAGGCCATTTAACTGATAAAATTGATTGGCTATCATTTCACAAATCGATCATTGATTGGTTCTATTATTCCACAGCCACACCAATTCAAAGCCTACTTTGACTATCACTTCCGTACGTGCATATTGCGACAAACTTGAATAAAGAAGACAATTAATTAAATAATTATGATTTATTATTTTTTTTTTCTCGCAAATAATCGTAAAACTTCTAATGTTAGTTTTTTTTCCTTTTTATAATAGTCATATAATAATAATTTATCATTAATAATAATAATAATCATTAATGTGTCTATCAATGATCGATTTTTTTCGCCACCCATAAGATAGATTTGTTGCCACAGAAGAAAAATATAAACACAAGTATGATAAAAAAAATCGATCTTTGATTTTTGTTCTAGAGGGTTTCAACCCCATTGGTTTTTTTTTCCTTTTGGTTTCACTCAAGGGTAGGTGGTATCATAAGGGCGAAATATTGGAGTTGATTTAGAGTCACGTTTTTCTTTTATTTTTTTTTCGAAAACAAAGATTGTTCAAGGGAATGGTATATGGAATGCGAGGGATTTAGGAATATAACAATATCGTTGGACGATAGTATTTTTTTTTTTTTTTTGTGATTTATTTTCATTTGTTTTCATAGAATGATAAGCGCACAATTTATATACTTTATATTCATTTGTTTTTGTTCTTTCTTTTAATTTTTATAAAACTAAAAAAGCGAGAATTCGATTAAACAAACTTCTTTCGTAAATATTTCTTGTTTTTTTGTTTTATTAATTGCTAATTAATGTTACATATATGTTTGATTTTTTTTTTTTGTTTAAACTTTTCCTTTCATCCTATATACATTATTTTTTTTTGTTTTATTAATTGTTACATTCTTTGTTAACTCTATACACTTCTCAGTTGGTTTTTATTATAATTTTTTTTTCAGCGTCGGTGTATCAGTGGCAGTGAATCGAAAAAAATGTTACCGATAAACATTTTTTTTTTTTTAATATATGTTTTCCTCTTATAGGTAACGAACACGAAAAAGACTTGCAATTGAAAAAAAATTACACAAAAAAAATATGATAATAATTAGTCTAAAAAAAATACACCTAAACTTTTGATGAAACAATTGAATTGTACTTTTTAATTTCAAAAAAAAAAAAAGAAGAGAATCATTAATAACAAGTGCACAAAAAACAAAAGACGCGCGTTTTTTTCTTCATAAACAAGTGAATTCGTCGATTTTTTTTTAAAATGTGTACAAGTGCTATGTTTTAATTGTTGCCATTTTAATCAATTAACAAGTACTTTTTTTTTTTTAAATATTGCTCTAATTTTTTTTTCGAGATTGTAAAACACAAATATCGAAAAGCTTTTTTTTTCTCTCATTATTATTTTTCTTATTTAAACAGTACAACTATTGCATTTCATTTATTAGTTTTATTTTTTTTTTCATTTTTTTTTCTCATTGTTTTGTTTTAAGTTTCAACACTAGTCTTCTTTGATATTTTCAACTTAAACTACGGACGATTTGTGTTAAATATATATAAATAATTTTTAAGATTTGGCCAAATTTTTTTCTTCTTTTTCTTTTTTGGGGCGGGGGGTGGGGGAGGATTTTCAAAAAAAGAAACGATAACTTATTTACATAGGTAGGTTATAGTCAAAATGAAAGTTTCAAATTTTCAAGAAAAACATTTCCACAATTTTAACTTGCTTGTATTTTATTTGATGATTGGTATGTGGGTATGGCGGGGAAGAGGGAATATATGGATGTTATCTGAAGGGAAAACAATGAATAATTGAATAAGATCTAGCCTACTGGTGTACGAAAGGTCAAGGTGGCCATGGACAAATATTTTTAATATTTCCCAGTGTACGGGAAAAACTTATGATCTAGTTGGCTGATTGATTAAATTCCTTAAGTCGCCCATCAATTACATTTAAAAAATTAACACCTAATTATAGCCAAAAATATCTTTTTCGATTTTCCCCTTTCAGATATTTCAAGCCTCTTTGGTAAGGATTTCAAAATTGTCACAACTTTACTCTATCAAAAAAAAATCCACATAGGAATCCAAGTGGATTCCTATGTATTTCCTTATGTGGATTCTTATATGGTTTCCCATGAGAATTCCAATACTAGTCCACATTGAAACTATGAATATTTAAAGGACACTACTGTAAATTATTGATCGGAGATTAATTTTAGTTATTTTCATATATTTTATTAGGAAATGTAAAATTAAGTTTGTCCTCCAGTGCTAATTAAGGGACATTGACATTTTCCATCTCAATCAAAGATATTTGCCTTTAAGGAAAATTAAAAAAGAAATTAAAAATAACACAAGTACAATTTCTACTGAAACAGAAGTATGAAGGCATTTTAAATGTAATGACTTCAAAATGTGGATTTCTTTGTGGTTTCCCATATGACTTCCTATGTAGTTTCTCATGTGATTTCCGATGTAGATTCCAACGTGATTTCCCAAGTGAATTTCAATGTGGTTTTCCATATGAATTCCGATGTGGTTTCCTATGTAAATTCCATTAGGAATCCACATTAAATCCATGAAAATTTATAGGACACCACAGTAAATTACTTATCAGAAATAAATTTTAATATTTTTTTTTATTTTCATATATTTTGTTGCGGAATGCAAAATTTAGTTTGTTAATTAGAAGGACATTGACGTTTTCCATTTCATTCTAACATATCTTCTCTTTAATAAAAATTAAAAGTATATTTAAAAAAAAGAAAAACGTTCCCTGTTAAAGAAGTCATTTAAAGACATTTTAAATTTTTCAAAAACCCATTAGAAGTCGTTTAAAGTTATTACAGGGTTATATATATATATATATATATATATATATATATATATATATATATATAACAGGGTTCCCTTTGGCATTTATGAGAAAAATGAAATTTTAACACATCTATAATAACTTGCAATTTCAAGTGAGCGAATGCCAGAAATATTTAAATTTGAAAAAAAAAATGATCTTTTATTGCTTACTAACTGGATATATTGTTTCTCTGACTCTAAATTTCTTTATTTCCCATATGAATCCACATAAGTCCATCCTTTCTCATATGGTTTCCTACACAAATCTATCATTACCATTGTGGTTTCCTACATCAATTCAAATGAGTTTTAACAACGGACTTTTTTGATAATGTATTAACTGAATCAATGGCGAATCCAGGATTTTTTTCTGAACGGACGGGCAAAAATTAGTTCAAGTATTATAAGAAAATAGAAAAATTAAATGTTTAACAAAGACGGTTTTCTTTTTTATTTCTATCACTGAACTGAAATCAAGAATAAATGTTATCCTGGATATTTTACAGATGTCGATAGTTTTTTTTTTATTCTAAACATAAGAAACAAGATTTTCCAACTTTGAAATCCTTCCATATTCATTCATTTGTTTTGTTCCCCCCCTTAAATTACTTAAAATATTGCTTTCTTTATTCTTTCTTTTTTTGTCAACATTAAATTATTACTTAAATGGCACAAAGACAACTAGATTACAAAGTAGAAAGGCGGCCTTATTTATTTGTTACATATAGCATGATTATTATTACTTTTGAATCACTTCAGGTACAAATGGACCAAAAGTCAGTTAACATTTAAAGTGGCAGCTTCGTGGCATAGCGACCAACGGGAATTTAGTGTCATTAGTCTTCGACTACGAAAATATTGGAGGAGAAGGGTTTAAGAATAAGTTTACCACTAGAACATCAAGAGATCCCGAAATTGTCTGTTGATTAACAACCAGAATTCTACTCGAAAACGATCTAGGATCATAAATTTGCTTAGAACGTCTATAAATCGTATTCTTCCCCAAGAATTCAGGTTGTGCAGGAATTAATGCCTGAAGATCTATTCCTATCCTGAAAATTATTTTCTCAAAAAAATGGGTATGTTAAAAGGCAATCGAAGTTAAGGCATCAAAAATCAGCAAGAAATCCATACTTTTACAAAGGTCAACGAGAAAATTCTATTATAGTAAATACAAATTGGTATATTGGCATACTTTAGAGAGTTTTTTGACAAAATCAATGTACATGGTTTCCGCAAGATAGAGCAACATACCACACTAGGGTGTCCGTTATTTCCCAAATTGATTTTTTTAGAGCGATCGCCCCCTGAATTTTTAGTTTAAGACACAAAAAAAATTATCCAATACAATTAAGCTCTTAATTTCTTGATTAAACCGTGCCGGAATCATGTTACTTTTACCATTTAAATAACATGGCATTATTTGACTTTTTACTTTTATTTTTTTTTTTCTCAGAAACAAGTGGATGAAAACATTTAAGATCAAATTATTCTGACGTAAAATTTAACGCTCTACAAGAAAGGTCTCTTATGAATTTTCGATTAAATCAGTCCATTAAAAGTTATTCAACATTTAACTTGTGCCTAATATAAATCTTGCAATGTTTTCAACTTTTTGCTCATTTTTACGTTTTTTAACTATAAAATCATTGGAAGAGAAGATAAAAATTATTATCATTAGAGCGCCAGTGATTATTTGTGTAAATTTTATGGCTTGAACTGAAAGTTAAACCAAAAAAATCATTTTTTGACATTTAAAACAGATGACATAAGATCCGAATTCGCTATAGTCGTGAAATTCAATTTATCCCGGATAAATTTTCAAACTTTAATCAATATTTTGTACCTACGAAGTGAATTTCATACTAATTAAAGAGACTATCGACAAAAGTTCAATTAAAATTCGAATTTTTACCATTTCACCTGACGTCATCTATGCAAAATTTTTTAGAACTTGTTGCCAACAAATTAAATGTTGAATAAATTACAAAATACAAATTAGTTCAAGTTAAATGTTGAATAACTTTTAATGGAGTGATTTAATCGAAAATTCATAAGAGACCTTTTTTGTAGAGCGTTAAATTTTATGTCAGAATAATTTGACCTTAAATCTTTTCATACATTTGTTTTTGAGAAAAAAAATTAAAAGTAAAGAAGTGATTATCATACTAATTAATAAGACTGTCGAAAAAAGTTCAATTATTATTCGAATTTTTACCATTTCACCTGACGCCATCTATGAGAAATTTCTTAGAACTTGAAGTCAACAAATTAAATGTTGAATAAATTACAAAATACAAATTAATTCAAGTTAAATGTTGAATAACTTTTAATGGACTGATTTAATCGAAAATTCATAAGAGACCTTTCTTGTAGAGCGTTAAATTTTACGTCAGAATAATTAGACTTTAAATCTTTTCATTAATTTGTTTCTGAGAAAAAAAAATTAAAAGTAAAAAGTCAAATAATCCCATGTTATTTAAATGGTAAAAGTAACATGATTCCGGCACGGTTTAATCAAGAAATTAAGAGCTTAATTGTATTGGATAATTTTTTTTGGGTCTTAAACTAAAAATTCAGGGGGCGATCGCTGTAAAAAAATCAATTTGGGAAATAACGGACACCCAAATATCACACCCCTAACGACTCATTAAGTGGTAAGTTGGCGAAATTTTGGGGACTAAATTATATCTAAAAGAGATGGCCAAATTGTAGCCTTATTCCCCAATGGACCATTTTTTGGGGATACCATAAAGGTAAATTTTATAGCCAGGACCCCGGATCTTTTGAATTAAAGACAAACATCCGATAGGAAATGCAAAATATTTCACAAAAACACTGATAAGACATTGGTTAAATTAATCAAGAATCATTTATGATAATTTCACAACAAAAAAAAACAGTTTTTATCTCTTTTTAAACATAAAAAAACATTTGTAACCCTTATAAATCCCTCATCCCCTAACCACTATCGTGAAAATGACTAAGCATTAAACTTAAGATATTTTGCCATTTTAAATTGGATCCATACATTAGATTCGTATCAGACAGGAAGACAGGGGAATTACACAGAAAACAAACTCAAAAAATCAAGAAAAAAATTGTGGAATGTTTTTTTTTTTTGAAAAGATTTTTGATTGAATTTCAAATTATTATTTAGTATTGTTATATTATTATTAGTTATTATTTTAAATTGTGCGAATTTTTCCAAAAAATCTAATAGAATTTGACATCATTTATATTTTCTTTTTTTTTTTTTATTTCGAAAATACCATTCGAAACACCCAAAGTGTCATCATCTACTTATTACTATATATATATATATATATTTATATTTATATGAGTGGTTTACTTCTTGTGTTTTCGAAATTCCAAAAAAATTGCATTTTGATTTGAGTTTTGTCTTTTTTTTTTTGGGATTTTTTCCATATTTCAAATTTAATACAAAAAATAGATTGAGAAATTTAAAAAGAAAATTAATTACAATATTAAGTTGCCTATTAATTTCTCAATAATAATATATATACCTTTTAGTATTTCCTATTTTCTTGTAATCCGTTTTTTTTTTATTTATTTATTTACTTTTTGTTCAAAGGAATGATTGATTATTTTTTTTTTTGGTTGAAATATTTTTCAGAAGAAATTTTTTGAAAAGCTTATTTTTTTGTTTGTAATTTTATCTCGTATATATTTATATATTTATAATATGTACAACAATACTAAAGTCTTATTTACACGTAAAACTAGATTTTTCCTTCTTTATTTAATTATAGATTCAATAATTATTTAAAATTTTAATGCTCCAATAATGAAAATAACCCGTTTAGTTTAAAATGTTAGTTTTTTGCTTCAGCTTTTTTTAGTTCTATAGTGAGACAAAAACCATTATTTCTCTTTCGTTTATGGATATTTTTAATATTTTTTTTTTAATTATAATATCTATTTACATATTGTCATTGTTCAAGTTTTGTTTCGTTCTTGTATTCATTTATACAACAGTTTTACGCATTTCAAATAAAAAAATTCCATATTCTTTAGACTATAACACGAAAGTTACGTAAAACTTATCTAAGAAAAACAACAGGTTAATTCTCAAAGGAATGTAATATGTAAACAATTAAACAATAATTGTGCTAATTGACTTAATAAAAAAAAAAAAACACAAACTTAAAGAGGTTTCCTCGTTAAAATATTTGCTACTTCAAGCGAAAAAAAAATGTATTAAATAGAATAGGAAAGATTTTGTCAAATCATATTCAATCAATTATATAAAATATCATAGTTCCTTCGGAAGAGTTTATAACGGAAGAAGTTAAATCCGTTTTGATCAGGCAAATTTTCTAAGAAATACAACTTTCAATAAGGCAATGTGGGATATAAGAATTACATGACAACGCCTTTAAGTATATACAACCAGTGTTACATGGCCGACATGCGGGTTGCATACACAACATTTCCCAATAATCCCACACAAAAAATTTAAGTGTTTTGATCATTACTGTACATTTATCATCGATCAATTCTATTGTAATTTTCTTTGAGAGGAACTAAAAATTTTCTTGATTTTCACCTGATTTTCCACTCTTTTATTCATTCTTGACAAATCATGGAATTATTTCATAGGGAATGTATTTTTTGATTTTTTTTCCTTTTCAAGTTCAGTCGTTTGGAGAGTGGCCCTCAAACGAGATAGTACATCCACATTTCCGGTTTTTCATCCTTAAAATGTAAAAAAAAATAAGTAAAAATTAAGATTATAGAAATTAAAAAAAATTTATTCATTAAGTAGAGAAGTTTTCCGAAATTACGTTTTCCGTCTTATCATTTTACGAGGCAGTACGACGACAGAATAGACCAGTACCAATACCTACACAAAGTGTAACAGTATACGAAATACCGTTACACCCTACAGTACGGCCAATATATTTCAGAAGACATTTACAAACCGAAATAGTTCAGAGAATTAAACATTTTTTTGGTACCGAAACCAAAAATGCGTTTGCCTCGTTTTTCAGCCCTTTTACTTCCAAAAAATTAACCAACCCTTTTATTTCTTTAACATTTGCAATGTGGGACATAAGGGTTGTTTTCCAATTACAGCACAAAAACGCATAATGCTCAGCATTGCATTTTCCAATGGCCATAACGCATCCCACAATTGAGCATTTGAAATAGCTGTGCTCTCGGATGCGATTCGCAAATGTAACCAATAAAATAACTGAAAAATTTACGGTTTATTTCAAAAGTTAAAAATGAATTAAAAAATTTGACGATAACGAAATTGTATTATTTAAAACTGCATTAAAGGTTGTCAAATCCACTTTTTTCAACTAAACAAAGTTTAATGCAGTCTACCATCGCAATTAATAATTATTTTTTTCCAATTTAAGATTTGTATAGTGCGGCTTATGCAGTACCAAGCATTGGTAATTGGAAAACAACAAAGATTTACATGGCAACGCATTTAAGTATATACAACCAATGTTACATTGTCGACATGCGGGTTGCATAAACATCAGTTCTAAATAATCCCGCATAAACAATTTAAGCGTTTCGGTCGTTACTTTACATTTACCATTAAAGTGGTCCAAAAAAAAATTTTTTTTTTCAAGTGCTATTATCTCAAAAGCTTCTCTAAGGTATAAAAAAAAATTCTGTCAAAAACGCAGCTTGATATCTCAATTCTTCATGAAGCTCAATAAATTTCTATTTTCCCATTTAAATAACATGTAAAAAAAATTTGTTTACGTTTTTATCCGGCGAAACTAAGAATTTTTTTTAAATTTGGATCAATTATTCTTGTAGGAAATTGAATTCTCTTCAAAAAAGTACTCAAGTAATTTTTTCGTAATTCTAATGGGGAAAAAGTTATTGAGCTTTAAATACTCTCAATAAAAGAACATTTACTCAAATGATTTTAGAATTTATAAATTTTATTATAAATAGTCTAGAATTTGATAAATTTTGAAATAAATACATGCAATCACCGAAAAAGTTTTCAAAAAGTTGAGAATTATTTCAAATCCATGAAAATTTATTAAATTATCTTGTAATATTGTCCATTCCTTTAAAAAAATTAATTTGAAAATATCAATTTCAAATTTGCTCAGTAGCGAGTTTTAAAGTTTAATAACTTTTTACCCGTTAGAATTATAAAAAAAATACTTCAATTTTTTTTTGTAGAGAATTAATTTCCTACGAGAACAGTTGATGAAAAATTCAAAAAAAAAATTTTTTTTACGTGTTATTTAAATGGGAAAATAGACATTCATTGAGCTTCGTGGAGAATCAAGATATCAACCTGTACTTTGGAGGGAATTTTTTATGACTTAAAAAGCGTTTTTTATGCCTTAAAAAAATGATAGGCAAAAGACTTTTTTTTTTTGGACCAATCTTATTTACCATAGATCAAATCAATTCAATATAATTCTGTACAAAAGGAACAACAAATTTTCTTGATTTTCACCTGATTTCAACACTTTTATCCATTCTTGTTAAAATCATCATGGAATTATTTCATAGGGAATGTATTTTTATATTTTTTTGTTCTTTTCAAGTTCAGTCGTTTAGAGGAGAATGGCCCTTAAACGAGATATTACATCCACATTTCCGGTTTTTCTTCCTTAAAATTAAAAAAAAAATAGTAAAAAATTAAGATTAAAGAGCTTAAAAAAATTTAATCATTAAATAGAGAAGTCTTCCAAAATTAAATTTTCTGTCTTATCATTTTACGGGGCAGTATGAGGACAGAATAGACCAGTACCAATACCTACAAAAAGTGTGACAGTATACGACATACCGTTACACCCTACAGTACGGCCAGTACATTTTGGAAGACTTAAAAACCGGAATAGTTCCGAGATTTAAAAATTCTTTTTTACGGAAACCAAAAATGCATTTGCCTCGTTTTTCAGCCCTTTTACTCCCCACAAATCGACCAACCCTTTTCATTTCTTTAACATTTACAATGAAGGACATAAGGGTTGTTTTCCAATTACAGCACAAAAGCGCATAATGCTTAACGCATCGCACAATTGAGCATTAGAAATAGCTGTGCTTTCGGATGCGATTCGCAAAGGTAACCAATTAAAGGACAGAAAAATTTACTTCAAAAATTAAGAATTAATTAAAAAATTTGACGATAACGAAATTTTAATATTTAAAACTCCATTAAAGGATGTCAAATTAAATGTTTCTCCAATTGAACTAAGTCTAATGCAGTTTCCATTGCACTTAGGAATTAATTTGTTCCAATTTAAGGCTCGTATAGTGCAGCATTAGGCAGTAGTAGGCACTGGTAATTGGAAAACAAACAAGAATTACATATCAACGCCTTTAAGTATATACAACCAGTGTTACATTGCCGACATGCGGGTTGCATACCATATTTTCCCAATAATCCCACATAAAAAATTTAAACATTTCGATCATTACTTTACATTTATCATAGATCAATTCAATATAATTCTCTACCAAAAGGAACTATCAATTTTCTTGATTTTCACCTGATTTCAACACTTTTCTATCGTTTCTTGACAAAATCATCATGGAATTATTTCATAGGGAATGTATTTTTTGATTTTTTTTCTCCTTTTCAAGTTCAGTCGTTTGGAGAGTGGCCCGTAAACGAGATAGGTACATCCACATTTCCGATTTTTCATCCTTAAAATGTAAAAAAATGAGTTATTAAAAATAAAAATTAAGATTCTTAGAGAAATCTTCCGAAATTACGTTTTCCGTCTTATCATTTTACGGGGCAGTATGACGACAGAATGGACCAGTACCAATACCTACACAAAGTGTAACAGTATACGAAATACCGGTACACCCTACAGTACGGCCAGTACATTTCGGAAGACTTAAAATTAAATTTTTTTCTTTAACGGAAACCAAAAATGCTTTTGCCTCGTTTTTCAGCCGTTTTTACTCCCCAAAAAATCGACCAACCCTTTCATTTCATTCACATTTTTTTTACAAGTAGCAAATTCGAAATTGTAATTAATATTACCGTTTTTTTTTTGGTTTTAGTAATTAATACATAGTATAAATTATTTAAAATGCATATCATTTAATTCCTTACAAATGTAAATGTGCGCGTGCACAATTTAGTTATTTTTTTTTTTTATAGCTACGATAAGGTTTCTTTACTTTTTATATTGGACGTACTTACACTTCATATCAAGTGCAATGATTTTAGTTTAATTAATGTTAAATTATTTTTTTTCTTCTGGGTACACTCTTTTTGTTAATAAGGACGTTCATTAAATGGCGGGTTGAATGAATTGCTCAAAGACATTTGCGTATATTCACAATACATATAAAAAAAAAAAAAAAAACGGGAAATGTTAAATAAATGGTATTTGGTATATTTTGGTGTCAATGTACGTATTGATAAGTAAGCGATAACGAGGAAATGAACATTGGAAAAATTGGTCATATTTGCTCTGCTATTTTTCAAGATTAACCATATATACGCAAAATTTTTCAAAGTTTTTGATTTCCTAGATTGAGAGATTATTCTGTACATGATTTATATATATATATAAATTATTATGTATATATGTTGTTACGATAGCGTGACGCCATTTAAATAAAAAATCGAACGTAAGATAAAGCTTGCGTTTATAACAGAAAAAGTTTAAAAAAACATTTACTACTTTAATTTAAAACTTTAAAATATTGCTTTTCGGACTTGAAATTTTCTTCCATATTGTCTCATCTTATAATTTACGACATATATGTTTAGATATTTACACATTCCACACGTTGGAGACTTAACGTAGATGTTAAACTTTGCTGTCTTTGATGCACCACATGGGGTTGGACATATTATTTTTAAGTCATTTAACTTTATACACTTGGCGTCACACTATCCAAATCTATCTATCTATCTAAAATTTTATAAATATTAAAGTTAAATATTTAAATAATTTTGTTTTATATAAATACACCGTTGTATTTTTTTTATTTCTTTGGGATGGGATTATCATAAATATAATGGCTATATTTTTCAAATGTCTTTTTAGTTGAGTTTTGAGTGTTTTTTTTTTTTTGTTTTGTTTTATGTTTTTGGATTTTGTTGCAATTTGATTAGGCACACACTTATCTCCGGTTGCATAGAGCCGAGAAAATGCGGCCGGTGGTGGATGATTGGGCGCTGCCGTCGGCGCAACAGGAGGGTCAGCGAGGATGGTGATGAGCTCCTGAGTGCGCCGAGGCCCTTCCCTAGCTGCTCGTGCTGGCGATCGGACTAACAGGCGAAAGAGGGCTGCGACTGCTGGCTTCGCCGCCGCGAAGACATCCGTTCAACGTGATCACCAGCTTCCGACTTCCGGCGTGGTCCCGATGCTCGCACAGCCACACGCCTTGCCAGGTGCCCAGGGCCAATTTGCCGTCGGTGATGGGAATCGTCAATGACGAGCCGAGAAAACATGCCTTCACGTGCGCTGGCTAAAAAAATTACACAAAAAATTACAAAATTAGATTTTTGAACTTTGACTCCACATATATCACGTGCAACGTCTATTCATTTGCATAAGTCCATTGAAAAATGCAACGCTAACCGAAGAAAATCGACGGCAATTTATTACGACATACAATTGTACGAGAAAAACGCAACCAACCAATAAAACATTATTCGTGGAATAAAAAACGGCAAGTAAACGTTTCACTTGAAATATTATCCTCGAAACTGGCCAGATTTTTGATTTATGACAAATATACATTCAATGCTTTACTTTACATTTCAAATCCAAAAACTTACAAACTAAACATGGACAATAAACTGGTTCAAAAAAAAAATGATTTTTTTTTTCATAATTATATCGAAAATATTGTTGGGAATGACAAACAAAAAATCCTGTGAAAGTTTAAGCAATGGTTAGGCAATATGTATACATATATGTTTAATGGTTGCCTATCTTTATACATTCAATGAAAGTATATTGTCCATTAGACTGATTCAAAAAAAAAATGATGATTTTTTTTTTGTTAATTATATCGAAAATATTGTTGGGAATAACAAAAAAAAATCTTGTGAAAGTTTAAGCTCATAATATTAATATTAAGAGGTGCCGCATCGCAAATTTCGATTTTCCATTTCAATAACATGAGAACAATATTCTCTTGCACTTTGGAATTTTATAGCTCACGTTGGTGACAATATTTCGGAATTACCAAGAGACATTCTTGTAGAAAATTGAACAATCTATAAAAAAGGTCTTTTACAAATTTTTTATATATTTATTCCTTCAAAAGTTATTCGAGGTGAAAGCTGAACTAAAGAGAAATTTTAATATTTTTTTCAATTTTTTGACGCAACCATCAATTTTATGAGAAAATTTTATAGGGGACATTTTTTGTAGAGCACTTTTTTTTCTATAACTTATCTCTATAAAAGTTTTTGATATTTTTCACAGGTTCTAAGTTATTTAATTAAAATAAAAAAAATAATTTTTATGTTAAAAATATAATAATTCAGGGAATTTTCAGTTTAATGCAAATAACTTAGGACCTGTGAAAAATATGAAAAACTTTTGTAGAGATAAGGTATAAAAAAAAAAGTGCTCTACAAAAAATATCATATAAAATTTCAATTACAAAGACCCTCGCCAGATAAGATGGTCTAAAATGCCCCCATTGCAATTGGGCTAATTTTTCAATTTTGGTCAAAGTTGCACTAAAGAGAAATATTAATATTTTTTCAATTTTTGGACGCAATAATCAATTTTATGAGAAAATTATATAGGACATTTTTTGTAGAGCACTTTTTTTCCTATAACTTATCTCTTTTAAAAGTTTTTGATATTTTTCACAGGTCCTAAGTTATTTGCATTAAACTGAACATTCCCTGAATATTATATTTTTAACATAAAAATTATTTTTTTTTATTTTAATAAAAATAACTTTGAACCTGTAAAAAATATCAAAAACTTGTATAAAGTTAAGTTATAGGAAAAAAAGTGCTCTACAAAAAATGTCCTATAAAATTTTCTCATAAAATTGATGATTTCGTCAAAAAATTAAAAAAAAAATTAAAACTTCTCTTTAGTTCAACTTAGACCTCGAATAACTTTTGAAGGAATAAAGATATCAAATATATCACCTCTTTTGGAGTATAAAACAAATATTATGTTTAAGGAAGTACTGAAGAAAACAGGAATATTTCCAGTAAGCTTCCAGTCCCTGATTAATAGCGATCTTTGGATCGAATTGCCCAAAAGATTAATATAGTTTCAAAGGACACAAAATATTCAATAGTAAAAATATGTTTATATGTATGTCTTTAAACTCATCAATAGGTGAGAATTGAAGGACTTTTTGTATCATATGAGTTTTAACATGTTTAATGTTTTTATAGGTGTAAATCTAAATAAGTAAAATACAATGCATATTTATTAATTGTTCTTGTTACTAATTTAATAATTAAAAATGTAGCAATATTACCGATATCAATTAATTTTCGCAATTTAATTTGAGGTGGTACGAAGTTCACCGGGTCCTCAGATATTATATAAAAAAAATATTTGCATATTTCATAAAGAAATACATATCAATTGTAATGCAGGCAATTTATAAAATGCATTATTTTTTAAATGTATTTAATATGATTACCAGACACAAAAGAATTTAATGAAACCATAAAATGAAATTTGAAATTTATTTTTTTTCTAAGAACATTAAACATATTATATAATTGTATATGTACGAAATATATAAGTATATGCCTTTTAAAGATATATCCTTCATTTTGTTGATATATTCGCTTCGATAATTAAATGATTATTAACTTAAAACTGCATTCACAGATATAAATAATCGAATTGAAATGAATTTAATTTATGTTAACAACTTATGAAGATTTAAATTTAAATTTA
This sequence comes from Sisyra terminalis, assembly GCA_958496175.1. NCBI lineage: Eukaryota > Metazoa > Arthropoda > Insecta > Neuroptera > Sisyridae > Sisyra > Sisyra terminalis. The sequence goes on along the minus strand of OY292277.1, from coordinate 6,510,037 downwards.
TAGGCAAAATATTGATTTAATATTAAAATTCGAGTAGGTATCATTTTTATTATGGCTTTTGTCGGTATGGATTCCATGCATTAAGTGGGAAACCAGTTTACTCGTTAGCTAGTATGGAATGCGATTATCATACTTTCAACTGTTGGTATGAAATAACATAATAAAAGCTTGAAGGCCAAAATAAGCGAATGGCAGGTATAAATACAAAGTTCAGGAATTTGGAACCAGTTTCAGGTATTTATTATTTGTTGTCAATTATGATCACATTAACACCTGTATCCGATAAATGCACCTTTAAGCCTATCTTTTTCACACATTTTGGTCTTCAAGCTTTTACTATGTTATTATTATATGACCAGGTAGAAATTTTTGTAATTTTAACACCAGCTTGGAATTTATCCGGTTTTGCTCACAATAATGATCATTATGGACCAAAGGTTGATAAAATTTAACGTAAATTTTTGTCTACCTGAATTCTATCGTTTATTTAAGAACAGGGAAATCGATTTCGATAATATTTTGTTTTCAGGTACTTCTTGAAGTACCTGAAGATCACAAACAAGTTTAATCAAAATAGTTTGCGAATATTTTATTCTGATTTGATTTATGGTTCCAATTTAAAGATACCTTTACTGATTTGATAGAAACTTTGTAATCAAGTTCAACTAGTTTCTCTTCAGAAGAAAGGGTTGCCTATTTACGTTTAATTATTAATAATAAAAGTAGCATTCAGAAGGAGATCGATTAAAATAAATAAATGGACACCCTTTAATTCGATATAAATTGGACCTTTTAATTAAATATCTATGTTTTTTTAAGATATTAAAAAATCAGCACACTTGAAATCAGGGGTGTCCAATTCAAATGATATTGCGGGCCACTTCGGAAATTATATCTCAAATTTTCCATACTAAATTTAGATACCCTGTAAACATTTTTAATATATTGGTTTTTACCACTTTGGTCATTATAAAATGTATGCTTTTTATAAAAGTCGGATGCATTTTGCGGGTTGGCCACCTTTGACAACCTCTGATTTAAATAAACAATGAATAATCTATCTTTTATCTACATTTGAACCGTTCATTTTGAAAGTGAGTTAAGTCCATTTCAAGAACAATCCCTATAGTGTTATCATTTTTAACCATACTAAGGAGGAGGGAATAATTCAAGATTTATAAACTACACAGGTTGCCCCATTAGAAAAAAAAATATGATGTCATCCGAAGAACTTTGAAATTTGAATCAGTCTGAAGATATGTATGAATTTCTTCTGGATACGTGTCACGTAGCGCATGAGGCCACCTGTGTATTTTATAAACCTTGGGAATAATTGGCGTTTTTGTTAACAACTAAAATGAAATCAGTAATTTGTCAAAACTTAGCAGTTAAATAATTAACATACTTGTTCTAGTTACAAGAAGAAGAATCACCATATAATAGACCGTCCTCGAAATGGACTTACGCCACTTTCAAAATAAACGAGTCACATATAAAATTGTTATGTTGGTTTGGGTAGAATTCAAAAACTTTAAAAGTAACTCCAACAATTTGACTTTTTTGTAACTTTAACATGTGGTAGGTAACTAATTAAAATATAAAATATATTTTTTTGGTAGGTGTAATTTTAGGGGTTGGTATAAAAAACCACCCTCAAAAAATATACTTCTCGGATTTTAGTTTCTATTAGTGCAACAATTTTCAAAATAATATATTACAATTAGTTTACTAATAGTCATGTATAGTTTCAAATTCATGAAGATATTTTTATTGTTACTGAGGAAAAAAATATTTACGTTAAGGGTTGTCATCCCCATTATTCCCATAATATAAGGGTTAGGGGTGTGAGTTTAAGTGTATCTATGTTTTTTTAAGATATCAAAAAATCAGCACACTTGAAATCAGGGGTGGCCAATTCAAATGATATTGTGGGTCACTTCGGAAATGCATCAGAACTCCGTGGGCCACTTTTGAAATTATATCACAAATTTTCCATACTAAATAAACATTTTTAATATATTGGTTTTTACCATGTTGGTCATTATAAAATTTATACATTTTATGAAAGCCTGATAACCTCTGATTTAAATAAACAATGAATAATCTATCTTTTATCTACATATATAAAATTGTTATATTAGTTTGGGTAGATTTCAAAAACCCAAAAATAGCTTCACCAATTTGACTATTTTGCAACTTTTACATGTGGTGTAAAGGTTACTAAGTTCGAATATCCTCGTGGCTTATGCATCGTGGATGAATACTGTAACCTTTTAGTTTTATAAGCCGGGGAACCTGGGGCTGAACGAGGTACCAAAGTTTTAATTACAATTTACGAGAGATTTAAAGAAACAATCTAATTGTTTTGTAATTTATATATTTAGTTAATTCATTCTCTACAAATAAAAAAAAGGATTTATTGATTTTAATTAATAATTGATATTAAAAATTTAGGTTTCAAAAACAAATGGAAATTTCTCATTCTGCCCCATTCTCTGGGGCACAATGGGAAATGAGCCTGGGGTGCAATAGGATACTTGTTTTTGGCTTAGTTCACAGATGAAGACACTATCATCATCGTGTTTAGCCCAACACATGCAAAATGTGCCCATTTTTGATAAATACCGCAGGAACACCAATTTTCATTAGATTTGGAGTATAAATCCTGGCAGTATAAGCAGATTACTTCTGCATCTTCCGACCTTTCTTATTTATAGACTATCGGCTAGTTTTCCTTATATATATCCGCACTATCTGCTGATAAAATAAAAATGTCCATCTGAATGGTATATCTCATTCCGCCTTACCCATTGTGCCCCAAAGCACCTTTCCCACAAGCACGACTATTATGGCAGGATATATTGGTTATATTTGAATTATCACTGGACTTTTAGTTAGCCAACAGTATGTTTTAACAAACATGCCATTAAAAAATTCAAACAAAAAATAGAACATCGGATAATTACCTTAGTGTAACTTTGCAAAAATTAGAATTCGGAAACGTTAATTTCGACTTTTGATAAAAATAAAAACAACCGCACTCTTTAGTGGCGATAGCCACTTTTTATAATGCAGCCCCGTTAATTGAACATTGAGTATGATTTTTATGCATTTTTGTCACCTGTAACAAGTGCTAATTCCATTTCCCATTCCGCCCCGTGTTCCCATAATTTGGTTTAAAAAATGATACGGTTTGGTGAAGAAAGTTTAGGGCAATATTGTTTTACCAATATAACGAAAGTTCGTGGTAATATTTCAAACGTTTACAGTATTTTGCGATTATAAAAAACCATCCTCAAAACATATACTTCTTGATTTTTGCAACTTCAAATATTGCAAAAATTCTCAAAAGAAATATCTTACAATTAGTTTACTAATAGTCAATTATAGTTTCAAATTTATGACGATATTTTTAATAGGTACTGAGGAAAAAAATATTTACGTTAAGGGTTGTCATTCCCATTATTTCCATACTATAGGAGTTAGGGGTGTAAGTTTAAGCGTATGGTTATCTTAGAAAGAAAAACAAGGTGATCCCTTCATTAAGCCCAAGTACAGTTTTTAATTGGTTAGATCTTTTCAATGTTCAATGCTTGTCGGATTTTATCTCCAGGTTTACATTTTTCAAAAGCGAATTGTGCGAATGTCTTCGATTCTTTTGCATCGTGGAATACTGTAACATTTCAGTTTTATAAGTAGGGGAACCTGGGGCGGAACGGGATACCTAAGTTTTAATTACAATTTACGAGAGATTTAAAGAAACAATCTCATTGTTTTGTAATTTATATATTAATTAATTCATTCTCTACTAATAAAAAAAGGGTTTATTGATTTTAATTAAAAATTGATATTAAAAATTAAGGTTTCAAAAACAAATGGCTATTTCCCATTCTGCCCAACCATCAGGGGCACAACGGGAAATGAGCCAGGGGCGCAATAGGATACTTGTTATTGGCTTAGTTCGCAGATGAAGACACTGTCATCATCGTGTTTAGCCCAGCACATGCCAAATGTGCCAATTTTTGACAAATACTGCAGGAACACCAGCTTTCATAAGATTTGGAGTATAAATCCTCACAGTATAAGCAGATTACCTCTGCATTTTCCAATCTTTCTTATATACGGACTGTCGGCTAGTTTTCCTTATATATGTACGCACTATCTGCTGATAAAATAAAAATGTCTATCTGAATGGGAAATATTATTTGAATGGTATATCCCATTCCGCCCTACCCATTGTGCCCCAAAGTACCTTTCCCACAAGGACTTATGGCAGGATATATTGGTTATATTTGAATTAACACTGGACTTTTAGTTAGTCAACAGTATAATTTAACGAACATGTCATGTTAATATTCAAACAATACATAGTTCATAGTATAACTACGTTAGTGTAACTTTGCAAAAATTAGAATTCGGAAACGTTTATTTCGACTTTTGATAAAAATAACTGCACTCTTTAGTGGCGATAGCCACTTTTTATAATGCAGCCCCGTTAATTGAACATTGAGTATGATTTTTACACATTTCTGTCACCTGTAACAAGCGCTAATTCCATTTCCCATTCCGCCCCGTGTTCCCATAATTTGGTTTAAAACTGATACGGTTTGGTGAAGAATTGTTTTACCAATATAACGTAAGTTCGTGGTAATATTTCAAACGTTTACAGTATTTTGTGAGTATAAAAAACCACTCCCAAGAAATATACATTACAATTAGTTTACTAATAGTCAATTATAGTTTCAAATGCATGAAGATATTTTTAAAAGGTACTGAGGAAAAAAATATTTACGTTAAGGGTTGTCATCCCCATTACTCTCATACTATAATGGTTAGGAGTGTGAGTTTCAGTGGATGGCTATCTTAGAAAGAAAAACAAGGTGATCCCTTCATTAAGCCCAAGTACAGTTTTGAAATGCCTAATCGGCTAGATCCTTTCAATGTTCAATGCTTGTCGGATTTTATCTCCAGGTTTACATTTTTCAAAAGCGAATTGTGCGAATGTCTTCGTTTCTTTTGCATCGTGGAATACTGTAACATTTCAGTTTTATAAGTAATTTGGTTGAAAAATGATACGGTTTAGTAGAAAAAAAAGTTTAGGATAATATTGTGTTACCAATACAGCGTAAGTTTGTGGTAATACTTCAAATGTTTACAGTATTTCGCGATAGGTGCGATTTGTTTGGTTGTGAAAAAGCCAATTTGAGCCGTTTGATTTCCATGGGATTGGTTGTGTGGATATGTTGGTTTTGGCTCTTACCATATCATCGGGTCCTTCACATGAGTGCCGATATGGCAGACCTTCCGGTACGATTTTATTGAGCATCATTTCCATATCGTCTCGCACGTCCGGGTCCCAGCTTTCATTTAACGCTAAACTGGCCGACGTGTGTAGAACTATGGAGGAGAAAGAAAAAGTTAGACAAAGTTTCCACTGACTTGGGGACTTGGAGGTGTAAACACTGTGAAGTTGGTGTCAAGGATGATTTGGCCGATGGAATTTGAGTGTGGTGTTGGATTGGCTAAGGCTTGGTGGAATGTTGCGAGTTGTTTGGGCTAGTTTGGGGATGCATGTGGGAAATTGTGGGTGGTGTTTGTCAATGTGACAAAGTTGTGGTGGTCGTGACGGGACTCACTTTGAGCATGAAAAAGGCCGACAGAGAACTGGCCGAGCTCGGGGACTTGTCGGAGGATCTCCTCGGTGACGAGATGGACGCCTCGGTGCTGCGGCCGGAGATTTATTTTCCGCTGAAACCACGCCGAGCCGACTTGAATCCCTCCTCGGTTCGATGAAGCCATCTTTGGTGAGCTGCTCGCTGCACGCAAACTTGCACACTCCACTTTTGCGCTAATTTTCTTACGAGCACTAGAGCGAAAACAAACACATTAGATCTACGATGATCTATCAAGATTGATGCATTTTCGGTTGATCATCAGCCGCAGTTCGTCTTTAATCAACAGAAAGGTTATGAAGTAATGATTTAGGACAGATTTCCGGTGATTGCCGCACCGTGAATAGCACGGCTTATCATTTTCAACGGACGATGGCGCGTCGAGCGCTGCTCGAACTCGGACCCGCGCGATTCGAACACCTTTCAACTTTGAAACAATAAAATGCCTCATCCCAATCGATTCCAGAATTACACATATTAATTTCCTCCACTTTAAATTCACAAAATTAATACAAAAAAAAAAAAAAACGTTTATCAATAATCAATTCCATTTTATTTATTTTTCCACCCTTTAAAACAAAAAACAGATAAATAAGGGCGACCTACTTTTACTCAAGTCCTCACATTCTTAAATTAATAATTAATCAAATCATTTTCCACACTAACTATCCACTACAAATTTATCACTGAAATAATTCTACATAAATTTCATTAAACTTTAAACCAGCTTTACAAATACATAATAATCAATTTGCTGAAAAACAATTCACGATATTTTTTTTATTCGACAAAAATTATGTCAAATTATTAACACCATATTTTTTTAAGTAGTTATTTCAATTAGAAGTATTAATTACCAATTAAAAACAATTTAAGTTGTACAAAAACTATATAATATATTTATATTAATCCTATGAAAAAAGATATTAAAATTGTAGTCCAAGTCGTGGGGATACTACGATTCTTCCGGGGCTTCGCCCCTGGACCCCATAATTATTTCCTTTTCATAAACAATCGATGGAGCTACGGTTATAAACATTTACCATTTTTTTTCAAGAAAATCTTGAGAAATCCGTTTTTTAAAAAATCGAAAAAGATCAATTAATTTCTCCATTTTTAGAGGTCGATATTTCGTAAATTAAGCAAGATATCGAAAAATTTTATTCTTCATTTTCGTGTTTTTTTTTCGTCGAGATCTATAAGAGTCCGTTAAAACATCGTGGCGCCTAGGGTGGTCCTTAATAGGGGTGTTTTTGAATTTCTTTGCACCCAGGGGCTCAAATGCATCCAAATTGTAAAAAAAAAAACTCCCTGAAAATTTGAGCTCTTAATATTAACTTTAAGATAGTCCACTTTCCAACTTAAGTTTCTTATGGAAATAACGTGGAAAAAATTTAATTTGGTCTTTAGAATTCCATAACTCAGCGACAAATAAATCGAAAGTTACTAATCGCGTTATGTTTATTGTAAATTTAACGCTCTACAAAAAAGAGCTGTTATGATTTTTCGCTAAGTCTATTGGCTTAAGAGTTATTCGAGCTCAAAGTTTGATTATTATGTAATTATTAATATTATCAACTATAATTATTAAGTAAATACTTATTTTTACAACATATATCAAATTTCTTATGCAAAATTTGTAGTTATGATCAAAAGAAGCGAATTTAATATTATTCATGTGATTTTTCACGATTCAATATTAGCTATGTAATTTTTCCGATGATCAGTTAAAATGCATTATATTTTCATTATATTTCATTCTTAAGCCAATAGATAAGCCAATAACTCGTATGCCAATAGATTTAGCGAAAAATCATAAGAGCTCTCTTTTTTATAGGGCGTTAAATTTACAATAAACATGACGAGATTACTTACTTTCGATTTATTTATCGCTGAGTTATGGAATTCTAAAGAAAAAATTAAATTTTTCCCACGTTATTTCCATAAGAAACTTAAGTTGGAAAGCGGACTATCATAAAGTTAATATTAAGAGCTCAAATTTTCAAGGATTTTTTTTTTATCAATTTGGAAGCATTTGAGCCCCTGGGAGCAAAGAAATTCAAAAACACCCCTATTAAGGACCACCCTAGGCGCCACGATGTTTTAACGGATTCTTATAAATCTTGACGAAAAAAAGAAACGAAAATGAAGAATACATTTTTTCGATATCTTGCTTAATTTACGAAATATCGACTCCTAAAAATGGAGAAATTAATTAATCTTTTTCGATTTTTTAAACGGATTTCTCAAGATTTTCTTGAAAAAAAAGGTAAATGTTTACAACCGTAGCTTCATTGATTGTTTATGAAAAGAAAATAATTATGGGGTCCAGGGGCGAAGCCCCGGTGAGAGTTGGGGAGTGAAGCCCCCCAAAAAAAAGAAGAAAAAAATGAGATATTTATTTAATTTTCGCCTGACTGACTTGGGAATTAAATTAGAAACAAAATCGAAAATGCAATATTGCCAGATATGGGCAACGCTCCCCAACCTTCACTGGGACTTCGCCCCTGGAATCCTTGTTTAAAGTTTTTTTGGGACAAAAATAATTAGTGGAGCTACGGTTGTAAACATTTACCATTTTTTTCAATGAAAATCCTGAGAAATCCGTTTAAAAAAGTGAGAAGGACCAATTAAAATTTTTTATTTTTAGGGGTCGGTATTTCGTAAACTAAGTGAAATATCGAAAAAAATTATTCTTTATTTTCTTTTTTTTTTCGCCAAGATCTATAAGAATCCGTTAAAACATCGTGGTGCCAGAAGAATCGTAGTATCCCCAATTATGTCTATTGTATTATATAAATCATTTATGAATCGTTTAATCCAATTAAATTGATAGTTAATTCAATTAGAAGTACTAATTATCAATTAAAAGCAAGACAAGTTGTGCAAAAACTATATAATAAGCTTATATTAATCCTTTGAAAAAAGGTATCAAAATTGTAGTCCAAGTCGTTTATAATAAATAAGAGATATTATTGTCATGTAAGAATATCCTAAGGCAAATAAACGGGCATATTAACAAAGAAAAGATACTAATACCCGAACAGTTTGGATTCAGACCTAGGCATTCCACAACAAAGCAACTTTACAGAATATGTGACCATATAACTGATGTCTTTAACAGTAATAAACACACGGGAATGGCTTTACTTGACATAAAAAAAGCTTTTGATACTCTATGACATGAAGGGCTAATATACAAGCTAATTAAAATGAAATTTCCAAGATACATTATAATAATAATCAATAGTTATCTCAAAGAGCGCCAATTTTGGAGCCAAGGCTGGAGTCCCTCAAGGGTCTATTATAGGACTTATACTATTTATACTCTTTATACTATTTCTTTCTCTATATGCTGAATACAGCAATTTTTGCATCCTCCTGGAGAGCTGATACAGTGGCCAACAGATTAACCAAGACCTTAAAAAGAATAATGATTTTTTTTTACCAAATGGAAAATAATGGCCAATAATAATAAAACCGAAGCTATCTTATTCACTAGAATAAGACCCAACAAGCATAAAAAAGTATTAATAAATGGGAAAAATATAGAATGGCCAAAAACAGTTGGATACTTGGAGATGCAATTGGATTCCAGACTCAACTTTGCTGAACATATCAAACTATCTAAAAACAAATTATTGGCCCGAACTAACATCTTATATCCATTACTAAATAGACAATCAAGAATTTATAACAGTGCTGGACTGACCCACCGGGATACTGGGAATATCCTGGTGGACCTACCGGTGCAATATCCCTGTTATTGGCCCACAAATATATTCAAGTTTTTATTTTTTCTACTGAAATGATATTAAATTTTTACAATAGTTACTTCAATCTTTTTCAATTTAACTTGTTAAATAGTAATTGGTACTTAAAATGGATGGTTAAATCAAGATTCAGCGAATCAGGTTCATATTTGGTGTTATGCACATTTATTATATTTAGTTATGAGATATCACATAAAAAACCAAAGAAACCATCTCACTATTTGGTATTTTAGATCAATATATGTTTTTTTTAAAGGAATCTTATAAACGACTTAACGTATGGTGGAAATTAATTAAATTTATTTCTACTATTGGAGAAACACGTTGGTGGACTAAGGATAAGGCATTAAGAAAAATGTTTGGTACATTTAATAGTACATCAGGAATTATGTCTTTTGTCCATGTTCTGCAGATTTTCTATGAAATTTCTATATCCGAAAAATTTAACAAAGAAATTAGACATCGAGGAAACACTATATGGACCGCTTTTCTAAAATTTGATATTATTTTAACAGCTCAAATATAATTTACGAATTTCTGAATAAACAACCCCCTTTGTTATCATACTTACAAACATCAACTATGGATATTGCAATTGCTTTAGTATGGTAAAAAATATTTACATATTTTTAAATACAAAGAGATTTTAATACTGTCAATTAAACAGCAGTAAATTTTGCATTGGCAATTTTGATTTCTTCATAATTGAAGAAATATTATGTCTAACTAATATAACTAAATAATATAGTGTATAATGTTAGAATGGATGTAGTTACCAGGAACATGAATAAAAAATTTTTAAAAAATGATCCCCTTTATAGTGATATATTCTATTTAAATCCAAATAATTTCCCACAAATTTCAAGTGTTGTATAATTTAGGCAAAATTAATCAATTTCTACGAAAAAGAAACCTTGGAATGTTTCGATTCTTAAGATAATAGAAAAGTTATATCACTTTGAAATAAGTATAATAAGCTACTATTGGTTTATTTATGCATATTCTAGTAATTTAATCAACATTAAATAAATTTTCCATATTTACTAATTTTTCTATTATAAATACAAGCAAAGTGGAGAACAAGATCTAATAATTATTTGCTTCTGTTCCAGGTATTTTCTGGAAGAGGCCATCTATTAAATCATTAGTATATGAATTGTTTGCATATGAGAAAAATCTTTTTTCCTCGTTCCAAAATTAGCTCATGACAAAAGCGCAATGATGATGTCCCGACGTGTTTGTCTAATTAAAATCAAAAGACTATTAACCGGTCATAACAAAGGGGAGTCGTTTAGCAGGATGACCACTTGAGGGTGGTGATGGTGAACAGATGGCCCACGTACACAACCCTTGAACGGGGTTGAATGATAATGTTGAAGATATGGGTACTTTGATGCGCCGCACCATCCTCCACCAACCCCACGCCACCCAACCCCATAATGTGTTATTTCTCCGTATATATGTGAAGCTCATTTCCTTGCGTGTTTACCAATTCATTTACAACCACCAGGGAGTGCCGTTTTCATTTCATTTTCATCCCATTTTTGCCCAGCATTCCCTTTATTATTCGATTAGACGTCGTCGAATTCAATACACGAATATTTGCAACAAAGGATTTTCAGCAACTATGGATTTAATTAACGCCACATCGATTTTAATGAAAACTACGTGGATTGAACAGCCTGCAGTTGGGTCGTTTCGAATTTGGCACGTTATGTTCATTAGTTTTGCGGTTGTTTTAACTTTAAGTAAGTTATTCTCGTTGATATTTCGATTTATTCATTTACTAATTGTTTAGTTGTGATGATTTGTTGCTGTATTAAAATACGAATTCCGAGGACGAAGCAAGAAATCGAAGCGGACTATCAACGGAAGAAAATCGTACGCAAATTTCGAAAACAACTTAAATTGATTAACAATCAAGAAATGGATTCGATGGACTTGAAAAAAGGTGATACTGATAAATTAAAACTTACCGCAATTTCCGTTTTCTGTCCATCGTGAAAAGTATAACTGTGTAATCGAGAACTATCTTCTTTGAAAGCAATTGAAAGACTAACTGTAATGATTGACGACTTTACAAAATATGATGCAATCAAAAAATCCCCGATTGGATCTTTTGAACCGAAAATTCCCCCTAGAAAAAAGAAAACAAGCAATCCACATTATGTTTATTATTCCAAGATTACATTGATCAAATAAAAACAGTTAAAGATTTAGAAGTAATACTGTATAACTGAAACATGATTTTATGGATCATTTAAATTGTTGATTTTAAATCCTTGACTCTTAATATCATATTTACTTTACATATTAAATCATTTATAAGTACAATTTTTTTTCATGCTTCTCAATTTTCTCAATCCTTCGCTTTGAAAATAAAATCAGCTTTGGACACAATTCAAAAGGAAATCTTTCAGTTGGAGCTCGCGGCCAGTGAACTCGACGGCCAATCCTCTCTTTCCCTTAACTCAGACCACGACGAAAACATTTTGAACACCACCGAAGACAATCAACAACCTGAAGGTATGTTTTTTTCATAGTTCTGAAATAAACATTGAATTATAAATTTGGTTTTAATCATGGAAAAATTTTATTTTTCTTTAGCAGTCGAGGCAAAGACTTCAGACCCAGCCAGCGACGCCAAACCCAATCGCACATTTTCCCAAAAGGTTGTTGCACTCGTGAAATTCTCACGATTGCGACCCCAAGCGCACGTCGACGATGAAAATCCACCACCCTAGAAACTAAACCGTTGGGGATGATTTTTCAATCAATACGGATGAATTTTTGAATATTGTATTTTCTCTTTCATTTTTTTTTTTTTAATATAATGTTATGCACATTTAAAAATAATTGTAATAAGAGTAATAAAATAATCTATTAAAATGCAGTTTTTCTTCTTCATTAAATAATATTAATCTTTATAAAATAATTACTATATTAATACGAAAATTAAAGGTCATGATACTGAAAAAAATAAAATTATTATTAAGCTGAAAAATGAGATAAACTCGATCGATTTCTTTTCAATTTCGAGTTTACAATTTGGAATAATAGCACAGAAAAATTAGTAAAAAAAAAAACAAACTTTGGTTGAATTTACGAGATTTGAATCGAATATCAAAAATATGTTCAAGAAACGTGGGAGGAAACGACAAAAGAAATTATCACATATGTTACATATATATAAAAAAATAAAGTTTAAGATTTCCTGATTGATTCTCATACATATTGTGCCAACAATTAATTTCGATGTGTTTCGGAAAGTTTCACGTGAGCATTGTCTGGAAAAGTGACTGCAAAATAAATAAACGGTCGTAATTGAAGCCAACAATCAAGAAAAATATTCAATCATTCTTTTCTCCTCGGTTCGTTCAACAATATCAAAATATTTTTTCAGCATTGATTCGGAAAAACATGTTTTATTATTATATTAGAGACACGTTGATTTGTCGTCGTGAACTTTGGGCCACGGCACTTGGCACGGGAAATCGAGTCGAGTCGTGCTTTTTTTATTAAACAACATTTGGCTCGGCCTAAATTTTAATTATTATTATTAACGCAATGATTTCGAACTACGACTAGTACCACATGTATTTTGCATCCGACTCCATCTCCAATGAAAATGCCAAAAAATATAATGTACAATTTATAGGTTTTTTTTTTGGATTTTAATTATAAGTAAATCCAAGCATTTTTTTTGCTAATCTGTTATTAGTTATATATACTAATTGTACTATGCACCAATAGTTCGTAGGTTTGGCCTACATTTATCTAGATCTCGAGTTTTAAATATTTGTTTGTTTTTTTTAAGTTAAGAGGCAACTTTTAACAGAACAAAAAAAAAAATTGATAACAATCTTTATCTACGTGTCAATCACATATTATAAATTGTGAATTTAACTATAAATTAATAATTGTTATTTTATCCTATCCGGTTTTGTCCGAGTAGTACAGCTACGTAGACTTAAACATACAACAATTTCTTAAATAGGCATCAAATAAAATACACAAAAGTGTTTTTTTCTGTACCGCTTTTTTTAAATTGTTCAGTGCAGCACTTTTGCATATTTTTTTCGGGAGTCACATATTTTAAGTACAAATAGCTGTAGCACCAGGAACGAGGCGAAACCCTGAAGATTTTTTTTTTAGAAGTTTTAAATATGTGGAAAGAGCTTGAGCTGAGCTTGGATTGTAGTTGGTTAATATCGTGTGGATTAGTCGCCCAAAATCTCTCACTCAACTGTACAGTACTTTTTTTTTTAATATTTTGTACACAATGCACAATGTGGCATTCTTCTTAGCAAACTGTTTTTTTTTTCTTAATTTTTTTATTAGTATTAATCGCCGTATTCTCATCATTCTTTACGCACAAAAGTTCTACCCCTAAAAAGTAAAATTTTTATTAGATTATTTGGTTTTAATGGTAATTTTATTGGTATACGTTATAGTCTTTTTATCTGTGCGTTGTTGTTCAGGTCGAGCACGATTGAGCACCTTGAGCAGTTCCGAAGTTTTGGCACGCATACGACTATGAATATAAGCCTTAGAACACTTAATGTGATAGTGGAGGTAGTCTCGGAACATATGAATCAAATTAATTGTATTATCTCGTGTTGTCCGATTCGTATGCCTCGGAAATAAAACTAAAATGAAAAAGTTACTTTTTTAAGAGTAAAGATAACAACTCAACACTTTTCCTGGATGAAATTTTCTAGGAATTACGTGTGGAGATTCTTTTAAAAGTTTACCAAAAGTCACATATCCAATATTGTCTCCGACGCGAGCGTCCGTGTCTTGAAGCTCCAGCGGAGGTTCCCTATGACTAAATAGCACCTGGGGCGCAGTATGACTCGCACGCCGCCCTTCTTTCAACTCTTGCATGAACACGGTTCCAAGTACCACGTCACTCTTGTCCCTAAACATGGTGGAAAACACGACCGTGACCCGGTCGGCTTTCGCCTCGACGTACATGGTTTCATCGTTTCTATAATTGATTACGGCACGCGAATGTCCCTCTTCACCACGCTCTTGGAAATCGAAATACTTTTGGAAAACCGACGCAAAACAATTTCGTTTTAGTAAGCCAATTTTTTGCACCACCTCCGGCCAATTTTCCGGAATATTCTCCAGGTCGATGAGAAGGGACACGTTGTAACCGTCTTCGGGGGATATGAGTAACGGGCCGTAAATCTCCTTCAGCAGATCATCGGCGCCGTGCTCTTGTAATTGTTTGTAAAATTTGAGCGATATACTAACCTAAAACACAAAAAACGTAGTTTTAATGAAAATTAGGTTAGAAAATTGAGGTCTTACTCTAATTTTTTGTTTGTCGTTATTAACGTTACTGATACGGAAGAGGACGCCGTCGAAGTCAGCGACTGTTACGTCTATCGATTCCGGTTTCAGTCTGGAAAAGTAAGAAATTGTAAATTTCCACGTGAATATCTTATCATTTGAAAATGATAACGATGGTTTAGATTAAGAAGGCGTTGGTATTTCCTCCAATGACAGATAAGCGGCGATTCATTTGTCATATTTTTTTGGGGGTTGTAAAATCATAGGTTTGAATAACTTTTGGATTATTTTTGCTGATTTTTTTTTTCGGGGATGTTAGGGAAAATGCAAACCGGTGAAATGGTCGTTAGTCATAGTTGTCGGTGAGCGAAAATTGGCACTCATACAGTGATACAAAACGAGGCACAGTCATGCTAGTGAGACTTGTAATGTACGATTGGCCAACTTACCCGGCGATTGCATTTCGGAATTTTAGCGTTAACGTTTCTTCGACTATTCTATTATTAATTTCTAGTAAAATCATGTTAATAAATTACGAATTAATTGGAACTATTTCATAAAAATGATCTGACACACACATATACACGATCGGAACTGTTCACTTGCTTGATCATGGGAGGCGTTTGCCAGTTGGATGTCGTCACAGGCGCACCAGGTGTGCGCAATGTTCACGTTTTGAACAAGTCAAATTTTGAATTTCGATTTTCCAATTTTCATTTTATGAAATATATATTTCCTGCAAACAAATTTGTTTCTCTGATGAAATTAATGTAAAAAGTTCTATCGAACGGTTCAATAAAACAATACAAAATGACAGATATTCCTTTATAATTTGAAAATTAACGATTTAGGCAACCCACATTGCATGAATGTATCCAATGTCGTACTTTAAGGTCTAAGAAAAATAATATTTTTTAGGTAAATTCTTGGATGATTTAATAGGATTTAGAGGCGTTTAAGTTTGTTAAATTGAGATTATATAAGATAATTAATTAATAATTATTTATTGAATTACAATTCATGAATTTATGAGGCAAAGAGCTAGGATGTTCTATTATTAACTGACTTTTAAACTAACTGGTTACAATGGATCCCCAGTAATCCGACAAAAAGTTTGCAGGGCAGAGTCGGATTAGCGAATTTATCGGATTATAGACTATTGCCTAAGAACCCCTATAGTCCGGATTTTTTTACGAAAGAGTACCTTGTAATCCGACAAAAATCCTATTGTCCAAATAAGAATTTCTTGGCTCAAGAAATTCGCCAAAAATATTCATTTTATTGGTATTGATATTATTTTCTTGAGAAAAGTACATCAATATTTATTGTTTTAATATAAGCATTTGTTATTACATTATAGGTAAACAAAAGAATAGCTTTACCTATAATATGAAGAAAATTTTCTTAATACATAGTAATATTTTTTTCGCTCTGGGTAGCGAAGATTGTCAAAAAAATATTCAATACATAATAAATAATAGACCATGTCGGATTACAGAGGGTGCCAGATTAACCGAGGGCCGGATTATCGAGGGTCCACTGTATTATTATAAAAAAAAAAAAACACTCCTTATGTAGTCCGTTAACAATCGGCGTTATTAAACTGTTAATTGTCAATCATTAACATATAAAAATAAAGTTGAATGGTTTTAACTGACCTTTAGTTCTCCTAAAATATTTTAGATAGAATCAAAATAATTTTTTTTCGCTGACTTTGAACAGTTATACTGTGTATACAATACATGGTATTTATTGCGGTCCAATTTATGTAGTATAATTAAATATAATAATATATAAAAATCATACCATAAACATAAATTTGAACAGAAGTTTAAACAAAAATATACGTATTTCGATTGCCAAGCAATCTTCCTCAGTGGTCATCAAGTAGTTTGGATCACTCCGTAACTGCTTTGTGAGGATTGCTTGGCAATCGAAATACGTATCTGGGCAATACGTCACAAATATTTTTGTTTGAACTTCTGTTCAAATTTATGTTTATGGTATGATTTTTATATATTATTATATTAAATTAGACTACATAAATTGGACCGCAATATATTCTATATATTGTATACACAGTTGTAGATAGTATTAATAGGGTTTTTCCATAACAGAGGAATACTTTTGGTAAGTCTGGTGAACCCTTGTGAAGATGAAAAAATATTTCTTTTAATTTAATTTTGGACAAAAATTTCCTCCATGGAAGCCATTAGCTTAATAGTCCGGCTTAAGATATTGCTCTCTCGATGACCATTGCTTTATTTTTTGGAGATGTTGGGGCTTAAGAAGTACTTGGTGCAGATTTCTGAAATCAAATATTGAAGATCTACTAGAACTGCTGTGTCATTTGCTTATCTAATAATTATTAATAATTTCCATTACGATTTCTCCTTCATTTTTGTAATGCTTTATTGTATGACTTCTTAGTTCATGTTGAAGAGGTCTTAAATAAGTACAAACCCTTCAATTTTAATGCTGATAGCTTCCTGTAATTCTTTCACTAACTTGAAGTCATCATCAAGTTTCAGGAACTCTGATTAGTTGTAATAATGTACTCGATCGAAGACTTTCTCGATATCAAGGAAATGCCCATAGACGGGTATCCAAAACTCTATTCATATTGATAAAAGAGAAAATCACTATTTTATTCGTTAGTCATTTAAAGTAAAACTCCGTAATAATCTCCCAAAACGATTGATTATGTAATTCTTAAATTAATCAAGCACCTGAAGGAGCTGGAATTCCCGACGATGGTCGCTCCTGAGTTGAAACTAATATTTACTCATTTCCCAATGTTTAAAATCGATCTTAAATTACATGTCATCACTTTTGTAGCAAAACAAAGTGATTAACATGGAAAATTAATTAATCCACAGAATAAACTCAATGTAAAATTTCCACTTGTTAAACTAATCAATTATTTTCTTTTTGGGTAGTTAACAACTTTATTACCTTGGATCAATTCTTCAAAAAAACAATAAAAAAATTGTAAAAAAACCAATTATACTTTATTGTCTTAATTAATTACATTAATAATAAATACAATATGTTTTTAAAATCAAAAATTTAACAATTAAAATTTCGCTTTAATAATGGAAAGTTTGAAATTATGTGATTGTTAAGATTTATAGTTGAATTACTCGCGGTCCTGTGAGGGTCGGGCAATTACTGTGGGATAAATCCAAGGACCTGGTTGGTAAAACGGTCGCGTAGGCTTGTAGCCGAGCGTTTGCACCGTCTGGGGATTTCCAATGGACGAGGTCTTCGTCGTTTGTCCTGCCGAATGCTGGTCTTGCGTTTCTTTGACAGTAGTTTCCGCTATTTTCGGTGTTGTTACAATTGTTGTTTCGTCCGGTAAATCGGTTGTGATAGCCGCAATTGTTGTCAGTTCAGGGGTTGGCATATGTTCGGTGGTTTCGGCCGAAACTTTCGGGATCGATGTGGAATTCTCGGCCAGTTCACTCGAGGCCAAGTCACTGGGCCCGGTGGAATTGGTGGAGTTGCTTTGCAACGATAAATCGTTGGTGCTCAGCACCAACAAAAGCACCAGAAAGTGGTGAGTCTTGATGGTTTGTCGCGCCATTGTTCGAGGGTTGCGAGTGATTTTCTTGTGCGTACGTTGCAGAACGAGTGAAATGAAGTTACTAAATTGGCGAGAAGATCGCCGTTGGATATTGCCGGATTATTCTGTTTCCTTTTACACATTGAATCTGCGTATAGAGTCCGATATTGTATTGATGCAATTCGATGTGTGTTTTTTTTACTAATTGTATGAATTTCAAATGTCGTAATTGGTCACGATAATAAACTCTAACGACCCGCATTAGAGAGAAAAAATTTCCAACAATATTTTGTGATAATAACGGTTAATTAATGATTTACGTTTGTAGATTGGAGCTATATGTGTATAGTATTGGCCATTATGCGACAAACCAGCTTTTCGAAATGGTAAATATTTCGAGGAATTCACTGACAAGTTCTATTTATATATGATTTTTTCATGTATAGAATGATTCTGAAGTACCACAAGTCTGAAGATAAATGGAAGATATAACACTCTAATCATCAAGTTGAATTTCTCTTGTAATATTTTACTGAAATTGTGAGTAAAATTAAACAATTCTTTTTGATTTTTTCTTCAAGTTTTCAATGATTGATTGATGTATGATTTATGAATGTTAACAATTTAAACAAAGGCAAACATTAGTGTACAGTTTCAGATCTTCAATGATGATAAATTGGTAAACAATATTCAGAGGATTAGGATCAATAATAATCAGTCAAAACTATTTATCCCCCGAAACGTCGCGGATGTAATAAATAGTTTTGACTGATTATTATTGATCCTAATCCTCTGAATATTGTTTACCAAAGGCAAACATGTTTACATATTTCCAAAGGTGGGAATCAATTATAACTTTTAAGCAACCGAAAATATCTTAGCTTCAGATTTACTAATGAGTTTTTTACTTATTGCAAACTAAAAATAATGAAAAACATTTTTGCAGACTTTTGGAAAGAAAACTTTTGGATTTATTTGTTATGTGCTTTGGTTTTGGCCAGAAGCTGGAGCTTAGAACCATGCAGAAGATTTCGAAGGGGTTGGAGCCAAAATATTGAAATAAGCTGAAGTTGAGATCCATATTCACAGCTTCATTTGATCTGAAGAACATAAATAATATGGTGTCACCTATATCTTACAATATTCTTCAAGAATACTACAGGGTTAGTCCAATTCAGTCGGTCCAGCACTGGTTGGTTGGTAGTTCAAATTCATCATTATTTTAATTTTAATTTTATTATTTTTGGTTTTCCAGTGGTGGCCATATTAGTTTTACTAGAATCAAATAAATTATGCAAATTCTAATGAATTGGTGTAAACTTGAATAATAAATCATAATAATATACAGACTGGCTCAAAAATCTTCTCAATTTACTGCAATTTTAGCACTACTTTAGTTCTTAAAAAACGTCGATTTTTGCTTAAGTAAAATAAGAAGTGCTGTACGAAGTATTTCAACTGCAATCATTTGATTTTAATGTAGACTTCTTTTAGAAATTAAACTTTGGGTTCCAACATTTTTTCAAATAAAGTGGACCAAAAATAAATTAAATGGTTGCTCGACCATTTTAAAAAAAATATTTTTTTGTGTGCTATCACCCCAACATGTCGGTAGTTCAAATTCATCATTATTTTAATTTTATTGTTTTTGGTTTTCCAGTGGTGGCCATATTAGTTTTACTGGGTGCAGACATTTTCGCACTTTTAAGGGTTTGCGGAAACTTGATTATCTCAGGCCCTATTTGTCTTATCAAAATGAAACTAAAAGCAGTGGGTTCATGAAAATATAAGCTATAAAGTTGTAATAAGACGTTTTCTCCTAAATGTAATTCTAAGGAGTGAAATTTCAGCTTAAATTTTTAGCTCTCATTTGTAAAAACTCCAATTTTAACGGAAATATTGTGAAGGAAGGGAAAGAGTCTACGCGTTAAAACTTTTTTTACAAACAAATAGGTACTAGTTGTATTCAAGCACAAAATTTGAAGTCTGAGACTTTAAGCCTTTTTAAAATAAAAAATAACAAAATTTGGAAATTTTAAAAATTTGCATTTTTCTGAGCTCAATATCTCTGGTGAGGGACCAGATAAAAATCTGAAATATCACCCCATTATAGTACTGTATGATAGTATTATGCACCTAAAATTTGGAGTTTGAAATTTGACTAGGAGCAGAGGTATTGCAAGCACAAAATGTCAAAACAATGCATACTTCAGTAGGTGACTATAATGTGTTTAACCATTTAATATGTGGCATATACTTGGCAAAAAGAGCATTTTACACAAAACAACATATACTCTGGGCTAACTATTATTCATATCTTAAATTTAAAACATATACTTCTTTCTGAAAGCTAATAATATATGCAGTGGTCTACCTCAGTAACCAAGGGTCCTGGGGCAAATTAAAAAATGGGGCCCCACTGCTATGTAAACCGATTAGGTTTTATCAAATAAAAATATGAAATATACAAATACTTTAAAAATGAAGAATAGCCGTTCGCCCAGAATATATGTTGTTTTGTGTAAAATGCCCTTTTTGCCAAGGATATGTCACATATTAGATGGTTAAATACATTATATTCACCTACTGAAGTATGCATTATTTTGACATTTTCTGCATGCAATACCTCTGCTCCTAGTCAAATCTCAAACTCCAAATTTTAAGGTGCATAATACTATCATACAGTACTATAATAGGGTGATATTTCAGATTTTTATCTGGTCCCCCACCAGAGATATTGAGCTCAGAAAATTGCAAATTTTGAAAATTTCCAAATTTTGTTATTTTTTATTTTAAAAAGGCTTAAAGTCTCAGACTTCAAATTCTGTTTTTGAATACAACTAGTACCTAATTGTTAGTAAAAAAAGTTTTAACGTGTAGACTCTTTCCCTTCCTTCACAATCTTTCCGTAAAAATTTAAGTTTTTACAAATGAGAGCTAAAAATTTAGGCTGCAATTTCACCTCTTAGAATTAGATTTAGGTGAAAACGTCTTATTACAACCTTATAGCTTATATTTTCATGAACACACTTCTTTTAGTTTCATTTTGATAGGACAAATAGGGCCTGAGATAATAAAGTTTCCGCAAACTCTTAAAAGTGCGAAAATGTCTGCACCTAGTAAAACTAAAATGACCACCACTGGAAAACCAAAAACAATAAAATTAAAATAATGATGAATTTGAACTACCAAAATGTGGGGGTGATAGCACACAAAAAATTATTTATTATTTATGTGAACTGACCCTACAACTAAAAAATGTTGGAAACCAAAGTTTAATTTCTAAAAGAAGTCTACATTAAAATCAAATGATTGCAGTTGAAATACTTCGTACAGCACTTCTTATTTTACTTAAGCAAAAATTGACGTTTTTTAAGAACTAAAGTAGTGCTAAAATTGCAGTTAATTGAGAAGATTTTTGAGCCAGTCTGTATATTATTATGATTTACTATTCAAGTTTACGCCAATTCATTAGAATTTGCATAATTTATTTGATTCGGTTCAGATTTATGTTGATTTGATGCGGGTAAATAACATGGCATAAACTTCATTTTGAATTTCTCTTTTTGTATTTTTTTTATGTTTTGTATACATAAAGTTCTTTCGCAAATGCTTCATTCCATTTATCTTTTTTATAGGTAGAATAAGTCTTCGTTGGGCCCAACCGAAAACAGGATATGTCCAGTGGAAAAATTTCCACAGTCCAATCGAGTGGGATCACCAGAACGAATGACATCCTGGAAGAAAAAAAATTAACGGTTTAAAACGATAAAATTCCTAGCTTAAGGCTTACACAGTTGAGTCATTATATGCGCTATCCACTTCTTCTTTGGTTTGCTAATATTTTCTTGGTTTCGAATCGTCAACAACGACGACGTCATTGAAATTAATTATATTTAAATAAAAAAGAGGTGAGAGACTTGAGCAATATGTGGATTCCATTTATGGTTTGTAGTCGTGCAAGTGAGACACGTTGAGAAATAAGCCGATGTGGGGATTAGGGGGGCACGTGGCTGAGCAATAAGTAGCTGCCCCCCAAACTAACAGTGATTATTTGTAATATTAACAATTTTTTGATATATCTAGTCAGGGAAAACGATAAGTTTCAGTCGAGTGATATTTTGTGGTAGATATGGACGCAAATAAAACATTTACTTTGATTGGTTTATTTTTAATAATAACCACATTTTCGGCTTTTGGTAAGTTGAGTTTTGCATATTTTGCTAATTGTATTAGATGTAGGATTTCTTAGGCTTGACTGTTATAACTGTTTGACTAACGGGGAAATTGGCATCTGGAAAAGTTTCTCAGGATCAAACTTCAGGGATTTTCTCAAAGTCGAGAACGTGATAATTTGTATGATGTAATGTGGTATTTTAAAATATTTTTTATTTTAATTTTTAGTAACGTTTGTTGTGAAAAATAAAAAAAATATGTTAAGGTAATATCGCTTACCTGTTACCTGTGAATTAGATATGAAGGCCGGAATAACAATAAAATTGTAATGACGAGTTAATTAAGATGAAATTAATATGAGAGAGGTTTTTTAATTTTATAGTACAATGGAAATTATTTTTATTGAGGAAAAGTTGAATTTAATTTACTATAGGATTTAAGTATACTAAAGATTAAGCTTTGACAAATTTGCTGCAGAATTTGAAGAATTTTTCATACAATAATTTATCTGCCATCGTTGACTGAATCTATAAATTATCACTGTTTCTTGGTTTTGAAAATTTAAATGCTTGAAATATGTTTATAGAATATGTAAAGTGCATCGAAGTTGCTAAAATTACCAATTTTTCGAATATATAACTTAGAATTCCGGTTTTTTACAGTTATTGTATATAATATAAATTATTTCGAAGCTTCTTTAGCACCGATAGAAGAATCCAAAGTTGGTTAAAATTAAAGCCATTTCTCTACCTATTTTAGGTCGTAATTTTAAAGTTTGTAGGGTTGTAAGAATGCAAAAGTTAAAAAAAGATTTTATTGAAAATTTGAACTAAAATTTCCATAGTTGGACTAATGGAAATTAATTTTATTGAGGAAAAAGTTAAATTTAATTTACTTTAGGCTTTAAGCATACTGAAGACTAAACTTTGACAAGATATGCCGCTGAATATGGATGGAAATATTTGCAAAGCAATCTTTTTTGGCTGCTTTGAAAAATTTTAAATCTAAAACTCTTTTTTATGCAATAATTTCTTTATTAACTCTGCCATCGTTGGCTGAATCTATAAATTATCACTGCTTTTTGGTTTTGAAAGTTGAAATTTTAAAAATTGGTTTACATTTAGGATATCAATGCTTAGGTCAAAAAAACTTTTAATACAGAAAATGTAAGATGTACCAAAGTTTCGAATATTTAATATAGAACCTCGTTTTTTGCAGATATTTTATATTATAAAATTTTTCTTGATTCTTAAGCATTGATAGAAGAATACAAAGCTGATGAAGATGTAGAATAACCATTTTACATCGAAATTTTAGAGTTTGTAGGAATATAAAAACTAAATTAAGATTTTTTTGATTTAAGCAAAGATTTCCATAGTTGGACTTTATTAAAATGCCAAACAAAAGTACAAAAAGTTTGAATTTAACATCCATTTTATACTTTTATGTAAAAAAAATATAACTGGGTCGATAATACTAATGTTTCATTCTTTTTATTTATTTCCCAGTCGGCTTTTAAGCATTACATTATTGACCCTATACTGATTAGCAAAAAAAAATTATAAAGTTTGATTTTCAAAAATTTTTTTTGGCCATTCGATAAAAAATTATTGCTTCGTTTGGGACAAAATAGTTTGGCAGTAATTAATTTATTACGTTAAGTGTTTTTTTAGGATTCGAAATATATTTTCCATACTTTTCGATTGAGCCAACTGCTCCAAATTGCCAAAAATCAAAACAGCAATAAAACAGATTCAAATAATTAAATAATTCAAACTTAAAAATTTTATTGGCTAATCGGTTCAGGGTAAGAATGTAAAAATTAAAATAAGATTTTAATGAAAATTCCAACAAAGATTTCCATAGTTTGACTTTACTAAACTAAAAAGAAAGTTCAAAAAATTGAAATTTTACATCCAGTTTATACTTTCATGTAAAATAAGTAAAACTGGACCGAAAATACCATTGTTTGAATGTTTTTATTCATTTGCCAGTCGACTTTTAAGCTATTTACTATTGAAATAGTCTTTTTCAGAATTATTGATTAATATTACCAAATTTAATAATGAAAGATAAACTATAAGGGTAAACTAAAACTTATTTGGTTTAAGTTTCGAGTACCAATGTTTATGTAAAAATATTTTTAATACATAAAGTGTATCAAAGTTGCAAAAATTACCAATTTGTTGAATATTTAACTTCGAATTTCTAATATTTCGAAGCTTTTTTAGCATTGATAAAAGAATCCAAAGTTAGTTAAGATGTTTCAAAACCATTTCTCTACAATTTTAGGTCGAAATTTTAGAGTTTGTAATATTAAAAGATTGCAGAAACTAAAATAAGATTTTATTGATTTGAACTAAGATCTCCATAGTTAGTCATTGATATAGTAAAATGTTGAGAAAATATGGTTTTAAAGACAAATAATAATAAAAATGCTGGAAGATTTAGAAAACTGTTGTTTAATAATAACACAAAAAGAAAAAATAAGTTTCCATAAGTTTTATTTTCTTGAAATTTTCCATAATACCAAAAATAGAGACATAATTAAATACGTTTATCACCCAAATATTTATATCGTTTGGGAAAATCAATTTTTTTCTTAATAAATTTTTGAAAAAAAATATGTGAAATATAAGATTACGTGTGGTTTTGATGATTTGGAAAATATTTTCCACATTTTCTGACCCAGAAAACTCATTCAAATCAACCAAAAATTTGAGACATCGTTTGTGAAATCGTTCAACTTTTTCGACAAAAAACTATTTGATAAAAATATGTAAGACATATAAATTTCTACAATTTCCGAGAAAGTTGATTTTCACAAACAATAAAATGCTTTTTTACTGTTGTTTTGATTTTTTTCTGTTTGTAAAATATTTTTAGAATCCAAAAAAACCATTCACCTGTTAATATTCAATAATTTTTTGAGGGATAAGTTGATTTTCATAAACGATGAGAATAGATAATTTGGAATTTAATTTGGTAGAGTTTGTTGGGTCGGAAAATGTGGAAAATATTTTCCAAGTCTACAAAAACAAACAATCTTATATTTCACATATTTTGATATAAAAATTTACTGTGGAAAAATTAAATAAACGATGAAAATATTTGGGTGAAAACGAGTTTAATTAGATCTCGATTTTTGTTATGTTGGAAAATTTTGTGAAAATATAATTTCAGGAAAAAAGAAGAATTTCATAATTCTTTTTTTCTAAGGTTTTGTTAAGTTTTCTTTAGTTTTTCTTTTTGTTTTAGTATTAAACAACATTTTTTAAAATTTTCCTGCATTATTGTTATACTTTGTCGCTGAAGCCCTATTTTCTTAATATATTACTATATCAATGACTAAATAATCCATTTTTCGTAATCAATTAATTACTGATAAACTATGTATACAATATATAGAATATATTGCGGTCCAATTTATGTAGTATAATTTAAAATAATAATATATAAAAATCATAATATAAACATAAATTTGAACAGAAGTTCAAAGAAAAATATTTGTAACGTATTGCCCAGATACGTATTTCGATTGCCAAGTAATCTTTCTCAGTGGTCATCAAGTAGTTTGGATTACTCCGTAACTGCTTTGTGATGATTCATTTCGTAAATCAAATCAATCAATTTCGTGAATTTCTTTTACGGTTAAATATAGTTCTAAATAAAATTTAATGCTTATAAACAGGGTAAATTTAATCAAAATAAGATTTTTTCGCTTACTTTGAACAGTTATACTGTGTATACAATATATAGAATATATTGCGGTTCAAATTATGTAGTATAATTTAAAATAATAATACATGAAAATCATAAATTTGAAAAACATAAATTTGAACAGAAGTTCAAACAAAAATATTCGGGACGTATTGCCCGGAGTTACGAGGTGATCCAAACTACTTGGTGACTACCGAGGAAGATTGCTTGGCAATCGAAATACGTATCTGGGCTGTGTATCGGTTAAAATTTATGTTTATAGTATGATTTTTATATATTATTATATTAAATTATACTACATAAATTGGACAGCAATATATTCTATATATTGTAAACATAGTATAACTGTTCAAAGTCAGCGAAAAAATCTTATTTTGACTGATAAACTATTTCGTATTATAAACGAAACGATTTCTATCACAAACCTCTACGAACAATTTACCATCGATTGGCAAAAAAAGTTTTGAAAAATTCCAACTTTAAAATTTTGTTGACTAATCTACACATTATTGAAATAATGTTTTTTTTTTAGAACTTTTGATTAATATTACCAAATTAAATAATGGAAAAAATGCTATTACTATAGACTAAAATATAATTGTACAAAAATTAGATTGCATCAAATGGCTAAACCCGGATCCGGAAAATTGGCCGGTGATTCCCTCAAGGTCTCAACCATACTTTTTCTTCTTCCACGAATTAGATTGGCGATCTTCAATAGGCGGAATTAGCAATTTTTCCTCCATAGAATACAACGAATAAAAGATAATTCGCGACAAAATCCAATGTAAAACTGTTAAAATCTTCTCAAGGTTTCTGAATCATTTGGTCAGGGCGCCTCATTTCTCATCTATTTTGAAATTATGAAATTATGTTCTTGACATTTTGACCAATTCAATCGGTTCACAAACAAATATCACGCATTTCAGCCAAAATGGCAATCGCAACTAAAAGTTGCCTCATTTTGGCCACAACAGATCGGAATCTTATCCTGGCTTTTGTGTTGTTTTCAAGTTGGAGAATAAAAGTTAATAAATTTCCACCCACTGTTTCTTCTGTTTGAAATTGTTGAAGAAAAAATTCGAAAAAAATAAATAAGTACAAGGCAAGCAAGGCGACCAAATCTTTCAGAGATTCTTTCAGCTCTTTGTTATCACCAATTTCGAATTTTTTCAAGTCTAGCCGATAAATTTTCAACGAAATCTCCGTAGGATTTTCAAAAGAATTTGACATTGGCGTTACACGTACAGAACTTATACTTTTATTTAATGACCAACTAATGAGATTTTAATATATTTTTGTTTCCGACATAATAATTAAATAATCATTTTTGAGAATCACATTAATTAGACAATATTCCAGTAAAAGTATTTTTGTAAATTCCAAACTGAAACTCTTCTTCATTCGCGGGCGGTCTTCAGCTAGACATTGAACTTGACTCATTTGCATAGTTGCACGCGGCCATAAATGGATAAAAAATGCACACAAATGCATAAAAATGCAACGGCGAACACAAACCGGATTCTTGAGGAATTTATTTTTAGTCTTTTGTTTGTATTTTTGTTGCAGGACAAGAGGAGCCACCACCATTGGATCAGCAATGTTTGGGATGCATTTGCCAAGCGGTGTCCGATTGTAATGTAAACACGCAATGCGATGGAAGTACTTGTGGTCTGTTTCGGATCACTTGGGCCTATTGGGCCGATGCGGGAAAACCCACCCAGAACAATGTCTCTCCGGATGACCAAAACGCATATTCTAGTTGTGTAAATGAACCATACTGTGCCGCCCGAACTGTCCAAGGATATATGCGGAAATTCGGAAAAGTATGCAAGATTTTTGATTTTAAAGGAAAATTGATGTTGCTCCCTAAATTTGGCAAATTTATTTAAAGCCAGAAATCAGTTAAATATAAGTCTATTTACAATTGGGGGAATTCATTTTTCATAAGGCGCCAATTAAAAATTGCCGGCCATTATTAATTGATGATAAAATTCAGATCTCAGCTTTTATTAAATAAGAAGGCAATTCAGGTTGTTTAAGATCGGTTTTTTTATTTAATATATTTTAATATTCAAATAAGCAACGTTTCGTTACGTATCATAACTTCATCAGGGTTTTTAAATAACAAACAAATATACTATTTTCAATTTAAAGAAGTTACGATACGTAACGAAACGTAGCTAATTTCAACATTAAAAAATATTAAATACAAAAACCTATCTTAAACAACCTGAATTGTCTTTCTTCTTATTATTAATTGGCTTTAAGAGAAACATTTCTTTTACATTTTATGGAAATTAAAGTTACACCACTTAACAACAGTGTACTTAAGGGATTTTAAAAGTTACAATTACTGCTGATTGCTTAGCCGCAACATCTACGCACCCAAGTGTAAACCAGTATAATTTCATGTATTATTATGTACAATTTTGGCATTGTATTCCTGTGTATATAAAACATTTGTTTAACTTCCTTTTAACGTGAAAAATATGTCAATTTCGACGAATTTTGATTTTAAAGCATCCGCAAAAGTATTTAAAACTTAAAATTTAATTTCATATTTTCCCTTTAAACCTAAAAAAAACACTTTTAAGTTGGTCGTTGGTTGAAAAACGAAATTTCCTTTGACTTAATATAGTAATTATCTGTGAAACGGTTCAAAAATAATCAAAATAATTTTTTTTCACTGACTTGAACAGTTATTGAACTTTGATCTTGAATATCTTTTGAACACATGGACTAATCAAAAAACATTATCAGTCCTTTTTTGTAGAGCGTTTAATTTTCTATAAAGATCATAGAAGAGATTTATTATCTAAATAGTCGTTTGAACGGTATAAAAATCAGAAGAAGTAAAAATAACTTTTCCCATGTCATTCTTATGGGAAACAAAAAAATGCGATGAAGTCAACCTTAATATTAATATTTTAATAAATTAAGCTGAAATTTTAACTGGTGTCTTTTTACTTCAAATCATAACTTTTCAGCCTGTTTGTAAGACAAAATAAGAAAAATTTTTTTTTTTGAATCAGCCTAATACTTATAATATATATAATAGGGTGATTTTTTTTTGACTTTTTTTTTTTGGTCCCATCGTGAAATTTTGTTGCAAATACCAAAAAAAAAAAATCCCTGAAAGTTTGAGCCCTTAATATTAATTTTAAGTCCTCGACCGAGACGTGTAAAGATTTCCCATTGAAAATACACGGAAACTCTGATTTTTTATTTTTAAATTTCAATATCTCAGCGGCATTTCATGGGATCGCTTTTACCGAACATGGTTTTTTCTCAGAATTAAACGCTCTACAAAAGTGCCCATTGCGAAAAAGTCGTAACTCACACCGGTGAGGCAGTACGGGCCACTGAACCTGATTTTTCCATAAAATTCAAGGCTTAATATCTCGTTTAATATTGATCTTCGCGATTTGGTCTACAAGAACTTTTTTGTAGGAAATCAAATTCTCTACACGTTTTTCATTTATAATTTTTCCGTAGCTCTCGATATTTACGAGATAAATGCAAAAAAACGCGAATTTTATGGAAAAAATCAGGTTCAGTGGCCCGTACTACCTCACCGGTGTGAGTTACGACTTTGTCGCAATGGGCACTTTTGTAGAGCGTTTAATTCTGAGAAAAAAACCATCTTCGGTAAAAGCGATCCCATGAAATGCCGCTGAGATATAGAAATTTAAAAATAAAAAATCATAGTTTCCGTGTATTTTCAATGGGAAATCTTTACACGTCTTGGTTGAGGACTTAAAATTAATATTAAGGGCTCAAACTTTCAGAGAATTTTTTTTTGCTATTTCCAACAAAATTTCACGATGAGACCAAAAAAAGAAAAAAAAATCACTCTAATACACAGAATAACTGTTCAAAGTCAGCGAAAAAATCTTATTTTGATTATTTTTGAACCGTTGTACAGACAATTACTATATTAAGTCAAAGAAAATTTCGCTTTTCTCCCAACGACCAACTTAAAAATGTTTCTTTTAGGTTTTAAGTGAAAATATGAACTGAAATTTTAAGTTTTCAGTACTTTTACGGATACTTTAAAATCAAAATTTTTAAGCGGGAGTTAAACAAGTTTTTTATATACAAAGGAATACAATGCCAAAATTGTACATAATGATACATGAAATTATACCGGTTTACACTTGGGTGCGTAGAGGTTGCGGCTAAACAATCAGCAGTAATTGTGACTTTTAAAATCCCTTAAGTACACTGTTGTTAAGTGGTGTAACTATAATTTCCATAAAGTATAAACGAAATGTTTCTCTAAAAGTTCATTAATAATAAGAAGACAATTCAGGTTGTTTAAGATCGGTTTTTGTATTTAACATTTTTTAATGTTGAAATTAGCTGCGTTTCGTTACGTATCGTAACTTCTTTAAATTGAAAATATATTTTTTTGTGATTCAAGAACTCTGATGAAGTTATGATACATAACGAAACGTAGCTAATTTGAATATTAAAAATATTAAATAAAAATTATTATATTTTAGTTTTGTTATATTGATGCAAATATTTAAGTCGTATAATAATGAAAATTTGCTTTTATTTTAGGATTGTAATGGTGATGGAGTGATCAATTGCCAGGACTATGCCATCATTCACAAACTGGGCGGCTACGCTTGTCCTGGCGGCAGCATTTCAGGTCTTTACGCCGACAAATTCCAACAATGTTTGGTCCAATCCGGATAGTTTCCAAACCACGAATATGGAACAAACTAAATGTCCACATTTAACCTTCTAGATTTTATACGAATCTCTTTTCTATTTTTAATAATATTTTTTTTATAACTTATAAGCTAATTTATGCGAGTACTGAAAAAATCTCAAAAAACACCAGATAAATAAAGCAAAATTTGATAATGAACTAATCGTTATTTTTCTCCCACTTTGTTTTATTTTTAGTGTGACTTTGAATGATTGACCTTTATCCCATTATCTAAATATTGATGTCCCACTCTTGTTTGTTGAGATCATTAAGGTTTTTGTTGAACACTTCTGTTTAGTGTTAGTGGAATGTTATGGTGGCAGTCTTGTTTGGATTGTTGCGATTTTTGTTGCGAGTATTTAACAAACCGGTCGGACAAAATTGAGGAGGAAAAATAATCGACGGTGATGAGGGGGACGATCACGAAGTGGAGAAGAAACTTGTGAATCATTTGAACTTAGTGTTGGTGAATGAGAAGATCAACGTTTTTGGGATAGAAGACGAGGCGGAAATTTATTGCAGTTAATTGCACACTAATTGCATTGGGTTTTCTTCTGGGCACTTTTTTCTCGATGCACCTCAGTGGTGCGGCTCAAGGCGGTTCACAATCGCCGTTTTTCATTCCATCAGCATTGTAAATGATACTACGTAATTGATTCAGAGATTTTTCCCAGTCGTAGTTTGTTATTTCATTGAGCGATGATTTCCATTATGAATAGACCAAATTTTTGGAGTGGTCTCGCTGTCATTTCCGTTGCATTGATCATTTGGAGTGACAACAACCAAGTGCAATCTGCCACTGGTAAGGCAAAATTTCAAACATTTAAATTTAACTTTTAAATATTTATATCCATTTCAAGGCGAATTATTTTATCGAAGAGGAAAAATAAATCATTAGATCATTTTGTTTATACATGTGGAATATAATTTTAAATTCAAGGACATTTTTCGGGTGTTAATTTATATGTGATTGTTTTTTTCTTTCAAGTGATTGAAACATTGCATTTGCCGAATTTGGATATGAGATGCATGAAATGTTTGTGCCATGCAGCCACTGGATGCAATTTGACGTTGGGATGCATTTCGGGATATTGTGGACCGATGAAAGTATCGCGGGTGTATTGGATCGATGCGGGAAAAGTGGTGTTGCCCGAAGATGATCCAGAACGATCAGGAGGTAGGGATCAAATCAAGGATATTTTATATGAAAAATAAACGGAAAATCATGAACTAGTTTAAATAACAAATCGATAGTGCTGACATCATTTTCCAGTAAAATTTCAAGGAAAACCAATAATCAATTTTTAAATTAATGCATCTATCAGAATTAGTGATTTCTTTCTGGAAAAAAGAGATTTTACTTAAATAGTTTAGTCACATCCATACAATGGCATAAATAGGTAACCAAGGGCCCTAGGGCCCTACTAAAAATGGGGCCTTACTGCTATGTAAACTGATTAGGTATATCAAATAAAAATATGAAATTACAAATACTTTAAAAATGCTAAGCTACTTAAGCTTATTTTTGTGGACTGCAGGACAAGTAATTAAAATATTAAACAGTACCAACATAAATTATAATTAATACTTGGGGTAGGTTTGGCTAATAAAACGAAATTGGAGAAGATTCAAGGGTTTATTATATAAAGGTCTGCCCTACTAACTGACTAAATAAGAATTATATTTAAAAAAATTTCCCAGCTTTAGTTTTCGAAAAAGGATCAATGACTTGGTTTAAATCCAGGCTTGATACGATTTTGTTTTCAATCGCTATAAGCGATAAATATCGGAGTCGAGTTTGGCCCATTTTATTTCTTAAATAATTTTTTATTATTTTTCAATTGCTAAATGACCTTTCAGCTGCGGCAGAAGTGACAGGAATTGCAAAGAATAATAACATCGCTGTAATTTAGGGTGGGTCAAAAAAATCAATTTTTTTTTAAGTGACGCGGAAAAATGGGTTGCTGGACACCTTAAAAAAATTCTCACCAAGTATGAGCTCTTAATTTTAATAGGAACATTCTCTGCACCGCAGTTTTGAATTTTTTTCTCAGTCCAATAGAAAAAAATTCATACCTCATCATTTAACGATTGTACAGAAAAATGTTCTGAAAGAATTTTTTAGGAAATTTAATGCTCTACAAAAAAGGTATTCTATATTTTTTCCGTAAGCCTCATCATTTGAAAGATATTAAGGTTTTAATTTTGATTATTTTAAGACAAATTTCATTTTTGTTTATGAATTTTATAACTCGACAATAAATGACTCTTATACAATACGCAATACAAATTTTTGTAGGAAATTAAGTGCTCTATAAAAATGGTTTCTTATGTTTTGGCGATTAAAATAACCGTTCAAGAGATATTCATCATCAAACTTTCATGTGTACGGATTTTAATAGTTTTTGATGAGATATTCAAAAAATTTCAATTTAATTTATAGTTTTTGAGAAAATTTACACGAATTTTAGTTTTTATCAACTGAGAAACTTCAAAATATTTTTCAAGTTTTTTTCTATACTGAAATATGTCATAGTAGATGTATAATGAAAACTTAACTATTTTTATTAATGAATATTTAACTAAGCGATAAATAATGTACAATTTATTTTTTTTAAATGGAGACAAATATACTTAAGCATAAAAAAACAACTTGAAAAATATTTTGAAACTTCTCAGTTGATAAAAACTAAAATTCGTGAAAATTTTCTCAAAAACTATAAATTAAATTGAAATTTTTCGAATATCTCATCAAAAACTTTTAAAACCCGTACACATGAAAGTTTGATGATGAATATTTTTTGAACGATTAATTTAATCGCCAAAACATACGGAACCATTTTTATAGAGCAGTTAATTTTCAACAAAAATTTGTATTGCGCATTGTAAAAGAGTCATTTATTGACGAGTTATAAAATTCATAAACAAAAATGAAATTTGTCTTAAAATAATCAAAATTAAGTCCTTAATATCTTTCAAATGGTGAGGCTTACGGAAAAAATATAGAATACCTTTTTTGTAGAGCATTAAATTTCCTAAAAAATTCTTTCAGAACATTTTTCTGTACAATCGTTAAATGATGAGGTATGAATTTTTTTCTATTGGACTGAGAAAAAAATTCAAAACTGCGGTGCAGAGAATGTTCCTATTAAAATTAAGAGCTCATACTTGGTGAGAATTTTTTTAAGGTGTCCAGCAACCCATTTTTCCGCGTCACTTGTAAAAAAAAAATAATCGATTTTTTTGACCCACTCTACTGTAAATACTTCGGTTAGATCGCATTCTAGCACTCCATATTTGCTGATTATTTCCTAACATAATTGGTGAACTAAATTTCCAAAAGTTCAGTTTGATCGAGATATCTGGTAAGGATTCGAGGGCTCCGGGCACTACCCCGCCTAGTCCCTAGGTAGCTACGCCACTGGATAGTACTGACATCGTTTTCCAGTGAAATTTTAAGGAAAACCAAACATCAATTTTTAAATTAATGCAACTAGAAGAATTAGTGATTTCTTTTTGGAAAAATTTACAATTTTTGTTAAGAAAGTTTTTAAAATAGTTAAAAGATTTTACTTAAATAATTTATTCACATCCATATTTTCGATTTCCCTTTTTCAAATGAAGAATTTACTTCTCTAAAAAGGGAGTTTTGATATTGATTTTAGCGAAGCTGGAGCTTCGCAAAAATTGTTCCGGAGCTTACTCTAATTTAGTTGAATCCTGCTTACGATCAATGGCGTAGCTATCTAGGGGCTAGGTGGGACAGTGCCCCGGGACCCTCAAGCTCAGGGGGCTCTTGAATCCTTACCAGAAATCTCGATAGAACTGAACTTTTGGAAATCCAGTTGGAAGTATTTGTTGGATAAGTATTTGATAAAACCTAATCAGTTTACATAGCAGTGGGGCCTACGCCACTGCTTACGATATAGAGCTTTGGACTTTTGTGTGAAAGTAGAATTGTTTTTATACTTTAGAAACTCATGAGAAATAAAATATTACCACCCTTTTTAAGATTCAATAATTTTAATGAAACATTTTACTAATAAAAGTTGTAATTTTTAGCGTTTGAAGATTGCTCGTTTTCGTACACTTGCGTTCAACGGATGGTGCGTGGCTATCTCGGAAAATATGGCAGAGTTGGTTTTTCCACAAAATTTTGCGACAAATTGCATTTTAACGATAAAAAATTTGCACATTTCAGGATTGCAACGGCGATGGTGTGACCGATTGTGATGACTATTCAATGATAAACTTCAATGGTGGCTATTCTTGCCAAACGCCGCTGGGCGGTAACAACGCTTCCCGGATGTGGAAAGAGCGATACGAAAACTGTATGGGTCTCAACTAGCGAATTTCCCGGAGAAAATTTTCACCGATTTCCAACTCTCACGCCTTATATTAATGTGATATTAAATTTTGTAGATTATTTGCGTCAACACTTGATAAAGTATCCCTCGATTTTTTTTTAAATAAATAAATAATTTGATTTGTATAACAATTTTTTTTTCCAATAATAATACTTGATAAACATTATCTTGATTCCTAATCGCAGAAGAGGATAAAATTGTTGATCTTTTAGCACAACACTGAACTTTAGAACTCTATTCGTTTTGGAATTATTTGAAGTGAATTTTAGTGATGACAATGTTTCGATTTTGGGTTGCGTTACTTTTTGCAGTTTTAGGTGAGTTTCTTATTTTAATACAAGAAGTGATTTTTTTTCTGACGTAAGTTTTTTCAGGTGTGAATGCAATTTTCCTTGCGAATTTGGATAATAATTGTTTAAGATGCCTTTGTCATGCTGCTACTAGTTGCAATCATACGATTGAATGTGCTAGTGGATATTGTGGTCCATATTGGATCAGCCACACGTATTGGGTGGAGGCTGGGCAAATTGTTTTTCCGGCGGATGATCCCAAAAGAAATAAAGGTAAAGGAACTTGGAAAATGTACTTTGTTAATCGGAAAATTGGAAATCTAACAAAAAGTTTTTTATCAAAGCTGATTTTCTTTAAGTTCGATCAAAATGATATTTCTGTTCCATAAAAAAAAATACAGTTTACTGCTCTTATAATACACATACAAATCCTTTGTTTACATTTTATTTTAGTAGATCATAATCTAGAATAGAGATTAGTTTACAATATTGTACTTTAGGGTGATTTTTTTTTGGGACTATTTTTTTTTTGCTCCCATGCCGAAATTTTGTTGGAAATACTTCAAAAAAAATTCCCTGAAAGTTTGAGCTCTTAATATTAAGTACTCGTTCACAGCGTGTGAATATTTTCCATTTAAAATACACATAAACTTTGATTTTTTTTTTAAATTTTTATAGCTCAGCGCCATTTTATGGTATCGCCTCGCTCAAAGTCGGAATTTTTTTACAATTGTATGCTCTACAAAAGTGCCTATTTTTAATAATTTTTAATAAGGAATAAAAAATCAATATTTTCTTAAATTTTACTCAATAATCCGTAAAAATTTTATAGTAAGAGAAATTCAAGGATCAATATCACGAGAAATATCGATCTTAGCAATTTGGTTTACTGGACCTTTTTTGTAGGAAATTAAATTTCCTATAATTTAACATTTACATTTTTTCTGTAGGTCTTGTAATTCATGAGTTACTGAGAGAAAAACGAGAAATCAATGAAAAATCTAGGTTTAGTGACCCGTACTACCTCGCCCGTGTAAATTACGATTTTGCCGCAAAAGGCACTTTTGTAGAGCATACAATTGTAAAAAAATCGCGACTTTGAGCGAGGCGATTCCATAAAATGCTGCTGAACTATAAAAATTTAAAAAAAATCAAAGTTTACGTGTATTTTAAATGGAAAATATTCAAGTACTTAATATTAATATTAAGAGCTCAAATTTTCAGGGAATTTTTTTTGAAGTATTTCCAACAAAATTTCGGCATGGGAGCAAAAAAAAAATAGTCCCAAAAAAAAATCACCCTATTGTACTTGTTTACTGTAGTTGGGGAAAAATAGATGGCAATTCTTCAAAAACCCCGAATTTCTGTTCCTAAATTTTTATAAAAAAATGATTAATGTTAAATGCTGGAAATTATCCAAAAGCTTCGATTCTTTACTATTGAAATTTGAATGAAAATTTAATTTTCTTTATGTCTGCTTTCAATGCCTTTAGTCTTTTTTTCATCAATTAAATAAATTTGACAAATTATTGTAAAAATTAAAACAACTTTCCATTTTCTTCAAAGTCAATGTTTAATATTAAATTCTTTGTTAAATGTGGAAAATATTTTTGAGAATATTTCAAAATATTTATTTCCTTCTCACATTGAATAATTATAATAGATCAAACGGACAAATTCTCCCTTTATCTATTCCTACAATTGTCTATTGTACTTACCTTTTCCTGGTTCCTGCACTCTGGATTACCCTAGGACTATTCCTTTTGTTAAAACCGCCAAATAATACAAAACATGTTTTCGAATAAAACAATTCCTTGTTTTACTTTTTCTAATGGATAATTCGTTTGACCCAAAACAGTTAAGTTATGATAATTAATTTGGAAACTAAATGAAAAACATTTTGAAAATTTAATGGATTTCGAGATATCAAAGTTTTGTCTGTCGCTTTTTTTTTGAGTTTCCGGAAAATAGATAAAACCCTCGATTATTGTATCAATCTAACAATTATAGATATGGGGCATTCCATGGTGACTGGGGGGACATTTGACTTTGAATTTCGACTAATTATGAGCTATAATTAGATGATTGACACTAGTATAATCATAAAATGCATCTCATATTATAGAAAAATAACCAATTAACATCATTTAAAAAAAATCTTTTTTTTTTCTTAGTTTCTTGTAATTGTCACTTGAATTAGTGTGACTAGTGGGACACCAAAAAATCCTTCTCTCTTACCATGGTGCACTTAAAAACAAATTTCAGTTCGACTACTAAATTTTCAATGGAGATTTTCTTCTTTCTACTATATTTATCTCACATTATTTCATTTTCATCAAGTATTAGACTAATTACTTACATAGAAGAAATTAAAAAAAAACTA
Organism: Sisyra terminalis; assembly: GCA_958496175.1. Classification (NCBI taxonomy): domain Eukaryota; kingdom Metazoa; phylum Arthropoda; class Insecta; order Neuroptera; family Sisyridae; genus Sisyra; species Sisyra terminalis. Next base: position 6,472,067 of record OY292277.1, on the reverse strand, counting down.
TTGTGACTGGTGGGACAAGTACAAAATGTGTAAACAAATTTTTTCGTTAATGACACTTTTATATTTTTTCTATCTTTGTATTGTTAATTCGGCAACGTATTGGTGGAGGTTTTTGAGGTTTTTGATTTAAGGTACAATTTTATTTATTTTTATACATTTACTAGCTGATCCCCGCGACTTCGTCTGCGTAACGTTGGTATAGATTATATTTTTTTTTAAAAATTTGCTATTTGTAGTGACATATGAAAATTATTATTTTTCTTATTTCTTTTACGAAAAACATAATCACACTTAAAAACATTATTTTGTTAACTTTAAAAAGACACATTTAATAAACTGTTACTTAGAATAAAATAGTTGTATATAATGATCAATTAATTTTCAAAAAAATATTTATAAATATCTAAAAAGAGTGTGTTCTATTGCGTATTAATTCGTAAATCAATCAACATCTATTCATGAATAAAAATTATCGTTAATTTCAATAAAGTCAGTCATAATTATGACTTAAAACAGTCAAAAGTTATCAAAACACTCGCCTAGATATTTAGAATATTAGTAGAAATGCCATTTCGTTGTCTCAACTTTTACACTACTGAAATGTACAAAACTACGGCGAAATTAAAATTTGTTCAAATGCACGAAACCCAGTTCCTTCATAATCAAGTATAACCATTGTGTATCTATGCACTTATTATTAAAATATCTGAATTTCAACTATATAATAAACCATTTTCTTTCAGTTCGCCGAATTTCTCGCTATTTGATATTCGCTCATTAATGTATTTATAAAATAAAAAAAAAAGTTTACTGTAAGATTCGAACCCACGTCTTTATAATTAGGAGCATCAGAATGTTAGATTCGTAAGCCATTACGCTATTTCCACCAACCATGTGTTTTATATATATAAATGTTTATATTTCAAAGAGGCAATTTTTTAAAATTTAAATTGAATATACTGTGCTTTTTATCAGTTCAACTAAAAATATTTTTACAGATTATTTTTTTACTTTAAATTACCTTTCCAATGATATATAACTGACCTTTCTAGTGTAAAAATTTCTGTTTTCATCCTTAGGGAATACCTTCCCTTATTATTTTTTTGGAATGATAAGTAGCCCATAGTCTGTGGAAATTTTTTTTGTATCTTAGTACCAAATTTCATAAAATTCGGTTGTTCCGTTCTTTAGTTAAATCAGGACACACAGACAGACAGACATACAGACAGACAAAAATTTTTGAAAATGTTAAATTTGGAATAAGGGCCTCTTGAAACAAATATTTACCCTAAAATTGGGTTCAAAATCGAAATGTACAGACAGACGTAAGAATTTTATATATTAGTATAGATATATTTTCGGTAACACAAGAATATCGTTAAGACTTAATTTTTTTCTACAATTTCCGAATAAACATTAAATTAATTTTTATTCAATCATTATCCTTGAAGAATAAAGGTTCAGTGTCTTACATTATTGGAGTCTGATGATGTTGCCGTCAAATAATAACTAATGCTTTTATTGTCATCAGCTTTAAAATAATGCTGTTTTCTAATGCATGGAATTTTTTTAATGTTTTGCCACTGTTTGTTAAGATGTGAATGATTTTCTTAAATATCATCTGGTCCAACAAAGAAAAAATGGAACCCATTGATACCTTCTAACACTAAATAGTCGTGGCAGTCTTTACTATTTTTAATTTCTGCTTTTCTTGTCATAATAGCAGACCAAAGAGTTCGTTTTGCTATTGCTCCGATACCATCAACTGCTCCTGTACCATGACCAGAAGCAAAAAAACTTCGATTTATTTCAACACCCCACTCCAGTTTGGAAATATCGATAGTATCGACAGTACCAGTATCGATAGTGAAAATCGATTTTTAAACTGAGCTGCACATCCATCAGAGCAAATGGTCACTTTTTTGAGGTCCTTATTTCGAGATTTTAAATCATCTATAATCGTTTTTATAAACAATCATACCGAAAGTTTATTATGGGATAATTTGTCGTTTACTATGACGTATGAATATTTTTTTGGCCTCGATTAACCCATGAATATCCCGTAAACAAAGTTACTTGACCATGGTTCCAGTGCACGGATTGAATTTCATCATGGTTCAAAATAGTGAAATTTTCTGCGAAATCTATTTGTAATACTACTTCGGTCTCTGAACTTTCTTTGATTTTTGTCTCAAAGTATTTCGATTGTTCATTTCTTGAAAATGTATGATATTTAAACTTGAGTGTCTTACTATTGAGCTCGTCTAGAAGATCTTTTAATGTTCCAGTAATAGTTACAATTTGAAACCTTTTTTCAATAGATTTCTACTGGTTCCATGTTACTTTCATTGTTGCATCTAACATTAGGGGAAGAATATCTAAAATTTTGTAGCATTTTGAACATTCACCAATTATACATTTTTCGTTTGAAATATCACTAGCAGTACCGGGAATAGTCTATAGTCCTACTAGTCACATGTGACTGGTGGTACATATTCTAAAAGACCTTAGAGACTATAATATAGAATTTTTAACAATGATAAGAAGTTAAAACTATTTAAGACATGTTTATTTTTACTTTTACCAAGAAAAAAAAAATGAATTAGGACGATTTGAGGTTGAAAAAAACAACTTTTGTATCTTTTTGTGTGACTGGTGGGACATGTAATTATCTTATATTCAAACACGAAATATACAAAAACTAACGTATCTTTTCGATTAAACAAATCGTAGTCCATTTGTTTATAATGTTATTGGTCTTCTGAATATAATGATAAACTTGCTGAAATTAATTAGATGGTTAAAACCAATATTGCTAACAGGAACATTTGCCATAGATACATGTACTAACTTGTACTCGAATGTTAGCCAAACCAAAAAATCGATTTTTTATCGTTTTAGAAAAAAATCTTTTGATATTAGTAAAATGTATAGTTTTTATTATAAGTACGAGCTACATTTAAAATAAAAAGAGGAATTATCAATTCAAAGTTATTTTCCTATTTCTCATAGAATGCCCCATATAGAAAATATGGAAAAATCTTGATTTTATTCTCATAAATTAATGGGTATTATGTGTATAAAGAAATAATCTAAAACTTATGCAGAAACCTAATTGTTTTTGATTCTGTCAAAGGTTAACTTTTATAAAATGAAACTATAACTTTTAAAATCTATTTAAACCATTACTTTATATAGTTTTTCCCAAATGCAATTTAAAGAAAATCTATTTATAATGATCTACTAATTTAAAGAAAACTGTTAATTTACTTTACCAAATTTTTATCGTTAGAAAATGAAATATAGAAGTTCGTAATGAATGGAATCGGTGCTAACAATTTTCAATTTTTATGATAAGTTCCATAAAATTTTGAGTATTTTTTTTGAATTTCTGTTTCATTATAAGGAAGAAGTATATTTAACTTTTTTTGTAAGAAAAAGTTAAAAAATAATTTCATTTGTGATTCATTTCAACGAAAGCTCTCGTGATCCTTACCTTCCTTTAGACGGCAAAAATTGTAATGTTTATAGTATTTCGTTGATATTTCGTTAAAAAAAACAGCTGAGAAAATTTTTATCTTAACACTTCTTAAACTTAATAAAATTTCCTACAAATTTTGTGCAGAAACTTTTTTTTGTACAAATCTTAGTTTTTGAGTTATGCTTTACTAAAGTGAAGAAACAAGGAACAACGTAGTTGACTGGAATTAGACTTTGAAGTGAGCTTTTAGTCATAGCAAATTTTTGAAGAGTTGCAGAAGTAAATTTTTTTACCTAAAATCTTTTATAAGATGTAAAATAATAATTTAAATCAAAAATATAAGAATATTGTTATTAATAAACAAGTAATGAGTAAAAGCTCTCATGACAATTTATCATTTGTGTAACCAATAAAAAATTCTACCATTTCATTTTTCTTAAATAATGCCTTAATTTTGAGTTTTACAAAAAAACTTTTTAGACAAAAGTTTTAGTAAATTTTATAGACTACAACTTTTGTTTGAACAATTTTTTAATTTTGGCAGTATTTTTTGATTTATCGTGGCTAAAAGTTAAAGATATGTTTCAGCATATGAGGACTGCGCCAATTCGTATCAGTGTGCCCAAAACATCACCAAAGCCTATTTTCGCAAATTTGGTCGTGATTGCGACCGAAACGGGGTAACCGATTGTATGGACTACATAATGATCCACTTTAATGGAGGATATTCTTGTGATAAGCCGTTAAACCGCGAACAAGGTGGTCGGGAATTTCTCGACCGCTTCAGAGAATGTCGAGGATTTTAAAAAAATAAAGAAAAAAAAATGTGCTTTTTTATTTTGATTTTTATTTTCTTTTATAGTTCTCTAGTAAATAATTCTTATCTATTTTCTTAATATTCATCATTTTTTTTTTATACAAATTTATATAATAACGAATAACAATTTGTTTCTCTTCATCTACGGGAGATTTTAAATATTTCAATTTAAAATACTTAATTTTTTTTTTAAATTCTTTTCAAATTTTTTTCATTTTATTAAATATAACATTTGCTACCAAAATATTATTGTTATTAATTAATAAATATTATTTTTTTTTGGGTTTCTTTAATTTTAAAAATCTAATTTTATCTACACAATCTTTTCTCTTCATACGAGAACTAATCGTTTTCGGGAAAATTTCCGCCAAATTCTCTTGGATTAACAAATGATATGATTCAATGATTTTCAGTTGCTTTTTTGGTTTTTCTTTGTTTGGTATACATTAGCAATTAATTGGCATTAGATTCAATTTTCAAGAGTTTATTTTTGGTAATTTCTTGGCGTATATTTACAAACCATTTTCGGGGGACAAGTCTATAAAAAATATCACATTTGACGAGAAAATTCAATGAGGGAAAATTGACATTCTTTGTTTGTTAACCAATAGAGCAATTGGGCGTTAATTTTTCATCATGATATTCTTTTGCCAGTTGAGTTATTAGTTCTTATTTGTATGATAGAGGTGGGACTTGTAATATAGGAAGTCCCGTTTTTTTTTTGTTTTGAAGATTATTGCCAGTATGTTAATATTTAAAAGTTTTGAGAAATTTTTGAAAAAGTATTTTTTTTTTGTAAAGATCTAGAGAATCAAGCTGAATGGTTTTAGATTAAGAGAAAGATTTTATTATTGATTTTTTTTTTTGTAAAAATTTTCTAAGTTTCGATTGATTGTATTAAACATTTTTTTTTGTCTATATTAGTTTATTTATTTTAGGTACCAGAGAAGTATAGTAAATATAATATGAACGATTGAAAATTTGAAAAATTTACGCTAGAGAAAATTCACGATGTTTCGGCTGTTTTTATCAATTAAAAGTGTATTTATGGTTTTCGGATGGCTTCATTGTTGAAAATACAAATAAATAAAAAAACTAATCAAATCTTTATAACAAATAAATCTTTTATAAACAATGGGAATGAAAGATAAACAAAGCAATTACCTTGAAGGAAAATATTGCGCAAAAAAGCTTGAACCAATAATTTTAATCCAAATAAGATTTTTTCGCTGATTTTGAACAGTTATACTGTGTATACAATATATAAAATATATTGCAGTCCAATTTATGTAGTATAATTTAACATATTATTATGTTAAATTATACTACATAAATTGGACTGCAATATATTTTATATATTGTATACACAATAATTTTAGTTTTAAACTTAACAGAGGAAAGTCCGTCAAAAAGGAGTTTTATTTCCCTACAAAAATTATTAATAATAAAAGCGCCAAATTCAATTTAAACTCAGAAAAACCTACTGTGAAAAAAACTTCTATTTACCTCCCTATAATAGCCACGTTATAGGCAGAAAATCGAAAGCTCTAATGTTATAGCTTAGCGCAAAGCTCAAGCAGCATTTCACCAAGACAACCGACAATTTAATCTATAAAATTGTCCTCGCCATTGGCAAAAGCAAAAGTTTCAACAATGAAGTCTTCGTGAAAAACATATAAGTACACATGGAAGAAATTGCGGAAAACGAAGAAAATTGACATTTTTTTTCTCTCAATATTATCACGGAATCAACTGTAATTTGAATTATAGAAACAGTTCTAGATATTTTTTTGAACCAAAGGAAATTTTTTCGGGCCATTTCTTTGTCCACACTAAAAAATATTCATTTCTTTTTTGGGTTGATTTATACAAAAATTATTTTGACAATTTTTAACATTTTCTATAAGAAAATAAATCTCTAGATTTTAGGCGCTAAACATAATGAATAATAATATTTTTGTTTATTATTTATATGTATGTGTATTAGACTGATTCAAAAAAATTGATGATTTTTTTTTCTCTTAATTATATCGAAAATATTGTTGGAAATGACAAAAAAAAATCCTGTGAAAGTTTAAGCTCTTAATATTAATATTAAGAGGTGCCGCTTCGCAAATTTCGATTTTTCATTGAAATAACATGGAAACAATATTCTCTTGCACTTTGGAATTTTATAGCCCACGTTGGTGACAATATTTCGGAATGACCGAGGTATATTCTTGTAGAAAATTGAACGATCTACAAAAAAGGTCTCGTACAAGTTTTTGATATATTTATTCCTTCAAAAGTTATTCGAGGTCAAAGTTGAACTAAAGAAAATTTTTAATATTTTTTCATTTTTTTGACGCAACCATCAATTTTATGAGAAAATTTTATGGGACATTTTTTGTAGAGCACTTTTTATACTATAACTTATCTCTATAAAAGCTTTTGATATTTTTACAGGTCCTAAGCTATTTGCATTAAACTTAAAATTTCCTGTATTATTATATTTTTAACATAAAAAATATTTTTTTTATTTTAAGTAAATAACTTTGGACCTGTGAAAAATATCAAAAACTTTTATAGAGATAACTTATAGAAAAAAAAAGTGCTCTACAAAAAATTTCCTATAAAATTTTCTCATAAAATTGATGGTTGCATCAAAAAATTGAAAAAAATATTAAAATTTCTCTTTAGTTCAACTTTGACCTCGAATAACTTTTGAAGGAATAAATATATCAAAAACTTGTAAGAGACCTTTTTTGTAGATCGTTCAATTTTAGTGAAGAAAAAAATCATAATTTTTTTTTGAATCAGTCTAATGTGTATATTTATTAATTTAGGTATAAATCGGTTATGTTTTTAGGGCGGCAGCCGCCGCTTTTGCCTCTTTCTTCGCTTTCTTCTTCTCTTCTTTGGCCTCTTTTTTCGCTTGTTCCTCCTCCTTTTTCGCTTCCTTTTTGGCCTCGCGTTTTGCCTCCTTTTCGGCCTTTTGTTTGGCCTTTTCCTCGCGCTTTTTCTCGGCCAATTCGTTCTTTTTGTTGTCCTTGTTTTCGTGGCTGCTGCTGCGCTTTTTGAGCTTGGGCCCGAGTCCGAGGGCCAGACTTAGACCACCGCTGCCGCTGCCACCGGATGTGCTGCCGCCGCCACAGTTAGAAGACGAGGGAGACGGGGTGGGGGGCGTCACGGCGTTGCTGGGCCGACCGGGACGCTTCGACGTCGGCGCTCCAGGCGACGCTAGCGCCGCGTCGGCTTTGGCTTGCACTAAGGGCTTGTACGGTACCTCTTTGGACGTACCAGGAGCGAGGTCTGATAGACTTTTGATAATGGATGAGGGTTTCGTGTGTGACGTCACAGGTTTTTTGTCTTTTTTCTCTTGGGAATTGTGGTGCGGCGATGGTGCAGTTGTTTCGAGTTGCGTTACTATTTTTTGTGCACAACTACGGACAAGTATCAAAAATTAGATACAAAATACATAGATCACATTCATTCATTCTCTCTCTCTCTCTAACACGCGCATGTCACCTACGTTTATTATATTTCTAAACATAGGCAACCCACTGTACACAAGCCAAAGTTGTTTTTTTTTCAAAGCAAAACCTTTTCATCACCAAAACAAACACAAAATCATCTCTCTTTTGTTTTTTTTTTGTTCCTTTGTTTTTTTTTATAAAGCAACGCGAAATAAAAGCTTGTGACAAAAACAAATTGTGTAAGTATATACGTTCAATTTTTTCTTTTCAATTGTCAAATATTGCGCCAATAACAATCGATATAAAAGAAAAAACAAACACAATAAAGAGTATGCATTAGTGAAAACGAAAAAAAAAAGAAAATACAAATTACTTGCTAAAAGTGCAAAGTGTTGATTGATTAAAAATATTTATAAATTAGTGATTTCCAAAGAGTATTCAATTGATTAGTATATTGATGTTATTTGTTTGGATTGATTGATTTTTTGGGAAAAGCAACGTACAGAAAAGAAAAGCCAAAGACTTGGGTGGATGGTTCAAAGCATACTCGATTACTTACTAATTCAAACTTTGGCGCCAGACCAGCAGATGTTTCATTAAGGCTATAGCGAAATTAATAAATGACTAAAATGAAATTAAACCTTCTTTTTTTTTTAAATATAAGAGTATGAAAAAAGAGAAAAAGGAATTGAATAAATTAAGCATTACTCTAAAGTTTTTCTTTTGATCAAGAGAAAATCTTTTTCATCTTTTTTACAAAGTAGTTGAAGTTTAGAATAGACTTTTAGTAGAGAAAAAGCTTGCGCTACAATTTGTTATTAATTTTTTTTTTTTTTTGGTAAAACCAAATTAAATTGAACCGTTTGGGTTCTAGTTAAATTGGTTTTGGCGCTAGTTTATAATTGGATAGTTTAAGGGATAGTTACCGAATTCTAGTTGAGGGTTGTGAGGGTAGAGACGGTAGTTCTCTGATGGGAGGAAGACGTCCGGGTGCTCCAGCCTCACCGTGCCAATAGTCTTGAAGTCTTAACTAAAAGAAAACGTAAAATTAAATATCAGGATATCCTCTTAAAGATTAAGAGAGTTCATTATTGGCTAGTTGAATCCAACGATATTTTTTTTGTTTAAGTGATAAGTCTTGATTCGAAAAATAACAATTATGCTCAATGTTTTTCCAGTAACGTAATAATAAAATCTACTTCTTATAAGAAATACAACGAATATTAAAATTTCATCAGTCAGAGAGGATATATAAATACAGGATTTTAACTATGCACGGTTTTACAAACGTATTTACTTTAAATTTTATTACTTTTATTATTATTACTACTACTACTTTTACTTTTTTCTGTTAATATTTCAACATTGAGCAATTTTAAGGGTCTATTTACAACAATTTTGTAAAAAAAAAGTTTACTATAAGATTCGAACCCACGTCTCTATAATTAGGAGGATTAAAATGTCAGATACGTAAGCCATTACGCTATTAACATCAACTATTTGTTTTATATATACAAAGATTTATATTTCAAAAAGGCAATTTTTTAAACTTTAAATTGAATTTACTGTGCTTTTTATCAGTTCAACTAAAAATATTTTTACAGATTATTTTCTAACTTTAAATTACCTTTCCAATGACATACAACTCATCTGTCTAGTGTAAAAATTTCTGTTTTCATCCCTAGGGAATGCCTTCCCATATTATTTTTTTGGAATGATAAGTAACCTATAGTCTGTGGAAAATTGTGTTGTACCATAATGCCAAATTTCATTAAATTCGGGTGTTCCGTTCGACAGTTAAATTGGGACACACAGACAGACAAAAATTTTAAAAATGTTAAATTTGGAATAAGGGCCTCTCGAAAAAAACATTTACCCTAAAATTGGGTTCAAAATCGAAATATATAGACAGACGTAAGAACTTTATATATTATACGCTATTTACATCAACTATGTGTTTTATATATATAAAGATTTATATTTGAAAGAGGCAATTTTTTTTAATTTAAATTGAATTTGCTGTGCTTTTTATTAGTTCAACTAAAAATATTTTTACAGATTATTTTCTTACTTTAAATTACCTTTCCAATGACATATAACTCATCTGTCTAGTGTAAAAATTTCTGTTTTCATCCCTAGGGAATGCCTTCCCTTATTATTGTTTTGGAATGATAAGTAACCTATAGTTTGTGGAAAATTATGATGTATCTTAATACCAAATTTCATTAAATTCGGTTATTCCGTTCTTTAGTTAAATCGGAACACACAGACAGACAAAAATTTTAAAAATGTTAAATTTGGAATAAGGGCCTTTTGAAACAAATATTTACCCTAAAATTCGGTTCAAAATCGAAATATAAAGACAGACTTAAGAATTTTATATATTATACGCTATTAACATCAACTATGTGTTTTATATATATAAACGTTTATATTTCAGAGACAATTTTTTAGACTTTAAATTGAATTTACTGTGCTTTTTATCAGTTCAACTAAAAATAATTGTACAGATTATTTTCTATCTTTAAATTACCTTTCCAATGATATATAACTCGCCTGTCTAAAGTAAAAATTTTTTGTTTCACCCCTAGGGAAAACCTTTTTTTATTATTTTTAAGGGATGATAAGTAGCTTAATGTGAGTTGGAAATTGTGTTGTATCTCAATACCAAAGTTCATCAAATTCGGTCGTTTCGATCTTTAGTTAAATCAGGACAAACAGATAGACAGACAGACAAAAGTTTTAAAAATTTTAAATTTGGAAAAAGGGCCTCTTGAAACAAATATTTACTCTAAAATTGGGTTCAAAATCAAAATGTACAGACAGACGTAAGAATTTTATATATTAGTCCTAGATTGATCCTTACTTTCATTGCATGCTGCTGGGAGCGTCTCAAAGCGCCCGTAGGTTGTCGAGGATAAGCTCCACCAAAACAAGCTCCAGTTGAGCAGCATTTAAGGTTTGATTTTCCACAGTGGCCGCCATTAGAACCCGCCGATAAAGATGACGTTCCCGAAATACTACTCGTTCCGCTACTTACCTACAACCCCCAAGAAAAAAAATCAGACATTTCCTTCGCCAATATTTTGATTTAATTTACCGAATAAAGACTTTCACTGTTGGGCATGGAAGATGTGGAAGACGAATGGGCCGTTGTGACGCTGTAAGCGCTCGCCGACGCTGGAAGTCCTCCGGATGAGCTTAACGATTGGTGGAGAAGTACTCCGTTGGAGGATTCCATTCCTGTGGGTTTCAAACGCAGAATTTTGGTCCGGCAAACGACACACCGCAACGGCAATAACCGCTGGGACACCGCCATTTGGATCGTCTTTACAAAACACCGGCGACATACAACTTGATGGCCACATGGCGCCGTTTGCATTGTCGCCTTTGCATTGATGCAAATCACGCACTGCATCCCGAAAAAAATAAATAATTAAAAAATAATAATTCCAACTCAAAGTTCCATTCGTAAAGCTCACCTCTTCCTCTTGCGTCGTCGCCAACTCTGGCTCATTTTCTTCAATTTTATTCAACAGCTTATCCTGAAATCATAAAGACAATTTACTAAAGCAATAGTTTTAATTAAAAACATTTCTAAGTCAAGGCAAAAGTGGCTAGCTCATAATTTCTCAGATTGAAGGTTTAATATTATACGTATGTGTATAACATTTGATGAAGATTTTCTTACAATTTATCTCTAACAACTATAAACATTTATGTCAATTAATATATCAATCAAATCCTATCTATAATTACATTAATAATTATAGAGGTTTAATGAATAAATAACACACGTTTTCCAGAACTTTACTTTTTAATTAAAATAAGTAATTAAATACGATAAACTAAAAAGCAATATTTCAATTATAATGAAATGTTTGGTTTTTTTTTTCAAATTTTATCTCTTATAAATTTATTGTATTTTTATTCAGGAAGGATGTAGCCACATCTGATGAACTAATACTTCGATCGATGATCAATTTTCTTCGGTTGTAATTTGCATGTAAAATTTCCGGAAAAACTTTGAAAAAATGATAAAGTTGTGGCTTGTTTTTCTCCGTTTCGTCGTACAAACATTAAATGGGAAAGTCCTTCGTACATCGATTCCACTTATGATAATATTGTTGAGATTGTATTTCTGAATAATGTTTGTTCCTACAAGAAAAATGTTTTTACTCAAATAGGAAATTGTTATATTTTATAAATTTTCATTAAAAATATATAGAGTTACCTTAAACTTTAACATTAAGTTGGTTACTGATGTTTTATTGGGAAGAGTTAAGAATTTTAAAAATAATGCAGAAAGGAAGACTGCAATTTCTCTTTGTAAAACTTATTGTCTAGAGTATAAGAAGTTAAATTAGTAAATGCTTTGATTTACAGAAATATCTAAACCCTATACCGATGGGTTAACCAAACTTAAAAAGTTTGATTTTTTCAAAACTTTTTTTTACCCATCGATGGGAAATTATTCGTTGAGGTTTGTGCAGAAACCGTTTAAACTTAATAGATTAGTAGTAATTAATTAACTACGAAAAATTAATTATTAAGTCATTGATATAATAAAATGTTAAGGGGTCAGTCCAAATAAAGTGGTCCAAAAATAAAAGAAATGGTTGCTCGACCATCACCCCAACATATCGGTAGTTAAAACTCATTATTTTTTAATTTTATTCTTTTTAGTTTTCCAGTGGTGGCCATATTAGTTTTAATAGGCGCAGACATTTTCGCACTTTTAAGGGTTTGCGGAAACTTGATTATCTCAGGCCCTATTTGTCCTATCAAAATGAAACTAAAGGCAGTGGCTTCATGAAAATATAAGCTATAGGGTTGTAATAAGACATTTTCACCTAAATGTAATTCTAAGGGGTGAATTTTCAGCCTATATTTTTAGCTCTCATTTGTAAAAACTTCAATTTTCACGGCAAGATTGTGAAGGAAGGGAAAGAGTCTACACGTTAAAACTTTTTTTACAAACAATTAGGTACTAGTTGTATTCAAAAACAAAATTTGAAGTCTGAGAGTTGAAGCCTTTTTTAAATAAAAAATAACAAAATTGTGGATTTTTCAAAATTTGCAATTTTCTGAGCTCAATATCTCTGGTGGGGGGCCAGATAAAAATCTGAAATATCACCCCATTATAGTACTGTATGATAGTATTATGCACTTAAAAATTGGAGTTTAAAATTTGACTAGGAGCAGAAGTATTGCAAGCACAAAATGTCAAAATAATGCATACTTCAGTAGGTGACTAAAATGTATTTAACCAGTTAATATGTGATATATACTTGGCAAAAAAGGCATTTTACGCAAAACAACATATACTTCGGGCGAACTGTTATTGATATCTTAAATTTAAAACATATACTTCTTTCTGAAAGCTAATAATGTATGCAGTGGCGTAGCTCGGTAACCAATGGCCCTGGGGCAAATTAAAAAATGGGGCCCCACTGCTATGTAAACCGATTAGGTTTTATCAAATAAAAATATGAAATATACAAATACTTTTAAAATGGAAAATAACACTTAGCCCAGAGTATATGTTGTTTGGTTTAAAATGCCCTTTTTGCCAAGTATATATCACATATTAAATGGTTAAATACATTTTAGTCACCTACTGAATTATGCATTATTTTGACATTTTCTGCATGCAATACCTCTGCTCCTAGTCAAATCTCCAACTCCAAATTTTAAGTGCATAATACTACCATACAGTACTAATTTGGGGTGATATTTCAGATTTTTATCTGGTCCCCCACCAGGGATGTTGAGCTCAGAAAATTGCAAATTTTGAAAATTTCCAAATTTTGTTATTTTTTATTTTAAAAAGGCTTAAAGTCTCAGACTTCAAATTTTGTTTTTGAATACAACTAGTACCTAATTGTTAGTAAAAAAAGTTTTAACGTGTAGACTCTTTCCCTTCCTTCACAATCTTTCCGTGAAAATTGGAGTTTTTACAAATGAGAGCTAAAACTTTAGGCTGAAATTTCACCTCTTAGAATTACATTTAGGTGAAAATGTCTTATTACAACCTTATAGTTTATATTTTTATAAACACATTACTTTTAGTTTCGTTTTGATAGGACAAATAGGGTCTGAGATAATCAAGTTTCCGCAAACCCTTAAAAGTGCGAAAATGTCTGCGCCTAGTAAAACTAATATGGCCACCACTGGAAAACTAAAAACAATAAAATTAAAATAATGATGAATTTGAACTACCAACATGTTGGGGTGACCGCAAAAAAAAAAATCAGAATTAAAAAAAATATTCAAGCGACCAGTGCTGAACCGACTGAATTGGACTTACCCTAAGAAGTTGCGGGGAGAGGTTCTGTTAAGTTTTCTTTAATTTTTGTTTTATCATTAAAGAACAGTTTTCATTATTTTCCTGCATTTTTGTTATATGTCGCTATGAATCCTATTTTCTTAACATTTTATTGTATCAATGACTAATTAATTACGCCGTTTATTTTGAAAGTGAATTAAGTCCATTTCAAAAACATTCCCTACAGTATTATCATTTTTAACCATAGAAACATAAGATACTAAGGAGGAGGGAATAATTGGCGTTTTTGTTAACAACTAAAATGAAATCAGTAATTTCTGAAAACTTAGCAGTTAAATAACTAACGTTCTTTGTTCTAGTTACAAGAAGAATCACATTATAGACAATCCTTGAAATGGATTTAAGCCACTTTCAAAATAAACGAGCCAATTAATTACTACTAAACTTTTTTATAAAGAAATGGTTTCTTTCACAAACTTCTACGAATGATTTCCCATCAATTGGCAAAAAAAAACACTTTATTGATTTAAAAATTGATTATTCATTTTAATTGTTGGAACTATTTAGAACTCTAACCGACACTAACAAGAGCAGAATTTGAACTAATTCTTCAAATAAATGTTGCATTTGAAAATTGAATATTGACAACAATGTATATTTTGTATTTTCTGTGACAATTGTATCAAGTATTAAATTTTAAACACTTTATTATCCAATAATTGACTTATAATATTTTTTCTTAAATATTGTGAAAATTGAAGATTGTGAAGACATGATTTAAAGTATTTCTCATTGCTGACTACTTTTTTACATCTTTGGAAGACCAAACAAGTTTAGCAATAAAAGGTTTGGAACAACAACAGAAAACCGTGAAAAAATTGCCAAAAAGTCAACTCTAACGACTAAAATACCAGGAAGAATTAAAAAAAGTGCTTTATTGAATAATTTGGAGACATCATAAGCGTTTTTTTGACTCAATTCTGAGAAAAAATCCACATCCTTAACCATATTTCGTTGTTACGGAAAAACTTGCAAAAATTTTACCAAAATTTCAACCCAAACCAACTAGTTTTGAAATTTTTTCATTTTTCAACAAGTCTTTGCCAAATTGTAAATCTTTAAATCCTTTATTTTTACTTTATCGGCAATCTTTGCCAATTTTAAAATTGCTTTAATTACTTGGGATGATGACATAACCAATTCCCAAATCGCATATTTTCAAAGTTGTAAACAATTTGCTGGCTTATTTTGACCAAAAAATAGATATATGCATATGTAATTTTATTCTTTCTCAAAAACCAGTTAAATTTATTATGCAATTTGATCGATTTTGACAAAAATATTCCAGTAACTCAAGGTTTATAAATTACACAGGTTGGTCCGTTAGAAAAAAAATAATGACGTCATACGAAGAATTTTGAAATTGATCAGTCTGAAGATATATACGAATTTCTTCTGGAAACGTCACGTAGCACATGAGGCCACATGTGTATTTTATAAACCTTGCCAGTAACCAACAGAAGAAATTTAAAATATTCATTGTTGACAATGGAATGTAAAAATGCCAATATTTCTGTTAGGATAATCATTTCAAATCTTATTATTAACTGTGTCCATTCAAAAATATTTAACAACTAAAATTTAAACTAGTTATCAACATATAAATTATTAAGTGATCATAATTCAAAAGATAAATAAGTTTAATTTTTGTAGACTAATTAAGTATCTACAAAACGTTGTAGATTTGTATTAATTTCAACAAATTAGCTGATTGAATTTTAAAAGATTTTTTCAAACATTTCTACACCGATTTGGACTGACCTAAAGATTAAAATTGCATAAAAAACTTGTAAATTACATTGAAAATTATTCCTAAGTTCAAGTATTAAACTAAACACTTAAGTATTTTAATTTTATCTTTTTTAATTTATGTTATGAATAATAGTTTTATTTTTTCATTCAGGAAGCAATCAATTACAAGAAAACTCTACTCCAACCAACGACCAATTTACTGTTTTCATTCACTGGTTATATTCATATTAAATGTTAAATTTCCGGAAAAACTTTGAAGAAGCCATAACATTCTGCAATTTCATTTTCCATTTCATTAACAAAACTAATGGAAAGGTCCTTCTTTTTAACGATTCATGTTGTAATTGGAGTTTGGTTCAAATGATTTGAACACTCTGTAATGGTGTTTTAAGTCGTTAAGTGGCGTACAAATGGCGTCAATGGCAATGGCATTGGTATTTATCATTTTTTTTCAAAGAATATTGTTTATATGATTATTACGGTGCATTTTTTTTGCAGTACAAAAGCCATTAATATTAATGGAGCAAGTGGAAAAGGCGGAAAAATAAATTAATTACACAAAACACAGAATACAGAATACACTAATTTTATGTAACTTGGAATCAAATATGATTGTTTTTTATGGAGATGAAGTGTTGGATTATACTCAATCCGTAAAATGGTGTCCTTGATTTAATTCAATTAGATTTGTATGATTTATTTTTCCGAGATTTTGTTTAACACTTATTGTTCCAGGAAGTAAAATTTTAACTTTTGGATAAATTGAACGAAAGAAAAGATAAAGATGAGAGACGAATGCACTTTGGACCAAGTTTGGTCGTAAATTTTTAAAGAAAAACTTTTGCAGAAGAAAATAGAAAAACATTGATAAAGATTATTGTAAGAAATGGATGGAAAACTTAGTTTTTCTTTTGTAACATTTTTAAAGATCTGTATTGATTTTAGGTAAAAATTGTCAGTGTTTTGGATGAAAATTACACTAATTTAGATCTAAAAATTTATACAAATCCCATATACTTTGGATAAACATACAAAAAATTAAAGTATGAAGATCAATCCATTGTTTCCAAAGATATTTCTTGATATTTTCCAATGAACACAGGACAATCCATTTGAAATCGTCCAGGGTGCCCAATAATTTTTATTACCTGGTTCTTTTATTACGAGTTCCACATAAAAACAGTCACAAAAAGCTTTTTGAAAAAAATTAATAAGTTATACTTTTTCCCTGGCAGTCATTTACAAATGGCGGTTCGGTAAATTTAAATGAAAAAGATGGTCTCCGGAAAATGTAATTGCCAAGCTATTTTTGAAGATATCAGAATAATTCCAAGACCAGTACGTTCTGCATAGAATAAACTTTATATATACATACTTTTAATTTTTCTACTATGAAAAAAGTAAGTCAAATTTTCTTTGTAAAAACTTCGAAAAAAACTTAAAATTGATACTTTTAAGACAATGAAATTATATGAAGGAATGGGGATTCACTAATGATATTTAGTTTTTGTGTTGAATATCTTTGTAAAAATCTGTTGTATAAGTTTTAGTCCTGAAAATACACTTCTTTTTTTTTCTAGAGCCTTACAAAAATGACCGAAAACTTAAAAATTGCAATTTCCTCAAGTCAATATCTCAAAATGGACTGAATGAAAATTAGTAAAAATTTAGTTTTTCATAGTAAAAATTTCACATAATGTTTTTTTATGCAAATAGAAAAATATCAAAAAAAAAATATTATGATTGAGACTTAACTATATTTAAGGTAATAGAGCAGTGAATTCCAGGAAAAATGCTATTCTTCGACTTCCCAATACGTACAGTAGGCCCAATATTGGGCCAATTGATAATTGCCAAGGTTTTTCAAAATTATATTATTTTGGGTGGTAAAAATCAATATGTTTTTTTATAATTTTTTTTTTATAAATTTTAGTTTAAATTGAAACAGGTTCCCAGACTTGAGTCAAGTCTGGACCAATTGTAAATTCCTCCCTTGAGTTCATGTAGTTCCAAGTTAGCAAATGAAGGCTAAAATTTTTATAATTAACATTGTTAAAATACCAGGTTGCTCTCATCCATGGTGTAGTAAATAATTCATAATGTTCTTGGGAACTTGGATTTAAATAATAAGACGTTATTTTTCAAACTATCTCAACGTTTCGTTGATATTTATTTCCAACTTTTTCAGGAGAATTAAAACAAAATGTCTAATTTGGCTTTGAACAACATGCATTGTTATTATGTCTTAGTTCTCCTGAAGAAGTTGGAAATAAATACCAACGAAACGTTGAGATAATTTGAAAAATAACGTATTATTATTTAAATCCAAGTTCCCAAGAATATTATTAATTGTTAGAATAATTTTTAAATCTTAACATTCAATGACTACTGAAATATTTCAGTTTTAAAATAACATTAAGCAGAAATAACAATAGGTAACAGTTCTAATTTTTAACTTATCGATATATTAATGCTATTAGAAACGAGAAGTAATACGAATTTCCTTCCAAAGACCCAAAATAAATCCTTTTCTGTTTAGTATAAGTATATCAGATTCTTCAGCAGAAATTCAGCAAATGAAGAGTAAACTAAATGAAAAATTTGAATGTTGTTCACCAGTGAAAGGAATAAGATGCAGTCAAAAGTATCTCCCAATAAGATATAATCAAATTAGATGCTTTGGGCTTCCAAAAATCCAAGCTTTGGGAATTAATCATCAAACTCTAATCAAATTTAAAAATTGAAACTATTACCTTTTGTTATTACTGCTAATTATTATCGTAAAACAGAAAAATTTCATTCGTTATTGAATATAATGGTTCAAATATCACTTTACCGATGTAATTTACAAGAATTTCCTCGTTTGCTAACTTTGCACTATACTGGCAAGAAAAAGAAAATAATTTTCTTTGAAGTTCACTACTATATTACTCCAACTTTAGTAACTAATAGGTGGAGTAAACTAAATGAAAGATTTGAATGTTGCTTACCAATAAAAAAAATAAAATGATATTAAAGATATTTTCCTATAAGTTATAATCAATTTAGGTGCTTTCATACTTCCCAAAGCTTTGATAATCATCAAATTCTAATCAAATTTAAAACTATTTCCTGTTGTTATTATTGCTAATTATTATCATAAAGCAGAAATATTTGATTTGTTATTGAATATATTAATTCAAACATCACTTTACCAATGTAAACTGCAAGACTTTCCAAGACAATGAGGGTGAAAAAGGATAGCAATTTTTTTTGAAATTCCCTATTCTATTACTCATAACGTAGTGAAGACTTAATTGTAGTTTTTTGGTGATGTATTTCTATTAGTATAAAGAACATTATGTAAAATTTTTACTAATTTTCATTCAGTCCCGTTTTAAATATTGACTTGAGAAAATTGAGGTTTTTTTGGTTTTCGACCATTTTTGTAAGACTCTTGAAAGAAAAGGAGTGTATTTTCAGGACTAAAACTTATACTGCAGATAGTTATAATGGTGTTCAACACAAACACAAAATATCCTCAGTGAATCTCTATTCCTTCATATAATTTAATTGTATTAAAAATATCAATTTTAAGAATTTTTCGAAGTTTTTACAAAGAAAATTTGACTTATTTTTTTCATAGTAGAGAAATTAAAAGTATGTATTCATAAAGTTTATTCTATGCTGAACGTACTGGTCTTGGAATTATTCTGATATCTTCAAAAATAGCTTGGCAATTACATTTTCCGGAAACCACCTTTTACATTTAAATTTACCCAACCGCCATTTGTAAACGACTGCCAGGGAAAAAGTATAACTTATTATTTTTTTTCAAAAAGCTTTTTGTCACTATTTTTATATGGAACTCGTAATAAAAGAATCAGGAAATATAAAAAATATTGGGCATATATCCTGGGCGATTTCAATTGAATTGTCCTGTGTTCATTGGAAAATATCAAGAAACATCCTTGGAAACAATGGATTAGTCTTCATACTTTAATTTTTTGTAAGTTTATCAAAAGTATATGGGATATGTACAAATTTTTAGATCTAAATTAGTGTTATTCCCATCTAAAACACTGACAACTCTTGCCTAAAATCAAAAGAGATCTTTAAACATGTTATAAAAGAAAAACTAAGTTTTCCATCCACTTCTTACAATAATCTTTATCAATGTTTTCCTATTTTCTTCTGCAAAAGTTTTTCTTTTAAAATTTACGACCAAACTTTTCAAAATTTGCATTAAATCTTGTTTTAGATATTGACTCGAGAAAATTGACGTTTTTTGGGCTTTCGGTCATTTTTGTATAAGGCTCTAGAAAGAAAAGGAGTGTATTCGCAGGACTAAAACTTATATTGCAAATTGTTATAATGGTATTTAACACAAAAATAAAGTATCATTAGTAAATCTCTATTCCTTCATTAAATTTTATGGTCTTAAAAAGTATCAATTTTAAGATTTTTTCGAAGTTTTTATAAAAAAAAATTGGGTAATTTTCTTCACAGCAGGAAAATTAAAAGTATTTATCCATAAAGCTTATTTTATGCTGAATGCACTGGTTTTTGAATTATCCTGATATCTTTAAAAAAAGCTTGACAATTAAATTTTCCGCAGACTATCTTTTCCATTAAAATTTCCCAAACTGCCGTTTTTAAATGGACACCAGAAAAAACTAGCTTTTTAAAAGGGACCTCGTTTTTAATTTTTAAATTCCAAATTTTTTTAAATTAGGTTGAATCAAAATAGTTAGACCCTTTAGATGGATATGACACTTATTTAGATCTAAAAATTTGTACAAATTCCTCATACTTTTGATAAACATACAAAAAATTAAGCTACGAAGACTAGTCCATTGTTTTCAAGGATAATTCTTGATATTTTCCAATGAACACACTTGTTTAATATTATCTTTTCATTGTCTCCATATTTTCTATTCCAATGATTTGATTTATTCAAAAGAATTACAAATTGAACATTAAGAAAATTAACATTTTATTTCTGTCTTAATTTTTTATTAATTCAATGTTAATAATAGCTGTATGTTGCCCAAATTGGTGGCCACATTTTAGAAATGAAATTTTTAATATTTTCCACGAAAAAGTTGGTCATTTTTTGTCCCAAATGAGTGAAATTACAAAATTTCCAAAAATTGCACCAAGTTCCACTCATATACTTACTACTCAAAACTTGATTGATCTTCTTTTCGCAATTTTACAACACAATTCATTTGTGGCTTTCTTTCATCGTTATAATCGAAAAATAATGAACAAAAATTACACAAAAGGAAAGAAAAAATGCACTAAATCGTGCAATTTAATTATCATCTTTCGATTTGGTTTTACTCTCATTTTTTACATTGAGATTTATAATTAATGAATTTCTGTTATACGCAGAAATAATTTAATTGCCAAGGCTGCAACACCAACGTCAGACTATTAAAAACTGCAAATTATTCCAAAACGGTTGCAAGTTCTTTGTCACCTTTATGGTTCCAAGTAATTTCATATTAATTCCCCAAAAAAAAAAAATAATCATTTTTTACAGCAATGACTCAAATCTAAACTGGTTCATTCGCCGAAAAAATGATGAATAAAATGGGAAAATTTATTAAATTTTTTATCTTTTTGGGGTTTTTACCCGCAGTGATTTGAATCCACAGAGGCCATGATTCTGAATTCCAGAGGATTTCCGCCATATTTAAAATGCAAGACACACTCTGTTCAATTATGTGTCTCTGAACTTGATCGTAGTAGGCGTGTGATGGAAATTAAAATGAAAAGCACACAGCCACCCAAATTGTGGAATTTTTTGTTTAAAACTTGTGATTCTTTTGTTTTGAATCGTTGGACTCTCTTGCCTTGACAAAAACGAATCGTTTCTCTGCATATAATTAATGCATTGTGCGAGTTTTCGAATTACAATTGCTGCGGCTGTTGCAATTGCCGAACGATTGATTGATTCGGTGTTGCTTTAGCAATTGACAGGCGACCTTCACGACCACGCAACAATTCGATCATCTGAATTGCAGATCGAAAATTGGCAATTTTCACGAAACGATTAAATATTTGAAAATTTACGCCGGTGGTCGTCGATTTTATATGGCGGGAGGGGGTATGGCGCTTTGATTTTCTTCGCTCGATGACATTGAGGCGGTTGATGGTGAACCCAGGTATGGATCTATGGATCTATAGATCATTCCTATATAAATATAATATGGGTGTAAGTGAAGCGTGGCTATTTGTTGGACGATCGAGCGCATCGTCCTCTGTCGATCGCGGATTGTTTTCCCGGTGAAAATTCGATTTTTCAGCCTTTTTGTGTATGTGTATGTGGGTGTATCTGCACCGATTTTCACACGTAGAGGCTTCGAAGTATTCGATTTAATCCTATTCGAAAATTGCTTGGGAAAATCTTTCCAAGAAAATTTTCGGAAAATCAGTGATTTTTTGTGAAAAATTTAAGAAAAATAAAAATGGCCGCTTCAATGCTTATAAATTCCCTTATTTTGTGTCAAGTGCAAAGTGCCAATTTATGTAAGTTTTGGTTTTTTATTCGGAAATTTTCATTTGTTTTGTGGTGCACTACCTAATAAAACTTTCCTATTGGTTATTACTAGACGCCAGTCTTTTGTTTAGACTTCTTTTGTTTTTGCAAGGAATCCATAACAACTCATTTTCTATTGGCTGCATCATACCATTCTATTTCTTGTAATTTCTTTACAATAAAATCGATGAGAATCAAATTGTTTTAATGGATTAAAGAAAAAACAAATGAGCATATCAACAATTTTTTTTTGTATTGGAAAAAAAATATACATTTTTTAACAATTTTCTTTAACAATTAATTTTAGCACCCTTTGTCCAAAGTAATTGATAAGTTTATGCCATTGTTAGCATGTTAAAACATCAGAAATTAAAAAAAAAACAATTGGAATTAAAAAAAAATTCCTTCCCCTTCACGTCTCACCCTACTCGATATTTTATGCAAACGATGTCTTGAATAAGTTCCTGAAAAAATTCCAAGGAAATATCAGTTCCTTATAATTTTCATTTCTAAAACAAAGGCGTAGTTGTTGTGGAAAAACAAAAGCATAAAACAAACGACTGTCCTTTGAAAAACATTGTAAATGAATTATTTATAGAACTTTAATTTGTTTTAAACAATTCGCTATAAATAATAATGAGCCTAAAGCGACAAAAATACAAGAAAATCGGAAAATATACATAAATTGTTGAATGATAAGAAAAAAAAATTGAATCCTTGAAACTGACCATGCCCTGGTGATCTTTAATCAAACGAAAATTTTTTTTTCATTGTATGAAGGAAGACGAAAATTGTCCTGGTGACATTGTCTTTATTTAAATTTTCGCGCCTTGGCGCTTAGTAATTTTATCTCAAAAAAATAAAAGATCAACGGGAAAAAAAACCCAATGAAAATCGATCAAGGTTACCAATGTTATTACACATTTTTTTAAATTGGATCAAGTAGCTTCAATTTTGTAACACTTAAACGACAACAATGTAATAATTAAAAGTACCAGTTTTTTTTGGCTTCCAACAATGACTCAATCGCTCAAGTTTCATTTGTTTTTTTTTTTATTCAAGTTTTATTGGCGGCAATTTCAAAACGTGATTCACCTTAACCTCACTTTGGAAGTGTTTTTTGGGTCTTGTGCGATTTTTTCGAATGCCTTTCGTAATTGTACTATGAATAAAAGAGTCATAAAAAACATATCCGAAATCATTAACGGTATTTTACCATATTCCAGTATGCAATGGAAAATTGGAAAAAAATAGTGTGACGTATTGCATTAACGGATTTATTTAAATTTTTTTTTCTTCTGTTGCATATGCCTACTACGATTAATAAAAGCGTAACCTTTGAAGGTCTACGCTGGAAATATTCAGAGATGAAAAGAGAAATTTCGTAATGTTATTTAAGAGATGCGGTTTTTTTAAATTAAATGCCTCAAATCTTGTCTCCGTCTAATATTTAAATTAAGTGTTTTTTTTTTCTCAGATTTATTATAGTCGAAATAATCATAAAAACTATCAAACATTATACATGGTAGCCATTGTTAATAAAATTTGTTTTTGCTATCCTATTTTTAGGTATTACAAAAAGTATTTTTCATCTTTATTGCGACTGATTATTTATATGTAACTATGGAAACAATTTATCAAGACAAAGTAATAATAGAAGGCTTTGTAAATTTAAACCTTATAAAAAATACCAAATTATCTCATAACTATTATTGGAAATCTTTTTTGCATAAGCTAGTATGCAAAAATCAATCATTAAATGTTGAGAACCACTGATTTAACTAATACAACTCGAGGAAAACAAATTTTATCGCAATATTATCAGACTTTAGAAAGAAAAATCATTCTTTTTTAATGATTAAAAAAAAATATAAATGTACAAAAAACCAATTACATCCATTAAATGATCAAATTTATTTGTCAAGTGCAACAATTATACTATGGAAATGCAACAATACTTGTTTTTTTTGAAGGTTTTTTAATGCGGAAAAAGTTTAAATGCGCATTGATTTATAATACAGCCATAAATTAATCAAATTGAGTTTATTGTAAACAAAACCATTAATATGAAGATTTTTGTGATTGTATTTATCATTTATAAATATTTTATCAATAAAATATAAAGTCAGCATTTTTGTGTGGCATTGTGTTTGCTTATATTAGTGTTTAACGCAGCTGTAACACAACGGTTCCATGGTGTAATGGTTAGCACTCTGGACTTTGAATCCAGCGATCCGAGTTCAAATCTCGGTGGAACCTTTTTTTTTTATTTTTTTTTCTTGGATTTTTTTCATTTTTTATTACTCAAATTGATGGATTCGGACATTTTATTTGATAATTTTTCATTTTTGGATTTCAGTGAGTCAAAATGTGATGGTTTCACGTATGCCACATGGAGAATGCCAAGATTTGAAGTATTGTTGTCCGCTTGATCCACCAAATGATATCAAATATTTGTTGTTTACGCGAACGAATCCCGATGGACCGGGATTTCAGTTGCCAATGAACAATATTAGTAAATTGGAGAATTTTTTTGATGCCTTTCGGATAAATCGGGCAAAGCCGACAGTGATTTTTGTGCATGGCTTTTTGGAGATGCCGTCGGGGACGGGGAATGAAGGCTTAAGTTGTCGAGTATTACGAGATGGTAATTAAAAAAAAAATATATTGAAGAATCGATTAGAGAGGAATTTTTTTTTAGCTTATTTACAGAAGGGGGATTACAACGTTATTTGTTTGGAATGGGGTCGATTGGCGGCGATGCCTTGGTATCCGACGGCGGTTAAAAACACGCGAGTCGTTGGAAAATATTTGGCCAATTTCATAATGAATCTCAACGCGATTGGAATTCCCGTCGAAGACATCCACGTGATTGGATTCAGTTTGGGCGGCGAAGTGGCCGGCTTTGCCGGCAAACGTCTACGTGATTCCAACGGGAATCCACGTCTTGGCCGAATCACCGGTCTAGATCCAGCTTTTCCACTCTACGAAAAAGGCGGCAGCCAATCAAGACTCCATTTCCAAGATGCCAAATTTGTCGATGTTATCCATACGGATGGCGGGGTGTTTGGCTTTCCAGCATCAATGGGACATGTTGATTTTTATCCCAATGGAGGCACACACTATCAACCCGGTTGCCAACCGAAAAACTTTCGTAAAAGAGACAAAATCGGAGATTTTGGTAACTTTAACTTAAGTAATCAATCCAACAAGTATTTCATTCCTTTTTTTTCTAGTTTCATGTAGTCATTTAAGATCCTGGAAATATTATGCCGAAACTATTTTACGTCCGGATGCCTTTCTCGCGACCAAATGTATTAATAATCCCAATGTTGAATCTTCATGCCAATCAACCAAACCTGTTTATATGGGTTTTGGAGTCAATCGAGAGTAAGTTCCAATTTCTTGAAATTCTCCACAAAAAATTAATATTTTCTTCAACTTTTTAGAGCTCGAGGAATCTATTACGTCCGAACAAATTCCAAACCACCATATGGACGCGATGCCGATTTTAAATCAACCGAAGAAATGCGAAAACTTTTCAATCTATTAGAATAACAATGTTATTTTCAAACTCTATTAGTTTGCTTCTATTTAATTTATTATTCAAGGTACTTCAGTACCAGAACTATAATATTGTAATACCCCGCAAAGCGGGGATTAGTATCCCAAATTAAATGCTTATAGAAGTAGTGTAATTATATGGTTCTGCTACTGAATGTAATCTTAAACTTTTCGACTAAAATTCGGCAAATCTAGCGGCACTGATTCTTTCGAGCTTACAATCCCGAATTTTCCATCAAGACTTAGAAATGTTGATCTCATTTTTCACATTTAGATAAATTGCTCAAATCTGAATCTAATTAAAACATCAGTATTCCCCCTGACCTCTTCTAGCAAAATCTGATTTGCAATATTTCAAATAGTTTGTTAAGTAATTAACTTATATATATATATAGAATTAATTTAACTCTAATGATTAGAGTGTGTGATACGTGATTTGTTTTTTTGTAATTTGATTTGTTTAACAAATAAAAAAGTAAACTTTTAATGTAAACGGTGCATTTTTGTTGTTCCCACATATATGTTTGTATATTAAATCCTATACGAAAATCTCAGCATTTTACTCCATTTAATTTTTTTCCCATGTCACGGTATATTGCGTGTTCGTAACCCAACTGGGATTCGTGACACAGCTTCGTTCCCGGACCTCTCCTCCGTATCCTGGCCCTTAATGTTTCCCGAGATACTTTTCGCAGATATGGAATGTTGGCCGGCAAGATGAGGGTGTGGCGATGTTGTTAATTTTCATTCATATTTGTGCAATTAGCGTGCGATAATTTATCCACATACTCCAGGGATAATCGATGATTATAGGTACTAAGTATTTACAACCCTCATCCCCTTAATTTGTCGCTTTAATAAAATTTCTTATCAATTAATTGGAGCAGACTTTCTTGGTCTGGTTAACGATGCTGTTGGACTTTAATTTTATTTGCTAGAACTAAAATTTTCAGGAAATTCCGAATATTTATGGATCGTTTATGGCAGGGGTGTCAAACTCAAAAGCTTACTTGGGCCAAATAAACGATGCTTAGTTGGAGGTGGGCCGCAAAAAAAAGTCAATGTTTATAGAAACAAATAATTTTATTTTGAACTGTACTTGGTCATAAACATTATATAAAGTCAAATTATTATTTATATCTCTTCTCTACTACTATCTTTCCTATTTCGCCAGAAATTTTATTCTCCGAGACTACTTTCAAAATTAACCCAACCGGACCGTTATTAATACAGTTTAGAATAGTTTATATATATATAGTATATTATAATTTTATACATTTTCGTTTCTAAATTCATATTTTCATTTTATTTTATTTTGCATTGGATATATTGACTGGGCCGCAAAAATGTTCATCTCGGGCCACAAGTGGCCCGCGGGCCGCGAGTTTGACATCCCTGGTTTATGGATATCGAATACTGATTCATATGGGCAAAGGGAATAATGTATTATTTTCCAGAATAACCGAATTTTCTGGGAAAAAATACAAAAATATCTGAAAAACAAGCAAAAACTATTCTTTCATCCCTCGTAAATTTTTTGGGTAGTACTTAACGACTCATTTACCCAAAAAGTTGGAATTTTCCTAAAATTTTTTTTTTGCCCAACGATGGAAAATCGCTCGTAGAGGTTTGCGAAAGAAACCGTTTCATTTGGGACAAAATATTTTAGTAGTACTTAATTAATTACGAAAAATTAATTATTTAGTCATTGATATAGTAAATTTAAATAGGGTGATAAGACTGGGTCAAAAAAATTGACTATTTTTTTTTTTGAAAAGTATATCGAAAATATTGTTCAGCGTGACAACAAAAAAATATCAGGAAGGTTTGAGCCCTTAATATTAATATTAAGAGGTCTAACATCTTTAATTTCGATTTTTTATTTGTGCTTTAATTTTTGCGTCAATGCTGTCAAAATATCAAGATAAAAAAATTTATTTGCACATATATTTATACAAAATTAAATTCCCTACAAAAAAGGTCTCTTTAAAAATTTTTGCCAGATACGCCGTTTCCGAATAATCAAGCTTCAGACATGGATATAATTTTTAGATTTATCTTCTTTATTTTGGAATTTTATAACTAACGAACAAATAAATATATAGAAATGAACAATATAGATTCTTGAAGGGAATTTAATGTTCTACAAAAAAGGTCTCTTAACGTTATTACATAAAATCACTATTTCAAAATTGATTCAACAACGAAAAAAACAATAATTTAATTTTTCCTTCAACTTTAATTGTGAATAACTTTTGAAAAAGTGATTTTATGTAAAAACGTTAAGAAATCTTTTTTGTAGATCATTAAATTTCCTTTAAGAATCTATATTGTTCAATTCTATAAATTTATTTGCTTGTTAGTTACAAAATTCCAAAATAAAGAAGATAAATCTAAAAATTATATCAATGTCTGAAGCTTGATTATTCGGAAATGGCGTGTCTGGCAAAAATTATCAAAGAGACCTTTTTTGTAGGGAATTTAATTTTCTATAAATATATGTGCAGATAAATGTTTTACCTTGATATTAAACTATCTTTAATTTCGATTTTTTATTTGAGCTTTAATTTTTGCGTCAATGCTGTCAAACTATCAAAGTAAAAAAAAATTATCTGCACATATATTTATAGAAAATTAAATTTCCTACAAAAAAGGCCTCTTTGAAAATTTTTGCCAGATACGCCGTTTCCGAATAATCAAGCTTCAGACATTGATATAATTTTTAGATTTATCTTCTTTATGTTGGAATTTTGTAACTAACGAACAAATAAATATATAGAAATGAACAATATAGATTCTTTAAGAAAATTTAATGCTCTACAAAAAAGGTCTCTTGACGTTTTTACATAAAATCACTTTTTCAAAAGTTATTCACATATAAAGTTGAAGGAAAAATTAAATTATTGTTTTTTTCGTTGTTGAACCAATTTTGAAATAATGATTTTATGTAAAAATGTTAAGAGACCTTTTTTATATAGCACTTAATTCCCTTCAAGAATCTATATTGTTCATTTTTATATATTTATTTGTTCGTTAGTTACAAAATTCCAAAATAAAGAATACAAATCTAAAAATTATATCAATGTCTGAAGCTTGATTATTCAGAAACGGCGTGTCTGGCCAAAATTTTTAAAGAAACCTTTTTTGTAGGAAATTTAATTTTCTATAAATATATGTGCAGATAAATTTTTTACCTTGATAGTTTGACAGCATTGACGCAAAAATGAAAGCACAAATAAAAAATCGAAATTAAAGATGATAGATCTCTTAATGTTAATATTAAGGGCTCAAACCTTCCCGAATTTTTTTTTTTGTGTCACATTTGTGAAATACTTCTAAGGGTGATCCATTTGACTAAATTTCTATTATTAATTTAAAAAAAATCCTAGTTTTGTCCATTATTTTATCAATGAAATATCGATTGTATTGACAATTGGCAATTAGAGTCAAACGTTTTTATTTCTCCATCTAATTGGGCAACCCCCAACCATTGGGGGTTGCGGAATGCCGACTTGATTTGATTCGACCACAAAATTTGATTCCTTCGGGAGTCGTTTCGGTGTTGGCGTTCCGATTTTTCCGTCCGTTTCGAATATTTTTAATGTCACATTTATATAACTAATCCGCATTCGATCGATAAGTCCAACCACTGCACCATCATACAACCCCCGTCCGTGCACGGGGACCCAGTCAACGTACCCCATTCGGCTCATCCCCCAAATGCACCACAAACCATTAATCCCGAAATGATTGAAATTCAACCGAAAAAATATCTAAAGCCCAACCAAATAGATTGTATTTTGAAAAGTAAACCAAACAATGCCTTCTTTAGGGTTTTGGAATCCTAATAGGGGTTGAAAGTGACGTTATGTGTAATTATAAAATTCATTTAGCTTTAATTAATTAATTTAATTAAATTTGTGACAAAAAATATGAAAATGAAAAGCAAAATTAGTGAGTCAGTTTACTTTAATAATTTCGTGTGAAAAATAAATTTAATTTTTCAGATTAGATTTTCACATGCTTATAAAAAGTAGGGGGTGTGCACCAGGGGTGCACAATAGGGGTTTTCCACCATATTTTTTTATTGGGCCAGGCTGGCTAAACAAATCGAAAAATAGATGTGAAAGCTCAAGGTTGGCAAAGTTGACAAGATCGAATCTTTCGATTTGCACGTAACGGAAGTAAGTGAAAAACGAAAAAAACCACCCTCTGTCAGTTGGTTTTTTCGATTATTTTTTGTTGTTTTAGTCGTTAGGATGGCACACGCATTGATTTGGGGGTGGAAAAAAAAAAGAAGAAGACACTTTTGACGTGGAAAATGGAGGAAAATAATGTACATGTTAAAGAATTATTTTATGTTAATCAAGTAGAAACCGGGTGAATAATTAGTGTCAACGACTCACACTCCCCTCATCCCAATCCACCCCGTCATTAAGATTTGCTTGCTCGATTAACGTTCTAATGGATCGGTGCTGTAATGCAATTGTATGTTGTTCATCCACTTTCTGTGTAGTTTTCCCTTGGTACTTATATCGTATATAATAATAATATGTGGAAAATTAAATCGAAAAGTTGCAGACAGCTTGTTATTTTTATCAGATTACACCCTAATCATAAAATTGGCTACAATTAAAGCGCACACGCACGCATTTTATGTGGGATTCGTAAGTGTTGCAAGTGCTCCAATTGTTGCACCGGTCGACCTCCTCCAACGCCAATCACGCAAGGTAAATTTGATTAAAAATTTTAATAAAAGTTTCCGTATTAAGTAAATAAAATAATGGGATACACAAAATTTTGGCTTGTAAAGATCTAGATCCATTACTGGATAGTTCTTCTAGTTTGCTGGACTACAAAGGATATAGGTCGGTTTATATGGTACAAGTGCCTCCTTGGCTTTTTCGATTCAAAGTCATGGGATCGTTTTGATACTAAATAATAAAAAATTGGCCAAATTTTCAGCTTTTTATCGCAAGCGATTTTCGAGAATTTCGAAAAAAAAAAACATTTTTCGATTTTATTTTTTTTTAGTAGTAAAATTTGAAATTAATAACCTACGATTTTTATTCTCATTCTTAAGAGTAAAAGGCATGAAAAAATATTTTTTCTATTATTTTCAGAGGGAATGTCGATTTTTAAGGACCGAAACAAAATTAAAATCAATTTTTTGAGTGCGTTTTTGAAAAGTGTCCATCTCCAAATTTTTTTAAAAAACGTCTTTAGTACTCCTCTATACTCAGTAATTTTTTCAAATTTTTTGATTTGGTAGAACATTATGAAAAAAAATTAAAACTGAGTTTTTCCTATATATCATGCTAAAGCACACTTATTCATTTTTTTGGGTAAAGTAATATGAAGATAATTATTTTCCAATTCAAAATATATATATTAGATTGATATAAAAAAAATGATAATTTTTTTTTCTTAATTATGTCGAAAATTTTGTTGGGAATGACAAAAAAATCCTGTGAAAGTTTAAGCTCTTAATATTAATATTAAGAGGTGCCACATAGCAAATTTCGAATTTCCATTTAAGGTAGTAGTCTGGTAACTTGGGTTCAAAAAATCGAATTTTTTTTTGCTTAATTTAAAAGTACAATATCTTGAGAATATACTGTGAAAATTTCAGACAGAAATTCGAAATATTTCGGGAGTTATAACGAGTTTCCTAGAGCGCCTCGGAGTCCAACGTAAGTATAAGTTTACTTAAGAAAATTTGTTGTTGAACTTTAAACGCGTTTTTCTCAAAACATTGTTTTTCTAGTCGGCCCGGGTCCTAACTTTTTTTCTACTGAACCGATTGCTTTCAAATTTTAACAGGCTGTTCTACACACTTATAGTTCTCGTCGGTACTAACGAGAATTTTTTTCACCCCTAACTTTTTATTTTACAACCCTTTCTTTGCTAAAATAAAAGGACTTTTTTTTCAAAGTCCGCCATTTTGTTATTTACCCTTGAAATTTAACTTCAGTAGTTCCGACTAGAATGACATGTCTATAGATTAAGAATAATCAAGAATATTTGATTTCAGATAACATCAAGAGCCAAAATCACCCGGGCCACCCACGTGCATTTTTTTTGAGGTTCCAACTTCGAGTGACAATAATAATAGTAATAAACTATTAAATCTTTTCAAATATTTTTTTTTTAATATTTTCAATATGTAAATAAAAACACTTTAAATATTAAAGATAATTCATTTTTATTTTCCTATAAAAAACCACCCTCCAAAGAAGTCATTAAAATAGGCATAAGTTACCAGACTACTACCTTAAATAACATGAGACCAATATTCTCTTGCACTTTGGAATTTTATAGCTCACGTTATATTTCGGAATGGCCAAGATATATTCTTGTAGAAAATTGAACGATCTACAAAAAAGTTCTCCTACAAGTTTTTGATATATTTATTTCTTCAAAAGTTATTCGAGGTCAAAGTTAAACTAAAGAGAAATTTTAATATTTTTTCAATTTTTTGACGCAACCATCAATTTTATGGGAAAATTTTATGGGGAATTTTTTGTAGAGCACTTTTTTTTCCTATAACTTATATCTATAAAAGTTTTTGATATTTTTCACAGTTTCAAAGTTATTTAATTGAAATAAAAAAAATAATTATTATGTTAAAATGTAATAGTTCAGGAACTTTTCAGTTAAATGCAAATAACTTAAGACCTGTGAAAAATATGAAATAAGATAAGATAAGAAAAAAGAAGAAAAAGATAAGATAAGTTATAGGAAAAAAAGTGCTCTACAAAAAAAGTCATATAAAATTTCAATTACAAAGGCCCTCGCCAGATAAAATGGTCTAAAATTCCCCCATTGCAATTGGGCGATTTTTTCAATTTTGGTCAAAGTTGAACTAAAAAGAAATTGTAATATTTTTTCAATTTTTTGATGCAATAATCAATTTTATTAGAAAATTTTATGGGACATTTTTTGTAGAGCACTTTTTTTCTATTACTTATCTCTATAAAAGTTTGTCATATTTTTCACAGGTCCTAAGTTATTTGCATTAAACTGAAAATTCCTTGAATTATTGATTTTTAACATATTTTTTTTTTTATTTTAATTAAATAATTTAGGACCTGTGAAAAATATCAAAAACTTTTATAGAGATAAGTTACAGGAAAAAAAGTGCTCTACAAAAAATGTCCTATAAAATGTTCTCATAAAATTGATGGTTGCGTCAAAAAATTGAAAAAATATTAAAATTTCTCTTTAGTTCAACTTTAACCTTGAATAACTTTTGAAGGAATAAATATACCAATAAACTTGTTGGAGACCTTTTTTGTAGATCGTTCAATTTTCTACAAGAATATATGTTGGTCATTCCGAAATATTGTCACCAACGTGAGCTATAAAATTCCAAAGTGCAAGAGAATATTGTTCTCATGTTATTTAAATGGAAAATCGAAATTTGCGATGCGGCCCCTCTTAATATGAATATTATGAGTTTAAACTTTCACAGGATATTTTTGTCATTCCCAACATAATTTTTGATATAATTAAGACAAAAAAATTCATAATTTTTTTTCGAATCAGTTTAAATTTGAATTGCGTAATTGTACCAAAATAGTATCATGGTTACAAATTAAAATTAAATGAAAAAGCTCACTTTTTTCAAGGATATAAAAGCTACCATCGGCCCCTATAACATATCCAAAATTCAAATAAATCGATCCACAAGTTTCTGAGATTTTTTTTTTTCTGATTTTCAGCTTTTTTCGATTTTTGAAGAAACGGTAATACATAGAGATCTGAAACTTGCCGAACCAATGTATCTTAATAGTACCTACCAACATACCCTGAAATTATGAACCAAATACTCTTCTGGGGCTAATTCACTATACTTATTTTCCTATGTCCTTTGGCGGTGAAAATTGAACAAAACGATACATAGAAAACTATCTTAAAGTTTACCTATTGAAATATTGAATTTCACAGAAATTTGATCAAAGAAAACTCTTGTCCATCATCAGATACTGTTAGCTAATCCAATTTAAGATTCTGCAACTATGGGGTGCTTTAATGCATGTAGTAAATGAATTAGGGTCTTCCGAAATAAAATAAGCCTCAGGCCACGATTTTCGGCACTCCAAACTTTGCATTAGTGAACCAATTTTAAAAAAAGATAAACTCTGGTTTTGGAAAAGAGTTAAAGGGGTTGAGGCTCCAAACAACGCTTCAAAAGCTTAGGGGGTTGCGTTTGGGAACATCCCATGTGGCACAACAAAATATAAGAAAAAAACGAAGTTAAATGGTAATAAATTTCCGCCACGAAATAACAGAAGACATTTCACAAGAACTTCTTCCAAAAACACAAGTAAGTATGTACGTATATTGTTAGCTGAATCCTCATCTGGGCCTTAAATCTTAGACATTTCCCACACCGCCAACGCCTTTCAGAGATTTCCCACCGAAAATTTTCTCATCACACATAAATTTAGGTCATCGACGGTCCCGAAAAATGCCAATATTTTCCCCCCATTCCCATTTTACGACCATCCAGACGAATTTATGGCGTACAAAACTGAAATACGTATGTCGCAGTCCATTTCTTTGTGCCCGTAAAATAAATTTTGTGTAGTAGGAACCTACAGGAATGGAACGATACATATGGAGTATTTGAACAAATATTTTCCAACACGGAATTACATCCACTGTATTTATTTTAGCGTAATTAAAAGATTGTGAGGGAAAAACAGAAAGCGCAGGGGTTGGTCGGGACATGGAGGCTGCTGTTATTATAAATGTGGAAGCTTTTAAGCTTTATCCCACGATCGTGTTAATAATAACTCATCCTCATCGCCAACAAGAACGAACATTTGTTTTAACAAAACTTTGGTGTAAAACTTATTTTTTTTTTTTAAAAAAAATCCTTCATTAACCTCTTCAGAGGATAAAAAGCACTCGAGGGTTGCAAAAACAAAAATATTTCTCAGTTGTTTGTTGATATTAGACGATGGGAATGGATTGAAATGCTTGTAACAATTTTATGACCAATAAGAGTTGAGCAAAAATCCATAAAAATAGAGGCCACTATTTCCGCGACACCCCATAAACTGTCATCCCCTGTGTGCAACCACTTACGAGAATTTACAACCCTTATTTATAAAAGAGTTATTCCACCACCATATCTGTTTTATTATCGAAACACCCACTAAACTAGCATCAAGAACTTTAAAAAGCTCTCCAATATTGAAGCCAACATAGAAGGATTTGACTTTATCTACATTTTTTTCTCTCTATTTTCTCTAATACAGTTCGCTGATCAACGGAATGGAAAGGTGTCGAGGAAAGGATTATTTTCTCGACGGATTTAATCAGGTCGAGTTTGATAAAAGTAATTTTGTCCGACAAGAGTAAGAAAAGAAATTTAATCACAACATGGCAAATTGAATTTTTCCCATTCCCACCCCCACGATGGTGAGCCACCTTGGTGGCGACGAATTATATTTAATCAAAATCACGGTTACGGGAGCTATAAATAATGCGAGACTCTCCTTGTTTGCTATGGGGGAGGATAAACAATGGCACACCTTGATGAATATTTGCATAGAGTAAAGCTCTTGAGCCCCGACTTGCTGCTAACCTCCCCATTGTCGTGTGCCATCCCTAATTTGCCATTGTTTCGACAATTATAAAGATAAAAATAAAGCCAAAGTTTTGGATTTATAAGAACATTAAATTTTTTTAAATTGGACCAGAGATTTTCTTTCATGTGAGGTTAAAATGTTCCCTCTTAAACGGTTAATCCCTTGGAGTAGATCTTTAATTGGAGATATACCAATATATATCAATTTAATTACACAAAAATAAACCAAGAGTGATACAATGGTTCCTTCCGGTGCCACAATTTAACAACGGATTCTTATAGATCTCGACGAAATTAAACGAAAATGAAGAATATAATTTTTCAATATCTTGTATAGTTTACGAAATATTAATACTTAAAAACTGATTTTTTAATTTCTTTTTTTAAAAAATTGGCTCAAATTTGTATTTTTGACTTAGTTTTTATTTTAATTCGCGAATAAATCGGTCCTTAATGAAAATTTAGCCACAAAAAAGAAAAATATATCATATTAGATTTGAATTAACAAAAAAAATCGCGATTTGAATAAGAAACCAAGTCGAAAATGCATCGTTGCCCGATTTGAGCCAAAGAATTATAAACGATGGGTTTAGGGGCGAAGCCCCGATGGAATTTGGGTTGAGGAAAAATGAATGGAAATGGCTACGGTAGTGGATTGTTAACATCTTTTCAACTATACCAAAAAAAGTATAACTTTTTACACGCACTTATCATTTTTTTTCCTGGATGAAGAACTGGTGTGTTAAAAGGTATAGCACTGATCAGTAGTGGATCCAGAAGAACTCCTTATCCTTCCAAATATCTGATTTCTCCGTAACAAAACTTAAATTAAGTTAAACTTAATTATTACTATAATAGTAGCTTAAGAAGAGAAAAATTTAAGTCCTTTTTATTGTTTGTCTTAATAAAACTTATCCTTAATAAGGTCAAGCTCTTCCAAATTAAAATCCTGGATCCACTACTAGAATTGAGTCAACAAATCATAGAAAGATTAATTTGCAGAAATATTCGGGAAAGATTTTATAAAGGAATAGTGGAAGAAACACAAAAAGACTTGAAAGACAAGAATCAAAGAATCATATCTTCATTTTACAGGGTAAACGCCAGAGACGTGGAGAAGGATAGAAAATTGGTTTGGATGTCTTATTTGGTTCCCAATTTCGAACTTGGGGAGTCCCCCATAGCTTATCTGGGATCCCTGGGTGGGCAAGAGTCCTTCTAGTACTTGTGCTCCTTGCATTGTTTGTTTCAATAAAATCTATGCTCAATAATATAAAGCTCTTCGAAATTAAAATCCTGAATCCCCTACTGGCATTGAATAAACAAATCATATAAAGATTAATTTGAAGAAATAATCGGGAAAGATTTGATCAAGAAATTGTGGAAGAAACATAAAAAGACTTGAAGGAGAAGATTCAAAGAATCATATCTTCATTTTACAGGGTAAACGCCGTAGACGTGGAAAAGGAGAGAAAATTGGCCTTCATGTCTTATTTGGTTCCCACTTTCTCACTTGGGGAGTCGCCCCTAGTTTATTTGGGATCCCCTGGATCCCAGGAAATATTTGTAGGATTTCCAACGATGATTTGCAGGGGCTACGAATAACGTTGGGGGATAAGAGTCCTTCTTGGGCATAGCGTATAGGACCTCAAAAGAAGTGACTTAAGTATTAAAATAAGAAAATTTCAATTATATAAACAATTTTTGATAACTTTATACGATATCAATCGTATTTTTTGCATTAAAATTCGCCAAACTTTTAATAATTACAAAGTTAAATAATTGTCAAAAAAAAAATTTTTTTTTGACCAAAACTTTTGAAAAAACCTATGAAACTCTGAAAAGAAACAATTTTTTGCTATAATAACATCAAATCATTTCATTTGGACTTAAAAAATACTTTTAATTTTAGAAAAAAATAAAAAATTAATTTTGAAATGTCAATAATTAATCAAATTTAAAATTCAAATACGTAATTAACAAATATTCAATATAAACAATTGGTGTGACAAAGACAGAAAGAGCAAAGATTTTCCAACCATTAACCAA
Source organism: Sisyra terminalis (assembly GCA_958496175.1). Lineage (NCBI taxonomy): Eukaryota > Metazoa > Arthropoda > Insecta > Neuroptera > Sisyridae > Sisyra > Sisyra terminalis. The sequence continues at coordinate 6,434,473 of OY292277.1, read as the reverse complement.
TGGCAGCTACGGCAGCTACGTATCTATCAGTGACTTAGTAACTTCTTCCGGAAAATTAGGGACAATTGGTTTTCAATGCGCGTAATTATGGTAACACACACAAAAAAAAGAGCATCGCTCAATTATTAGTGACGCTAAGTCGGTGTTTGCCAATGATTGTGCATTAATTAAAGTTTTTGGTTTAATTAAAGTGTGTAAATTGAAAAATATTTTGTAAAAGGTATTTAATAATGGTTGATCTTTGATTTGAATTATTAATTTTAGTTCTTTTTAGGTTCTAGTGAATGGATGCGAGGAGATGAAGCCACGCGTTGGTGGAGCGGCTTTGCATGCGGTTTTTGCTGTGATAATGGTTGGTGGATTTATATTTTATTTTAATGGTTATAGGAAATTAAAAGGTATTTATGGCTTTTTCGAAAATTAAATTTGCCTTTTGACTTATTATTAGGAAATTTACGGAGATGGTAGAGGTTAAAATGTCATGTTTCTTGTAGGAGGTTTATATGGCGATGTAAAGCGATTTTTATGAGAGTTGAAGGTTGATTTTATTGAAAAAAGAAATCTGTGAAGCTTTGAAAAGGTCAAAGATCATAATATTATGTAGAGGCTTTCGTGTGGGCTAAATCGATTGTTTGAAGACACTAAAGTTGGGGGGAATCGGTCAGAGGAGGTAAAGATAGATGAGGGAAAATGTCACTTACAATTTTGTGATTGAGATAGAGGAGTTCCCGTTCGGTGAGACGTCGCCGGGCCGATTCCTGTTGGCGCCTCTTGTACTGGTTGTACTTGTAGAACAGATACATTCCCGGTAGGGCTAGTACGACAAGTGGCCGCATCAGCGGACTTGCCATCGGCCCTTGTGGCATCGTGCGAATTTTAACTTCCAACCAAAGGAAAATTGTTACTTGCTTGCGGTTTTTCCACCCTGGAACACCCCCGCATACACATACACACTCACACGTACACTGCTCCACGCAGACACGTGGATTTCTTTAATTAGCAATAAAGGTTTTACATTTATTTTTATGGCTCGTAAGTTTGTAACACGCACAACCGTTCATTCCGGGATTTAGACGAAATTTTTTTTATGACAAACGGCATTATCGTCGTCAGCGTCGTCCTCCACATTATCGGCGTCTTCGGTTACATGGTGGTTTATGACAAATCGAGAGAACCTAAAACAAAATAAGTCTTTTACTAAAGATTGTAAATGATAAATTGGTAAAAATATTCAGAGGACTAGAATCAAATAATAATCAGTCAAAACTATTTATTACATGCGCATGTCTATCTATCTTCTATCTATTATTATAAAGAGGAAAGATTTGATTGTTTGTTTGTTTTGAATAGTCTCCGAAAATACTTGACCGATTTGAAAAATTCTTTCACTGTTGGAAAGCTACACTATTTCCAGTGAACATAGGCTATATAAAATTTTCAAAAAAGTTAAGGATCTATACTAAAACTCCAAAAATGTAACCCAAGGTCTGAAAAAAATTACCAAAAAACATTCTTTTATCGCGTGCGCTGCGAAAACTATTGGTTATAGAACAAAATAATGTAGTACGATTTTGTAGAACATATCATTATCTACAAAAAATAAAGCGACAGCATATGTCTAACTATTACAGTTATGTCACAATAAGTGTTTTTCCATTTTAAAAAAATATATATAAATGCCACCGCTATAAAAGCTCGTCTCTGGACCTCTCGTTTATAGTTTTTTAACTCAAAAATTTTTAGCTTAAAATTGATAAAGCAACGGTTGTAAGAATATGTTTTATTTTCATGAAAATCCCGAGAAGTTCGTCTAAAAAATTTTAAACAAAAATAATTATCTATATTTCGATACATCTATATTTCGGAAACTATGCAATATATCGAAAAAAATTACTCTTCTTTTTCGATTTATTTCTTTAAGATCTATAAAATCCGTTATTAAATCGTGGCACCGAAAGAATCGTAGTATCTCTCTTGATATATTTTTGAGTAATAAAATTTATAGATCGTTTAGTTCCGTAAAATACCATCAAAGAGCTACTGTAAGTTATCCATACGTGTAATAGGCAAACTATTCTGCCTAGTTCTTGTATTAGACAAAGATGTTGCGTTTTTCACGACTTAGGCCCTTTTTTACCGATTTCGTGTAATACGCAATTTCACAAATTTGCCGTAACACATAAATATTTTTAATTTTCCTTCTACCAAGAATTTGCTAAACTTGGCGATATTTTTATTTATGTATAGTAGGGTGATTTTTTTTTTTTTGACTTTTTTTGGTCCCATCGTGAAATTTTGTTGGAAATACCAAAAAAAAAATTCTCTGAAAGTTTGAGCCCTTAATATTAATTTTAAGGCCTCGACCAAGACGTGTAAAGATTTCCCATTGAAAATACACGGAAACTCTGATTTTTTATTTTTAAATTTCTATATCTCAGCGGCATTTCATGGGATCGCTTTTACCGAAGATGGTTTTTTCTCAGAATTAAACGCTCTACAAAAGTGCCCATTGCGACAAAGTCGTAACTCACACCGGTGAGGTAGTACGGGCCACTGAACCTGATTTTTCCATAAAATTCGCGTTTTTTTTGCATTTATCTCGTAAATAACAAGAGCTACGGAAAAATTATAAACAAAAAACTTGTAGAGAATTTGATTTCCTACAAAAAAGGTCCTGTAGACCAAATCGCGAAAATCAATATTAAACGAGATATTAAGTCTTGAATTTTATGGAAAAATCAGGTTCAGTGGCCCGTACTACCTCACCGGTGTGAGTTATGACTTTGTCGCAATGGACACTTTTGTAGAGCGTTTAATTCTGAGAAAAAACCATCTTCGATAAAAGCGATCCCATGAAATGCCGCTGAGATATAGAAATTTAAAAATAAAAAATCAGAGTTTCCGTGTATTTTCAATGGGAAATCTTTACACGTCTTGGTCGAGGACTTAAAATTAATATTAAGAGCTCAAACTTTCAGAGAATTTTTTTTTTTTGGTATTTCCAACAAAATTTCACGATGGGACCAAAAAAAGTCAAAAAAAGTAAAAAAAAAAAAATCACCCTAAATTGTATAGATGCTGATTGATTTACGGATTATTTGGTTCACGGTAGGTATACCTACCGTAGGTATACGCAATAGACATACTCTTTTTAGATATTTATAAATATTTTTGAAAATGAATTGATTATTACATAGAACTATTTTATTCTTTGCAACAGTTTATTAAATGTGTCTTTTTCAAGTCGACAAGATAGTGTTTTTAAATATGATTATGTTTTTCGTAAAAGAAATAAGAAAAATACTAATTTTCATATACCACTACAAATAGCAAATTTGAAAAGAAAATATAATCTACACCTACGCTACGCAGACGAAGTCGCGGGGATCAGCTAGTAATAATTAGTTTTGACTGATTATTATTTGATCCTAGTCCTCTGAATATTTTTACCAATTTATCATCATCGAGGATCTGAAACTTACAACTTACAATATTGTAAATGATATGTAAACAATTAAGCCATATATTTCATAGCCAGGGGTGGCATATCTTTATCAATCTACAAACTTGCCCTTAAGTGCATTCGAAGGCAATTATTTTCTTTTCGATTATAAAAGAAAATATTTTTCTTGCATTCATCAGTCTAGTACGACATTATCATTTAGATGTGGTAAAGCGATAAGAAACAACTAATTTCAATAGAACATCAAATGTTAATAATAGGACGACATTGGTTGGGAAATGGGGCGAAAAGGGATGCCGGTTAAGGGATGGTGAAACGGTTTGAATAGAATCAGTCATGGGAAACAGGAATGATTATTAACAAGAGAAAAGCCATGAACGATTAAATAGTAATATGATAGAATAACTTGAAAAAAAATGAAGAATGAGGGAATTGGATATAATTATGCTCGATGAATATATAATGAAGTTAGAGGTTGTTTGAGTCAACTTAATAAATGAATATGAAAATATTGAAGTAATAAGGGATGGAATAGAATAGGACGGGATAAGGGGAACAAAAAAAAAAAAACGTTGTGGGACGACAGTCACCTGATTAATATCAATGAAAGTTTCAATTGAAATTTTTCCGAGTAGGAGTTATCTTTTTTTTGCGGAGGAAGCAATTTTTATTTGATTTAAAAAAAATATTTGATTCATAATTGTCGAATTTCAAGAAGTTCAAATTGCGTCTTCCGTTTTTTTCGTCCTGAAGATATAAAAAGAAAATTCCAAACGTATTTTGTTGTGAAATTAAATATTCGCGTGTCGAGACTTTGTTTTGATTTGAAATGTAGAGTTCGATTTTTCGACGAAATTGAACGGAAAAGAAAATTCGGGTTGCGTTTTACGTATATTTCCTATATGGGAAAAACGATTAGTTATTTTTAAAGCGCAGCGAATGAAATAAATAAAAAAAACTTTATTGTAAAGAACATTGCCAAATCACTTGGGGAAGTGTAGATTGAAATTTTTATGAAACTTTTGTAGGGAAATTTGTTTGCATTTGAGTGAAATGGATTTCAATTGTTGGAAAATCAATGCAAGCTAATGCAGGCCAAAGTATTATGGTCGTTTCATTGGAAATGATAGATAGTGTATTTGTGATTAATGGATATGGAGAAATGGATATTCAATGACAAGGCGAAAACTTTTATCAAATGTTACAATTAATCTTTATTTAGTTGATAGATTTAGTTTTTATTTCTTGGAACTAGGATTTACTTTTTTTTCTAATCAGTAGAGGGCAAATGAAGGTCCAATTTTCCATTTAATCTCAGAAATTTTCAATTCAAATGGTTTGGTAAGAAAAAGGAAAGATAATAGATAATTTCAGAGTCCTTTTTTTCCTTTTTGAGTATTCAAGCAATCCGGTATTTTTTAGAAAAATTTTCTATGACCCCATACTAGATTAGTATTTCTTATAAAGTTTGGTATTTGTATTTGTTAAAAAGAAAAAACTATGTACAATAATCTCCCTTAAAACACGGATTTCAAATAACGCGTTTTCAAAGTACGTGATTTTATATACTTCGTAAGCACGTGTATTTTCCCATATAACGTGGAAATTTCCTTTGTTATGTTTATATTTGATTTTAATTAATTACATATTCGTTTTAAACATAGTTTTTCTTTAATATTCGATTTAACGAACCACCTTATAGGAGAAAAGTTAAACGTGAATCAATTTTCTATAACGCGTTATACGGGATCATACAAATGCGCTATACGATAATGTTCGCACTACGCATTTTTCTATAACGTGGAACTAATCACCGTGATATAAGGGGGATTGCTGGACGTATAATTTTTGGCTACTACTGTGGCAATTTTTGGGGAAAAATAAGGGAACCAACAAGGAAAGCTCCAGGCCAGAAATCTAAAAATGATTGGAGTGGAAAAAGGAAACTTTGGTTAGATTAGTTGTAATATGGATAGATCAGAATATCCGGAAGTTAGTCCAGAATTTGGTTGAAAAATTCTACTCCATCTAATTTATAATTTGATCTTGGCACCAACCGATTGTCATTTGTTTTGCCCATAACAAACGTTCTTGATCTTGTTAAACGGATTGAAAGATACTTGAGTGAAAATTTAAAATCCTAGATTTTTGTCCATAAGGAAAACCTTTTTTGGAATATTAGTTCAAAAGAAATACTTTTAAAGGCTGTGACTAATCAAAAAAAATTCTATTTAGTAGAATTTGAGGAAAAAATGGTTGTTACCGTTATAAAGAAAACCATGAAAACGTAGTTTCCCCAATTTAATATTCAAAATCTTTTTTCTTTGTCTATTAGTGGCTTTAAGTTTTTGAGAACTACTGGTTTGGCTTTGGTTATTCTTTTTTGTTAGTTGTCAATTGTTTTTTCTTTTATAGCTTCGAACAGAGGTTCTCAAACTTTTTCAGTTTTCGACGCCCCATTTTAAATCTCAGGACAAACCAATGAACAGAAATTCAAGTCTAGTTCCGGTAGGGAACGCAGCACTTGTGGCTAAGTTTTTCTGGGAAGCTTTTGCCGAATTATTCACTCCAGTATAGCCAACATGAATTTAAAATGCTGGTGAAATTTATCCAGGACCATCCCAAGGTTTATAAAATACACAGGTGGCGTCCAAGGTTTATAAATTACACAGGTAATCCCATTAGAAAAAAAATGACGTCATACGAAGAATTTTGAAATTTGAATCAGTCTGAAGATATTTACGAATTTCTTCTGGAAACGTCACGTAGCGCATGAGACCACCTGTGTCTTTTATAAACCTTGGGTGGCCTCATGGGATGAATGACGTCTCCAGAAGGAATTCAAATTCTTAACTGTTGGTAGCCTTGGTAGCAATATATCCAAATCGTTCGTATATTGAATCAATATGTATACATTCTGTCTGATTAACATTTCTAAATACTTCGGATCCCCCTGGAATGGGGCAACCTGTGTACTTTATAATCCTTAGATCCAGCCAATGTTTTAAAAAGTAACCATATTTGTAGAGGAAAACTTTTACCATCTAGGGTATTAACAGTTTAGTGAATCAAATTGAAAAGAGGTGAATAAAAAGATTTTTCATACATTAAAAAGCCACTTAGAGGAAGTTGAGGGTGTCAGCTATTTAAAAATAAATTGCAGCTACTTATCGAAACTTTCCCAGGTCTCAATTGGTGCAAAGCTTTAATGCATTTCTTACAAAATGTTATAATTTTCCATGCAAATAACAAAAGACGTTCTTTGAAAAATCTTTAATTCCCAAAATTGATACTATGGAAACAATGAAAAAAAATCGTCTATATTGATATGACTTAATAAAAACGTAGAACTTATTATCTTTTTTCAAAGATTGTTATCAATTTCTTTTACGTATTTTGTACGAACAGATTTTCATAGATAAACCAAAAAAAAAATATATCTCTTATCTTATGCAAATAACTTTAATAGAATTTGCATTTAAATAAATATAAAAAAAAAACACAAACTGGAAAAATAAAATTGTAAAACGAACCAAAATACACAATAACGTTATTAGAATTGTAAATGTAATGGAAATATGTATGTTTTTTTTTTCATTTTATTTTATAAAAGCTTTATTTTAAGTATTAACTGAACAAAAAAACTTATAAAGCTTTTTCTTCTTGACCTATATTTGATATTGTATATAAATATATAGTAATAGATAGTTTAAATTTGTCTATATATTGGAAAAGAAAATACGACAACTTACTACACTAATAGCCTACAAAGTTGCTCTAATGCAATTATAAAATAATAAGCCCATAAGCTCGGATTAATTCTATTATTTTGCATTATAATTCAATTAATTAATAATTAAATTTACATCAAATCGGATTAACGATTTTTCTGGTCTCAAGAATATTCCGCGTTTTTTTTTTGTTTTGAAACGTAATTTTTTCGTAATGACAAACTCTCATCCCCGAAATTGGCCGCGTTTCTCTCCATTTTCTCAAACCTTTAAATTCGTTCTGTTATTGATTATTAAACAATAAGAAAATAGAGTGAAGAAGGTCAAACAAACAAGACCTCTGAATTTAGTGTTAAAGTTTTTTTTTTTTTGGTTTATGGTATGGGAGGGTTGGTGGGCATAGATAGGGGGTTGTTTGGACATGAAAGTGATGTGTTTAATATATTTTTAATGGATCGAGTTTTTACTTTTGTTTGTCTAGTAGACGGTGTAGCGGAAAATGTAATGGAGAAACTTTGCAATTAAAGGGAAAATATCAAAGGATTTTTTTCTGAAATTTTCAATTTTTCCTTGAAAATTTATTAAGCGTATTGGTGAATTTCTTATTAGTTTTATTGAAATGTCGGATTTTAAATGATTGGAGGGAGGTTTTTTTATTTAGAGTATATTGAGTTTCAAGTGGGAAAAAGGTCTCTAGCCAAGTCTGGATCGGCGTTTCGTTATTGCTATGGTTATATGAAACGTCCCGGAGGGATTTTTTATTTGAATGCGAAGTTGAACGTTTATTTTCAGTGATATATCACAAAACGTTGAAACAGATTTAGAAAATAATCAATCTTATCAGTAGCTTGAATAGAAAAAAAATAATAAAAGGCCCTTGCTAGATAAGATGGTCTAAAATGCCCACATTTCAATCGGGCTATTTTTTTTTTCTGAAAATACCTTACAGTATGGATAATATCTCAGCCAAGTTTTCTAAAATATGCGCGTTTTTGTGTAGAAAATATTTTTTTTTTCAAATTTAATATTCTCCGAAACTGTTTGATAATACCGAAAAAAGTGCTTATGAGTTTCAAGATATCACTAAGTGGTATTCCGAGAAAAATTCGTTCATGAATCAGATCGATCGTTGTTAAAAATACGATTTATTTTTTCAAAAAAATTTTTTTTTATGCCAAAATCGTTTGGTACAACTTACTTTTTTTTCTATATAATCCTCTATCATCATTCTACAATATATAATTTTTTCAGATTTTTAAAAATATTAGACAATAGTTAAAAAAAAGAAGTATTCCTTAAACATTTTTTTTTGTGCTAAAATCTTTTAGTACTATCACGTAATTTTTTGTACATCATCCCCTTGTCTCAGTTTAATAAATATAATTTTTTCGAATTTTTAAAAATGTTAGATAATGGCAAGAAAAATAAAATCTATTTTTTAATCCAGTTTTTCAGCTCTTACGTACTTAGTTTTTTTTCTAAAGTAATTATTCATCGCCTTCATCATTAACATTTATTTTATACATTTTCTAAGTAACATTAAAATATTTATATTTTATTTAGCAATTACTTTAAAAAAATTACTTTAGAAAAAAAACTAAGTACGTAAGAGATGAAAAACTGAATTAAAAAAAATGTTTAATTTTTCTAACCATTATCATACATATATATTATATATATTATCATATATATTAGGGTGATTTTTTTTTTCGTCCCATTGTGAAATTTTGTTGGAAATACCAAAAAAAAAAAATTCTCTGAAAGTTTGAGCCTTTAATATTAATTTTAAGTCCTCGACCAAGACGTGTAAAGATTTCCCATTGAAAATACACGGAAACTCTGATTTTTTATTTTTAAATTTCCACCCTGGGGGTCCGCGGTCCTATTTGAAAAAGTTTGTTTTTCATTTTTTAATTTAATGAAGGAATACTAAAGTATAATATTGTCCGAAAATTGCACCTTTTTTCACTCAGGGGTCCTTGGCATTGTGCTTGATTTCCTTGGGGGTCCGCGGCTGAAAAAGATTGGGAACCGCTGTTGTAGACAATGGTGTACATCTGGATATTGTTACGATTAAAAAATAATTTTGCCAAATGTTATTCTTTTTTGTTCACCAAACTTTCTACCCCATTTTGTATAATGCTAGGATTATCATAAAAAATATTTTTTCCTTAAAAATGGACTTCTTTTTTTTTAAATGAAAATCTAGGACTAGAGAATACCAGAACTCTTTTGAGTCATGAAAAATTACGAAAACCCTTTTCAAAAATTGCAAAATAAACTTATGCAAAACATTAAGTTATTATACAGAAATTTATGCAGTGTACAAAGTTTGAATATTCAACGTATTTTTTTTTCTATGCAAAAATTAATAAACTTATGTTTTAATTAACTCATAGTAATTAAACCATTGATTAATTATTACTTAGGGACAAACATTAAGTATTATCCTAGAAAATCACGGTATGTAGAAAAAATTTGAATATTGAAAACCAAAGAGATTTGCATTTCTTTGTAAAAAAATTATGCACTTTTAATATTTTAAAGCCTTTCAGTTATAATAGTATTGTTTTTTTCCTTGAAGAAGTATTATTTTATAGAAGTTACTATGAACAATGTTAGTAAAAATCGGTCAACTATTCAACAACTTGTTTTTTTTTTTTAAATCTTTCAATTAATGTTTTTTTACTAACTAAGATCGGAATTGAAAGTCTAATATCCAAAAGAAATGGATATACGCATATTTTTTTTTCTGATGACATATGTATCCTGGCAGAAATATTTGTAGAATAGAAAAATATCAATTTTAGTTGAATAAATTAAATCAAACGTTTGATTGAGCTTTGTGAGCTTTAATTTGGTTTGGCAAGTCAATTTAGGCTTGAAAGAGGTTGAATTCGGGGTTAAGTGATGGAAAATTTGATGCACTAGGGAAAATGACAAAAAAGGGAAAATGGTGAGAAAAATTCAATCAGGAAAAATGGTCGAAGCAATCATAGATTTAGGTCAAATTTTTTGTAGAATTAGTTGACTCTATATTTAGTTATTGCAATTCAGAAATCAAAAAAAATATTTGTTCAGATTAAGCTTTTTGTTGTTAAGTTAAAAAAAAAAACGTTTACAACCGGAAGGAAATGACCAGGAAAACAGTTACTGAAAACATAAATATAAAATTGCAGAACCAATTGGATATGAAGAAGTGAAATTAATGAACAGTTAATGGGAAATAATTTGGAAAAATTGGTCTTTTTTATTATTAATGTATCGAAAATAATTTCTTCTTTCTATATGAAAAAAAATTTCAGCTTTCTAGTTACTGAAAAAGACTTTTCATGGAATACATTTCCATACAATTTTACTTTAATTTTTCTCTCGATTTTATTTATTTTATCTTTTTGTTTGCGATAGAAAATCATTCATTTAAGTTTAATAGTATACCTGTGTACTCAGTGGTGTAGCTAGGTAACCAAGGGCCTTGGGGCAAATTGAATAATGGGGCCCCACTGCTATGTAAACTGATTAGGTTTTATCAAATAAAAATGTGAAATATACTAACACTTGAAAAATGCTAAGCTACTTAAGCTCTTTTTTGTACACTGCAGGGCAGGTAATAAATATTAAACAGTAACAATATAAATTACAATTAATACTTGGTGTAGGTTTGGCTAATAAAACGAAATAGAAGAAGATTCAAGGGTTTATTATATAAAGGTCGGGTCTACCAACTGACCAAATTAACAATTATATTTACAATTTTTTCCTAACTTTAGTTTTCGCAAAAGTATCAATGATTTTGTTTAAATCCAGGATCGATGCGGTTTTGTTTTCAATTACTATTAGCGATAAATATCAGAGTCGAGTTTGGCCCATATTATTTCTTAAATAATTTTTTATTATTTGTAATTTGCTAAATGAGCTTTCAGTTACTGCAGAAGTGACAGGAATTGTAAAGAATATTGCTGTAAATACTTCCGTTAGATGGCATTCTACCACTCCATATTTGCTCATTATTTCCTTACATAATTGGTGAACTTCCAACTGGATTTCCAAAAGTTCAGTTCGATTAAGATTTCTGGTAAGGATTCTAGAGCCCCGGGGTACTGCCCCGCCTAGCCCCTAGGTAGCTACGCCACTGAATGTACTAGAAACCGGAAAGTAATGTAATTTTTTAACAAGTTGTACCTAAATTAATGATATATCTAATCTTTCTCAATATCATCAACTTTTTGACATCCACTGTGGACATTTTTAATCCCAAGCTAGTAAAAAATCAGTTAATTACGAAGCCAAATATTTGAAAAACCCAATTTTTAACAAATGTCAATTTTTTGACCACTTATAAAGTGCAACGGTCGAAATAGATAGAAATTGGATGGAACAATATTGGACATCTATGAAGATGGTAAGGGAATATCACCTGCCCTTAATTTAATAATATTCTAGTTTAGTAATTGTTCTAGAATTACGGTTTTTGTATTCATATATTATATTGCTTAGTTAGGATAAGGTTGATTGAGGCCTTTATACTGTAGCCTTAAAGCTTACTATGTTTCCTGGGCTTTTGTTTTCCCTATTTGAGATCAAGTAGCTGCGCAAATCTCTGCAATTGACGTACTAGATGCTTTTCGACTAAATATTTAGATATTCCTTATATCTCCATTTGTTTCAACAAGGGGACAATGAGATGCTTCCCAACAATGGGAAGCTGTTAATCCTTTGCCTGACAGAATCTGTATAGATTGCATCATTCATATGTTCTCTAATTGCATGTAGCTGTTTCTTCAGTCAGCAATGGCCGGTTATTAGACCCGTTGCCATCTGACCTGATTTTTTGTGAGATTAAGTATTTACTAGTTCGATTCAGAGATGATTTTTCCATCATCCTACTGTATTTTTGCCTATTGATATTTTTTCATATTCCTTGATGCTATTTCTCTCTACCAATTTTGAGGTATAAAGCACAGGCTATGGGCCTGTGAATGGCATGCTGGATCATAGACGGGCAAAGACATTGATTCTTACATTTACCTTTATACTTTTGTCACCTAGGATTCACCCCTGGTTGATCTGATTTCTGGTGGTCAACTTCGTGCAGGTTTCCCTACTATATAAATATTAGCTTCACAACTAATAAAATAATTAAATGACTTAAATTTTTTTGTTTAGTTATAACATTTTAAGAGCTTTTGGCTATAAAGACAGAGACATGCTAATTAAGACTTGAAAAAGTTAAATTGAGACTAAGGAAGGAAAAATATCGTATTCGATAAAAAACTGTAAGAAAAAACGGAAAATTTTAATAGATCCATTGCAGTTTTAGAGGCTTAATTAAGGGATATTTACTTTAGGAAAAATAGGGAGTTTTTAATGAAATTTTTCTGCGAACTATTATTGACGATTTAAGTTTATATGTTTGAGCTTTTAAGTGTAGAAAAAATGGAACTTTTTTATTAAATTTATTCAGGGATAGAAATGAAAAATATAACTATTGTAGTTAAGAAACGAAATAATGAGAAAACTAGTTTGGAATATTTTTAAGAGTTAAGATGGAAAATGCATTTGCATATAATCAGAAGGAAAAACTGAAGTAATTTTAAAGTGAAAAGATTTTCATTGTTGAATCTTTTCATCAAAAATGAAGAGATTGTGTTAATTAAAGTTTTTAAGTATTAAAAATTGATGTCTTCCAAAAAAATTTTTGATGATTGATGAAGCAAAAATTGAGGAACCAATTAATGATTTTCAGGTCAAATTTAGAAGTGTTTATATTTGAAATTATTGAACATTTTCGAAGCTAAATTTAGAGAATCTAAAGTCTGAAGTGTTAATCAATTAAATCCTTTTTAACAAATTTTACAGGGGAACGAAAAACGTGAATGTAAGCCACATAAGTTAGTATATAAAGCAGGTTTTCGTTTCATTATATTGTGAAATTTTTGTATTTAAAGTGATTTATCAGTTTGACATTCGAGAGAATTTTGTATTTCCTTTCTAATGGATCAACAAAAAAATCATTAAAACAGAACATGGCAAGTTACCACTCTAAACTATGATATATTAAAATTCTTGAGCTTTTTGGTGACTTTGGGTAATGGTAAAGACTGTTTTCATTATAAAGTTTGAACAATTTTGTTTTTTTAAAAAAAAAAAACAAGGAAAACATACAATTTCAACGAATAAATGCGAAAAGCTCTCAAGTTTCTCCTACATAGCTTTTCTTTATTTCGAAAAAACCATGAGCAATGTTGCTTGAAATTTGATCGAAAGCTTTCTCTATCATATTTTCATATTCAATGATTCGAAGCTATGTTTAGATAACCAAGTACTTAAGGCGTCAAATAACTTTCTGTGTTTTCTTATGAAACAAGTGGATTGTAAAACGGAAGGTAAAAGGTTTCTTGGGGGAAAAAAAAGATAACAAGACTTCAGTTTTGGAACAAGTCGTTTAGGAAAAACCAATTCCTTTTCTTGTTATTTTTTTTTGTGCTTGCAGAAATTTTTTGGGTATTTTTTCTAGATTATAATAAAAGCTTTCGATGTTGTTTTTGGGAATTCGATAAATGCTATCGAAATATTTTTTAGTTTAATGTTTTAATATGCCAGTGATTCAATTATATGATATCTGGATTGGAGAAAATTCGTGGTTTTTACCAACTTAGGATTAAAAAATGCAGTTTGTATTCAAAAAATAATTCTATGATTCAATATTATTAAAATTTTCTTTGAGGCTTGAAATGCAATTTATTCAATGCATTTATTTGATATACGAAATAAAAAGTTTTTGGGATCATTAAAAGCCACAATTTTTCCGAACAATGTGGTACTTTACCATACTTAAGCGAAATCTTTCAATATAGTTGGCTTAAAAATTTTTTGGTAAATGTCTTAAAAAAAATATAATAAATATGTAACACTGTAAAAAGAAAAATTAAAATAGTTTTGAGCTATCTGACAATTATTTTCACAGACTAAATGGTGAAAAATCAAAAGTAAATCTTTCAAAATATGTTTTTGTCCTTTGACTTTTTCATTGTTGTTTATTTGAACTTCTTTCAGGAAAATTTAATTTTCAATTTACTAAAATATTGCTTAAATCATTTATTAAATAAGAAGACAATTCAGGCTATTTAAGATCGGTTTTTTTATTTAATATTTTTTAATATTCAAATTAGCTACGTTTCGTTACGTATCGTAACTTCATCAGGCTTCTATAAAAAAATTAAAATAATTACAAAATATGTCAATCATACATAAATTTCAAAAAAAAATTGAAAAAATAAATCGTATTTTTAACAATGATCGATCGATCTGATTCATGAACGAATTTTTCTCGGAATACTACTTAGTGATATCTTGAAACTCACAAGCACTTTTTTCGGCATTATCAAACAGTTTCAGAGAATATTGATTTTGCAAAATTTTTTTTTTTTTTACACAAAAACGCGTGGTATTTTAGAGTTGAAATTTGGCTGAGATGTTGTCCATACTGTAAGGTATTTTCAGAAAAAAAATTTAGCCCAATTGCAATGGGGGCATTTTAGACCATCTTATCTGGCGAGGACCTTTTAAGAGATATTCTAATAAATTATGATAAAATTCAGATCTCAACTTTTATATTTTTTTAAATAAGAAGAAAATTCATGTTATTTAAGATCTTTTAGTTTTTTATTTTTTATTTAATATTTTTATTGTTCAATTAGCTACGTTTCGTTACTAATCGTAACTTCCTCAGGCTTCTTGATTCACAAAATTAAATATTTTTAATTTAAATTCAATAAACAAATAAAAAATAAAAAACAAAAAGATCTTAAATAACCTGAATTTTCTTCTTATCTAATAAAGTATTAAATATATAATAATAAAATTAATTAATAAAATACCTTGAATCACAAAAAATATAATATTTTCAATTTAAATTAAATAAATAAATAAAAATTAAAAAATTACATACTCTACCCAAACACATCTTAAACAACCTGAATTGTCTTCATATTTAATAAAAGCTGAGATTTGAATTTTATAATCTCTTATCATTTATAGTTGAAAATATTCCTTAAGGTTTTTCTTCTGAGTTTTTTCTTTTGTCACTTCAGAATTTTCAATAATATTTTCCTAAGATAACACCAAAGCTTTAAATGATATTTTTTAAAATTTTTCGCCAATGTTTACTATGAAATCTGAAATCTGAAATTGGAATTTTTTTTTGAAACCACAGATATATTTTGACAATCTTATGGTAGGAGAAACTTATGGTAGGTTTTACTAATTAGTTGGTATAAAATCAATGAAAAATCTTACACAAATATCGACATCATCTCGCATTGAACTTCACCACTGCCGAAGAAAGCACAGAACACACATTTAACACATTTGACATTCACAAAACTTGAATGTTTCACATTTTTGAATAAATTCTCGACTTTGTTGCAACATCACAATTGATTACAGTAATGAACACTTTACTAGTGAATATTTGATTGATTAATTTTCAATCAAATTATTGCTTTTTTGAAATTGATTCGGATAGGAAAAATTGACAAATTTCGGGACGAACATGAGAGCGTTAATACTGATTTCGAATGGCTGTGATTGTAGTAGGCGAGGTGGTCTTTTTTTTTTTGTTTTGATTTTTACATGGCTCCTGGTTTCCCGGTCAGGTGTCAGTCTGTCTGTGGATGTTTGTTTTCAGCAGGAATATGCAGCAGGGAGAACAGATATATAGAGAGTTGTGTGAAAATTGTGTTTCTACTGCGTGATGTTTGCGGTGCAGCACAATATGTGGATATGACGTCACATTGTTCGTTTAGTGGTGCGTATCCCGATAAGAGTGAGGGAGCGATGCGGGATGAGGCGACGCCGCGAGAGCGCCACGCGACCGACAAAAAGCGAGAGAAATTGTGTGGGAATGCGCGAAAGCATGAGCGGGAGCGAGCGTCGTCCAATTCAGGAACAAGGACCTTTTATCATGTGGATATTTAAAATGGATGTATGGGAGTCGTACATGGAGAGAGGAGATCGTTGACTGGATGGCCCATGGTGAGTGGGAGTGAGATGGAGCGTCACGTCGTCGGGCGACGGTGTGTAGGACAGAGAGGCGAGAGATGATGACGACCGAGTAGAGCTTTGAGACACACTGACGATACGTAAACGGGATTGCGGCGCTTCGGCAAGCACGAGCCCAAGCTAGACTGGCGTCGCGACGCCACTCGATCATCCCCCACCAAAGTCGGCGTCGAGCTTTTTACCTGCAACGAAACGGTCACAACCCGTTTGTCGACAATTCCCGACTATTTTTCCCTAAATATGATCCCCAATCAAATTATTCCTCAACTAGTCCAGAAAAAAATAGAATACATATACATTAGACGGATTCAAAAAAAATGATGATTTTTTTTTCTTAATTATATCGAAAATATTGTTGGGAATGACCAAAAAAAAATCCTGTGAAAGTTTAAGCTCTTAATATTAAGAGGTGCCGCATCGCAAATTTCGATTTTCCATTTAAATAACATGGGAACAATATTCTCTTGCATTTTGGAATTTTAAAGCTCACGTTGGTGACAATATTTCGGAATGACCAAGGTATATTTTTGTAGAAAATTGAACGATCTACAAAAAAGGTTTCTTATAATATTTGAATATATTTATTCCTTCAAAAGTTATTCAAGGTCAAAGTTGCACTAAAGACAAATTTTAATATTTTTTCAATTTTTTGACGCAACCATCAATTTTATGAGAACATTTTATAGGACATTTTTTGTAGAGCACTTTTCTTTCTATAACTTATCTCTTTAAAAGTTTTTTATATTTTTCACAGGTCCTAAGATATTTAATTAAAATAAAAAAAAATTATGTTAAAAATATAATAATTCAGGGAATTTTCAGTTTAATGCAAATAATTTAGGACCTGTAAAAAATATCAAAAACTTTTACAGAGATAAGTTAAAGGAAAAAAAGTACTCTACAAAAAATGTCCTATAAAATTTTCTCATAAAATTGATGGTTGCGTCAAAAAATTGAAAAAATATTAAAATTTCTATTTAGTTGAACTTTGACCTTGAATAACTTTTGAAGGAATAAATATATCCAAATATTGTAAGAGACCTTTTTTGTAGATCGTTCAATTTTATACAAGAATATAAGTTGGTCATTCCGAAATATTGTCACCAACGTGAGCTATAAAATTCCAAAGTGCAAGAGAATATTGTTCCCATGTTATTTAAATGGAAAATGGAAATTTGAGATGTGGCACCTCTTAATATTAATATTAAGAGCTTAAACTTTCACAGGATTTTTTTTGGTCATTTCCAACAATATTTTCGATATAATTAAGAAAAAAAATCATCATTTTTTTTTGAATCAGTCTAATATACATACACATACACTCCCCTATACCAATTCTTACGACCGAGTCATTTTTAAAAAAAAAAAATTACCAATTTTTTTTTGAAATTTTGAGTTTTTTTTTTGTGTGGAGACCGTGAAAAATTATCGGGATGGAAATGTTGGCATTGGGTCTATGGGTCGATAGTGAGGCACGAGGCGACTGCGCCCCGCGTTCTACATCGACGCATGTCGCTCCGCAACGGACCCTCGAATTGGGGAATTGTCTATGTATGATTTCGCATCTTGGTCCCCTCTCGCCTCTGGCATCCCGTTTTCCCGATTGTGTCGCCTTGTCCTGTCTATATAATATATATGTATATATCTCACTGGACCAAAAGCGACCTTTCAATGATATTTAGTCCTGAACGTATGTGTGAGGGGCAAGGGGCAAATTGAAGGATGGATTTTCAAAACAATTTAACAACAAGTATTCTCGATTTGAATAGGGCGTTTTAATTAGTTTCGTTAAGTTTATTTTTTTTCAATTTTTAATTGGACTCCTAGCGACAAATTGATTGTCCCATTTATTTAGGTTTTACGATGAAAAACAAATGAATGTTTTCAACGAGGGTTCAATTATTTTTTAATTGTTGTCAATGAATTCGACAAATTGAAATCAGTAAGAGCTACGAAAAAATCGTTGATTTCTTATTTCCTCAAATCAAGGGCGGATTGAGGGGGACAGAACACGTGCCTCCCCCCATGTTTTTGTGTACTGTGGAGATTCCATAACAATACATACTTAGATGCAAATCAAATTATTAAAGTTGTGAAAATATATGAATAAAATAACAGAAAGAACATTAGTGAAATTACAAATTTTTTTCGTGATTTCTCTCACACACTTGCAAATGAAAGATGATGTTGTGCCCCTCCCCCCAGAAAAAAAACCTGAATCCGCCCATGCCTCGAATAATCTAATGGTATCACAGAAGGGATAATATTTTTTATAATTACATAGACCACACACAGATATGCATGAAGCTTTTAAGTTTACCTAGTGACTTGTTTTTTTGCTCAAAAATCTTTCAATCTGGTACCAATCTTTTTCGATTAACCAAAAAAAGTGCACGGAACTATCAATATACAGTATAATCTCACTAATCCGGCACTTCGATAGATCGGCACGTCCAATAATCTGGCACCTTTCGCCCACGCCTCCCTCGCCCCTCTATACCTGTGCATACATTTATTCCTTCTATGAAATACTTTATTTTATTCATTACCTATGACTTTTTCACTATAATCCAGTAATCCGAACATTCCAATAATCCGGCACCCTCCGGTTTTTAAGAGTGCCGGATTAGTGAGATTACACTGTAATAATAGGTAAAGAGAGAGATCAAAGAACGTATACAATCATATGTGTAAATGAAAACCACATATAATAATCATTGTCTCAAATTTGAATCAACTGATTGGTGTTATTTGTTTCAACTGTCATTTCAATTTCATTCAATTGCCAAGTTTTGTTATTTGGCTGTGTTGGCTGTGAATATTTCACAGCTTTCTACGAGCATTCTTATAAAACTCTTCGGTGATCAAGACTCAATGGTCATTAATTCAATGCATGATGGGCAATAAAATCAGTAGGGACTATAATTGTATATCCTATTTTCCTTCTTTTTCCCCATCAAACTTAACACTGATCTGAAAAAAATATGTATTTCCAGTGTTCAATCGCAGAAAATTTGGTGTCTCCTATGAATTTTCTTTAATGATATGCAAATTGATATTCTCATATTTCTGTATTATTCCATGTAAACGATTCTTATCGATTCAAAGTTATCTCGAAATTCTACTTACATACATTAGTTTGATTTCAAATATTTGATTAAAATCGATTTATCATATAAATTGTAAAAAAAAAATGAATCAATCTGGAGTGATCTACTTGATATTCATAACATCTAAACGTAATTTCATCCCCTATTACTAACCAAAAAATTTTCAGTAGATAACCTTTAAAAACACAGGCTTTTATATCAAAGCTAAATCAATTTTGTTATGGAAGGCCTTCGTTTACAATCCAATAACTATCATTGATTTTTATAAAAACTTAAGTTTTTGAATAAATCAAATTCCAACGAAAAAACGTTAATATTCAAAGTTTATTACTATTTGAGTGCAGTTTCGTTTCTCGTTTCATCTAAAAAATTAATAATTTTCACATAATGTTTTCCGTTGTTCCGCACCACCATATAGCCATATGAACCATATCTCCCGAGCACCAGGTGAACGTTTATAAATAATTTAGCACGTGGTTTTTTGCACCCCCGCTCTAACACAACCCCCGGCCATCATTTGCGCCACCTCGACGGACTCATAATTTTTCCGGGAAAACCCAAAAAGAACAGCTCGGCACTAAGCGATTTAAAAAATTTATTTTCCAACAGATAGCAGCCAAGCTTTAATGTGCAGACGTGGCTTATGGTGATTTTCTTTGACGTACATAATGGAAATGGAGCTGGGTGGTATGATCATGTAATTTGATTGTAGTTTGCACATTTCTTAGAAATGGATTGTTTTATATTGGAATATTCAATACGGTTGAGAAAGAGAGAAATGGGGAAATTAAAAAGGGCTGTTTGGGGAGTTGGAAAAACAAACCGTGAGGAATGAGACGGTTTTGTTTCGTTACACTATATCATAATTTTCCTTTTATTGGATTTCCATTACGTAGATTCGACTAAAATAATGATTAACAAACTCTAAAATTACGTGAAATAACTTACCAGCTATTTTCAAATAATTTTGTTTATATTCAATGTTTATGTAATGACATTGATTGATATTCGATCGATAGTTACAGTCTTAATTTGTGTTGACCGGATTTTTTTGATGAAAATATTGTCTGGACTTTATAAGAATTATTGAAACGTAAATTTTATACTTTTGAAAATTGAGATGTAAATTTTTTTTACGGAAGACATTTACGTTTATGATATTATTTAAAAAGAAAAATATTATGGCTTATGGAATTACAGAGTTGATTCCTTCTGTTTATAAAATAGTGTGAAAATGGCAAGTATGTTATCGTTATTTTCTGTGATTTTTTGGGGACTCTTGAATATAAATAGAAGAATAAAGAAAAAATATATTAGGATCTGGATTTTTTCCAAGATTAGGGACTAAATCAAACAGTCGAATGGAATCACAAAGAGCAAATAAAATCTTAATATGGCTACTCAGAAGACATATCTCAGAGTTTATAATAGAGAAATCTTAATATAATAATAAGTCTTATAAACTTAGGAAGAAAAAAAGAGAATATTGGTAGTCTGAAGGTCTATTAAGGGGGTATCCTAGTCTAGAAGCCTGAATTTTAGGCATTTTTTCAAGTAAGATAAAAAAAATGAAAAAAAATTTTACCATCCATTTTTACCATCCATTTTTTTATGTTTTTTATTGATATTTTGAAAATATAAAAAAAAATAACTAGAAAAAAAACAAAATTCGCCGAGATAC
The DNA here is from genome assembly GCA_958496175.1 of Sisyra terminalis. Taxonomy (NCBI): domain Eukaryota; kingdom Metazoa; phylum Arthropoda; class Insecta; order Neuroptera; family Sisyridae; genus Sisyra; species Sisyra terminalis. Next base: position 6,413,425 of record OY292277.1, on the reverse strand, counting down.
AGGCCGGTGGAATGGGGCCTCAAAAAAATGGTGCGTCCTGGTTGACATGATTTCAACCCTTGTAGAGATCTAAAACAAAAAAATGAAACAAAATTTTCATTAATAAAGATGTCGCCATCGGGTTGACCATTTTCAAAAAAAATACAAAAAAATGGCGACTTAAAAAAAAATTTTTTTACCCGATTTTTTCGACCTTTTCGAATTTTTAAAAAATACTTAAAATCAATTTTTTTTAAATCCAAAACAGACGCGATGGAGAGTTGTATAAACAATGTATATACCAAATTTCGAAGGAATTGGTTCAGTAGAACTTGAAATATCATGTCAACCACCTCAAAAAAAGTTGTTTCGAGAAAAACGCGTTTAAAGTTTAGGAATCAATTCTAATGGAATAACTCCGAAAATAATATGTAATACTCACTTGGCATCAATCGGCGATCCCAGATCCATACATTGGGCCTTTCTCCTTCTCATAATTCAGGTCTTGAGTGTTTTTTCAGCTAATCGAGCTGTTCTAGTTTCTAGTTTCGTTTGTATCTAAATCGGCAGTATCTCCGAAAATAATTCGAATTTTGAAAAATCCTTTTAGTATCATATTTTTCAATGTCTAAAATTTCAAAATATGCAAAAAAAAAACGATTTTTTCAAATTTCTAGACCAGAATACCCCGATAATAGGGTACTACAGTATTAGGAAGTATTTCCAAACTATTGGGACAAATACCGAGTCAAGTATATGTGAGATATGCAGAACGGGAGAGGAAACTGCATCTCAAGTACTATTTGACTGGCCAACTATGGCTCAAAGCTGCTTCAAAGCTCTTTTGGGCCACTTGAACATGAATTGGGAAATATTCATAAATTTTGTTTGATTTTTCTCTGAAGCAGTTCTCTTAAGACGTATTGCTGAGGATCTTTGAGGAAAAACCTCCAGAAAGTTGAAAATGAAGAAGAAGAAAATCACATAATATTAGAAAATATATTTTCAAACTATTTTTTATAAAAATATTTCTTTTCGAAATTTCTAAATTTTTTGAAACCTTATTCTTTAATGGATAATAATATATTTATATGTCTTTGAGATTCAATTAAAAAATTTATTTTATTATTTTATTTTATAAGGTAATAAAATAAATTTTTTAATTGAATCTCAAAGACATATATATATATATATATATATATATATATATATATATATATATTATTATCCATTAATTTATTGTGATTCGGAAGTAATTAAAATACTTATCAATGTTATACTTATTCTTTAAGCACTTGTATCAATGTATTGGTAGCAAGCAAGAACTAAAAAAATGTCAAGATATTTAGGCCTTAACTTGAATTTTAAGAGCCTGAAAAATCATTTTGTTTTCCTGATTTTCATTGGTATATATTTTGTCGGCAATACTTTTTACTTCCAACGTTTTTTTTTTTCATTTAATTTTTTGGAAATAAACAACAATTTTTTTGGGGTTTGAAAATTTAAGTTATAGCTTTGGTTCTTGCAGGTTTGGTTCAATCTTACAGTTAAAACGTTGATATTTTTCAAATTTTTAAATTTCATTAAATGATATACATTGATAGTTGATTTTCGATAAATTTTAGTTCTTAATATTTAGTTCTTAAAATCCCGTAAATTCAACAAAAAAAAAAGAAATTTACCTGAATTTTCAGTTCTACATTGAAAGAAAAGAAATCTAAAGAGTAAATTTATTTTGAATATTTCAATATCTTTAATAGAAAAATGGTTGCATCTCAATTTATGAAACCATAAAAATTAGTGTTTATACATTGTATAAAATACATTGCGGTCTTATTTAAGTAATAAGTATAATTAACAAAAGTAAACTATGCTCATAAATTTGAACAAAAGCTCAAACAAATGTATTTTTGACCTATAGCCTAGATTTCTTTTTCGATTGCCAAGTAATCTTTCTCAGTGGTCATCAATTAGTATTGAATCACTCTATAATTATTTTGTGATTTATTTATGTGATGAATCACAAAATTTGATCATAAAAATTTTTCAAATAGATTTTTTAATTTATTTAACTCAGAGAAGCGTGGATGGGGAGAGAGGGCAGCATTAGGAAATTAAATTAAATTACTTTTTTTTCATGAGTCTAAAGAAAATATTCTTTCAAAATTGAAAGAAAGTCAGCTTTTTTGCTTAGCTATATGGAATGACTCGAAAGACATTTTAGGGGAGAGGAATCTCGAATGTATCATTATGGATTTTTTTATTGGCTTCCTTAAGGGAAAGATATATTATATATGGTCTTTTACAGTTCCAAAAATAATGATGAAGTCATCTTCTTCTCAGGGTATCATTTCATTTCTGTAGTTGGCAATTGTGGCAATTCTAGCCTTATTGATCGCAGCTTTAAAAGGTGTACTAAAGTGCAATCTAGCCAGTCTTTGAGGTTTTGATTTCAGGATATTTTTCTTCCATTTATTTTCCCTAGATAATGTTCTAGAATCTAGAGCATTTGTTATTTCTTTCTCCTCTCATAATTTGTTCCAAATATTGTTTTTTTTATTTATTTTTTATTTTTACTTCTTGGACAAGCTGTATTATATTTCTTTTTTTTAACTATTGTCTAATATTTTTAAAAATCTGAATAAATTATTATTGTAGAAGGATGATAGAGGATTATATAGAAAAAAACTAAGGTGTGCCAAACAATTTTGGCATAAAAAACAATTTTTAAAAAAATAAATTGTATTTTTAATCGATTGATCTGATTAATGAGTGAATTTTTCTCGGAATACTACTTAGTGATATTTTGAAACTCATACGCACTTTTTTCGGTATTATCAAACAGTTTCAGAGAATATTGAATTTGAAAAAAAAAAAAATATTTTTTACACAAAAACGCGTCATATTTTAGAGTTGAAACTTGGCTGAAATATTGTCCATACTGTAAGGTATTTTCAGAAAAAAATTAGCCCAATGGCAATGAGGGCATTTTAGACCATCTTATCTGGCGAGGGCCTTTGAAACAGATAATTTTCAAATGCAAGTGATTGCAGAAAACTATACAAATTCAGGTTTACGTCCATATTTTTCAAGCAATTAAACATAAATTTAGGTCCAAATTTTCCAATATTTAGCCAAGCCCTACTTCTAACATCTTGGTCCATTGAAAGATATGCTTGTAATAAATTTGTAATTGAAGTGTTTCTTCATTAACTTTTTCCCAAGTTGACCTCCAAAATTCTCCATTTTTATTATCGATACAGAATACATTTAACGCATAGCAATCAAAAAAAGGAAATACACACACACTTACGGAAAATCTCATTTTATTCTCAAACTTCCATCTCTCATCCTTCGTCCATATTCCCATACCGAATAAATCCTTGAATTTTATTTGCACATTTAAACTTGACCTTAGTCGAAGAACATTTTCGTTTGGCGTTTGCGACATGCGATATAGATCACGTATGTGTATGAAATTTCAAAAAAAAAAATATTTTTACAAAATTACACACATACATAACATATAAATTTTCCTAAATTGCTCTTGTCGAGGTGATTTCCGTACAATTTCTTTCTATTTATTTGATTGATTTAAATTTTATTCGAGGTAGAAATGTTGGCTCAACCCGCGGCGTTTTTGCCATTTTTTTTCCCTTAATATATTTATAAAAGAACGGCGGAAATCTCATTTAAAAGTAGCCCCGTCAATAAGCCTATGGTCGAGGAGAGTAGTCCCGTGGGAGGGTATGGAGGGTTTTCGGTGTGCACCCTCGACTTTATACAAGTTGACTGATTGATCGATATTGAAAGTCTGTTTTATTGTATCGTTTAAATAAATATGCACGAAATTAAATTACTTGGTCCGTTTTCCCCCAATTCTATGGCATCAATTAGTTTGATTAATTGAGCCGGGAAGCTGGACTACATTTTTTTTCACATCAAAAATTTAAATTTATTATTACTCCATAAAAAGCTTTATTGTAAACTTAAAAAAAAAATATTAATTTGGAAAGTTCGAAAATATAGAATGATAAACATTGAAGAGTTAAAAAAGTTTTCGTGGTAGATTACTATCTGTCGGGTTTTGCTGCGGATAGATAAAACAGGATAGAGCTTAGAGCTTTAATAGCTTATAGAGGAATAAAATTGATTTTCTCATACTTTCTGTTGGAAAAAAATATGAATTCTTTGAAGCTTAAACGATTCTTTTCGTAAACCTTTATTGGTAGTATTTTTTTTAAAGCATAATTTTAAGCGAAGCAAAAACAGAGATAAACTTCATTCATGTGAAAAGATTGTTAAATTTTATTCGTCCAAATCAGCCTAGATATCTGTAAAGCGTGAAGATTAGGCAAAACATTTCCTGAGTTTTTTTCAAAGCATTTCTTGATTTGGAAATTTTTTTAATTAGAAAATATTTAAAAGAAAGACCTAAACCTCTATACCAACGAATTTTATCGAAGACTCATTCTTAGTTGGTGTATAATGACGTAATTTCGATACCCTTACAAAAGAGTTTTCTTGATTTTTTAAAAGGATTTCTTTTTATAAATATTTTCAAATTATTATGTAGAAGTTATGGATGTCAGCAAATTGTCATTCCTCTGGCGTGTTTTTACAGCAGAGAATTTAGAACTTATTCTCAATTTAGTGTAAGGAGAGTTTCTGGTAAGGAAATTTCTTCATTGGCAATAGTTTTCATCGCGCCAAATTGGATTATAGGATCTGGATTTTAATAGCCAATTTAAAGAAGAAAAAAAAAGATTTCGTGCAAAAATTTGAAAGTCAATTTCCACCGTGAAAATGTGTCGACTATTAAAAAATAGTTCTTTTTTCCTTTTAAATACTTTTTGATATTGTTTAGTTTGAAAATGATGGATTACTGTATTAGTATAGATTTCCAATTTCTTGTAGTATGCTTCATTTTTTGATCCAGACATACTTTAGATTCTTATATAATCCTTTAGGTCCTTATTTTCAAATCCTGGTGAAGGGTTTCATGGGTTACATACCAAGCATTCCAGGAAAAACATTTGCATAATTACTCCAAGTAGAACAGTCATTCTTCTACATCATTGTTTCCTAACCTGTGGTCCGCGATCCCATTTAAAAAAGTTTGTTTTTTGTTTTTTAATTTAATGAAGGAATACTAAAGTATAATATTGTCCGAAAATTGCACCTTTTGTTCACTCAGGTCCTTGGCATTAGGATTGATTTCCTTGGGGGTCTGCGGCTAAAAAAACTTAGGAACCGTTGTTCTACATGGTAATGCTCATCCCCATGTTGCAGAATCTCAAAACCTATCTGAAAACACTTCAGTGGGAAATTCTAGCCCACTTCCCATATTTCCCAGACATTACCCTTTTAGATTACCACTTATTTCAGCTGATGATACTTCAGCTATCTTAGCAATGCTTTGCATCATATAAAAAAACGAAAAACTGGAATAATAGTTCTTCCGACGTGGTTTTCGAACCCTGTCAAAAAGTTTGAGAAAAGTAATGGTTAATGATGGAAAGTAGTTTAAACAAAATGTTATAAAAAAACTTTTTTGTTTTGATAGAAAACGACGTACTCTAATTTGTATTCCTAATACCTCTATAATACTTTTTTTATTAGCACCGATAGAAAATTTCTGATAAATTCCTTATCAATTTATCTTAATCATTTCCATTAATTTCTTATCGAATTAGTTCAAGTCCAATCGAAAAAATTCCCTAAAAACTCGAGGTCATACCTTCAAGCAAGTCTCAGCCTAATGAAAATCGCATTTAAAAGGCCAAACTCTGACATTTTCCTCCACCTCCCCGCACATAAACTTTATGAAAATTACTTCCAAAGACAATCTCTCCAATAACATAATAATTAACCTCAAGCTTTAACAATCCGTTGCAAGTCCTCGTTCCAGCCATTTATGCCCCATCACGACCATGTAAATGTTACGCGATTTTCTTTAACATTTCTTTTGCTTTTCAATTTCTTCTAGTTTTTCACATAAGGGATGATTTATTTAATAGACATAATATTTGATTACTATGTTGCGTGTAGATGTAAAACGACGCGATAAAACCAAAATAAAACGTAAAAGACTTTCATTTCATTAATCGGTTATGGTAATCACGTTCACTATAATCCACCCTCATCCCCCTCGAAAAAAAACTCGTCCGATATATATATTAACGCCGAGCAGAAGAAAAAGGACGAAATTTTTGTGTGCAACTAAAAAGATTGATTAGATTCTAAAACCTTCTCCTCCATCCATCCCATTCTCCAGTGATTTTGATAGGTCCATAATGGTGACCCAGATATAATAAAATGGAAGTGAAAAATGGGAAACGGAACTGACGACTGAACGAAGGCTTTCGAAACGGAAGTGAAAATTCTAAAAATAAACTTTAAATGTCCACATATTAAAGTTGTGCGAGACAAACAGGGGGGGGGGCTGTTTTCCCCAAAAAAAATTCAATAAATTTGTCATCGTTGCACAAATTCATTTGGTTGCATTACATTTGGAAAATGGCCAACACTCTTGTGTATGAATAAAAGAAACCTGAAACGATTGGTTGATGTGGCGAAACAAAAACGATACGTGTAACAAATGAATAAAACAAAAGACATTCGCCTAATACAAATATATGAGTCGCAGTTTGGAACAATAAAGGGAATCTAAATTATTATCTTGCACAAACAAGTCCATCGATTTTAATTGTAAGCTTTGAGAGAAATAATAAAATTTTCTTTTAACTCTATATTAGACGGATTCAAAAAAAATTATAACTTTTTTTTTTTGATTATATCGAAAATATTGTTGGAAATGACAAAAAAAAAAATTCTGTGAAAGTTTAAGCTCTTAATATTAATATTAAAAGGTGCCGCATCGCAAATTTCGATTTTCCATTTAAATAACATGGGAACAATATTCTTTTGAACTTTGGAATTTTATAGCTCACGCTGCTGACAATATTTCGGAATGACCAAGGTATATTCTTGTAGAAAATTGAATGATCTACAAATAAGGTTTCGAACAAGTTTTTGATACATTTATTCCTTCAAAAGTTATTCGAGGTCAAAGTTGAACTAAAGAGAAATTTTAATATTTTTTCAATTTTTTGACTCAACCATCAATTTTATGAGAAAATTTTATAAGACATTTTTTGTAGAGCACTTTTTTTCCTATAACTTATTTCTTTAAAAGTTTTTAATATTTTTCACAGGTTCTAAGTTATTTGCAATGAACCGAAAATATTCGTAATTTTATTGTTTTAAATTAATAATATTACTCGAATTATTAGATTTTTAACCTAGAAATTATTTTTTTATTAAATTAAATTGTAATTATTACACTAAGAGATTTTTATTACAATTGGGAATTTTTTTTCTGTATTGACTTATAACTAGTAATAAGTATTGCAATTGTTCTTCATTTTTAGTAAAGCACTTGTTATATTGTTCGATTAACGCTACACCACGTTGTGAAAAATATCAAAAACTTTTATAGAGATAAGTTATACAAAAAAAAAGTGCTCTACAAAAAATGTTCTATAAAATTTTCTCATAAAATTGATGGTTGCGTCAAAAAATTTAAAAAATATTAAAATTTCTTTTTAGTTCAACTTTGACCTCGAATAACTTTTGGAGGAATAAATATATCAAAAACTTGTGCGAGACCTTTTTTGTAGATCGTTCAATTTTCTACAAGAATATACCTTGGTCATTCCGAAATATTGTCACCAACGTGAGCTATAAAATTCCCAAGTGCAAGAGAATATTGTTCCCATGTTATTTAAATGGAAAATCGAATAATTTCGATTAATATTAAGAGCTTAAACTTTCACAGGATTTTTTTTTGTCATTTCCCACAATATTTTCGATATAATTAAGAAAAAAAAATCATAATTTTTTTTGAGTCAATCTAATGTATATATAGAGGAACATAAAGAAAGATTCATATATTATGGGAAAAGAAGAGCAGTCATGTGCCATTGGAGGAAAATTGTCAATGTTGAAGCTTGTTCGCATTTAAATTCGATTTCCGTGGAAATGCTGCAAGGCAAATATGAAAATTTTCACACACCGATACGGTTCGTTCGCATAGTATACAAGAGTGGCAAGCATGCAAAGGTGGAAAAATCGGGGGTGGGAGATTTAAGGGTGAGGAAAATCTAATATATCTGTCGCAATCGACTGGCTTATCACTTGCGCGAAACATCTTGGGAAATTTTCATGAAAATTGTGTTCGATTCCGAACACATTGCAAGTGATGCATTTGGCTTTGGAGTAAAACTCTGATTAGTTTTTTCTTATTTTTTTCCAAAAGCTTAACAATGATGGATGAACCAAATCTTCATAAATTTTCATTTTTTCATTGAATATCTTATATTTTTTTCCAATCAATCCCTTTTTCCAAACCACCTGTTATTTTTCTTGAACTTCTTTTCAATTCAGATTGTCATTTAACGAATCTTTCTGGGTTGAGTAATACTTGTTTATGGACATTAATATTATTTTTTATCTTTTAAGAGTCATTGTAAAGGTAAAAAAAATGTTGTTTTCTTTGATTTATATTTGTGGCTTTTGTAAAGGTCAGTTCTTTAAATCAATCGTTTCGGCAAACACAAAGCATTCGTGCAACAATGGTTGCCTACACAAAATCGTATTAATCATTTGTCTTGTTTGATAAATATGGGATAAATATTAAAGTGTGTACATGCATATGTGTTTGATGTAATATTTATATGTGAGATTTGTTTGCATCGCAAACAGGAAAAATTATCCCTGACATCTCAACGGGTTGCATCCCCTTGTGAGCCGTTTATACTTTTACATCTCCCTTTATTCGAGCTATCGCTCTCTTATTCCAGTTTCAGGATATATATATATGTATGTGTGTACGGCATTTTCGTGTTTGTGTTGGTGGTTTTCCTTGATGACGTCAAAGGTATGACGCAATACGAGACCTGAGGGATTGTGTTGATGTTTTTATATACGTAAGTATATAATACTTGGTGCATGCCAATTCTCCACCTCAAATCCTTGATAAATCCCCAACCTATTAAAAAGTGTTGGATATTTTTATATTTATCAACAAAAAAAAGTGAAACATTTATTGTTAATTTTCTCATTTAAAAGTGTCATAAAAATTTTTATAGGATTTTTTTTTGGACGCGCAACCCTTGAGAATCGTTTTAATTAAGCTTTTGAATGCATTTTTCATTGGGGATATGTGTGAATTTTTTTTCGTAGAACGGTGGGATGACGAAACGCAATGGGGATCGATTGGGGATGACGTATGTAGAGGAAGTGCGATGAAAATCGTTGTGAGGGAAGCGAAAAGCTAGAGTACGATATTTCTATTTTTAGAACTTGCATAAGGGTGGAAAAGCACGTGTGTTGGTCTACGTTACGATTACGAGTTCGTGGAAAGGCTACGAATATTTTGAATCGTTATAACAAGAGGGAAAAAAATGGGAAAATTCTCAATTGGTTTTTCAAAAAAAAAAGAAAAAAAAAACCATTGTCGAGAGGTGTTAATGTTAAATTGAGATGATTTGATGTATGACACGTGGATTATGCACGTGTAAATGTAATGTAATATGAAACGAGGTGATATTCGAACTGTTTTTATTTCCGTCAATAAAATTTTAAATCGAGTATCGATGATATTTGCAATTGCGTTTCTGTTTTCCGATACCATAAAAGCTATATAGTTTGAATCAAAATTTAGTTAATAGGGATAACAATTAAAAGTAATATATAACTCGTTTATTTTGAAAATGGCGTAAGTCCTTTTCAAAGACGGTCTATATCAGTGGTCGGGGAACTTTTTTAACCATTATCCCAAAATATTATTGCCTAATCAATACTACCCCCCTCCCATTCTAAAAAGAAAACAATCAATGTAAATTTTAAATAAATATTATTTATTGATTTAGTTTTTAACCCAGAAAAAAAATCATTTTTACCCCATTTGGGGTATTTTACTCCGGTTCCCCGACCGCTGGTCTATATGGTGATTCTTCTTCTTGTAATAAGAATAAAGTATGTTAATTAAATTATTACTGATTATTACAAATTACTGATTTCATTTTAGTTGTTAACAATAACGCCAATTATTCCCTCCTCCTTAGTATCTTATGTTCCTATTGTTAAAAATGATAACACTATCGGAAATGTTCTTGAAATGGACTTAACTCACTTTCAAAATAAACGGTTCATATGCAAGCACTCCCTACTTACTATGATCAGGTTGTTAAAGTAATAATTTTTATTGATCACTAGGTACTTTCTGGTAAACGATTCGTTGAATCAAAAAATTTGCGACACCAAACTATTTTTTTTTTTTAATTTTGAGTTTAAGGATATAATTATGAAATTTCGGTCCAGAAAAGTGGGGATTACGATTTTCATTCTTTTTTTTCTCCAACATTTTGTGCGTAGCAATTATTTAGTTAAGAATACTGGAAAGTATGAAATTTTATCATTGCATTTTGTTATCGACTATATCAAAAATATCAATACTGTTAAAGAAAATCAAGGAAGTTTTCATAAATTGCTTCAATTTTGCAATATCAGATACTTGAAACTTCCCGTGAAATATTCACAGTCCAACACTGACACAACTGCCAAATCGTAAAAATTGGCAAATGACTGAAATAAAAAATAACGGTTGAAACCATAACAACAATAACAGTAGTTAGTTCAAATTTGAAACAATTTTTGTACTTCACTCCAAAATATGTGTTAACAATCTTAGTTCTTTCACTTTACCAATATTCATTAGGGTGATTCAAAAAAAAAGTTTTGCTTTGACGTAAAAAGCACCAGTTAAAATTTCAGCTGTTAATATTAATATTAAGGTTGTCCTCATCGCATTTTTTATTTCCCATAAGAAAAATATGAGAAAAGTTATTTTTACTTCTTCTGATTTTTATACCGTTCAAACGACTATTTAAATAATAAATCTCTTCTATGATCTTTATAGAGAATTAAACGCTCTACAAAAAAAGACTGATAACATTTTTTGATTAGTCCATGTGTTCAAAAGTTATTCAAGATCAAAGTTCAATTCTTTAAAAATTTGATCGAATTTTGTATATTATACCAAAACTGTTGTTTTAGTGTTAAAATAGGGGTCAGCTTTTTTATCAAATTTGATTTGTGAGAGATGTCAACAAATGATTTTTTTTTATTAAATTTTACAATTTACATCCTTTAAAAGATTTATTTTGCCGAATTTGATTTAAAAAATAGTTATCATCAAAATACTATATTGATTTTAATATGAGAAATATTCTCGATTTTAGTTTTTCCTCGAATGCTCGTTTTTAGAATTACGTTCGTGAATTTCCGCTTAAAAATTTCAGTATTTCAGTCACTCTCAAAATTAATTATAATTTCAAATACAAATGGCGAATTTTTTCATTTGAATTTCCCGTCGATAAACACAATTTTTTCGCGCTCTATCGATAAATCATTATTTTTCAATGGACTAATCAAAAAATGTTATCAGTCCTTTTTTGTAGAACGTTTAATTCTCTATAAAGATCATAGAAGAGATTTATTATTTAAATAGTCGTTTGAACAGTATAAAAATCAGAAGAAGTAAAAATAACTTTTCCCATGTCATTCTTATGGGAAATAAAAAATGCGATGAGGACAACCTTAATATTAATATTAAGAGGTGAAATTTTCCTGGTGTCTTTTTACGTCAAAACAAAACTTTCCAGCCTGTTTGCAAGAATTTTTTTTTTTTTTTTGAATTATTATAGTAATCATTTTTTACTTAATGCCACGCTGAAGAAGTTGCGGGTGATGATAGCTAATACAGAAAATATAATATTTTAGGGAAGATTATTTAGATACATTCAATAGTAATAATGTAATACACTTGGTTACTTTTGAAGTTACTCAAAGCACTGTAGTTTTGCATATACTTGTTATCTCAATGTATTGAGCTTTCATAAAGTAAGCTTTAATGCAATACTTGTGTAAATATGTACAGAATAGAGAGATTTTATGTTTCAATGATATTGAAGTTTAGCAAAGTGAATTTATCGATTTTGAAATTTAAAAATAAATAAGAAATCATTATATTATAAATATTAATATTAAGAGCTGAAATTTTAACTGGTGTCTTTTTACGTCAAAACAAAACTTTTCAGCTTGTTTGCAAGAAAAAATTTTTTTTTTTTTGAATCACTCTAATATAAATACATACGTTTGCCTATTATATTATATTGGTAAATCCATTTCCAAAATGGAAAATTTCAGTTGAAACAAGCGATGAATTATAGCAAAGGAAAATATGCAAATTTGCCAACATTTCAGCCCCCCATTGTATGTATTATTAAGTCCACAAATAGGTGGATATTCTAGCAATCATTCATAATGTGCAATTTATGCAAATTTTCGTATTTGATTTGCGATGGCAGCCAATAATTTTCTAATCTCATTTCTCGAACCCTTTGGCGAGAAAATTTTCCATAAATTGAGACAAATAAATATGTACCTTGTACGCTAAGAACATTGAATTTTGCCGGAAAAAAATAATTTTTTGTGCGATGCATTGTTGTATTCGGTGCTCAATAAAACAATACGAATGCGATGTCACCTTTTACGCTTGCCAGTGCACAGAAATGCCTCGACTGCCTATACCTACGTACCGTAAATGTTCTCATGTGCCGCTAATCGAGCCGCATAAAACAATTGACCTTTTTTACTCCATTTCTATATTTTATTTATTGCCATTGTTATAATATGTTATGAGCATTCGAAATTTGCGCGCACGAGGGGCAACGGGGCCGTGGCGAGGCTCATAAAGGGCAAAAGTGGGTGAGGAAATGATCCATGGGCATTTGTGTATCTATATCTATAGCGATTGAATATATGTCTGTGATTTTTTATATTTTACAGTGTTAGCTAAATATAATGGAAGCATTTTTTTCTCGTTCTATTTATGCATCAGTGTTCCCGTTAGGTTTGTTGTTTTCGTTTTTCGTATCACTATATGTTTGACTTTCGAATTAATTCAACGAATCCACACAAGAGTTGTAGCCAGAAATAATTGAGAGATTCTTTTTTACAAAGAATTTTTGTCTTTTAAAATTTTTTTTTCTAAGAAAAATTGAATTGATAGAAAAACAAAGGCTTATAACTGAAACTTTCATACAAAAGATCTTAATCCAGAAGTCCCTAAATTAAATTTTTGTATATTTGTAAGTTTTGCTTAAATAGAGAGGCCCGGTGACATGTCAAGGTATAGGAACCATTGGATTTATTGATAAGTTCTTATGATGTTTCCAATTAATAGAGACAGTTTATTTCTAAGTCCTGTTTTTCTAAATGCTTCCAAATCGTTTCCTGATAATATTGTGGGGGATCTATAGACTTTATCAGTGGTAGAAGCCTGATTTTTTAAAAAAAAAAGACTGACTAGCAAAAAAATTGCATACCAACTAAATAATTTTCAATTTTGGATTGATAAAAAAATAAAGACTTATAACTGAAACTTTCATACAAAAGATCTTAATCCAGAAGTCCCTAAATTAAATTTTTGTACACTTGTAAGTTTTGCTTAAATAGAGAGGCCCTGTGACATATCAAGGTATAGGAACCATTGGATTTATTGATCAACTCTTATGATGTTTCCAATTAATAGTAACGGTGTATTTCTAAATCCTGTTTTTCTAAATGCTTCCAAATCGTTTCCTGATGATACTGTGGGGGATCTATAGATTTTATCAGTGGTAGAAGCCTGATTTCTCAAAAAAAAAAAGATTGACTAGCAAAAAAAATGCATACCAACTAAACAATTGAAAGAGTATAATAATTAAATTGTGGGCAATAAGGACGAAGCTTCTTGTGGAATATTATTTATTTTATCGCCAACGTTTCGTCAGTCATTCCTGACTTCTTCAGGGCTCTATAATGAAAATACATAACATTTTAAAAATAGCAATACATTGTTGTCAAAATTATAAATAAATAAATTACAATTCATAAGTTTTAGTCGATATAAATCTTAGTTAATTAATGTGAAATCTAACCAAAAAATAATTAAATTTTCATAACATTTAAATACTAACCGAACTTAAAAATTACTCCACAAGTGTCATAAAAATAAGCTGTAAAATTATTTATAATTTTGACAACGATGTGTCGCTACTTTATAAATGCTATGTATTTTCATTGTAGAGCTCTGAAAAAGTCAGGAATAACTGACGAAACGTTGGCGATAAAATAAATAATATTCCACAAGAAGCTTCGTCTTTATTATTCACAATTTAATTATTATATTTAAAAAGACAAGGACTTAAACAACATGAAAATTAAAAGAGTGTTGGTGGCAAGGTTTATAAATTACACATATTGCCCCATTAGAAAAAAAATATGACGTCATACGAAGAATTTTGAAATTTGAATCAGTCTGAAGATATGTACGAATTTCTTCTGAATACGTCACGTAGCGTATGAGGTCACCTGTGTATTTTATAAACCTTGTGTTGGTGGTTCCAAATTAGCCTATATGATCTAGCCTATGAGTTATAGCAGTCGTATATAATATACATCTCTTTTTTTTCAATTTTCGATTATTTGATTAATCAAATTAAAACATTTTTTTATTTTTTTCCATTCCCAAAATTCTTACGAATATTTTTTGAAAGGTTTTGCTGCAGTTTGTTTATATTTATGAGGTGGATACCATCAAACATTGGGCAGTCAGGAATATAGCTTCTAATGTTGATCACTTGGTCTCACAATTGGTCTCTTATTGAAACCCAACTTTATGGTTTTCTAAATTTAGATTCAAAAACTTTAGGGTCCCTTACAGAAATCTTGTCACTTATCGAGTTGTAAAAGTTCGTGTTTCACTGGTTATGTGATAATTTTGTTTAAAAGGATAGTCAGAAATCCAGAGTTCAGATTCATCCAATTCGAAAATAGAAATCCATGCAGGTAAAAATAATATGTCGGGGATTTAGCCTCTTCTACGTGGCATTAGCAGTAATGAAAAATCTTTCTAGCGTAGGTGTAAATAAACTTCTGATATCTACGATTTTGTTGAGACCGGTTTAGATTTACGGAATCCAGTTATGGGGGACCATTACTATTTTTTACATCTCAATTTTCAGAGATTTCACTTAAGTCATACACCTCAGGGGTTGAAATACAGGTATTAGTAAAACAAGATTCCATATTCCAACAATTTTGCGCATTATTTGGTTTTCAATACGATAAGATAACAACAAAGATCCGAATTCCACTAGTTAAAGCCGATAGGCAGGTAGAAACGTTTTAAGAGTACATTTATTGATAAATAGTAATCCATTGTTCTGGCGAGAACGCACTAGATGCAATGCACCCACTATTAAAGTACGAAGGTATTAAAGACGACTACCAAAACAGCTTTGCTCCAAACTTGTTTAACGATACAACCGTCCGGATTCCAGCAGTGGAATCCAATAAGCAGGTAGTAAAATTCCAATAGTTGAACTTTTGTACTCTTACGAGAACGTGACAGATTCGGTCTACTCAGTGTTATTGAAAGTGTTTGAAATGCGGTAGTACAAACGCCCAAATTCCATTAGTGGAATCTGGTAGATAAAGTCCAACAGTAGATTCATTGATACGAAGAATACCACTCTCTTTATGAGATTCATTGCATTGCATTGCACCACTGTACAGTTGGTGCGTAAATTCTATTGGAAAACAACAATAAGATCAAACAGGGCGGCCTTGAGTATCAGTATTTACCGAATGACGATTTATATCTTTTAAGTAGACTTTTTCAAGTCACGGTTTGCATTTGAAAGAATCCAGTTTAGATTAGATTAGTCCCTAATTTTTTGAAGAGCCATGCTGGCTTGCGACTTGGTATCCAGTGGTCACCATTCATTGTTGAAGATAAAACTATTTTTTGAGTTAAACAGATCGTAAATAGTTATTTTCGATACATATGCGTAAAGTGAGGTTTTCTAGTAGGATGAAATTGATGCACGAGCTGAAGGGACTGATCATTTTACGATCTGTATAACTCAAAAAATAATTTTATCTTCAACAATAAATGGTGACCACTGGATACCAAGTCGCAAGCCAGCATGGTTCTTCAAAAAATTAGGGACTAATATAATCTAAACTGGATTTTTTCAAATGCAAACCGTGACTTGAAAAAGTCTACTTAAAAGGTATAAATAGTCATTAACTAAATACTGATGCTCAAGGCCGCCCTGTTTGATCTTATTGTTGTTTTCCAATAGAATTCCAATAGAATCCCACGAGGCCGCCAGGTGAGTGGGGGTACACAGCGCACTCGATCTCGTTGTGTATGATCAGTCCCTTTAGCAAGTGTCTCAATTTCATCCTACTAGGTACCTCACTTTAAGCATAAGTATCGAACAAATTTTTTTGTAACGACTGCTTCTAAAGTTTCACAGAAACAGATTGAAAAATTAATTATTGTTATTTATATATGACAAATTTAAACTGTATAGTAAGAATAATTTATTGAAAAACTATGAATAAAAACAACATTTTAGTTTAAACTTACAGTCTAAATAATTACCTATATTAATTATTTCTTATCAAAGTTTATTTAGGTATTAATTTATTTTACTTTTTCGCACTGTTATTTACTTTCGCGCACGGTTTCTCTACTTTCGCGCACGTTTGCTACCACGATGAGAAAACGGCTCTTTACCCCCGCCACACAACTCACGAAAGTTCAACTTTAGAAGCAGTCGTTACCAAAAAGAAACTTCTGAATCTTCTGATTTAGTTGTGAATCCTTGACCAGTAACGACAATAGGCGTCTGAAACTGGAATTAACTTATTGTACCTCATTATATACTTTAACAATGGAAGATGCCCTTTCAGGTACTTTTTGAAGGATCTGAACTCCATAGAACGCTTACAGAATACCCTGGGTGTTGTTACTGACAAGTATAGTGGACCCCCGGTAATCCGACAAACAGTTTGCAGGCCAGATTCGGATTAGCAAATTTATCGGATTATAGAGTACTGCCTAAGACCCCCTATAGTCCGGAATTTTTTACGAAAGAGTACCTTGTAATCCGACTAATTACAGATCCAATGGTAATATTCTACATGTTATATACATATTATGTACTCTGAAATACAAATCATACTTCATTATGTATATGTCAAATTTAGTAAATTAAACAACACAATAGAGAGCTTACGTTTTACTTATATTAGGACTTAACATTAGGAAATAATTGTGTACAATCAAATGTACATAGAAATAATCAAAAATTATTCATTTTATTGGTATTGAAATTATTTTCTTGAGAAAAGAACACCAATATTTATTGTTTTATTTCAAGCATTTGTTATTACATTATAGGTAAACAAAAGAATAGCTGCACCTATAGTATGAAGAAAATGTCCTAAATAGTGGTATTTTTTTCTCTCTGTGTAGCGAAAATTGTCAAAAAAATATTCAATACATAATAAATAATAGACCATGTCGGATTACAGGGGGTGCCGGATTATCGGGGGTCCACTGAACTTAACTACTGTAAATTTTTGTGAAAATAATAGCGTATGTTGAATACAGATTCCATACTACCCAATGATAGTACTCCTTTTACTTCTCTAAAGTTCATATTTTTTGATAGCTAACATGCACTTTTGGTTTCAACCATATTTTCGAATGATTTTTAATCAAAATCAAAGATGATTCCGTAACTGAGGTCAAAATTTTAGTTAAACTCTGATCATACTGTATCATACAAAACACACATGCAAGTATAATGCATCTATATGCATATTTGCAACAAAATAATTGATGCTTCTTAATATATTACAATATATATGATGTTTATCGAAAAGTTGAATTACATGTCATTATTTATTTATACTCTTAATTTATACTTGCATTATTTATACTCCCCCAAACGCAAATAATTACCCTACAATAAAGCAATATCCGCTGTCTCTTTAATCAACCCTTAATGTTATAACTACTATTAACATTCACTTCATCCAGAGTGATTAAAATTCAATGCATATATTTTTCAAATTGTTAAAAAATATCCTAAGATATCCCATCCCCTCTTCAAGATTTGGGCACTTTAAGTTGTTTAAAATGTCAAAATATAAGTTTGATCTTTTGGTGATAATTTCAATTGACCACGATTATCACAATTATATTTCGGTGGTTTTAATAATTTCATCATTAATGTGCTTAAGAATAATCGATTTTTTAATACACCCAAAAAAAAAATCGATCAATTTATTCCTTTGATAATCAATATCATTCAAATCGATTAGTATTTCAACCCTAATCGTTTTTCAATTAATTAATCGACATAGCCCTTAAATATCACAATATAAAAAATTAATTTCTCAAATCTTTGATTTACGATCAATTTTGTTCTGATTTCAAAGGCTTTATACAATTTATTTTCCATTCGAAACTATTGGGGCAGAAGGGTTTTGATCGAAGGGAATGAAACAGGGTCGCTTCGACCTTTCGAGCAGCTTTCTTGCGTTTCATACTCTATAAAGATTTGGTCGAGGAATTTATAAAAAAAAAAAAAACCCTTTAACACACATATACATACACACAGGGGAGTAATTTGAGTCATCGTATTTATTAAAAGGGAAAAGAGGCGCATATAGTTAAATGATTCGAATATTGGGGGTCTGCTAGTTTGGTTTTTTTTTCTTCGTATGATTCCGGCTGGGAGATAATCTCTAGACTTGCTCTCAATTTATTTAATATATAATTCTTTGAGGTCTATTCATTTTGTTGTGTTTAAAACCGTTTATTTAAATTGTGGTACTTGGATAATGACCCTTATTTCAAAGGGAAAAAATTGTCTAGAAAATATTATGTAAGGGGATTTTTGTATGCTCTATGCATGTGTGTGAATTATGGGAGAAAATATAATAAAATTGGTGAGAACTGATTTTTTTATGAGTTAATAATTGAATTTTATAGTTATTACAACATAAATTGTTGCTGTTAATGGTTGTTAGCATTTTTTATTGATAAATAAATTTCTAATTGTTACGAGAAGAGAAATCCAATTTGGTTTATAACGCTATATAAGAGTTCTCTGCATATAGCTGCGGTGTCCGAGTGGTTAAGGAGATGGACTTGAAATCCATTGGGTTCTGCCCGCACAGGTTCGAATCCTGTCCGCAGCGAATTTTTTTTTTTTTTTTTTTGATCGAATATTCTTTAAAACCATTTAGGATCATATAATTTTGCTAAATTAGACGAAAATTTTTATTGTTTCACCCTTTTAGGGCACTATATCGATGATTTTTAAGTTTCTTTACTCTAAACTAATGGCACGCTATATGAAATTTTAAATATTATAATGCTCTATTTTAAAATGTGTTTTGTTTTCTTTGTTTCAGGTGAGTCAAATTCCTTCTTAACCAGAGGTTCTCAAACTGTTTCGAAAAAGCTATCACCCCGGTTGAGGTAAATTTAAATTTACAAATTAGGTTTGGCAGCACGTTTAATTGCTTCGAATGAATATTTTAGAGTTGAAAGCAATGACGAATATTGGCAAATATGTGCAATTATTGAAAAACAAAACACGACAATTAATTTTGTCGTGATGTCTTCAAGTTGGTGTTGCAAAAAAATGCAAAACGCCAATGTAATTGCGTGTTGCATTTGTAGGTAGATAGACAAATTATATATGTCGACTGTTGGTGCATGTGAAAGATGCATTTAAGGCATTAGTCATATGCAATAATCAAATGCAGATAATTGCCAATTACCAATCAAATGTAATCGATATTGATTCCATGTAATTATTATTAATTTCAATTTCAAGGTGTGAATAAATGCAGAGACAGGGAGTCTAGCTTCAAAAGAAAAATTTATTTGCTATAGAAGTTGATATTACTGGCATTTTCATACTTTTATGTTTCATGGCCTCCTATGAAACTAACATATGGGGCACATATGGGGAAAAAAGTGATGTTCTGAAATTTGTTCATATTTGGAATAATTGTACCATAAACCCCATGTTAAATTTAAACTTTCATTTCCCCTCAATTTTCCAAGTGATCGTACCCCTTCCACAGCATATTTGTAAAAAATTGTTTTAACGAAGAGAGGAGAGAATATATTTTGTACAAATATGCTGTGGAAGGGGTACGATCACTTGGAAAATTGAGGGGAAATTAAAGTTTAAATTTAACATGGGGTTTATGGAGCACGTTCACTCTAACCATTTAACCTCTTTGATTAGCAGACAATTTTATTACTTATAACGAAATTTATTTTAAACTTTTTCTTCCTATTTATATTTTTTTCAATAAGTACTATTTTAATTTGAATAATTACCCAACAACATTGTTAGAGGTTTAAATACGCTTAAGTAGGATAGTAAATATAATTATTGCAGCGTTTTTTAGTATTATATCGCGTAAACCAATTGACTTAAGTACGTACTCAGTACGACACGTATGTACTTTAATTCCTCTACCTCCTAAACTATTGCAGATCTCATTATGAAACTTTTGGTGTATCATAAGTGCACTTTAGGCTATATTTTGAAATAAAAAAATCAAAAATCAAAATGGTCGAAGTTACTAAAATTCTGATTTGAAAAGTTTAATTCCGGTTTTGTATATTAAAAAAAATGTCCAGTTTTCTATTTAAACCGCTAAATTTAAAATTTTTAAAAAAATTGGCTCATGTGTACTTTAGCACACCCACAATCTGGCAATGTTGCATTTTCGACTTTGTTTTTAATTTAATTCGCGATTAAATCGGTCCATAATGGAAATTTAGCCACAAAATGCAACGTTGCCAGATTGTCGGTGTGCTAAAGTACACTTGAGCCAATTTTTTAATTCGAATTTTTTTTTTCAAAAATTACTAATTTCAAAAACGACAATTCTTTAAAAGCGTATAACTTGGCAAATAATCATCATTCGAAAAAATATTTTGTATCCACATTCATATTTACTAGAGTGCAATTATGTCAAATATGAACAAATTTCAGAACATCACTTTTTTTTTGCTGTCCACTTCACGTGAAACGCCCCATATTTTTGTTTGTTTTTTAAGTATTTTGTTTTAAGGCATTGTTCCACGACAACTTTGATTTTCCCAATAGTTTTTAAAATATAGAACAACTGTTTTTTTTTTTTGGTTTTTGGTCCCAACAAAAACAATACAGCAACGAAATATATGAAAAGTCTACGTCTTTTGTTTCAACTTTCTTCTTTTTTGTCGGATTTTTATTTGAAATACTCAGAAAAAGATACATAAATATCTGTATAATAAATAATTTTCTACTTGCTATATATTGATCGTGTTATTATGGCAAAATGGACGGATGTTTGTCTAGACGAAGAAAATTTCTTAATGGTGTTCTTTTGTCTTTGTCGCGTTAATATTTCTGTTCTATTCGGGTAAAATTAAAAATAGATTTAGCTGAGAATTTAGGGGCGAAGAAATTTCGGTGATTTCATCAAGTCAACTTTGGTCTCATGGCTATCTTTGTACTAATATTTGTGTATCCCTTATCCTTTGGAACAAAGGTCATAATCATTTAAGTTTTTCGGTTACAAAGTAAAAAATTATATGAAATTTATCAATGTTTTTTTTTTTTACTTTCTTGTGAATGCTTTAATCCTGGGTTGCATCTACGTAAATGATCCAGGTGATGATGGAAAGATCATGAAAGATCATTGTTACGTCGGAAATATTAAGTTGAAATATGCGACAATTCGTTGTAAAGCCAACCCTCTTAATCCAGTGGACTTAGATTTGGGGTTTGTTTATTATTATGTGTAAGATCTACCCTCCTGTCTTTCATATTATGACACAAGGGTTTTATATTGTCGTAAAAAAAATATCTATTTTTCTAGACGTCTAGTTCGCCTTTATTATTATTATGAATATTGTAATTTTTATTTTGTGTTCCCCCAAATGGGAAAAACAGGTTCAATTTTTTGTGTCCCTCCAGCTTGATATCTTAGGGGGAATATTTTACAATGCGAAATTTTTAAAATAACATTGATTTTTTTTTTTTTTTGGAAAAAAGTGTGACGTGGGTGTGACATTTATTAACGAAAAAAAAAATGTCGTTTTACATGGAAGAGGTTTTTATTTAAAATTTGAGTTTTCAATTGAAAAAGGTTTGGAATATTTATGTTGTTAAAGAAAATATCGATTTAATTAAATTTGAAGGCTTGTAAGTGTTGGAATTGTGCAACAAATGTATACGTAATGGATTATTCAATAACAATTATTATTGAAATATTGTTAATGAAAATACATTTTATTTTCATTTAATTTTTTTAAAAGATTAAAGTAATATAAGACTTTATTTTTCATAAATATTAAAAATGTTTGCTTTGGACTAAAAGAAAATATGATTTTGAAAGGTTTAAATGAACTTTTTTGAGTTCAAGATTTATTTTCTTGGAACTATAGAGGACTATTCATAAACTGTGAAGGACAAGTTTTGAAATTTGGATATTTCCTCTCTCCCTTCAGTAGGTCAAAGTAATACAGTAAGTGTAGGAAAAAAATGAGATTGTAAAAAAATTAAGATCTCTTTCCCCTAAAAAGCTTAATGAGTTGTTCCATGAGAAATTACCAATAATTAGAAAAGCTGACTCACTTCTGATTTATCTTAAAGTGTCTGATAATCCTTTTTTATAGGTTTCATTAAAAAATATATCTTAAGTCTCAATCTCTTACTTTCTTTTTTGAATAGTCTTGGTCATTTTCCGGAAAGTGGTTACTTTCCCGATCATAAATCTTCTCTTGATTTCCGGGTTTAGAGGCTCCTTTATTGGCATTGGAATGGTCTTAAGTTTATCTGCAATTAATAGACAAGATTTTGGTTCCATTTTGGAGACCAGATTTAGATCTAGCAACTTTTATATATTGGAGAAGTTCAAATATTTCCTGCTCGTTTTGGGTCAAAGCAATCGGGTCACCCGCATATCGAAAGTTCGGCACCTTTTTTCCGTCATCGAAGATTTTGTCCTTTCAGTTTTCCAATACTCTTCTAATAATCCATTCTTTGGATATGTTGACGAGAATTGAGCAGAGGATGTACCATGGTATATCATCTTTCCTAACACTAAAACATGGTGAAAGTTTCCCTTCTATATGTATATTAGTGTGATTTTTTTTTGACTTTTTTTGGTCTCATCGTGAAATTTTGTTGGAAATACCAAAAAAAAAAAAATCTCTGAAAGTTTGAGTCCTTAATATTAATTTTAAGTCCTCGACCAAGACGTGTAAAGATTTCCCATTGAAAATACACGAAAACTCTGATTTTTATTTTTAAATTTCTATATCTCAGCGGCATTTCATGGGATCGCTTTTACCGAAGATGGTTTTTTCTCAGAATTAAACGCTCTACAAAAGTGCCCTTTGCGACAAAGTCGTAACTCACACCGGTGAGGTAGTACGGGCCACTGAACCTGATTTTTCCATAAAATTCGCGTTTTTTTTGCATTTATCTCGTAAATAACAAGAGCTACGGAAAAATTATAAATAAAAAAACTTGTAGAGAATTTGATTTCCTACAAAAAAGGTCTTGTAGACCAAATCTCGAAGATCAATATTAAACGAGATATTAAACCTTGAATTACTGAAGAATGTAACCAGTAACAATTAATGCGATTGATCCATCAATTATAATTAACGCTCCTAATACATCAAAAGACATGACAAGATCATCTTTCATCAAAAATTGTTAAGGAAATTTTCAAGGAACTTTAATGGGATATCATTTCCCACTTGCCATATTCCCAGGATATTACTCCTTCCAACTATCACTTATTTAGTCCATGAGACATAGCCTGGATTGGAATGACTTCAGATTTTACAAAGACGCCAAAAACTATATCAATTACTGGATTTGCGAAGGTTATGCTAAGAAATGAAGATTGAAATTTAAACGAACGGTCGTATTTTTTCGATGTCGAAAAAATATGTCAAATGAAAATATCGAAACAATTTTTAATTGCCATAGTTCTCACTTTGCCTACCAAATTTTTTGATTCTTTAGCTATCCAGAGGTGCAATTCAATTTTGGATAGAAATGACAGATATGTAACTATAACACTAAATTGTATCCCCCGATTGATTTCTTCTTTAACAGCTTATACAAGTATTATTTCAAAGAACCCAAAAAGTTTTTGGTTTGTTTGTGAACCATAACTGTCGAAAAATTTTGCTATTTTTTTAACCAATTTAGATAAAAGCTTAATAATATTTGTTCTAATCACCCCTTACTATTTAAAGTGGCTATAAGTCTTAAATTTTTTGAATCTAAAATCTTTGAAATCGAAAGCTATACATTCAACAAAGAGTTACATCCAGTGGCGTAGCTAGGTAACCAAGGGTTCTGGGGCAAATTAAAAATGGGCCCCCACTGCTATGTAAACTGACTAGGTTTTATCAAATAAAAATATAAAATATACAAATACTTTAAAAATGCTAAGCTACTTAAGCTCTTTTTTGTGCACTGCAGGGCAGATAATAAAAATATTAAACAGTAACAAAATAAATTACAATTAATACTTGGAGTAGGTTTGGCTAATAAAACGAATTAGGAGAAGATTCAAGGGCTTATTATATAAAGGTCGGGCCTACCAACTGACTAAATAACAATTATATTTACAATTTATTCCTAGCTCTTTAGTTTTCACAAAAGTATCAATGACTTCGTTTAAATCCAGGCTTGGTGCGGTTTTGTTTTCAATTGCTATTAGCGATCAATATCGGAATCGAGTTTGGCCCATATTATTTCTTAAATAATTTTTTATTATTTTTAATTTGCTAAATGACCTTTTAGCTGCTGCAGAAGTGACAGGAATTGTAAAGAATAATAACATCGCTGTAAATACTTCCGTTAGATGGCATTCTAGCACTCCATATTTGCTCATTATTTCCTTACATAATTGGTGAACTTCCAACTGAATTTCCAAAAGTTCAGTTCGATCGAGATTTCTGGTAAGGATTCGAAGGCCTCCTGAGGGCCCCGGGGCACTACCCCGCCTAGCCCCTAGGTAGCTACGCCACTGGTTACATCACTACGAAAAGTAGACATGCAAGTCTTAAATCTAAAGAATAGACTTTGGTAGAACTTCCGAAGAATATAAATCCAACCAATTCATAGTCTAGTCTTAATGAATCCCAGTTTTCTTTTTTAGAACAAAACAATAAATTTTGCGCCGAAATCAATGAATAGAGCAATAAATCTAAATCAAATGATAAAAGTCTTGAAATCACTGAAAACGAATTGCTATTCAAACAATACTGATAACAATTACAATTTGATTTGCCATCTATTTTACTTTAAAAAATTTAAATAAGTCATCAGATTTAATTACAAATATGAGATTATTTTGGGAAAAATGTGAATCATTGACAACAAAATTCTTTAAGTATTTATGGAAATAATGTTTTGGTTTATCAAGAAAATAAATAAACATGTTATTAAAGAATATTTTGTAGATTAAGTATATTTGTAAATCAAATTTAGGTTTTTACTTCCCTCACCTTCCTTATTTGTTTAAACATGTAACGATAAGATAAATGTTTTCTCTTCTAACAAAAATCCTAGAACAATATTTCTTTAGATAAGAAATTGCATTGTAGCGTTTATTTTTATTTTTGTCAAATGTCGAAAAATCACTGAAAATTATGCAACAAATTTTTGGGGATCAATTTATGTTTGAATTAATTAATTAACCAATTCATCCATCATTCATTAGTCGAATAAAAATTCGACCTTGGTTTCATCATAAATCTTGGCCTTACCAACACCAATTCACTGTATATATGTGAGTGGAAACCCTTTGATGAAATTTGGTCATTCGATTTTACATAATACATATATAATATTGAGAATTATTTTTGAGTATAATCAATATTCAAGAATAAGAAACCTATTGAAAAGTTTCGGCCTTGAATAAGCAATCGAGATTATTTAGGGCTTTTTAGTACAAGATCGGCATAATTAATATGATAAACACTTGTAATGCAATGTTTACATTAGAAAAAATCATATTTCGAAATTTAATTGAAAATTTTTCAAGTTGATTTTAGTGAATTGGTTCTACGTATTTTGTGCGTGTGTTTTTTTTTCTTCGGTTTTTGATTCGAAGAATTAGGGATGAATTGAATTGATTTATATGGACTTATTGGAATAATTAAAGAGATAGTGAAGAGTAATTAAATCCAATTTGTCGATTTCTATTCCTTTTTTTTTTGTATATTTTTTTCAATTTCCAAGAATTCCATGTTTTCAAGCATCTGCTGGAGGAACAAATTTGAACTATTCAAAGCACATTTCTTCAAATGATTTCCACAAAAAGTAATGCTTATATTATTAGACTCTAATTTTATTAATGGGAAATGAGGATATCGGCAAGAGAATATCTATTTCAATATTTGGGATTTATTTTACCATAATGATGTATGAAATATTTGGGTATCAAAAAAATAAATTTAAAAGGATATTCAAGAAAAATCATCATTCCCTCTTAATCCAGATGAAGTCCCTATTTTCCACTCCCTTGATATTTGAACAAAAATTCGATTTACGACAATCGTTCCATAAAATTTAGGACTTGAAATTTTTCATAACATTTTCTTTGAGTCATATAAGTACCTACGATTCTTTTGTAAAAGCAATTTTCTTTTGTTTTTCTCACTCAATTGTTTTAACAGTTGTGAATCAGTATCATTTGTTATTATTTTCGTTAACAATGTTACGACGGTTAAAAACAAATTAATTCTGTTGCAAGCTCAATTGCCATCTTTTCACTTACCAATTTCAATTCTTCAATTATTTCTGAATTACTTTTTCATTATCTGCCAGAGTGAAGAAAATAAATAAAACAAAATCTAAAACAAAACAAAAATATTCATATTTTCTTTAAAATGTTTGCAAACATTAAAATAAATTCTTTATTCTTTATGGAAATTCAATAAGTACAAATATCAATTAGTTCTTTTTTTTTTTTGGAAAAGAATAATGTGTTTTTTTTTTGTTTAAACAAAAATAATCAGTGATTTTCTATTGTCTCATATTTCAAGAGTTAATAAATCAAAATTAAGCCATTTACTAATGGTTTTTATTATTATTTTTCGTGAAAGTTTCAACTTTTAAAAATCTTTGAATTTTAGATACTTGATGACAAATTTCAGATGTTTTTTTAAATTTGGACGATTTGTAAGGACATCAAATCATACAGTAGGGAAAATGGTGGCCACATTACTGGAAAATCTGAAGATGTCAGAAAAATACACAATTAATTGGCAGTTTATGTCCCAAAATTTTGGAAAAGTTTTTAAAATATAATTTTTAAGTTCGTTCCGGTAATAGAGAAACGATGATTTTTTTTTTGTTATTTGTATATAAATTTAGATGTTGGCTTAAATTTTATGAATTTTTTTTATCTACCTAGACTTTATCTTTCTTATAAAAAGTTACAATGGTCCTTATATCCTATAATAGATTTACGAGATTTCTGGAGCTTTAAGTCTATAAAGGACTCCAATTTGATATTTTTCTAAAAAAATTTATTGGCTGTAAAAAACATGCAATTATAGGGGAAAATACGTAAATGCTTTTTAGCTGTAAAAGTTAATGTATATTTTTAAATTTAATAGATGAGAAAATTCAGATCTCAGCTTTTATTAAATAAGAATTTAAATAAGGAGACAATTCAGGATGTTTAAAATCGTTTTTTTTTATTTAATAATTTTTAATATTCAAATTAGCTACGTTTCGTTACGTATCGTAACTTCATCAGGCTTTTCAATTCAATAAATAAATTTCAATAAATTTTATTTATTGAATTTAACTAATTTGAATATTAAAATATATGAAATAAAAAAAAACCGATTTTAAAAAACCTGAATTGTCTGAGTTAAATTTACTCAGGGAATTTTGTCTGTAAAATCTGGAGAAGGTAGACTATTTAATTTTTAGAGATCTATAAGCATTTTCTTTTATTTATAGAAATACAAAAGAATGCTTAAACCATTTTCATTTCGCATAGTCAAAACATTTCTTATACAAATTGCTCATCAAAACGTAATTGATATCGCAAGAATTTCAAAGTCTTAAACAAAAATATCTAACATTGTATCAAATTACTTAAGTACAACCCAAAAATATATCTTATTACAATCGCGAGTTTTACATATTTTTCACAGCAACGATTTGTTTTATATTTTTCTTATCTGTTATTTTTACATTGTTTTTGTGTTTGAAAAAAAATAAAAAAATAATGTTAGACAAGTTTATTAATAGAAAATGTTCTACGTAAATCTTTATTGATAACGTGCATTTATTCTGACATTTGTTTTCCTCTTCATTAAATAAACAACCAGCCGTATTGAAACTTTCAAGTACAAAGAAAACGGAAAGAAACAATATTAATTTTCCAGGAATTTCATATTGTTAAAACACTCGAGGATAATTTTGAACATTGATTTTCTTATCAACTCTATTCAATGCATTTTATTTTCTCTTTGCATAATGAATGTTTGATGGCTTTTTTTATTTTTTACAATATTGGTAGAAAAATGTTGGAATTTTATATCCATTTTTTTTGCTAGAGTGTGCTTCGGTCAATTCTTAGAATTTACCTTGTAAAAGAGAGATTTTTTTTTACAAATCTTTGGTCGATCAAATCTCGAAAAACCGAACCACACTGACATCAGCTGTTGAAATTCTGGACGACGTTAATGTGGTTATTAATCAAAAGTTAATCTTTAAAGTCTATCACTTACAGATGTTGGACCAATTTATTTCAATTGGTCTGCAGCAATGATTGTTTAGAACAACTTTTTTAACGGTAAAAAGTTTGGGAAAACCAGGACCGAAATAAATCTAAACCGTAAATTATTTTTTTTCATAAATACGTAGTCCATATCGATAGTTTTAGGAGAAATATTAAGTCTAGAATTATATTCCGAAAATGATGGTTTTGATGAGAAAAAATGGATGAAATTAATAGATACGATAAATTAGGACTTATCTGAACTTAATTCTAAAGAAAAATTAATGAATTAGTGCCATAATTGTTCAAATTTTCTTGATTGAAACTTTTTTAATTGAAGATGGCTAAGGCTTAAAAAATGCATTAAAAACCTATAGTTTATGGTATTTTAAGTAGGGTAAGGTAAGGGTTAATGGTTTCCAAGTCTTAACAATGACTATTTTTATATCGAAAGCTGGGATAATGATGGAAAAAAGAAAATTTATTGTTTACAAAACAATTCAAACGTAAAGCTCAGTCAAGTAGGTGGCGTTGATTTAATGCGCAACTATCTGCGCATTTATTCAGCCAGCTTGATTGTCAAGTGATTTATGTGTTGCATTAGTGATAGAATCGGAAAATTTGTGATAAATTAGCTCTGATTTTTTGGAAAATAAATAATACCTATAAATTTTTATGGACTTAGTAACTTTGAAAAAAATTAATCCATGAGGATTTTGAATACAAATATTGGTTCTTAAGTAGTTAATTGAATTTTCTTTGGTTTTACAATAACTTTTTTTGACTTTTTCTGTAATTATCTGCCAATTTATCAATTGGCGTTGGTTTCAGTTCGTAGGCTTTAGCCATGTATTACCCAATTATTTGTTGAAAAAGTCCTCAAGAAACTTTATTCGTATAAGTGGATATATTTTTAAATATGATTCAATAAAATTAAATTTGCGAATGATTGATTTTTCAATGGAAAAACCACTGGAAAGTAAATAATATTTTCGGGTAATATTGTTGACAATTGGAAATAATTTCGTATCGAGCTTTTTATTTACTGCAATTGTAAATAGATGGCGCTAATGATTGATTTGGTAGTACTTTGTACAGGTGAAAGCTAAAATGAATAACTTAATATTTTCTTGGACAATTTGAAAAAAAGATTGTTTTTGGTTTACGACAATCAGATTAATTCATGCAACTTCCTCTGCGTGTCATAATTGCTATTATAATATATTGTTTAGAGAAGTTCTTTAATAAATTGATGAATTTTTCATAGCAAATTTAAGGCTATGTGCAAAAAAAAATTATAATCACAATTTATATATAATTTATAAATATATATAAATAATACAAACTTTAAGTCTTTTTTTAAATAATATATGCGTTTTAATGAGTAAAACCTTTATATAAGAGTACAGAAAATTTCGAACGTTTTGTTGTCGTTGTCCTTTTCCCATACTTTTTAAATGTAAAGAATTTTCATAACTTTGGTGCTTATCATTATAATAAGAAGATTATAAGAATATAGCTTATAAGAAGATTAGATGTATAAGAAACTTATTATTTAAGTGTTTACCTCAAAAATTTACATTTTCATTCAAGCATCTCTTGAAATCTTTCAAGTTTTACACGATCAAGAGTCATGAGTAAAACAAATGACAATCGGTTGATTTAAGTTGCTAAGTTACTTGGATAAAAATTATTTAAATTACTGGAAATTTAGCCCGATTATCAAAGCCTGGTGAAGTTATGGTTGTCCCGGGGGAAATAGATCATCTTTTCTACTGTTCTTTTGTGGCCTTTGTTAGTCAATTGTCATTTACTTTTGGTCCAATTTCGGTCAGGAGAAATTTGCAAAAAATTTTTTCACTGCTGCATAGCTATTCGTAGTACAAGATATCCTTTCAATCTTCTCATATCCATAGTAAAATCTTCCACCCCGTTTATTCTACTTTGGTTGTGGATTGAACCTCTTTTTAAGCCTTCAACTATAAAAATTTTTGATTGATTTTTTTGAAAGGGATTCATTTTTATTCTGAAGTCTCATTATTCTTAGAAAAAATCAATTTCATTATATTTGATCAATGATTTTCTGTTGGAAATACGATCCAAAAAGCTGATGCATCAACACTTGTGGCTCCCAAATATCCAAGAATTTTCTTGAAGTCACCCTTATGCTAATGACTGAAAATTATTGTATGGTCGATTATCATTTCTTTGGCGATACAACGGCAAAATTATTTTCCGCCTATTTTGATTATTTTTATATAATTTTAATCCATATTTTCGACAACAGGTGTTGAGGCAGGAATTTAATAAAAATATTAAATAAAAAATAAAAAACAAAAAGATCTTAAATAACCTGAATTTTCTTCTTATCTAATTAAAAATGTTAAGAAGTTAACTAGGTACAATGCTCATATAAAGTTCAGGCATTTCTAAAATAATCTTTTTGCTCCCATTGTGAATTGGCATTTTTGTTTTCCAGCTAAGAATGTATTTAAAATAAAAAGTCCTTATCAGAAAAAAAATTGTACACACTTTTAAAGGAGTCGTGTAATATTTACTTCTAAAACGAAAAATCTAAAGGGGTAGAGGGCTGAAAAGTGGTTGATTGGAGGAAGTTATGTTATATATTATTTCATTTATAATTGATATAAAAATAAAAATTTGAATATTATAAAAAAAAATTGAACGATTTGGGTTTGGAGTTCTAATTTTGAAAAATGTTCAAATGATCAACTAAGGAAAAATCTAAAAATTTGTTACATTTGTTTAACACAAGTTCACGCAACATTTGATTAATTCGTTGTAATAACACAGTGTTAATTAATGTAATTCATATGCATTATAGAGTTGTGGGTATGTGTGTGTGTGTGTGTGTGTTTTGATATGGCAGTAAAGTGTTTTTATGGAATAGTAAATGTATAAATGAAATGAAGTCGATTGGAATGGGGGAAGTTAAGCATTGAGCCAATGCTCAATGTGGAGAGAAGTAAATGCGACTTAAGCCACTTACTATCATATTATGTTTTACTGAGTAGTTAGTTGTGTGCGATCGCTCATACTCGTCACATCAACGAACAAATTTCGCTCCGACCAAATCGGCCACCTTAACCATACGTACTTTACCACATAATACGCGCCATAACCACAACAATACAAACTCACCACATTTTTCCCAACTAATCAAATCACTACTAACATTACAATCCCATTAAGCTAATCGATTCGTGTTCACTTCCTCATGTGCATTTTTTTTCTGTTCCAACAGAAAAAAAAATTGTCAACACGTGTTTTGTTTTTTTGCAACTTAATTCATACAATTTCAAAGCGGTAGTCAAAGCCACTTGTTTCATCATTTCGGCTTTGTACCAACGGGAAAAAGGATTTGTGGCAAAGTGTATGTGAAACATATCGGCACGTAAATATCGTAGAGTGCTTTGGATTTTCTGTGAAAAACAAAGGAAAATCAAATGCTTTTGTGAATTAATTTTCCTCTGACAAAAAAGAAAAAAAGGAAAATAAGAGGAGAGAGCTTTTTAAAGTTGCTTCATGTACCCTATGTAGTGTTTGTTGTGGTATGCTAGTGAGTGGAGGTGGTGTGTGAGGATAATTCACATTTACTACGTCAAACGTAGGTTGTTGGGTCACGGAGAAGTCATCGTCATTGGCTTGGGGGTGGCTGAGGGATTTTTGCATTGACCTAGAAATTTAACTCTTCAACGTACTCTAAGTAAGTGATGCAAATTTTACGGTGATCTATTAGGTATTTAGAATAGAAGGCTTTGGTTTGCACCAAGTTTTTGCTTGATCCATGCGGATTTAAAAAGTAAATAAATAAACGAACCGAAAATTTAAACTTTTTTCTATATAATAATTAAATTGTGGGCAATAAGGACGAAGCTTCTTGTAGAATATTATTTATTTTATCGCCAACGTTTCGTCAGTCATTCTTAACTTCTTCAGGGATCAAAATTAAAAATTACTCTATAGTAGTCGCCCGTTGCATTCGCAACTAAAGGTTTTGTTTCAAGAAAATGTTTAATATGATATAATGTAGAGTTAATCAACAATCGAAATTTTAAACTTAATAATCAAAGTGTTGTTAATATAAAAAAAAAGTTCATCTAAAATTATATTAAGAAATAAAATATAAGTATTTTTTTTATATCATTTTAATAACAACATTTTAAATAACGTCATTTCACTAAATTAGTATGAAAGTTTAATACTTATGTAGTACTTACACCAAATAGGCGATTTTAAATTTTGGTTCGTTTTTCAACAATCAAACTTTTTAAAATTTATTTTGTTATGAACCAATGGTTGTGATCTGAAGTAATTATATATTCGGCTGAAAAACATTAAGGTAGCAATTTTTTGCCATATATTTCACTGTCAATTCAAATATAAAATCTTCGATACTAACTTTTTTTCGGTATTTAGAACAATTTGAAAAACCAATTATTGTTATTGAAAATAAATAAAATATTCGAATTAACTTCCATGCTTTCCACCTATTTCCGACAATTTTGTATGTACAACGCCCAAATGCCCGAAATCGAATAGTTTTTTAGTCATGTTAACTAACATAAAGAAAAGGTCATTATTTTTTTTCGTTTTACATTGTATTTTCAAATACAAGTGCACATTTGTGTCGGTGAAATTTGGAAAGTGTTTTCCTTAGACGATGCAGATATATAATAAGAAAGGGTTTTTGAAAATTTCTCCCCTAAAAGAGTGAAAAACGGTATCAAAGTTTGTAAGGGATTACGTTTAATAAACAATCGAAATTTCAAATTTAATAATCAATCAAAGTCCGTTAAAAGCGAAACGTTATTACGGCTTAATATAAAACAAAGTTGATTTATTATTAGAAACAAAAACTTTGGGTCTCCTTAAAATTTTAAACTCTGATAGATTTATCTGAAAATGGTTAAGTTTAAGTTTATAAGTAAGAATTATGTTTTTTGGCTTTCACATACTGAAAATCCGAAATACGTATTCACAAATAAATACATTAGTAGTGACTACCCCTAATAATGTTTTGAATGCGTAAGTGGGGATAACAGAGCGCATGCGTATAGCTTATTCTGCACGCACGGACGCACGATAGTCAATTTATATATAAGATTTTATCGCCAACGTTTCGTCAGTCATTCCTGACTTCTTCAGGGCTCAAAATTAAAAACTACTCTACAAATTTCATAAAAATAAGCTGTAAAATGACCTAAGTGGTAGAACAACAAACCAAGATTATAATTTATTTCTATTTAATTTATCAATACCAAATTATATTCTTGTTTTGTTGTTCTACCAGTTGGGTCATTTTACAGCTTATTTTTATGACATTTGTAGAGTAATTTTTAACTTTGAGCCCTGAAGAAGTCAGGAATGGCTGACGAAACGTTGGCGATAAAATAAATAATATTCTACAAGAAGCTTCCTCCTTATTGCGCACAATTTAATTATTATATTTTAGAAAAAGACAAGGAAAGTTTTTTCTATGTTTCCAGAAGAAATAATAAATACCTTAGGATTACTTTTAATATTTTTTTAAGACTTTAATATTTTCAAAGTTTATACGACAAAAAAGGAAAAAGAGCGTAACAATCTTTTAAGGAAGGATAATTTTCAGTTTTCTTAGAAGTATACATTTATAGATGATAAAATTCAGATCTCAGCTTTTATTAAATAAGAAGACAATTCAGGTTGTTTAAGATCGGTTTATTTTTATTGAATATTTTTAATATTCAAATTAGCTACGTTTCGTTACGTATTGTAACTTCATCTGGCTTTTTGAATCACAAAAAATATAATATTTTCAATTTAAATTCAATAAATAAAAAAAAATATTTTCTAAATTTTTGCATAAGAAGGCTTTTGTTTTCATGGCCAGCTTGATCATGAATAAAGTTTGCTCGATATAATTGATATAAAAAATTATAGTATATATAAGCTAGTGGTATAAGCGTTAATCATGAGATTTAAACAAATGTAAAAAAAAATTTCAAAAAATCGATTTTAACTAGCAAAAGTTTAAGATATTTGCAAAATTTCAATTTGAAAATTTATTTACAAGCTTTGGCTTGCATAATTGGCTTGAGCCATGCAGCTTTAAAAAAATAACAAATTAGAAACAGAATGGAAATTTTAAAGATTTAAAAATTGACAATTCAAAATAAAAATCGTTAGCAATTTGTAAGTACCAATGAATTGATCAAGAAAGTAGTGTATCCAAAGCCTTCTAGCTACCGAAAACGTGTCTTTAATTTTAAAGATATCAATATGTAATTCCCCTGTTCTAGATTATCTACCAATTTTTATCCATAATTTTTAACCATAATTTTTTTATTTATTTATCTATTTATTAATTTATCTATCTGAACACTTATTCGCTTTTTGGAGTAGAAGACTTTGGCTTGCACAGCCGGCTTGATCCATGCGGCTATAAACGAACCAACAACTTTTTTTTTCTGTTTCCAGAAGAAATTACAAATAGGTACCTTAGGGTTACTTTTAAAAAAAAATTTATGCTTTAAGATTTTCAAAGTTGTCAATAGGGTTTTTTTTTGAGCAATTATCAACAATTTATACCACAAAAAAGGAAAAAGAGTGTATACTTATGTAATTATCCAAATTTTTGCATTAGGAGGCTTTGGTTTCCATGGCCTGCTTGATGATGAGTAAGATTTGCACAATATATTCGATATCAAAAATTATAGTATAAGCTAGCAGCATAAGCGTTAAAGATGGAGATAAAAAAAAAATAGAAAAAAACTTTCTCGAAAATTCGATTTTATTTAGGAAAGGTTAAAGATATTTGCAAAATTTCTATTTGAAAATTTATTAGGTTTAAGAATAGAAGGCTTTGGTTTGAGCCATGCAGCCTTAAAAAAAAACAAATTAGAAACAGAAAGGAAATTTTAAGGATTTAAAAATTGACAAATCAAAACAAAATCGTAGAAATCAGCAAGTACCAATGAATTGATCAAGAAAGTAGTATACCCAAAGCCTTCTAGCTCCGAAGACGTGTCTTTAATTTTAAAAATATCAATATGTAATTCCCCTGTTGTATGTTATCAAACAATTTTTATCCATTATTTATTTATTTATTTTATTAATTATCTATCTGAACACTAATTAACTTTTTAAAAATAACCAATTAAAAACCAAAACAAAAATCGTTTGCAATTTGTGTAAGTGTTAATGAATAGATCTAGAAAACAGTGTATCCACAGCCGTGTCTTTAATTTTAAAGATATCACTATGTAATTCCCCTGTTTTTATTTTATCTAACAATTTTTCTCCATTAAAATTATCTGGTCTTTCTATTCAATAGATAGAAATTGTGGAGTTGAAATTGCAATTATCTTACGTAATTTCTTTTTAAAATTATCAATTAGGTACTTAAGATATTTTTTGTATGTTAAACGTTTTTTTTTTAAATGATATTTTTTATTTAATGATTTCAACAATGATTCATTTGATAAATCAAAACGAATTAATCTTGTTAGGGTTGTCCAAACTTACTGAAAAAATTCACGTTTCATATAAATATTTTTTATCGTTGATAAAGCAGCAATGAAATTTTCTATGGATAGTTAGATTGATTTATGCTATATCGTTCAATTGATCAAGCAGGCAAGTTAATCAAGGATTTCTTGCGGAAAAATTCAATTTTCCTCCGAAATCCGATGGAGCACAAATTGATTTATTGAGAGCGTAATTTATATCAAACAGGTGGTGCCAAGCAAAATGTTCTTCAGAGTGAAATTAATTTTCTTAGGACCTAAACATTAAGTTGATTAGGGTGGCTCTGATTAACCTAACGTCTCAAAGAAAATTGGGTGTGAAATATAATTATAACATAGAAAGTTAGAAGGTTTGAGAAAGGGATGAAGATATCAAAAGATTGAACGAACGGTTTTTTTTTTGGGGGTTTAAATAAAAAATTGGATTGGCAAAGGGTTCAAGTTTATTGAAGGGTGAATTTAATGAGGTAGAAAACTTGAAGTTGAAAGGATCGAGTGAGATTTTTTTGTTAGACAAATTTAGGGGATCAATTTTAGATTTTCATCCCTTACAAAAATAAAAAATCGATTTTGCGGTTTAAAATAGGAAAGGTAAAAAAAAATATATGTAGTAGGCTTTGGGTGATGTAATGTAAAAACAAAAGAGCTTGATTTTCAATTTTTTATGAAGAGAGGAAATATCGGAAAATTTGATTTTTTAGAAATAATTAAGGATTTAAATGATTTTTTTTTGAGAAATTGTTTTTTTTACTTAATTGGTAATTGTTTTTCTTACTAATCAACAAAATAAAAATACAAAAATAAATGGGTTTAAAGGTCTTAATTGTAGGTTTCCATTGGAAATCATTGGCCTACTAGATTGCTAAATCTTGTACGCGAAAAACAACTTAGTTACTTTATGTGCCAATCGGCGAGATAGCTACAAAAACAACTGAAGAAAATCAATGAAAAAACAAAAGAAAAACCAAAGTAATTTTTCATGTTTCCAATTTCCGACCTATCTGCATAACCCAATTTTTTTCGATTGCACAATTAAAATTGATTTGAAAAAATCTGTACCGGAAATTGTAAAATCACGTTCATATACATACTATGTATATATATATTGAGTAGCATTTGAAGCCGATTGCAATTGGCTAATGCACCCACCATATTAACGTGGTAATGGATTTTTTTCGATTATCGAAAACTATAGGCACGTCGTATATTGGGAGATATATCTCTCAAGAGAAGTTCGAGACGTAACGAAGAATTTTTCGTTATTGCAAATCAATAGAAATTCAATGAGGAAACGATCGGTGCACCGTCTTTCCATTAGCATTATTGGAGAGATCAAACCTCTTAGAACCGTCACGAAATCTATCGAAATAAATATTATTATCCATATATACCAAACGTAAAACGAGGAAGCCTAATTGGATAATTTCCATCTAATTTTTTTTAAACCAATTCAGGTCATTTTTACTGAATCAATTCAATTTTCCAAATTGGTCTTTTTTTTCTCGGTAATTTTCATTTACTTTAAAACAGAATGGTTAAGGGGTCAGTCCAAATCAGTCGGTCCAGCACTGGTGGCTCGAACATTTTAAAGAAATTTTTTTTTTGCTATCACTTCAACATGTTGGTAGTTCAAAATCATCATTATTTTAATTTTATTGTTTTTAGTTTTCCAGTGGTGGCCATATTAGTTTTACTAGGTGCAGACATTTTTGCACTTTTAAGGGTTTGCGGAAACTTGATTTTCTCAGGCCCTATTTGTCCTATCAAAATGATACTAAAAGAGCATTTTACACGAAACAACGTATACTCATTTATATATTTATACATTATTAGCTTTCAGAAAAAAGTATATGTTTTAAATTTAAGATATGAATAACAGTTAGCCCAGTTATATGTTGTTTTGTGTAAAATGCCCTTTTTGCCAACTATATGTCACATATCAGATGGTTAAATACATTATATTCACCTACTAAAGTATGCATTATTTTGACATTTTCTGCATGCAATACCTCTGCTCCTAGTCAAATCTCATACTCCAAATTTTAGGTGCATAATACTATCATACAGTACTATAACGAGGTGATATTTCAGGTTTTTATCTGGTCCCCTACCAGAGATATTGAGCTCAGAAAATTGCAAATTTTGAAAATTTCCAAATTTTGTTATTTTTTATTTTAAAAAGGCTTAAAGTCTCAGACTTCAAATTTTGTTTTTGAATACAGCTACTACCTAATTGTTTGTAAAAAAAGTTTTAACGTGTAGACTCTTTCCCTTTCTTCACAATCTTTCCGTGAAAATTGGAGTTTTTACAAATGAGAGCTAAATTTAGGCTGAAATTTCACCCCTTAGAATTAAATTTAGGTGAAAACGTCTTGTTATAATATTATAGCTTATATTTTTATGAACGCACTGCTTTTAGTTTCATATTGATAGGACAAATAGGGTCTGAGATAATCAAGTTTCCGCAAACCCTTAAAAGTGCGAAAATGTCTGCGCCCAGTAAAACTAATATGGCCACCGCATGAAAACTAAAAACAATAACATTAAAATAATGATGATTTGAACTACCAACATGTTGGAGTGATAGCAAAAAAAATATTTTTTAAAAATGGTCGAGCGACCATTTAATTTTTTTTGGACTAACCCTAAGAAAACGAAATTGGTTGGGTTTTCCACTTGTTCTTGTAATTGATTTAAAAATGTTTAATATTTCTTGTTAATAATTTTAAGTCTTAAAAACGCGAATTTAAGGACGGGTTTTCTTAGGAATAATATATTTAAATCCTAGTTGCTCTCATCCATGGTGTGGTAAATTATGAATAATGTTCTTGGGAACTTGGACTCAAATAATAAAACGTTAAATTTTCAAGTCATCTCAACGTTGCGTTGGTATTTATTTCCAACTTCTTCAGGAGAATTAAAACATAATAACAATGCATGTTGTTCAAAGCCAAATCACACAAATAAATTAATTTTCGCTGTTCAGTATAAAACTAAGATAACAGTGTTAAAAAATACATAAAAAGAATATTAAAAAAGTTGAACTAAAGAGAAATTTTAATATTTTTTCAATTTTTTGACGCAACCATCAATTTTATGAGAAAATTTTAAAGGACATTTTTTGTAGAGCACTTTTTTTTCTATAACTTATCTCTATAAAAGTTTTTGATATTTTTTACAGGTTCTAAGTAATAAAAAAATAATTATTTATGTTAAAAATATAATAATTCAGGGAATATTATTAATTTAAAACAATAAAATTACGAATATTTTCAGTTTAATGTAAATAAATTAAGACCTGTGAAAAATATCAAAAACTTTTATACAGATAAGTTATAGAAAAAAAGTGCTCTACAAAAAATGTCATATAAAATTTTCTCATAAAATTGATGGTTGCGTCAAAAAATATAGAAAAAATATTAAAATTTCGCTTTAGTTCAACTTTAACCTCGATTAACTTTTGAAGGAATAAATATATCAAAAAGTTATGCGGGACCTTTTTTGTAGATCGTTCAATTTTCTACAAGAATATACCTTGGTCATTTCGAAATATTGTCACCAACGTGAGCTATAAAATTCCAAAGTGCAAGAGAATATTGTTCCGATGTTATTTAAATGGAAAATCGAAATTTGCGGTGCGGCACCTCTTAATATTAAAAGCTTAAACTTTCACAGGATTTTTTTTGTTATTCCCAAAAATATTATCGATATAATTAAGAAAAAAAAATACATCATTTTTTTTTTGAATCAGTCTACTATAGGTACATATTTCTGTGACACTGTTAAACCATTTTGCTTTAAGAGATACTATATCCCCCTTGAAAACTTTCGTTGGACTTAATAGATTAAAAATTATTTTCAAGTACTAGATAATTGTCATTAAATTTTCATTCAAAATCTTTTC
The DNA here is from genome assembly GCA_958496175.1 of Sisyra terminalis. Taxonomy (NCBI): domain Eukaryota; kingdom Metazoa; phylum Arthropoda; class Insecta; order Neuroptera; family Sisyridae; genus Sisyra; species Sisyra terminalis. The sequence continues at coordinate 6,373,249 of OY292277.1, read as the reverse complement.
CTAATGCCTAAAAATTGCAAATTTTGACTAAAAAAAATGCCATAGTGTTTTTCATCTTAGTAGAAATGTGTCTTTTATATACAAATTTCATCACTTCAGCTGTTAAGGCTTTCGTTCGTTTGTTTTTTTCCCCTCAAGTAAAACACTTTTCCCGTCATAGTAAATTTGATTTGCAACGAGAAAATTGCTACGGAAATGATGAAATCACTATGACAGTGACAAGCTTGAGCATTAAAATATCGTACCAGCTGCCTGGAATTTAAACATTACTTTATATACATGTACACTATACATTGTACATACATATAGGTAGAATGTTTGTATATAAGTTAGTAGACTGAAAAAATTTCAATTGATATCTAGCTACAGTTGGGCTTTAGTTATTTAGTTGCAAATAAAAAACAAATCATAGTAGGCCATGAAAGATTTAAATTTGCCAAGGTACCTATGATTTTTGTGTATTCGTATACAGTGCACTCTGGTGCATTATTTGGTTATTTTTCCATGATAAATTTTGGGACATCCGTAATTTTATTCAAACCATTAGACAAATTGATTTAATAATTATTTCAGTCTACTCAAAATAAATTCATTGAAAACTTAATCACCGTTCAAACATTCCAAATACTAATTCTTCCATTTTAATACCACATAGTCCTAAATTTAATCAATCAAAACGAATTCGGTCAGTGATTTATCCAAAATAGAATCGAAATCCTATTTGAATAGAATGCCCGTCCGTTTAAGGCTGGCACGATTTACGAATAAAAACTTCCAACTAATGTAACTAATAAAGTCACTACCGTTAGAACAATTCGAGAGAAAAAATATATCATAATTTCCAGAAGCAACAGAAAAATTATATTTCACGTCAAAATTTACCGTATGCAATGCACTTAAGTGGAAAAAGTTTTTTTACATTTTTACATGCGACTGTTTTCATATGAAATTCTACTCATTTATTAGTGCAATATAGGAACTATTAAAATCACTATTTGTTTTGGACTTTAGAATAAGGCAATCGGATCGTTTTATTCCATCTATAATATATTTTTCTTTGATAAGGCATTCAGTAATGGTTTTTTTTTATTTGATACGAAATATCCTTAATATAACTCGATATTTGTCTTTTATCACTTCGGTTTTCGTTATCTGTGGAAGACAATATGTACTATACATACACATAGTGATAACATAATACATTTATAGATATCGTGTGTCAACGTAAAATAAATAATACAACGTTATTTCTGTCTACCAGAAGAAAATTGGAGGGACAAGGAAACAATTTCATTGATAAAAAATTTATGAATCATTTCAACTGAAATCTCAATTTTTCTTCTTGAATATTAATTAAGGACGTCAGTGCTATGTCATGTGTTATTAAATTTTCCAAATTTCTATGACTGAAAACGTATTGAATTTCATTTGGCCACCTGTTGAAGTGGTTTGATTTTTTGTTGTTAAAAATAAAAGTTTTAACCGCAAATTTACAAGTCAGTGGTCGGAGGAATTGTTGTTGAAGGTTGAAGGAAGGACATCTTCAAATGGGGTTGTAATTTGAAGGGGTAAGTGTTTAAGTCTATGCTTGTAATGCAGACTTGGTATCAAATTTTTAGAAGGTTGATCGAAAAATTGATTTAGAAACCTCAAATTTAGATTCTTAATTTTCAATCATTTCTAATGCTATGTAATAGAAGTTTTTGGTTCTTGAGTCATCGACAATCACTCCTTCAATCATCAGTAAAAAATTAAATCCAAAATTAAAGGGTTTAGCAGGATCCACATGGCGAGTTGGGCCCCAAATAGGAAGCTTTGTCAAAACTAATGTTAAAATATCGGCTTGATATACAAACACATTTTATATACTTTTCGCGACTAAATTCCTCTTTGATCTTGAGATATGGACAAAAATGTCCTCCCGCATGGCTATTTTTCAAAGTTATATATCTCAAAAACTAATAATTAATACCATGAAAAAAAAAGCAGAGCATTTCCAGCTCCATGCACCTATTACACCAAAATTTACCGAGCAAATAACTAACCAGCCAAGGGCAAATCCAAGAATAACTTCAAATAGGCCGCAACAAACTATTTCATATGCAGAGGTTTTGAAACCTAAAGAATCATCAGTGCCAACAATTGACAACAATACCGAAAACCTCACCCAAATGTTGATGCTAATTGTAAATAGTATTCAACAATTGGCAGGTTCAATCCAGCAAATGCAGGAGCTGCAACGACAGCAAATGGAAATTTTAATCAAGTTTGTTAAATAATGAACACTCTTAAGATAGTGCAATGGAATGCAAACGGTTTACAAAACCATAAACTTGAATTAGAATTTTTCTTATCTTTTAATAAAGTAGACATTATGCTGATTTGCGAAACACATCTGACATCTAAACACAACTTCAAAATTTTTGGATACACGTGCTACGCCACCAATCATCCTGATGACAAGCCCTGTGGAGGAACGGCCATACTAATTAAAAATCGAATTCGTCATCATCCACTTCAAAATAAGCAAAGCAGACACCTTCAATACACCGCAATAAATGTAACGGAGCAATCACAAAATCTCACCCTTGTATCAGTGTATTGCCCTCCTAAATACGCGGTTAAATCTACGCATTTTGAGAAATTTTTCGAAAATTTTAATTCAACATTCATAATGGCGGGAGATTTTAATGCTAAATCACCTTATTGGGGATCCAGACTAACATCTCCAAAAGGCAAACAACTCTTACAAGCCATACGAAAACAAAACCTTAGCTGTTTCTCAGGAGGATTACCAACCTACTGGCCGACTGACCGTAGAAAAATACCTGATATCATCGATTTTGTAATTACGAAAAATATTCATCCAAAAAACATTATGTTGTTAACTACCATGGACCTTTCATCAGATCACTCTCCAACCATAATAAACCTGAACCTCTCCTTAAAAAATCCCATCAATCAAACAAACAACACGAAACCAAGAATAAACTGGGTACATTTCCAAAAAGTTTTCAAGAAAACGTTCAATCCCAATATAAAACTTAAATGCGAAGAAGACATTGACAACAGTCTTAAATATCTTCAATCAACTCTAGAAGAAAGTATGGATATATCAACAATCCACAGATACCCTCTCAGACAAAGTCAACAAACGAATATTCCAGCGCCGAAAATCTTGGAATTGGTAACTAAAAAAAGGCAAGCCAAAAGAAAATGGCAAAAAACTAGATCTCCAGTCTCTAAAAATGCCTTAAACAACGCCACAAATCTTCTTAAAAAAGCACTTAGTCAAGCGCAAAACGACAACTTACAGCGTTCAGTAGCGCAAATGACACATTTACCCGACTCGTACAATTCTATCTGGAAGACGACCCGCAACATTAAAAAACCAATGATTACCAAACAAATTATCAAAAATAGTCAAGGCGATTGGATGACAGATGACAAGGATAAATGTGAGGAATTTGCCAATTATTTAGAAGACATTTTCACGAACAACTCGCCAATACCAGTTCCTGTCGAAATTCAAGGACCAATTAACAAATCAGATCAAATCAAATTTACCATATACCAGGTGACAAATAAAATAAATGAGCTAAACTTCAAAAAATCTCCCGGAATTGACAACATAAGTGGACAAGCACTTAGATCGTTACCATTAAGCGGTCATCAAGGTATTCTTCACATACTCAACGCAATCGTTCGACTAAATTATTACCCTACTTCCTGGAAAAAAGCAAAAATCATCCTTATCCCTAAACCCGGAAAAGAACTATCTAAAATTAACTCATACAGACCCATCAGCCTGTTACCAATCCTTTCCAAAATTTTTGAAAAACTCTTATTGGAACATTTGAATGCGGATATTACTAGACTAAAAATCATCCCTCAACATCAATATGGATTCAGATCAAACCACAGTACAATTGAACAAGTCCACAGAGTTGTAAACGAAATTAAAAATGCTTTAGAAAATAAATCAATCTGTACGGGAATTTTCCTCGACGTATCTCAAGCTTTCGACAAAGTCAACCATAATGGTTTACTCTACAAAATATACTCCTTACTACCAATCCAATACCACAAAATTCTAAACAGCTACATCACCAGTAGAACATTCCAGGTTCAATTTGGTAAGGAATTCAGTTCGTCGCGAACTATAAAAGCGGGAGTACCACAAGGCAGTGTTCTGGGCCCACTATTATACTTAATTTTTACAAGCGATCTTCCAACAAACGATCAAATTACAACCACCACATTTGCAGATGATACAGCTCTACTTTACACCAACAAAGATCCTAAAATAATCCAACGTCGTCTACAGGAACATGTAAATGTCATAACTAAATGGTGTGACCAATGGGGAATTAAACTCAATGATGAAAAATCAATCCAAGTCACGTTTACCCTAAGAAAAATCACAAGTCCAAGGATCACAATCAACGACAAATCCATACCACAAAGCAGCTCGGTCAAATATCTGGGAATGCATCTTGACCAAAAATTAACCTGGCGTGAACACATCTCGAAGAAAAAGGAACAAATGAATATAATATTTAAAAAACTATATTGGCTCATTGGAAAAAAATCAAAATTAAAATTAGAAACAAAAATCATCATATACAAATCTATAATAAAACCTATATGGACGTACGGAGTTCAACTTTGGGGTTCCGCTAAAAATTCAAATTTACAAATAATAGACCGCTGCCAATCGAAAATTATTAGAGCCATCATTGGCGCTCCTAAGTACGTGCGAAATTCTATAATACTTAGAGATACCGACACTGAAACAGTCAAAGAAGTCACTTTGAAAATTAGTAAAACCTACAAGAAAAGACTTGACTCACACCCGAACCAATCAGCCAGGAAGATCTTAAAAGCCAAACGTTTCACGAGACTCAAGCGAAATGATCCACTGAACCTAATGGAGTAAATTTGAAATCAATAGTCGAGGCCAATGATGGACCCACCTTCCACATCCAATTCTACACAAAGGTGTAGGGAGGACTAATTACTCTAGTTTTTTTTTTTTTTTTTTTTTTTTTTTAGTTTTAGACTTAAGAGTTGTAATAAATTTTGTTAGAGATATATTTATATCTGATTCAAAAATTATAAATAAAAATGATAACAAAAAAAAAAAAAATATATCTCAAAAACTAATTAAGCTAAAGAAGTGAAACCAACGCGAGGCTTTAGATTATTTTACAGAGTATATCATATATTTTTTTGAAATTTTTAGAAAACAAAATTATACAAAAAAAATCCAAAAAACAATTGAAATATTTTTTTTTTATGTGTTCTCTGAAAATGACAATCACGAAAAAAATATAATTTATGCTTCTACATGAGCACTATAACTCATAAAAATTGCGTGAAAAAATAGTTGTTGCAAAACTTTGAAAAAAAATGAAATGTGATTTACGTCTAATAGTATACCTCGGTTTTATTTTTTTTCGAAGTGTTTCACCAACTTTTTTTTCACAAACCTTCAATAAAAAATAAGCTACATATAGGAGCAAAACATATATTATTTCCATAATTGTAAGTCTAAGGAAATATAAAAAAAAAATTTTTGATTAGTTTTTTTGTTTTTCTATATTTACTCTTAAGATGATTACTTTCAAGATCAATATAATTGATCCCAAAGAAAAAAAAAACAACTAGAGTTCAATTTTTATTAAAATAAGAATGAAAAAAAAATTATCGTCACTGCTATAATTTATTACAACTGGAATATTATGAACCAAAAGTAGTTTAGTTAGTATCTCGTAGGACGCAGAATTCTGGATAATTATTGTTCATATGAAACAATTATTGTTCATACGAAAAAAAACAAAACCGAGGTATACTATTAGGCGTAAATCACATTTCATTTTTTTTCAAGGTGTTTCACCAAATATTTTTTCCCGCAATTTTTATGAGTTATAGTGCTCATGTAGAAGCATAAAATATATTTTTTTCGTGATTGTCATTTTCAGAGAACACATGAAAAAAAAATATTTTATTTGTTTTTTGGATTTTTTTTGTATAATTTTTTTTTCTAAAAATTTCAAAAAAATTTATGATATACTCTGTAAAATAATCTAAAGCCTCGCGTTGGTTTCACTTCTCTAGCTAAATAAGTTTTTGAGATATATAACTTTGAAAAATAGCCATGTGGGGGGACATTTTTCCCTTATCTCACGGTCAAAGAGGAATTTGGTCGCGAAAAATATATAAAATGTGTTTGTATATCAAGCCGATATTTTAACATAAGTTTCAACATAGGTTCCTATTTGGGGGCCAACTCGCCATGTGGATCCTGCAAGACTCTTTATATGATAGTGGTTGCAGGAATGATTGTTGGTGAAGGTTGAAGAAAGGACATCTCCTTCAAATGGGGTTGTAGTTTGAAGGGGTAAGTGGTAATGGCTATGTTTGTAATGCAGACTTAGTATAAAATTTTTAAAAGGTTGATAGAAAAATTGATTTAGAAACCTCGAATTTAGATCCTTAATTTTCAATAATTTCTAATGCTATGTAAAAGAAGTTTTTGGTTCTTGAGTCATCGACAATCACTCCTTAAATCATCGGCAAAAAATTAAATCCAAAATTAAATTTGATCGGCTTTATAATCTACGCACTCACTCGAAAGTAATTAAGTTTTCTTGTTAATAGATCAAATATTTGCATTGTTGTTTAAAAACGAATTGTAAGATAAATGCGGCAAATACAGCAACGATATTATCAATATATTAATTATGTTAATTATTTTGATAATAAGCGACGAAAACCGCTCCGTAAATAACCCAAGTTTGTGAGTCATAAAACGTTAAAGTTAAAGCTGCGTCATGCCGCGCGTTATTTGAAATTCTTTGTGTGACTTCTTTGGGTATCTACCAATGTAGAAAAGATGTAGGTGTAGTACGTATAATATTCCCTTTAATAATGTCAGAAAAAATAAATTTTTATGACTATTACAATTTTTGTTTTTAAAACGCTGCCTGCTACAAAGTCAAGTGAGAATTTATGAATGTTTTAAAAATCCGATTAAGATATTCCCAATATGATAACGTTGGCTTTTCTATTTCGTTTGATTTTATTTTAGTTTCTGTCAAGTCCTCATGACCAAATGACTACGACGAGAATGAAAGTTTATGATTTTTATTATCCTATACAATTCCGGTTAATTAAAATTACGTTTTTTTCATAATTAAATATGTCTGATTGAATAGAGATCGCTATATGAGGCTTGTCGTTGTTTCTTAAGTATACATTTCCAAATTTGATTTGGATTTTTTTTCGTTTTATTGGATGAAATTGAAATAAAATTAAAATAAATAGAGGCTAGAATTATTGTTGTGAGGGTATAATAAAATAGGCAGAATGAGTTGGAGGAGAGACGGAGATCAATGTGAGAATAGACTAACTTAATATTGCTGTTGTAATAAATAGGAAATAAAAGTATTTCGGATAATAGTCAAGGAATTTTAATTAGTTGAAATCGGAAGATTAAGGTTGAAGTTTTTATTCTTATTTAATTAATTTTGATTTTGAGTTTTATACAGTAATCCTTCGTATAACTCGGTAGATTAGTTTCGCGTTATAGGAAACCATTTTCGTATAACACGCTTTTATGATTCCGTATAATAAGTTATGTACGAATGATTTACGAAAAACTTTTCTCGTTAAACGGAGTTTAAGTCGAATATTAAGAAAAAAATATGTTCTGAACGAAAATGACGGTTTCATTAATATCTAATTAAGACTATCTTATATGAAAATAACGTGGCAATTTTCCAGGTTATATGGAGAAAAATATGTGTTATACAAGGGACTAAAATTGCGTAATATGAAAATTCGTCATGGTAGTAATGTTAAGGGACTCCCCTGGAATAACTAGCTTTGTATAAAGCAGTGATACAATAGTGAGATACAAATGTGATACAATGATTAGGCAACCATTTGTTTGTTATGTTTGTAGAAATATACTTCCATATTACATGTATCGCCCCCTTTATGTTTCTTTTGGATTAATGGGAGTCATGCACATTAATGTCCCACGAGCTAGTACTAAAAGAAAATATGAACAAAATTGGACTCATTCCTCACAAAGGTTCGCCATCCCAGGGATAGAGTAGTAAAATTTTCTTTTTCTTTTAATTATATTCTTAGAAAAAGAAGAATAAAGTTTTTCTTTATCTTTTTCAAAGTAAATGGAACTACTAGCATTTAAACATAATCCTTAAATCGTGAATCCAATGAGAAACCAAAAAATAACATTTACAGAAATTGCTTACAACTACTATACTTATTAGAGTGGCGCAAAAAAACAACTATTTTTTTTCGAGTCCCTGAATGAAGTATATTGATTTAATATGTTTAAAAGTTATTTTCCAAAAATTGAACCTTTAAGGGTCGCTTAATATCTGGAGCTCAAAATATCAGAAAATATATTTTTTTCTGAACATAATTTTACCTAACCGAAAAAAAAATCAAGTTCAGGCAGTTTTTTGAATTTTTAAAAATCTTGAGTGACTTAAAAAATTTTTTTTTGTGGACTAATTTATGAACAGCAGTCTTAAAATATGATAAATTTACATATTTCGGTATGAGACCCAAAAAAAAAAAATAGTCGGATTTTATGCACTCCTCTAGTACTTATCCATACTTACCTTTACTACCCGGTTAGTTATATTGCCTAGAACTACTTACAATTTATTGAGCACCCACTTTGTCAATGTTCGCAAGGGAAGCCAAAAGTTCCCCCATCTAACACCAAAGGTGCTTAACCCGAGTCATCGTTGATTGTTCTGCCAATATTTCAGACATTTCTCTTTCAATATTAATACAATAGAACCACATGAATGCACTGATACATTTTCCTCTATTAAAATCACCAGAAATAGTCTCGACATTAAAAAATCCTTCTATTTGCAATCTTCAGAATCGTTTGCCAAAAATGTCACAGAATGAAATAACTATGGATATTAGAAATAGAGGAAAATAGTGAAATAAGAAATTATGGTTCTTTTCATGGTTTAATATTAATTGTTTTGATTTCTTTGTCTTAAAAAAAATATTTTTGCATAATGTTTCGTCGGTTTGTTGATTTCTTAAAATACTGTAACTACAGTTAGGGTCGTACAAAAAATTACAGTATTTAATGAGGTCGAAAAATTAACGAAACATCGTACAAAACTAAAAACAAATTTGAAAAGATGTAAAATAAATAAAAATAAAATTCCTTAAATAAGGGAATCTAAAAAAATGTTGTTATTGATTTATGGGAGTTGAGTGAAAATAATAATGCAAATACTACCTCTTCTGTAAACACTAAATAGCGTTAAATCTGTTTAGAAATTCCTACGAAGAATTAATTGTTAACCTTCTTTAATTTCAGTTAATTATTTAAAATTGTATTTTAACATTAGTTAAATTTTCGTAAAATAAAAACATTCGCTGAAAAAAGTATAAACTTTTAAAACCCTTTCATTATTAAGAAAAAGATAATAAGCACAGAAATTTTATTGCCCGATATATATAGAAAAAAGGGGAAACTATATACCAAATTTTGAAAAGCTTGTAAATAAATTTCTTATTTTTTTTAAAAATGTTTTCAAAGAAATGCTCTTTATTTTGTGATTCTTCTAAACCAGTGGTTCTTAAATTTTTTGAAGCTACTGACTTTCACCAGTTTCCTCATACTTATTCGGCAAACCCTTTTTAATTGGAAAATATAATTAAACTTTTCCAAATTCATAACATAGATACATATTTGCACAAAAATGCACACAATGAACAAAACAATTAAAAATCACTTCGGTTAAAAAAAAAACATTTCAATGTCCGTCTTTGCTAACGATACAGCAATATCAGTGTCATCATGACGTATTGAACCAATTGTAAATAAATTAAGCGATACTCTACAAAGGTTACTTAAATACTTAATTAAATGGAAAATAAAAATAATCATCATTTTTAACTAAAAGAACTAAAGGAAGAACACTAAAAGAAGATCCATAAGAAATCAAAAAATCAAACTTGGATGCTACGATATCGAATGGTCCACTTTATTAAAATACTTAAGGGTGATGGACCAAAGATTAATATTTACTCTCCACACCAACTTGGTGCAAAGAAGTCAAAGTCTAATTGTTACACTTTTCCCATTGTTGAACAGGGACAGCGGGTTAAGGGTAAAAAATTAACTCATTTTCTATAAAGTGATCATTAGGCCAATATTAACGTTCGCAGGACTGATTTGGAGCTTTATAAGCGATAGTAAATTGAACAACCTGTAAATAGAGCAAAAAAATTGTTTTGAGGTTTGCCCTGAATGCTCCATGATACACGCGGATCTTGAAACTTCATAACAGAAACAAATTACCGCTTATTAGAGAATTTTCAAATAAAGTTTGCTTTATTTTTTTAAAGTAATGCGAAGATAGAAAAAAAGTAGCGAAAAAAATATCGAGGCTTTTTATCAGACTATAGTGTCAAAACACAAAAGAATAAGACATATTTTATAAGCTTGTTGAGTTTTAAGGGTCCTTTTTCCTAATATAAAAATAAAACAAGGAATTCGATTGTGTATACAATATATAGGATATATTGCGGTCCAATTTATGTAGTACAGTTTAATATAATAATATATAAAAATCATACCATAAACATAAATTTGAACAGAAGTTCAAACAAAAATATTCGTGACGTATTGTCCAGATACGTATTTCGATCGCCAAGCAATCTTCATCAGTGGTCATCAAGTAGTTTGGATCACTCCGTAATTGCTTTGGGATGATTCACGACGTGGATCACTTTGGAAAGTGTGAATTATCAGAAAGCAGTTACGGAGTGATCTAAACTACTTGATGATCTTTTTGATGATTTTTTTTACCCATAGTTTTGTTGAATTTAATTTTTAGTTATTGATTGAAATTTAAGGTATTTACGCGCAATTTTCCTCTTTCAATGCCATTTCCTCAGTCAGCTTTTGGTATTCAATTCGTCCGTTTAAATTTGAATTCCTTCATTCTTTTCAGCATTTTTTATTTCTAAGACCTTTTTTATGATTTGATATTGATACTATCGTCGGCCTAAAGTATTGAACTGCTAAGTTTTTTAGTCAATTTTAACAAATTTTATAGAGGAACGAAAAAATTAACTGTAAGCTTTATAAGTTAGTACATAAAGATGGCTTTCGTTTCATGTTATATTTTGAAATGTATGTATTTAAAGTGGTTTATCACTTTGTTACTTAATAGAAATTTGTGTTCCCTTAATGGAACAAAAGAAAATCCTTAAAAATGGACTTAGCAGGTTAATACTTTAAGCCAGCGGTCGGGGAACATTTTTAACCATTACCCCAAAATATTTTTGCGTAAGTCAATATTATCCCCCCACATTCTGAAAAGAAAACAATCAATGTAAATTTTAAATAAACAAAATTTATTGAATTAATTTACATTTGAGCAAGATCACGTCAAATGGACCCCCATTTTCCACTTGATCATAAAAATTAAGTCCATGTATTTTTTCATAAGTAATTAGTATGAAAAATTGATCCCTCAAAGGATTTTGAAAAATTTTAATTTTAACAACAGTTTTTTTTACAATGAAAATTGTAGGTACTTTTAATTAAAAATTCGATTTTAAATAAATAAATTTATATTGTTTATCTAATCGCGAGCAGTGAAATTTTCTTCCGGAATCTTAAGCCTAGATAAATAACGCATGTGACTGATAAAAAAAACTTCAAATTTTGACCGAGAAATCAATGAAATTTTCATTTGTTGACTTAAAAGTTAATTAACAATATGATAAAATACAAAAATACAAATAAATTTTAGTTATTAATGTTCTCTTAAAATATATATATATATATATATTTGACAGTAAATCCTGAAAATTTCATTAATTTATCATTAACGGTTGATTTAAAATCAAATTTTTAATTAAAAGTACCTACAATTTTCATTGTAAAAAAAACTATTGTTAAAATTAAAATTTTTCAAAATCGTTTGGGGGATCAATTTTTTATACTAACTACTTATGAAAAAAAACATGGACTTAATTTTTATAATCAAGTGAAAAATGGGGGGCCCACTTGACGTGATTTTGCTCATTTATATATTTGTAGTATAGGTTTTGGAAAAATGATGTTGCTTCATATTTGATATAATTACTTCCAAATTGGAACTTTTTGATGAAAGAACAATTTGAATACAGTCTTCGGTGTTTAATCTTTTTTTTTCCGTTTTTCTTTTTTCTATTTACGTTTTAATAGAAATATTTGAAACATTTCCCTATTACCCGAAAAAAATCATTTTTACCCCATTTGGGGTAATTTACCCCGGTTTCCCGACCGCTGCTTTAGGCCAACGTTATGATTCATTAGTAAATTTTTATGAGTTAAGAAAAACGAGTGATCCTACTTGTATATGGTCAAAGACTGGCTGATGCATTGTCTTAAATTAAAATCGTTCAACTTGATTGAACTTGATTAATTTTCTTCCATTCTACCTTCATATTTCTCTGCATTCATCTTTTTAAAAATGAAAGTTTCAACTTAATTAAATCTGATACAATTATATTTTCTTTCTTTTCCGAGATTCATTAAGCCAAAAAGAAAAAAAAAGCATACACATAGCCAACCAGCAGTGGAAATATCTCGTTGATATTTGCCACCACATATAGAGTGGTACGAAATGCCCGTATGTATGCGAGGCCTGTAATTCTTGCCATATAAATTAATATCATAATTAATCATCATCATTAACATGAACGTTTTCTATAAATAGTATAACGCAGAGCACAATCCGAGATATGGTGAAAAGGCGTCGAATAGTCATTAAAATTGGCGAGGAATTACGCCATGGTATATATAATTGAAGAGAATGAGAAAGCCATCAAGTGTCCCAAGATCGAAAAATTTTCTTTTCCCATTTACTCGAGAAACAATCATTTAGACGAATACGATTAAGTGTGCAAATTATTAACGATAATATGAGTCTTTGATAGATTGATGTGGTGAAAATGTGAACAATACAAGAAAAAGAAAAACAGTTAGATTATAATCATTATGCATTTAACATTTGAAATACTTCATAAGGTTTCTAACTATAATTTTTTTAATAAATTTACTCAACTTACACTGGTTACCAAAAGTAGGTAAGACGAAATCTTAGTAATCAAAATAAGATTTTTTTGTGATAAACTACTTGTTGACCACTGAGGAAGATTGCTTGACAATCTAAATACGTATCTGGGCAATACGTCACGAATATTTTTTTTTTGAACTTCTGTTCAAATTTATGTTTATGGTATGACTTTTATATATTATTATATCAGATTATACTACATAAATTGGACCGCAATATATTCTATATATTGTATACACAGAAATCTTAGTAATCAAAAAAATGTAAACCTTTTATAGGATTTATACAATTTCTTACCATTGAAGTGGCCAAATCTTATTCGAAGATTTACTACGGTCATAATAAATTCAAGGACAGTTTTTCCTCTTAATTTTTTCCATTATTTCTTATTCAGATGTTTCAACAATATTAAAAACAATTATTAATAACAGACAAATGAAATCCGGTCATTGTTATCGGCTTGTAAAAACAAATGAATCATATTATGTCCACTTTTGGAAATATGTTTAAATATTGGAAATAATAGTTTAAGTACACTTAATTATCATTCATATTTTTGGGAAAAATTAACATTTTTTGTTTCTCTACTAAGTTAATGCTAAATATGAAAATTTTCTCAAAACAGTTCATTACCCTGGCAGGTATATACGAGAATTATAGTTTGAAAACAATTTGTTGTAAACATTCCATTATTTGTTAGAATTTTTTTTTGGTTAGTAATTGACAAATTACATTGATTTGATGAGAATTTGGAAAATATAATTATTTTGAATATTGAAATGTTTCCATAATTATTTTAATTGGCTGATACATGGAGTCATACAAAAGTATGAACATAGTTTTCGTGGAATTTCGAATGAAATTTTGAAATTTCGTACAAAGGAAATTCGTTTCATGGCTCATTGCCTTCAAAAATGCTGTTATCGGTTTCTAAATAGACAAATCGGATTTATTATTTGCGTAATAACCGGTTCGGTTCGTTTGCTAATTAAGTGATTTTTTCTTGCTGATAATATTTGTCAAGTCGGTGATGGTTTATGTTTGGAAGTGGGGCAAGGGGATGGTGGTGATGATTTAGGGTTGAAAAATTTTATAAGTCAACGATCATATATGATTTATTTCTTTAGAGTAGCCTACTAAATGTTTGGCGGGATTCAGATGTTTAAACAATTTCTTTTGTTAAACAAATGCGTTTCCAACATGGCAGGCAAATAATGAATTTTTGTTTTCTATCGCCTCATTTCCAGGTTTTCTTTGCTTTTATTGCTGTATTCAGTGACAAAAAGCCATAAACATTCAAAGTAAATCACCGAAATTCTCACAACGAAAAAAAAAATCGGGTCAACCAAAAAAATTTGATGAAATAATTTTACAAAGGTTTTATGGTTTGAATTCAATGCAGATTATTGTGGTTTATTATTTTTAATTTGAAGCAATTAATCTTTAATTACGACGTAATTAGCGCAAGATTTTTCTTAACATATTTAGTTAATTAAATTTTTATAGACTTGTATGTCGAATTTTCGGTGTTTCAATTGTATGATTGCTTGTAAAGAATTACAACTGTTGATTTGACTAATTTTGTTGAAATTTCTTTCAATTTAATTTTTTTTTAGAATTTCTCGATCTGAAGTATCACGTTAGCCATGCATTAGCCCAACGACCAATCAGATCAATCAACAAATTTCTATTGTTTTTCACTGCTAATTAACACTTGTCCTTTTTGTTGCAGATTGTTTGGATTGTGAAGATTTCGGATCAAGAAAAAATCAATTCGAAATTACGAAATTACAAAAAAAAATTGCAAGAAATTGAAATTGTATGTAAACCGAGCGAGGCTGATCTCAGCAAATAAGCCGTGAAATTCAAGCCTCCACTTCTTGGAAGTGGCAAGAAAAAAAAAATTAATACGCATATCACATCCATTAGACGAAGAGAGGTCAAAAGAAAAAACAACAATAAACAAATATTAATTTGAAACCTATCGAAAAAAACGATGGCACTAAAGCATCAATCTCCGTCACACGATGACGATTCGCGGACAAAAAAGCGATCGTAGACCAAAATCGATCGAAAATTTGATTCAATCAATTATTAAAAACGCGAACAATGAGTCGTGATGAGTTTGCCATTTGTTTATGTGAGCTTAGTAAAAAATTCGGAAAATAAATCCGATTTTTGAATTTAGTGTGTGTGTGTGTCAGAAGAAAATGGTGAAAATGTTGGTCGCTACGCCACTGTCGCATCGACCAATTGGGTCTGAGACCCGGAAGCCAAGGGTTATTTCCGAGATCAAAAAGGTCACCCCGAAAACGGCGCTGGATCATCTGCAACCGAGAATAAGTGGTGAGTCATATTTTTTTTATGTTTATGTAGAAAATTTCTGACTTTTAGTTGAATAACTTATTTAGCTTGAATACTTCAGTGGGAAATATAAAAATTGAAGTCATGTCTTAAGTTAAAGGTTTAAACCAGGCCTGTCCAACATATTTCCCGCGAAGGCTAAATTTTGAGCCATTTTGACAAAAATTATTGCTTTTTTCTATTAAACATTTTCTTTGCCCCGGTGGGGACAAAAAATCGCAATCTAGCCATACAAAAAATTATGTTGGACACCCCTGGTCTACACCGATAACCAAAACGAGAGTAACTTAAATGTGCTAAATTACAACCTTTGAAAAAGAATTCCTGGAAGCTAAACTCAAATTACTTTAGGTAATATTTTCTCCCTTTTCCCTTTGTAGAGAAAAGATATTTTATTAAGGGTTTATGTTTGAAATATATTAATGAACTCAAATTTGGCTAATTTAATCATTGTGGATTACAAGAAGAACACTGATCAAATAAAATTTGGCTTAAGGTTACTATTTTTCCGTACGGGTAAGAAGGGCAGGGTTGGGAGAACCTCAATACCACCGTAGGCTTATTGTTTCCCTTGGGTTCCTATTTCACTTATTTTAAGCCAAAGAAATTTAAACTAATTTAATAGTAGGATTGAAGAATATCTCCGCTCTTTTAGTCGCCATACTGTACAGAGTACTGCATTCTAATATGAAAAATTAAATAGTACATCTTATCGTATGAAGTTGTTCTCTCAGGCCATAGTAACTAGTTATAACGCCTGTCAACAATCTGGGGCAGTGATGGAGATCAGGATTTCTTATCATTCTTTTTCTGTGTTTTTCTGTGTTCCCTTGGCGTCCCTTGGTAAGAAGCAATTATTAGTATACAGACACTATTGATGAATTTTCTTACCACCGATTTGTATAACCCTAAAATTGGTTTTAGATCAACGAATGGTGGGCAACAGTATCTGTTTTTTCATTCCCCAGTATGTCCATAACTTCCAATGCACTTTCATAGTAGTTCAAAGTTGATCCGTAGCTTTATCAAAGTTTTTAACCTGGGTATCGAAAAATATACAGATTTTGGGGTTTTAGAAGCCTTTTCGTAAATATTCCTGCACAGAAACCAGCAGGACATATGTTTCAGTTTGGTGTGCAGTGATTCCTATTCCCAAAGGTACTGCAAATTCATACCTTTGGGCTCTTTGGTATATACCAGCGCCCGATCCATTATTTTTTTCAAAGCTATCAGTAACCTATACCTATACTAGTGTGCTCTCGTAAATTTCCCATTTCTCCTATACGTTACTTATCATCGAATAAAACTTGTTAAATGTAGTTCAACGTCAAACTAATATAGATTCTAAATTACTTGTTTAATATAGGATAAACATAATGATATATTGAGAATCCATTCCATGAGATTAGATAGAAAAGTTAAATTTTAGACAAAGCTAAAGATCCTTTAGTTTTACGAAGTTTAAGCCAAAATATCCTAAAAAATTATAATAAAAATAATCAGAATGAAAATTAATTACAATTTGTAGTCTAAACCAGTGTTTCACAAATTTTTTGCGCAATACTCCACCTACTTTATAATTTGAAAATCGAAACAAAAATAACTGAGTTTTTATAGTATGGATACACAGTAGTTGAAGGATCTTAAGATTCTTATTAGTATTTTGCCCAGAGTGATATTAAGTGAGCTTTAATACTACATGCCCAGAGCTTTTTGTGTTTCCTGGATCCGTATTTTACTTATTTGAAGCCAAGTAGCTGGGAAAATTTCTGTAGTTAAGTTTTTCGATTATTTCGGTTCTCAGGTTTCTTACCTCTGGTTCCTTATATCTCTGCATTGCAATAGAATTTAAGAAATATTTTAATCGTTTGATTTAGGGATGGTTTTCCTATCATTCTTCTGCTGTGTTTTTGATCGATGATGATCGTCCACATTGAGACGTGCATTTTATATATCTATTCTTTGATGATATTTTTTACTGCCTTATGATACCATACACCAGCGGTGTTTTTGTGAATATTGTCTTGGATCTCTGTCTTTTCCCCAGAGACCATAGTAAATTTTGGCTTAGATTTTCTCATATAGAACAAAGTATGCTATTTTTTTATAAAAGCTCCTTGAAAACATTGTCTTCTCTTAATAAATTGTACAAAACGGGGTTCAAATTTGACCCTGATTAGGGCAGAAAATTCCATTTTTTGCTACTAGAAAATTAATGCTATACTAAGTCGATTTTTTTTAAAAGTTTCTTTACTACCATTTAAATGTGTCAAAGTTTTTTTCAAGAACCTACATCCTTGATATCAAATTTCGGCTCAAGTGTACTTTAGTACACTCACAATCTGGCAACGTTGCATTTTCGACTTTGTTTTTAACTTAATTCGCGATATTTTTGTTAATTCAATTCTAAAATGGTATAATTCTCTCTTTTGTGGCTAAATTTGCATTACGGACCGATTTAATCGCGAATTAAATTAAAAATAAAGTCGAAAATGCAACATTGCCAGATTGTGGGTGTGCTAAAGTACACATGAGCTCAAATTTCTACCAGAGGAGAAATATAGTTTGATCTTTCTAAAAAATGAAATGATTTGGTAAACAAAAGATTTTCTTTCAATTGATTTATATCCTAATTTTTGGTCAAACAAGAAATTTTCAATTTTTTACAGATTGGTTATCTAAATAGAATAATTTTATTTTTCGACCTTACATCTGTATTTTGTTAACGCTTTAGTTATCTTCCATTTTAGTTAAACAAAATTGGAGATTAGAGTAAAATTTATTTTACTAGGATAGTTTATATACATTAGACTGATTCAAAAAAAATGATGATTTTTTTTTATTAATTATATCGAAAATATTGTTGGAAATGACAATAAAAAACCTGTGAAAGTTTAAGCTCTTAATAATATTAAGAGGTGCCGCATCGCAAATTTCGATTTTCCATTTAAATAACATGGGAACAATAATCTCTTGCACTTGCGAATTTTATAGCTCACGTTGGTGACAATATTTCGGCATGATCAAGGTATATTCTTGTAGAAAATTGAACGATCTACAAAAAAGGTGGTCGTACAAGTTTTTGATATATTTATTCCTTCAAAAGTTATTCGAAGTCAAAGTTGAACTAAAGAGAAATTTTAATATTTTTTCAATTTTTTGACGCAACCATCAATTTTATGAGAAAATTTTATATGAGATTTTTTGTAGAACACTTTTTTTTCTATAACTTATCTGTATAAAAGTTTTTGATATTTTTCACAGGTCTTAATTTATTTACATTAAACTGAAAATATTCGTAATTTTATTGTTTTAAATTAATAATATTCCCTGAATTAACATTGATAAGCATTTTATTTATTTCCGAGTCACAATATATATTATTATCCATCCCTGAATTATTATATTTTTAACATTTTTCTTAAAAAAGGGAGTTTTTTCTTGACAGTTAGTAATATAGTTGATGTTTTTAAAAAGCAGAAGTAAAAAACTTCTTAAATAATATTAAGCAATTTTTGTTAGACCTAATCAAAATTAATGATTCGGTTGAATCATTCATACATGGAAATGATTTGTCTTTTGTGGTCCATCATAAACACATTAATAACACATATATCATCTCATATCCGATTCAATGTTGTCTCATTCAAATGGAATTTATTAAAATTAAAATATCGTCTCGTTTAATTACGAAAATATTTTTATCTTCAATGTCAACATTGACTATTTTTTTTTCTTTCTCATTCCATATATGCTAATTTCAACGAATATTTTTGCCTTTTTTCGATTTGGGCCAAATGAATGCATATATGGACAAACGACGAAAACATTGCAACCATATTAATCCTAATTTTTAATTGGAACGTATACAAACTGTGTTTTAATTTGAAACTTGAATATTACAAAAAATATGTTCGCCTTAATTGCATAAGAGCAATTTCGAGCAATTTTTTTTTCTTTGCGCTCTCTCCATTTATAACAGACATATAGGTAAAGCAATTATTGGGCGATGGTATAACGAGGTTAGTTGCCGAAAATTCGAAATAATCACGCAATATACTATTAGACAGATTTGATTTGTTCAAGTAATTTTCATATACGGTTTTTGCAATTTCTATGCTCCATATCTAACCGTCGTTCTAGTGTTGTCTACAGCTAAATGTGATGGCTTATTAAAATAATGGAGATTCGATTTGGGTTTGGTTTTAATTCTCGCATTGACAAACTCTCCGACATCATATTAATTTAATTGGAACAGAAAAGGCCGGAGAATGTTAGAAGGAATATTTTGCGTGTTTGGAAACGAATCGAAAACGGTTCAAAATGATCGAAACAGCTGAGCGGAAAATTGTCTCAATTGCTGCGTCAGCAAAATTACATGAAAGTGCTACAAAAGCAAAATAAATCGAAGAGTTTGTCAATGAGTTTCGTATTCAAGGGACATTATGCTTTTACTTGTTTGGTGAATTGCAACAATTGGTGAGTGTAGCCTGAGTCTTGAGAAACCTAGACGAAAGGAATTGAAAAATGGCAAATCTATAAAAGTATTATGTATTTTTTTATTATCAATCTGTAAGTCTTATGGTTATTCTTCAGTATTTATAAGATAATTTTTAAGGATTTTTCAAGAAAATAATGAAAAAAAAAACAGTAAATAAATAGTCATTTTCGATACATATGCGTAAAGTGAGGTTTTCTAGTAGGATGAAATTGATGCACAAGCTGAAGGGACTGATCGTATACAACGAGATCGAGTGCGCTGTGTACCCCCACGAGGCCGCCAGGCGAGTGGGGGTAGGCGCACGAGATCAAGTTGTGTATGATCAGTTCCTTTAGCAAGTGTCTCAATTTAGTCCTACTAGGTACCTCACTTTAAGCAAAAGTATCGAACAAAATTTTTTGTAACGACTGCTTCTAAAGTTCAACAGAAACAGATTGAGAAATTAATTATTGTTATTTATATATGAAAAATTTCAACTCTATAGTAAGAATAATTTATAGAAAAATTATGAATAAAAACAACATTTTAGTTTAAACTACAGTCTAAATAATAACGTATATTAATTATTTCTTATCAAAGTTTATTTAGGTATCAATTTATTTTACTTTTGCGCACTGTTATTTACTTTTGCGCACAATTTCTCTACTTTCGCGTACGCTTGCCACCACGATGAGAAAACGGCTCTTTACCCCCGCCACACAACGCACGAAAGTTCAACTTTAGAAGCAGTCGTTACAAAAAACAAGTTTTTTACTAATATTAGATGTGCAAATAAGTTTTTCTTGATACCTTAAGGATTTTGATAAAAAAAAATTGCTAGGTACTGCTTTTTTCCATTTTTTTTAAAGCATAATATAGTTCCCTTTTAAAAACAATCCTTATCCTTCAAGGCAATCCAGGAATCAATTTAATTTTTGGTATCTTCCTTATTTCTAAAGTGTTGCGTATGCAAGCCATGGTCCATTTGTACTCATGGACCAAAATTAATGGTAATCAGACATGACAATATCCGGTGAAGATAGAAGGTGGTGTAAAAAATCTCATTGAAGTTCTTATAAAGTTTGCTCAAAAATTTTGCTATGTTGTCGAAAATCGTGCCAAAAGGCAACCTTATTATGTTTTTTGGTTTATTCAGGGTATTTGAGGTTCATTTTTCTTAGCGATGGAGAAAGGAATATCAATACAGTGGACTCCCAATAATCCGGCCCTCGGATAATCCGACACCCCCTGTAATCCGACATGGTCTATTATTTATAATGTATTGAATATTTTTTTGGCATTCTTCGCTACACAGAGAGAAAAAAATACTACTAATAAGAAAATTTTCTTCATACTATAGGTAAAGCTATTCTTTTGTTTACCTATAATGTAATAACAAATGCTTGAAATAAAACAATAAATATTGATGCTATTTTCTCAAGAAAATACTATCAATACCAATAAAATGAATAACTTTTGATTATTTGTATGTACATTTACTTGTACACAATTATTTCCTAATGTAAAGTCCTAATGTAAATAAAACGTAAGCTCTCTATTGTGTTTTTTAAATTACTAAATTTGACATATACATAATAAAGTATGATTTATACTTCAGAGTACATAATATATATGTATATAACATGTAGAATCTTATCATTGGATCTATAATTTGTCGGATTACAAGATACTCTTTCGTAAAAAAATCCGGACTGTAGGGGGTCTTAGGTAGTACTCTATAATCCGATAAATTCGCTAATCCGACTCTGTCCTGCAAACTGTTTGTCGAATTACCGGGGGTCCACTGTACCAAGAGTTTTTGCTTGTATTAATTGTTTCGTTTCCCTCTGTATTATGGTACTGTTTCTTGTAGCTGCCCAAGTCCTTTTTCTCTTTTAACTACAAATCATAAGTCTTAACTAAAATTTTATTACTTAATTAATTTTGCAAAAATTTGAATCGCATACTTTGAAATTCATACGAAAGACAACCAATCTGTGAAAATAGCTCACAAAATCAGAACACTTGAAAAAATTAATTGAAATTTCAACGATTTTTTTCTGTCGTTTTTTTGTATTCCAATCTCGCGATTGATTTTATTATTGAAAATATCTTCCAAGAACCTCGAATTAATTTCAAATAATTAAATTAATCGCTCATAAATTGAGTGCCGATTATAACTCTCTCAAAACACTTCTATAGAGGCTAGAGAACAAAAAAAAAAAAAAATGATACCATCTCTCCAACTTTGTCCCCCAAAAACCTCTCCGAAATGCCCATAAATAATAATTCTAGCGAATAGATATTGAGCGCGGATATTGCAAACTAATTATATCTATATTAAAAAATATTGGCAGATCGAATAGATCAAACACCATTTTTTTTTCCTTCAATCACTCTTGTCGGCCTTGTCTGACCCACTCGGATCGAATCAACAAAAAGTGCGGTCAGAGTGAAACAGGTGGATAGTGAAACATGCCACTAACTATTACAAATTTAATCGTTCTAGATTTATATTCATATTAATAACGATCATAAGATTAATTATAACGAGCGTTTGATTTTTAATATTTATCGACGACGAAAATAGAATTATATAAAAATATGAGAAAAAAAATTTATTGCCCACAGCATTGGCGCGCATATATTCGAGTTTATTTGTGGAAAAAAAAATATCGAACACGACAAGTGTTTTTCAATAAAATTTATTATTTAACATTTTAAAATATGCAAAAAATGGTACACGCCCGTTTCGATATTGTTTATAACAGCCACAACTCGCAACTGTTTTTTGTTGCGACTTTCAATTTCTTAGAACCAACAAAAGATGTACCAATTTTGTTATTTTTTTCTCAAAAAAAAAAAAAAAAACATCTTGAATTTGGAACCTAATGGAATTTGGGTTGAATTACAGATTGCAATCAATTAGTCACATCGTTTAGATACTGCATTCCATTTGAAATACGAAAATTTAAAAAAAATCAGTAAGGTAGCTTTGGATAGGAAGGTGGAGCTGCATTTCCATATTGTCGTGGCCTTCTTGATCATAAATTTGCAAGTAGGGGAGACCGGGTGCAAAAGTAACGGCGGGTCGAAAGTAACAAATGCTTTCTAGGCTTATCTAATGGGCGAATTTCGCTTTGCTGCCATTAGGTGATAGCCTAGAGCAGGGCTTCTTAAACTTTTTTCATTTATGACCCTATTTGTGATTATGAGTTTCCTGGCGACCCTATACAAATATAAAAAAAAAAGATAAAAAAAATATTTTTTGATGAGTTATTTATTAGGTAAAAATATACATATACATATGAAAATACATAGTTTTAGAATTCGTTTAGAAACATACAAAAATCAAAAATTGCTCAAAAAATTGTAAAATTGTATTTATTATAGTTACAAAAATATGCTCTATTTTTCGTGAAAATTGCATTGTTTGCAGTAGCATAAATAAAATAGAATTCTGTCCGTCTTAATTTGCTCGAATATATTCGAACACAGTCGTTGAGAAGTAGTTATTCAATTAAAATTAAAGGTAAAATTTAATGAAATGGATGTGCTTATTTAAAAATTTCACATTAAAATCTTTCGCGACCCCAGAATTTTGCTGTCCAACCTCATCTGGGGTCACGACCCATAGTTTTAAGAGCATTAAAGTCGACGCGTGCGCAGTGCGTTGTTAGGTTATATAATAGGACGTAATGTGTTTTAACGAGCCTAAAGTAAGTTTTTCGACGTTTTTTTTATTTATTAGTTACATAGTCGTAAAAGGCATAGCAATCCGAATTTTTGCATATCCATTCTTGATTAGATAAATTATACATTGTTTAAATTCATTTTTGTCTAGCAGATTCCGTTTTAAGGTTATGTTACACGTTTTATTAAAAATAATAATGGGTACAAAAGTAACATAGCCCCCTAGGGTACAAAAGTAATATGTTACTTTTGTCCTGGTAATGATTTTATTACTAACATCATATTTTTATGGATATCTACTTCAATAGAATGGTTTTCGATACATTTCCGTGTCGGGGTAGTTCTTCATGCAGTAGTTCTTATGCGTTGTCGCGACATTCTATTGATTCATTTCCTTAAAATATATATTTTTTAAGTATTTAAAATGCTGAATTTGGTTTATATCATTAATATAAAGTCTTTAAATAAGTAATTTGTTGATTTAACTTGTACTATGTTTTCATTAGCAACCCTTAGCAGTTTTGTTACTTTACTACTACCTACTACTACCTTCGACTACCTACGTGGTCGAAAGTAACAACAAACAATTTTTTTTTATCTCTGTGTTATTCATATTAAACACACGATAATTTAATAAATCAAGTTACTATTGTGAGGAACATAAACTAAATTTTTATCTGGTTATATTCATTTAATGACAATAATAACACCCAACCAGAAATCAAGGTACAAGTACAAATTGTTACTTTTGTACCCAGTCTCCCCTAATAAGATCGTTTTTTGATCGATCATTTTTTCCGTCGTAGTGATACTAATAAAGATGGCGCCAATATTGATTATTCATTATTAATTTCCTTCTAAAAATAGTAGCGCACCATATAAACAACTAATTCAATATGTTAACATGAATAAATATTTTTTTTAATTGAAAGTTTAGTACAATTGTAATTATATGTGATATTTTAATGCGTAGTTGGCTTTGCAAAAACAAATATCAATCGCGATATGGGTGAATAATAAGGTTGGCCGTGGTGAATGAACACTGTATGTTATAAATACCATTGCTTGGCCGACTCGATCAAGAAATTCTTCCAACTATGATCTCTATCCACAATGTGTTATCTACAATAAGTTTTTCGACCAAATCCACGGGTAAATGTAATAGAAGGCCTTGAAATCGCCTCGATTTCTTCGGTTTTTTCATGAAAAATTTGAATTTCTATTCAAATCTTCGAATTTATTTGATAAGTATGTAAACGAAAAATGGGTTAAGGTCTTTGGAGTTTCATTTAAAAAAAAACGATTCTCGATTATTTTTATTTGTGAAGAAAGTTGAATTGATTCTCTAACCATTTCTTCGTTGCGCTTTTGTCCCAATGGATGAATAAAACAAATGAGGCATTCAACTTTGACTTTACCATCTTAAGTAGGAAATATGTCTGCCAAAATCATTTCAAAGCCTTCTTCAGAATATTCTTCTTTTTTCTGGGTTAATAAAATTTAACTATGATCTTTTGTAATCAAACGAATCATTTTTGTCAGTTTAGCGATTAATTTTTGACTAATTAACCATTAAAATTAGTTGGATGAATTAAATTTCTAATTTACTACTATAGGCATTTACCTTGGAGCTAAATCTCGCAACCCTTGGCTAAAACAATGTCCTCTTCTTCACACTTAAAATATTATGAATGATGATGTAGGGACGAGGAGAGGAGAGGCAATATAATGAAATCAATGTGTGGGGCAATTTATTTATAAAATAGCGCAATATATTGGCGTGTGGCCTACTAAAAGCGTGCAAAAACGAAAGACAAGCCGGGCGGCGTTTTTCTCGTGTGGTCCCCGTAGGCCCTTTTTTGCGAGAGTGTAGCCGCGAAGGCTCCACTTTGGATGAGAAAAGACCTATACAGAGACATTCCGTCTGCCGCGATTTCTGCATTGAAATCGGCCGGCCCGATGAAAGTAGGCCCCTTTTCTTAGATATATCATATAATATATGTACGTTTATTTCCTATCATAAATTTCTGTACAGTGCCCGACAAAAGTTAAAGACCACCCTAAAAGTAGTGTAAGAGTAGGCTATGGTCATTATCACTATAATTTCCACAGCTACCTATTTTGAGATAGTCGAAAGACGTGGAAGCAGTGGCGCAGCTACCTGGGGGCTAGGCGGGGCAGTGACCCAGGGCCCTCAAGCTCAGGGGGCCCTCGAATCCTTACCAGAAATCTCGATCGAACTAAACTTTTGGAAATTCAGGTGGAAGTTCACCAATTATGTAAGGAAATAATGAGCAAATATGAAGTACTAGAATGCGACCTAACGGAAGTATTTACAGCAATATTATTATTCTTTACAATTCCTGTCACTTCTGCAGCAGCTGAAAGGTCATTTAGCAAATTAAAAATAATAAAAAATTATTTAAAAAATAAAATGGACCAAATTTGACTCCGATATTTATCGCTAATAGCGATTGAAAACCAAACTGCATCAAGCCTGGATTTAAACGAAGGCATTGATACTTTTGCGAAAACTAAAGCTAGGAAAAAATTGTAAATATAATTGTTATTTAGTCAGTTGGTAGGCCAGGCCTTTATATAATAAATCCTTGAATCTTCTCTATTTCGTTTTATTAGCCAAACTTAGACCAAGTATTAATTGTAATTTATATTGTTACTGTTTAATATTTTTAATACCTGCCCTGTAGTACACAAAAAAGAGCTTTAGTAGCTTAGCATTTTTAACGTGTTTGTATATTTCATATTTTTATTTGATAAAACCTAATCTGCTTACATAGGGGTCGTTCATAAAATACGTCACGCTAAAATAAGCTTTTTCTGACCCCCTCCCCCCATTGTCACGCTGTGTCACACTTTCTGTGACCCCCCTAGAAATATTTCGTCACAAAATTAAGACCCCCCCCCTGAATATGATAAATTTCAATGAAAAGTGCAGAAATGTCTATATATTTAAAAACTATATATTTAATATTTACTAAATACAAAATGAATGACTTTTTATCGTGATAAAAATTGAAAAAGAAAAATAGTCGAAAGAAATATTAATTTAAAATTTTCTGACGAACGGCGAACGTCACGTTACCGAAGATCCTCCACCTGTCAGATCTTGTCGCACTCAGTAAGACTTCCCCCCCCCCTTGTATGCGAACGTATTTTATGAACGGCCCCATAGCAGTCGGTCTCCATTTTTTAATTTGCTCCAAGTCCCTTGGGTACCTAGTTACGCCACTGGGTGGAAGGTTACTTGATGAACTTTGAAAGAAAATTGCTTTAAACCCTTTTGGACTACTCATTTTGTAAGTTTTTCCAAATTTCACAAAAAACTTTCATCTGTTTTCCTTTGAAATTTTTTCAAAAAAAGAAACCTGAAACTCATTTGATAGGAAACGATTTAACGATTTAAGCCTTGCAGACATTAAACGTACAATTTTTGCGTGTACAATTCCGTGAAGCGAATAAAGATGCCTGAAACCAAGAAAAAAGAACCTGAGAAGCAAAACAACTTCAATTGTTTCAAGCACATATTATTAAGTCATCAATGATTAAAAATAACAATTAAAACTTTATAGGTTAATTAATCAATTAAAAATTGTTTATTACAGCAGTCAATTATTTCATTCTTCTTCTGTTTTTAATGTCACCTCGTCGTAAAGTAAACCATTTCTTTTCTTTTTTTGTTGGTGTAAAGAATTTTCGATGAAAAAATTTAACCTTAAAAACAAAGTAAAAGTCTATTGAGGAATTCGGAGAATTCCTGAAACAAGAAAATCAATATTCGATTCCCGCCTTTTATGGACTTAGAAAAATTTAGAAAAAAAAATGTCGGTTTTGATAAATTTATGTAGTTGTCTTTTAATTGATAAATTGGTTGTGTCCATAATTTACATAATATTATTTATTTTTAGTAGGATAGTGGACATGAAAGGATGTAGAGCCATTATTTAACAATTAGGAATGTTTTGAAGGATTATGTAATACATGTGTTTGTATTAAGGTTACCAACTCTCCAGTTTTAGTCCGGAGACTCCAGAAAAATAATGTTTTCTCCTAACTCCAGTTCACAAAAATAATCTCCGGATTTTTTTAGGGTTACCAACTCCCCAATTTTAAACCGGAAACTCCAGAAAAATGTATTTTTTTCTTGACTCCAGTTTACAAAAACGATTTTCCACATTTTTCAATGTTAAGGGGTTATATACAGTTAGCATTTTCAAAAAATCGTTTTTTTTTTATTTTTTTTTTCTTAATGTACAAACAATTAAGAATACATACAGAAAATTTCATATCGTTCCGGTGAATATTTTCGAAGCTACACGCAAATTTGAAAAAAAAAATGTTATCCTATGTAAAGTGCTTTTCAAACTTTAAACGCGTTTTTCTCAAATTGGTGTTTTCAAAGTCGGTGACCAACATTACCCCAAAACGGCTAAACTGATTAGTCTCAAATTTTAACACGAGCTTCTTAGACATATTTCTTTAGCCATTTTGTCAAAAAATTTTATTTTGCTTATTTCTTCGATTAATTACTAGATTTACCATTACTTGAACGAAATCGGTTTGGTTTTTTAAATTCAGAGGATCCAGTTCAGAGATATAGTGGTCACCGCAAAACGTTTTTTTTTTTAGAGGAGCTCCCGGAGATCAGCTGTAGCTCCTTTCCAAATAAATATTTTTACTAATACTAAGTCTTAAAATACTGTTAAAATATACCATAATATGTGTACAAATTTTTAGATCAATTAAATTAAAATGTTTTCTCTGAAAAAATTCTAGAAAATTCGTTTTTTTTAGGGCTTCTAACTGTATATAACTCCTTAATAAAAAGCAAAATTTTCCACTGTTATCACGCGATAACAATTGATTTTATAGTCAAAAAAAATATATATTTATTATATTTCGAATATAGAATGAAGCAGTAAAGCTTGTGAACGTTATCATTTAGAGTACTTGCTAAATTTTTAAGACTGTTTTTTATTGAATACAACTCTCTGGATTTAGTTATACGTTCTCCGGATTTTCTATAATTTAAAATTGGTATGATTTTAGAAGCCTGATGAAGGTCTAATAAAAGACCAAAACGTGTCGCTAAATTAATAATTAGTATATGGATCTACATCCTTTCATATCCACTATCCTACTAAAAATAAATAATATTTAAGTTTATTGTTGCAGATTTTCAAAATTTAACTATAAATGAACCATAATGTTTATTTTATTGATACAAATCAAGTAGGTACCTAATATTTCAAGGAGAAAGAACAATAGGTAAAGTGACAGTAATTTCATATTTCCCAAAAGAATTCATCAATCTTTCTTGACGATATAATTTTTTCTTGAATCCAATAGAAACTTATAATTTAATTCAGCAGTTATCTGTAACATTTCTACGTAGTCTCTCGTACTTTTATCGATGGTAATTCATTAAAATATCAATGCAACGCCTGTCAATTTCAATTGATCTGATCGGCCACATTCCATTCCAAATATTAGTATCTAAATTAAAATATTATAACAACAATAAAAGAAAAAAAAATCAATTGTAAAAACAAATTGTCATAAATCAAAACATTAACTAGAAAGTTAACGTTGTCAACGTTGATTCAAGGAAGCCTCTTTACCACCATAGATCTATACAAATAAATCTAAACGTCCACAATTCCGTCATTAAATCAATAAAATAATAACTCTTTCAAAACGAAAATCTCTCGTTCTCTTTCGCTCATTTAAATTGCAAATTCATTCATTCATTGATACAATGGCAGGAATGGAAGGGAAAAAAAACAACACCAAAGTCAAATTCGAGCCGTGACTGATTTAAAATCGCCAAGAAATGTCCTCAATGAATTAATAATTGCAAAAATCTCACTCACTTTAATCTACCGTTAATCAACGGCCGACTTGCTATATGCACTTGGCTATAGAACCAGCAAGAGATAATAACAAAAAAAAAAAAATGTGTCGTTTTATCGCTGCTGCCTGCTTTCCCCCCAAAAGGGATCGGGTTTTAATTTAAGAGCAATGAGACCCACATTATGGCCGGTGATTAGAAATGCTGGTTTTTAATGTCACATACAAACTTACTTTGCTTCACGATCTTGAACATCTTCGAGACAGAGATAACGAGTGCGGAGAAAGTTTCGACCAAACGAAGACATATCAAAACATTATTGAAGTGTTTGGGTATCAATACCAATGGCTTGTTTTAACACATTTGAAGAATGGAATGATTCATTCGTGTACATTGATCTAGTGGGCTATTGAAATTTAAAAAAAAAACAAAAACATACAATGCTTAACCTTAAAATGAAATGTTTACGAAGAGTTCCTCATTTGAGGAATGTAAGGAATTTCATTAACAAATCGATCAGAAACAATGGTTGAATTTGGACTTGAAAAATTATTACGGAAATAATTTCAGCATTTTGGGAACAATCTTTATAGCATACATTGCAAAAATCATTGTATCTTATTTCTTAAAATACTCTAAATCTTATCAAAAATTTTCTAAGGTGCCTTCCAGAAACTATCCAGAAAACTTCAGTCAGTTTCTTATTCTAAAGTTATAGATCATTGTTTCCTAACCTGTGGTCCACGGACTCCTGGGGGTCCACGAGCCTATGTTTGGGGCCCGCGGTCCCATACGCATCTATCTTTTTTGTTGTTTGTTTTTTAATTTAATGAAGGAATACTAAAATATAATTGTACACCTTTTTTCACACATGAGTTTTTGGCATTATGCTTGATTTCCTTGGAGGTCCGCGACTGAAAAAGGTTAGGAACCGCTGTTATAGATCATTGAGCAAACATATAGGCTCAAATATTTAGATTATTAGATGATAAAACTCAGATCTCAGCTTTTTTTTTCAATTTTCAATTAGCTACGTTTCGTTACGTATCGTAACTTCATCAGGCTTCTTGATTCACAAAAATAAAATATTTTTAACTTAAATTCAATGAATTTAGATTATTATACAAGTGTGTTTAATGGGTCAATAAAATCATTTGGGTCCAGTTTCTCCATCCCTTTGAACGATAGGCATCATGATTAATGGAAAATATTTGATTAAAGTTACGGATCAAATTGTCTGAAGCCTATTGTTGAACCAGTGGTCAATCATCAAGTGGTTATTCTGAAATTCAATGACTGATATGATTGCTAAGTATCTCAATTTACTTAAATTATAAACATTCTCCAGTTACTAAAGGCCTTAGTCAAGGGGTCCCAAATTCTATATGTCTTGAGATGATGATAGTTTTTTTTAAGCTTTCTAGTCTGTTGCATGTATTATCAACCAAACCCAATAGTTAAGCTTGAAATCGAAATTCCCACTACTCGATTGGTATTCTTGAATATTGTCTTAGGCTAAAAATGTTTGGGAATCCCTGTTTTAATTGTTTTTAAAAGCAATGGTTATAGATTACTAACAAAAAAATATTTTTATAAAATAGATATTTTTTATAAAATAGACCACCCTAGGTATATATCGTCGCTGTAAGACTTTGGAGCAACAGCAAAAACAGATATTATTTAATAATTAAAAGATATAAATTTTCCATTTTTTAATGCAATTTGTAAAATATTTATTCTATATATGTTGTAGTAAAGAAACTTACAATTTATTTACACCTATTATTAAAATATAAAAATTAAAAAATGCACATATGGAACTTGGCAGGCGTAGCGACGATATGGTGTGGTCGAGAAAAATTGGGCTTATTTAAAAGTTTCCTCTCTATTCCTATTTATTCATATTAATAGTACCCCTAGGAACCTTGTACCAGGTCTACCCAGGTTGCAAACCAAATATGCTAGCTATTTCGTGATAATGAAAAATAGGTATTACGATTGATATTCCAGAAAAGTACGGAAAATTCAAAATATTATAGAAGTGCTTTTTAAGGTCAAAATAAACAAGTGCGCATGAATACCATCCACCCTTAACTCTTTTTCTTTTTATGACACTATTTTAGTGTGATGAAGAAAAAAAATTGACTAAAATTATAAACCAACTTTTATATAAATCAGGGGTTCCTAACCTTTTTCAGCCGCGGACCCCCAAGGAAATAAAGCGTAATACCAAGTGATACTGAGTGAAAAAAAGGTGCAATTTTCGGACAATATTATATTTTAGTATTCCTTCATTAAATTAAAAAAGGAAAATCAAACTTTTTCAAATGGGACCGCGGACCCCCAGGTGTCCGCGGACCACAATTTAGGAAGCAATGATATAGGTAACAGTTCGGTGATAGGATGATTTCTAATATTTTTCGGGTTACGAATTTTTATAATTTCTTGATCACTAAAGACCTTAATACAGGGATCCCAAACCCAGCAAGTTGAATCCGCCACCATATGATCACACAAAAAAGATGAAACTTTTGTTATCTGATTGTAAGTCTTATCAACAATGTTCAACAATAAGTTAAATTTGAAATCGATATTCCCATGCTTCCATTGATATTTAAATTATTAAACAACCCCTGTTTAACCAATGATTAAATTTTTTTATTAAACTTTAACAAATAGAGTATAAAGAGCATATAGTTTGATGGAGAAAATTATCTCTTTTGTTCAACAATGATCAATCGTATCTATCGAAATTTACGTATTTTTTTAAGGAAATATAACGAGAAATCTGTGCTATACATAAATAAAGCATAATTGAGATCATATATGAAAAATTTACATAACAAAGTGTCACTAAAACTGTTTTATTTTTCAATCGACCATAAAGAAAAAATAGTTCATCTCGCATTTCAGAATTTTCCATTTCAATCGTTTTGTCATTCGTAACAATTAAACAATTGTGCAATCGGTCAGAATTTACTGTAAGCAACTTTCCTTGATCGCATTTTTCTCATTTGACGTATGCCTCTCAAATCCATTTTATTCATTTTTTCTCTCTTTTCAATTACTCGAAAAAATCGCTCAAATTTGGTAATTCGATCGATCAAAAAATTTTCTTACACCAATTTCGAGGTGAAAGTCGCAATTTTCCGTGGCCCATCTGCTCTGCTTCTCATTATAACGAATTCCAAATTGATTTCATTTACAAAAACACAACTCCAATTATATTACAGCCAACTGACGTAATTCAATATACATACGTAAACTTTTCGAAAAATTCGAAACGCTCATTTCGAAAAATTTAAATTCAATTCGTCACCGTTAACGGTTCACATGCGGGGGTTTGCTTCAAAAGAGACCCCCTAACCGAAACAAAAGAACGGAAAAAAAAATAGGGGGCGACTTGAAACCCAGAAATATGATTGTTGGGGGCGTAACATCTTCTCTAAATAGATATTTATATCATCGTGTTTTATTTCATTGAAACTCATTTGTTTCGTATCAGCCGCCTAAAGTTCAACATCTGGAATATCAAATTCATAATACCATCAACAAATATTAATGGGAGATGACTTAAAAATCAGTTATAGATCGATAAAATATTTTTCAATTGAATAACCAGATGTCTATTATGGATTGGGTGTTTGTTACAAAATAAACAAATTATTGTTCCTATTGAAAGAGTCAAAAGTGATGGTCGTTTAAAATCCCAAAAATTTCATCCTTTTTCATTTCCCTCTTTTGTGGTATTTATGTATTTATGATCCTTGGTCTCTATGAGGGCTTGTAACGTTTGGCTTTTGTTTGAATAGGACCACATGGACCGTTGTAAATCGGTCTTGACCTATCATATCGTTTAAATTAGATTTTTCGAGTCGAAAAATGTTGGTCTTTTTTCTCAATCTATACATATAAATAAAATTGGAGTGTCTGTTTGAAATATTGAAATAACCGTTTTTTGCATATATGAGTAATAATTAAAAAAACTATATGCATATATGAGTATATACAGTACATATACTAATAATTTTTTTTTAAATTTTTGTCTGTCTGTCTGTTTGTTCTGGCTAATCTCTGAAATGGCTGAACCGATTTTGACGGGGCTTTTATTGGCAGGTAGCTGATATAATAAGGAATAACTTAGGCTACTTTTATTTTAGCTAAATAAAGTATTATTGCAATTGAATAATGAACAATCGAAATTTTGAATTTATTTAATAAGTGTAATTAATAAATAAACAATTAATTAATTATAAATTTATGTTTTTGTTATATCATTTTAATAACGGCATTTTAAATAACGTCATTTCACTTAATTAGTATGAAAGTTTATGTAGTAGGTACTTATACCAAATACCAAAGAGACGGTTTTTAATTTTTGTTTGTATTTCAACAATCAAACCTTTTAAAAATTAATTTTTATGAATCAATGATTGTGGCCTGGAGCAATTATTTAACATTAAGAGAGCAATTTTATTGTCGTATATTTCATTATCAATTAAAATATACAATCTTCCAAACCAACTTTTCTTTGAGATTTAGAACAATTTGAAAACCAATTATTGTTATTGAAAATAAATAAAACATTCGAACTTACTTCCACGCTTTCTATCTCTTTTCAACAATTTTGTTCTACAACGTCCAAATGAGCGAAATCGAATTGTTTTTTAGTCATGATATAATCAAAATAAAGAAGGACAATTTTTTTTTCGTTTAACATTGTATTTTCAAATATCAATGCATACTTGTGTCGATGAAATTTGAACAGTGTTTTCCTTATATGATGCCACTATTTAATACGAAAAGGTTTTTGATAATTCATCCCCTAAAAGAGTGAAAAATGGTGGCAAAGTTTGTACGGCAAAACGTCGAAAAAACAATCAAAATTTAAAATTTTATTATCAAAGTACTGTTAAAGACGAAACGTAATTACCCTTTATTGTAAAATAAAGTTGGTTTAATATTAGAAACAAAATCTTTGGGACTGCTTAAAAATTTAAACTCTCGATAGATATGTCTGAAAATGTTTAAGTTAAGTTTATAAGTGAGAAATAAGTTTTTAGGCTTTCACATATTGTAAACCTAAATATCCGAAATACATATTCACAAATAAATACATTAGTGAGCGAATATCGAGTAGCGAGAAATTCGGCGAACTAAAAAAAATGGTTTAATTATATAGTTGAAATTCAGATATCTTAATAATAAGTGCATAGATACACAATGGTTATACTTGATTATGGAGGAACTGGGTTTCGTGCAATTGAACAAATTTTAATTTCGCAGTAGTTTTGTACATTGCAGTAGTATGATAGTTTTGAGAAAAGGTTCATTCGGGAATCGAGACAATGAAATGGGATTTCTACTAATATTCTAAATATCTAAACGAGTATTTTGATAACTTTTGAATGTTTTAAGTCATAATTATGACTGAATTTATGTAACATAACGATAGTTTTTATTTATGTATAGATGGTGATTGATTTACGGATTAATTGGTTCACGGTGGATATACCTACCGTAGGTATACGAAATTGAACATACTCTTTTTAGATATTTATAAATATTTTTTGAAAATTAATTGATCATTGTATATAATTATTTTATTCTAAGTAACAGTTTATTAAATGTGTCTTTTTAAGTTGACAAAATAGTGATTATAAGTATGATTATGTTTTTCGTAAAAGAAATAAGAAAACTACAAATTTTCATGTACTACAAATAGCAAATTTGAAAAGAAAATATAATCTACACCAATGTTACGCAGACGAAGTCGCGGGTATCAGCTAGTCTGTAAATAAAATCCCTCACCATTTTGTATAGATTTTCCTGACTTTTCCTCGGTAGCACCTTGTCCTTCACAAACCTATAGCCAATATCAAATTGCGACGCATCACCGATCAAATTTCCAAACAACATTGTTCATGTAATAATATCCACATAATATCGGCAATTGATCAGAAAATTGTTCCATCTGGATGCTGACAACGAAGGTCAGCCACACGTTTTCCAACATTTTCCAAATGATTCATCGTCTTATTGGAAAAAATATCTTTTCCAATGACAAATATTGCGTATATGTCATTAAAATGAGGTTTACACATAAATATATCTCCAATATCTTTACAAATTGTTAGATAGTTTTCAAATCACCGTATTGCACATACACAGCTTGCCACAGGTGTGCTAATTTATTATATAAGCGGCCGGAAATTATTGAAAGAAATTTTTCTACAAAAAAAAAAAAAAATTCTCACAATATTTAACGAAAAAAAAATGTAATGCTTTAGCGTGTGGCTCGATTCATTTATTATTTTTCGCTTCCTCTCCCACTTTCTTTTTATTAGTTAATATTTTTTTTTACGATTTACGAGCTGCGTTTGTTTCAAAGACAAAACACAATCAAATAAATTAAATAAATGGGAGACAACAAAAAGTTTTTCCCAAGAATCAAAACGAATTAAATTTCCTTGTTTTTATGGCAGTTAATATTACAGTGACTTATTGAACTACTTTATGATTGAATTCGGGTCAGTATTTTTATGAAGTACTTTAAAATTAGTTTACTAGAACATTAGTTGTATTTTTCTGGATTTATGCTTAAATGGATGGCAATGGGTACTCCAAAATTTGGGAAAATGCTCCTAGGATTCAAGCCATACGTAACAAAGACCTTTACTATGATATTGAATTTCTTTAATTTTTTGCCAAAATAATCAATCTAATCAATAGAATTCTATTACTTTTTTTATAACTTCCAAAATTGTTATGATATTATCATTTTGAATCTCGTCCATGATTTTATATTTAATAAGTGTTTTATCTTGGGATTTGGACTTTATAAATAAAAATGACAAATTATAAAAATTACGGCGTTTCGCAGACTTTATTTCTGCTTCTTCAGGCAAAATTTAAAGTTATCATATAAAGCAAGACAGCATGTTATTACCTGTACTTTTTCTTGCACATGTATTAATGTTTTAAAATACTTTCTTGAAATTTTTTCCAAACATATAAAATGACAATATATATATTCCAAATATATATATTTTGGAAAAAATTTCAAGAAAGTTTTTTAGAAACATCAATACATTTGCAAGGAAGAGTACAGCTGAATAACATGCTGTCTTGCTTTATATGTTAACTTTAAATTTTGCCTGAAGAAGCAGAAATAAAGTCTGCGAAACGTCGTAATTTTTATAATTTGACACTTTCATTTATAGCGTCCAAATCCCAAGATAAAAAACTTATTAAATGTTATGATATTTTTTGGAGTTTAATGAAAACATTAATAGAAACAGACATTTTGCATTGTATTGATTTACACCATTAACAAAGTAAATGGTAAGTTTTCATCATTAATAGTCTAAATGAAGTAGAGGAATAAATTGAAACAAAATCTTTGCTATTTTTTCAATAATGAGATAATTTTTTTAAAGTTTTGGTTGAATAAAATTAATGTAATCATTAGGGGGATTCAAGTTTTTTTTTTTTATTTTTTCTTGCAAACAGGCTGCAAAATTTTGTTTTGACGTAAAAAGACACCAGTTCAAATTGTAGCTCTTAATATTAATATTAAGGTTGTCCTCATCGAATTTTTTTATTTCCCATAAGAATAACATGGGAAAAAATATTTTTACTTCTTCTGATTTTTATACCACTCAAACGACTATTTAAATAATAATTCTCTTCTATAATCTTTATAGAGAATAAAACGCTCTACAAAAAAGGACTGATAACATTTTTTGATTAGTCTATGTGTTCAAAAGTTATTCAAGATCAAAGTTCAACTCTTTGAAAATTTAATCGAATTTTGTATATTATACGAAAACTGTTGGTTTCAGTGTTAAAATAGGGGTCAAATTTTTTATCAATCATAAATTTGCTTTGTGAGAGATGTCAACAAATGATTTTTTTTATTAAATTTTACAATGTACATCCTTTTAAAGATTTATTTTGCCGAATTTGATTAATAATTATCATCAAAATACTATATTGATTTTAAAATGAAAAATCTTCTCGATTTTAGTTTTTCCTCGAGTGCTCGTTTTTAGAATTACGTTAGTGAATTTCCACTTAAAAATTTCAATATATTTTCTTCAGTCACTCTCAAAATTAATCATAATTTCAAATACAAATGGCGATTTTTTTCATTTAAATTTCCCGTCGATAAACACGATTTTTTCGCGCTCTGTCGATAAATCATTATTTTTCAATGGACTAATCAAAAAATGTTATCAGTCCTTTTTTGTAGAGCATTTAATTCTCTATAAAGATCATAGAAGAGATTTATTATTTATATAGTCGTTTGAACGGTATAAAAATCAGAAGAAGTAAAAATAACTTTTCCCATGTCATTCTTATGGGAAACAAAAAAATGCGATGAGGACAACCTTAATATTAAATATTAAGAGCTGAAATTTTCCTGGTGTCTTTTTACGTCAAAACAAAACTTTCCTGCCTGGTTGCAAGAAAAAAATATTTTGTTTTGAATTATTATTGTAATCATTTTTTACTTAATGCCACACTGAAGAAGTTGCGGGTGATGATAGCTAATACAGAAAATATAATATTTTAGGGAAGATTACTTAGATACATTTAATAGTAATAATGTAATACACTTGGTTACTTTTGAAGTTACTCAAAGCACTGTAGTTTTGCATATATGTACTATCTTAATGTATTGAGCTTTCATAAGGTAAGCTTTAATGCAATACTTGTGTAAATATGTGAAGAATAGAGAGATTTTATGTTTCAAAGATATTAAAGTTTTAGCAAAGTGAATTTATCGATTTCGAAATTTTAAAATAAATATGAAATCAAATAAAATTTTTTGGAAAAAATTTCAAAATCCACGATTTCTCTTTTCTTATCTTCTAACAAAGACACATAAGAATATAATAACACAAACATAATCTTCTGCTGTATATATTGACGTCTCTCGCCCATCTCTTTCATATTTTTTGAGGCAATTTATTTTTTCGAAAAATAATTTATGCGATAAGCGTAATTGCGTTATCTAACGATTGTTTGTCGTGGGTGTGTTTAACAAAACGACTACGACAAAAAGAAGAAATGCATTTTTAAAACGAAATACATATCTCGTTGGAATAACAATAACCCAGAAGGGCACAAAAGCAAAAGCGGGGGGGGGACATTAAATTACTATTCTCCGAGTCGTTCGCTTATCTGAGTCCCATTTTTTTTTCTTTAAACTTTGCCTTTCGTCTTCAAATTCTTATCTTCTTGTGTATTATGTGCCAGTTGTGCAATAGAACAACAAATGACCGAAAAAAAAATATCAAAGTTTTGAACTAAATTAGGAAATAAACGGAATCGTTTATCGTTTTAGGTCACAAATTTATTCAGAAAAACTTGTCTTTGATGTTTGAGAAAATGGTGAAATAGATAATTTATATAACACAATATTTGCTTTCTTGGAAAGATAATAGGAAATAATTAGATGCAAATATGCATAATGGTGTGTGTGTGGTTGGTGCCTTCATATGGGCGATCTTAAATATTTACTCAATGCTTAATTAACCGCAAAGTAGCAATAAGGAAATTTAATGTTTTTCGTATGAAAATTTCTCAAACACAAAAACCACACATATGGGAAACGGTCTCTCGTAAAAACTTTCATAAAAAAAATAAAAATAAAACTTGACGACACGCACATCAAAAAAAAAAAAATCAACATTTTTTTTTTCGTTTGAAAAACTTTCAATTTTTTTGAAATTTATTTCGATGATGGGTCGAAGTTGATTTAATGGCATTAATTATTATCGACAATCGGCAATGGACGATTGAATAATAGATTTGTGTGATGAAATTCGTTGATTGGATTCGTTTCTCTTCAGTTTTAATTAATGATGCCATTAAAAATGGACGACCCGTTGGGTGATGGGGGGGGGGGGGAGAGGGGGGAGTAAGGGATTGGCTGTTTTATTTGGAAAGATCGGTGATGAGTTTGATGAAATTTATGCAATTTTTAAACACTCTCACTGATTTGATTAAAAAAATTATGGCTTGACCTTTTAAACAGAGAAAAATTAGAAGAATTTTTTAAAGATTTAATTTTGAGATAAGTTTTTCGAATCTTATAATATGAATCTTAAAAAAAATAATTTATTACTTTCTGCTCGCTTCGCTCCTCAAATAAAACTAGTTTACTAAATTTTCCTTTTCCATCATATCTAATATAAATATTTGAACATAATTATTTGAATATTTTATCACAGAACCACGGGGTTCCTAATGTTAGGATCCCCAAATGTTAGGCAAAATTGACTAAATCTAAGCCTGGTTATGGAACCTAAGAGAAATTTCCATCCATTAAGCATTTTCTTGCCATCAAATAGAAGCCCTTGCCAATTATTGCAGTTCTTGACCAAATTTTTGACTGAACTGCTTTCCAAAGTAGGTAAAAGTTTGTACAATATTTCCTCAAAAAAAAAAAAAAAAAAATAATTTAATTTTAAGATAATTTTTTCGAATCTTTTCTTTTAATTTATTACCTTCTGCTCGCTTCGCTCCCCAAATAACTATTTTACCAGATTTTTCCTTTCAATCATCTATTATTATAAAGAGGAAAGATTTGATTGTT
Source organism: Sisyra terminalis (assembly GCA_958496175.1). Classification (NCBI taxonomy): domain Eukaryota; kingdom Metazoa; phylum Arthropoda; class Insecta; order Neuroptera; family Sisyridae; genus Sisyra; species Sisyra terminalis. The sequence continues at coordinate 6,333,089 of OY292277.1, read as the reverse complement.
TGTTTGCTTTGAATAGGCTCCGAAACTACTTGACCGATTTGAAAAATTCTTTCGCTGTTAGGAAGCTACACTATTTCCGGTGAATAAAGGCTATATTAAATTTTCAAAAAAAAAATAGGGATCCATACTAAAACTCCAATAATTTCTGAAAATCGTGTATGGTGAACTCTGGACTATCCAATATGGTTTAATTATATAGTTGAAATTCAAATATTTCAATAATAAGTTTAAAGATACATAATGGTTATACATGATTATGGAAGAACTGGGTTTTGTGCAATTGTACAAATTTCAATTTCGCGGTTGTGTTGTACAGTGCAATAGTGTAATAGTTTTTGGAAAAAGGTTCATTCGGGAATCGAAAAAGGGAGATGGGGTTATTTTGACGCGAGTATTTTGATAACTTTCGACTTTTTTTAGTCATAATTAAGACCGAATTTATTGAACTTGGCAATATTTTTTATTTATGTATAGATGCTGATTAATTTACGGAGTAGGTATACCTACCGTAGATTCAATGAAAATTAATTGATTATTGCATAGAACTATTTTATTCTTTGCAACAGTTTATTAAATGTGTCTTTTTCAAGAGATGTGAAGTGTTTTTAAGTATGATTATATATTTCGTAAAAGAAATAAGAAAAATAAAATACGTTACGCAGACGAAGTCGCGGGGATCAGCTAGTATCTAATAAGTTCTTAATATTTGAAAACTTTATCCCAGAGCATGAATCCCTAACATTAGGGACTCCAAATGTAAGGCAAGATTGACCAAAATCTAATTCTGGTTATGAAACTCAAGATAAACTTTCAACTATTAAGCTGTTTCTAATCATGGAAGGCTTTGGCAATTATTGCAGTTCTTGACCAAATTTTTGACTAAACTTTTTTCCAAAATAAAGAAAAGTTTGTACAATATTTCCTCAACAAAAAAATAATCACAATTCAAAGTAAATCAGCCATTGGCAGAGCTTCATTTGTTTTTCTTTCTCCAGCTACCACTTGAAAAAAAAAGAACCAAGAAAAACTAAAAAGACTCTATATCTCTCTTATCTCTCGACCGTGCATTGTTGACAATGTTTTCATACGAAACAAAAGCGCAAAACTAACGAACAAATGAACGACGACAACAATGAAACAAAATCCAAAACAACAGAACGTCAAAAAAAAAAACAGAAACGAATCTCACAACTTACTAGGATGGAAGTTTTCCATTAAATTTTCACAATGGACGATGTGGATCTTCATTTATTTTTTTTCCCCTCCCCCTTTCAGCACCACAATTTTTTCATTCTTCCTCATTTTTTTTCCATCGTTCACGTAAATAACCGTCTGCATAGACATTGAATGGGTGTTATTTCCTTTTTTTTTCCTTTTCTTTTTCTGCATTTTAGTTTTGTCTGTATGATGTCTTTATTTGGTTTTCTTTGTTCCTCGCTTTTTGCTTATTATAGGGAAAATTCACGATGCGATACTAAATGCAAGTGAGTGAAATAAGTGCATATGATGCAATACAATGTGATTAAAAACAAAAAAGAAAAGTTTGAAAAGTTCAAGTTTGGTTTTTGTTTTACTCAAATGATTCTCATTTGTTTCAAGGTTAGATGAGCGCTGAAAATTCTGAAATTTTGACATTAACTTTTGAATTTAGGTTTTACAATCATTAGGCGAAACAAATGAATTGCTTGAGAACTTGCAAATCATAAAGTTAGAACCTACTTATGCAAGAAATTCCTCTCCAGAGTCTTCCCCCTCCCCATTTTCCACGAAATGTAAAGGGTTTATAATTTCTGTTTTCTTCACTTTCGTTTAACCGTTAAATGGAAAAAGCATTACATAAATATAATAAATATTTGAATAATTTACCGCATCCGTCACGCTTTTATACTATGCAAAAGACTCTTTATTTATTTCTCTATTTATAAGACATTAGTTATTTGTTTAGTATAATATGAAGCCAGGTATAATATATAATGAACACAAAAAAAAAATGGTTTGTAAATTGGAAAATTGTTTTGTTTTTCCATAAGAAACGGATAGTTTTATGGCGGAAATAAAAAACAAAAGACGACAATTACACAATGAAACAAAAACAATTTTGAAAAAAATAAAAAAAAGCTAATTTGTCATGTCCTAAAAGCTATGTACATCCGGTCATAAAGAAAAAAAAACATTTTAACGCCCTTATTGTCTCTGCATTTTTGCATTGAAATTCGAAAAATGTATCCTTTTTTTTTAAACATTCGTTGAAATCTCCTCATTGTTTAGGTAGTAAGTGGTTAAAGTAGGCATTGATAAAGAAAAAAAAAAAGACGAGATAAATGAGGCGCCTACGTGATCTATCTTATGGGAATATTAAAAAACAATATTTGTAGAGGAAAAAAATTACGTAATTATTACATGTTTATGTACTTTGAATATTTTTTTTCCGTTTTTAAAACGACTCTTTATCGTTTATTAACCCATAATCAAATAGAGGAGAGCCTGCTGTTTAGAGTTCCGTATCGAATTGAGACATAATTTTTTTTTTCCGAGCTATGTTGTAATTTTTAGGAATGTTGATTTTTTTTTCTGTGAAAAATACAATCGTGAACATGATGAACATTGATTTTGTGGAAAAAAGTTTTCTTCTTAATTTCCTTGATTGATTTCACTGATGAAGCCGTTGGAATAAACGGTGAGTGGTCGAAGCCAGAAAAACGAGGGTAATTTGATTTGATGATGGAAAAATGGGTTAAGGCGTTCAAATAAATTCGCAATATTTGTTCGATTTATCAATCACACAATGTGAATCAATTGAACAAATATTGCGTCGTACGTTTCAATTAAACAAATCCAACGTTGATTTTTTTTGTTGTTGTTGTTGTAATGGTGCAAAAATTTTTGCTCAAAGAAAATCAAATATTTGAAAAATTCATTGGAGCCTAATTGAATTGACCTGATTTCATTTAACGTTAAATGATAAAACGTACAAAATAGGCAAGAAAAATTCAGTGGATTTTGACTAATGTATTGGGAGTACAAATTAGTAGTTCGTTTTTTCAAAAAAATTACTGTAGTTCTCGTCAATTTTGATAGATTCAACTGATTTTTGATGTTTCAAATACTTTTATTTTGAGTTTCCTAAAAATCTTTGATTATATTTTGTGTTAAGTAATCAGCATTTGCGGTGGTGTTATTTTTTTCTTGTGATTAAAAGAAAAGTGCATCAAATCTCTGAAAGTTAATGGTGTCAATGCATTAATTGATAAATCGTATTGGAAATGGTTGGGGCGTTTTATAATTGCTGATTTCTGTGTTAAAAATATGCTTCGTTTTGGACAACTAAAAAAGCTTGAAAATAAAAAAGTAGAGACATTACTTGGTAAAGATCCAAATCAAAGCTTGCAAATAGTTTGGAAGAGCTTTGGTATGGGAATGATCCAAAAGCAATGCAATTGGGTTCCAAATAAATTAAAAATTAGAGTTCTTGAAAAGCGATGTTTCCTCTGAATACAGCTGATTCAAAGACAATAGGGAAACAATTTTTTCATTGGATTGTTATTGGGGATGAAAAATGGAAATTTTGCGATAACTTCAAGAAGAAAAAAATCTAGGCTTAATTTAGTCAATTGTTGCCATTGACTTAAACAAGAAAAGCAAATTGGAATTTTATGACTCGAAGGCTATGCTGTACATTTGGTGGGACTAAAAGGATGTTATGTAGTATTTACTTCTTAACCATAATAAGCAGTGTATTGGGCAGTGCATTACACGCAAAACCTTCAGATAATATGTAAAAACACGGCCAGACTATTCTGTTGTACGAAAATGTAAAAATTTATTTGGAAACGCTCAAGTTTTTCGGATATTCTAGCAATTTCGACAACTGGCTATTCTGATAAATACAGCCTGATTTGACCAGCCACTGGCTCATTTCTTTGCCAAAAATTGAAAATTTCATTTTACCATGAATATTTTTGAGGTCGAATTTAAAATTAGTCTGAAAAGTGGGCAAAAAGTGGTATCCAGAGATGGACCAAATCTTTAATACTTTTATAAAATTGGTCATTTTATTGTGTTTTATGAACTAATTTGTAATGAAATCAAAATCAAAATTCAAAAATAAAATAATTTTTTATCCATTACGTAAGGTTTTTCCACAAAATGTGGTAATATATTAAGACTAATAGCAAAGAACGCATTTTTTAAAAAGATTGTTTTATTTTTCATGGGACAAATATCTTAAGTAAAACAATTTTGTTTCATTAATACTAATTAAAAATTGACATTTAACATAATTATCAGTTATAAGTCCTAAGAGAAACGTTTGCGTCTTACATCTAAGCTTCATTTAGAGCTTTTTCTGTTGTGAGCTTATTTTGCATTATCTCTCTTTACATCCCAGCAGTAATCGGCAATCATGTTTGTGTTTCATCTTTCCTGATATCTTTGTTCTAGTTTCTCAATATCTTGATGAAATCTCTTCTTATTCCTCACTAATAGCATCAAAATTTTCTAGAAAGTAGTCAATGGGTGAATAGAGAAAATTGACTTTTAAGCTTTTAGAAGTTTTCGAACATTTTTCATCTACAATAGACTTGTAGTTAGAGTTGTTTTTGTTTCCGAAAATACCGCTTAAAACAAACTTAAAAGATAACTAAGTTGATTTTCTGTCATTTTCTTGACAAAGCTGATATTCCTCAATGGTTTTCGAATATCTGATCCAATAAATACACCTTCTTTTTACTTAGCCTCGGACAAACCAGGGAATTACTAACAAAATAGTGCCTTAATAAATTGTTAAATAACTTCTAATTTAAATAAAACTAAAAATTTTCTTTGAATCGTTTGATTGCATGATTAAGTCACATCGTCAGCCGTTGGTGGTCATAGGGACGTGAAGTTCGGAAAGTATATTTTTTTTTATAATGTAGACATTCGTAAAAGAAAGGATTTTTGAAAAATTCCTAAATTCCGCTAATAGGATGAAAAGGGGTGACAAAGTTGGTATGTGATAACACGTGGTTTGTTCAACAATCGAAATTTCAAATGTAAAAATTTGTTTTTTGTAAGGTCATTTGGAAAAATGGAAAGATTTTATAAATTCCATAACTTTTTCGATTTGTATTTTTTGTTTGAATTAGAAATAGAAGTTAAGTTTTAGACGATATAAAAAGGAAAAAAATGCTAATGATACTTTATTGACGTCTTTCGAAGGCCAGAATACCAGGTTAAATCTACAGAGACTTTAGTGCATACGAATGATGCTTAAAACTATCCTGTGGAGCTTTTTAATACACAAAATCTAACTGGTTTGTTATCTCATATACTTATCTTAAAAGTCGGTGCTTTTGTAATATTACTGTGAAAGCTCAATTCGCTATAGTTATGCAATGGAAACCAGGTTACGAGTAACAGTCTTGCATAGAAACCTGGCAAAAGTTCACTATAATTATTGACTGCTTTTGAGATGGATTAGTGTTTATACCACGGATACCATTTATATCGTCAGAGTATCTTCGATTTGAAAGGCCTGTAGTTCCCCTTTAAGTTCTATTTTCCATGACAATAAATAAAGCACATGCCCAATCATTTAAAGTAGCAGGAATCGATTTGAGGGAGAATTACTTCTTATCCGGTTAATTTTTATGTGTCTTTTTCGAAAGTGAGTTTACCTAGCGAAGTTTTGTTAGTACCTGAAGGAATAACATGGAATGTTTTATATAAAAAGTTACTTTAAATTACTACTTTCCTATATTAAGAAACTGAATATTTCTTTATATACTTCATCAAAACTAACAAGGAATTACGTAGTTTATTGGTTACAATAAGTATAATAACAAGAAAAATTTGTTAACATTATTGAATTTGTACTCTATAGAAATGCAATCAAACCTTTCGAGAATATATGCTATACTAAAAATCCTTCACTAAAATAAATTTTGCAATCCCATTGAAAAGTTAAATTTTATACTTTGTTGACGATTAGTTGTACATAATATTGTTATCTTTATACAAGAATGACCTGTTTCACATTAAGAGTATAAAAGATTTTTTACTATATTTTACCGTAATTGTGGTGATAAGACCCGATGATAGACTGGACGACAAGTGTAAGGATTAGAAGGGTATTTTTTCGGTTCCGGTTATGAAATTTTGGAAGTTATTTGAGAAGAAGAAGAGATTAAGGTCTTGTCGAAAATTTAGGTCTCGTATGTCAATCCAAATTGGGTGGTGGACGAGACGATGATAAGACAAATATGTGTCTCTAAGTGCGTACGTGTGTTATCTTCAATTCTTCACTTCAGTTCACTTCAGCTATTATATTATTACTATGGATAATATATTACCTATGGATACGAGAATTTGATACCTTCTACTATTGAAATGTATTTACTTATATTTCTCTTAAGTCATAAACAATTTTAATACCTTTAAAATGAAGAAAAAGTGTAACAGATAACCGAACAGAAATGGAGAATTGAAACCAGACTAGTGATAAGCCATAAATAGGATTTTTTAACAGAAAAAATTCGATGTTTAAACTAATTGTTGTCTAGACGGAAGTCTTTGAAATTTTTGGCTTTTCCGTGAGTCGTTGCATTGATTTTGCTCTGCCTATCTGTTAAATCTGACATCTCAATATACTTGTTAACAGTATGGGAAGATCTTCGATCGATCCATCGACCTATCTATTTATTTTGTTCGTCAATCTAGCATTTGAGTTTGGTGCTGGTTAAACACGAAGATCTTGATTGATAAGCCGAAATATTATTTATACAATATGTGGTAATGGGTTAGAGTAATCAACGTTTGTAATTAGAAAATTAATTTAATCTCTCAATCGACGTCCTTCAGCGCGGGGCAGCGCACAAATGAATCTTGACTTTCGGGAGAATAGTGGAAAATGCCGCATCATTGTTCAACAACATAAATATATTGTCTCTATATGCGTTGCATTCGGTAAATTAAAATTGATGTAGGAAAAGAAAATTTCATCACTTTCTCACGGTTTCGACGAAACACAGAAAAACTAACGAGAAAAAGAGTAATTATTTTCAATACAGTAAATGGTTGAAGCTTCACGTGGTTAAATGAGGACAAAATTATTAATCATTTTTTTTTTCTGAAATAAAAAAAACAACAATTCTTGGAAAATCTTAATTTAAATAATACAAAAATTTTGTGCTTGAAACTTTCACTCTTTATTTTTATATAAATAAAACTGATATAAATTCGATGAAACCTGTAAAGACCACCCAAAACTTTCAAAACCAAAAAAAAAAAAATATTTGGTACTAATAACAAAAACACTTGTTTCATCCATAATATTCTCATACTAATTTCATGTCAAGGATTGCGTTACCAAACTCTCGAAGAAACTACCCCTTGTGGCATTGGTTTCCGATGGATCAATTACGACATTATAACAACCCTTAAAAAGGTTTTGTTTTTGTTTTTATGGTAGTGATGAGATGCAGATGTAAACGTGTGAAATTGATGGATTTTTTCAAGATTTTTACCAGCATCCAAACGATGGGAAGTAAATATTTATTTTTTCCTTGCTTTAAATTGCAATAATTGACAAATTGACAACAATGATAAGCAAACATAAAATCGAATTGATGAAAATTTTTTAGAAGAAACTTGTAAGGTCAAAACCTATTTGAAATGATTTTTCTATATCCAGAAAAGCTTGTTTCTTTTTACAATTTTATGAAAAATGGGAACAGTTTTTATACAGGAAATCTTCTGTTATTGATGCATTAAGGGCCATCCATTACGTCACACAAATGTTACGATTTTTTATTCTCCAATTTTTCTGCGATCTTGTCGCTGATGATCACATTTTTCAGCCCCCTCTCTGTTGGTGTGATGTCATATATTTTGTAATTAGTAATAATTAAAAAAAATCAGACAAATCTTTTAAATTTTAACATGTGATATCTCATTTCGTTGATTTTCTTTTCTCCTGAACGTATGACGTAATTTATGGATGGCCCTTAGGATTTAATGTGCTGGTTTTTCATTATTTCACAAAAAAAACTCTCTTCATTAAAAAAATTCAAAAGTTACTTATATTTTAAAAGTGGTTTGGTGGTAAAACCACTGTTTTAGAATTCTATCCATCTAAAACAAGCATGTTTTGCATGCTTAAGATCATCCCTAAAAATATTCGCTAATTTAAAATTCTTAATAACCCCATTGAATATTTTAATTTTATACAAAAACAAAAATTTATGGATAATATATAGAATTATTTTATTTTTAGTCCGAGTTTGGAAAGGGAATTTCCCTTTTAATGTTCCACTTACCACAATTTTATCCTCCTCCCTTTGCATTACGGGTGTCTTTTGTAGATATTTTTCTTTGTCTATTGAATTTTAATTTTAATTTCTTTTTTTTCAGGTATGTACTTTCTTCCATATCAATCTTGAATCCAATGGATTTTTTGTAAGTTCTCATTGAATGTATTTTTATCTTAAAAAAACAATTTTGAAGATTATTACTTTTGGGTGGAAAAAATAGTTTATTTTTCAGTAATATAAGGAAGTAATTTATTTTGGAATGAAAATATATAGACAAATCTTATAGTTTTCCCATAAAATATTGATAACTTTGAAGAAAACTTATGTAAATTAATGAGCTTTACGTGAGGCAATTTAAGTAATGGAAATTAGTATTTTAAATGAAATCGATCGATCGATCAATTGAAATGATTGATTGAGCATTTAAATAAAATCAATTATGTTCTGAACATGAATGAAGTCAGTATTATTAATTGAGAGTACAAATGCATAAAAAATTCAAATTGCAATTAAGTGATAAATGCAAAATATTTACTTAATTCCAACTAATGTAGATTTAATTTTCCATAAATTTATATAATGTTTAAATTTTTGATATTTCAAAGGCTCAAACTTTCTAAAATTATTCTTAGACTCAGTGATTTTCCGGTAAGGATTTTCTTTTAAATTTCGATAATGTAAATCTTAATATATTTTTGCCTATTTTTGAAGAGATGTAAAAGATGTCCTTTTTGATCCATGAATCAACCAAAACTATAATGGGTGCAAAACCAAAATTAGACGAGAAAATCTTCATTGAACTTTAGTGGCAAATAATTATAGATATATATGTGCCAATATACAACTATTGATTTTTTTTTTCATATCCACTTGTTAAGAAGGACCCATCAACAGGTATCAATATCTTATTAATGGTCCAAACCTCAAAAGACTTAGGTCCGAAATGCCTATTTTTTTCTTTTATAAATTAATAAGATTCAAAAGTTTCATTATTTCGCAAATCACGAAAAAAACTTAAATTATCATCCAAAAATCATTATGAAAAGAATTTGTTGATAAAAAATTGTTTATAGTATCACAGGTGTTTTTGTAAGACTCGTAAAATATCATGAGTGGAAAAAAAAAATCTAAAATTTCTTTTGGGGTCTAAGGCTTTCAATATTTTGCATTCTTAGTCATTTTTATAATTCAAATGTTCCGCTATAGGGTGAACGAAAAAAAAAAGGAACCTTAGATGAAAAATGTTGGAATTTCTTACATGGATCACTGATTTCCGATAAATTCTGTTATAAAACGAAAATAGGTTCTTACATGTATGGAATCATGCAAAGTTTTCCAAAGGTTTTTTTCTATTTTTAAATTCGATTTACCATGGGGTTAAATTCTTCCCTTCAGCATCGTCTATCCTTTGTAAGGTAAGGTTTTTTAAATTAGATTTTCCCTTCCTTCTTTTTCTTTCATATTCCTTCCATTTCATTCGACATTCTACCTTTTTTCTTGGAAACTTTCAGTTTCATAAATACTTAAAAGAGCTGGAATATATAATCCATGTTGTTTAAGTCCTTGTCTTTTTAAATGTAATAATTAAACTGTGGGCAATAAGGACGAAGTTTATTGTGGAATCTTATTTATTTTATCGCCAACGTTTCGTCAGTTATTCTTGACTTCTTCAGGGCTCTATAATGAAAATACATAACATTTAAAAATAGCAACAATTATTGTCAAAATTTATTTTGACAATAATTTATTTATTTATAATTTTGACAATAGTTGTTGCTATTTTTAAATGTTATGTATTTTCATTATAGAGCCCTGAAGAAGTCAGGAATAACTGACGAAACGTTGGCGATAAAATAAATAAGATTCCACAAAAAGCTTCGTCCTTATTGCCCACAATTTAATTATAAGAATATACAAATATTTTCTCTACCCCTTAAATAAAATTTTATCTGGAAGATAAATACCACTACCTAGACGTGAAAATAGCATCCCTTAAAATGAAAATGTAATCCCCTTTAATAGTGAATCATAACTTTGACAACCAAGTTCGGTATGAATTCGATTTACGTATATAGAAGAAAGAAATTGATTTTAGTTTTAGATCAGAAAAAATATTTTTTTGCAGTTTTAGATCAATAATTTCAATTTATAAATTTATGACGTAAGATAATGTGAACATTTTATCTCGCGACCTTACGACCCCAATTAGAAGCGTGATAAATAGTTGAAGAAACTCTGATTGATTCGGGAAAAATATCAATTAAACGACTAACAATTTCAGGGACAATTTTAAATTTTATAAACAACCTAAGCTTATGATTGGGATTTTAAACTCAAAAAGAAAAAATCGAGAAAATCGGGGAAATGGATATTGCGAATTATCGCATCCACAAATTTGGGGATTTACTTGAACGGACTGATGAAAATAGACACTGTGAGAAAATAGAATCCTGTGAGGTATACCTACAATTGGGATACTGTTGGGTTTACTCTGTTGGAATCCTATAGGACTAGTCCTGTTGGGATCTTTTTCAGTTTTGCGTTACATCCCAATGTTGGGTTCCCATTAGCGAACCCAATCGGATTCCAACAAGTCTTTATGAGATTTTTCTAGTCGGGAATGTTTGGTCTAAATTTTCATTGCAATGTAAAAAAAAGCATTGACAGCATATGAAAAGAAGGAATGAAAAATTCTGTCACTTTTTTGTTTCTAAATGAAGAGCATTACGGAAAATACTAATCAGGAATTTTCCTAAGTTTAGTTATACTTACAGGTGGTTTACAGGTTGGGAAGTGATAAATGAAAAAACTTCTTCGATCTTATAGGTAACACATATGTTAGAAAAAATTTTGAAATAGTTCCAACAATTTTTCAGATTTTTTTTTTGAACGTTCCGTTATAGTTGAGCAGTAAGTAAGTGCATTTTTTATTCGAAAGAGAAAAGTGTCGTTGAACCATCAACGGCGGTTCAGACCTCAGTCTCTCTAATCACTTTTTTAAGCCACTCGACCGATCGACCGACCTCCTCAGTTACCTACCTCGTCTTACAATCGAAAATTTTCAAAAAAACGTTCCTCTTCCTGGTCCTCACTCTCCTTCGGCTCCTGCCCCCCTTCACGGCCATATAGTGTAGCAGAAAAAAAATCATCCATATGTAAATCGTTATGCATTTAATTTCCATAATTTTTCCGTTGCGACAAAGACAAACCACGGGAACCTTGGACCAATTGAAGCGAAACAGAAAACACTCGAGATTTAATATCATACGAATATTAAGTAAACGTTATGTAAATATTGGTGCTATTATGATTTTTGTTTTTTTTTTTTCAAACTGGCTAGTTTCAATTGAAAAAGCAGGGTGGAGTCGGGGCCACGCGGGGGCCGGTGTTTCTGGGGGGATTAATTTTTAATAGAAAATATGCTAATAAATTTCGTGTGTACGCTAATGTTGGGCCGAGAAAAGAAAAAGTGAGAAACCGGTCCATCAGCCAAATCAGCAAAATTTCATCGATGTGAATGACACTGTATATCGCCCGAATCTTAGAAAACTGCCTATAATTTTTTTTTTGGATTTGCAAATTTTTATTATAATAAAGGCCCTCGCCGGATAAGATGGTATAAAATGCCCCCATTGCAATCGGGCTAATTTTTTTTTTTTTGAAAATGCCTTACAGTATGGATAATATCTCATCCAAATTTCAACTCTAAAATATTACGCGTTTTTGTGTAAAAAATAATTTTTTTTTTTTTTCAAAATCAATATTCTCTGAAAATGTTTGATAATGCTGAAAAAAGTGTTTATGAGTTTCAAGATATCACCAAGTAGTAATCCGAGAAAAATTCGTTAAGGAATCAGATCGATCGATCATTGTTAAAAATACGATTTATTTTTTCAAAAAAAATTTTTATGCCAAAATAGTTTGGTACATATTAGTTTTTTTTTTCTATATAATCCTCTATCATCGTTCTAAAATATATAATTTTTTCAGATTTTTAAAAATATTAGATAGTAGTTAAAAAAATGAAGTATTCTTTAAACTTTTTTTTGTGTGCTAAAATCTTTTGGTACCATCACGTAATTTTTTGTACATCATCCCCTTGTATCAGTTTACAAAATATAATTTTTTCGTATTCGATCGATCTGATTCATGAACGAATTTTTCTCGGAATACTACTAAGTGACATCTTGAAACTTATAAGCACTTTTTTCGATATTATCAAACAGTTTCAGTGAATATTGATTTTGAAAAAAAAATATTTTTATTTTTTAACGCGACATATTTAAGAGTTGAAACTTGGCTGATATATTGTCCATACTGTAAGGTATTTTCAGAAAAAAAAATTAGCCCAACTGCAATGGAGGCAATTTAGACCATCTTATCTAGTGAGGACCTTTGGAAATTAGAAATAAAAGCTAGGAATCAAAAATTGAGACCTTAGTTTATTGGAAAATTTTGATTGTTATCCGATTAAAATATTGTCAATTACTCAATGATTAAGAGACTAAGAAAAGCATCTTTTAAAATAAAGGGGGTGACATCATCCCTTTTAAAAAATTGTAGCCAAAAAATCCCTGCTCGCGAGCTGCATGCGGCCAATTTTATAATTTTAAATTATTGAAGAAATTTTCTGCCTCGAATAGTTCCCCTGAGGTTCCTATGTTACGGTTCATGTGGAGAATTAAGAATTTTTAATAACTACTGAAAGTTGTGGAAAATGTTAGTATTTTTACCAATCTGGTACTCTGGTACTTCTTACCACTTCAGACTACTGTTTGGGTTTGGAACGTAAAAATCGTTAGTGAATAAAAAAATTGATTTTTTCCATAATCGATTATTTTTTCACATTCCTACCCACAGGATGCTCACCAATTTGATGGTCTTATAAAGTTCAAAAAGTCACCGAATTCGTAAATATTGCCCGAAATCGTAGCGAATTGAGAGCACGGGTCTAAAATTTTTGAAATTTTCGTTGAAAACCTGTTAAAATGTTGTCGATTACTCAATGATTAAGAAACTAAGAAAATCACCTTTTAAAATAAAGGGGGTGACATCATCCCCTTAAAAAAATTGTAGTCAGAAAATCATGACTCGTAAGCCGCATGCGACCAATTTTTTTATTTTAAATTGTTGAAGAAATTTTTGGTTTCGAATAGTTCCCCTGAGGATTCCCCTGAGGTTCCCCTGTTACGGTTCATTTGAAGAATTAAGAATTTTTAATAACTACCGAAAGTTGTGGAAAACGTTAGTATTTTTACCAATCTGGTACTTCTTACCACTACAGACTATTACTTTGGGCTTGGGACGTAAAAATCGTTAGTGAATAAAAAAAATGATTTTTTTCCATAATCGATTATTTTTTCACATTCCTACCTACAGGATGCTCATCAATTCGATGGTCTAATCAAGTTCAAAAGACCACCGAATTCGTAAATAATTACCGAAATCGTAGCGAATGGAGAGCACGTACTGGCACGTGTTAACAAATTGCTAATGACTGCAATTCCTAGTAATGCGAAAATGACCAAAGTAGAAGATATTTGTTTGCTCAAGTATTGAATCCAAAGAAAAACTACCATGAATAAAGGTGGCGATATCACCCCATCGAGAAACGTTAGCTTAAACCGATAGTCGGAAAATCATGAAGACGAAAATTTCGATTCTACATAATTCTTATTTTTTTTTAATTTGGCCTTGTTTTTCCAACTTTTGGCCACTTTTATACATTATATTTTACAAATTTTACATATCTAGCATTTTATATTATAAAATGATTCCATCAATACATATATGCCATACGTACAAATAATTCATCTTTCATATCATTATAAAATACAACATATATTACATAGTTCTTAGGAATGAAAAGTGTTCATCTTAAATATGTTGAAGTCTATGAGTCTTTAAATCTTTATTTTTTTTCATTATCGTTTTAGTTTTTCTTTAAGAAAAGTTTTACAATTCCTGATCTTAACCTGTTGCTTAAAAAAATAAAAGCATTCCATTTTGTTTGCGTTAGTTTCCTTTCGTATTTGTTTGAAAACAGAATTGTAATGTTTAGAGCAATTAAGTGATGCACTAGAATGTAATTAATTCCGAATTAATTGCGATAAGGATATTATTGATTCTTAAATGATTCCGAATGATTCGTGTTTTGTCCGAAACAAAAGAAAAGTTATTAATAAAAATGTCGGCGACATTGACGTAACGCATTCGCTTATTGAATTTTCTTAAGTTTTTTTTTGTGAAAATCATTGGAAACTTTTGAGTTTTCACAAATTTAAAGTTTGTAATTTGTTTTTAATAACTTTTATTTAGTACTTCATTGATTAGTTATAGTTTTCGGGTTATTTGGTTAAAATTTTGTGCTGCGTTACTCAATGAAATCAATTTGGTAACATTATTAGTGATGATGTTAGTTTTTTGGTGATTTTTTTTAAAGTGCAAAAAAAATTGGTGCATTTGCAGTTGCAGAAGAGGTATGAGATGTAGATACAGAACTATTAAAGGTTAGTTTTTTTTTCTTATATAAAGTACTAGCGTATGAAACTTTGGATAGGAAAATTAAGGCCATGTTGATGGGTTCTATCATATAATTTTAATATAAATCACAGGTTGACTTAACAAAATCTTTATAAAATCCAAATATAAGCAACAAATGTAGATTTTCTAAGAATTTTCGAGAGAGCAAAAATATATTTTTCCCTTTAAGTTCCACGATATTCGTTTAAGTGAAAACCGATGTTTTCTATTTTTTTTCCACTTTTTAGTTTCAACGCAAAAAAGTGCAACTATACTTCGAATTGCACATTAGCTACAGATGTTTCCTTCATCAAAAAAAAAAAATGTTTCACATAGTTTTTCGAATCATTTTAACGTAATTTTATTTCCTCATCAAATTCCATACCAATCGTATGGTAATTTTTTCCTTTACTCAATCGAAACCGTTTTTAGACGGAAACGCATTTTTTCCTTTTTTCGTTCCATCTCATTTTTTCTCGTTACACTTGTGAGCTGCACTATTCACTTTTCCATACATTTTTTTTTTCTTTTATTGCTATTTGAATATTATTACGTTATTTATCGTAAATTTATATAGAAATTATTCACAACTTTTACTTTTTTCACTTAATCATACGGTGATTTTCTTTCTCCTTTCTTCGATTTGGATTTGAGGACTTGCTGGCCCTTACGGGCTCTCTTACTTTCGTTTCTTCGAGGTTTATTAATTTTTTTTCTCAATGGTCGTTGTAAATTTATTCGACGATTTAATTTGACGAATAATTTTTTTCCAATTATATTTATTTACGCAGGTTTCTCAAATTTAACGGTAATAAATAATGATTCGAATTGTTCGAATTTTGAGTTTCATTTATATTGGATTTGTTGATGTCAGCTGAGACATATAGACGGGGAGGGAAACAATTTACTTCTTATCAAAAATAAATATTTCTAAAAATTTCGATTTGATTATTTATAAATAAATTAACTAAGAAGACAATTCAGGTTGTTTAAGATCGTTTTTTTTTATTTAATATTTTTATTATTCAATTAGCTACGTTTCGTTACGTATTGTAACTTCATCAGGCTTCTTGATTCACAAAATAAAATATAGCTAATTGAATAATAAAAATATGAAATAAAAAAAACGATCTTAAACAACCTGAATTGTCTTCTTATTTAAAAAAATAAAAGCTGAGATCTGAATTTTATCATCTAAATAAATTAATCTTGTGGAGCCTTACCCATTTCTTTTGTAAAAATTTCTAACAGCAGTGCTATCAATAATTAAAGAAAAATTTGTATGTTTTACAACCATTTTTATATTGACTTATAAAATATTGTAACGGGACGTCTCAAAACTGTATTGCGATGGCGTTATTCGTTATTTAATTTCTTTTGGAAACAAATAATCACTTTCACAATCACTTTTTTAAAACACTTGTCAAAACAATCACTTAAATGAAAATAATCACTTATAATTCAAATCACAATAATAATTGCTTTGTTGCAACGGAAATTCAAATCTAAACTTCTGTACAGAACTCCTTTTGGCTTGAGCTGAACGCCTTATATACCCGCAACCCAACATTTCAGAATTTTCTAGCTTTCCCTAGACTTCACTAGACACTTCTCGAGCAATCTATATGTGCATTCGCATTAGTGGGAGAGAGAAAGAAGTGACTCAGCCAATCGCGTGCCGGCATGACACAAAAAGAGAGACAGACTTCTTCCTTTTCTGTTACAATATATAAAAATAGCTTCTATTTTCTAGACAATACCAAATTTTCAAAGTTCGAAATTTATAGCTCAAAAACCAAAAAAGAAAGAAAATGATCAAGTGGTACTCATTGATTGAATTTATGTGGAATAAATCATTAGTTGAAAATTATTTGTATTTTGAAACTTTATTTTACTGTTTTATTGTTATTTAACATTGTATTATAACTACAGTCTGTAGAGACTAACGGGTTAAAAAGATCTCGTAAATCGAAAAATATCCAAAATTTGCTCAATTCAAGGTTCAAACTCAACACGTTCCAGTTTTGTAGGAGTAGCATGTTCCAGTATGCTCTTGCCTTAAAAAAATATGGACTTGCATCACTTTCAAAACAAACGATACATATAATATATAAAAACACTTTACAATTCTAAATTTGAATTTTCATCATGAAAAGTTTAAATCTCTTGTGATTAAATGATATCAAAATCAAAGCTTTTGTGCTTTTGAATTAAAAGAATATCGTTGGTTCCTTTAAGTAATGATTTAAGTATCATGTTATGCCTTAAGAGATATGGAAGCTTTTGCAATTATGCAATAGGAAAAGTTTTGATATTTCGCTAAACTAGTTTTTTAATATTCATATTTAACCGAAAATAAAAAATGTATAGAATTTTTCTTGAACATAGCCTTTATGGAGTGTTTGGGAAATCAAAAAAAAAAAAATATCCAGTTTTTGCCGACGTTTGATCCAAAAATTCACCCATCTAAATTGGTGTCCACACCAAAGGTGCTTAACCAAATTGATCGATTAGTTAGGTCAGTGGTTGTTTTCTCAAAATCGCTGATATTCATTTTTCAATCTAAATATTATATAATATAACATGAATGCACTTTTGAGTGCACTGATACTTTTACCTAAGTGAAAATCGATAAATAATATGAAAAGAAAAATTCTAGAATAAGCAATTTTAATATTCTCCTGCCCTAGTGAAATACCTTAGGAAATTTTAGTTTAATGCAGTTTTCGTTTTCCTAATCCAAAGTTGTATTGGTCTCTTATATCTTAATCTAATCATTTCAGAAGCTTCGATTTTTCAAAGTATTTTAATTCACTTTTTGAAAAAAAAAATTTATCTGCAAAAAGCTTGCAATTTTCAGCAATTTGTTTTTGGTAAGAATAATCTGTTCTCGTAAAAATACAGAAAACTTGATTTGCGACCCTGTGTTGGGTCGTAACCTTATAGATCCGGAAGTAATTAATTAGTAATAGGTTTGAAATTATTAAGTTCTTCAATCTCTCATCAAGTATTACAATACTTCTAATACTTAAAATTAATTATTTCCGAGCCGTACGACTGCAAGAGTCTTCGAATTGACTTCTTTTTTTTTGAAGAAAGTAATATATAGTTGATAATAATCAGATCTCAGCTTTTATATTTTTTTAAATAAGAAAATTCAGGTTGTTTAAGATTTTTAATTTATTTATTGAATTTAAATTAAAAATATTTAATTTTGTAAATCAAGAAGCCTGAGGAAGTTACGATTACGTAACGAAACGTTGCTTTTTGAAATAATAAAATATTAAATAAAAAAAAAACAATAAGATCTTAAACAACCTGAATTTTCTTATTTAAAAAAGTAATATATAGTTCAATACATTTAATTTTAGATTGAAATAGTACATTCACGTGAAAGCTTGGAAAATTCGTTTTACAAGAATTTTCTCTTGTCCATAAATCTGGAAGTAATTAAGAAATTCGTTTCATTTTTAGTTTTTTAGTTGGCAAAGTAATTGACTATTTTTGGATTTGATCAGGGAATTTTATTTTCAAAAACCAGGGGCCACCATGAAGCCAAATACTTATGGAATATTATTGCTTTAACTAAAATTACAATATTGACGCAATATGAGAAAATTTTTTAGTTTACAGTTTTCATAATGTATGCAAACTTATATCTACTTAATTTAAATTTACATATTCGCAAGTGATTTATTTTATGATTATATATATTTTGTACTTTAGCTAAAACTCTTCATTTTTTTTTGTGTACCACAGTATTAAGTTGATATTGAAACACAAAGTGTGAATCAAACTCTTGCACTTTGGATATTGAAGATATCAAATCTTTATTTCTTTAGTTGAAATAAAATTTGTAGAAAATTAGAATTAAAATAAATTTTAAAACTTAATCACTTGATTTAGCTATAAAAGCTTCATAAATCCTTGGTTTTTCATAAATTCTCAATTTATCAATGAAAAATCTAACTTTTAAATTCTTAAAGTTGTTGATAAAAGTTGTAAATACTCTAGAAATTGGGTTTGAAATTGGCGCACTAAATTTGGTAGAAAATTTGCATATTTACTGAATTATACGAAATTCGAAATTGTTTTTTTTTTTAGTATAAAGCATTAAATTCAGCAAGTTAATTTATTTTTCTCTCCTGAAGGATTTTTTTTTAGCAAAGTACAATTAAAGAGAAATTATTAAAGTTAAATGTTTACAAAAAAATTGTGGTATATTTTCCTCAAATCTGTGATCAAGACTACTTTAAAAAATTAATTCAAAAAAATTTCCATCGCATAACATCTTCTTACAAAATTAGTAGTTTTTGTAGAAATCCTATTATATTTTTCAATATTAAACTCAAATAAAGTATGGTTTATCTAGGATTTTATTTTTAAAAATAATTATTTCAACTTAAAAAAAAAGTTCTTATAATAGTCGGCTAAAATTTCTATATGTATCCCTTATCTATCATTTTGTGAAGAAATTATTTCGTTTGATCATCTAAAACACCCTCTTTATCGACACGCAACTTCACAAACTAAACCCCAACTATAAATACCTATAATTAATTTAAAAAATATAAATGAACGTAGGAGACCAAAATTCAAAGACTTTTTTTTGGGGGTTTTCAGTGTAAAAAATATGTACCACTTTTTGTTACTTTTAATATTAGGGAGACCGGAAATGATGTTGTTTCTAAATCAATGATATTTATAAGTTTATAAGTTATTTCAAAGTGGTAGAAGCTTGTAGAAGATTCAAAAATATTTTTCACTCTGAAATTTATAGTGAACTGGTTTGATAAGTGCCTCAAGTAATACAATTTCGATATTGTATATTCTTCGAGCTATACAGGGAAAGGCAAAGTTGTTTCTAAAAGCATTGTCAATATTTACCAAGTGCATCCATATTCATTAATTTTAATTAATTTTTTTCAAGTTCAAATTTGATTATTATGAATTTTCCGACTTACACCAACCAAAAATGATAAGGTCTTAAGAAAGGAAGTGGTACCAAATCATGTGTCCAAACAACCAAGTGCTTAAAAGCTCCCAACAAATGTCAATAGAGAAAACTTTATTCTGCAACACGATAATGCAAGACGTTACTGCATAAAAAAACGGAAAAAAAATTAAATGAATGGAGAGGGGAGTAAAATTTACTTTTCCACCACAATTGTCAGTAGTTGTTGCATCTGATTTCTAAACGGCTTAAAAAAGTTGAAAACTTGAACGGAGTGAAAATATAGTTTTAATTTTATATTTAAACTTAGGATCTGTGAAAAATATCAAAAACTTTTATAGAGATAAGTTATAGAAAAAAGTGCTCTACAACTGGTTGCGTGACAAAAATGGGAAAAAATGTTAAAATTTCTCTTTAGTTCAACTTTGATACTTTGATGTCGAATATTTTTTGAAGGAATAAATATATCAAAATCTTGTTGAAGACCTTTTCTGTAGATCGTTCAATTTTCTACAAGAATATATCTTTGTCATTCCGAAATATTGTCACCAACGAGAGCTATAAAATTCCAAAGTGCAAGAGAATATTGTTCCCATGTTATTTAAATGGAAAATCGAAATTTGCGATGCGGTACCCCTTAATATTAATATTAAGAGCTTAAACTTTCACAGGATTTTTTATAGTCATTCCCAACAATATTTTCGATATAATTAAGAAAAAAAAATCATCATTTTTTTTGAATCAGTCTAGTGTACATTGTATAGTTATATATATTATTATGTACTATTTTGTGTACTGTAAAATTTATTGTTTTATCTTAAATCTTTTACTAAGTGAACCAAAAATTACGAAGAGGTTTTAATCAGCCTCTAAATGTCTAATTTAGTGGTGATTTTTTTACTTACAACATAGAAGAAATAACATGTCTTGAAGTTTTCTTTTTACACTAAGTAGATATAAAGTATAATATATTTTCCATATATAATTTCTATATATAGACATATATAATATGTCTTCCATTTTCCACTTTAAACAAATTAGCTTTTCCGACGGCATAATTATGTACAGCTCTTTACGTTTCTGACTCTATTGCCCAACATTTAGCATGAATATTTTCCTCGAATTATGAAATTGTCCAAAACATTTTTCCTTCAGGTATCCCCATAAAACATTTTTGTGATGTTACTCCACACAAAACCATGCATTTAACAGTATAATTAATGCTGGGATACCACTCCATGATTTTCAGTAGTACAGAACCTGTAGTTTTGCTTATTTAACCATTCCATTTAGGTGGAAATCAGTTTTGTCGAATTTAATATGACGATCCATAAAGTTGTCCCCTCTTTTGCTAATTGTTGAAGTTTAAGTGTATAGTTCAAAAGTCGTAGGTAATCTGTTGGTTTTAATTTTTGAACCACATGAATATTGACCGGATAAAGATGTAAAATCCGTTGTAGTGAGGTTTGTTGTTAAGTTGAGTAGCTCACCTTTGAGTCTTCGTTGGGTCTTCTGGGTCTTCTTTGATACTACTCTTCACAAGATCCATATTTTTTTTTGTTAAAGTTGTTCGTAGCTTTCCGGTATGCGGAAGGTCATTTATAGAAACCTATTGCTCAAAATGATCCATTAAGCGATGAATTATTGCCTTTGAAGAGTTGAGTATTGGTTCTTAACGTAAAACAGACCGATTTTGGTGTTTTGTAAACGTGCTGTATTTTTGCAGGGTAATTTTTTTCACTTTTCAAGTGCAATTTTTGAAAAAAAACAGAAAAAAAGTTCATTATTAAGAAAGTTAAAAGCAGTTTAAACCTCTTCGTGACTTTTAAGCCATTCTGTTTAAGTGTAATAGGGATCGGTTACTCTATAGGAAAAATGGAAAGTATATCCTTTGGAATGGAAAATCTGTGAAAATTTTTGGTCCTAGTGCTAAGAGGTGCCTATTCTCAAACTTTTATTTCCCATGTTAATAATATAGGAAAGAGTAACAGGTATACATTATAACGAATTTCCTTATGAATTGAGGAAATTATTTTCCATGAATTTTGCATAGTTTTTATTTTGGTTTTTATATCCCAAATTGTATAGCAATTCTTGAATGGAAGCTTATAATATTGGAGGCATGTTTATTGGAGGAAAAATATTGTTTAGTCTTAGAGATTTTATCTAAGATTCAAGAAGTCTTGAATCCACTTGATAAATATTAAATTTTATCCACTGTGATTTAAGGCTGCTATTAATTCTTTATGGTAAATAACAAGACTTGAATTTATTAGTGCAATATTTTGTCTGCTATGCGTCTTTGCGTTGCCTCTTTAGATTACGAAATTTTTTGTTGACCGCAAAAATCCAATTTCCAAATTTATTAACTTGATAAACGAGCCTTCCATTAAGCAGTGCCCGACCATAAATGTGCGTATATTTCCATATACCTCCCAGGAGCAAAAAATTCAAATTTTTTAATTTAAAAATTTCAGTCTTGGTCGCTAGTTATGTGAAAAAATTTGATTAACATAATTGATGACTGGAATGTTTTTTTTCGGTCTTATTAATTGACTCATAACCCAAATGACATATCGCACCATCAATTTACATTGCGGCCGAATAGTGCCGGAAAAGAAGTCCATAATAAGAGTCCATTAAGATAGTTTTTTTTTTTTAATTTTAATGGAGTTGGGCGAAATCTAATTGGATGCTGTGAATCCGGAGGCTCGTGCTTGATCATTTTGGACCACAAATTGATCAGGAGTGATTTGAATGAGAAATATTTCGAGCAATTTATTAGCGTCATGCAAAGTTACAGATTTTTTTTTTAAATTATAATTTTTGGGTTTTACTTTTGTGCTTCATTTTCTGGTTTCGATCTATAAAGGTTTGGTGCAAGGCCAATTGTGTGGTTTAATTGGGACATTAAAGTCTTCCAAATATGTGAGATTTGGAGGTTTCGAGTCGTAAAAATTTCGTCACAATCTCGGCAGGTAATAGGTAGGCAGATTTTCTGCCTACTATTTTATATGGAAACCAAAAAGATATTCTCTGAAATCATCAATTTAAATGAATGTCAAGAGAGGTAATTTTAGTAAATTGGCACGAAAAAAAAATGTAAACGAGGGTTTTTGTAAAGTGATACAATGTTGGTAAATGGAAAATGAGGTTTTGATTGTGGATGATGGTTGATGGTGATGACCATTTTTTGATACACCTACAGAAATGTTTTCATGTCCAAAAAAAAAATAAAAGTTTGTTTAGATTTTTGATTAGCCTGTAACTTTCTATGACTATTGGCAAAATTTTAAGTCGGTGTCAAACTTGAAAAATTGGATCCTAGGTCTTGCACGATATTGAATCGATTTTCAGTCCTTATTATTCTTTGTTTTAAACAAATAGTTCATAAATTTGATAGTTTGATCCAAAACTGTTTTTATTTTTGACTAGCTCATCCCCGCGACTTCGTCTGCGTAACGTAGGTGTAGATTATATTTTCTTTTTAAATTTGGTATTTGTAGTGACATATGAAAATTATTATTTTTCTTATTTCTCTTACGACAAACATAATCATACTTAAAAACACTATTTTTTCGACTTTAAAAAGGTACATTTAATATACTGTTGCTTACAATAAAATAGTTGTATGTAATCATCAATTAATTTTCAAAAAATATTTACAAATATCAAAAAAGAGTATGTTCAATTGCGTATACCTACGGTAGGTATACCTACCATGAACCAAATAATCCATAAATCAATCAGGATCTATACATAAAAAAATATCGTCAAATTTAATAAAGTCGGTCTTAATTATGACTTAAAACAGTAAAAAGTTATCAAAATACTCTCATTAAAATATCAGAAGTTAAGGGTCTAGATTTAAAATATTAGTAGAAATTCCATTTCATTGTCTCGACTCCCGAATGAACCTTTTACTCAAAACTATTACACTATTGCAATGTACAAAACTACCGCGAAATTAAAATTTGTTCTTACACGAAACCCAGTTCCTCCATAATCAAGTATAACCATTGTGTATCTATGCACTTACCATTAAAATATCTGAATTTCAACTATATAATTAAACCATTTTCTTTTAGTTCGCCGAATTTCTCACTACTCGATATTCGCTCACTAATGTATTTATTTGTGAATACGTATTTCGGATTTTCAGATATGTTAGAGTTAAAAAACTTAAAGCTCACTTATAAACTTAACTTAACCATTTTCAGGTATATCTATCAGAGTTTAAATTTTTAAGCAGACCCAAATTTTCTGTTTCTAATATTAAACCAACTTGGTTTTATAATAAAGGGTAATTACGTTTCGTCTTAAACGGTGCTTTAAAATTTTAAATTTCGATTGTTTGTTAGACGTTTTGCCGTACAAACTTAGCTACAATTTTTTTTTATCTTTTAGAGGAGGAATTATCGAAAACCCTATCTTATTATATATCTGCATCGTACAAATATGCATTTATATTTGAAAATACAATTTAAAACGAAAAAAAATTGTCCTTTATTTTGATTATCATGACTAAAAAGCAATTCATACAAAATTGTTACAAAAGATTTTTTATATCTAAAATAAAAGTAGCCTAAGTTACTCCTTATTACATCAGCTACCTGCCAATAAAAGTCCCGTCAAAATCGGTTCAGCCATTTCAGAGATTAGCCGGAACAAACAGACAGACAGGCAAAAATTGTAAATAATGTTATTTTGGTGTATGTACCGTATCAGGCCCTGCTCTAGCAAATTTGCCGCCCTGGGCAAGATGAAAAAATGCCGCCCCTTCAGGGTTGAAAAAACACAGAGTTTTAATATCACAAAATTTTTAATTTTTTGGAAAAATATTTTTTTAACTAAAAACTATTTTTTTCACATTTTTGTTCATATTGTATATCAAATATGATAAAATGCCGCCCCTGAAATTTTCCGCCCCGGGCGACCGCCCGGGTTGCCCACCCCTAAAGCGGGGGCTGACCGTATATATTCATATGTGCATGCAGTAAAAAGCGGTTATTTCAATATTACAAACAGACACTCCAATTTTATTTATATGTATAGATGTATAGATTTTAGATTCCTTTTGCTTCGGTTACAAATATTTCTGGAAACCAGAACTGTTGTATTATTAAATTAGGTCTTTTGGTTCATTAACCTTTCTCTGAGCAAAAACAACTTGTCACAATATTCAAACAGGTAACGGTTCAATACGTAAGAGCCCCGAAAAATTTGAAAAAGATTTAAAATTTCAAAATAATAGTCAAATCGTCAAGGTTGGATTTAATTTTTTTTTCTTGTTGGTCTTTGCAAAAAGACATCAACAACCTGTTCGAAAGTGAATGAAATCTAATCCGAAAAAAATCTAGACAGCTACTCTCAAAAATCTCGGACCATGCAATTAAATTTTGCCCGCGACAATTACAATTATTAAGCATTTAAGCCAATGGACCAAAGTGAGATGGGTAGAAAATTTGGCACTTGGCAATTGTAGTATATGTGTGATTTTCATAGATCCAAGCGAATATCTTTAGGGGATTTGAATATTGATTTATTGTGAGATCATAGCGTTATTAGATCGATGCCGATAAATATTTATATACACACATTTTTTTTTTCAAAAGTGAAAATTTTTTCTATCAAACAAGAACGCAAAGTCCCTCTGAGCGAATTGTGCGATTTCCATTTGAAACGATGAAGCTGATCCGCGCACTTTCCAATTTTGGATGATGCGAAAAATCGCAAGGTTAGCGATATGATATGAATTAACGATCATATTTTTATGGATAAATTCATTGATAAATTGACTTTCTAATGGGATTATGATTTGGGCTACGGATTTTGGACTCGAAATTATAACAAGGTTTGGCCGAGATTTGAAGGCCAACCAGCAGTTGGACTGCCAATTTAAATGTCGATCCAAGATGAATGATTTGAGGGTTGTTTACTTTTCGATAAGATTATGGCTCAAAGTTCATTCTAAAAGTGGTCTGAGGATTAGAAAATTATCAGCCGAAAACTGAAGGATTTGAGGGTCAAGTCTTTACGGCTAGGTTCCAAGAACTTGATTTGGTGACTCACTAAATCTTGACCTGCAAAATTCATAGAATTCTTGAGTTCAGCACTTAATTTGATCCACTTTAAGGGTGAATTTGAATGAGTAATTTTGGATTAAATCTTTCATAAACTTAGAAGTTTTAAAAAATATTGATGTCAATTAAATGCTTGAAATATTTTTTTTAAATATTTTTCCGTCTTTTGCCAAAAAACACCAAAATAAGTGGTTGTTTATTACTATCGAAATAGCCAAATCCGAAATTTCATAATACAGAAATCAAAAAATATATATTAATCGCGTTTTTAAGTTAAACCCCCAATTTAATCGTTGTTAAGGGTGAGTTTTAATGATTTTCGTCTAAGTTAAAGTTTTTTCTCATCTTTGATCTTATTCAGGCTATCTTATTATTAATCTTACAATGAATGCTGCGAAAGCTCAGATGAATGGACCAAAAGAAAAACAATAAGATTATCTAAGAAGATGGCAGAATTCTGGATGGAAGATTTAAAAGTTTTAAAATCAAAAAATATGAAGTCTTAAGAAATACATGGCGAACCATGACGGGGGAGGAGGAATAAAACGAAAGATGGCTTTATCATATTATCATCTTTCGTTCATATTGTCATTTTTTATTCCTTCCCCCCCGTCGCAGTTCCCATGTATATTTTTATATTTCATATTTTTTGATTCCAAAGCTTTTAAATCTTCCATCCAGAACTCTACCATCTTCTTAGAAAAGCTTGTCGCTTTTTTTTTCTTTTGGTTCATTCTTCTGAGCTTTCGCAGGATCCATTCAAAGATATTCATCTCAGAAGTTCTAATTCTAGACAATTTAGTATTGACAAATGCGCTTATGTGAAAGTTGTATGTAATTCCCCTGCTACACATTTGAAGTAATTTCAAGTACATGTCCAAAGTGGTGCTCCACCTTTTGGCAGACATTTGTTAAGGGTTGAAAAATGCCCACATCTTTTACTTCTATCGTAGTAGCGAAATCCGAAATTTCAAAATAAAGAAACCCAAAAATTTCAACCCCTACTTTAATCGTTGTTAAGGGTGAGTTTTAACGAATTTTGTTTCTTCATTAAATTTTCTTCTTGTATATCGTTTTACTCCCTTCACTCCATCTTAATTCTTTGTGTGTTTCGTATTTTTTTATATTCTTCGATAATATAGTGAACCCAAAACTTTTAAATTTCCCCGCTAGTTCTATCATCTTCTTAAATAACCTAATTACTATTTTTTATTGTACCTGGTCCAATTTGCTGTGCTTTTGCAGCATCCATTTTAAGATTTTTATCTCAGAAGCTTTCATTTTTGGGCGATTCAGTACGTACAAATGTGCGTTTGTGATGTTTGTATGTAATTCCCCTGTTAAGATCTTATAGCCTCTCTACAAATTTGAATTAACCCCGGATTGTGGCATACATTTATCCAGACATTTGCTTAAGTTGTTCATCCATTGGATCATTGGTTCATCATTCAATCAAGGTTGGTTACCTGATATTCTTTGGTGTCCAAAAAAACGCTTTATTTATGATTTGTTTGGTCCAAACGAAAGTGAAATTGGGAAACCAAGAATTTTTTTTTTCTACAATTAATTTTTTAAAGTCGCTTAAAACCTTAGTAGTTATAAAGCGGCGATAAATAACGCTTAAAAAAGTTTAAAATTATGATTTTTTTAAATTCATTCCTTGTATGTTATCTATATATGGGCGGAGGGCTTTAAAAGCTTTCTAGTTAATAAATTCGTATAAATTTTCTCAGAAAATTCCATTATTAATATCAATTTTCTGCATCAGAAGTTTGATAATATTGGACCCTTTCAAAATTCAATTTCACCCCATTTTTCTGGATTGTTTTTTTTTTTAATTTTATTATTTATTTTACTTCCAGTAGGCATTCTACAGTGACGCAAAGCATCTGTACATAGAGCTGGAATATTATAATTATAATGTCATGCAATGTACAATTGCATATATTTAAATCAGAGCAGCAAAATTAAAAGTTACAAAATTAAAACAGAATTACCAATAGAATAAATACAATTTTAATTGAAAATTAAAAATTATGCCAGTGACTAGTCACTAAAAGTACCCATTGTGGATGATAAAATTCAGATCTCAGCTTTTATTTTTTTAAATAAGAAGACAATTCAGGTTGTTTAAAATCGGTTTTTTTTTATTTAATATTTTTAATATTCAATTAGGTACGTTTCGTTACATATCGTAACTTCATCAGGCTTCTTGAATCACAAAAAATATAATATTTTCAATTTAAATTCAATAAATAAAAAAAAACCTGATGAAGTTCTAATACGTAACGAAACGTAGCTAATTTGAATATTAAAAAATATTAAATAAAAAACCGATCTTAAGCAACTTGAATTGTACCCATTATGCTTATTAATATTGTAGTTTTATGTATTAAATAATTACCATACACAGTAGAAGTGAACTTTATTATAATTGCAATATATGTTTTAATGTTGACAAAAATTATATCGGTCGGGTATTTTTTTGGTTAATTACATCAAGCTAACTAAAACATTGTTTATTAATCAAAATAAGATTTTTTCGCTGACTTTGAACAGTTATACTGTGTATACAATATATAAAATATATTGCGGTCCAATTTATGTAGTATAATCTGATATAATAATATATAAAAATCATACCATAAACATAAACTTTAACAGAAGTTCAAACAAAAATATGCGTGACTTATTGCCCAGATACGTATTTCGATTGCCAAGTAATCTTCATCAGTGGTCATCAAGTAGTATGGATCACTTCGTAACTGCTTTGTGATAATTATCACATGCTTTATGCTTTGTGAATCATCACAAAGCAGTTACGGAGTGATCCAAACTACTTGATGACCACTGAGGAAGATTGCTTGGCAATCGAAATACGTATCTGGGCAATTCGTCACAAATATTTTTGTTTGAACTTCTGTTCAAATTTATGTTGGTGGTATGATTTTTATATATTATTATATTAAATTATACTACATAAATTGGACTGCAATATATTTTATATATTGTATACACAGTATTGTTTATTAATAAAAGGCGTCAAATTCAAAATTAAATTTAACAAATATTTTTCTCAGTTTCTTTCGCTTAAAATTAAGTGTTTTAAGATGGTTAGGTAACTTATTATTTTTTTTAAAATTTTTAAAATAAATGAATTTAAATTTTCGGACGTACAAATTTTTTTCAGATTAATCTGCAACCCCTATTGTTTCGATTGATATCGTAAAAGGCCACTCTTAGATTAAGAAATTTTCAAGGAAAATTATTTTCCTTCAGGATTCTTTTAAACATAGGGCTCTCCAATTTCCTAATGTTGGTTGTCCGGTGTCACAAAAGACCGGCAATGCTCCTAAAATAACTGTTAGGGTAAATAGAAGCCGCCAATCAACTTTCATAGAAACCGAAACTTAATACTGGAATCACCTCTATTATCCAGTAATTACCGAAATCAGCTGCATTCGAGTGCATCGTTGATATAAAACAGGCAGGGAAATAAAGCAGCCGAAGAGCAAACCTGAGGAATTACGTACATAAAAGTGAAGAGGTTCTGTTGATTTGTGTGCAAGATGCCACAGGTGTCCCGGTGTATGCGTCTTTTTCGAAATGAGGAGGCCTCGACCATTATTATTAGTATTACATAATGAACATGCGGAGGCTGCGCCCCCCGGCAAGGTCCACACACACTTCATCCTCACCTCCGACTTCATCCATCCTCCACCATCAGCCTTGTTTTACTCTCACTCACCATAGGTATACCTACAACAACAAATCTTTGCCACGAAAAAAAAATGCTTCCACATCTCCCTTCTCCAAACTTATCGATTCTCTTATTTGTAATTCTTTCAATATTACCTTCATTTGCATAATTAAATGTTTGTTACTTTAGATTAGACGAGACATGATTAGTCCAGCTCTGTCAGATGCATTGCACATTCGTAAATGTTTCTCTCTCGGCTTTTTTTATTATAAATATTATAATACGAGCAAATCGAGTCAATTGGTAAATTGACGTTTTGTTGATTAGTCTATTCTATGAGAAGTGGTAGAAAGAAACAAATCGATTTGATGGCTTGAGTTGGAGTGAAATCGACGCAGGAATAGGCGGATTGGGTAGCTATCGTTTCACATACGATGTAATCTAGATTGGGTATTAATAAATTTCATTTCCGACATTATATAAAAATCAGATTAACATATAAAAAAAGGAGAATTGTATTTAAATTTTTTGGGCGAATATTTTGGCTAGTCTAAGATTAGCTAAATGATATTCGAAGCGGAGGAATTATCAATTTAAAAATCAAAAATTTTGCGATTTAATGAGGATCCAAATCGATTTAAGTGGTTGCCAGTATAATGAAATTGCATCATACCTGCGATATCTAAATTCCTATAGTATGGGTAAATTCAACTGAAACGTACGTGGTTTTAAATAGTTTTTTCAAATATTTCTACGAATTAAAAAATCTGTATTTGTATCAATTATTTATTGGAAAAAAAATCGATTTTTTTTTCGATAGGTTTTATATATAAAAGTGGACAGGTATTGGTCTTATTTTCAATGTAGGTTGTGCACGACCGATGCAGAGAGAGGTGAAGGATGCTGGTTGTCGAAGAACGCGGGGTCTCTCCATAAATTCTGAGACAGCAAAGAATTTTTTCAAGTTTCATAATTTGTGAAGAAATCGCGCAACAGGTGTTGTTTGTGTATGTGTATTTTTTATTATACAATTTCATAATCAATCAACTATTTGGGCGCGAAATTTAATTTATTCCAATTGGAAAATGAAACATTTTTTTGTTTTTCAAATGAGGAAGAACAACGAAAGTTGGTGCCGATCTCGATTTTTACCAAACGGAAATTTGCAATTAGAGATCAAATCATTGCGGTTTATTATTTTTTTTTTAATTTCATTCAAAGGAAATTTACCTTTTTGCTTTCATCTTTGTCTTGTGCATTAAAATCGCCAGCGTTTACACTTTGGCAAAAAGAAACTGTTTTACAGGCGAGGCGCTATGCTATAATCTTTTGGATTTCGTGTTTCGATATCATTAATATAAATGTGAAAAGAAAAATCGAATTAAAACCGTTTTGACTCGTTACTACGTTTCACAATGCCAGATCTTTATATAGAGTGACCTTTATAGATCTTTTTTGATATGAAATTAATGTTTTTTGTCTTAGTAACTAAGCTACCAAATTAATGGAGATAGTTTTAAAGTTGGCACCAAACTAGGTTTCGAATTGGTTTTGAACCATATTTTTTATGTTTTTTATAACTTGGGACAAATTTCTTAAGTAGGGATACACAGAATTGTTTGTTGGGTTAGGAGACAGTGGTAAATAATTTTTTTTAATATCTTTTATAGCAGAAGGGGGGGGGGTCATTGAAATTGAAAATTTGATCGAAATGTATCATGTTGAAAGTAATAATACAAGTTGGAGTAAATCACCACCCTATAAGGCAACGGTCGGAGAACATTTTTAACCATTACCCCAAAATATTTTTGCGTTAGTCAATATTACCCTTCCCCATTCCGAAAAGAAAACAATCCATGTAAATTTTAAACAAACATTATTTAATGAATTAATTTACAATTACTTATTTGTAGAATAGGTTTCGGAAAAATGATGTTGCTTCATGTTTGATATAATTACTTCGAAATTGGGACTTCAAAACTCCCCTATTACCCAAAAAAAAAAATCGTTTTTACCCCATTTGGGGTAATTTACCCCGGTTCCCCGACCACTGCTATAGGGTGATACTATAACTTTTACAAATGATGGGGAATATCAGTTATGCTTTCTTTTTATTATGCTTTACTTTTATGCTAGGACCTGTGAAAAATATCAACAACTTTTAAAGAGATAAGTTATAGGACAAAAAGTGCTCTACAAAAAATGTTCTATAAAATTTTTTTATAAAATTGATGGTTGCGTCAAAAAATTGAAAAAATATTAAAATTTCTCTTTAGTTCAATTTTGACCTCGAATAACTTTTGAAGAAATAAATATTTCAAAAACTTGGTTGGAGACCTTTTTTGTAGATCATTCAATTTTCTACAAGAATATACCTTGGTCATTTCGAAATATTGTCACCAACGTGAGCTATAAAATTCCAAAGTGCAAGAGAATATTGTTCCCATGTTATTTAAATGGAAAATCGAAATTTGCGATGCAGCACCTCTTAATATTAATATTAAGAGCTTAAACTTTCACAGGATTTTTTTTGTCATTCCCAACAATATTTTCGATATAATAATAATATTTGAATCAGTCTAATATACATATACCTATAATGTAAAACCCATAGGCCATAAATCTATAGTACATGGATAAAAATCATACAAAAATAAGTATCCACAAATTTTAGCTAGTTATCGTTGCCACAACTGCGGGAATCGGCAATAAATAGACCACACATATTATTATCATAATTGTTAAAAACTATTTTTTTAACAAAGGGTATCATAAACAAATCGTATCAACAGTTCCCTTCATACTGAAAAACCAAACCGGATACTTTAAAGCAAATTTGTGGATCCAAAAAATATAGAAAACCAGTCGAATAATTTATTTACTATATTATTAAATTATTATTACAATATTGTCTAAGTTTTTTTGTTATCATTTTTTAAATATTTTTTTTTATTCTAATAAAGAAGCACTGAGTATTACTATATTTCTAGAGTTGTCATTTTACGCAAAATTATAATATGGTTTTCCAGTTTTCGTATTAAAATTTACAGATGTCCCGCTTTGACACTACAGTTTCCCACTTTGGAGCAAAAAAATTATAGTCACGTTAGTTATGCTATGACAATTTGGTGAAGTAAACAGATACAAAAAACAAGTCCATAAAACATGTCTCAATTTTGAACTAACCGATTGTTGTCATTGGTTTCAACTGTCATTTGGTTGTCATTCAATTGCCATTTTTTTCCCATTTGTCAGTTTTGACAATGTGGGGTTGTGAATATTTCCCAGAAAATTACTAGTTTCAAATAATAGATTGAATTGCTGGCTACTGTTCCTTAAATATCTGGCAACGTTACATTTTCTACTTTGTTTTTAAATTAAATTCACGATTTTTTGTAAATTTAATTCTGGTATCATATAATCTGCTCTTTTGTTGGTAATTTTTTATTATGACCTGATTAACTCGTGAATCAATTTGAAAATCAAGTAGAAAATGTTACGTTGCCAGATATTGATGTCGCTAATATGTTCGGAATGAAATTTAAGGATGAAAAAGTTATTTTTATAACTTAAGTTTTCACAATTTATAGAACAGCTTATATATAATACGTTTATATAGCAGCACATACCTATATGTGTGATAGTGTAACGATCTGTTGCAGTTTCCGCGTTCTTCTTCTATGTCTTAACATATTATCCATTTCATAAAGTGATCTCTAACGAAAAAAAAAAAAAACGCCGCATCGAGTGAATGAACCGTGAAAATTTTTTCGATCTCCCCAGTCCCACCTTTTCTCCCGACCGACTTACTTAATGCACAAATGCATTTCACTGTCAAACGCGCATATAATGCAACCAACACAATAGCAATGAAAAAATTGATTCCGTAGAAGAAAAAAAAAGCAACACATTCCACCAATCAAAATTTCACATCAATCGAATCGATCAATAACATCACCTCGAGCCTCACTTACGCAATCTTCCTTCATTTTTTTTTCCACTCTCACATTTCATTATGTTGGCCATAGAAAAAAATCATTACAAAATAATTATCAATTGGACAGTTAAGTCATATCTTCGCCTCAAATCTCGCATTATAACTTAAGTCGAGTAGGTACCTCTATATATGGTTTAATTGCCGTTCCAAAATACCAACGAAAACGAAACAGGTAGATTCATAAATCAAAAGTCGTTGGACATTGGCTACCTGCATTACTGATTGCAAGATCTAATTGGTGATTACAGTTTTATTAAATAATCAATTTTCAATTTGGTTACTTCATTGAATTATGATCTTATAATCCTGGAAAAATTTCCATTGGAATCCAATAAAAAGGGTCGAGCAGCATCCACATGGCGAGTTGGCCCCCAAATAGGAACCTATGTCGAAACTTATGTCAAAATATCGGCTTCATATACAAACACATTTTATATACTTTTCGCGACCAAATTCCTCTTTGACCTGGAGATATGGGCAAAAATGTCCCCCCCCTCGGATGGCTATTTTTCAAAGTTATATATCTCAAAAACTAATTAAGCTAGAGAAGTGAAACAAACGCGAGGCTTTAGAATATTTTACAGAGTATATCATATATTTTTTTGAAATTTTTAGAAAAAAAAAATTTCACATAAAAAAATCTAAAAAACAAATGAAATAATTTTTTATTATGTGTTCTCTGAAAATGACAATCACGAAAAAAATATATTTTATGCTTCTACATGAGCACTATAACTCATAAAAATTGCGTGAAAAAATAGTTGGTGCAACACATTGAAAAAAAAAAAATGTGATTTACGCCTAATAGTATACCTCGGTTTTATTTTTTTTTCGAAGTGTTCCACCACATTTTTTTTCACAAAACTTCAATAAAAAATAGGCCACATATAGGACCAAAACATATATTATTTTCATAAATGTAAGTGTAAGGAAATATAAAAAAAAAATCATTACTTTTTTTGTTTTTCTATATTTACTTTTATGATGATTACTTTCAAGATCAAAATAATTGATCCCAAAAGAAAAAAAAAATAACTTATCAATTTTTATTAAAATAAGAATAAAAAAAAAAAATCGTCACTGCTATAATTTATTACAACTGGAATATTATAAACCTAAAATAATTTAGTTAGTATCTCGTAGTACGCAGAATTTTGGATAATTATTGTTCATAAGAAAAATAACAAATAAAAGCTGTTGCATGAGAATAATATCCCACTGTAAAGTTTCTATTGAACACTAATTGTTTTTTTTTTTGGGGATAAATTATTTTGATCTTGAAAATAATCATCTTAAAAGTAAATATAGAAAAACAAAAAAACTAATGATTTTTTTATGTTTCCTTAGACTTACAATTGTGAAAATAATATATGTTTTGCTCCTATATGTGGCCATTTTTTTATTAAAGTTTTGTTAAAAAAAATTTGGTGAAACACTTCGAAAAAAAAATAAAACCGAGGTATACTATTAGACGTAAATCACATTTTATTTTTTTTCAAGGTGTTGCACTAACTATTTTTTCACGTAATTTTTATGAGTTATAGTACTCATGTGGAAGCATAAAATATATTTTTTTCGTGATTGTCATTTTCAGAGAACACATAAAAAAAATATTTCATTTGTTTTTTGGATTTTTTTTTATAATTTTTTTTTCTAAAAATTTCAAAAAAAATATATGTTATACTCTGTAAAATAATCTAAAGTCTCACGTTGGTTTCACTTCTCTAGCCCAATTAGTTTTTGAGATATATAACTTTGAAAAATAGCCATGCGGGGGGACATTTTTGGCCCATATCTCCAGGTCAAAGAGG
The DNA here is from genome assembly GCA_958496175.1 of Sisyra terminalis. Classification (NCBI taxonomy): domain Eukaryota; kingdom Metazoa; phylum Arthropoda; class Insecta; order Neuroptera; family Sisyridae; genus Sisyra; species Sisyra terminalis. Next base: position 6,297,731 of record OY292277.1, on the reverse strand, counting down.
AATTTGGTCGCGAAATGTGTATAAAATATGTTTGTATATGAAGCCGATATTTTAACATAAATCTCAACGTAGGTTCCTACTTGGGGGCCAACTCGCCATGTGGATCCTGCAGACCCTTTGTCGTTGATCACTTCAAAGAAATCGCCAATTTGTGATGCAAAATTGATGAAGAAAGACCAATAACCATACTTATGCAACCATGTTTTTAGTGCATTTTTTAAAGTAAGACATTTATTTTATTATACTTATATATAGAAATTATACACGTGTAAAAGGTCCGAAAGCTAGAAATATTAGTAAGTTTTATGGTTCCATTTTCATATAGTATATCTAAGGTTAATTATTTCTATTAATTTAAAAACTGTACAAATTTTTAGTCATGAGAATGAAGTCGTGAGTATTAGCTATTGAAAAATAAATATTCTTACATATTAATTGATTATTCTAAAGAAGAAGAAAAAAACTTTTGCCACCTGTTGAAAACGACACTTTTTTTTAACAAAATTTTCGTAACCAAACCTGTTTAAGTACGACTTTGGTGTTTTCCTTTGAGGTGACCTCAAAGGAAAATCAATTTGCACACGTTTCATCAGTTTATAGATCATTTTTTTTCTTGATATATGAATACCAATTGGATGGGTGGAACTGGAAATGGAGAGTTGTTTATGAATGAGGCGATTTTTTTTTTGGGTGACGAAAAAAAAATGAGGCGTGAGTACGTTGGAATTTTTTGTACACTTATTACAAACTTTATTTTTTATAACTATTGGAATTAATAATTTTGTGGCTGCTACGTCTGCTATTTGTACAGTGAAGGCTCTCATTATATGAACACCTTTGCGTCGAAGATAATTTGTATTTACATATTATATTCTCAATCTGTAGGTGAAATTATAGGGGAGGAATTGATTGAGATTTTTTTTTCGCTTTATTAAAATCGATCAAAGATGTGGGCTTTTCATGAATGAATCCATTTGAGGTAATGGAATCATCAATTTTTGAATCCTGCGAGTTATAAAAGGTTGTTGGATTTTTTTCGTGGGTGAAGCTTTTTAATTAATTTCTATTTTTTTTTTTTAAATTATTGATTTTCATTATTGTATCCATTGGTATTTAGGACTTCATCTGTGTCATGTACTACTTAGTATACGATATTTTTGTTGAAATAAATTGAAAAATCAGTTTTAAAAATTAAGTGCGTAAAAATACAGTGCTTTGAGTACATTTCAAAGTAACTAAATGTCACATTTAAAGTTTGAACTAGCAGGTCCTTAAAAATTAGTCTAGACATATTTATTTGGAAATTAATTTATACACTCAGCTTTGGCTTTGTGACATTATTATGTTTATAATATTTTTTTTTATTAAATCAATGAAAAAACACAAATTAAAGTTCAAGGTAAAGAGCTTAATGAAGAAATATATGTTATGTAGATTGTACTTATGAAAAAATACAGTGCCTTGAATGTACGTAAAGGTAACTAAATGTATTACATACAAATTTGAAACTAAAAGACTCACAAAAGACTTTAATCTAGTGATTGCTACTTAGAAATTGGTTAATACCCTCTACTTCGTTCGAGTGGCTTAACTTTAAAAATATTTTTTTCCTTTAACAAAGAAAAATTTACGTTCAGTAAAATGCTCGAATTACCTGCACTTCCAATAACAGACCTATAGTGCACATGCTCTAAAAATAATTTTAAATGTTCTCAACTAATATTACAACATAATATAGTTGTTAATTTTAAACTTTACTTGATAATATGAAAGAATTATTCATTTTAAATGCAAAAAAAATCGTTCAGTTCAAAATGTCTAAAACTAGCTCTTATTGGGTCAGTATTAAAATGACGTCACTGTAAATAATCCTCAAAACTCGATATTTTCCTATAACAAAAATATATTTAAATTGTAAATAATAAGCTTCTTTATTTCGTTGAATAAAAATATTAATGATTGAAACCATTACCAATATTTGAAATTTAGTGAGGTCAGGTATATTTTGTAATAATTCGTAATTTTTTTCAAGAAAAGCTATGTTAATTTACCCTTTAGATATCACTTAATAATTAGTAATCTGAGCAGAAAAATAGAGAAATCATCAGCTGCCAATAGCTATAATAAAGATGAAGAGCTGTATTTTTTTCTGGGTTTAGCCTACTTTTATATGTCCAAATTTAAAATTTCAGTCAAATTGATCCACTCATTGTTGAGATTTTTTTTTTTTTTTTGATATATAACTTTTTTATTTATTTATTCGCAAATGAAAAGACAGAAAACTGAAATTTAGGGTGTCAATATTTTTTTTTAGTTTTTAGTTCAGATATTTGCAAATTTGTAAGAAAATAACTAAATCTATTTATTAAAAATTATCCAACTATGGTTACTAAAATTTTCACACTATTTTACTGATATGTTGTGACTAAAATTTAGGGTTTTTGATAAGTTTTTTTTTTCTGCCAAACGGCAGACTTGATTCATTTTGAATAAGTTAAAGATTTTAATCCTGCTTCTTCCCATTTCCTGGAAGCTTTCCAGTTCTCCTTCGACTATAAAAGTATGAATCATTTTCCTGTAGAAACTTATCCTATTCTTGTTGTCACCTGATCATTCTTTTTTCTTCGACTCTTCTAATACTTGCCTGCATATAACTAAATTCATATATTTCAAAGTTCTCCATAAATTTCTTTTCTTCTTTTCCCTAAAGTCTATTTTCCAATTTAATTAATCTTGCACTCCACAAATTAAATATACAAAAAAAGTTTCCATTCACACTTGCAGGATCTCTTTGTCAAAAGTTTAAGAATTATTGAGTTTAGGGAACATTTAAATATGCATGCAATTGATGTAAATAAAATGAACTTTAGTTTTCTTTTTTTTAACATTAAATGATTACTGGGAATAAAATAATAAAAACAAACCTTCTTGATTTTCCGGTTGATTACCATCCTCCAGCATTCCAAAAAGGAATAATTATCCTTTTTGCCTATCAGTGGCTGCCAAAAAAGCAAAAGAAATAGCTGGTCCGTAGAAAAGTGTGTAACAAATTTAATATAATGGATTTAACATTAAAAAATCGTATTAATGGTCCGTAGGATTGAAATTATGAATTTAGAGGTTTATGAGGTTAAAAAGTTTAATGATTGTTGATCTAGATCAGGAGTGTCAAACTCAAAAACTTACTTGGGCCAAATAAACGATGCTTAACTTTAGGTGGGCCGCAAAAAAAATCAATGTTTATAGAAACAAATAATTTTAATTTTAATTGTACTTGGTCATAAACATTATATAAAGTCAAATTATTATTTATGTCCTGATATATCTCTTCTCTACTACTATCTTTCCTATTTCGCCAGAAATTTTATTCTCCGGGACTACTTTCAAAATAAACCCAACCGGACCGTTATTAATACAGTTTAGAATAGTTTATATATATAGTATATTATAATTTTATACATTGGTTCCGTTTCTAATTCATATTTCCATTTTAATTTTACTTTGCATCGGATATATTGACTGGGACGCAAAAATGTTCATTTAGGGGCGCATGCGGCTCGCGGGCCGCGAGTTTGACATCCCTGATCTAGATGGTGTATTTCTCCCAATGTTTTCCTGTATAAATGGAGCGAAATGTCTGATCTCATATTTTGTTTTCCTCGCTCAAGATACCTTGGTTACAAATAATATGGTAATCATCCCAGTCGTTTATTTTTCTTGGAAGCTTTAGTTTAAAACTTCAAAGCTCCGAAGCCGGAATTGGAGCCTACACCAATTAAAGATAAATTTTGGCTCAAGTGTACTTTAGCACATCCACAATCTGACAACGTTGCATTTTTGACTTTGTTTTTAATTTAATTCGCGATATTTTTGTTATTTCAATTCTAATATGGTATAATTATCTCTTTTATGGTTAAATTTCATTATGAACTGATTTAATCGTGAATTAAATTAAAAATAAAGTCGAAAATGCAATATTGTCAGATTGTGGGTGTGCTAAAGTACACATGAGCCTAAATTTTTAGCCCATTTTTATAGTTATTTAAACAATTTTTGTTTTGGGAAATTTAAAGAAAAATGTTTGGTATGGTGAAACCTCTTCGATAAACATCGTTGAAGGCATTTTACTGTATCGTCTTCATTGAGCCGATTTCGTAATAATGCTGAAGGTATCCACTGTTTGTTAGTCAATGTAAATTGTACGCATTACGAAAATTAAGAGGAAAATATTATTAAAGAGGTAGAGTGACGAGGCGAAGGGATGGTTGAGAAAAAGACAAGGCGTCACAAAGAGCGACACACCTGAAAATCTTAGAACGCAATAGAAATCTTAACGTTTTATTCTCGAATAAATGATATTTTGTACAAACATCGCACACATTGGAATTCAAACGTATTTTTTTTCTCTTATTTCATTCACGATTTTTTTCTGCTCTTTCTCTCTCTGACAGTAATAAATACCAATTTTTTTTACCATAATATGTGAAGGACAATAAATTAATTTTTTCTTTCGTTTATTACAGGTGAGTGTCATCAATGTAATGTGTGCTGTGAGATTTGTATTCGTTTCGATCAGGTTTGCTATTTGAATGTTTTTTTTTTCGTCGCTGGGATCGATAATAAAATTCGATAGAGCGCGTCGCTCGATCAATTACGTAATTGCATCATTGACTTTCCGGCTTTCGTGTAGCCGACCCGACCCGACCGGTCGTATGTTATAATCTTGCTCTATTGTCTTTGGAGAAAAAAATCCTTCGTCTTCGTCTTCGAATGCTGTGTTTTACATATTCATGGTGAATGAGGTTGAGGCGAAGATGTTGGATGGGAAAACGGCGGTAGCGCATCTTTTACGTAAAGCGATAATTTCTGGTCTTATTGGTACAAGTGAGAAATCGAAAGGTCACATTCTGATAGGCATCTCAATGCGGATGATTCGTACGGGAATGGCACTAGAACGTGACTGACATCGCAGATTTCAATGAAAAATTTATCAGTTGCGTAAAACTTGTATACCTATGTCGGTGATAAATATGTCGTTTATCGCTCGACCAAATGAAGAAATTAACCAATAATCTAATCAGAAATCATTAGGCATTGATTGACAAACTTGTTTGGCCCAATTGAAACAATCGATTGAGTTCATATCGAATCCTGAGTGCCTGAATTCGAAAACAATCAGGATTAGATCCTATTGTAAATCAATCCACCATCGAAGTACCCAGAAAAATGTTTCAATCGATTAAAATTTTAGTCATCTGTTATCTTTTCTCCAAATCTTTGAGTCATCAAAAAAATTTTTCCTGACTAACGAAACTCTCGAAATTCAATGATTCACCCATACACCTCAACAATCAGAGATCATCTAGACAATTTTCTGCAAATTACTAAGATTTTTCAAATCTCCAAACAACCAAGACAATATTTGGGTTAAGGATTTTGTAATTTCGTTGGCCATTTACCGTTTTATTAAAATTTTTCATTCGTCTAATAGATTTTTAAGTGACTTAACAAACAACCTTAAAACGAAAATCGTTTTCGATTATAAAGTGATAAAAGTAATTTGCCGTATTGCTTACAGTGCCAGTACGTAGTCCTTCAAGGATATTTGAAATAATAATAACATTTGTATTTTTTTGTTGAAATTAGCCAATTATCATTAAAACCCCCGCACGAACGAGCCAACACATAGAAAAGCATATAATATATTGTAATATATAGTGAACCACGACATTCTTTCATATCCTCTTTCACTAATAAAATACAATAAATTATAAATATTGCAAAAATCTAAATGCAGCCTTGAAACGTTCGGACACCACCACTACGCTTACGCCAAGAAATGCAATCGTGCAGGAAATTTTTTTCTTTCTAAATATTGACATTTTATCGCTCGCGTATATATTTCAATCGGCAATTGCAGAAACCGCATGAGTTGCGATTGTGGCGAACATTTGAGAAATCATTGAAAATATTTTTGCCTTTTAAACATTGATAAGGTTTAGGGAAAATAAGTTCATTACTTGACCAAAAAGTTATTCTATAAGTTCATATCTGGCTTTATTTTAGGGGTACATATAAGTTTTTAAGGGATGGATTGAATCGTTATGAATTGTTTTGAACTGTTTCAATGGGTTTCCTTGCACGTTCAAAAATTGTGCTGAAGTCAACACCAATATACTTTCTTATTTATTTAGTTGGGATTTCCAGGATGAGGTTAATTTGTAATTCGCGGGCCTTTATTTCATTTAGTTGAGACCAAGTAGCTGTGCAAGCTTCAGCAACTGGCGTTTCTGGAGTTTCTTAAGCCTGGAGTTTTCTATACCAAAGCTTATAAGTTAAATTGTTGCATTTTACAAGGCAACTTTAATGATCGTTATATGAACCGTTTATTTTGAAAGTGAGTTAAGTCTATTTAAAGAACATTATTACCTTTACATTGTCTAAAGTCTTCCTTATCCTATGAAATAACATCAAAATATATAAGGTGAGCTAAATGATTTCGTGTTTTCAATACAATTGGCAAGTAGTAATAATTTCAAGACTCAATTTCATAAAAATTAATATGAATAGGAGTTATTTTTAAAGTTTAATTTATTAGGGGTAGAAGAAGGAATCGAATTTTAATGTATGAACAATTTTAAAGAAATAAGCATCAACTGAGGTCGAACGAAAAGATAATTAACATCTATTTTCTACTAAATTTTTTTAGAACCATTTCTATGGAACAAAAAAGGGAAATGTACCATCTGCAGATTTTCTAATACCTTAAGATAGTGTAGAAAAAAAATGAATCTAATATTATAGATTGCCGACTATTTCAATTACTTTTGCATCTCAACTTCCCAAGGAATTTAATTACCGTTTGTTAAAAGTTCCAATATGGGGGTAAAATGATACATTTTCCTTATTTCAACCCTTCAAAAAGCTCACAAAAAAATTAAAATAAATTCCTCTATAGTTCACCTCTATGTCTTTAATTTGGAATCAATATTAACATAAGTAGATTGAATCGTATATTTTGAAAGTGAGTTAAGTCCATTTCAAGAACAATCCCTATAGTGTTATCATTTTTAACCATAGGAACATAAGATACTAAGAAGGAGGGAATAATTGGCGTTTTTGTTAACAACTAAAATGAAATCAGTAATTTCTTAAAACTTAGCAGTTAATAATTAACATACCTTGTTCTAGTTATAAGAAGAAGAATTACCATATAGACTGTCCTTGAAATGGACTTAGGCTACTTTCAAAATAAACGAGTCTTATAGAAAATGAAACAAATTTAGCACACTGATTTTTAAATTTTAGTGTTAAAAAGGATAAAGTAGACAACGCTGGCAAGAGATCTATAGACCGAAAAAAATGGAATTGAGAAGATATTTTTATTGAGTAGGGATATCCAGGATTAATTGGGTCTCAATACGGCAACCTCATTACTTATTACGTTTCCTGAATCCATATTTCATCTAATTAAGACCAAGTAGTTAGGTGAACTTCAGCAATCGGTGTACTAGGTGTTTTCCGACTATTTCAGTTCCAGGATTTAATATCTTTGGTTCCTCATATCTTCATTTATTCAAAGCCTGGCGCCCTCATAGAATATGAGAAGCGGTTTTGTCCTTTGCCTAGAATCTACATTTTGGATCATCCACATGTACTCCAGTTATAAGCAGGTGGTTCTTCAGTCCATAGCAATTGGTTATTAGACTTGTAACCATTTAGGTTTCGTATACGATCAAGTATTTCAGTAGTTAGGTTCACATTTATCAAAAGTGGTCATTTTGATACCAATGACAAAAAATGCGATGGTTGGTCATAAAATTTTGAAGATGCTGAGTTGGAGGAGTAATGCACCAAGATTTATGTTAATCTCAAGAAAAGTTAGCAAAAATTTTGAAAGTGAATCAACAAGTGGTTTCAACCGTTGAAAATCCATAAGTATGGTGCAACAATCGGGTTCCAAGTTGCTTTACGGTGAAAAATTGCTCCAGAGGTGAAAGTAGAAGATATTTCTGCATATTGCCTGCAACCAACCTGCACTTTTTTGATTTAACGATCGGTCTTAACCAAATTACAATTTAGGCTTCTGAATCCAAATTCGATGAACGATGTCACCGACGTTTCGCAACTTCTGCGGGTCGCAAAAATTAGTTTCGGAACATATAACGCCCTGAAGATGCGAACCGGAGAGGTTGGAAAGCGTTGGGGATATCATCCATTGAATCGACATACTGTTTTGTATCCGATAGCCATAATTTTTTCTATAGAGTTGTGACTTCTTTCCATAAAATATGGACTAATGGTATTTTTCTTTGATTTAAAAATTTGATCCATAAAAAAGATACAAAAGGATCAAATACTTTTGAAATACGTTTGTGAGAATCAGAAACGTAATAGTATTGATTTGGTTACCAGAAGAAAATCAACTGGGTTTTAATTGTTATCTCTAATTTTTTTTTCAGTTGAGATAGAAACCTGGAAAAATCTCAAGATAAGAGCTTCCTAAAGTTACCCTTCGACTTTTGATTTTAATTTTATTTTCACTTATTCGTTTATTTATGTTTGTTTTAAGAACGTAGATCGTACACGAACTAGGAAAATCTATAAAAATGCATCAATTCCGAGGGAAAAAAGACCGTACTGAAAAACCAAGGAGCTAACTTTAGATTTTTAATTTTGCAAATTTATTTATTTTATTATAAGAAAAATTACGAATGAACAAAGGTATGAGTAGTTTTTTTTTTTTGAAGTACTAAAAGTCGAGGGGCTAATTTTATGAAGCTCAGGAAAAGGGAATAAAATAAAATTGAAATCCTTTACCATTTGGAAAAAGTAGTTCAATCCCTCCAGAAACCGAATCTGCCGTTAGGCAGTAAACCCAAATCCAAATACGATTTTCACAGCTAAATTTGCATTGAATTTCTAATTAAACTCAATTCATCGGTCCATAAATCAAAATGAAATGAACAAAAAGAGAAGTTAATTAATATCAGGGAAATGAATCAAAAACTGTTAATATTTTCCTTTCAATCATTTGTTTAGCTAATTCTTGTAAATTATGATTTTTTTTTTTTTGGCAAATCGAATCATTTGTAATTTTCGACAGAAAATCTTCTATATATTCGTGTGTTATTGTCTTTTCAATTTTCTACAAATTTGCTTCGAAAATTAGACAACCCAAAAGAAAATGTGTTGTTAAAATTGAAATTTTTAGGTCGGCTTTTGAAAATTTATTTTATAATGGACTTAATTGTTTGGTATTTATATAATAATATAAATTTATATAGAAGTGACGAAGTGATAATAATGATTGAATTTCAAGTTGTTTTAGAGATAATTGTGGCTATTTATAAATCGATATTTAAAACAACAAAATCAAATGTGTGATTTATTGTGATAGATATTATTTGAAACGACCGAGACTGGTCTAATGAGGAAGAAATCAATGGTTCATTGACAACTATACAAATCTAATCTTATCACTTTCTGTTTGTTTTGCTTCTCTTAATTCAAGTCTCATACAATTTTATTCATAAATTGATACAAGATTTTCAAAAAATCTTTATATACGTAGATGATTATGTAATTCCCCTGTTTGAAAATGTACAAATTACTAACAATGTTCAAATTGATTGAACTTTTTTCCCCAATATTAATCGACTATAAAACTCATTAAGAATATGTTTCTTTTTACTCTTTTATGAAGCAATACTTTGAGTTTCTTCTATAGCTCACTTGAATGGCTTTTTTGTCGAAAATTATGCCAAAATTTCAGCATCCACATTCATAGTATGCGGCATTCTCTCATTCTGCTTGAAAAATCAATTTAAATTGACCCGAGAGATGAAAAATGTAATTTCTAAGAGCCGAGAAGAAAAAAAACGATCTAATTGTATCCACTTAATCCCACATGTCGGAGGCAAAACGACGAAGAGGCAAAAGAAAAAAAAACGCAGCGACCATCTCTTTTCGTTCCCATTAATTAAGCAGCCCAGTCCACCCTCGTTACGACATTGCTTGCTTGGATCTTTGTCCATTTAAACGTTGGAATTAATGAAAAAAGAGGAAAAAACGATGTTCACATGCAGCAATATTATGGCAAGTCGATCTCATTAAACTCTCATTTAATTTAATACTCAAAACAGACAGACAAACCATAAACGAACAGATCAATTAGAACATGTGTTGCCATAGAGATTAATAAAATGATTAAGCACAAGAAAATATCAAATTGAAAGAAAAAAAAACAGGCAAAGTTTTTAGTGCAAAACGATTTGTATTCAAATTTTGCTTCCATTACTGGCAGATAAAACAGATGGCACTTATAAAATTAACTAGTTAATACCCGTGACTTCGTCAGCCTAATCAACCAAATTACTGATTAATTATACTGAAATAAAAATGACATTAAATTTTAATGGGCTTAAAAGCGTTGAAAAGCGAATGTGTCGTTAAATCTTACAAATTTGACTTCAGAGTGGATCACCGTCAGAACGTAAAAAAAATGACTTTTTTAAAACTGCTGCCATTTTTTTTCTTTTAGAGATATTAAAAAACGGTCTTCGGCATGTAAAAGTTGAAGTTTTGAACTATGTTTTTTTTATTTGCCCCGATATGTCCCACCCTCCCTCCTCCTTGTACAGCGCTTTGAAAAAGGGTCCTCCAAAATGAGGAGGCAAACGGGAGACAAGTTTTTTCAAAAACCGGAAGTCGGATCATGATTTTTCAAAAAATGTAGGTTTTGGTAATGCGTCTTCTTGGTACTGAACCTCGAAAATCCGAAAAAAGTTGAAAATTCACAAAATGGCGCGATTTTGAAAAAAAAGTTAAAAAAACGACCTTTTTTTGGACCTTTCCCACTCTCCCACTTTGAGGGTGGGGGAGGTATGGCCAATTTCAGAGGTTCAGTACCAAGAAGACGTGTTGAACTATAACACTCTGCAGTTTCAAGTCAATCCGTTGGATAGTTTCTGAGAAATCTTGTCTCCCAGTTTTAAAAAGTTGATTTCGAGAAAAACGCATTTAAAGTTTTTTTAAGATATTTTTTTAATGTTATTATCAATTTATCCAATTTTTATGTATATATAGGTCTATTACTCGAAATATTTCGAATATCGACAAATCCTTTTAATACGTTATTCTTGAATATTATAAGAAGACATTTATGGAAAAAAAAACGATTTTTTTTTTCTGACGGTGATCCACCCTTAATTGAAAAAAAAAATCAACCACTTGTTCCATTTTTTAGAGTTGATTATTTATTTTTATTGATTTTTGGTTTACAAAAATTGGAATTCTAATTTTTTAGTTTGCTTAAAATTTATGAATAGTTTTGGACTTTGTTTGCTTAAAATTTAAATTTCTAATGTCTTACGTTTGTTATCAAAACCAATGGTAATAATTTTTCTACATGTTAAAAATAGACTGGCACAAATTGAGGACAGATAAACAGAGAAATTTAGATTTTTTCTTAGTTTCATGATATTTGATCCCCAGACAAAATATCAGTAATTAGTAATCAATTGTAAGTAATTGATTTGTTAATGATATTTTATCTTAGGAACATTTTATTCTGGGTTACTTTACCTGGAAACCTATTGTCGAGGGACCAAAACGCCTGATATCTTCTTCACATATGTTCTTAAAGAAAAACAGTAGATGTATTAGTCCTAGGGAAGTTAATCACTTTTAAACCATTTTGTAGTATCGTAAATCAAAATTTACTTCCACTAATTAGTATTCATCCGGATTTATATTTTTGTGGCTAAACTACGGGAACGTTTTAAAAACAAGGGATAGTGGGTCCAGCATGGGAGTCCCAGTAGACGCCTCAATTGTTAGTGAAACATTAATATTAAGAACATAGTAGTTAATTTAGTTATTATGAAATCGACATTCTTCGATTTTCGTCATTTAATTAAATATCTATTTAGTGAATTGCTAGCAAATTACTGAATGTGATTATTGTAACTTTAAAATATATAAAAAAATCTTGACGATGTGTTTTCGACGCTACAATTTTATCCCATTAGGTTTGCCTGAAATTTTTATAAGTTGTACTACTCCAAATTTATTGCAACCAACAGGTAGTTATGATCATAAACACTTATAAGTGTTTCGAACACCAATACAATAATAGGCAAAAATATATAGCTTATACATTGGCAAGGCAGAGAACAGGGATTGATCACGCATATGTGTGAGTGAAATACAATAATTATTTCAAATTCGAACTGACTAATTGTTGTTAGGGTTTCAATTGTTATTTTAATTTTATTCATATGCCCTTTTTGTCATTTGTTAGTTGTGTCAGTGTAGGACTGGGAATATTTCACGGGAAGTAACTTGTTTTGTTATATTGATATAAATTCAAATTATTCAGTATAAATTTTTGATTTTTAGCTCCATTGGCTACAAATTCCAAAGTGAACATTATGTTTGGCGTAAAATTTTGTAATTATTGAGCAAAGTATTTACCAAGTTGGATTATAGATTGGCTATAATTGGTTTAAAATTGGTTATCCCTTGATGCTATCGAAAGTTTTTTTTGTTTTCTAGTTTTCTAGATTTTGGTTCTTGATCCAGTGTACATTTCACTAAAATTCTTTTCACCAAACTACTAAATCTTCCTGGAATTTCTTGAACTGTTCCCATTGTTTTTCTTTATTGTACCGGAGCTTTTTCCGCAGAATTCCTCTGCCCTGCGTTCTAAAAGAATTAATATGTCCCAGCTTTGTTTCTAGTTCCAATTAGTCAGGTTAGTTTCTGAGATAAATCTCAGCAGTCTATTGGATCTTTGTGTATGTTTTCCAGCTCATTGCCCGGTGATTTTAATGAGCTGAAGGGACTTTGAGCCATGGATGGGCTATCAAATAGTATGTACTTGACTCACTATTTATCTCTATAGCACAACAGCATTTCTACTGTTCATTTTTGACCCCCTGCTGATTGATAACTATTTACAATTGATCCAATTTTAAACCAAAAGAGGTCTTAAATAAGTTTTCAACTATTGGAGACCAACTTATAGCATGAAATTGTCCTAAGAAACATGTAGGAAAATCATCCAAACTGTTTATCCTTGTATTAGTTATCATTATAGCCACTTTACCAATCTTCAATCATTAAAATTTTCTTTGATTTTGTTGTATGCGAAACATTATTCGAACACAAAAAAACGAAGTTTTTCTGATGCAAATAATTCCTAACAGTTGAAGTAGGAAACTGATTTTTCTCTCAGAATATACCCCCCCCCTTCCTTTTAAAACCCTGTTATTTTTTCTGCCCTTATATTATGACTAAAGTTTTTCAGTTAAAATCGTAGTTGTGAGGAAGATACGACAGCAGTTATTCCTCCATACTTTTTTGGTATTTATTTGGAGTTAGCATTTAAAAGTTTACAAATCTGACGGTTATTTTTTTGAGAAGTTAATGTCTTCAAGGTGTTGAATCCTATTTTTCTAGTATTCCTTTGATAGGTGACCGAATATTGAAAGTAGAGTAGTATCAGTAAAATTTAAATTAGAATATGATGAATTTCCCTCACCCCCCTGTAACCAACTATCTACTCAAATTCAGCACAACTTGCCAGGCCTATTCCATTTCACATTATCCTCTTACTTCTGCATAAAATTAAGAAATGGGGCTTCTGTTAAGATTAACATGTTTTTTTTTTTTGAAAAACTTACTTTTTACACTTTAGTTACAAAAAAATTGTCGAACCATCAAATAAGGTTAAAAACCCCTTCTCAATGAACCAAAAAAAAAAAAATAAATAAACGAGACCAGAAACCAAGAGAGAAAAAAAAAACACTTTTCTAATTTCAATTTCAGTTTTTGCTCTTCAAAGAAAATTAAAAATTCTTAATTTATTTCGAACGAACACAAAAAAAAAAATGTGCAAAACTCACATCATTTGTTCCCATTTTTTGTTTAACTTTTCAACTCCTTCATTGCCCCCTTAAGATTTGTTTTTCAATTGTCTCCCCTGTACCGACCAAAAAAAAAAATGAACATTGAAATTATTAAAACTGAAAAAATGTTCAAAGAATTATTAAAGAGAATATTATCTTTCATATAGAATTTCAATTAATATGTGTTACTAGTGAAAAAAAATATGTATTCTCGATGCGATTACACGTCTCACTTTAATCTATACGGCAAATATTTAATTTATCACTTATTAAATAGTATAGCAAAAACAAATAAGCTTCACCAATTGTAAACGATTGGTTACAGTAAAAAAAACAGTTGAATAGCTCTCGACATATTTTCCAAACAAAACAATAACGTTTAATAATTCAATAAACGTGTATATATAACGCTCATCCTTTGCATACACATATAAAGACCTTCGTTTTTCCCGCCATGTTTTTTTTTTCTTTCTATAATTAAATCAACGACAAAATAATTTGTACCTACTCTTAATCACCGATCCACACTTGTGAGACTTGTAAGTATGGGACAATAAGGGATCTTAAGTCTGTGAGACAAAGAAGGCCATGAGAGGAAAAAAAACTAACGTACTAGATCTGAGAGATGTGCTAAATACTGTGAATTGTAATTATAATAAAAATACTATTATTATAATTATGATTATATATAGATGGAAATTATTGTGTATATTATGTGTTTCGATTTTTTTTTTGTGTGTGTAGTAATTTCGAATTAAATCAAAGAAAACCACATAAATTACTTTTATAGCCTTGTAAGGTATTTACAAACGTGATACAAGAGACGTATAAAACTAAAATAAAAAAAAAACAATTCACTAAGCTGATTATTAAATCGTCACAAATGTAAAATGATCGATCGAAGTAAGTCTTGAATGATGTCGGCTAATCTTCTCGGGTGAGGGAAATTCTGGAAGATACATTGGGATGATGATGATGATGATGAGAGGAAAATGAATGATGCGGAAATGATAATTATAAACTCTATACTGGTGATAGAAAAAAATTGATTCGCAGATGTTTTAATGGAATAAAATGGAGAGTGTTGATTTGTGGATGGCTTTTGTTTTTCACTTATCACTTTTTCAGTTGATGGTGTGTTTTTTTTATACTTATTTTGTTTCCCAACAATACGACTACTTGATTGTTTATCTGTTACTTATATGTTTGAATGGTTTTTATATTTGATATCGTGGATAAAGGTCAGACAATGTTTTCAGCTGTTAAGATATTGGAAAAAGAAAAGGAAAATTTGAGGTTGAAGAAAAATTTTTTTTTGAGGACATTCACATATAATTCCCCTGGTTTTTAAGAAAAAAATTATGGTGAAAACCATCCAAAATTTTCTTTCAAGTTTTAAAACATTAAATTTTATGTTTACAAAGAAAAGCATACAAAAAATTCCTTGACATTATTCAATGCAATTAAAATTTCTCAAAAATTCTGAAAAAAGTTAATTTTTTTCAAATACAATAACAATAATTTCTAATCTCCAAAAAAAAATTTGTCCATTAGTGGAATATAATAAAGCATTAATCATTAATTAATTCCATCATTAGCCATAATATATTTGGCCAAACATAAAGGTAATTAAAGACAATAAAAAGTCAATAAATACATTTTTTTTTACAAAAAAAATTTTAGTGAATAAAAGATGAAACTCTTATTGAATGTTTACTGACCTCGAATTTCATATAATATTTAATATTTGCTCACCATTCCATAACCATAAAACATAAATTAATAGTTTGAAAAATTAATTTTTAGTTCCTCATACTTTATAAGTTAACTATCTACCTAAATCTGTTTTTTGCCCTAAATTTATACAATAAAAATATAATTGACGTCAATGAAACTAAATAAATCTACGCATTATTTTCTTCAGCAAATGAGATCGCAAGTTTGAAATATCACAGGGAAAATATCTTATGAAGGTTGACAATTTTTTTTTTTGGGATAAAATGTACCATTTGGCTAATCAACTTCTTTGTGTATCTCCCAAGAGGGTATCTTTTCTATTAACTGATATAAAAACCTGCAAAGGGTCTAGCAGGATCCACATGGCGAGCTGGCCCCCAAATAGGAACCTATATCGAAACTTATGCTAAAATATCGGCTTAATATACAAACACATTTTATATACTTTTCGCGACCAAATTTCTCGTTGACCTTGAGATATGGGCCAAAAATGTCCCCCCGCATGCCTATTTTTCAAAGTTATATATCTCAAAAACTAATTAAGCTAGAGAAGTGAATTCAACGTTAGGCTTTAGATTATTTTACAGAGTATATCATATATTTTTTTATTATTTTTAGAAAAAAAAATCCAAAAAACAAATGAAATAATTTTTTTTCATGTGTTCTCTGAAAATGACAATCACGAAAAAAATATATTTTATGCTTTTATATGAGCACTATAACTCATAAAAATTGCGTGAAAAAGTAGTTGGTGCAACACTTCGAAAAAAAAAAATAAAACCGAGGTATATTAGTAGTCGTAAATTACATTTTATTTTTTTTCAAGATTTTGCACCATTTTTTTCTTCACGCAATTTTTATGAGTTATAGTGCTCATGTAGAAGCATAAAATATATTTCTTTTGTGATTGTTAATTTCAGAGAACACATGAAAAAAAATATTTCATTTGTTTTTTGGATTTTTTTGTATAATTTTTTTTTATAAAAATGTCAAAAAAATTTATGATATACTCTGTAAAATATCCCACCTGAAAGTTTCTATTGAACACTAGTTATTTTTTTTTCTTTTGGGTTAAATTATTTTGATCTTGAAATTAATCATCTTAAAAGTAAATATTGAAAACAAAAAACTAATGATTTTTTTATGTTTCCTTAGACTTACAACTGTGAAAATAATATATGTTTTGCTCCTAAATGTGGCCTACTTTTTATTGAAGTTTTGTGAAAAAAAAGTTGGTGCAACACTTCGAAAAAAAATAAAACTGAAGTATACTATTAGGCGTAAATCACATTTCATTTTTTTTTCAAGGTGTTACACCAACTATTTTTTCACGCAATTTTTATGAATTATAGTGCTCATGTAGAAGCATAAAATATATTTTTTTCGTGATTGCCATTTTCAGAGAACACATAAAAAAATTATTTCATTTGTTTTTTGGATTTTTTTTGTTTAATTTTTTTTTCAGAAAATTTCAAAAAAATATATGATATACTCTGTAAAATAATCTAAAGCCTCGCGTTGGTTTCACTTCTCTAGCTTAATTAGTATTTGAGATATATAACTTTGAAAAATAGCCATGCGGGGGGACATTTTTGCCCATATCTCCAGGTCAAAGAGGAATTTCGTCGCGAAAAGTATATAAAATGTGTTTGTATATCAAATCGATATTTTAACATAAATTTCGACATAGGTTCCTATTTGGCGGCCAACTGGCCATGTGGATCCTGCAAGACCCTTTACAGGCTTAATTCTTGTAATTATACAATGCAAAGTTGTGGGTGTTAGTTATTAACAAATTGTACGATAGCTTTACTTTAAGAACTTCATAACCTTTCAATTTAAAAAAAAAATAATAGGTATTCCATACCAGGAAATTCAACTTAAGAATCAAATTTCCAAATTTTTAAATCGTTTTTTTTTCAATTTAATTAAACTAACAAGCGTACAATAAAGTCCTTGAATCTAACAATTATGGGATTGCATCAAAATATCACAGACCTCTTCGAAATTACATTGCAACAATTACAAATCAATTTTTTCTCTTGTTGAAATTCTCTTCCAATTTGTTCTCCATCTAATTAGATGCATCGTTTTTTTTTCTTCTAATTTGCCCGAATTGCATCATCCATCGTCTTGGCCAACGTAGCTCGACTTAAACCAATTGAAATTAGTTAAAAAAAAATAATTAAATAACAATACAAGATTGGTCTGAAAAAGATGAGACATAAAAGTCCAAAAAATTGGTTTTGACTTGAAATTTCAAGATCACCGGAAACCGAGTTTCGACAATCTTTTATTTTGTTTTGTTGATTGGAGGATGCAAGAGCCTTTTTTTTTTCGTTTCGGTGACCGATTTGATCAATTTTATGTGCACTAATTGGGCAAAGAATTTTCGGACCTGGCAAGTGCATGCAATTGGACGGAATTACCTTGAAGATATTATGTCGTTTCATTAGCCAGTCCAATTAGTTTCAATTGAAATTTGTATATTTTCATTTGAAAAAAAAATGACCTTAGGAGGTCTCAAGTCTGATTTTGATGAGGAGATTTTCATTTTGGATTCTTTTTTTTTTCAAAGGAAATTGTGTAAGTTATTAATTATGTTTTTATGATGGGGGCGATGATTATTACTTTTTGGGAAGGACGTCGGAAATGGATTTATAAGAAGAAAAAAATGTGTTTAAAATTCATAGTATGAGTAAACAACACAAGTGGTTGGAATTATTTTTTTGTTTTACATTTAAGTTGAGATGTAAGATTGGAAAATTATTGCTCAATTTTTTCTTGGAAAAAAGTAGGATCTTTGGGATTAGTTGGCTCGTTTTTTAAGACTTCAAGGACCAATAAAAATCTTCAGAAGTTGTAGAGGAATTTATTGCAGAAATTGGTTCATTATATTTTTGTTTACAAATAATTTCACCCGAAAGAAATATCCTAATACATTGAACCCCCGATAATTCGGCTCTCGGCTAATCCGGCACCCCCTATAATCCGACATGGTCTATTATTTATTATGAATTGAATATTTTTTTGACGATCTTCGCTACACAGAGAGAAAAAGAAATACTATTAAGAAAATTTTCTTCATACTATAGGTAAAGCTATTATTTTGTTTACCTATAGTGTAATAACAAATGCTTATAATAAAATAATTAATATTGATGTTTTTTCCCCAAGAAAATAATATCAACACCAATAAAATGAATAATTTTTGATTATTAGATCATGTCGACCAATAACAATTCTTATAGCAAATTTAACGCTCTACAAAAAAGGTCTCTTATGATTTTTTGCTAACTCTAACGGTTTCTGAGTTATTTAAGGTCATAGTTGAAGCTTAAGTCAATTTTACGATTTTTCTATATCTACTGTCGTTTAATGATTTAAAAATGAAAAAAGGATAACGACTCTATGGTTAATAAAAACTTCTAAATCAAAAATTCGAACCCAACTCCTATCAGTTTTGGAGCGGACACCTAGACCATTCAACCGCCAGTAGGATTTTTTAATATAATTATTTGATATAAATATTTTCTTCAAAAAAAAAAAGAGGGAATATCATTAAATCTTACCAGAGAAAAGGTCAAAATATCTGACTGTCGTAGATTATTAATGAACAACCCTTTAGTTCAAACTTAAAAACAAAAGACAAATTAGATGCTATAATTTTTTTCTGTTTTTCTACTGCGTATATTCCAGGAAAGGTTCGTCAAATTGGTGTAGTCCATTACCAGTCTCAATAATTCTAGTATCCTTATCAGGCTTCTTTCTTTTATCTTGGGACATTCCAGTATCATTCCTCTTTGTAATTGTCTCATTTTCCTGTTCAAAATTAGCCCATGTAGTTAACATTCTTACTTAAATATTTTCATGGAAAATTCTGATGCTCTAATAAATTAGTGGTTTAAACTAGAGAGTATTAAGAGGTTGTTTATTATTATATACGAAAAGCATTTGGGGTAAGAGCGGGTCTTTGAAGTCTATCAAATTTTTATTGAGAAAGGGTAGTAAATTTCGTAAATTTCTTTCAAAACCTACAGCAAGTTGTTTCCAAATTATTTAATATATGTATTTTTTTTACCGTTATTTACCTTCGCTTTATAACAACTAAGATCTTTAGCGACTCTAGGGGTAATAAAAATTCTTAAATCGGAGATTGGAACCCAACTCCTACCGGTTCTGAAGCGGACACCTAGACCATTCGACCATCAGTAGGATATCTGAATATAATTATTTGATATAAATATTTTGTTCAAAAAAAAAGAAGAGGGAATATCATTAAATCTTACAAGAGAAAAGGTCAAAATACCTGACTGTCGTAGATTATTAAGGAACAACCCCTAAGTTTCAAACTCAAAAACAAAAGAAAAATTAGATGCTATTATTTTGTTTTTGTTATTTTACTACGTATATCCCTAGAATGATTCGTCAAATTAGTTCAGTTTATTTCCCGTCTCAATAATTCTAGTACCCTTATCAGGCTTCTTTCTTTTATCTTGGGATATTCCACTATCATTCCTCTGTGTAATTGTATCATTTTCCTGTTAGAATTTAGCCCATCTAGTTAAAATTCGTACTTAAACATTTTCATGGAAAATTCTTACTTAATAGTTTTTCCAGTAAATTTTTGTAGAACATCGAATTTCGTTGAAACTTTCTTTCAAATTAGCAATTACTGTTAATTGGCATATACAAACAAAAGGTCAAAACAAAACGCGAGGAATAAAAAACCGATCACAAAACAAACCAATTTGAATTGAAAATTGCAAAAGAAATGAAATTTCGGAAGTCGTTACAAATTCGATTTTGGTCATTTTGGCATCGAATACCGCAAAACCGGTGAATTAGTGAAAGTGGTGCAATTTGGTCATTAATGGCCAACAATAAAACCAAATCAAAAAACAACAATAAAAATCGACTGAAATTCCTCTAAGTCTGTATATACGATTTGATCGTTTTGGGAAGTAAAAGTCATTTGGTTGAAAAAAAAAAATTGAAAATGATCCATAAATTAATTAGAGACCTTAATGATCTCTAATGTAATTACCACGAAAATCCGCTTCGAAATCGTTTCTTAGTCAATACGGAAACAATTGAAAAGTCGAAAAATTGGTGAGTCCTTGAATATTGGAATTTTTTCCTTTCATGAATTATGTAAAACGTGAACCGATGATAGTTTTGATTGAGTTGAAGCACATTGTTGAGGAGGATTTAAAAGAAATAAAAATGAGAAAAAAAAATCCGACTCGCATATAGACTTTATGATGATTTTGAATAAATTATATTGTCAAGAAGATAAAAGACGATCGTTTCCAACAAACAGCCTTGATTTTGTTTTTCTTTTGTTCTAACAATTTGAGGATGGGCGTCGTTTTTTCTCAATCGTTGTTCTTTCTAAATTTTTTTTTTCTTTCGTCGATTTAATCTGAAGAAATTATGTGAAAAAGACCTTCTTGATCTCAATTAATTGGTACGTGAGTCTATGGGCGCATAATGTGTGTGGATATGTTATTATAATTTTATATTTGCATTTATGTGTGGGGGGAGGTTTAATGTTTGATATTTTGCAATTTTAAATCTATTCAAATTTGTATGTTGGGCGTTTTAGCGGAATTTCCTTTGAGAGTACAAAAAAAAAAAAAGAAAACAGAGGTGAAATATTTGGGAGATTTCAATGCGTGGTTAGGCGAGAAGCATTGAGTATTTTATGAAAGTGAAAATTCGAAGAGGAATATTTGAGTAGATGTTTATTATATATTTTAATTAACTAATTGCAATTTGCATCGAGAAAAATTAATTACGATAATGCACTCTTGCGTCATAATAATGATGTTTTTAATGTGTCAATAATTTTATAATTAGTATCTTTAATTAAGATCTTTAGAAGTTTAAATGAATATTTTTAAGACTATTTGCATTTAAATTATGTTTATTTTTTGCATTTTCGCTTAAGATGCAATTGCTTAGAGATGCTTTTTTTTAAAAAAAATAATTAACAATGCCTATCGTTTTTCTTACATCAGGGTTGTACATAAAAGTATGGTTTCAATAGTAATATGAACTAAGGATAGGCATAATTCTTTTCAACAGTATTTTTTTCTCTGTTGGCGTAAAGAAAAAGTATTAGATTATATACATTAGACTGATTCAAAAAAATGATGAGGTTTTTTTTCTAAATTATATTAAAAATATTGTTGGGACTGACACGAAAAAATTCTATGAAAGTTTAAGCTCTTAATATTAATATTAAGTGGTGCCGCATCGCCAATTTCGATTTTCCATTTAAATAACATGGGAACAATATTCTCTTGCACTTTGAAATTTTATAGCTCACGTTGGTGACAATATTTCGGAATGACCAAGGTATATTCTTGTAGAAAATTGAACGATCTACAAAAAAGGTTTCTAACAAGTTTTTGATATATTTATTTCTTCAAAAGTTATTCGAAGTCAAAGTTGAACTAAAGAGAAATTTTAATATTTTTTCAATTTTTTGACGCAACCTTCAATTTTTTGAGAAAGTTTTATAGGACATTTTTTGTAGAGTTCTTTTTTTTCTCTAACTTATCTACATAAAAGTTTTTGATATTTCTCACAGGTCCTAAGTTATTTGCATTAAACTGAAAATATTCGTAATTTTATTGTTTTAAATTAATAATATTCCCTGAATTATTCTTATTTATATCAAAAACTTGTAGGAGACCTTTTTTGTAGATCGTTCAATTTTCTACAAAAATATACTTTGGTCATTCCGAAATATTGTCACCAACGTGAGCTATAAAGTTCCAAAGTGCAAGAGAATATTGTTCCCATGTTATTTAAATGGAAAATCGAAATTTGCGGTGCGGCACCTCTTAATATTAATATTAAGAGCTTAAACTTTCACAGGATTTTTTTTTGTCATTTCCAATAATATTTTCGGTATATTTAAGAAAAAAAAAATCATCATTTTTTGTGAGTCAGTTTAATATACATTATTTGTCAAATTTACAAGCCTGATATTCACAGCCCGGTTCTTAATAATTGTTAGAAAGCATTGAGATTGGATCGAAAATTTGGTTTCAATTTTTCCATGAAAAACATAACTTTGACGTTTTTTAAGACTAACAAAGTTCTAATAATTGACCTCTATGTATTAGGAGAACAGAAAAGTAATTTCGTTTGTCTTAATATACAATTAAAGCTCAAAATTTTGTTACAACTATTGATTTTAAATCAAAGATATAATTAGTGTCAATAGTATCAATGTTTTGACATCTAATGTATAAATTTTTAATGCTACAAAAGTAAAAATCAATTGATTACTAAGGTAGATATTAAAAAATGACAATTTGATTATCACTTAAGCTTTTAATTTTTTTAACACTTAGTAAATGTTTTAACGATTGAAATAGATAGAAATCCGATGGAATAACTTTGGTCGATTATAGTGGATATAATAATATCAGTCCCTTTCCCTTAATTTATAAGTTTTTTCCAGGGTTTTTCCCTGGAAAAAACTCCAGGACTTTTCTTCTACAAAGGAATCTTGCATTACCCTGTTGTTGCAGAGAATTTTCTCTGTTGACAGTTCTTGAACACTTTTGGGTATTTGGCCGATCGAGTATGATTGATTAAGCTTATTTTACAGCTCTTCGAATTTTTGGTATACATTTGGTACCATTTCCTCCTTTAAGTTCTTATTGGTTAATTTTCGACCATTGTTCATTGGTACCAATTGGAAAAATGAAAATTAACGAATCTGAACTTAAAAAATGTTTTTAGTAACAATTTTACGTTGATATCGTGTGAAGCTCGAAGAGCATATAATACCAAATTTATACTCTTTCGGGTTTTTGGTCCTACCATTTCAATATAGATTTCGGAATAAAAAATATTTTGTAATTTCTTTATAAGTTAATAAGCCACTCTAATCATTAGATGTTTTAGTACACTTTGAAATAACTTATAAGCTGATAAGTGGCAATTGAATAACTATAGCTTCAAAAAAAAAATAATTACTTTCCGGTCCACCTAATATATAATTTTCAACTGTTTTGAAAACAATTGAATATTAGGAATTCAAAGCTTATGTTCGCATTAAATTTCACTTGAAACCCCATAAAAAAATTGATTTATTATAAAAATACGCCCTATAAAATAACATAGGAAAGGAGAAGATATGTAAAGGGGATGATGGGGAAACATTTTTTTTAAATATTTTATCCAATTTTTAAGGGTTGAAAATGTTCCCCAATATTTTTTCTTTGGTCGTTTTTTCATTACTGAGAACCGGTATTATTAACTTCTATTCGAAAATGCTTTCAATTCAATGGTTTTTTGAACCTGATTAGTCCATCAAGTTGGTGAGCATCCTCTGGGTCTTCATCCTGCTATTTTTCAATTCAGGGTTTTCAATTTTCGTGCAATATATCCGAAATACTTTAGAAAGAACTACTATATTCTACTATAAGACTAGTAGACTACGACTACTATGAGACTAAGAAATACTATAAGAAAATACTATATTCCGGATTTTTGATTCTTTCACGCTTACCTCGTTCGATTTGCGTGCTGATCACAGAATTCGTACTAATGATGACTAAGGGGGTAACCTAAGGGGGCCAATGTCAACTACTCCTTCACATTTGTGTTATTTACTTCTATACTATTAGGGTACAAATAGATCCTTGGATCTGCAAATTTTGTTAAGCAAAGGCCAAAATTGCTTCCCCTATATTGCACCCTGGTTTAGATGTGATTTAAAAAACAAAAGGTGCTAATCTTAAAACTAGCTACTGAAATTATCTCAATTTCTTGACTTATCAACAGGGATCAAATAAAAGTTGAAGGAATTTTAGCCTCTTCTGGGGGTGAATTATTTGATAAAACAAATGACAATCGAAGAATATTGCCAAAAAATTAGTCGAAAGAATTAAGCAAGTTATCCATCTAAGATTTTACTTTCTCTCTTAAATGATTCTGATTGATTTTTTGTTATATTACTTTAAGTTTTTTTTTTTCTTTCACAAATCTCAAACGTTTTCATGCGGAACAAACAACGACCGATATGATTTGGTGGAAAAATCTTCATCTCCATATATATATATATCTTCACTTCTGTCAACCCTCATCAAAACACTGTAAAATATTCAGATAAACCGTCACATTATTAAGGCAAAAGAGTGAAGAAAAAAAAACAGACTTTCGTTTTTATAGGTCAAAGAATTCATTACTATTCACTTCGTTATTAATTGAAATGACCCTTTCAAATCGGCCGAGCCACCGTTTCGAATTTAATGTGACGTAGATCTTTACCGAAAAATAGCTTGAATATATGATATATAAAATCGACGGAAAAAAAATTCATTAATTTTTCCACTCGTCAAATTTTATTTCATCTTTTTCCCTGTTTCGACATTGGAATTTATTCAATGTGAAACTAAATTTGATAGTCCAGTTGTACAGTAATTGTCTGCTATAAAGTACCCGCAACTTCGTCTATATAGCCAAGAATTTTACTAATGGTAATACCAAAAGATTGATCGCTCCTCAAAAATTTATTAGTTTGACCATTGAAGATGGCAGTTTCTGGTAAAATATAAGCATATATGCAGTACTGCAATGAGAAAAGCGGTAATATTAATTCAGAATCCTCATATTTGAAAGATCTATACTAAAATCTACAGTACATCCACAATAGAGGGAACTTTTGAAATAACATACCAGAATCGGTTTACTGTGGAACAAGAAAAAGGAGTCAACCGGGGATGAATTGAAAAAAAACGTATGGATTTGTTATAATAAATATTGTAGGATCGCACGAGTATGTGGAAGGCCTTCAACTTGTCTTTGATTCATATGTGGATGGAAAAAAATTACGTTGATTTTTTTTGCCAAGCCAGCCAAGGTACTATGAGGAGATGGGAGTGTACGTATACAATTTTTACCAAAGCGGAATGCTTACGGCCGCGTCGTGTGTGGGGCCGAAGGGTGAGCAAGCGGGTGGATTTGAATCGGCGGGTGCAGAGAGGGGCCGTTTCGTGTAATTAATTTAATTTTGCACAAGTCATTATTTATAAATTTTCCAAACCCGCCCCTGATGATTTACAGACGTGCCTGTATGGCAGCGCTTTCGATTGGGTACCGCGCCAAGTGCCTGTGCATTTATAATCAACAATCAACATCACTGCAATGTACTGCACTAAGTTCAAGTAATAAATGGATTTCACTTTCAAAACCGACAAATTGTTCAACTTTTCAATAGTATTAAAACGCATGTCGATGTTCTTTTGTTATATGAGTTTTGCAATTTCAAATTAATTTTCTTGGTATTTCGTTATTAGAAAAATTGGAAAAACTTAGAATGAAAAATGCTTAATTCTCTGCTGAAATAAGTCAATGGGAGTATATAGATTAATATATTCATTAGACTGATTCAAAAAAATTTTGATTTTTTTTGTTAATTATATGGAAAATATTGTTGGGAATGACAAAAAAAAATCCTGTGAAAGTTTAAGCTCTTAATATTAATATTAAGAGGTGCCGCATCGCAAATTTCGATTTTACATTTCAATAACATGGGAACAATATTCTCTTGCACTTTAGAATTTTATAGCTCACCTTGGTGATAATATTTCGGAATGACCAAGGTATATTCTTGTAGAAAATTGAACGATCTACAAAAAAGGTCTTGTACAAGTTTTTGATATATTTATTCCTTCAAAAGTTATTCGAGGTCAAAGTTGAACTAAAGAGAAATTTTAATATTTTTTCAATTTTTTGACGCAACCATCAATTTTATGAGAAAATTTTAGAGGACATTTTTTGTAGAGCACTTTTTTTTCTATAACTTATCTATGAAAGTTTTTGATATTTCTCACAGGTCCTAAGTTATTTAATTAAAATAAAAAAAAAAAAATTATGTTAAAAATATAATTATTCAGGGAATTTTCAGTTTAGTGCAAATAACTTAGGACTTGTGAAAAATATCAAAAACTTTTATAAAGATAAGTTATAGAAAAAAAAGTGCTCTACAAAAATGTCCTATAAAATTTTCTCATAAAATTGATGGCTGCGTCAAAAACTGAAACTACATTAAAATTTATCTCTAGTTCAACTTTGACCTCGAATAACTTTTGAAGGAATAAATATATCAAAAACTTGTACAAGACCTTTTTTGTAGATCGTTTAATTTTCTACAAGAATATACCTTGGTCATTCCGAAATATTATCACCAACGTGAGCTATAAAATTCTAAAGTACAAGAGAATATTGTTCCCATGTTATTTAAATGAAAAATCGAAATTTGCGATGCGGTCTCTCTTAATATTAATATTAAGAGCTTAAACTTTCACAGGATTTTTTTTTCATGTCCAACAATATTTTCGATATAATTAAGAAAAATAAATCATCATTTTTTTTGAATCTGTCTAATATATAATAGTTTAATATATTCATATATCATTCTTCAATGATTTGACTTTCGGTACAGTTTTGCATTATAACTGTTGGGAAGTCAAAGTAGAGTCCTTTGAGATGGATTTCGGAGCAAAGCTTTACAAAAGTATAAGATGCATTAGCAATTTCATATGGAAAAGAAAATCATCTCGATTGAATTTTTGAAAATGTATTAAATATTTGATAAATTTAGAGTATCATTTTCCTTTCCGTTTGGACGATCCTGCATCCTTTGATCTTTTCTGGAGAATCAAAATTTATTGCACTTGAGAATATAAGTATGATAGTATCTCTCATAATCGGGAGAGAGGGAAGTAGATAGTTTCATTTATAGTTTTCAGGTTTGAAGAAATTGTTATCTATATAATTGCCTATTCGATGTAAAATTTTCTTTCTCGTATGGTCCAATTTTTCCTTCCAGCGTGGTCAAACCCTGACAAGAATCTTTAAATCATTATCATTCATAAACCATCAAATAATAGCAAAAAAATTCTTTAAACTTTGTTTACTATATCTGCCTTAGTTTACTTAGTATATTATCAGAATTGATAGTGTTTTTTTCAAGTAGGACATCGGCATTTTAAGGTAGGATATTGTTCCACTAAAGGAACCTATTTATGGGATTGGTATAACATTGAAAAAATTATAAATCGAAATGGGGAATGAGGATGCCTCATAACTAAGGGACCATTCATAAAGGACGATCATCATGAGAAAAGATGGAGGAAAATGAAATGAAATAAATCATGAAAATGTGTTTTGAGGGTATCAGGGAGGGGGCTCTTTGAAAAATGGACCTGAATTTTGTGGAAAGTGATTTCCAAAAATAAATTATTTGTACAGAGTTTTTCATACCATCTGACGTTCTTATAAGTTACATTAAATTTTAGTGTTTTGGAGTTAATCCTTGGAATACTTTGAATTTTCACGAGGGTCTTTAAAGTGTGATAGTACCAAACAACAAGGGAAAGGGGAGGAAAATAAATAAATCCGGAAAAAATGAACGTCCTTCATGGATGATCCCAAAATTATGCTAAGGACTTTTTAGTAGTCTTTATAGTTATATAGTATTTACTGTTCGTAATACAGTTTGTTTGGTAGATAGTTTCGTTAGACAGTCTTTTGTTATTCTTCCAAAGATACTCTCCCCATCTTGTCCGTTTCTGGTGAGGGAAAATCGAAAACTTTAACTCTAAAAGTTTATTTTCTTTTCGGAAGTTGCTTCATTATAAATTGCAAAATATTTTATTGTCAATAAAAATATATATGATTAGGTATTAGAAAATTTTTTTTAGTCTAATACTGCCACGATAGGGCATCAAAGTGGGGTTGAGAAATTTAAGTTTTTTACGATTCTGGTTCTCCTAGCTATCAAAAGGGTAGAATTAATAAGAAAAAAAAAGTTTTGATATAAATTTCGGGGTTGCACCTCAAAACCCAGCACAAATTTTATCGCTAAAAGTTGATTATTTTGACTGGCAAGTTTCAGGAAAATAATTTTGAAATGTTAAAACAATTTGGAGTCCATTACTCCGTTAAATATTAAGGCAGGAATTATAGGAATTATTATATCTATTGGGATTTTAAATTGGGATTTATTGGTGCAATAGTGAAATCGAAGCAGGAAGGGGAGAAAATCAGAGACCAAAAGCTTAATCTAGGGATAACAAAAGGAAGCAGACATCAGGAAACATCAGGAAGCGAAAACTAAATTTATCTTTCGAATAATTTAATTGTTGCGTAATGGATTTCGAATATTTTGCCCCTTATTGTCAACAACGATGTTCATTTTTTTTCTTATTATTTTTCTAGGAAGTACAACAAATGAAAACAATCGACCTTGTTTGTCCAAAAAAAAAAAGAAAACAAATTAATATCAAAATAATTTTAAATATTTTCAATTTTTTCCCTCATTATAATTATTTCTTTTTTTTTATTCTCGCCTCTCCTTACCCCTCGCACGCCTTCAGTATCTTCATGTCTTAATTAAAGCATTCCGCTTGCTTGAAGGTCTACGAGAAAATGATCAGGCAAAACAAATTTTTCAAATTGACAAAATTGAAAAGAAAACAAAAAGTGAATTTTAAGGTCATATTTTGTTAGACCATTGTTAATGATGCATTATGCATTTATGCATTTGTCACAACGCCAACGTTGATCCATAAGATTTTTTTTTTTTTGTTGGCAAAGGTATTATGGAGAGGCCGAGATCGACTGGTTCTTCGTCTATTCATCCGTTTAGCAGCAAACTTTTTCCCTTTTTCTGGCCGATGTTTCTTGGCGATAGTGCAATGCAATAGGGCAGACTGAGAGAGAGAGAGAAGCTGGTTGGATGGATTTTATGGTTATGGCAACAAGTAAAAGAGATTCAATGAAGGTTAATTACTTGTAAATGGATTAAAGGGGCGCGAACGACAACAAATAAGAAGAGAAAAATGAAAAACGAGATGAGGCGATCTAGAACGAAATCGATTCGATGAAATATGTTGTATGGTGATGCGAAGAAAATTTCTTTCCTGGTAAAAAAAAACAAGAGAGATTTTTTTCTTGAATTGAAAGTTGCGTCAGTATTTTCTTTGGCTTTGTCTATACTCCAGAAGTGAAACTCTTCCGGACTTATTTACCGATTGGTTTGGTCCAGATCTTAATTCTTCTTCCTTTTTTCCTGGATGCTTCCAGTTGATTTTCTCTAAGACTTTTGTAGAGGTTATGCAAAAAATGTAATGATTTTAATTTTAATCTATACATATAAATAAAATTGCAGTGTCTATAATATTGAAATAACCGCTTTTTACTACATGCATATATGAGTATATACTAGGGTAATTTTTATTTTATTTTTTTTTTTGGTCCCATCGGGAAATTTTGTTGGAAATACCAAAGAAAATATTCTCTGAAAGTTTGAGCCCTTAATATTAATTTTAAGTCCTCGACCAAGACGTGTAAAGATTTCCCATTGAAAATACACGGAAACTTTGATTTTTTATTTTCAAATTTCTATATCTCAGCGGCGTTTCATGGGATCGCTTTTATCGAAGATGGTTTTTTCTCAGAATTAAACGCTCTACAAAAGTGCCCATTGCGACAAAGTCGTAACTCACACCGGTGAAGTAGTACGGGCCACTGAACCTGATTTTTCCATAAAATTCAAGGCTTAATATCTCGTTTAGTATTGATCTTCGCGATTTGGTCTACAGGAACTTTTTTGTAGGAAATCAAATTCTCTACAAGTTTTTTGTTTATAATTTTTCCGTAGCTCTTGTTATTTACGAGATAAATGCAAAAAAAACGCGAATTTTATGGAAAAATCAGGTTCAGTGGCCCGTACTACCTCACCGGTGTGAGTTACGACTTTGTCGCAATGAGCACTTTTGTAGAACGTTTAATTCTGAGAAAAAACCATCTTCGGTAACAGCGATCCCATGAAATACCACTGAGATATAAAAATTTAAAAATAAAAAATCAGAGTTTTCGTGTATTTTCAATGGGAAATCTTTACACGTCTTGGTCGAGGACTTAAAATTAATATTAAGGGCTCAAACTTTCAGAGAAGTTTTTCTTTGGTATTTCCAACAAAATTTCACGATGGGACCAAAAAAAAAATCACCCTACTCTCGATAGATATATCTGAAAATGGTTAAGTTAAGTTTATAAGTGAAAATTAAGTTTTTTGGCTTTCACATATTGTAAGCCTGAACATCCGAAATACGTATCACAAATGAATACATTAGTGAGCGAGTAGCGAGAAATTCGGTGAACTAAAAGAAAATGGTTTAACTATATAGTTGAAATTCAGATTTTTTAATAATAAGTGCATAGATACAGAATGGTTATACTTGTTTATGGAGGAACTGGGTTTCGTGCAATTGAACAAATTTTAATTTCGCGGTAGTTTTGTACATTGCAGTAGTGTAATAGTTTTGAGAAAAAAGTTCATTTGGGAGTCGAGACAATAAAATGGGATTTCTACTAATATTCTAAATCTAGACCCTTTACTTCTGTTATTTTGACGCGAGTGTTTTGATAACTTTATAGTTTTAAGTCATAATTATAGCCGACTTTATTGAACTTGTCGAAATTTTTTTATGTATAGACACTAATTGATTTGTGGATTATTTGGTTCACGGTAGATATACCTACCGTAGGTACACGCAATTGAACATGCTCTTTTTAAATATTTATAAATATTTTTTGAAAATTAATTGATCATTACTTACAACTGTTTTATTCTAAGTAACAGTTTATTAAATTAGTCTTATTAAAGACTACAAAATAGTGTTTTTAAGTATAATTATGTTTGTCGTAAGAGAAATAAGAAAAATATAAATTTTCATATACCACTTTAAATAGCAAATCTAAAAAGAAAATATAATCTACACCTACATTACGCAGACGAAGTCGCGGGGATCATCTAGTGCAACATTAAGTTTGAACTGGAATGATCTTCCGCTTAAAAATTCCGTCCTCGTGAAAGAAATCTTTGTATAATATGCGAGACAATAAGACAATATCAATTATTGTTGTATGGGAGGTCTGCAAATGTTACTCGAATACATTTGGCTCGTTTATTTAAAACAGCAGACTGATTTGCCGATGACGAATCAGTCGCCAGACTTTCTGGCCTCACAATCTCGTCTTCGTAATAATTACATAAACCACTTTTTGGTCAATCAAGGAAATATTTTCGGGCTTATAAAAACGGGAAGTTATCTTTTCTCGACTTAACCATCCATAATCCATCCACTTTTTGATGTGAAACATTAAAAAGAATTTTTGGAGGTGAACAAAAAAATAAATAATAATTCTAATCAGGATACAGCTGCAACGTTTTCATCCTTGTTGATATAATTGATTATTTGATGTGGCCTTCTTTATCTTTCGATAATCCGGCCGGAAATTTTTTTCTCGTGGCTATCATCAAATTAATTTCAAGTTTATATTGGCTTCATCCCTATTATAATGGGTTTTCGTTGGATCTGGTGATCCTGTTACGCGGGTCATTCAAAAACGCTTTACACCTCTAATATTTTATTTTATGGGGGGCTTAAGCCGGAATGTATAATAAAGCATACATATATCGGCTAGAATCATAAATCCAAATTTCGATTTGGACATGAAGACAAGATGTAGAAGCAGAAGCTGATTAGGTTTGGATGATGTAGAAAAAGCGGCTTCTAGGCTTTCGTTTCCAATGGTTTTTGTATAAAAACTACAGTGAAACTTTAAAATCTTTTTTATTAAAAGAAAAGCGTATCTTCAATTAATTAACGATTCGTTTTAGCGGTTTTACTGTATAGGTTTCGTTGGATTGCCAGTAGATCTGTGGGTTCCCTGTCAAAAACCGTTGAAGTAAAATAAATCATTTGTGAAAAGGGATGGTGGAATGAGGGATAAGAATGAAAGTACAGAGACAATTTGTCTCTTTTTTTTTTTTGAAGAATTCATAGGGGGACTTAAGTTATAAAAATTTATTATCATATTTACACATTTGAGTTAAACGAATTAGAGAGACATTGAGAAGGACCATATTTATGATAGCTATATATAACATGTAACATTCAACTACTTGAACTTGTATTTAGACTCTAATAATCTCTAAAAGCCTATTAAAATATTTTTCTATTTTTTCAAAGGACAATTTAAGAGGCACTGAACTCTGGAGGTTAGAACCAAGAAATTTTTTGTTTTAATATTGAAAATTAATGAGGATTTATATTTCAAATAGTAGAAAAAAATTTAAATTTTTTAAAAAAGATAATTTGTAATATACAAATACTTTTTACATTTTAAAATGAGGAAATTGAAATATAGGCTTTTTTATGCATATTTTTATAACTTTTTAAATGTTAGTATTCCTTTTAGTAGATAAAAAAATGGGTTAAAATTTGATTCCCTTATTGGAACATATATTGTACTTAATTAATAATGTTCTTGGGAACTAGGACTCAAATAATACGACGTCAAATTTTCAAATCATCGCAACGTTTCGTTGGTATTTATTTCCAACTTCTTCAGGAAAATTTTTGAATAACTAATTATTCATTAATAATTTTAATTATAATAAATAACTAAAAGTATAATTCCCACTAACGTACTCACTCGGTTATCTTGTTGACAATGATTATTTAAATAATGTTTATTTTAACACTGGAATGAGTATGACCAGAAATTATTGTATTTAACTTAACTTAATTTGGTTTATATATTTGTTTTAATTTTTGACCCGATATAATGAGCCAGTATTTACAACGAGGATGTTAACCTCAAAAATTCTCCTGAAGAAGTTGGAAATAAATACCAACGAAACGTTGAGATGATTTGAAAATTTAACGTCTTATTATTTGAGTCCAAGTTCCCAAGAACATTTTTAATTGTTTACCACACCATGGATGAGGGCAACCAGGATATATTGTACTTTTATCCATTAAAATTTGTCTTATGGCAGAAATTGAGTTTTAGAGGAAAATTTTTTTCTTTTTTATTTGTATTGAGAAAAGAGAAACTTTTAAGCAAGCTTATATGAAAAATTCAAATAAAACTTACTAAACTTTCGATTGTTTTAAATAAAATGGAATAGAAATTTTATCATTATTACAAGAGAAGTTTTTTTTTTCGAATTTTCCTGCATCTTGACAAATAAAATTCCTTACTAAAAAAATAGATTATCGTAATATGAACCATTTATTTTGAAAGTGAGTTTAGTCCATTTCAAGAACAATCCCTAGAGTTTTATCATTTTAGCCATAGGAACATAAGATACTAAGGAGGAGGAGGGAATAATTAGCGTTTTTGTTAACAACTAAAATGAAATCAGTAATTTCTGAAAACTTAGCAGTTAAATAATTAACATACTTTGTTTTAGTTACAATGAGAAGAATCGCCATATAGACCGTCCTTGAAATGGACTTACGACATTTTCAAAATAAAAGATTCATATATATCCATAAATTATGTTACACATTCAAAAGAATAAGGGTAAGTCAATGATATGTGATGTTGTGTAACAAGGATCAAAAACTTTTTATGGCCTCATTTGCCAAAACTCAAAATATTTATTTTAATTAATTTTCATTATTAAATTTATAATTATATGACGTCACATCAAGAGGAACGAAGCTTCCAAATGTAACCACCTGTAACAAGGAAGGGGATAATTTTTTTTTTATCTACGCCAAATACTTTCCATTCTGCAAATTGCTATTAACATGTATTTGAAAACATACTCTAACAGCCTCCTGTAGAAAATTGAACGATCTACAAAAAAGGTGGTCTTACAAGATTTTGATATATTTATTTCTTCAAAAGTTATTCGAGGTCAAAGTTGAACTAAAGAGAAATTTTAATATTTTTTCAATTTTTTGACGCAACCATCAATTTTATGAGAAAATTTATAGGACATTTTTTGTACAGCACTTTTTTTTCTATCACCAATCTCCATAAAAGTTTTTGATATTTTTCACAGGTCCTAAGTTATTTGCATTAAACTGAAAATTCCCTGAATTATTTTATTTTTAACATAAAAATTATTTTTTTTATTTTTAACATAAAAATTATTTTTTTTATTTTAATTAAATAACTTAGGACCTGTGAAAAATATCAAAAACTTTTATAAAGACAAGTTATAGAAAAATGTCCTACAAAAATTTTCTCATAAAATTGATGATTGCGTCAAAAAATTGAAAAAATATTAAAATTTCTCATTAGTTCAACTTTGACCTCGAATAACTTTTGAAGGAATAAATATATCAAAAACTTGTCCGAGACCTTTTTTGTAGATCGATTAATTTTCTACAAGAATATACCTTGGTCATTCCGAATTATTGTCACCAACGTGAGCTATAAAATTCCAAAGTGCAAGAGAATATTGTTTCCATGTTATTTAAATGGAAAATCGAAATTTGCGATGCGGCCTCTCTTAATATTAATATTAAGAGCTTAAACTTTCACAGAATTTTTTTTTTGTCATTTCCAACAATATTTACGATATAATAAAGAAAAAACAATCATATTATTTTTGAATCAGTCTAAAGTACAGCCATTAGAGTTAACATAAGCAATACGTTTAGTTACTTTTGACTTTACTCAAAGCATTGTAGTTTTCTATACGTACTATATCAATGAATTAAGCTTTCGTTATTAAGGTTTTGTCGCAATCTATTTTGCCGTTGTTTTAAGTATGAAATTTGATTTGATTATTAATTTTTTAATATAATATAATAGGTAATTTTGACAATTATTTTATTATTATTCTACAAAAAATAAGTTGAAAGGGATTAAATGTAATGAAATTTCTATTGCAAAAAAAGTAAAGTAGGAAACAGAAATGAGAATCATATGTTTTGATTAATAAATATTTGTTTTTCTATAGAAATTTTAGAAATTCACTAAATTGCACTGATATTAACTTCCAAAAATATATCACAATTTGTTTTTAATAGTAACAATTATGGAAACAATAATAATCTATCCATTTATCTACCTCTCATATTTTTTTTGAAACAATAGCAATAGGTATTATTTACATTTTCCCTTTTTTTTCGAAATTGGGCGGCTCAACCGACCCAAATCATTTTCAGACCTAATCGACCTCAATTTCATCAAAAAAAATGTTTCCATTCAAATTTATTTGTATTAAAAAAAAAATCATGCGTGTTCAAATGATCATTTTTCATTTGTCTTTTTTATTGGAGATGGCCATTTGTTTTCGGTAGTCATTTATTTTATTTTTTTTGGTTGAATGGACCGTTAGATAACATAGCGCACACTTCTAGTCCCGCTAATTTAGTAGCTTAAAAAAGTTGAAGGTCTAAGCAAAAAAAAAAAACATAATAGAGTGCCATTTATTTAAGTGATTGATGTGATCAATTTTTAATTGATTTGTCATTGTTAATGAAAAGGAATGTTTATTTGTTTAGATACTTTCTATATCGAAATCATTTGAGGTATTTTTTTCCGTTGATCTAACATTTAAGTTCCGTTAAAATTTTGTATATAATAATGACATTTTTTTGGTCGAAATCAAACTTATTGGTATCGTGCGGTTCTTTTGTTTGAGATAATGTTTGGAATTAGCATATTTTTTTTCGATTAAGTTGATTAAGCCTAAAAAATGGATCATGGGGTGAGAATGATCTATAAGTGATTAAAAAAAAAAGATAACAGTTAGTTTTTGAGAAGTTGAATCAAATATTTGGTTATACAGGTGGTTGACCTATGAAAGGATTTTAATTTTTTTTTTTTTGAAATTTTATAGTTCTTAGACCAGTTTTGGGTTTATTAGTGATTTTGTAGTTATTGTAATGGAAATATTTTTCCTAATAATTAAGTAAAAGAAATTTACTTTTCAGTTAATTTTGACATCCTCAATGATCTATTGTGGAGAAGTCAGAAGTAGTGGACGAAATGTTCAATTTAGTAAGGGCAAAGGCATTTAAAATGATTATCCATTCTGTATAACATTCTTGTTTTCCATTAAGTATCTAAATATAAATTATTTATGGATTGAATGAAATAGGTAATAAAATCGAAGTGTTACCCTCTAATTGGTTTAGTGGTTATCTCAAGAAATTCATTAATAAATCATATGATTAATCAATCAAAAAAAAAAGTTAAACTAATGATTTTTTTCAAAACTAAACTCCAAATTAAAAGCATTTCCGTGTTTTAACTCGTTAAGGTCCAATTGAAAATTTTCCATTTCCCACCCGTTTTCATCTCTCCAACTATTATCCAAACAAAAGAATATCGTATCGGCCAAGTTCAATTGTTAATTAATTACCCAAACATGCCAACTCGATAAATTTATTTTTCAAAGCAAGCAAATATATTGCGAACAAATAAAAACCCACCCAAATTTTTTGCCCATTTTGAATTTTTTGGTTTCGACATTTGCCAATTTTGAATATAGCATTCAGTATATAGGCATTACTTAGGGTTTGGATATTTTTTTTTTTTCCACGTCCCACCAACACCGCAGCCGCCAACCCGTCAACCCATTTAGTAGTAGTAACAAATTTTTCGACATTCCAAACGTCTTAGATAATAAAGTGTTGAGGAGAATAGACGTGGTCGGGGGAAGAAAAAAAAAATGTGAAAAATTCCTACACAATATACATACGAATAGTAATAATAAGGAGCACCTGTTTAACAGGCGTTGTTCTTTTTTTTTTGTTTATTGATTTTTCCCGACAGTCATTTGTTAGTTGCCTTTTTTTCTTCTTTACTGATTGGTTTATTTGTTTGTTTGTTTTTTTTTTTTTTGCAAGCACTTAAATTTTTATTTAACAACTTTTATGTCTTACAAACGAATCAATAGGAGAATATAAAAATTTGTCTTTGGCACGCCTGGAAATATTTATACCAAGAAAAAAAATAGATATGAGCAAATAAAAGCATCAGGTTTGAATATGTTTACGAAAAGCAAGTCAGATTTCATAAAAAATACAAAGGTAATTGATTTTTTTTCCTGGTGATTTCAATGCATGGATACGAAAGGTAGTTGGAGATATGTGATGATTTTTTTGATGGAGGAAAGGAAGATGTTTAATGGACATAAGATGCGTCTTACAATCACACAATAAAGCTCTTTGAGTGTCGACAGTGTTTTTTTTTCGCTGCTTTGATCTTTGAAAACATTTGAATCGCGCAAAGATCCAAGAAAAACGTTGTTTGCATATTAATTGTGGTTCTCGAATGATGGAGCTGATTGATCAATGTTTTTTAAAGAGACATTTTGTCCATTCTTTTACATTAATTCGTCGAAAAAATGTTTAATTTGTTTTCATATGAAGAATTCGCTGTTACTTTCAACTTCGTCTGTGTGGAACTCTATTCTAAAATATGGATTTTTTCAAAAATATTTAATTTTTATTTTATTTTGAAAGAACATAATTAATCTCAAACAAATGAAATGGACAGTCTTTTTTTCTCTTGATCGAAATTTTATGTTTTTATTGAAAAAAAAGAATGAATTTAAAACATTTTATTTAGTTGCCTATGAAAAATTCTTAAATTTAGATTAATCATTTCCAAGGGTAGCGTGATCAATTGAAAGGAAATGTTATGAAAATAGCAAACTAACAAATCTTGTGTGTTACGTTTTTGTTAATTATTATCTCTTTTGTCCCTCTTATTCATTTGTTTTTTTTTTGTTTTAAATTTTATTACTTTTATGTACCTATATTTTGATTTCTGTCGACAAAATTTGCAAATTCCTTCTGCTTTATAATGCTGAGTCACGGAAATATTTTAAGAAAAGGATAAGGAAACTCCGATGAAGGACACAACATGCAACCAAAACAGCCAACTTTGAATTGGTAGCTGTATGAAATGCTTCATACAAAAACTACTCTGCTTTTATTTAACGACCATCATTTAGGTTTATCAAAAAATGGAAAAGACTAAATCTAAAGAATTTCCCTGGCCAATTTGTAACAATTATTTATAATCTTAATTTTCTAATGAAAATTCAGAAAAATCGAAATTTTTGGATCTTTTTAATCATATCCAATAACTTTAGTGATCAATTGAAGTGTTGTTTGTCAAGCAACAAATCTAAGTTAGCAATGAATTGCTGAATGAAATGCGTTTATGTTTATAAATATTCTTTTGTTTCTTATGTTTCCATAGATAATGTGATCAATTGGAAGATGGAATGGTAGTGTTAGGAAAACACAAAACTAAGAATCTTTAAAACTACTAGTTGGCTGTGATTGTATATTACGTTTTTTATTTTTATTTTTTTGGTCACTTCTTTTTAATTTTATTTTATTATTTATTTGAATTTTACGTAAGAAAAGTGTATCTCTTTTATTTCATTGTACCTTGGGGTGCAAACGATTCATCGATTTTTTCAAACATTGATATAACGTTCATAAATATCGATGTTGAAACCCAAAATATCAATAATACATTGTTTTTCAGGAGCGATATTTTATCATAGAGCCACCTTCCATCCTTCTCATATACAACTACATACATAAACAAATACCTCTTTTAGTTACTAGTGTAAATTTGCGACCTTTGTCAGTTTATAATATAACGCGTGAGATTATAAACTAACGGTAGGTAAGGTTAAGTTAGATTGAAATCTAACGACGTCAGACTATAAACTATCGGACTTTATAATTTAGCCGTATCATATCTTATTATTTAAGAAATATTTTATTTAATTATATTTCAATGGTGGTGAAAACTATCGAAAAATAATCGATACTTCATTCATAAACTTCGATGTTTATAAAGGATTTCTACATGTCAACTAGACACAATTATTTAAATTTTAGTTTTTCTAGTAAAAATTTAAAAATTGTACTGTGTATACAATATAGAGAATATATTTCGGTCCAATTTATGTAGTATAATTTAATATAATAATATATAAAAATCATACCATAAACATAAATATTCGTGACGTATTGCCAGATACGTATTTCGATTGCCAAGCAATCTTCCTTAGTGGTCATCAAGTAGTTTGGATGACTAAAATACTATAATCGAATTACGTATCTGGCAATACGTCACGAATATTTTTGTTTAAACTTCTGTTCAAATTTATGTTTATGGTATGATTTTTATATATCATTATATTAAATTATACGACATAAATTGGACCGCAATATATTCCATATATTGTATACACAGTATAAATGTTCAAAGTCAGCGAACAAATTTTCCATTCTTCTGAAACAAATTGAAAAAGGTTTACATTCTTTTAAAGTCAGTTTTGATCGAATCATTTTGTTGATATAAGGGCAACAGTTCTTCGTTATATCAAAAAAGTAACCCCTTCCCATACCAGAGCCAACTTGATTCCAATCTTATCCTCAATTTTTATCAATTGTGTGCAATATTTTCTTGGAATTTTAAGTTTGGAATTTTTACGTCAATGATCATTAATAGTTTTCGTAATCAAATAATTTCGCACCCAATCCAATTAGGTGAACGCATTAATTACGCTTATCAATAATTTCGAGCCTCTCCAATTAATTTGGCGCCACAATTCAAAACTAATCTCACCAATTAAACGGCGCAAAAGTTTCTCGAATATTTTTCAAATCAAAAACCAGAATTCGATCGCAATTATTATTTCCTTCTGCGTATATCTTTAGTTCATTTCACCTTTGCAATAGTGCAGAGCAACTTTGCCACCACATCTAAAAATAGCAATCACCGTTGCTCTATTTGCAAAAAATCTAATCGACCGTTTAATTAAAACGTTCACTCGTTGGCTCTTTATGCAAATTTCATGCAAAATTTAAACTTTGCAAATATATTTATATTCGTCGGATTTGTGTCCATTTATGGATTGGGTATTGGCCGAAAAAAATTCGCTCCAATTAAGTTGACCATAACGAGGAACAAATTGTCAAGGACTTTTGGTAATTAATTGCGAAAAAAATTAAGGACAATTTTAGTAATTAATTGAAACTAGACCGTGTACCACCCGCTTGCCCTTCCCGCCGATTCGTCTATAAAGAATCAAGATTTGCATGTTATTAAGATGAAAAATTTGAATAGATTCGATCGTATGAATCTAATCCATGTGGGTCTACAAGGTCTTCTACTGAATTTTTTTTTGGCGAAACAAATGAAATGTCGAAGACAATTGAACAAATGTTGTGATTTGTTTTTTTTTTTTTCACGACGATTTGATACGGAAATTGAACATTTAAAAATGTTGTTACGGGCAAATTTGGAATTGAACGGTTTTTCACTTGCATTTATTTGTATTTGGAAATTTGGTCATGGCTAACTGAATAAGTGAGCGGTTAAGTTCCCAAATTGATTTTTTTTTTTTTGGTTTTTTCAGGTGAACTTTTGTATTTTAATGGAGCGACATGTACGTGGAGTCGTCGGCACGTGCAAGTTCGTGGTGGAACCTTATTGATTTCGGCACAGGGTGCCCAAATGGAGGCGCCACGAATCGCCTTGCGGCATTTGAATCTACGTCCGGGACCCACAATCCGCACGTTTGCCCTGTACAGCCGCGACTGTGACAATCAGCCGATTGCTACCTTTCAGGTGAGTCACCGAGTCGAATAATCTTTCTTCGCGGAATTATCTTTTCTATTTCGATCCATAAAAGTTAACTTGACTACGATCCAATTTCTCTTTCGAGATCAAATCATTGAAGTTTGATTTTGTTAAAAACTTGAAAATTCTTCCGATTGGAAGTTGAGGTCATTAAGTAAACGATTAACAGGTGCCAACAGGCATATGAACAAAAATATTTTAATAATTTTTCTAAATTACTTTCTAAAATTTTGGCTAATTGATTGTTGATATTAATTTGTCCGGTTTTGGATTTATGTGCTTGTTTAAGTTTTGACTGGAATATCAAGTTTGAAATGTCGCGATTTCATTCCAATAAATAATGAAAAAAAAATGGGGGGAGGTGTGAAAGACGGAAGTCGTGATTTAAATTGGGAGAATTTAAGGGGTTGTTTTGTTTATGTTCTTCACAATAGTAACTTGATTTATTAAATTATCGTGTGTTTTATATGAATAACACAGAGTTAAAAAAAATTGGTCGAAAGTAAGAAGACTGCCAAAGGTTGCTAATGAAAACAATAGTACAAGTTAAATCAAAAAAAAATACTTATTTAAAGACTTTATATTAATGATATAAACCAAATTCAGCATTTTAAATACTCAAAAAATAAATATTTTAAGGAAATGAATCAATAGAATGCCGTGACAACGCATAAGAACTACTGCATGAAGAACTACCGACACGAAAATGTATCGAAAATTATTCTATTGAAGTAGATATCTATAAAAATATGATGTTAATAATAAAATCATTATGAGGACAAAAGTAACATATTACTTTTGTATCCTAGGGGGCTATGTTACTTTTGTACCCATTCTCATCTATACTAATATATAAAATTCTTACGTCTGTCTGTACATTTCAATTTTGAACCCAATTTTAGGGAAAATATTTGTTTCAAGATGCCCTTTTTTCAAATTTATCATTTTTAAGATTTTTGTCTGTCTGTCTGTGTGCCCCGATTTAACTAAAGAACGGAACAACCGAATTTAATGAAATTTGGTACTAAGATACAACACAATTTCCTACAGACTATAGGCTACTTATCATTCCAAAAAAATAATAAGGGAAGGTATTCCCTGGGGATGAAAACAAAAATTTTTACACTAGACAGGTGAGTTATATATCATTGGAAAGGTAATTTAAAGTTAGAAAATAATCTGTAATAATATTTTTAGATGAACTGATAAAAAGCACAGTAAATTCAATTTAAATTTTAAAAATTGCCTCTTTGAAATATAAAGCTTTATATATATATAAAACATATAGTTGATGTTAATAGCGTAATGGCATACGTATCTAACATTCTGATGCTCCTAATTATAAAGATGTGGGTTTGAATCTTACAGTAAACTTTTTTTTTACAAAATTGTTGTAAATAGACCCTTAGAGTTGCTCAATAAGGAAATATTAACGTTGACAAAATAGTGTTTTTAAGTATGATTATGTTTTTTGTAAAAGAAATAAGAAAAATAATAATTTTCATATGCCACTACAAATAGCAAACTTAAAAAGAAAATATAATCTACACCTACATTACGCAGACGAAGTCGCGGGGATCAGCTAGTTTTTAATAAAACGAGTAACATAACCTTAAAATGGAACGTGCTAGACAAAAATGAATTTAAACAATGTACAATTTATCTAATCAAGAATGGATATGCAAACATTCGGATTACTATGATCTTTTCACGACTATGTAAACAATAAATAAGAAAAACTTGAAAAACTTACTTTTGGCTCGTTCAAACACATTACGTCCTATTACATAACTTAAAAACGCACTGCGCACGCGTCGATTTAATGCGATTGAGAGGGGTGCTCTAGGCTATCACTAGATGGCAGCAAAACGATGTTCACCCATTGGATAAGCCTAGAAAGCATTTGTTACTTTCGACCCGCCGTTATTTTTGTACCCGGTCTCCCCTATTTGCAAATTTATGATCAAGAAGGCTACGACAATATGGAAATTCAGCTCCACCTTACTATCCAAAGCTACCTTACGATGGCAGCAAAACGATGTTCGCCCATTGGATAAACCTATAAAAGCAATTGTTACTGTCGACCCGCCGTTACTTTTGTACCCAGTCTCCCCTACTTCGATGGTGGAGTGATTTACAATAGGATCTAATCCTGATTGTTTTTTGAATTCAGTCAATCAGAAATCGATATGAACTCAATCGATTATTGCAATAAGGGCAAACAAGTTCGTCAATCAATGCCTAATGAAAATAAAATTTTATACCCAGTCTCCCCTACACAGCATGCAACTGCATAAACTTTCCCATTTTAACGCTGCAAAGCGTTTCGAATTGAAACTCTAAGTAATTTTATTTTCTTCTTATTTCACCCATAAAACCATACACAATATTTCCAATATTTTTTCAATTCTTAAAATTTAAATAAAAGCGGAAAAAATTTCGCGTTTCGCTTTTAACATTTACGACCTGCCATAAATATCATTAGCGTCAAATAAATTCAAATTATTTACTCGTTTTCTCGTATTTTCGCTGGTAATTAACGATAAATAAATGATTTATTGGCCGAAAATAAATAAATACGAGGAATTAGTGAAAAAGAAATACAGATGGAGAAATGTCCGGGCTTGGCCCTACAGTGGTGGTGATTGATTGGAGAAAAGCAGCAATGTTTTTTTTTCTGGTGGAAGAAAAACGGTAGTTGGTTGACGGGGAATGAAGTGATTTGCATTGAAATGCATTTAGCCGATTATGATAATGGACGATATCGAATTGATTCACTTTGATTTATGAATCGAATCAAATATTCAATCGAAGCGAGTCGTGACGCTGTTACGATCCACGTAATAATATCACATCATAACAAATACCTACACTAACATACCACCTATACTTACATATACATATACACACCCAACAATTTCCCGTTTCTTTATTCGAAAGTGAAATTGAAATGATGAAGACGACGAGAAAATGAACAAGAAGAAGATGAGTCACGAATTCAAGAACTGTGACCTAATCCCCGACCAACACTAACTCCATTACTCACTCACGAACCGTTCGGAACCCTTTTCTACCAAAAAAAAAAAAAAACAATAATAAATGTTTTGGTTGAACAGAAGCTCATTGAATTTTCAAAGTTTCAGAAGAGTTATGTCATATGAAATTGGGTGAAAGAATTTCCTGGTTTGCCTGTTTGTAAAAGAAGATGGTAAAATATGGTACTCTAAAAGAGTAAGAAATGGTAAATGGGTGATTTCCTACGATTTTCCGGAATCAAAGGTATCAAAAAATATATTTTATTAATCGATTATATCGATTATTATTTTATTTATCGATTATTAATCGATAAATTGGTTGTGTCCATAATTTAAATAATATTATTTATTTTTAGTAGGATAGTGGACATGAAAGGATGTAGATCCATATACTAATTATTAATTTAGCGACACGTTTCGGTCT
Source organism: Sisyra terminalis (assembly GCA_958496175.1). Classification (NCBI taxonomy): domain Eukaryota; kingdom Metazoa; phylum Arthropoda; class Insecta; order Neuroptera; family Sisyridae; genus Sisyra; species Sisyra terminalis. The sequence goes on along the minus strand of OY292277.1, from coordinate 6,253,149 downwards.
TTTATTAGACCTTCCTCAGGCTTCTTAATATGAAGTACACAATATACATCACAATTCATCGAAATTTTTTTCCCTATCGCACACATACATTACAAATTTTTTAAATTAAAATTTTTATATATATTAAAAATGTTTATAAAAATTAATGTAAATAAAATTTAATTCAAGATTTAACTCGAAAAGTTATCGACATAACTTTAGTAATTCGTTCAAATTTAAGAGGAAAAAAACAATACAGTTTTCCGGTGTATTATACACAGCGGTGGTTAATACTTCAATTTTGTCAGCAAAATTTTAAAACGCGTTTCCAGGTATGGTTTTATTTCCCAAAATGGGAAACAAGTGGAAATTATAAATTTGAAAATGTTGAATTTACTTTTAAATATGTTTATGTATAAAAAACCTTATTTTCACAATCATACAAATTTGATCTGAAATTTGGAGAAAAGTATTGTAAATGATTTTTCGATGGTCCAAAAATGATGACTAAATCGAAAAGTGTAGAAAAAGTTATAGGACAATAACAATAAGAAATCGGTCCCAGGAAGGTATTTGGACCATTTTTAGAAAGTATGGTAGTACTAAAAAGATATATTTGTACTCCAAATTTCAGGTTTCTATGTCTTTTTATTTGTAAGTAAAAATAATAAATCAGAAAATATTTTTTCGCAACAATAAGTAAACCTATTTAACTGTAATTTAGACATATGATAAAAGTATATAAAGGCTATACTCAGAAAAAATAACAGCCTTTTATTTTCATTATATCTTATTGAAGCACCTGTTTCCTCTACTTCTCTGCTCAGAATTCTAATTGTTAAGTACCCAACTAGAGTTTATTAAGTGAATCCTTTTGTACCTTAATGGGCTACTTTATTGGGACTCCACTTAGAGAATTAATACAAATATATGTCGGATCCCAATTGGAAACCCCAATCGAAGTTCCCAAGTAAATTTCTTTTTATTTCAAAATATACAAATTCTCCCCAGTCATAATCATTTAAATCTTCTATTTCATATGAATTTTTTTCTGTACTTCAATACGATTTTACGCATTTCGGTAGAATAGGATATTTTTCTCTTCTAAAAAGTTTAATAAAATGAAAAAAAAAGGAAGAAAAAACCAAATATAGATTGGACATTTTCTATGAAATATGGTTCTTGGTTTTTAAGAAACTTTGGTTTTTAATACTGTACAACTGAGGAACTAGAGTCACCGCAGCAATATCAGTTCAAAGTTTCAAATAGGTTAATTTTCAAGTGCATACAAAGAATATTAAGGATTGATTTTTCGCTGAAATTGAGCAAAATATTTTAGACAGATTCATTCTTAATGAAATTGCATGAAAAGAATTTGCATTTAACGACTAAATCCATGGAAAATTAAAACGGGAATTTAAAGAGGTAATACTGCATGCACTAAATTTGCCCTAAAATTGGTCGTTTTTAAGGTAGCCCTTTTCCTTATAAGGACATATTTTATCAACCGATTTTCAAACAATGCCTTAACGTGAGTTGTAATGTGAATTTTTTTTCGACCTGTGTAAGAGGGCACCCGCAATATCAGTTCAAAGTTTCAAAGCTGAAATTATGAAATACTTGAAAATTCAGTACCAAGTTAAAGGGGAGTTGGTGTGCTAAAGTACACATGAGCCGAATAATTTTTATACAAAATAATTTTTATACATTTTTTTATTATTGAAGCCCCAAATTTTGGTATAAATCATCAGAAGTTGACCAACTTTTTTAATCGGATAGAATTCATGTAAAATTACTCCGAAGTTAAAGCTTTCCAAGCTTTTAATTCCAAGCCTAAATAGCAAATGGATAGAAGGAGGGGTAGTTAAATCAATAGATTTAAATTTTTTAATAAAAAATTGCTGCACTTTTCATAGCTGACGAAGATATTCTTTAAACAGACTTGAACAGGTGGGCCGAAGATAATATATTGTTTCGCTTAAGATGACAATATCAAAAATCCAAAACAAAGGCACGGTTCTTCCTCTTCCTCCCCCTCACCCCCCATTACTATTTCATTTGTAATTAGAACAAGAGAAACCATCGAATGGTTAATGTTTGCCATCGAAATGAGAAAACAAAGAAATGTGAATTGGTTGAAGACGAGATGGGCTGTGGGTGCGTCGGGTGCGTACTGCCGAAGAAGAAAAAACAAACAATTGAAGAACAATGACGATGCGGTCGGGGTGGATAGTGAAGACTGAAATTACCGAATAAATTTTCTGAATAAGAAACACACCTTGGAAGATTTTCGATTGGAATCACGTTAACTTTTATGACGAAGAAATGCATGTGTTGAAGAGGATGTTTCATTTTTTTTTTTTTTTTTTTTGGTTGACATGGTTTGTTGGTTTTTAGGCGGCCAATCAGCACGAGTACGACATATGGGTGAAGATAATTTCGATTGAATTGATGCGCCAAACGCCGCTGGAAGCCATCAAGTATTTGGACATTATGGGCTTGGTGAGCAGTCCGGCCAGTTCGTTCAGCTCGACGTCGTGCCGGTCACGGCGAAGTTCGTCGTCGGATCGCAGCGATTCGACCATTTCGCCGACGATCACGAAACGCCGATGTCGCAGCGAATTGCGGCTGGACGTCTCACGTGGTGATCTGCCGAAGTGCAAGGATCTACCGACGGCGATGTGCTCGTCGTCCGACGAGGATTACAACTCCAACAAGAATCAAAGTTGCGTGGATTGTACGTTTAAGAGTACAGCGGCGCGGAAGTCATTGTTTCCCGACGTGGAAGATTCGGGAAGTCAAATGTCGCTGGACACGATCGATGGGTCGACCAAGAGTGTGGACATGGTCGAGTTTCCAAAAACGCCGTTGCACATTTCGCACAGCTATGATGTCAATCGGAATCTAACGTCGTCGATGGACTTTAAGGAGTTTCAAAAACGGCAAGCCCGAGACCGAATCCGGAGGGTTTTGTCGTTGAAGCAACTAGAAAGTCGGGTGGAACCCGAAATCAAAGATGATCCAGTGAAAGAGACACCTGTTAAACCAATTTTGCGTAAATTTGATTTCGGAACAATTGGATACTCGAGGGTTTATAACGTGCGTGATTGTGTTCAGTTGAAGTCCTACGACCTGAAGAACATCAACACCTCGTCGGAACGTCTTTCGACTAAAAGGAAAAACGATGCCAAGTTGAACATGTTAAGAAAGAGTACAAACACTTTAGCCGACAAAGACATCCTGAATTCTTCGTCAAAGTCCACCACACCGAATGGAACGACCAAGGAATATTTCACCCTCACTGACTACAAATCGCGGCATTCCAAATCCCTAATGGATTCGATTTTTCCACCGGCTCCCAAACCAGAGGTGACGCGGCACTCCTCTCTCACCCCCACAAGTAACTGTGAAAAGTTCTTCGATGTACAAAGCGACGAAGAGGCTGTGGAAATTTTGTTGCAACGTTGCCAGAATTCGGACAGTTATGTTCCCGTCAAGGAAAAACTCATTTTGTTCGAATCCCTTTCGCGGCTAGGTCGCCGCCTGGCCCGCAGCAGCGAAGATCTGGTCAGTCTTTCCCCATCGTTAACCGGATGCCACAAACGGGCGCGTTCCCTCCACGATTTGAGTCGATGCGGAACCGCTGTGCGGGAAATCTGCAAATATTTCGAAACCCGTAGCGAACCTGAAGTCGCAACATCGTCGTTTTCCACCCCCGTTTCGAAAACTTGCGAACCCCTTGTCACCCTGAACAAATACAATACAATTGCCAAAGGATACCGCAAGGTGGTCAGCGCCAAAGACACGCCACCAAATTTGAAAAACAGCGACAAACTCAACGATTTGAAGAAGGACTATAAAAGTCCATTTTTTCATGAGAACAATAACTATTATTTTGGATTTAAACAGTTTCGGGAGGGAAATAAAATTATTTCCTATGTGTAACCGGTTGCGATGAAATATTTCGTAAAGGGGTGCTATAAAATGGCAGCTTCTTAAATGGAGGATTTCCAAAAAGTTTTGATCAACAGAACGTTGGATAAAGGACCAAATATTTGATCAAAACGTCCATGAAAACCGCACATTTTTTTAAAGAAATTTTCGATTGAGGTTTGAATTGAATCAAAAATATAAAGGGAAAACGGGGGGTGCAGAAAATTTCACAAACGCCTATAAACACTTATCTTTTTTAAGGGTTGATTTTCTTGCTTGAATTGAATCAATAAAAGTTGTTCTTTTGTAACTCAGATAAAAAAATTCTGAATTGTCAATTCAGGCGAAAAGTGGGAACAAATAAGACCAATTGAAAAATTGGATTTCAAAAATTTATTGTCTTTTTTATCGATCCCTGCGATCTAAATTTAAATCAAACAATGGATTCCAAAAAACAGTATTTTTGGCAAGGGGGTGATTACGGAGAAGGAAATATTGGGGGTCCTAACCTTCTCATCTTAACTGGATATAAGTCGATTACTGATAAAATAACAAGAAGATATGATTAAAATTATTGTAACGTACAATAAACCACTATTTCTATTTAATTAATTTTAATCGTAGTGAAATCCTCCCCCCTTGACTTGAAAAATGAACCCACCCCTGATTTATAGGCCTTAAAGTGAAATTAATGCACCAATACCTCAATTCAGCAAAGAAAAGAAAAATCATCGAATTTGTAAATATGACAAATATTTCCAATTATTTATAATTTTATAATAATATCAAATAGTGCCATTGATTCTTGTAAATTTTTTTTATTGTTGTACACAAAATGTTTTATTTAATTTTAAAATGTAAAAAAAAATATTTTATTCAGAGAGATATTTCCAAGAATTTCATTGAAAAGAAAAAATTGGCACAAAATTATTTTTATTGATATTATTGTCTTAAGTTTTTCGAGAAAATTAGCGGAAAATTTCGATTAAATAACATTGAAAATTGTAGCTAACAAGTATAATGTTTTCAAGTCATTTATTGTTAATGTAGTTGTAATGAATTTGTAATTAATGAAATGAAATTTTATTAAAAAAATAAAATAAAATAGTTAAAGATTATTAATAATAAAAAGAAAAATGTTAGACTGATTAGAACATTACACTTTTTTTTTGTATTTAAATATTTTGTATAAAAATATATATTTGTAAAAAAAGAACTATTGAATAAAATAATGTATATTAATAATATGAAACGTTAAAATAAAAATAAATCCTTTTTATGATTTTTTTTAATTGCTTAATTCCATAAATTGAAAATTCATGTTTTTTTATTAAAAATTTAATTCAAGTATGCATAAGTGTGTTTATGTTTTCGTAATAAACATGTAGATGGCCAATAGTTGATCTTAAACGTAACGCCATCTGTCAGGTTAACATTGAACTATTAGCAAATATTTCTACCAAATTATTTTTACTATTGTTTTATACGTTTTACACTTTGAAATGAATAGCTCGAATGGATGCAAGGATTGGAACAAATACAATACATCATTATTAACACTTGTCTAAATTTTAATACAAAAAGAAAAACGAAAATTACTGAAATAATGATAATATAAAATTCTTTATTGGTCCATGGCCTTTTTTTACAGTTTATTATTTTCATGAGTTTAGAAGTTGGAGTTCCAGAGCAGTAGCTCTTCAAGGTTTGTAAATTACACAGGTTGCTCCATTAGAAAAAAAAAATACGTCATACAAAGAATTTTGAAATTGATCAATCTGAAGACATGTACGAATTTCTTCTGGATACGTCACGTATCCATCACGTAGCCACCATGAGGCCACCTGTGTATTTTATAAACCTTGGTAGCTCTTTACCTACTTCAAAATAAAATTAAAAATAACAATTTCCCTGTTTTAATTTTCCGTTCTGCCAAGTACTCCAACATCCAACGAATCCAATCCTTCCAATCAAAACTTCTCCGTCGTATTCTAAATCCTCCCTACTACGTTAAAAATAAAGTAATACATAATAATATCAAAATTCCTTTTATGAATAACCTAATCCAAGACCGGTTCTAAAAATTTCACAACAAGCTGCACAACAAATCCTTTAAATCCTTTCTTCTACATCTCATCCAAATAACCCTCCACGTCGATCAAAACGCCGATGGCCGCGTGATCTACTAAATGATTAATAGAAAGTCCCAACAATGGTTGGGTTCTTTCCACAAGTTCCAAGTTCAAATGTTCCTGGTGAAGGATCACTCCTCACTACGGGAACAAATTTATTTTATTTTCTGCGCATATTGCATATTATACTAGAATTTTGTATAGAAGGCAATAATATTTTAAATAACAAAAAACTATGGTGCGAAAAAGAACCCAAAAAATCCAACTAGCTTTAAAAAAAATAATTAAATAAAATAAAATAAATTTTTAGACGTCCCATCATCTATTAGCCAACGACGGAACATAGTATATATTTATTAGGGTGTCCGTTATTTCCCAAATTGATTTTTTTACAGCGATCGCCCCCTGAATTTTTAGTTTAGGATAAAAAAAATTATCCAATACAATTAAGCTCTTAATTTCTTGATTAAACCGTGCCGGAATCATGTTACTTTTACCATTTAAATAACATGGGATTATTTGACTTTTTACCATTTAATTTTTTTCTCAGAAACAAATGGGTGAAAAGATTTAAGATTAAATTATTCTGAAGTAAAATTTAACGCTGTACAAAAAAGGTCTCTTATGAATTTTCGATTAAATCACTCCATTAAAAGTTTTTCAACATTTCACTTGTGCCTAATATAAATCTTGCAATATTTTCAACTTTTTGCTCATTTTTATTTTTTTTAACTATAAAATCATTGGAAGAGAAGATAAAAATTATTATCATTAGAGCGCAAGTGATTATTTGTGTTAATTTTATGGCTTGAACAGGAAATTAAACAAACAAATATCATTTTTTGACAAAACCGGTGATATAAGATCCGAATTTGCTATAGTCGTGAAATTCAATTTATCCAGGATTAGTTTTCGTACTTTAATCAATATTTTGTACCTACAAAGTGAATTTCATGCTAATTACTGACACTATCGACAAAAGTTCAATTATTATTCGAATTTTTACCACTTCACCTGACGCCATCTATGAGAAATTTCTTAGAATTTGTAGTCAACATCATTTTCATTGAGCCTATAGTCGATTGATTTGTCGTTAAAAAGTTAAATGTTGAATAACTTTTAATGGAGTGATTTAATCGAAAATTCATACGAGACCTTTTTTGTAAAGCGTTAAATTTTACGTCAGAATAATTTGACCTTACATCTTTTTATACATTTGTTTCTGAGAAAAAAAAAAATAAAAGTAAAAAGTCAAATAATCCCATGTTATTTAAATGGTAAAAGTAACATGATTCCGGCACGGTTTAATCAAGGAATTAAGAGCTTAATTGTATTGGATAATTTTTTTTATATCTTAAACTAAAAATTCAGGGGGCTGTAAAAAAATCAATTTGGGAATTAACGGACACCCTAATATTTATGATCATTGAACCACTTTTCCCTTGTAATAGCGCTATTTTTGAATTTGGGAAATATTAATAACAAGGAACAATTCATCTCAAAAATAAGAAATAATTTAACGATTTAAAGTTTCCAACATTGATTTTAATGTTTTTAATTTCCAAAAATAAATGAAACATATACACTGGGTCACTGAAGCATTCGCCCTTTGGAAGAATTGTTTTTTTTTAGATTGTTGTGAAACTAATTTGTGTGAATAGAAATCACTGCCTCTAATTTCCCATAGGTGTTTTAATATTCCATATTTAAGCGATGGAACATAATGGTATGCTTATTTTCATGCAATCCTTTTTTTTTAAATTTTTGACTTTTATTTCAAAAATACAACAATTCAAGGACGAACAAACGTAGATCTTACACGAACAAACGAAAATCTGTAGAAATACTTCAATTCCAAGGGAAAAAAGACCTTTAGATTAGAACTTTAGGTTTTACTTTTGCAAATTTGTTTATTTTTTTTAAAATAAACTAAGAAAATTGCCAAAAAAACACGAACAAACTATTGAAGAAATTTTTTTTTGAAAAATCATAAATCGAGGGCCTAGCTTTAGGGAGCTGTACATTTCAACTCTGCAATTAATTAATTAATTAAATTCCAAAGACTTATGCTTTGAGTGTCTAATGTACTGATGTACGTAGTAAAATTTACATTTTTGAAATTTGTGATTTCATTTTTGACTGTTGATTTTAAGTAGGTGAATATTTAGAATTATTAATCTAATTTATAGATAAATATTATTACTCTATTATCTATTTTCGGTTAAATATTCTAGTTCACCCCTGACATTTTGTATAAATGCTGAGACAAATAGCCAAATTAGCTCAATCTTTCCAAGGTTTATAAATTACACAGGTTGCCCCATTAGAAAAAAAAATGACGTCATACGAAGAATTTTGAAATTTGAATCAGTCTGAAGATATATACGAATTTCTTCTGGATACGTCACGTAGGGCATGAAGCCACCTGTGTATTTTATAAACCTTGCAATCTTTCTACTATTTCCCATAAATCATCTAATGGAATCCTTATTCGATTAAAAATAATTATCTCTTATCAATTATTATTTACTTTTTCAATAATTTAAAGGCTTATTTGATTAAATAATGGTAAATTTAATTGATTAATTTGATTTTAAGGCATGTCATAGTAGGAATTGATTTTTTTTGAAATTTTATAAGTTACACATGCGCAGTAGAAAATAAGAATAGGTGGCAATTCAAATTAATAATTATGGATATGATTTTAAAAACTATACAAAAATGTTATTAAGTATCAAATATCAACTTTGTTGTCCTAAAATTTAATTAACTACTTAAACAATCAAAGGTTTTTGAAACCAGTATAGAATTAATGGGAAAAAGTAAGTTGAAGTTTCGACCACGTTTTTTATTATAGACATATTCCTATGCAAGAATTGCAGCAATTGTACGGACGAGCCCCCTAAGCAGATGTTTATCGCTAAAATAAACACATGAGTTAGAGTTGTGCTAGTAAAAATAATAAAAAAGAATAAAAAAAAAACTCAATTTCTACCTGAAAGTAAGAGGGAATAGGAAATAACGAAGCAAAACTTTCCTTTCTATTCGTTGTCGCTAATGTTTTCAGTGCTGTAAACGAAAATTAAATGAATTTGTATTATTAGTTTACTTCTAAAAGTGAGTTACATGAACTAATGAATTCCATTACTTTTGAATGCTAATGGGGGACACTAAAAATATATTTTGTGAATGCAATTATTAACATTTATAAACCCCGAGAAAGAAGGTAAACAAACACGTGTTGGATAATTTGGGTTTACAAAGTTCCAAGTTACAAGTTTTTTAGGGTTGAAATCTCCAAGTGATGATACAATCTTTGTCAATTTCTACTGATTAACTAAGAACTAAACAACTTTTATGTACCTTTTAGGTATGTTATAGATTTTGTAGGGACTTTTATTGAATTTACATAAACTCAATTTGTTGTCTGTTTTTTTTTTCAGTTGTAGACTGCAAGTGAAAGAAAATTGTTTCTACCAAATGTTTACTATTGGAACCAAAAAAAAAAAATCCTGCCATCATCAAATGAATCAATTTTTCTATCAATAAATCCTCCAAATTTTGGATTTTCCAAAAATGTAAATCACACGTACGAGTGCAAGGATAACTTTCAATAGGTTTCTGTGTCCGAAAAAGCGTCAGAAAAGGATACATCCTCTGCCTAATTCAATCGGTATCAATCGGTAAGATTAATGGTATCATTTTTAAAATATACTTATATTTTCATGGGTTTTTTTCTAGTTTAAAATTACAATTTTGAGAAAATGGAGATAAGTTTGAGGAAATGTACCAATTTCATCTGCATAATTATGCCGAAATTTTTGCCGATCATTGATTTAAAGTTTGTAGAGCGTTTAATTCTGAGAAAAAACCATCTTCGGTAAAAGCAATCCCATGAAATGCCGCTGAGGTATAGAAATTTAAAAATAAAAAGTCAGAGTTTCCGTGTATTTTCAATGGAAAATCTTTAGACGTCTTGGTCGAGGACTTAAAATTAATATTAAGGGCTCAAACTTTCAGAGAATTTTTTTTTCGGTATTTCCAACAAAATTTCACGATGGGACCAAAAAAAGTAAAAAAAAAGTCACCCTAATAATAATATGTAAAAATCATACCATAAACACAAATTTGAACAGAAGTTCAAACAAAAATATTCGTGACGTATAGCCCAAATACGTATTTCGATTGCCAAGCAATTTTTCCTCAGTGGTCATCAAGTAGTTTGGATCACTCCATCATTGATGTCCATAGATCATTAAATACGTAAATCATTTAATTTACTTAAAAATTGAGAAACAAATAAACGATCTCTTAAAGTGTATTCTTCTTTAATTATGGAATTATAGATTCAATCCCATTGTTTGTACTTAGATATCCTGATACTGTACCATCGAATTAATTTTGATATGATTTTCCATGTAGTATTGTAATAATTAATAAATTCCGGAACTTTTCTACGAAAAGGGTTGCTGCCTTTACAAAAGTTTGTTTATTATTGCATGATTGTAAAAGTAATTTATTTGTTAGTTATAAATTAATTAATTTACTAGGTATGTCAATATTAATATCAATTTTAATTTATAATCAAAAAATATTTTTTAAATTGGCGGATAAATTACAAATCTAAACATTTTTACCAACTAAGTATAGTATTTAGATGCTGTTGTTCATTTTTAAAATAATTTTACATTATGTAGCTGTAAATTAAATTTTAATACTGTTAAATAACCATTGTTGCATTTTTTTTCATACATAGATGTCCAACATAATATTTTTCTGTACATATAATAAAAGAACTGTTCCCTCTTATTATCTGGCGTTAAAACAAACTTTTTTGATTTGATTTTCACCTTTTTCGATGTACAATACGAAAAATGTGAAGTTCAAAGAATTCCAATTAATTTTCTATTCCCAACTTTGGAAATTGGTGATATCTAAATGATATTTGTTTTAAAAGAATTAACAGATCATTTCGTTAAGTGATTTGAATGTACAAATAAAAAGCGAAGAAAAAATTAAAAGGATCAACTTTTAGATTTCGATTCTTTTTAAATAAATTAAATAAACTTTCCATGTAAATATTTGATCCCCTTACAATGATCTAAATAATTTGATAATCCAAAAAAAAAAAACATAAATTTATTTGTACAGTTTGTTAATGGATTTTCAAGTTTAAAATTATTATTAAGATATTTTGAAAAATTTAAATATTGTTTCGAAACGCTGCCACGCTGCGTCCTGATTGGTCCATTGAAAAGAACAAAGGCCGTTGCCAAAGCGCATGTTCCCGCGCGCATGTAGAACGTTCAGTATTAAACGGTTCCCGCGAAAGACTCACAAGTAGCTCCCGAAAATTATTGAAAAATTTAAGTTTTTCTTTTGATTCATTGCAATTAATTAGTGAAAAGTGAAAGTTCAATCGATCAGTGATCGATTGAGATAATAATTTTCGGTTTCGGTGAGTAAACTATTCGGATTTTTCGACTTAAAAGTTAGGGTAGTTAGGAGCGTTAGCACCCGTTAATAGTCGCCATTAACAAACCATTTCCGCCACTTTAAATTTTCGTTTCAAAAACTCCAGAATCGTAATTTTTTCGGGATGATAGTTAAAAGGAATATTCTTAAATCGTTTCAGTTTTTTAGGGATGGGATTGATTTTTCTGGGCATAATTCATGTGAAAATCGAAGGGTGGTTAAGTGGGTGGTTAACTCCATTGGGGCAATATAGTTTTTTTCAAATTTTTTTTTCTTTTACTTTCAATCGCTTTGATATTTTTATAAAAAATGGGGAAAATCATTTGTAATTATGAATTTGGGTGAAAATTCCGTTGGCTTGGCGCGTAGACTTGGCGCCAATACAAAGTGTACAAGTGCACATGCGCGCCATTTAATCATCCCTTAAACATTCATCTCCAAGGTTTATAAAATACACAGGTGTCCTCATAATGGCTACGTGACGTATCCAGAAGAAATTCGTACATATCTTCAAACTGATTCAATTTCAAAATTCTTCGTATGACGTCATTTTTTTTTCTAATGGAGCAACCTGTGTAATTTAAAAACCTTCATTCATCTCAACAATTTCATTACTTTCACGAAGATTCACGAAGCCCAAAAAACAGGAAAACGACCGAAATAGACGGTTCGTTTGTTCTCGCATTTTGAAAAATTTGAATTGTTAGTTATTTTTTCGGCTGCTAGTGGTAACAATGTTAAGTTGGCATGTGACTTACAGAATTGGCGGTTTTTTATTCAAACTGAAGTTAAAGCTGTCAAAACATTACACTCATATTGTTATATAGCATAAATTCATTGATATTTTGCTACTAATGAGTTGTTTAAAGAAAATATTTTCAAAATATAATTTTATTTCTTCCGTTATAGACTATCTCTATAACTTTATTCCTAGTAGTTTAAAGTGGAATCTTCAAAAATAACAAAGTTTGAAATTGCAGGTTTTGTCTCAAATGTAACTACCGGTGAATAGTTACGCAAAAGTAAATACTTTTGAACACTTTGTGGATTTTTCTTGGATATCATTTGGAGTACGTTTGAGTACATCATCATGAGTGTTGTGCAGTGCTAATTGGATACCTTTTGGATTACGTTTTGGATTACCTACGGAATATCCTTTTTCATGGTGAACGAGTTCTGTTGTAAAATTTTTAAATGTTTTTTTTTTGTTTGTTAGTAGTTTTCGTTAGCTTTTAGTTTTTGAAAGCATAAGAGTATTGTTGGACGCTGCGCGCCAGCATGCTCTTGTGTTTTTTTTTGCTTTTTTGACACATTTGTAGGGTCAGGTGTGAAAATGGCCCATAAATGTTTAAATTCGTATTTTGTGTGTTTTTTGTTTTTTGTTTGTTTTTTTTTGTATTTTAATTAGTTTTTTGCTTTTTTGACACATTTGTAGGGTCAGGTGTGAAAATGGCCCATAAATGTTTAAATTGCTTTTTTTGTGTGTTTTTTTTGTTTGTTAGATTTTAGTTTTTGTAGAACATAAGAGTATAGTTGGACGCTGCGCACCGGCTTGCTCGTATATTTTTTGTTTGTTTGTTTTTTTGTATTTTAATTAGTTTTTTTGTTTTTTTGACACATTTGTAGGGTCAGGTGTGAAAATGGCCCATAAATGTTTAAATTCATATCTTGTGTGTTTTTTGTTTGTTTGTTTGTTTTTTTGTATTTTAATTAGTTTCTTTGTTTTTTTGACACATTTGTAGGGTCAGGTGTGAAAATGGCCCATAAATGTTTAAATTCGTATCTTGTGTGTTTTTTGTTTGTTTGTTTGTTTTTTGTATTTTAAATAGTTTTTTGTTTTCTTGACACATTTGTAGGGTCAGGTGTGAAAATGGCCCATAAATGTTTAAATTCGTATCTTGTGTGTTTTTTGTTTGTTTTTTTGTTTTTTGTATTTTAATTAGTTTTTTTGTTTTCTTGACACATTTGTAGGGTCAGGTGTGAAAATGGCCCATAAATGTTTAAATTCATATCTTGTGTGTTTTTTGTTTGTTTGTTTGTTTTTTTGTATTTTAATTAGTTTTTTGTTTTCTTGACACATTTGTAGGGTCAGGTGTGAAAATGGCCCATAAATGTTTAAATTCGTATCTTGTGTGTTTTTTGTTTGTTTGTTTGTTTTTTGTATTTTAATTAGTTTTTTGTTTTCTTGACACATTTGTAGGGTCAGGTGTGAAAATGGCCCATAAATGTTTAAATTCATATCTTGTGTGGTTTTTGTTTTTTGTTTGTTTTTTTGTATTTTAATTAGTTTTTTGTTTTCTTGACACATTTGTAGGGTCAGGTGTGAAAATGGCCCATAAATGTTTAAATTCGTATCTTGTGTGTTTTTTGTTTGTTTGTTTGTTTTTTTGTATTTTAATTAGTTTTTTGTTTTCTTGACACATTTGTAGGGTCAGGTGTGAAAATGGCCCATAAATGTTTAAATTGCTTTTTTTGTGTGTTTTTTTTTTGTTTGTTAGATTTTAGTTTTTCAAGACATAAGGGTTTAGTTGGACGCTGCGCGCCGGCTTGCCCATATGTTTTCCTCAATTAGTTTTAAGTCAAATTAGTTATAAGGAAATTAGTTATAAGTTAGATGTGGCTAAATATTTATGTCGGTTAATGGCTTTAATTGTCGGACGCTTCTTGTAGCCTCTGCGCTTTTATTATCGGACGCTGTAATGGCCTGGACGTTTTAATTGTCGTACGCTCTTGCGGCACGGACGCATTTTTAGTCGGCGGCCGGCTGAGTATTTAGTTACGTAAGGACTAACCAACATTTCTTCCAGGAATTTCTTTCAGATTCCAAGGACCCCCGGATTTCCAATTAGTTTAGACATCAATTAGGATTTTTCTGTATTAGAATCTTAGGGACTTATGTCGATAATGCCTTTCGAAATCAAACATTGATCTACGAAAATGCTTTAGAATTTCCATTGATGACAAACTCAAAGAACGCATTCATGTTTTGCGAGTGCAAACGTTTGCTGTTCGGAATGTTGTGTCCTTTGGGATCTTGGTAATTTGCCGGAATAATGTTTGTCTAGAAATGTATTATTGACATAAGGAAGTTAGTCGCTTTAATTTTTTTAACAGTCCAGTTTTAGGAATTTTGTTTTCATTACCCGGGAATTAATTGGACTTTAGTATTAGGAACTTGTGAAAATTATGCAGTTCGAAAACAGGCAGAGTTCTATGCAAATTCCCTCGATATTCCACTGATGACAAAATTCCAGGAAATGCATTCAGATTTGTGATGCAAACGCTTGCATTGCTTAATATTATGTCCTTTGGGATCTTGGTAATTTGCCGGAATAATGTTTGTCTAGAATTGTATTATTGACATAAGGAAGTTAGTCGCTTTTATTTTTTTAACAGTCCAGTTTTAGGAATTTTTTTTTCAGGACCCGGGAACTCGCTGGACTTTAGTATTAGGAACTTGTGAAAATTATGCAGTTCGAAAACAGGCAGAGTTCTATGTAAATTCCCTCGATATCCCACTGATGACAAAATTCCAGGAAATGCATTCAGATTTGTGATGCAAACGCTTGCATTCCTTAATATTATGTCCTTTGGGATCTTGGTAATTTGCCGGAATAATGTTTGTCTAGAATTGTATTGTTGCCATAAGGAAGTTAGTCGCTTTTATTTTTTTAACAGTCCAGTTTTAGGAAATTTTTTTCAGGACTCCGGAATTAACTGGACTTTAGTATTAGGAACTTGTGAAAATTATGCAGTTCGAAAACAGGCAGAGTTCTATGTAAATTCCCTCGATATCCCACTGATGACAAAATTCCTGGAAATGCATTCAGATTTGTGATGCAAACGTTTGCATTCCTCAATATTATGTCCTTTGGGATCTTGGTAATTTGCCGGAATAATGTTTGTCTAGAAATGTATTATTGACATAAGGAAGTTAGTCGCTTTAATTTTTTTAACAGTCCAGTTTTAGGAATTTTGTTTTCATTACCCGGGAATTAATTGGACTTTAGTATTAGGAACTTGTGAAAATTATGCAGTTCGAAAACAGGCAGAGTTCTATGCAAATTCCCTCGATATTCCACTGATGACAAAATTCCAGGAAATGCATTCAGATTTGTGATGCAAACGCTTGCATTCCTTAATATTATGTCCTTTGGGATCTTGGTAATTTGCCGGAATAATGTTTGTCTAGAATTGTATTATTGACATAAGGAAGTTAGTCGCTTTTATTTTTTTAACAGTCCAGTTTTAGGAAATTTTTTTTCAGGACCCGGGAACTCGCTGGACTTTAGTATTAGGAACTTGTGAAAATTATGCAGTTCGAAAACAGGCAGAGTTCTATGTAAATTCCCTCGATATCCCACTGATGACAAAATTCCAGGAAATGCATTCAGATTTGTGATGCAAACGCTTGCATTCCTTAATATTATGTCCTTTGGGATCTTGGTAATTTGCCGGAATAATGTTTGTCTAGAATTGTATTGTTGCCATAAGGAAGTTAGTCGCTTTTATTTTTTTAACAGTCCAGTTTTAGGAAATTTTTTTCAGGACTCCGGAATTAACTGGACTTTAGTATTAGGAACTTGTGAAAATTATGCAGTTCGAAAACAGGCAGAGTTCTATGTAAATTCCCTCGATATCCCACTGATGACAAAATTCCTGGAAATGCATTCAGATTTGTGATGCAAACGTTTGCATTCCTCAATATTATGTCCTTTGGGATCTTGGTAATTTGCCGGAATATTGTTTGTCTAGAAATGTATTATTGACATAAGGAAGTTAGTCGCTTTAATTTTTTTAACAGTCCAGTTTTAGGAATTTTGTTTTCATTACCCGGGAATTAATTGGACTTTAGTATTAGGAACTTGTGAAAATTATGCAGTTCGAAAACAGGCAGAGTTCTATGCAAATTCCCTCGATATTCCACTGATGACAAAATTCCAGGAAATGCATTCAGATTTGTGATGCAAACGCTTGCATTCCTTAATATTATGTCCTTTGGGATCTTGGTAATTTGCCGGAATAATGTTTGTCTAGAATTGTATTATTGACATAAGGAAGTTAGTCGCTTTTATTTTTTTAACAGTCCAGTTTTAGGAAATTTTTTTCAGGACTCCGGAATTAACTGGACTTTAGTATTAGGAACTTGTGAAAATTATGCAGTTCGAAAACAGGCAGAGTTCTATGTAAATTTCCTCGATATCCCACTGATGACAAAAATCCAGGAAATGCATTCAGATTTGTGATGCAAACGTTTGCTTTCCTTAATATTATGTCCTTTGGGATCTTGGTAATTTGCCGGAATAATGTTTGTCTAGAATTGTATTATTGACATAAGGAAGTTAGTCGCTTTTATTTTTTTAACAGTCCAGTTTTAGGAATTTTTTTTTCAGGACCCGGGAACTCGCTGGACTTTAGTATTAGGAACTTGTGAAAATTATGCAGTTCGAAAACAAGCAGAGTTCTATGTAAATTTCCTCGATATCCCACTGATGACAAAATTCCAGGAAATGCATTCAGATTTGTGATGCCAACGCTTGCATTCCTTAATATTATGTCCTTTGGGATCTTGGTAATTTGCCGGAATAATGTTTGTCTAGAATTGTATTATTGACATAAGGAAGTTAGTCGCTTTTATTTTTTTAACAGTCCAGTTTTAGGAAATTTTTTTTCAGGACCCGGGAACTCGCTGGACTTTAGTATTAGGAACTTGTGAAAATTATGCAGTTCGAAAACAAGTAGAGTTCTATGTAAATTTCCTCGATATCCCACTGATGACAAAATTCCAGGAAATGCATTCAGATTTGTGATGCAAACGCTTGCATTCCTTAATATTATGTCCTTTGGGATCTTGGTAATTTGCCGGAATAATGTTTGTCTAGAATTGTATTATTGACATAAGGAAGTTAGTCGCTTTTATTTTTTTAACAGTCCAGTTTTAGGAATTTTTTTTTCAGGACCCGGGAACTCGCTGGACTTTAGTATTAGGAACTTGTGAAAATTATGCAGTTCGAAAACAGGCAGAGTTCTATGCAAATTCCCTCGATATTCCACTGATGACAAAATTCCAGGAAATGCATTCAGATTTGTGATGCCAACGCTTGCATTCCTTAATATTATGTCCTTTGGGATCTTGGTAATTTGCCGGAATAATGTTTGTCTAGAATTGTATTATTGACATAAGGAAGTTAGTCGCTTTTATTTTTTTAACAGTCCAGTTTTAGGAAATTTTTTTTCAGGACCCGGGAACTCGCTGGACTTTAGTATTAGGAACTTGTGAAAATTATGCAGTTCGAAAACAAGTAGAGTTCTATGTAAATTTCCTCGATATCCCACTGATGACAAAATTCCAGGAAATGCATTCAGATTTGTGATGCAAACGCTTGCATTCCTTAATATTATGTCCTTTGGGATCTTGGTAATTTGCCGGAATAATGTTTGTCTAGAATTGTATTATTGACATAAGGAAGTTAGTCGCTTTTATTTTTTTAACAGTCCAGTTTTAGGAAATTTTTTTTCAGGACCCGGGAACTCGCTGGACTTTAGTATTAGGAACTTGTGAAAATTATGCAGTTCGAAAACAAGTAGAGTTCTATGTAAATTTCCTCGATATCCCACTGATGACAAAATTCCAGGAAATGCATTCAGATTTGTGATGCAAACGCTTGCATTCCTTAATATTATGTCCTTTGGGATCTTGGTAATTTGCCGGAATAATGTTTGTCTAGAATTGTATTATTGACATAAGGAAGTTAGTCGCTTTTATTTTTTTAACAGTCCAGTTTTAGGAAATTTTTTTCAGGACTCCGGAATTAACTGGACTTTAGTATTAGGAACTTGTGAAAATTATGCAGTTCGAAAACAGGCAGAGTTCTATGTAAATTTCCTCGATATCCCACTGATGACAAAAATCCAGGAAATGCATTCAGATTTGTGATGCAAACGTTTGCTTTCCTTAATATTATGTCCTTTGGGATCTTGGTAATTTGCCGGAATAATGTTTGTCTAGAATTGTATTATTGACATAAGGAAGTTAGTCGCTTTTATTTTTTTAACAGTCCAGTTTTAGGAATTTTTTTTTCAGGACCCGGGAACTCGCTGGACTTTAGTATTAGGAACTTGTGAAAATTATGCAGTTCGAAAACAAGCAGAGTTCTATGTAAATTTCCTCGATATCCCACTGATGACAAAATTCCAGGAAATGCATTCAGATTTGTGATGCCAACGCTTGCATTCCTTAATATTATGTCCTTTGGGATCTTGGTAATTTGCCGGAATAATGTTTGTCTAGAATTGTATTATTGACATAAGGAAGTTAGTCGCTTTTATTTTTTTAACAGTCCAGTTTTAGGAAATTTTTTTTCAGGACCCGGGAACTCGCTGGACTTTAGTATTAGGAACTTGTGAAAATTATGCAGTTCGAAAACAAGTAGAGTTCTATGTAAATTTCCTCGATATCCCACTGATGACAAAATTCCAGGAAATGCATTCAGATTTGTGATGCAAACGCTTGCATTCCTTAATATTATGTCCTTTGGGATCTTGGTAATTTGCCGGAATAATGTTTGTCTAGAATTGTATTATTGACATAAGGAAGTTAGTCGCTTTAATTTTTTAACAGTCCAATTTTAGGAATTTTGTTTTCATTACCCGGGAATTAATTGGACTTTAGTATTAGGAACTTGTGAAAATTATGCAGTTCGAAAACTGGCAGAGTTCTATGCAAATTCCCTCGATATTCCACTGATGACAAAATTCCAGGAAATGCATTCAGATTTGTGATGCAAACGCTTGCATTCCTCAATATTATGTCCTTTGGGATCTTGGTAATTTGCCGGAATAATGTTTGTCTAGAATTGTATTATTGACATAAGGAAGTTAGTCGCTTTTATTTTTTTAACAGTCCAGTTTTAGGAAATTTTTTTTCAGGACCCGGGAACTCGCTGGACTTTAGTATTAGGAACTTGTGAAAATTATGCAGTTCGAAAACAGGCAGAGTTCTATGTAAATTCCCTCGATATCCCACTGATGACAAAATTCCAGGAAATGCATTCAGATTTGTGATGCCAACGCTTGCATTCCTTAATATTATGTCCTTTGGGATCTTGGTAATTTGCCGGAATAATGTTTGTCTAGAATTGTATTATTGACATAAGGAAGTTAGTCGCTTTTATTTTTTTAACAGTCCAGTTTTAGGAAATTTTTTTTCAGGACCCGGGAACTCGCTGGACTTTAGTATTAGGAACTTGTGAAAATTATGCAGTTCGAAAACAAGTAGAGTTCTATGTAAATTTCCTCGATATCCCACTGATGACAAAATTCCAGGAAATGCATTCAGATTTGTGATGCAAACGCTTGCATTCCTTAATATTATGTCCTTTGGGATCTTGGTAATTTGCCGGAATAATGTTTGTCTAGAATTGTATTATTGACATAAGGAAGTTAGTCGCTTTTATTTTTTTAACAGTCCAGTTTTAGGAATTTTTTTTTCAGGACCCGGGAACTCGCTGGACTTTAGTATTAGGAACTTGTGAAAATTATGCTGTTCGAAAACAGGCAGAGTTCTATGTAAATTCCCTCGATATCCCACTGATGACAAAATTCCAGGAAATGCATTCAGATTTGTGATGCAAACGCTTGCATTCCTTAATATTATGTCCTTTGGGATCTTGGTAATTTGCCGGAATAATGTTTGTCTAGAATTGTATTATTGACATAAGGAAGTTAGTCGCTTTAATTTTTTAACAGTCCAATTTTAGGAATTTTGTTTTCATTACCCGGGAATTAATTGGACTTTAGTATTAGGAACTTGTGAAAATTATGCAGTTCGAAAACAAGCAGAGTTCTATGCAAATTCCCTCGATATTCCACTGATGACAAAATTCCAGGAAATGCATTCAGATTTGTGATGCAAACGCTTGCATTCCTCAATATTATGTCCTTTGGGATCTTGGTAATTTGCCGGAATAATGTTTGTCTAGAATTGTATTATTGACATAAGGAAGTTAGTCGCTTTTATTTTTTTAACAGTCCAGTTTTAGGAAATTTTTTTTCAGGACCCGGGAACTCGCTGGACTTTAGTATTAGGAACTTGTGAAAATTATGCAGTTCGAAAACAAGCAGAGTTCTATGCAAATTCCCTCGATATTCCACTGATGACAAAATTCCAGGAAATGCATTCAGATTTGTGATGCAAACGCTTGCATTCCTCAATATTATGTCCTTTGGGATCTTGGTAATTTGCCGGAATAATGTTTGTCTAGAATTGTATTATTGACATAAGGAAGTTAGTCGCTTTTATTTTTTTAACAGTCCAGTTTTAGGAAATTTTTTTTCAGGACCCGGGAACTCGCTGGACTTTAGTATTAGGAACTTGTGAAAATTATGCAGTTCGAAAACAAGCAGAGTTCTATGTAAATTCCCTCGATATCCCACTGATGACAAAATTCCAGGAAATGCATTCAGATTTGTGATGCAAACGCTTGCATTCCTTAATATTATGTCCTTTGGGATCTTGGTAATTTGCCGGAATAATGTTTGTCTAGAATTGTATTATTGACATAAGGAAGTTAGTCGCTTTAATTTTTTAACAGTCCAATTTTAGGAATTTTGTTTTCATTACCCGGGAATTAATTGGACTTTAGTATTAGGAACTTGTGAAAATTATGCAGTTCGAAAACTGGCAGAGTTCTATGCAAATTCCCTCGATATTCCACTGATGACAAAATTCCAGGAAATGCATTCAGATTTGTGATGCAAACGCTTGCATTCCTCAATATTATGTCCTTTGGGATCTTGGTAATTTGCCGGAATAATGTTTGTCTAGAATTGTATTATTGACATAAGGAAGTTAGTCGCTTTTATTTTTTTAACAGTCCAGTTTTAGGAAATTTTTTTTCAGGACCCGGGAACTCGCTGGACTTTAGTATTAGGAACTTGTGAAAATTATGCAGTTCGAAAACAAGCAGAGTTCTATGTAAATTCCCTCGATATCCCACTGATGACAAAATTCCAGGAAATGCATTCAGATTTGTGATGCAAACGCTTGCATTCCTCAATATTATGTCCTTTGGGATCTTGGTAATTTGCCGGAATAATGTTTGTCTAGAATTGTATTATTGACATAAGGAAGTTAGTCGCTTTTATTTTTTTAACAGTCCAGTTTTAGGAAATTTTTTTTCAGGACCCGGGAACTCGCTGGACTTTAGTATTAGGAACTTGTGAAAATTATGCAGTTCGAAAACAAGCAGAGTTCTATGTAAATTCCCTCGATATCCCACTGATGACAAAATTCCAGGAAATGCATTCAGATTTGTGATGCAAACGTTTGCATTCCTCAATATTATGTCCTTTGGGATCTTGGTAATTTGCCGGAATATTGTTTGTCTAGAAATGTATTATTGACATAAGGAAGTTAGTCGCTTTAATTTTTTTAACAGTCCAGTTTTAGGAATTTTGTTTTCATTACCCGGGAATTAATTGGACTTTAGTATTAGGAACTTGTGAAAATTATGCAGTTCGAAAACTGGCAGAGTTCTATGCAAATTCCCTCGATATTCCACTGATGACAAAATTCCAGGAAATGCATTCAGATTTGTGATGCAAACGCTTGCATTCCTCAATATTATGTCCTTTGGGATCTTGGTAATTTGCCGGAATAATGTTTGTCTAGAATTGTATTATTGACATAAGGAAGTTAGTCGCTTTTATTTTTTTAACAGTCCAGTTTTAGGAAATTTTTTTTCAGGACCCGGGAACTCGCTGGACTTTAGTATTAGGAACTTGTGAAAATTATGCAGTTCGAAAACAAGCAGAGTTCTATGTAAATTCCCTCGATATCCCACTGATGACAAAATTCCAGGAAATGCATTCAGATTTGTGATGCAAACGCTTGCATTCCTCAATATTATGTCCTTTGGGATCTTGGTAATTTGCCGGAATAATGTTTGTCTAGAATTGTATTATTGACATAAGGAAGTTAGTCGCTTTTATTTTTTTAACAGTCCAGTTTTAGGAAATTTTTTTTCAGGACCCGGGAACTCGCTGGACTTTAGTATTAGGAACTTGTGAAAATTATGCAGTTCGAAAACAAGCAGAGTTCTATGTAAATTCCCTCGATATCCCACTGATGACAAAATTCCAGGAAATGCATTCAGATTTGTGATGCAAACGTTTGCATTCCTCAATATTATGTCCTTTGGGATCTTGGTAATTTGCCGGAATAATGTTTGTCTAGAATTGTATTATTGACATAAGGAAGTTAGTCGCTTTTATTTTTTTAACAGTCCAGTTTTAGGAAATTTTTTTTCAGGACCCGGGAACTCGCTGGACTTTAGTATTAGGAACTTGTGAAAATTATGCAGTTCGAAAACAAGCAGAGTTCTATGTAAATTCCCTCGATATCCCACTGATGACAAAATTCCAGGAAATGCATTCAGATTTGTGATGCAAACGCTTGCATTCCTTAATATTATGTCCTTTGGGATCTTGGTAATTTGCCGGAATAATGTTTGTCTAGAATTGTATTATTGACATAAGGAAGTTAGTCGCTTTTATTTTTTTAACAGTCCAGTTTTAGGAATTTTGTTTTCATTACCCGGGAATTAATTGGACTTTAGTATTAGGAACTTGTGAAAATTATGCAGTTCGAAAACAGGCAGAGTTCTATGCAAATTCCCTCGATATTCCACTGATGACAAAATTCCAGGAAATGCATTCAGATTTGTGATGCCAACGCTTGCATTGCTTAATATTATGTCCTTTGGGATCTTGGTAATTTGCCGGAATAATGTTTGTCTAGAATTGTATTATTGACATAAGGAAGTTAGTCGCTTTTATTTTTTTAACAGTCCAGTTTTAGGAAATTTTTTTTCAGGACCCGGGAACTCGCTGGACTTTAGTATTAGGAACTTGTGAAAATTATGCAGTTCGAAAACAGGCAGAGTTCTATGTAAATTCCCTCGATATCCCACTGATGACAAAATTCCAGGAAATGCATTCAGATTTGTGATGCAAACGCTTGCATTCCTTAATATTATGTCCTTTGGGATCTTGGTAATTTGCCGGAATAATGTTTGTCTAGAATTGTATTATTGACATATGGAAGTTAGTCGCTTTTATTTTTTTAACAGTCCAGTTTTAGGAAATTTTTTTTCAGGACCCGGGAACTCGCTGGACTTTAGTATTAGGAACTTGTGAAAATTATGCAGTTCGAAAACAAGCAGAGTTCTATGTAAATTTCCTCGATATCCCACTGATGACAAAATTCCAGGAAATGCATTCAGATTTGTGATGCAAACGCTTGCATTCCTTAATATTATGTCCTTTGGGATCTTGGTAATTTGCCGGAATAATGTTTGTCTAGAATTGTATTATTGACATAAGGAAGTTAGTCGCTTTTATTTTTTTAACAGTCCAGTTTTAGGAAATTTTTTTTCAGGACCCGGGAACTCGCTGGACTTTAGTATTAGGAACTTGTGAAAATTATGCAGTTCGAAAACAAGCAGAGTTCTATGTAAATTCCCTCGATATCCCACTGATGACAAAATTCCAGGAAATGCATTCAGATTTGTGATGCAAACGCTTGCATTCCTTAATATTATGTCCTTTGGGATCTTGGTAATTTGCCGGAATAATGTTTGTCTAGAATTGTATTGTTGCCATAAGGAACTTAGTCGCTTTTATTTTTTTAAATGTCCAGTTTTAGGAAATTTTTTTTCAGGACCCGGGAACTCGCTGGACTTTAGTATTAGGAACTTGTGAAAATTATGCAGTTCGAAAACAAGCAGAGTTCTATGTAAATTTCCTCGATATCCCACTGATGACAAAATTCCAGGAAATGCATTCAGATTTGTGATGCAAACGCTTGCATTCCTTAATATTATGTCCTTTGGGATCTTGGTAATTTGCCGGAATAATGTTTGTCTAGAATTGTATTATTGACATAAGGAAGTTAGTCGCTTTTATTTTTTTAACAGTCCAGTTTTAGGAAATTTTTTTTCAGGACCCGGGAACTCGCTGGACTTTAGTATTAGGAACTTGTGAAAATTATGCAGTTCGAAAACAAGCAGAGTTCTATGTAAATTTCCTCGATATCCCACTGATGACAAAATTCCAGGAAATGCATTCAGATTTGTGATGCAAACGCTTGCATTCCTTAATATTATGTCCTTTGGGATCTTGGTAATTTGCCGGAATAATGTTTGTCTAGAATTGTATTATTGACATAAGGAAGTTAGTCGCTTTTATTTTTTTAACAGTCCAGTTTTAGGAATTTTTTTTTCAGGACCCGGGAACTCGCTGGACTTTAGTATTAGGAACTTGTGAAAATTATGCAGTTCGAAAACAAGCAGAGTTCTATGTAAATTTCCTCGATATCCCACTGATGACAAAATTCCAGGAAATGCATTCAGATTTGTGATGCCAACGCTTGCATTCCTTAATATTATGTCCTTTGGGATCTTGGTAATTTGCCGGAATAATGTTTGTCTAGAATTGTATTATTGACATAAGGAAGTTAGTCGCTTTTATTTTTTTAACAGTCCAGTTTTAGGAAATTTTTTTTCAGGACCCGGGAACTCGCTGGACTTTAGTATTAGGAACTTGTGAAAATTATGCAGTTCGAAAACAAGTAGAGTTCTATGTAAATTTCCTCGATATCCCACTGATGACAAAATTCCAGGAAATGCATTCAGATTTGTGATGCAAACGCTTGCATTCCTTAATATTATGTCCTTTGGGATCTTGGTAATTTGCCGGAATAATGTTTGTCTAGAATTGTATTATTGACATAAGGAAGTTAGTCGCTTTTATTTTTTTAACAGTCCAGTTTTAGGAAATTTTTTTTCAGGACCCGGGAACTCGCTGGACTTTAGTATTAGGAACTTGTGAAAATTATGCAGTTCGAAAACAGGCAGAGTTCTATGTAAATTCCCTCGATATCCCACTGATGACAAAATTCCAGGAAATGCATTCAGATTTGTGATGCAAACGCTTGCATTCCTTAATATTATGTCCTTCGGGATCTTGGTAATTTGCCGGAATAATGTTTGTCTAGAATTGTATTATTGACATAAGGAAGTTAGTCGCTTTAATTTTTTAACAGTCCAATTTTAGGAATTTTGTTTTCATTACCCGGGAATTAATTGGACTTTAGTATTAGGAACTTGTGAAAATTATGCAGTTCGAAAACTGGCAGAGTTCTATGCAAATTCCCTCGATATTCCACTGATGACAAAATTCCAGGAAATGCATTCAGATTTGTGATGCAAACGCTTGCATTCCTCAATATTATGTCCTTTGGGATCTTGGTAATTTGCCGGAATAATGTTTGTCTAGAATTGTATTATTGACATAAGGAAGTTAGTCGCTTTTATTTTTTTAACAGTCCAGTTTTAGGAAATTTTTTTTCAGGACCCGGGAACTCGCTGGACTTTAGTATTAGGAACTTGTGAAAATTATGCAGTTCGAAAACAAGCAGAGTTCTATGTAAATTCCCTCGATATCCCACTGATGACAAAATTCCAGGAAATGCATTCAGATTTGTGATGCAAACGCTTGCATTCCTTAATATTATGTCCTTTGGGATCTTGGTAATTTGCCGGAATAATGTTTGTCTAGAATTGTATTATTGACATAAGGAAGTTAGTCGCTTTTATTTTTTTAACAGTCCAGTTTTAGGAAAATTTTTTTCAGGACCCGGGAACTCGCTGGACTTTAGTATTAGGAACTTGTGAAAATTATGCAGTTCGAAAACAAGCAGAGTTCTATGTAAATTCCCTCGATATCCCACTGATGACAAAATTCCAGGAAATGCATTCAGATTTGTGATGCAAACGCTTGCTTTCCTTAATATTATGTCCTTTGGGATTTTGGTAATTTGCCTGAATAATGATTGTCTAGATATGTTTGATTTTCTAAAGGAAACTCTATTTTTAGAGTTTAGTTTCTTCAGACTAGCGTTAGTTCTTTTGTTTAGGGATCTATGTGGATTATGCAATTCTAAATCAAACATTGATCTACAAAAATGCTTTAGACTTTCCTTTGATGACAAACTCAAAGAACGCATTCATGTTTTGCATGGGCAAACGTTTGCTGCTCGGATTGTTGTGTCCTTTGGAATTTTGGCAGTTTACCGGATTGATGTTTTACTAGAATTGTATGATTTGCATAAAGGGCTAGGTATGTGGATTAGGCCTACAGGGGACACCACTTTAAAAAAAACGCACCTAGTGCTCTACCCCGAGGGTGGTGAGGAAAAGAGTACATACCTAAAACACATCACGTTTTATATGACTGAAGGAATGGCTTTTTCTAAATCTTGAACCTTCAATTGGTCTGGTGAAATTTGGAATTTTGATGAAATTTTAAGAGTTTGGCACTTTGATGGTTAATTTCATCCCTTAAACAGAACTCACAGATAGACGTATACTTTTAATTGGTATCCTTAATTTTTTTTTTTAATTTTGACGATTTTCGTGGAAAATCAACGATGGTTAACCCACGTTTTTTTTTTTTGACAAAAATTAACCATCGTTGATTTTCAACGAAAATCGTTAAAGTTTCGATTTTTTTTTAGGATGCCAATCGAAAGTTTAAGTCCACACGTACATGCTGTGCAAATTTTTCCGAAAGCAAATCATGTTTAAGGGATGAAATCAACCATGAAATTGGCAGAACTACCAAACTTACATCTAAACCTGCTTTAATTTTTTGTTGATTTAGCCAGTAAATGCTTATTGTTTTTATTTTAATTCGGTTTTGGGATTATTTAGGCTTTAATATTCAGCTTAATTTCAGCTTCAAATAATATCCCTCATATCCTTTTTGTGCACTTAAACATTATCCTTTTTGAGACTTTGAATCGATATGGCGGGGGTTCTTTTGCATATAGGACCAACATTTTTTCACTTGACTTTTCACGTAAGGGTTTTATTTATTAAATCGTCGATAAAAATTACTCTTATCAGGAAATGCCATCCATGCAATTATTTGTTGTTTTTTTTACAAAATGATGAAGTTAGGCAACCCTTATTACATGTATGAAGTTGTGTTGCGGCTTAATATTTCAAGTTTAGAACTCGTTATAAATTGGTCGTATGACTTGTTTTATTAATTTAAATCAAAGTAATTTTATATATTCAACATCACTGAACTTTAAGAAACAGGACAGTTTTGTTGGGGATGAAGGAAGTGCCTTCCCTTTGGGAGACAAATGTTTAGTAGGTGGAAGTGTTATTGAAACTTTTAAATATTGGTCTTATTGTATTTTTCCCTACAGAAGAAGCTGCCCGAAGACAACTTAAAATTTCTTCAATCCGATTGAATTGTTCATTATTTCCAAGTGGACGTTTGAAGAAGGGATGCGGATCCTTCGGGAATCATCAATCAAATTCCTCAAGGATATTATTTCTTCAATTGGTATCTATCAGGAATAACACCAATGGATTTACTACTTTAATAATAAGTGAGTTAAATTTTATTTCAATAAATCAGTGAAGTGAAGTGATAAAGTGGTTCAAGTGATAAATAATCAAAATATCAGACAATTCAAAAGCTTCTTATTAACTTAATAATTTCCATAAGATTATAACAATTGACACTTTTACATAGTTCATACAAACAATTGTAAATAAGCAAAAAAATGTTATTGTAATATTGTATATGTATATTTAATTGATATTAACCATCAATAAATTAATTTTAATAGAATACATTGTTTCAATTCGATTTACCGCTCCCATCCTCGTGAATTTTATTTTTCAGGGATTTTTTTTACAGTTAGAATACATATAAGACTTAAATTAATAAGTAATAAGGTAAGTCTAATAAAAGGTAAAATACAATTTTGTTTTTACGAAAAAAAAGGATCAAGGACCTTAAAATGTAGCAATGTTTTTATACAACTTTTCCAACTTTAACATGGAGCAGCTATGGTTCGAATATGGTTGGGAAATTCTAATTATTTCGATCGAAAAAATTTTTCATTTCTCTACAAATCTCTTACGAATTGTTTACATATGAGTTTTAACGTCATTTACATATATCATATGATAGCCGCATCGCTAAGGTCGCCGCCACTCCGGAGCTGAGGTCCCTGGTTCGAATCCCGAAGGGGTAAGTGTTTTTTCTTAAATATAATAATTGATTTCTATTCCTTACAGCTTATAATATATATAATTAACATTAATTCGTAATTCCAGACATTGCATCATCGAAATATTCGATCGAACACTTCCAAACTTTCGGGGTTAAGAAGTGATCGATCGATCGATGATGCAATATATTTTTCATTTTATTTTTGCTCAATGGTTTTGTGACGTCACTAAATTTCATATATATGACGTCATACATACGTCGCCCTTCAATGACGTCATTCCCGAAAAAAATCGAAAAATGAGCGAATTTTCGATTTTCGGGAAATAGGAATCTGGGAATGGCTTAGTTACGTCACGGGAGGCCTAAAAACCATATCCTATTATCAATTTTTTTCTTTTTTTTTTCGAAAAATTTTCGGCTGAAAATCCGAAAAATCCCACAAACAGGCCAAATTGCGCGATTTTTTTCACTTTTTTCATTTTTAACGACGTTTTTAGCGAAAACTATCGATGGTAGGTTAACGATAGGAGGTTCATTCGATAGCGCTTGAATTACTCTATCGATGGTGTAAATTTGGTCACGGAAAAGCTTATGGGAAAAAACTTTTTTTTTTAACTGTACAGAAATTTCAAATCGTCGATGAAATGGTCGACGATTTTATAAAAAAAAATTTTCGATTTTTTTTTTTCGAATTTATGGATGAAATTCACACCGTAGATGCCTTACGTTACGATCGAAACGAATATGTAAAAACATAATCACTTTGCGATGTTCTTAATGGAATTTTTCGATTTAACTACTTTACATAGTATGCATTATAATGCAATGCAAATGTAAATTGTTTTCTTGAAAAAAAGGATCAAGGACCTAAAAATTTTCCAATGTGATAAGACAACTTTTCCGAACGTAACATGGAGCATCTATGGTTAAAATATTTTTGGGAAATTCTAATTATTTCGATCGAAAAAATTTTTCAAGTTTCAATCGATTGAGAAATCTTTATATATGAGTTTTAACGATCAATAAATATATCTTCCAATGGCCGAATCGATAAGCGCACGGAAAATGTGAAACGGAAAGACAAAGGATCGATCCCCCAACAAGGTAAAAGATTTTTATATTTCTATTAACCAATTTCTAATTAATATCTATTCGTTACAGATTAAATTATCACTTTCGATCGTTAATAATTATCTTAACGTTAGTTTCAGCCGAATAATTCGATCGAACATTTCCAACCTTTCGGGGTTGAGAAGTGATCGCTCGATTACGTAGTTTTTTTTTTTTTTGGTTTGTACATATGACGTCATACATACGTCGTCTCCTTACGACGTCCCGAATGACGTCACCCCATGATGTCATTCCGGAAAAATTTCAAGAATGGGCGAGTTTTCGATTTTCCTGAAATAAGAATCAGAGAATGGCTTAGTTACGTAACGGGAGGCCTAAAAAACATATCCTATAATCAATATTTTTCATTTTTTGTTTCAAAAATTTTTGGGCCAAAATTTTGAAAAACCCAAAAATAGGCCAAATATCTCGATTTTTTTCACTTTTTGCAACTTTAACGCCGTTTTTGGCAAAAACTATAATTCGTAGGTTATCGATAGTTGGCTCATTCGATAGCGCTTGAATTACTCTATCGATGGTGCAAATTAGGTCCCGGAAAACCTTAAGGAAAAAAACTTTTTTTTTCTACTTGACAGAAATTTCAAATCGTCGATGAAACGGTCGTCGTTTTTATGAATTTTTTTTTGTCGAATTTCTCGATGAAATTCACACCTTAGATGCCTAACGTTACGATTGAAACGAATATATAAAAACTTTTTAGCTATTCGATATACTTCATCGAATTTTTCGATAAAACAAGTTAACATATGTAAAGCATTAAGACGTTCATAAAAATTTTCATTATCAAAAATTCGATGAAGTATAGCGAATAGCTAAAAAGTTTTTATATATTCGTTTCAATCGTAACGTTAGGCATCCAACGTGTGAATTTCATCGAGAAATTCGACAAAAAAAATTCATAAAAACGTCGACCGTTTCATCGACGATTTGAAATTTCTGTAAAGTTGATAAAAAAAGTTTTTTTCCTTAAGGTTTTCCGGGACCTAATTTGCACCATCGATAGAGTAATTCAAGCGCTATCGAATAAGCTATCACTCGTTATCGTACGATCGATAGTTAAAGCGCAAATCGACGTTAAAGTTGAAAAAAGTGAAAAAAATCGAGATATTTGGTCTATTTTTGGGATTCTTCGGATTTTCGGCCAAAAATTTTAGAAAAAAAAAATGAAAAATATTGACTATAGGATATGTTTTTTAAGCCTCCCGTGACGTAACTAAGCCATTCCCAGATCCCTAGTTCCCGAAAATCGAAAATTCGCTCATTTTTCGAATTTTTTCGGGAATGACGTCATTGGGTGACGTCATTGGCTGTCGACGTATGTATGACGTCATATTATGTATGAACCAAAAAAAAAAATCTACGTAATCGATCGATCACTTCTCAACTCCGAAAGGTTGGAACTGTTCGATCGAATTATTCGGCTGAAACTAACGTTAAGATAATTATTAACGATCGAAAGTGATAATTTAAGCTGTAACGAATAGATATTAATTAGAAATTGGTTAATAGAAATATAAAAATCTTTTACCTTGTTGGGGGATCGATCCTTCGTCTTTCCGTTTATAACATATTCCGTGCGCTTATCGATTCGGCCATTGGAAGATATATTTATTGATCATTTAAACTCATATATAAAGATTTCTTAATCGATTGGAACTCTAAAAATTTTTTCGATCGAAGGAAATAGAATTTTCCAAAAATATTATAACCATAGAAACTCCATGTTACGTTCGGAAAAGTTGTCTAACCACATTGGAAAATTTTTAGGTCCTTGATCCTTTTTTTCAAGAAAACAAATTTATATTTGAATAGCATTATCTTGAATAATAATATATAATTCTGTTATATTAAATTGAATAACATTAAATTTTTACAATCCATCGATTTTCATGGAATTTTCCGGAAAAATTTGAACCATTGATTCTTCATGTTACGTTCGGAAAAGTTGTCAATTCACATTGAAAAATTTTTAGGTCCTTGATCCATTTTTTCAAGAAAACAATTTACATTAGCATTGCATTATGATGCATAATATGTAACTTTATGAATTCGAAAAATTCCATTAAGAACATCGAAAAGTGATTATGTTTTTATATAATAGCTTCGATTGTATCATAATGCACCTATGGTGTGAATTTCATCGAGAAATTCGACCAAAAAAATTCATAAAATCGTCGACCATTTCATCGACGATTTGAAATTT
This sequence comes from Sisyra terminalis, assembly GCA_958496175.1. Classification (NCBI taxonomy): domain Eukaryota; kingdom Metazoa; phylum Arthropoda; class Insecta; order Neuroptera; family Sisyridae; genus Sisyra; species Sisyra terminalis. Next base: position 6,221,199 of record OY292277.1, on the reverse strand, counting down.
CTGTAAAGTAAAAAAAAAAAGTTTTTTCCCATAAGCTTTTCCGTGACCAAATTTACACCATCGATAGAGTAATTCAAGCGCTATCGAATGAGCCTACTATCGTTAACCTACGATCGATAGTTTTCGCTAAAAACAGCGTTAAAGTTGAAAAAAGTGAAAAAAATCGCGCAATTTGGCCTATTTTTAGGGTTTCTCGGATTTTTGGCCGAAAAATTTTCAAAAAAAAAATGAAAAATATTGATTATAGGATATGGTTTTTTGGCCTCCCGTGACGTAACTATGCCATTCCCAGATTCCTATTTCCCGAAAATCGAAAATTCGCATATTTTTCGATTTTTTTCGGGAATGACGTCATTGGATGGTGACGTATAGTGACGTATATATATGAAATTTAGTGACGTCACAAAACCATTGAGCAAAAATAAAATGAAAAATATATAGCATCATCGATCGATCATTTCGAACCCCGAAAGGTTGGAACTGTTCGATCGAATATTTCGATGATACAATGTCTGGAATGAGGAATTAATGTTAATTAGATATATTATAAGCTGTAAGGAATAGAAATCAATTATTATATTTAAGAAAAAACACTTACCCCTTCGGGATTCGAACCAGGGACCTCAGCTCCGGTGGTGGCGGCGACCTTAGCGATGCGGCTATCATATGATATTTGTAAAAGACGTTAAAACTCATATATAAACAATTCATATGAGATTTGTAGAGAAATGAAAAATTTTTTCGATCGAAATAATTAGAATTTCCCAACCATATTCGAACCATAGCTGCTCCATGTTAAAGTTGGAAAAGTTGTATAAAAACATTGCAACATTTTAAGGTCCTTGATCCTTTTTTTTCGTAAAAACAAAATTGTATTATACCTTTTATTAGACTTACCTTATTACTTATTAATTTAACTCTTATATGTATTCTAACTGTAAAAAAAATCCCTGAAAAATAAAATTCACGAGGATGGGAACGGTAAATCGAATTGAAACAATGTATTCTATTAAAATAAATTTATTGATGTTTAATATCAATTAAATATACATATACAATATTAAAAAAAAATTTGTGCATATTTACAATTGTTTGTATAAACTATGTAAAAGTGTCAATTGTTATAATCTTATGGAAATTATTAAGTTAATAAGAAGCTTTTGAATTGTCTGATATTTTGATTATTTATCACTTGAACCACTTTATCACTTCACTTGAACACTGATTTATTAAAACAAAATTTAAATCACTAATTATTGTAGTAAATCCATTCGTATTCTTCTCGGTAGATACCAATTGTGGAAATGATCCTTGAGGAATTTGATTTCAGATTCTCGAACGATGCACTTCCATTCTTCAAACGTCCATTCGAAAAAGATGAACTTTTCAAATCCAATGAACAATTTTCTAATGTCTTCAGTCAGCTTCCCCTGTGGGTAGTGAAAAAATTCATTTAGAACAATATTTACAAATTTCAGCAACAATACCACTTACTAAACATTATTCTGCCAAAAGGATGGCGCTATCTTCAACTCCAACAAAATTGCACTTGTCCTCAATTTTCAGGTAAATTGAATCTGTAAAATTACATTGATTTAAATACCTTCAATTTACACATCAAGTTGTAAACTAGGGGCTAATGCTGCAACCTAATTACATTATTGAACAAATGGTTGCCTAACCTCTACAATTTGTAAATAAATGGATAATTCCAATGATGATATTTCCTGACAAGGGTAACTTTTCATCAAAGTGCCAGAAGAAATCATCAAACCATCTACACTTCAATCGCACGTGCCATCGTTATATAAGGGATGATTTTCAAATTAAGAACAGTTTCGGGTTCGTAACAATGTATTAAACGATAATATAACAATTTTTTTCCAATTCGAAACAAAAGCATTTTTCATAAAAAAAAAACCGTGGGTTAACCATCGATGAGTTTTCACCAAAATGGTCAAATTAAAAAAAAATTAAGGCAGCAAATCGTAGAGATACGTCCTTCTCTACATTCTGTGCAAAATTTTCTGAAAACAAACCACGTTTAAGGGATGAAATTGACCAACAAAGAGACAGAAGAAAAATTTTTTCGTCAAAGAAAAAACCGTGGGTTAACCATCGACGATTTTTCACCAAAATCTTCAAACTTCAAAAAAAAATTTGAGCATGATAAACGAAAGTATACGTACATCTGTGCATTCTGTGCAAATTTTTCCGAAAACAAATTACGTTTTAGGGATGAAATTGACCATCAAAGTGCCAGAAGAAATCTTTTTTCGTCAAAAAAAAAACGTGGGTTAACCATCGTTGATTTTTCACGAAAATGGTCAAAATTCAAAAAAGTTTTTTAAGGATGCCAATCGAAAGTATACGTCCATCTGTGCATTCTGTGCAAATTTTTCTGAAAACAAACCACGTTTAAGGGATGAAATTGACCATCAAAGAAACAGAAGAAAACATTTTTCGTCAAAGAAAAAACCGTGGGTTAACCATCGTCAATTTTTTACTAAAAACGTCAAATTTCAAAAAAAAAATTATGCATGCCAATCAAAAGAATACGTCCATCTGTGCACTCTGTGCAATTTTTTATGAAAACAAAGCACCTTTGAGGGATGAAATTGATCATCAAAGAAACAGAAGAAAACATTTTTAGTCAAAGAAAAAACCGTGGGTTAACCATCGTTGATTTTTCACGATAAACGTCAATATTTAAAAAAAAAATTAAGTATGCCAAACGAAAGTATACGTTCCTCTGCGCACTCTGTGCAAATTTTTCCGAAAACAAACCACCTTTAAGGGATGAAATTGACCTTCACAGTAGCAGAAGAAAAAATTTTTAGCAAAAAAAAACCGTGGGTTAACCATCGACGATTTTTCACGAAAATCATCAAATTCCAAAAAAAAATTTAAGTACGCCAAACGAAAGTATACGTCCATCTGTTCATTCTGTGCAATTTTTTCTGAAAACAAACCACGTTTAGGGGATGAAATAGATCAGCAAAATGCCAGAAGTAATCATATTTCGTCAAAGGAAAAACAGTGGGTTTACCATCGTTGATTTTACACGAAAAACGTCAAATAGCAAAAAAAAATTTAAGCATGCCAAACAAAAGTAAACGGCCATCTGTGCATTCTGTGCAAATTTTTCCGAAAACGAACCACATCTGAGGGATGAAAACGATCATCAAAGTAACAGAGAAAATTATTTTTCGTCAAAAAAAAACCCGTGGGTTAACCATCGTTGGTTTTTCACGAAAATCGTAAAAATTAAAAAAAAAAAATTAAGGATGCGAAACGAATGTATACGTCCATCTGTGCATTATGTGAAAATTTTTCCGAAAACAAACCACATATAAGGGATGAAATTGACCATCAAAGAGACAGAAGAAATAATTTTTCGTCAAAGAAAAAACCGTGGGTTAACCATCGTTGATTTTTCACGAAAATGGTCTAATGTAAAAAAAAATTTAAGGCTGCTAATTAAAAATATATGTCCATCTGTGCATTCTGTGCAAATTTTTCCGAAAACGAACCACGTCTAAGGGATAAAATCGACCATCGAAATACCCGAAACTAATTTTAAGACTTGTAATTTCGTGTAATTGTTTTTCTTAGCTCTCCTAAATCTGCCACCCGACCATTTAATTTTTAATAATTAAATCAATGGATTCGATTAACCACAGCTTAACCACGAAAAATTGAACTTGATCATCGAGTTCCGCGATGGTTAACAATTTAAGAATAATTATCAATGTTAATCCAAAAAAACCTTCGTTATTACCGCTGGCTTTGAGTTCGACGATAAATTTTGTATAATTTTTTCGGTTTTGGTACAAACGGAAACTTGGTTGCTTCAAATCAAGTACAAACAAAAATATATTCAAAATTCATATTTGTTCAAATCGGGTGCAACTAGACATAGGTAAGAAATTGTCATTTAAAGTGCACCAATAAAAATAAATTATTTTTTTTTCTTTTTTTTTATTATTTATTTATTTAGTCTTTATAATAGATAAACGGTGCTAAATATTTTTATAAGTACTATGCAATGTCCTAATTCTTTGACTACAATTAATACATTGATATCAATACAAGTTAAAGTTGTGTGTGTTTATGTGTTTATATATAAAGAAAAGAACTTAACAATACAAGTTTTTCAAATATATATATATATATATATGTATATATTATATATTACATGAGCTAATTCAAAACGACACCTAAAAGAAAATAGTAACAAAATTTCAATTTGTACAAATATCTCTAATAAAATTTTTAAAGAATTTCTTTTTTTTTTTCGCTTTGGCTCATTCTTGACTATATGACATACTTAACTATATATTTTTACAATTTTTTTTTTTTTTTGTTAATCAATTTCAAATGTATCTTTATAATTTAAATATTTCAATTTGTCTGCGACAAGTCTCGGTCGGACAATTGAGAAAAAAACAGTGGGAAAAAAAATCAATTTAAATTGAATCCGATGACACAATGATTTCCAATATAAAAATGCGGCAGTGCATTTACGTTTTGTTGCACTTTTAATTGATTATTACAAGTTCTAACATACAAAACAATATTTATTTTATTTTATTTTTTAAATCAGAGTTGAGCCTTTACTTGGGTTATTTCAGAAAAATTATCAATGGCGTACGCCCCCTCCCCATGAAGAAAGTCTTATAATACACGTTTTAAATAAATGATATGATTCAAAAAATAAACTTTTTATAACCGAATTAGGTGATCATTATTGGGATTTAGGGAGTAGTTGTCGATTATTAAAGAAATTTAAAGCTGAGACCACTTATTTGAAATTAGGGTTGAAATTAGGGGGTGTTGATTTTATTGTTGTTGCACAAAAAATTTAAACTATATAGTAGTGTCGTCATTTGGAAGGTATATAATTTTTTTTTTTTTATTAATTTTAACTAATCAATATTAATGACTCTTTTAAAGCAATTTTGCTAGATAAAAGAAAACTCAATGTTCGGGCCGAAAAATTTTCCCCGATCCCCTAATTCGGTATGAAAATGGTTCAAACCAATCTTTAGTTTAAGAAAAAGTTCTAAGTTATCAAATTTAAAATAGTTTCGCTGTGATATCGGAAAAACAGTTCGGAAAATCATTTATTAAGGACTTTTTTTCCAACAGCTTGACGAAATGATAATTTTTTGAGTTGAACTAATTTTTCTTCCCGATGCATGGTTTTGGGGTTGATGGATTTTTCGCCATTTTTACCGGGCGACGGTATGGTAGAATAGCTAGATGGCTATGGAATCGGGGGTTGAACTAAAAAATTGACAGTAGCTTGTGTACAGGGGGAGGGAGCCATGGCTTCGGGTGGCACATGAAATTGGGGCGGCATATGGATATTGAAAATTCCATTTTTATATAAGTAAAGATTTTTACCAATTTACTTGATTAACGATGAAAACAAGAGAGGCGGAAAATTGAAAATTTTCGACCAGTCCCGGGTGGCAAAAATCCGCGCTATGTCCCTGATCTTTGAATTAATATACATCAGTGGTTGGAGAACCGGGGTAAATTACTCCAAATGGAATAAAAATGGATTTTTTTTGGGTAATAGGAAAATTATTCTTATATGCGCCCCTTATTTTGAAAGTGAGTTAAGTCCATTTCAAGAACAATCCTTATAGTATTATCATTTTTAACCATAGGAACATAAGATACTAAGGACGAGGGAATAATTTTTCGTTTTTGTTAACACCTAAAATGAAATCAGTAATTTCTGAAAACTTAGCAGTTTAATAATTAACATATTTTGAAATGGACTTACGCCACTTTCAAAATAAACGAGGCATGTGGGTGTTGGTATGTTTATATTATATCAAACATGAAGCAATTTTTCCAAAACCAATACTACAAATATGTAAATGCAAATTAATTCAATAATTAATAAAATAATTAAATTGTGGGCAATAAGGACGAAACTTCTTGTGGAATATTATTTATTTTATCGCCAACGTTTCGTCAGTGATTTCTGACTTCTTCAGGGCTCTATAATGAAAATACATAACATTTAAAAATAGCAACAACTATTGTCAAAATTATAAACAAATAAAATATTTTCAAAATAAATTTTGACAATAGTTGTCGCTATTTGTAAATGTTATGTATTTTCATTATAGAGCCCTGAAGAAGTCAGGAATCACTGATGAAACGTTGGCGATAAAATAAATAATATTCCACAAGAAGCTTCGTCCTTACTGCCCACAATTTAATTATTATATTTAAAAAGACAAGGACTTAAACAACATGGATATCAATAATTAATGTTAATTTAACATTGATATTGTTTTATTTTCAGAATGCGGGGGGGGGGAAGTAATATTGAGTTATGCAAAAATATTTTGGGGTAATGATCAAAAAAATAATCCCCGACCGTTGAAACCGAACCAAATTCGGAATTAAACCGTACAACAAAACTTCCACAAAAATTACCATTCATCCCCCAATTTTCAACCCTTTTTGTTATGCCTCAGATCTTTGAATTAATATACATCAGCGGTCGGGAAATCGGGGTTAATTACTCCAAATGGAGTAAAAATTTTTTTTTTTTGGTAATAGGAAAAATTTTCTAAAATATCTATTATTTGACTTGTTTATTTTGAAAGTGGCGTAAGTTCATTTCAAGGATTGAAGTCCATTTCTTGTAACTAGAACAAAGTATGTTAATTATTTAACTGCTAAGTTTTCAGAAATTACTGATTTTAACAAAAATGCCAATTATTCCCTCCTCCTAAGTATCTTATGTTCCTCTGGTTAAAAATGATAACACTATAGGGGTTGTTCTTGAAATGGACTTAACTCACTTTCTAAATAAACGTGTTAGTATGTTTATATCATATCAAACATGAAGCGCCATCATGTTTCCAAAACCAATACTACAAATATCTAAATGTAAATTCAATAAATAATGTCTTTTTAAAATTTACATAGATTGGTTTCTTGTCAGAATTGGGGGGGGGGGAATATTGACTTACGCAAAATTTTTTGGGGTAATGGTTAAAAAAAAAATCCCGACCCTTGAAACCGAACCAAATTCTGAATTTTACCGTACAATAAAACTTTCGTTAATCCCTCAATTTCCAACCCTTTTTGTTGAACAATTACCACCTGATAAGACATAAAATGTCCCAATAATTTATTTTTTCAAACTTTTGTCCAACCATTTTGAGTCCTTCCATTGGTCAATTATTGTGATAATTTTCGGTATAAACCAAAAAAATTGGTTTCTTTGGCAAAAATTATGCAAGACATTTCTTACCGGAAAAGACCCAATGAACATCTTCAATGTTTACCACAAAAGTACATTTTTTTTCAAGGAACCCCATTGATTTTTCTGATTTTTCTGATTCTTCTGCTTTTCTTAAAAAATTATCATATAGATCTTCCACTTCAAATGAAATCAATGCCCATCTCTGATTTGTAGAGTTCAAATTGTTAATTTCTTTTTTACACTTTGCTTCTGATCAAACAATGATTGTGCTTCAATCAAATAAGTAGAGGAATAAGACGTTTAGTGTACAATGTGCTTCAGGAGAACTTATTTAATATATATATATAAAGTTTTTAAAGTTCTTTTTGCCGGTTCACAGTATTTAAATTTTGTACGAGAACATTGTTTTTTTTTTTTGTCTAGGAACTGTTAAGATTGTGGTGTAAACGTTGAACTATTCGCTGGCTAAGTTAGCAGTTCGATGGGTTGATTAGTGAAGTTTAGGCTTGGCTTTGTGTCTTTTTTGGTATTTAACAGATGGGGCGACGGAAGTGCTCGAGGTACATGGTCACTTTTTCGGGCTAAGTCCAAATTTTTCACCAGGTCGTTGGAGAATCCGTTCGAGTTTTCATCGTTGCCCTTGCCGACCACGTCGATGATGGGATGTGAATAGTGCGGCGACGGGGTGTACAACGAGGGGGTGTACGGATCGGTGGTCGGACAAGCAATTTTTCCCATAAACGACCGAATATCATCGAAACACGTGTCACGGTCGTTTTCGTTGCAACTACTCGGCGAGTCGGCGATGACTGTGACGACACACCCGTCCTCGGTCTTGTGCTTCTTCAGGTGCCTGTCGAGGTTCGTTTGTTGGCTGAAGTCGTGCTCACACAGCGGACACTTGAACGGCTTTTCTTTGTGATGGATATTCCGTACGTGTCGCTGCAAATTCGACGAAATGCTAAACGAACGTTTGCAATACTTGCAGTTGTACGGTTGCTCACCGGTGTGGGTGCGAAGATGCCGCGTTAGATTGGCCGAGCGCGGGAAAATTTTCGTGCAATACTTGCACGCGAATCGGTCTTTCTTCTTGCCGCCACCCGAATGAGGATTGATGGCCTCCTGGTACTGATTCACGTGGTTGAAACTCGGCGGCATGGCCGGCCGAAGAAGATCGAAATTGATGCGTTGATGCGGTGATAGGCCACTCAAGAACGGAAATCCGCGAGCCGGACCAAACGACGGCGATGTGGCCAGTAAACGCTCGCTCAATCCGGCCGAAAAACCCATCACGTTCGGTTGTGGGCGATACATGCCCTCCAACGGATTAATTGGTCTGGGATACGCCATCGGGGGTGATGCCACCATCATATTTTCAACCCTAATCGGCATCTCCGTCGCATTTCTTTCAATCATCTCCACAGAACTGGAATTCGACGAGGGCTTTTCGCTGACGTTTGACGGCGCCGGCGATGGTGGTGGTGGTGGTTTTGCCTCACTAAAACTCACATCATTTGGTTTCTCCTCTTTGTATACACTTAAATCTAATGGCTGTTCCGGGCCACCACTTCTACTAACACTTTCTCGACTATTTTCATTGACTTCTTTCACTTCTTCAACATCTTCAACTACTTCCATATCGATTGGAGTGTTGCGATATTCACTGCCACTGCGTGAATAATCTTTGGGGGATGGTTCATTATCACAAGGCTCGACATGATCGGAATTTCGTGGCGGTCTCGTGGGTGATCGACGCATATGTGACGAAGCTTCTTCAGCGGTGGGTGGTGAAATCTTAACAGGTAGTTCTGAGTTTCGTGGCGGCGTTAGTCGATCATTCAACGTGGTGTTTTCCACAGGCATTTGATTGAGCATACGCGATGCGGTTGAAGAAATAATTTTCTTCTGCATTTCCTCATTGGGTTGCGCCATATTAGGAAGAACATTTCCAAACAGTAGGGCGTTGTTAAACAAAAATGGATTTGGTCCTTCCGGATGAAACAGCGACGGATACGGATTGAAATTAGGCGGGAAAAATGGCAAGGCTGGCCGATGCGTTAAAAACGGATACGGAGTATTACTCGCCATAGGAACGTTACTAAGAGGCATACTGGGAGACTGATGGATATTCGCTGATGGATTTGTCGAATCACAGAATCGTTTATGTTTCGATAGTGATGTGGAAGTCGTAAATGTTTGTCCACATTTTTCGCATTTGATTTGTATCCGGCAATTGGCGTGCATGCGTCGATGGCGGCACAGATTTGAAAATTGAGTGTAACGCTGAAAATGCATTTATTTATTAGAATCATTTGGACACAATGGGAATAGCAAAAGTGCACATACTTTTAAACACACTTCACAGCCGTAAGGTTTGAACGACGAATGAATATGCTTATGCTGTTTCAAGCCAGAAGAAGTTCCAAAAGTTTTTCCGCACTGTGAACAGGCATGTGATCGAGCTCCAGCATGATGTGTTCGAATATGTCGTTGAAGATTACCGGCATCGATAAATGCCTGGAAAATACAAAGGAAAAATGATTTATTTCATCAAATTGGAACCCAAAAAAAAAAAAAAACTAAAGATTAATAACGTTTTTAACTTATATCAATTTTGCTAGCAAAATTTTAAATAAATTTACACTTACAAATAAGACTTGGTTTATACGAACCGCTTAAAAGATTTAGTTATTGATTAATTATTCAAAAACTTTTGAAAACTATTTTCAAACTGTAGTGTAACTATAAAAGTTACACTACACTACACTACACTAGTTTTAAACTAGGAAAGCCTTGTGGAAAACCATGAAACTATTGAAATTGCGTAATGTGCGCACCTAGTGACAAATTAATGAAACAAAAACCTCGTGGTTCAAAATTCAGTGCTCGCCATTCACCAGGAAGAGAAATTGTTGAAAGAATTTTGGAAAAATCAAAAAAAAATAAATACAATGAAAAGTGCAAGTAAATATTTCATATAATTACGCTAATTACATACCAAAACTTTTGAAAATTAATTTCGGTTACTTTCAGATTTGCATATCACCACGAGGTTACAATGTTCAATAATGGCGAATTCAAATTGTAACAATCGAAACAAAATGTTTGCGAAAAGATTGGTTGATAAAATTTTCAAAAATTTACACGAATCAATGTTAGTATCAGAAAATTAATAATTGAGCCGTTTATTTTGAAAATGAACTAAGTTCAGATACCTTTTTTTCCAATAATGAAAACATTTTTACTGACAAAGTTAGTTACAATCAAAATTTCAAAGTTTAAATATCAATAATCAAAAGGACTTATACCACTTTCAAATTAACCACTCAATTGTAGTCATACGTGTTGTACAAATTATAAATAATTTTACTCTTGGATTTGTAGCATGGATATTGAAGGTGAAGAATTTTTTTGTAGGAAAAGCCCTTACCAGGAACCTATTCAAGTTTCAAATACCCTAAATCAATTTTTACGAGCACCTATGAATATTACGGGTAAAAGCTTGGTCCAAAATGTTACCTCTGTCAAGTTAGCACCCGACTTTTACAAATTAAAATTTCAAAATTTTTTTAGATTGCCTTTTGATTGTACCGAAAAAAAATTCAAAAAATTTGAATTTTCGTTTGTACCTCAACCGGAAAGAAAATAGAGTTTTCCAGCTACTACGGATTTTCCTAAAGAGATTTTCCAAATTCAAAAATGGGACAATCTAGCTACGAAGACGCTGAGGATTGTACCGAAAAAAATATCCTTCTAAGTCTATTCTAACGGTAGTTATAAAGTATTTTGTATGAGTAATTAGACTCTCATTACTTTTTTGTTTAAACTGCAATAAAGTAATTTTATTCTAATTACTCATACAAAATCCTTTATAACTACCGTTAGAATAGACTTAGAAAGATATTTTTTTCGGTACAATCCTCAGCGCCTTCGTAGCTAGATTGTACCATTTTTGGATTTGGAAAATCTCTCAAGGAAAATCCGTAGTAGCCGGAAAACTCTATTTTTTTCCGATTGAGGTAGAAACGAAAATTCAACCTGTAACATCAACAAGAGACCAGCACCCGGAGGAATCCGCAAAAAAATTCATTTGTACCTCAAAAGATTCAAAGTTATGGCCGTTTTTGCAGTTTCAACAATGAAGTAATTAGAGTCTAATTACGTTTACAAAAAACGGTGTAACTATTGTTTGGATCGAATAAGAAGGAAACTTTTTTTAGAATATGTGCCTCTGTACTTACACCCAAATTGCACTGCAGTAAAATTTATTTGTACTGCAAATGAAACAAAATAACAGTCGTTATAAAATTCAACAATGGAATCAGTGCATTCAAAAAATCGATCATAACTTTTTTTGGGTTAAAGTTAGAATCTATTTTTTTTCGGTACAATCCTCTACGTGTCAAGGTCTATCTATGACCGTTAATTTTTTTGAAAAATCTAGCAATGAGGGGCTATTGATTTTTAAAAATTTAATAACTTTTTTTCGGTTGAGGTACAAACGAAATTTTTTTCGGTACAATCAAGTACAAACAAAAGGCAATATAAAAATATTTTTAAGATTTTAATTTGTAAAAATCGGGTGCTAACTTGACAGAGGTCAAAATGTTATGTAATTATAAAAGAAACTTTCCCATCTTTCGACTAATGAACCTTTTCGAACTTAGATGAATTGGATAATCAAAAGCCATTGGGACAAATAATAATCGAATTTTTTGTATTATTGAAACGGGAATAACTTGAAAAATTCGGAATGAAGTTTTTGGGCATTTTCAGACATTTGGCTTGCAAACTTGGTTAATTTTAAGAAAGTAAGTACTTTGATTAGGTCAACGAATGAAAAAAAAATTAAAACTTTTGTTTTAGGTATCTGTACCGGTTATTGTATCAAATAAGCATACTAAAATTTTTAACTATGAATTATTTATTTGATATTGAAAATCGATAAGACCTACAGAAGAGGACAAAAATTCAACATAGAAATAGATCAGTAATGGTATATGATTCACAAATCGTTCAAAATTTCACAGTGTATGAATCTTTTCGAAGTCAAAGTTGTCTAAGCCTGTGCTTAACAAATCAATCGAAAAATAATATACTAATATACACACAAAAAGATCATTTCTATTGAAACTATTAAAGACCTATCATCAATAAGGTGGTAAGAAAACCAGAAAGTAAAATTGATCATTTTTTTTAAAATCAAACAATTGTTTTACAAGTATTTATTTTTAAGTCTGTTAGTATACTTAACCACCAACGACTTATCACCATCTTGTATCGAAATTTCGAAGATGAGATTTTAAAATGCGGAAGATGGAATTGTCAAGATCTAAATATTCAAATTTCTTCCTATTTGAAAAATTTGCAATTCGTTAAAAATGGAAATCAGATAATTCAATGTCAAGTAAATTTGGTGTATATAGTAGCAGGGGTGGGCCAACGGTTGATCACGAATAGGGCGACAATCGAACGTAGGCATTTTAAATATTTTTTTAGGTAAATTTCAAATCCTTTAAGTGAAAATGTATACTAAAAATTTAATAGGCAAAGAAACTTGAATTTAATAATAAAAATGCAATTATTATACAACGAATATTACTGATTTTAAATTAGTGCTTCTAATACTCCTTTGTATTTATTTTCTCTTTAAAGTGTTCGTTTTTGATTTAACCCATTCATAACCTGTTTATACCATTTTTATTATTAAGTTTGCCCACCCCTGGTGTATAGGGGAAAACGATTGATAACATCGAAATAAGATTTTTTCGCTGACTTTGAACAGTTATTGTGTATACAATATATAGAATACATTGCGGTCCAATTTATGTAGTATAATTCAATATAATAATATATAAAAGTCATACTATAAACATAAATTTGAACAGAAGTTCAAACAAAAATATTCGTGACATATTGCCCAGATACGTATTTCGATTGCCAAGCAATCTTCCTCAGTGGTCATGATTCACCAATCATCACAAAGCAGTTACGGAGTGATCCAAACTATTTGATGACCACTGAGGAAGATTGCTTGGCAATCGAAATACGTATCTGGGCAATATGTCACGAATATTTTTGTTTGAACTTCTGTTCAAATTTATGTTTATAGTATGACTTTTATATATTATTATATTAAATTATACTACATATATTGGACCGCAATATATTCTATATATTGTATATACAGATAGATAACATGTTTTTATTGCTAGGTTTAGAAGAAAGTAGAAGAAGCGTGTTTTTATTCTTCAAACTGCTAAAGAGAAAAGAAAATTACTTTTCCTTACAAAAACCAATGCTGAGATCAAAATTCTGAAATTTTTGTCAATATTCTTGTTCTATAAACGATACAATTAACGAATACACCAAATTAAATAAACCTCTAAGTCTGTAACTCTAGGAGGAAAGTATGAATTTCCTCGAAATAATGCAGAATGTCAAAAAAAAAATCGGAAGAGGAAAAAAATATGGTAAAGAAATATTCGTTTTTTAGGTTTAGCCAGATCTGTATGGCGAGTTAGCTCCCAAATGGGAACCTATATCGAATTTTTGATTTTTATGATTTTTTTTTTCTAAATTTTAAAAAAGAAATATAAGATATACTCTGTTTTTGAGAAATATTACTTTAAATAAGTCATACGGGTGGACATTTTCGCCTATATCTCAAGTTTAAACGGGAATTTGGTCACGAAATCTACATAAAGTATGTTTGTACCTAAAGTTGATATTTTAACATAAGTTTCGATTTAGGTTCCTATTTTGGGGCCAGCTCGCCATACAGATCCGGCTAAATCATTTGTGGTTTACTTTTAGAGTAAACCCTGGTGAATAATAGATGGAAACATTAAGAAAATGAGCTCTTTTGATGGGTCAAAATAAAGTAAGCTTGGTGTATAAGATAAAACGTTGAATAATAATTTTTTTGATTTGTAGGTCAATTTTAAAATAAATGGAATAAAAATAAAATTGTCAATCCGCCTTACAGTATTAAATTGAGGCTTTTAAGTTCAAACTATATGGGGATTTAATTTTACTATAAATTTATTCCTTTAACTGCATTAATGTCGAGGCATTTTTTTTAATCGTCGAACTACTAAAGAGAAAAAAAATACTTCTAAAGGTCAAAGAAAATTATGAAGAACAAAAATTATGATTACAATATTTGTAGATATAAAAGTTAATCATATCTAAATTTGTTTCAGAAAAGATTATTGCAAGGATTATAAGGATCTTCTCCACTCTATTAGTAAACAAATGTTTTCCATACCTTTGAACAAGTTTCGCAGAACAATTTCTTCTTGGTTCGGTCCTGAATATGAAGAGCTTGATGACTGATCAAACACGGTCTGTACGAATATGAGCGAGGACAAACATCGCAATAAAATTGGTTTTCCGGATATCCATGGTTTTTAATCAGATGCTCATCTAGACTGCAATCGGGAAAAAAAACGAAATAAAATCAACAAAATTAAACACTATTTACAGCACTGCTGTATAGGGCCAATGCGTGCAATAAGGCTTTTAAAATGGCACCAATTTTAAAAGGCCCGAGGCTTGCGTGTTCAGAAATCGTTGAGCCACCACTTGAGGCGACGGCCGACAATCAAACCAACGAAAACCCACCCGCGGCACTTTGCTACAATTCAATTATTACAAATATCATCAGATATTTGTGATAAGGGTGGGAAAATATCGCGGATATTGACATCGATTGCCGGGGTTGGATGTTTGTTTTCTGTGACACGATAATTGTTTTCACAATAAAATTGAAAAGTACAAGACAAACTTTTCAAATCAAAACCAATTCTATGATGATTTTTAAATTGGAATAGTTTTTAAAAAAGGAAACTTTTTCAAACATTAAATCGATATTTAATTTTAATAAATTTTTAGGTGTTGAACTACATACCGGTCGGCCTTATTGAAAACACTTCTACACACAGGGCACCGCTTTCCAAGCTCATCGTCTTCCTCACTTTTGAAATTGTCACTTCTGATGTCGTTTGATTCCGAAAATGATTCTAAAACCAAAAAGAAAAACACTTTTAAGTAAAATATTAAACTTTTATTACAAAATAATTAAGATTAAGCTCTTCGAGCTTTGACTCTATTTTCTTAATACTCTATTAAAAAAAGATAGTTTGAAATATCAAAAAGAATATAGCTGTAGTAGAATTAGGGTAGGTTTATAACTATTACGACCATTAGCGCGATTATAGAATCTATTAATTATAGTTTTCGAAATTATATTCTTCATTTAATTGAGGGATTCCAGCGGAATCTAACCCCTTCACCACTTATAAATTTGGACGGTTTTTTATTTACTTTGATTGAGCATACAGATACGGATGTATTTATCTACTTTTTTTTTCGAATCCCAATGGGACAACGATATATACACATAGTAAAGTAGTTTAAATGAAATATTCAAAAGTAAAACAAACAATTTTAGTTTTACAGAGGAAAACGATAGTAGCTGAACAGGGGGGGGGGGGGGGGGGCGGAGGTGAGCTTGAATTTGCGTTAACGAGCTCAATTGAAATTGAAAATATTGTGTATAATGTGTGATGTCCACAATTTGATAAATGACTATTGTTTTGGAAAATGTTGGTAAATATTTGCTTTTCTTGCCAATTGAATTGTCCCTAATGAGCCATTACACGCTACTACCCGGTGTAATTTGCCCACGTTTCTATTTCATTTTTGAATATAATATATATATTTATTTGATATTTTATAACTGTTGTTGATCTAAGCAATTGATTATATATTGAATTAATTATTGCGTATATCTTTTTCAGTATGAAGATTGATGCTTCGTCATCTTTAAACAATAAGACCAGAACTTTCAACGGTCAGAAAATTGGACAAAAATTTATATTTCCTTCACAATTTGGATATGAAAAGATCGTAAAGAATATTATAATTGTTATTATAATTAAAACTATAATTGCTATTTAATTTTAGCTTTGCTGCATGTGTGAATCCTAGAAAAATAACTTTAAAATTGAAAATGGAGAACTAGGGAATTAGGAGCCTTGGGAGTGGAAAAAATTTAAAGGAAGAATTTTCTAGGAAATTAGTTGAAGCAAAAGATTTGAATCTATTTATTAATGGTAATAGTAAAACTTTAGATATCAGTGGTAATATTACTTTTTAACTTCAACCCCAAAAGAAAAAAAATATGATCTAGATCTTTTGGTCTAATTTTGTCAAAAATAATTGATGCATTTAAATTTTCATTTCAAACATTTTCAATCGAAAAAAAGGTCAGCCAATATTGGAAATAACAGAGAAATGACATATTAAATACAAACTGTCCTAATTTTCACAAATAATATAAAAATTAGAAATTTTTTAACAAATTCTATGCTTTACACTATCAACTAGAACGATTTAAGTAGGTTAGACTGATTCAAAAAAAAATGATAATTTTTTTTTCTTAATTATATCTAAAAAATTGTTGGGAATGACCAAAAAAAATTCTGTAAAAATTTAAGCTCTTAATATTAATATTAAAAGGTATCGCATCGCAAATTTCGATTTTTCATTTAAATAACATGGGAACAATATTCTCTTGCACTTTGGAATTTTATAGCTCACGTTGGTGACAATATTTCGGAATGAGCTAGGTATATTCTTGTAGAAAATTAATGATCTACAAAAAAGGTCTCGAACAAGTTTTTGATATATTTATTCCTTCAATAGTTATTCGAGGTCAAAGTTGAACTAAAGAGAAATTTTAATATTTTTTCAATTTTTTGACGCAACCATCAATTTTATGAGAAAATTTTATAGGATATTTTTTGTAGAGCACTTTT
Organism: Sisyra terminalis; assembly: GCA_958496175.1. Classification (NCBI taxonomy): domain Eukaryota; kingdom Metazoa; phylum Arthropoda; class Insecta; order Neuroptera; family Sisyridae; genus Sisyra; species Sisyra terminalis. The sequence goes on along the minus strand of OY292277.1, from coordinate 6,204,135 downwards.
TTTCCTATAACTTATCTCTTTAAAAGATTTTGATTTTTTCACAGGTCCTAAGTTATTTCCATTAAACTGAAAATTCCCTTAATTATTATATTTTTAACATAAAAATTATTTTTTTTATTTTAATTAAATAACTTAGGACCTGTGAAAAATATCAAAAACTTTTATAGAGATAAGTTATAGAAAAAAAATGCTCTACAAAAAATGTCCTATAAAATTTTCTAATAAAAATAATGGTTGCGTCAAAAAATTGAAACAATATTAAAAATTCATTTTAGTTCAACTATGACCTCGAATAACTTTTGAAGGAATAAATATATTAAAAACTTGTACGAGACCTTTTTTGTAGATCGTTCAATTTTCTACCAGAATAAAGAATATACCTTGGTCATTCCGAAATACTGTCACCAACGTGAGCTATAAAATTCCAAAGTGCAAGAGAATATTGTTCCCATGTTACTTAAATCGAAAATCGAATATATTATTGTAGAAAATTGAACGATCTACAAAAAAGGTCGCGTACAAATTTTTTGACGCAACCATCAACTTTTTGAGAAAATTTTATAGGACATTTTTGGTAGAGCACTTTTTTTCTATAACTTATCTCAATAAAAATTTTTGATTTTTTTCACAGGTCCTAAGTTGATTGCATTAAACTGAATAAACTGAAAATTCCCTGAATTATTATATTTTTAACATAAAAATTATTTTTTTTATTTTAATTAAATAACTTAGGACCAGTGAAAAATATCAAAAACTTTTATAGAGATAAGTTATAGAAAAAAAGTGCTCTACAAAAAATGTTTTACATAATTTTCTTATAAAAGTGATGGTTGCGTCAAAAAATTGAAAAAAATATTAACATTTTTCTTTAGTTCAACTTTGACCTCGAATAACTTTTGAAGGAATAAATATATCAAAAACTTGTACATAATCTTTTTTGTAGATCGTTTAGTTTTCTACAAGAATATACCTTGATCAGTCCGAAATATTGTCTTTGACGTAAGCTATAAAATTCCAAAGTGCAATAGAATATTGTTCCCATGTTATTTAAATGGAAAATCGAAATTTGCGATGCGGCACCTCCTAATATTAATATTAATAGCTTAAACTTTCACAGGATTTTTTTTTGGCCTTTCCCAACAATATTTTCGATATAATTAAAAAAAAAATCATAATTTTTTTTGAATCAGTCTAATGTAGGTACATTGGTTTAGTATTTTTTTTTTGAATTTTTGAGTAGCAAATAACTTTGACCCAAAAATTGTTAAATCTTCAAAAGAAAAATAATCAAACTTAGCTTTATAAAACATATAGATTAGAATGATGGTTATAGATTTTAAAAATTATCAACATAAAGCTTTTGGTGTACATATCAATGCAGTAGTTTCAATTATGTATTAGCCTTAATAAAGTTGGAAATTTGAAAAATTCTTAAAACAGGAAAAAAATTTAAAAAACGAAAAAAGCAGTTAAAGCTCGAAATTTTTGAGGATCAGCGATTTATATTGTTGCCTATAGGTTTTCCATGAATCAAAGCTCATAACTGAAAAATATGAACGAAGGAAAAAAGATGATAAAAATGATATTAAATAGTAAATGTAAGTACCTTTAATATTTAATTGTTAAACTAAAAAATATTTGTTTATTTTCGTCACTGAACTGCACAATTTTTAGGGAAGATGTACTCGAAAGGATGCACCAACTAAACACTGACTGTCCGACTTAAAATCGGAAAAATTTATAAAAACGAACTTCCGAAGAAAAGTACCTGTTCGTTCTAGTTTCCGATGTGTAACTGTAACGAATTTTTCGATTCCATAAAGCACAAGAGTACCTTGTTCCGTATGAGGAGGCGAGATAGGTGGATATTCGGTATATGTATAAATTTATACATGCAGACAGGTGGCATACCCACAATTCATATGCATATCCTATTCTATAATTAATATAAAACGAAGAGGGCAAAAGTTAACGTCCACGTGTATAAGTTCACATACCACCGATGTGCAGCCATCGGCAAAGAACAAGAACAGGAAATTATTATTTCCATAGACTCAAACGTTCGTATCTCTGTCTTACCATGCGCTTTTCTTCTCTGTTTTTCACTGTGCAACAAAACTATTTTTCATTGGTCATCATCGAGCGTAAAAAATTAACCTTTTCGAGGGTTTAATAACAAGTTTAAGGGGCACATCAACTCTGCAATGATCAATGATTGAAAATCAAAAAAAAAATCTGGCAAATTTTTTTTTTGGAAAATTTTGAAGAAAATTTAAATTTGGTTTTTAAAATTTGCTGTTTTAAAAATAAAATTTTAAGGGGGGATGCTGGTCTAGAATTTTGAAAAAACCGAAATTTTTTTTTGTCTTAAAAGGTACTTTAGGGTCTTCAAAATAACATACCAAAGAATGGATGCCGGCAAAAATGTCTAAATGCTCAAACTTTCGCAGATTAAAGGTATATACGCATTTAATATGATTTTATAGTACTTAAAACTTTAAACGCGTTTTTCTCGAAATCACTTTTTTTGAACTGGCCGAAGACATAACTCGAGCAAATCTTCACCGATCTATACGAAATTTTCACAGTACATTCGAAATACCTTTCTCCGGAGACGTACGTAGGATTTTTTTTTATATTGCATAGTTTTTTTTTAATCAACAATTTTGTCGTTTTTTTATAGTGAAAATTTTAATGTTTTGTTCAAACGTGCACCATTTCGCGAAAAAAACAAAATATCGAAAAAATCCTACGTACATCTCTGTTGTTATATAGAAACTAAAAATTTTCGGGATTTTATTCCAGTACCAAAATTAAGGAGGTTACATCTTTGGCCATGGACCCGTCTAAAAAATGAGGCGCCTCCGAAGAAATGCTGGACAACCGCCATTTTGAATTTAATTGACACGAAGAAATTTGTATTTGTATATTAAAATCTAAATTATAAAACCTCTTTCACAGATTTTCGATTTTTGTTGAGTCACAAAAAATGCATAAATTATGCCCATTTTTTCACGCTCTAGACCAGCTTCCCGCCTTAATTTACTTGGGAAGAGAAATGAGCAAAGAAACGAAAGATTTGTAAAATCCGTTGGTAGATCTTATTGATGGGATTGCCATGGCAACTGTTAATCTTCTTTTTTGGAATTGTAAGAAATTTTCTTACAGGACTCAAAAAACTTTTGAGTCAAAAATTTTCCAGAGAAATTTGAGATATTGATTTATAATTGTTTGCATTATAGTTTCAGCTGAAAAGGATATTTGGAGCCGACCTTCAGACATCGGATAATGAGCCATTAACTTTTAAAGTGGTTTAAGTCCATTTTTAGAACAAGACTTAAAGTATTTTCATTATTAACAATTAGAACATTATATACTTATACAACTAAAAATGAATTATTCTATTATTAAATCAATTATTGGCAAATAGACATTGCTCAAGTTGCAAGTATAAAATTTACCATGTGGAATTTTCTTGAAACTGACTTCAACTACTTTCAAAATAAACGGCGCATATCCCTTCAAGAATTAACAATCAACTAGAGCATTGTTTCCGAACCTGTGGTCCCTGTGGACCCTTGGGGGTCCGTGGTTCCATTTGAAAAAGTTTGTTTTTTAATTTAATGAAGGAATACTAAAATATAATATTGTCCGAAAATTGCACCTTTAACCGGGAGATTCGTGAGTACATGACTCAAAGAACATCGTAGAAATGAAAAGTTTGGTCAAACTGACCTCTAAGTTGTCGCTATACGATTTGACAAAACCGAAATTCTTTCTTCTTCTCATAGCCTTGTTCAAGAGAAAGCACTGAGAAGGAAAAGAGATCCACAAGAATCGCAATAATATCAATAGGTTTAGTTAAATAGTTCTTCAACTAAAAAGAGAAGGATTATCCTTCCCCTTATTGATTGACTAGCTGTTTGGCTTTAACATTTTTAATTTTCTCACCACCATATAAAATGGCTTGAAAAGCATCTTGAAATTAGTTTCGGAGTAATTATTTCCTAAAGATGCGACCCGGAGGGACATAGTCCAGCAAATCACACGGCTTTGGATTTAAAAGCCATAACCATTTCTCTAAATAGTTGTATTTTGGTTAAGACCGACCGTAAAAGCCTTAAATCTGAAATACATTTATAATAGTTTGGCTTTCAGCATGTGAAAGACATAAGGTAGTTTTTGCTTTAGTAAATTTTTGTCCATTAATATCATAAAGATACTCACAATTTGGCATTAAAGAGATTACCTGAACTTGAATTATGATAATTTCAGCTATCAGGTACAGAAATATCAACTACAGTTTCCAACAATCTTATGTTAAACGATGTATAGGGAAAACTTAAAAACTAATTCTTTGAAATCTTTTTCCTTTAGTTCTACGATTCAATATGGCAAATTGATATTTTACTTGGCCCGTGTATTGATTTGAAATGAAAAAAATATATGCTCAGAAAATACAATTTACTTTGAAGCCTGCACTGGAGTTCAAATTAATTGAGAGGTGAGTTTCCTGGTGATAACTTAAAACAAATTTTTTGTATTTTTTTTTCAGATCCAGAAAGTTTCATAGTGAGATTTAATAATTCCAAGCAAAAAGACCTACGCATGTCTGAAGCTCAGGTATAAATCCGGATGAACTTTGCAAATTTTTTCAGTTCTAAAAAATATGTTTTCAGGACTATGGATCTAATCAAATTTCATTAAAAAATACGTTTTCTATACCGAGTTGGATTCTTTTTAACCGTTGCATTTATAAAATGATATCAAATGGATATCAAATATAATAAAAGCTCAAATTTTGTATATTGATTGAAATGAAAAAAATATATACTCAGAAAATACAATTATACTTTAATTGTATTCTAGTCTACTAGGGAGTATTCTAGTCTACAGGCATGAATTTCAGGTAATTTTTGAAGTGTCATAAAAAATAGGCAATATATATTTTTCCTATACATTTTTTATCAGTTATTTGATAACATTTCAAGAATACAGAAAAAAAATAAAAAAAGTTTAAAATTTCAAAAATTAGCAGCTGATGAAGTGGAGGATCTCAAAAAATTGGCACGTGACCATACCCACGATTTCAACCCTCCTAGTAATCTGACCCCAAAAAAACAAAAAGATTATTAATCTAGAATAATGTCGCAATGTCTGGAACTACGGAAAAGTATGAAAAAAAATTTTCCACGAAATGGCGACTGCCTGAAAAAAAAAACAATTTTTGTACCACTTTTTTTGACTGTTTCGAATTTTTTAAAAATAGTAAAAATCACAATTTGGGGATGGGGATAGTTCCAGACATAGACAAGTCTATAAAGAAGACTCTGTAAAAATTTCAGGTAAATCGGTTGAGTAGAACCTGAGAAATCGTGGGTATCGTTTTGAAAAAGAAAGTTTCGAGAAAAACGCGTTTAAAGTTTCACGTTAAGTTTCAGGCAGCGTAATTGATAGAATAGTAATGTATTACTTACATTCTCTGAATCAGCCATTCCAGCTTCATACAAAACCGCTATAACTTCGGAAATAATTTCAATTTTGAAAAATCCTTTTAGGAGGATATTTTTGAATATCTAAACTATCGGATTATGAAAAAAAAATTTTTTGTTTTTTTCAACTTTCTAGAGTAGAATACCCCCTTAAAGCCTGAACTGAAGTTCAAATTAATTGAGAGGTCAGTTTCATGGTGATAGCTTTAAACAAATTTTTTGTTACTTTCTTTTTTTCAGGACTAAAAAGTTTTATAGATGAGAGATTTAATAATTCCAAGCAAAAAGACCTACGCATGTCTGAAGCTCAGGTACATATCCGGATAAATTTTGCAAATTTTTTCAGTTTTAAAAAAATATGTTTTCAGGACTATGGATCAAATAAAATTTCATTTAAAAATATGTTTCCTATACCGAGTTGGATTCTCTTTAACCGTTGGGTTTATAAAATGATATCAAATATAATAAAAGCCAACATTTTGTATATTGATTTGAAATGAAAAAAATATATGCTCAGAAAATACAATTATACTTTGAAGCCTTAACTGGAGTTCAAATTAATTGAGAGATCAGTTTTTTGGTGATAGCTTTAAACAAATTTTTTGTAACTTTTTTTTTCAGGACAAGAAAGTTTTATAGAAGAGAGATTTAATAATTCCAAGTAAAAAGACCTATGCATGTCTGAAGCTCAGGTACAAATTCGGATGAATTTTGCAAATTTTTTCAACTCTAAAAAAAATATTTTCAGGACTATAACTATGGATCAAATTTCGTTAAAAAATATGTTTCCTTTTTTTACCTAGTTGGATTCTCTTTAACCGTTGCGCTTATAAAATGATATCAAATGGATATCAAATGTAATAAAAGCCGAAATTTTTTTTGTTAAAAACAATTTATATTAATTCGTCACGATTCACGAGGAGAAAGGCGCATAAAGCCAAACTGATTTAGATGCAGCCAAAGATATACATATTAATGTCATGATAAATGAAATGAAAGGGTTTCATTTCGAATCCTCCACATAAAACGGCATTAGCCAGCTGTAAGGATTTTTTTTTTCCAATTAAATTTATTGCATTTAAATTTCTTTCAAAACTAACGCATTTTTTTTTAGGACATTTCGGCAAGTGCTAAATTGGCGAATTGAATCATTTAATGTGACACAAATTTTGATGGGAAAAAAGGAGAAAAGATGACAATGTCTCGTGGAAAAAGAGTTGAAAGGCCACGACACGTGTCTATTGTGCTTTGGGATAGGAAAGTGAAAATGTGCGAAGTAATAAAGCAAATTTTGGATGTGTGTATGTATAGGGAGGAGGAAGGATAGTGTTATATATATATATATATATATATATATATATATATATATATATATGTAAGTAAGGTATGGGAGTGTGTGAAGTTGGGGTTTGTTGGATTAAGCCACTGTGAACGATACGATACGGTGTTCAACAAAAGCTCGACAAAAGACTCGCTTGACATATACAACAAAGTTGGGGACACAATTGACAATTCAATCATTATATTAAATGCATATGACGTCGCGCATTATTATATAATAAATGTGTTTGACGTATGTTTCTCCTAATGGTTCCAGCTCCAGCTTCATAACATCGCCAACCAACTAAAGCCGGGCCAGTTCACGCCCGCAAATAAACCATATCCTACATCTGTATATATCCATATTCTATTATGTTGTCAAAGGGTTGCAACTTTCCAATTCAATTTCACTGAAATCCTTTTTTCTTTTTGTACCATACAATCTCGCACCTCTTCCATTTCTTTTCCTTTTTTTGCTACTGCTGCATTACAAATTGAGCTTTATTTGGCGAGACAAGATTAATTAAAGCTCTGATATCAATATATATGCATTTGAATTTTTATATAGAAAGAATAGAGATTTAATCACTTTAACATCTGACAAAAATCGCTTAATATTCAGATTGGCATGTGACTTAAGTCTTAAAACAGAAGTTTTTTTTTCATATTATGGCAAAAATTATGAAAATTTATATTCAAATTAGGGAATAATTAAATTAAAAAAAGGGTTTCAAATAAATATGTGGTAAATTGAATGGCAAAAGAAAATTGAATGTTACATCAGGGATTCAAATTCCGAATTTAGTCGAATTTTTTTTGGGAAATCTATTTTTAAGTGTGAATCACTTGAAAGCCCAGATAATTCCTCTTGAGCTTTGTATGTATTGAGCTTTATGATTAATTTTATTAAAACCAATCAAAAATGGTTCTCGAGTTTAAGATAACTTTTGGAAATCAATGCTTGATATAAATGTTAAATACTGTGGTAATATTTGCGATAAACGTTTCGACATGATTTTAAAATTGTAAGGCCCGGAAAATGTTTTAAACGAAAGTTTGTATATCTTACTCAAATTTCAAATGTTGTATTTTTGTATTAATACTTTCAATTTTAGTATACATATTCGTGCGCAGTCTGGCTTCTATATTCAAAGAAAATTTTCAATGATCTACAAATGTTCCAAAACAGGGTTTGAAAAATCATCATGAAAGTTCCATGGTATAAGAGAAATAACCAAATTCATCACGAAATGAACATTCCGTACAAAAAAATAATTCCTCATCACACCCATAAGGAATTTTCTTAATTTCTTAACGGCCTAGAAAATTGTCCTCGTGCAATAGAACTAGGCTTGGGGGAAAATATAAATCAAAGAAGACTCAACCGGAAACTGCCTCAAAAGCTCCAAGAGCTAATGATTTCTTGACCACCAAGAGGAAATAAAAATACCGATAAAAATAAATTTTAACACCTATAATTGATCAAAAGTCGCCAAAGTTCAATTGCTAACTACTCCACTATATTGCTGAAATGGTGTAAAGCTCATAATGGACTACAAAAAAAAAAATATTCAAAATAGAGATGTCACAAATAGTGATTTGACCGAATACCGAATATTCGGCGAGTCTCTTAGCCGAAGCGCCGAATATTCGGCGGTTTTTAGTACCGTTAGCGAGTGCGGCTTAAAGTTTAAACCTACTTTGTATTTTATAATTTGAACCGTTTATTTTGAAAGTGAGTTAAATCCATGTGAAGAACAATCCCTATAGTGTTATCATTTTTAACCATAGGAACATAAGATACTAAGGAGGAGGGAATAATTGGCGTTTTTGTTACCACCTAAAATGAAATCAGTAATTTCTGAAAACTTAGCAGTTAAATAATTAACATACTTTGTTCTAGTTACAAGAAGAATCACCATATAGACCATCCTTGAAATAGACTTACTCCACTTTCAAAATAAACGAGCCATTTAACTTTATAATTTATGAGGAAAAGCGAAATCGTTTGCTATCAACAAACGCTGAAAAACTTGTTTTCATTCATCATAACTAACCACTGAAAGATTTTAAGTTACAATATACTATGGTAAAGTAAATTTATAAATTAAAAGCTATTGGCTGAAAAAAACCTTTCTGAGAAATATTATGCATTTTTTCCTAATTTACTGTTCGATGTGAATAGTCGAACACCGAATAGTTTTCGAACATTAGTTTCATTTCTAATTTTTTCCCATCACAACGTATCACAGATTGATTTTTATTTTGTAATAAGTGTAGAAATTTTTGATTAAAATAAATATTAAGAGGATCGGAAAGTAATGTCATTGCTGAACCTAGCGATATTCAATTGCCATTTATCGGTTTATAAGTAATGTCAAAGTCGTACCTAAAGACATTTTCTGATTAGCGTGACTAATTAACTCATAAAAGATTAAAAATATTTACTATTATAAGCTCTATACTGAAATGGTTAAATAAATTCCCTAAGGAATACAACTTCGGTATTATATGCTTCGAAACTAAAGCTTGTGTAAAAAATTTGTGTTTTAATTTTATGTTAAGAAAACTATATTGCTTTCCGATTCCCTACACCTATACATTTTTGAGTAAAATATCCTTTTTTTTGATGATTTGGTATTCTAAATATTAAAAAAGTAGCCGAATACCGAATAGTGGCCGAATATTCGTGACATTTCTAGTAATTGTAAAGGACATGATTTCTACTGTATCGCAATGACTAGCATAGTTATCAAAGGGGTACAGATGGGTTTGAATAGCAAAACTGCCCCTGCGACTTTTTCGATTCAAACTCAGGGGATTGTTTTTAAAGTTTTTTGCTTAGTCTTAGGAGAGAAAAAGGCCTGAAAAAAATAATTTTCTTTAAATTCCCGAAGAAAATTTGGCAATGGACGATTTTTAAAAATATACTCAAAAATTTAATTTTAGTTTTGTTTTTGTCCTTGAAAATCGGCATTCCACCTGGAAATCATAGTAAAAATATTTTTTCATGCCTTTTACTCCTAGCTATGAAAAAAATTCGTGTTTAAACGTTTGCTTCTAGTGGAAGATAGCAAAAATCAGATGCTCAGGATTAAGCCGTAGAGGATTGATGAAAAGAAAAGATAAATCAGAGTTTTACTTCTCCAATTCGTGGAGGAGTAGTTTTAATAAACTAAACAATTATGCAAAAGAAGAAATATCAAATAAAATAATATTCTGAATTAATATACTGAAAATGAATATATTGCATATTTTTCTCTGAAGAAAGAATTTGGGATCATTTATTTCAAAATCTCACCAAATGTTTTTAACCATTTTACAACCTCATTCGGGGTCGCGATCTATTGTTTTAGAAGCTTCATCCTATGGCGTGGAGCTTTATCGATTTTTTTTTGGATTTTTGACTTTAAAGCAATGTTTTTGTGATCCAAATTAATCATTGACAATCTAAGCAACTAATTTGGAAACGAATGAATTAAGCCGATTGACCGTAGAACCAAATTTTTTGTCATTCAGGTAAATCAGGTTACTATTATTTTTATTCGTAAAAGATATAATTCAATTAAAAAAAAAATTAACCCATCACAATAGAATCACACAAGCATATCGAGACATTTCCAAAAAAAAAAAAAATTTTCACACATATGAACAGGCCAAAAGGATCTCAATGCAGGAAGGACGAAATGCATTGACCCGCGAAACCAACCACCTGTTCACTCGCGCCATATTAATTCAAAAGCTCAAACCGAAACCATCAAATTTATTGTTTTTAATTTATTTGTTTAGACTCTTTGATTAGACGAAATCGATGTTGACAGATTCCCCAAAAAATTACCGGAAACATATTCATTTCTGTAGTGCACAAATAAAAGTGCAATCAATTTTCTATTAGAGGTGAATTCATGCATCGGTTGATGCAACCCTTCCGCTATGAAATTCGTTAAAATTAAATTAAAAACAATTTTTGGAATCTTATTTAGAGATTTGGAGCACATGGGGGGCGCGGGCAAAAATTCTGTCACATTTGAATCGGCATTTGCTAAAATGTACAATTAATCGTCTTAGTTAATGTGTCGTAGCATATTTGAACAATTGCGCCTCCGTAAGGAATTCTCGGCTCAAGTGTTCGGGTATCATAAAGTACGTGTCGCAGATGTCGTGACGTCTTCCGTCGATCCGGGGTGGAGACGGGAGCGGGGCTCTTCTCGTGGAAGATGGAAGACATCCACCCAAATACCACTTGGCCGCCCACTTTGCCGCCACTTTGCGCCTCTCATCGACACCAAACAACTCTTCATTTCGTATGCAGCCACGTCCCTGTTCAATTAGTCCATTCCGACGTTAATGTGTTTTAATTAAGCTCTGCGTCGCTAACTTAACGACTAGCGCCCAACGACTGGGAGACATTGATTCAGTGAATCATGCTTGCCACTCGTGCTTGCCAACTCTGCCAATAATTTCACCACCCACAACAACAACCCCTTAATGCCGCCGTACAACCCCTAGCTTTATGTCCTCCTTAAATAACTTACTACATTATTATCATCAACATTTTCACATTACGACAATATGTCCGTTTCTACGCTTCCTCACCACCCCTAATTTTTGCCTCTCCTAAATTGACATCACCACCGATAAATAATATCAATCCCTTACAACCAAAATATATATATTTCAAATCTATTGGAACCAAAATGTGTTCCAAGCATTGATTTTTTGATAAAAGAAAATCAACTTTTAAAGAAAACTGTTTTCTCTACTATAAATCTAACTACTATATAATATAATAATATAATACTATAATAAATCTACTATAAGTCTATAAATCTGGATTTTTAAAATTTTATTATATAATTTGTGATGTTTTGTAATCTGTCCCAAGACAATAAACCAATTTGTTGAACGTATGGACGGGATGACAGGGAACTCCACTAAGGATGTGAGTCTCTTCGCTGATATTCAGTAGGACCATAGCCAGGAGGCCCGGATGATTATTTTAGCACCCAAAGTATTTTATACTAAAGGGTCTAGCAGGATCCCCATGGCGAGTTGGCCCCCAAATAGGAACCTTTATCGAAACTTATGTTAAAATATCGGTTTCATATACAAACACATTTTATATACTTTTCGCGACCAAATTCCTCTTTGACCTGGAGATATGGGCAAAAATATCCCCCCGCATGGCTATTTTTCCAAGTTATATATCTCAAAAACTAATTAAGCTAGGCAAGTGAAACCAACGCAAGGCGTTAGATTAATTTACAGTGTGTATAATATATTTTTGTGAAATTTTTAGAAAAAAAAACATTATACAAAAAAAAACCCAAAACACAAATGAAATTATTTTTTCTTATGTGTTCCCTGAAAATGACAATCACGAAAAAAATATATTTTATGCTTCTACATGAGCACTATAACTCATAAAAATTGCGTGAAAAAATAGTTGGTGCAACACCTTGAAAAAAAATGAAATGTGATTTACGCCTACTAATATACCTCGGTTTTATTTTTTTTCGAAGTGTTTCACCAACTTTTTTTTCACAAAACTTCAATAAAAAATAGGCCACATATAAGAGCAAAACATTTATTATTTTCATAATTGTAAGTCTAAGGAAACATAAAAAAAATTTTTATTAGTTTTTTTTTTTTTTTTTACTCTTATGATGATTACTTTCAAGATCAAAATAATTGATCCCAAAAGAAAAAAAAAACAATTAGTGTCCAATTTTTATTAAAATAAGAATAAAAAAAAATATTGTCACTGTTATAATTTATTACAACTGGAATACTATGCGTCTGCAATTAATTCTGGGTACATATTGACTGCATCTGAATTACTTGATTTTCTTCGTTTAGCTTAGGATATTAATTACTGGCTCATACCAACATTTTTACAGATTCTACCTAAAGTGGGCGAATAAATGAACTATCAAATAATATTTTAAAACAATGTATAAAATTAGCACCTAACATCAGGGTAGAAGTAAAATCAAGACATAAGTATAAATAGCAAAAACGGTCGTATATACAATTATATATACTACGAATTTCAAGTTCAATATACGATGAAAATACCTTAAAGAAAAAATAGAAAAACAGCTAGGAGATTCACAAAAATTGAAAATTTTTCATATTGCAATCTATACTATTATGAACTCTCAAAGCTCTTAAAGCTACCACAATGACCCACAACGAAAGTAAAAGTTTCTAAAATGCATTAAAGTTAGCTGGATAGGTTACATTCTGAAAAGAAAATTTGTACTTTTTGTACTAGAAACTGGAAAGGCCCAAGAAGAAAAGAAGAAGACCGGTTTGAATTTGTGACTTTGGACTATCAAAATTTAAAAAATTTTGTTAGATATAGATGGTGTTAGAGTGTTAAATTTGTTAGAGTGACAAATTTATAAATTGATACCTATCGTATCAGTAAAGAAACCAAAAGCATTAAGAACTCATTTCTGGTTCTTAATATACCTAAAGGATAGCATTTCTTAAAGAATTATGAATTTCAAGTTCAATATACGATGAAAGTACCCTAAAGAGAAAATAGAAAAACAGCTAGAAGATCCACAAAAAATGAGAATTTTCCATATTACAACCTTTAAACGTTGATAAACTCCCAAAGCTCTTAAAGTTGCCACAATGACCCACAACGAAAGTAGAAGTTTCTAAAATGAAATAGTACTACAAATCCATTCTACCCATGAATGTGTATAACTGGAGCACAGTTTTATAGAATAAAAGACAGGTAAGCCTTAAAGTCCTAATAGTTATTACAATCTTAATCTGCTTTTATCTTGAATCTTTCCGTTTATAATACTCAATATGCAATCTACCCTTCGATTTACATCTAAGTCATCAAAAAATATCTTAAAATCCAGAATATTTTTTGGATCATTATCATTGATCTATCGGTGTTAGATATCATCCAAAATTACAGAGGTGTGAAAACTATTAGACTCAAGAGAAAAAAGAAACACATTTGTGTTTTTAAATGTCATAAATTCAAAAATTACAGTGATTTCACTCATCTAATATTTTGTGTGGTACCCTTTATTTTTCTCATCCTGGCATACTCTATATTATTTTTTTCAATTATATTTTATTTGCCCATCGTGATGCCAAATTTTAATGAGTTCGGTAATCAGATCCACCCGTGTTGTAATAGTTTATTTTTTTTTTGATTTTTCATCACAATGGCCCAAAAATTTTCACAATGGAATTATCATCAGGACTATTTCCTGGCCAAGAAGACATATTAATGTTAGAATTTTTGAGGAAATCCATAACTTTTTTGACTTTATAGCAAGGAGTTCCATCCATAAAGATAAAATTTTCTTCCGGAAACCACTCTATAGTTTGAGACAATAACATTGTTTCCAAGACTTGTATATGACTCGTTTATTTTGAAAGTGACGAAAGTCTATTTTTTAAGTAAGTCCAAGTTTTCAGAAATTACTGATTTCATTTTAGTTGTTAACAAAAACGCCAATTATTTCCTCCTCCTTAGTATCTTATTTAATTCCTATGGTTAAAAATGATAACACTATAGGGATTGTTCTTGAAATGGACTTAACACACTTTCAAAATAAACGGTTCATATATTGGTCTTGCCTCATAGTACCTTCCACAATATATATCCTACCGATACCCATTGCTGACATACTGCTCCAAACCATAACTGATGTTGGATGTTTTACAGTCTGGGCGAAAGAAAGTAAAAATCTTCTTTTGAGTCTAAAAATTTCCACACCTCTGTCGACTAAAAGACAGGTAAGCCTTAAAGTCCTTATGGATATTAGAATCTTAATCTGCTTTTATCTTGAATATTTCCGTTTATAATATCCAATAATACCAATATATCCAATATATCCAGTATACCAATATATCCAGTATACCAATATATCCAGTATACCAATATATCCAATATACCAATATATCCAATATACCAACCTACCCTTAAATTTACTTCTAAGTCAACAAAAAAAAATCTCTTAAAATCAAAAATCTTTTTTGGATCATTATCATTGATCTATCGGTGTTAGGTACCATCCAAAATTAGTATTACTTAAAATGGTTTTTGAAACCCAAAAATCTGGTCATTTGAGTTATTTAACTTTAGGGTTAATTGGTGAACCCCATCTTGTTCGATTGATATAAATTTGAACATTGGACGTTTGACGTTGTTCATCTGTTTCCGGGATTGTGTTCGTGTTTTGTTTTAAGAGTAAAGCACCGCCGGTTCTTGCCGGTGGTGCGACGGACGTATTTGGTTGTTGTGTGGGAAAAACGGGGTGAGTAAGCTACACCGACCTGTTATGTCGTCAATGTGTATGTGTATGTCCTCCCCCTAACCTTTTGCACCCCAAACGAGTCATCTACGTAAGCGTACCGATCTTAGATCAAAATGATATAATTATATTGCAACTGTAGTTCACACACCCTTACGTAGTACGCCGTTATCATGGTGTGCCATATGGCTGCAATGTTGACCATCGACTTCGGCTCCCTGTCGCACCCAATCATTGGCTACAAATTGAACAGAGTGAAATGGATAATACACCATAAATCGTTTTGCGATCGTAAAATTTAAATTACTCGACTGAACTAGTTAATTTCGGTAACCGCCTGGCGATGTCAATCTTCCAATCGTTATTTCCCAAGTGGCTCATATATGAGCCACTAAGACTAAAGAACTAATCCGTTACTTGGAAAACTTACCAAATCACAGCTTTACTGAGTAATTACTAAAAAAAACTTTCAAATTTTTGGAAAGTTGCCTACTTTTCAATAAAAAATTTTTACAAATCAAAATTTTCCATTTTCTTAGTTAAGACTACAAACATCGCACACGGCCTTTCATTTTCGGCATTTCACTTGTTTCAATTTGTTTGGCAACATTCATTTGTTTTGGGCTAAAGTCCCAAATGTTGAACTTTGGTTTGAACGTTGGTTGCCGAATGTTGATCGGCGAAGGGGGGAGGGGGAGGTGTTGGCAAAAATAATGAGCAATGTTTGTAGGTAGGTACGGGCGATGAATAATTTTGTAGTAATAAGTTATATGCAATGGGGGATCTAGTTGGCGACGTGCGTGACCTGTTGAAGGGTGAGTGAGCAGGATGAGGTTGACTGTTTGCAGGACATGCACCAGGTGCGATTCACTTCGCCGCCCGCACAAATCAAATGCCATAGATAATTTTTTTTTTTTTTTTTTGATTGAGTAACGATTTGTTTCGGGGCTCGTATTCATAACACCCGCATATATATATGCCAGTGATTGTCACTTGTTTTTGTGACAAATGAATCGAAAGCTCGAGGAACACAAACATTTTGTCATGCGTAAGGGTAGGTCCTTTTAAATGCATATTTGGGTATCAAAAAATCAATAAAACTTATAGATTTCTGAAGGAAATTGAAGCTATATATACAAATATTTTGTGTTACAAACATTGCAACCCTTTTCCTCCTTTGACTCAACTGTCTTTATTGGATTTTCCCCAATATAGACTTCAAATTTACTGCCAGTATTAAGAAACTGTTAACCAAATTGATTATATAACTGAAGTTATATAAACAAATATTTTTTATTACAAACATTACAATCCATTTTCTCATTTGACTCAACTGTCTTTATTGGTTTTTTTCCAATATATACTTCAAATTTACTGCCAGTATTAAGAAACTGATAACCAAATTGATTATATAACATTATATTGGCACCACATCAAAGAAAGGAAAAGGGCGGCAAAATTTCATAACAAAAACTAATATTTCAACACTCAATAATCGATGCTCCATGGTATGTAGGAACAATAAAAAAATACAAGAAGATACAGAAATTCCATCTGTATAGGAGGAAATTCAAAGGTTTTCAAAGAAAATTCAACCATCTTGCAATAAACTTATTGGACAACAATGAGATGAAAAAAAACTTACAAAAATGAAATGTAAAAGATTTGCCTGATAGATTTTCTAACGAAACAAATATTCCTATTAACTATCTCTTGCCAAATTATTATTTTTTATTATATAGCTTTATTTTTATATATTACTTATTAGAGTGGTTCAAAAAAATAAAGTTTTTTGCCTATCATCTTAAACGCTTTTCTAAGACATAAAAAAAATTCCCCCCCAAAGGACAGATTGATATCTTGATTCTCCACGAAGCTCAATGAATGTCTATTTTCCCATTTAAATAACACGTAAAAAAATTTTTTTTTCGTTTTTATCTGGTAAAACTACAAAAAAAAATTTTTTTTTTAATTTTTCATCAACTATTCTTGTAGAAAATTTAATTCTCTACAAAAAAGTATTGAAGTAGTTTTTTCGTAATTCTAACGGGTAAAAAGTTATGAAGCTTTAAAACTCGCTACTGAGCAAATTTGAAATTGATATTTTCTAACTATTTTTTTTTTGTAGGAATGGACCATATTACAAGATAATTTAATAAATTTTCCTGGATCTGAAATAATTCTCAACTTTTTGAAAACTTTTTTGGTGATTCCTTGTATTTATTTCAAAATTTATCAAACTCAAAACTATTTATAATATAATTTATAAATTCTAAAATCATCTGATTAAATTTTCTTTTATTGAGAGTATTTAAAGCTCAATAACTTTTTCCCCATTAGAATTACGGAAAAATTACTAGAGTACTTTTTTGAAGAAAATTCAATTTCCTACAAGAGTAATTGATCCAAATTAAAAAAAAAAATTCTTAGTTTTACCGGATAAAAACGTAAAAAAAATTTTTTTACATGTTATTTAAATGGGAAAATAGAAATTTATTGAGCTTCATGAAGAATTGAGATATCAAACTGCGCTTTTGACGGAATTTTTTTTATACCTAAGAGAAACTTTTGAGACAATAACAATTGAAAAAAAAATTTTTTTTTGGACCACTCTATTACTTATATATTAATGTTTCACATTATTATTAGCATTGATATTGTTACTATAGACTATTGTTATTATTCTTATTGCTACTGTTGATTGTTTTTATTGCTATAAGAATTACTATTATTGTTATTGTTGCTATTGATTGTTGAAAATCTTTGTACTTATACAGCCCTAATCTACTGGGACTAGTGCTTACATGTGATTGTCTATGGATTGAATGCACTTACTGCAACCCTATGCAGATTGAGCAATTTATTTGAAAAAAAAATTAAACTGGCAAAACGATCTACAGTAATTTCATCCTGGTGCATTCCTATCGTTAAAAAATGTATCAACACAAAGTTTTTATTCTTAACAATTAAATTGAAATCAGTAGAAAAAAATTCAGAAAAATACTGTGTATACAATATATAGGATATATTGCGGTCCAATTTATGTAGTATAATTTAATGTAACAATATATAAAAATCATACTATAAACACAAATTTGAACAGAAGTTCAAACAAAAACTTTCGTGACGTATTGCCTAGATACGTATTTCGATTGCCAAGCAATCTTCACAAAGCAGTTACGGAGTGATCCAAACTACTTGATGGAAAATTGCTTGGCGATCGAAATACATATCTGGGCAGTACGTCACAAATATTTTTGTTTGAACTTCTGTTCAAATTTGTGTTTATGGTATGATTTTTGATATATACGAGTATTAAATTGCACTTCATAAATTAGACCGCAATATATGCTATATATTATATACACAATATAGCTGTTCAAAGTCAGCGAAAAAATCTTATTTTGATGCAGAAAAATGTTTTGTCTACATGCAAAAATAATTAGTGCAATTTTATACGTTTTGGCACTATTTCAAAGAGCCAAATGCATATTATGGATTAATACCATAAAATTTTACGATTGCCATTTTACGATTACTAGTTTGTCCGATACTTATTGATCGATGGTTATTTGTTTCGTTGATTTTCATTTTTTTTTTTTTTTTGTTTTGAAAAGTTGATAATTATAGCTGTGACCGTTAACAGTCGAATGTCATACAGATTGACTCTAAAAATCACCTCAATCAACCTCAACTTACGAGGGGTTAATTCTCGGCATTGTCAAGTCACCGGAAGTGCACCCCAGTTTTTCATTTTTTTTTTTACTGTTGTTATTTATTTAAAAAAACCACGACTTGTTTTGAAAAGTACGTATATATTTAATTGGACTTTAATTGGATCAATTATCAAATCATAATTTTCGATTGAAATCATAGGGAATTTTGTTTGGTTTGCTGCAATATGCACTTTCTAAAAATGGATGAGTTGAAAGGAAATTTTACGATATGAGGAACTACAGAAATTTAGTTTGATTTGAAAATATTTTGAAAAATTATTGAAATATCCGCCATAAAGTGCTGACTAATAGATATAGGTATGTAGTGCAGTTTTTGTAGATCTGAAGAGTTGGCTTTGATCAAGATTTTAATGGCGGTAGGTGCTATTTTTAAATGCATGGCCATCTCGATTAAAATAGTGATGACAAACTTTGTGGAATAATGGATGAAAATTTCTTCATAAGGGATGTTATTTGAAATAAAAACTTCAGTTTGAATTAAGTTTCGTTCCGAATTAGAAAAATTTCGAGTATGAAAACCATTTATATTACTATTTGAATATTCTTTGTTATAATACAAACATCGCACACGCTCTTTTTTTAGATATTTCAACTGTTTTAATTTGTTTTTTTCCAACATTCCTTTATTTAAGAGTTAAATTAATGAATAAAATTACTATCTATCGATTAAAAATATTAATTTTAGACAAGTTTTGAGGCAAAAATTTTCTAAGTCTCAATCTTCTATATTGAAGTCATATTTTGTATCCACAATCCCATGTAATTGCTGGGATCAGAACTTAAACTAGTACCAAAACTGTTACCAAAGTATAAGGGAGCAAGAATCCTCAAGATAATTCCATCAAATTAGTTCTATTTAAATAAAGTTTTGCGGACTTACCAGCTGATTCCGGGAACGTATCGTACAGGAAAAATGGTTTTCGGGGACCCATTAGAAGCTCCTCGCCTGGAAGTATGTCTCGACATGTTTCATACCAAATCTGAAGCAAAAAATTATCGCAATAAAACAAATGGGTTAAAGACTTTTTGAAGTGTAACGCCATCTCTATATATCCGCAGGATATAGAAGATACTCATTGGTAAAAAACAAGAACTCATTGAATATTTAACTGCTCTATTTAATTCCATAAGGGGCCATTAATTAATAACGTAAGAGTACCGAGGAAAGCGGTTAAGAAAATCACTACATGTTCTTATGCAGAAGGGAAAGAGGGGGATGGAAAATTCAACATAAAATTTTTTTTTTCAGCAACTGATCCATCTTTAACATTGTAGAAATTTTACATAGAATCTTATGTCAGAAAAGAGGAGGAGTTCGAGAAATATAATGTATCTTTACATAGAGGTTGAGGGAGTCAAAAGTCACCAAAATTGTCCGTACGTGATTAATGAATGGCCCCTAAATGAAACTCTATCAGAAGTAAAATGGATTGGAAACCAGGAAATCTAAATCTTTAGATAACAAGAAAAGAAGTTATCAGGAAAGCTTTGAAATTTGAAAATGTTAAGAAGAATCAATGAAGGACGAACATTCATAGATGAAGTAAAAACAAAAGAATCATCAACAAAGAATCTAACGAGATCATATTGGAGAGAAAAATTTTATTTTTCGGGATCTACCGTAAGGAAGAACCCAGAAAAAAAAACATTAAATTTCAGGATACCAACTGTATAAATTGGTATTACTTCAGAAAAGTAACCAAATGCACTACAAGGGTGTTTCTGGTTTTTTGTTTAAAGGCCAACGTTTGGAGGAAATTATGGGCGAATTTGCTGATTATTGTTCTGGAAAATGAAGAATCGAAGACTTGACAATGAATACTTGGCTTCTAAATCTCCAGTAGTGCTTCCAGTATACTGTAATGATGGGTCACATCCGGGGAAAAAGAAATAAAATTCTTTAAAATTTGACTCCTTAAACCAAAAAGGTTCCCGACTCTTGACCTATATAGAAGTCTTCCAAAATACATCATTCAGGTATATAATACATCTTTACAGGTATCTGTAGATACCTGACGATGCCTGTTGATCTACAGATACCTGTAACGGAATACTTTAACATTGCAATACATGACAAATGATGTATTCTGGAAGACTTCTATATAGGCCAAGAGTCGGGAACCTTTTTGGTTTAAGGAGTCAAATTTTAAAGAATTTTATTTTCTTTTTCGCCAGATTTGACCCATCATTACAGTACTGGAAGCACTACTGAAGATTTAGAAGCCAATTATTCATTGTACAATATGACGTCTTTGACGTCTCTGGTTCATCATTTTCCAGTACGGTATTCAGCAAATTCGCCCATATTTTCCTCCAAACGTTGGCCTTTAAACAAAAAGTAAGAAATACCCTTATATTGCATTTGGTTACTTTACTGAAGCAATGCCAATTTATACAGTTGGTACCCAGAAATTTCATGCTCTTTTTTTTTTTTGGTTCCTCCGGACGGTAGATCCAGAAAAGTTAAATTTTTCTCTCCAATATGATCTGGTTACTTTACAAGTGTCTGTAGATCTACGTTTTTATAAATTCTAATAAATATGCACTGAAGTTTAGGTTCCCGACTTTTGGTCTATATTGAAATCTTCCAAAATACACTGCAAGTCCTGAAAGAATTGAAAGGCCGAATCATTCATCATTCATTGGAAAGTTAAAGTATTCCTTTACAGGTGTCTGTAGATTAAATTCTTCTCTCCAATATGATCCGGTTACTTTACAGGTGTCTACAGGCATCGTCAGGTATCTACAGCCACCTGTAAAGGAATACTTTAACTTTCCAATGAATGATGAATGATTCGGCCTTTCAATTCTTTCAGGACTTGCATTGTATTTTGGAAGATTTCAAAATAGGCCAAGAGTTGAGAATCTCATCTTAAGTGCATATTTATTAGAATTTATAAAGCGTAGATCTACAGACACAAAATGATCTGGTTACTTTACAGGTGTCTGTAGATCTACAGGCATCGTCAAGTATCTACAGACACTTGTAAAGTAACCAGATCATATTGGAGAGAAGAATTTAATCTACAGACACCTGTACAGGAATACTTTAACTTTCCAATGAATGATGAATGATTTTGCCTTTCAACATTTGCAGGACTTGCAGAGTATTTTGGAAGATTTCAATATAGGCCAAGAGTCGAGAATCTAATCTTAAGTGCATATTTATTAGAATTTATAAAATCATTTCTTATTGCAAGCTTTTACTGCTATTATTTCGCATTGGTACTGCTTAAAGGTTGGTGATTAAAGACCCATTGAGTTAGGACCAAAAAGAGCCAAAAGTTCCTAACTCTTGGGATAGGCTAAAGCTGATCTTCACCTAGTCAATTATTGTGTTACGATTTGAAATTGTAGTTCTGGATTGTCCAAATGTTACTATATAGTGACGTCATATAATCCACTAAATGATTTGCAATGGAAATCGATAAATTAGATCATCTATTTTCCCCTTCCATGCTTACAAGAAATTCATGATCTAATCTGTATGATGTAATTTTTAAAGAGATTATACCAGAACCGGGATAACCGTCTATACGGAATCCATGGTAAATATTTTGTAGTACCAGAATAAACGCTCAAATCCTATATCTATTCTTAAAGATTTCAAGAATACATGGACCAATTTTTGAAGAAATTATGAAACCTTTTAAAATTTCGCTTCCCAAGGTTTGTAAATTACACAGGTTGCTCCATTAGAAAAAAAAAATGATGTCATACGAAGAATTTTGAAATTGAATCAGTCTGAAGATATGTACGAATTTCTTTTGGATACGTCACGTATCCATCACATAGCCACCATGAGGCCACCTGTGTATTTTATAAACCTTGTTGGCCTCCATGATTCTATCGGCACACTTGGGGAACAAAAAAATAGTAGAAATAACTAAGAAGATGAAGCAAAACTTTAAGATCTGAAAGAGTATGGACCAGTGGTGGCATCTTTAAAATCAATTTCGCAATAAATAGAGGAGTGACTTTGCAAAATATCCGGCAAATGAATCATCGCCGGTTGTGGCCAGTAACGCTTTTGGATTGTCTACGAAATGAAGATTACGACCTATAAGACAAGACCGGTCGGCTCGAGCAGTGGGGCAGGGCAGCCAAGACGATGGCATAAAACTTTATCAGTCGCCAAGAAAAGAGGCGGAGCCAAAACCGACCGCATCTGCCCATTGAATTTTGCAAGTGGCATCATATTGTTGGATATGAAGAAAACCATACCTGGCCGGCCAACAGAAAGTGTTTCAAGTTGACCTGCAATTTCACGTCGATCGTCCGCACATATTTCAACCAGTTGGACCTTTCCAGAGTACCGTCAAGCCATCCGTGCGCCCCTCCTGGACCAGTGAATATCTGCAAAAAAGATATATAGATATATATATGGCATCTTGACACATTACATGTAATTAAGGCTGAAAGATCAGACCCCGGTTGGGTTCGTCATGCAATTAGGGAATGGAACAAGTGTAAGTGCTGGAGGGTCGCCAGGCAACTTCAGGGATAATCATGCGATTACGGTGTTTGTCTTTGTCCCTCGTTTGGGAGAAGGAAGATTTGCGGTTTACGCGTCGTTTGTCTTTCACTAGATTAACTCGAGATCAACGGCAATAACCGGCATTAACGGAATGCCTTTTGTGGTGATTGTTGCTCGTTAACAACGTGATTACATCATCCATACGACAATTATTTATTTTATTCCCCACTTCAGATAAATGCCTCCTTTTTTTTCACTCGAAAATTTTTCAATTTAGATAAAGTTTAAAAGTTTTTTTCTTTTGAATGTGGTGCAGAATTTGCCGAAGAAGGGGGCTTTGATTGGGTGATGGTGCGCAACGACCTCTTCGCCTGATACGCGTGTCACGTATGTCAGATGCACTTGTGCTTTAATGCATTTATCACGTTTCGCTTTTGACCGTAACTTTCCCTTAACACTTACGATCGTGTAATTAAACTTGAATTTTTTTTCTTTCATCTTCCATGAAAAGCGGGTGGTGTTTTTGTGCTTAATGGAACCGACATGGGAAACCCTGCGTCGAGGAAATTCATACAAATTTTCCACCCCCGTCATCCCCCGCTTCTATTTATTTTTTTGAATCATCAAACGTTTACGTAAATTAATTGTTTGTTGAAAATATTTATTCAGTAGTGGTCGTTTTTATTCAAATGGATCACGAAGGAAATTTGAATAATACGTTGTGAACATCTGCCGAAAATCACCGAACTAAATCCATTTGATCAACATAGGATAAACGTTACTGTATTAAAATTTCTGGGAATTTAATTTCAAAATTGATATCCACGTTTAATATCGATAATATCGATAACATTTTCAAATTAATCTTTATAGTGCGAAAATCACAGGAGGGAACTGTGTATACAATATATAAAATATATTGCAGTCCAATTTATATAGTATAATTTAACATAATAATATACAAATTTAATATAATAATACACAAATTTAATATACTAGTATATAAAATTCATACCACCAACATAAATATGAACAGAAGTTCATACAACAATATTCGTGGCGTATTGCCCAAACACGTATTTCGATTGCTAAGCCATCTTCATCAGTGGTCATCAAGTAATTTGGATCACTCCGTAACTGCTTTGTGAAGATTGCTTGGCAATCGAAACACGTATCTGGGCAATACGTCACGAATATTTTTGTTTGAACTTCTGTTCATATTTATGTTGGTGGTATGAATTTTATATATTATTATATTTAGTTTATATATTATTATATTAAGTTTATATATTATTATATTAAATTTGTATATTACTATGTTAAATTATACTACATAAATTGGACAGCAATATATTTTATATATTGTATACACAGTGTAACTGTTCAAAGTTAGCGAAGAAATCTTATTTTGATTATACACAAGAGGATATATTAAAAATTTTTTTTTCGAGATGAAACCTTCCAAATCGTACCAAAAGGAACTAAGAATTATATGAATTTACTTGATCTTCATTGAGATCACAATAAACCAGTGCTTCTTAAACTTTTTCAGACCACGGTCCTTTGGATCAGAAAAAAAAATTCAAGGATCCCCTTCTCCAAAAATGTTAGCCTGTTTTGACTATTTAACTTTTTTTTGGCCTTTTTTGACAGAAGGAATAATTACGTGTATTTATATAGATAGGGGAACCTGGGGCGAAACGGGGTACCTAAGTTTTAACTACAATTTACGAGAGATTTAAAGAAACAATCTCATTGTTTTGAAATTTATATATATATTTAATTCATTCTCTACAAATAAAAAAAGGTTTTATTGATTTAAATTAATAATTAAAATTAAAAATTTAGATTTCAAAAATAAATGGAAATTTCTCATTCTGCCCCACCCTCCCCATTCTCTCCTAACCATTGAAAAAATGAAAAAATCAGGTTCAGTGGCCCGTACTACCTCACCGGTGTGAGTTACGACTTTGTCGCAATGGGCACTTTTGTAGAACGTTTAATTCTGAGAAAAAACTATCTTCGGTAAAAGCGATCCCATGAAATGCCGCTGAGATATAGAAATTTAAAAATAATAAATCAGAGTTTCCGTGTATTTTCAATGGGAAATCTTTACACGTCTTGGTCGAGGACTTAAAATTAATATTAAGGGCTCAAACTTTCAGGGAATTTTTTTTTTGGTATTTCCATCAAAATTTCACGATGGGACCAAAAAAAAATCATCCTAGTGTTAACAGATCGTAAAATAAACTCTACAATTATCCTACTTATAAAATCTTACATTCGTCTCAATATCTTGAAGTTCTTTTTTGATTTATGTGTTGTTTTTTTGGATTAATGATTTACTAACACTATGCATCTTATCCAAGATTAAGAAACATATTAGTAAGTCTGCAAATAAAGTTAATTATTTCAACTAATTAATATTTAAAAATTCCATTCAATCATCGAAAACGATGAGTAGGTGTAAAAATATTTTTTTTCCCTGCATATACTCCAAAGATATCAATCTTACTTTACATAGAAAATAAGCAAACAAAAACGTTTTTTATAGTCATAAGAAATGTTTTTTTTTCTCATATAACAATCAGTAAATGCATCGCACCAAACTATTTATTATTTGCATTGGCTTACTGATTACAATAGTCAATACAAATTGTTGCACATTTACGAGTGCAGCATTGAATGCTATCTCGAATTTCGTCAGTGTTTGAAATGTGAGATGTTCCAGGAAAACTTGGCAAAATATAAGGGAATATTGGAACGCAGATTGGGCAATGAAGTGGAGATAAAAGAGGCTCTGTCGTTTGTCATAAACTGTATGTTATAGTTTAATATTTTGTGTTTGACAGTGATTGATTGTTTGTCCCGGAAAATGAGGAACAAGGGGGAATGTTTCTTCGGGAATAGACCCATTTTTTCTTTATAATCGATCAGTGCAATTAAATCATAAAACAGAAGGAACCAAACGGTGGCAAAACAAAGCATATGTTTCAATATTATATTTGTGAGAAATTTAAATATGTATATAGAAAATTACGTAAGTAGAGCAAGTGAATGCATCGCGTTATTGTTTGGTGGACGATAATTAAATGTATGTGTGAATGAATAATAGAAAAATTCGCAATGGATCGAATATCGACGATAAACTAAATAGTTATAATCTAATCTGAAGAAAATCTGTAAAGCAAACACAACATATAATATAACATATCCCTATATGATATGATTATATTTTCGTAATAAAGTCACTGTGAAGAATTGAACAATAGCATATTGGTGCATTATTCCAGATTGTTGCACGTGAATACACATAACAGCCACCCGATATATAACGAACAAATTGCATCCATATGTCCAAATTTGAATTTGTCGCGATTGAAGTCATCAGAGACATGTGTTCAATTCCTTTCACCCCATTAACGCAAAATTGATTTTTAACACTTAAAAATTAAAAAAAAATGGTTAATTTTCTAGGTGGAAATTTGCTTCAAAACTTCCATCTATTGTAAAACATTGGAAATAAGTTTAAAATGAAACATAAAATAAATAAAAAAAACGTAAGGTGAACAAAGGGGTATAAGTTTTTTTATATAGGTACTTAACAGGTGTGTCACGCAACAATAAGAGTTTGTTTCGAGAAATTTTCAATAGATGGCACCACTCAATTGACGGTGAGCTTTCGGTCAAGCTTTGCATTTACAGTGGTTTTTTTGTCGACTTTCAAAAATCTATCAGACAATACAAACTACAATCATCACTGGTGGATGCTTTTAAGCATATATATTCATATTACTCTTTCACATAAAAAAAATTGTTATTGAGAATAAAATAAATCTTTTTAATAGTAAATTTTCCCCATAGTTCAATGATTTTATGAAATACGTTACTCCATATCCAATTATAGAAGGAAATAGAGTTAAGTGGGCATAACTGACATTTGCCAATCGTAGGAAAAACAAGTGTCCAAGTAAAAATTTGATCCATTTACTTTGAAAGTGGCACAACTCCATTTCCAAGACTGATAATTTACTATTAAATTTTCACAAATCATTTAAATGATATTTGTTTTCGATATACTGCCAGGTAATGTCTGCTTTAATTATGAATTTTATTTATTCATCGCTGAAAAAAAATAGTAGGTATATGAACTATTCGTGGACTTAATCCACTTTCAAATTAACCGATTCATTTATATTCAACTCCCAAGAACTATGTAACTACAATGTTTGAAGTAATAAAATCAACAATATTATTCATGACCATTTAATATTATTTTCTCCTGTCCCTTATTGTTTTAATCTTGCCATTTTGGGATAATTAAGGCAGGAAAATAACCCATATTGCTAACGACAACCCAAACAACATACAAAATAACTTCCCAATAATATGTTAGTGAATTGTGACTAAGAAGTCTTCAGATTTATATGGAAATTTAGTACGGAAATAACAAAAAAAAGAAAGGAAATAGTTTTAAGTAGGTATTAAATGGTTGTTCAATGTGTAGGTGAGTATTTGATCCGTTTATTTTGAAAGTGGCTTAAGTCCATTTCCAGTACTGCTGATTTACTATTAAATTTTTACAAATTATTTAAATGAAATTTGTTTTCGATATACTGCCAGGTAATGTCTTCTATAATTATGAAATTTATTTATTCATTGTTGGAAAAAAAATAGTAGGTATATGAACTATTCGTGGACTTAAACCATTTTCAAATTAACCGACTCATTTATATTCAACTCCTAAGAACTATGTAACAACAATATTTGAGGCATTGGAAGCAAAAATATTAATCATGACCATTTCATATTATTTTCTCCTGTCCCTTATTGTTTTAAACTTGCCATTTTGAGATAATTAAGGCAGGAAAATGTTTATATTTATTATAACTACTATCAATTCTACAAAAATTTAAATTTCAACTTTAATACAGGTGACGCATTAGTAACCTTACCATTTTAAAATGCAATACTTTTTTTGTTGTTATAAAGTAAAACTTTTGGAAATTTGTTTATGAATAAAATTACAACCGAAGAAAAAGTGAAGATCGCTGAATTTTATTTCGAAAATTAACAATCAATTATTTTAACACAAATATCATTTATGCATTTTATTGCTGGGAAGTTATGCAAGTTAATTGCACCCATGTTGGGTTACAGCATGGTGTGGGATAACTTAAGAAGAATTATTAGACCTCACGTCTTTGAAGAGTCTCATGAAAATGCTGTTACTCTGATTGGTGACCGACAAAAAAGTATTCTGGTAAATTCTGACTAGCCTGAGATTACCAATATGGCAAGGTGGCTGGAAAAACGGGGCAACAATACATACGCCTAGACGCACTATACAAATTATAACTGCGATATTCCAAGATCGAATAATTTCTCGAAATTTCGAACTTTTATGGCCTCCACAACCACCCTGTTTCCCTACAGTCCCTACAGTCTCAGATACTAAGAAAATTCATGGAAAACACCTTACAAAAAGATCTATGAAGTTAAAAATCATCTTCATACATAATCAAAATAAAATTTCAAGCTTTGTAAACAACAAAGTAATATTAAAGAACAATAATCATATAAGAAAAAAATTATTTTGAAATGGTAAAGCGACTTATGGATAATTCTGGATAAAAATGTTTCCATTTATGGAACTAAAATGAGTGGAAAATCATTAGAACATATGACTCGTTTATTTTGAAAGAGGCGTAAGTCCATTTCAAGGACGGTCTATATGGTGAGATTCTTCTTCTTGTAACTAGAACAAAGTATGTTAATAATTTAACTGCTAAGTTTTCACAAATTACTGATTTCATTTTAGTTGTTAATCTTATTTTCCTATGCTTAAAAATGATAATACTATAGGGATTGTTCTCGAAATGGACTTAACTCACTTTCAAAATATACGGCGCATATCGTTAATAGATCGAGAAGCGCTTCAAGATCAATTTAATGAACAACAAACCAGGAAAAAAGACCAAATTTAAAAACTTAGATAGTTTCTTTTTACTAAAAGGATAACAAACCACCTGTCCAATAAGTCTTGCAACAGTGGAAAATGCAACAATTGTTGCATTTCTTTTATTCTTCTTGTTATCAATAAGAACTTTCTGATTAAAAAAATTAAAACTTATAAACTTAAAAAAAAAAATAAACATTCAGGAAACGAGAAAATAATTTTCTAGAAAAATTTGAAACTAAATCTAAATCCGGACACAAATTGAATTAATTCATAAATGTATTGAAGTCGATAATCCATGCATAATGCATTGATTGTAATTGCAATCAAGTGAAGCATCTAATATTTATTCAATATTACATTGGACTTAAAATTGATGCCATTTTTAAAAAATTTGTATTCCGACCCCATGAATCTATACTTCAAGCCCAAATTAATCACATATTTAAAATTAATTGATTTCAAATCAAAATCCTTTTATTTTCTCCGATTAACTGTTTTCAATTTCACAAAACGGGTTGACGATCGCCTATTCTTCATTCCCGAAATTTAATTCCTTTATAGTTGTAATTCACCTTCAACAATAAAACTGGATTGTGTAGATTCATTGTTACTAATAAGTTGGTAACTTATATAAAATTGTGTCTTAATAATTAGTAAATTACTTAAGAGACAATGATTATAAGTAATACAGTTGATAATCTCGTTTGAATAAAATTTTGATCCTTATCAAATGTATTTTTCCTGGAAAAATCAGAATTTGATAAAAGTACAAAGTACACAAAGTAGTTTAAAAGGTACAGTTTTTTTTCCAATATTCATGTACAGTAATATCAGACAAGACTTTAGTTCTTTTTTCTGACACTAGCAGCACAAATATTCAGAACCGACGTAAGGTTTTCAGAAAGTATTCCAATCTTGCAATAGACGATGGAAAATGTGCCAAAATGTGGCGCCGCCACTAGAATGTTTGCAGTACTAACTTAAACCGAAATGTACTTGACGTAAGGTAACTAAAAGAGTCACAAAATTCAAAAACGAAAAACATTTCTTTTAAATAATCAAACTTCAATCGTCAATATCTCCTAAATGGTGAAATTGACGGTCAAATATAAAACACTTTTTTTGTAGAACGTTTAATTTTCTATAAAAGTATATATGAAATTTTGCAAAATTTATGAGTAATATAAGATTTTTTTTCTGTTGGACTGAGTAAAATACCTTCCCATTAAAATTAAAATCTCAGCTTTGGTGAGAATTTTCTTGAGGTCCATTTTTTCTGTGTAACTAGTAGAAAAAAAGCCAAATTTTTTGACCCACCCTAGTAACTACGGTAACATAAGGTAGTACAGGAGACACTCATGTGTCGGCACCACAATTTACAGTTGTAAATAACAAAAACATTTCCAGCCTAATAATTTAAACGCAGTGAGTAACGTGCTCTAGCGGTATGGAACCTCAATTGACAATCGAACTTCTAGTGTCTATTACTGGGTACCCAAATTAATCAAATATTTAAAATTGGTTGACAGATTTTAAATCAAAATCCTTACAATTCCTCCATTAACTTCTTTCAATTTCTATAAATCCATAAGATGAAAATCTACCAAACTTTATTTTCTTCATAGACAATTTACTTTTCGATGCTGGAACATTCATCGAAACGTAAGAAATAAACGTTTCGCATTCTCATCCGATCATTTATCATAAATGTTCGACTAAGGATGATTGGATCCTCCCGCAAGAAAATGTTATGCGACTGCTGTTACAAATTTTCTAGATGACTTCTTCTTCTTCTTTTTCTTCTTCCATCCCTTACTACTGCAACCTCCACTTATCCTTCATTTCATCCACTCGAAAACTAAATTGCATACGAATTTTTCTGCGGCCTTAGAAAATTTTAATTATAAATAAAAAATGTATTAATACCGCAACCATCTCATGCCCTTTATCTGTGTATATCCTATGGTGCGGCGGTGCGCATAGAACCGTGAATATATGCTAAAAGCATTTTCACGTTTTTCCTTCCCAGCCTCCGATAATAAAAATGGTATGGCTCATTTTTCTTTTGTAGTACCTATATGTACTCGGCAATGGAAAAACGAAACGAGCCCCGTATTCTAAAGATGCAATGAATGAAATTTGTCTTGGATGCAACAAAAAAAAAAAAAGGAAGAAAAAAAAAACCCTCACTCACCCTTCACAACCGACACAGATTATCCTTTGCACAATATTGTTTCCGTGCATCCAGTGTTAAATTGAATTTTCAAAAATAAATTGTATTATTGGCAAGTATCGATTATATTAGCTTTATTTATGGTTTATAGATTGGTTATTTTCTAGTTTTGTGTTTTCAATAGAGATACTTAAGAGCGTTAACATGAAGGCATCACCGACCCCTGATGATACCATTGGTAATTTAGGTATACACATACAAATCCAGGTGGTGTTGAAATGATTGACATCTCTCGGCTTGAAAATATGTCAAAAAAGGGTTTTTATTTAGGTAGTTATGTGATGCCGATGGCTCAATATTTCAAAAGGACACTAATCACACCAATTTTTTTTCTTTTTTTTGGGTTTGTTGGCCGGCCGGTATACGATTTTTAAAATCCCTGTGAAACAGGATATTTGATTATGTAAGTAAGACATTATTATTTGGTGTTGTTGTTCCCTTCGTCGAATTTTAACGGTTTACGTTTGGCTCTTATCGATTTGAACAACAACAAAAAAAATGTTCTCATAAATATCTCAACGAGTTTGGTTCATGTTTTTTGCAGTGGTATACGGAAATTTTTAAGTTTCCTATTTCTTATACGAAAAACAAAAAAAAAGTTAAAAAAAAACTATTTTTTTGTGGACTATTATGTAATTTGGATCAGTTCAGCAATTTGCTGCTATATCATGGTGGTGATAATCGGCAATTGATCTTTAGCGCCGTTTAAGTAGCTGAAGAAGTCGAACTTCATTCCCCTGTCTTTTTTATTATTTTTTTATTTGTTAATTGTTCTTGACCTTGTGGTCAAGGAACTGCTATTTCTTGGAGCTTTTAAGAGAATTTCCACTTCAACCTTCTTTGATCTATAGTTTCCCTCAAGCTTAGTTCTACTGCACTAGGACAATTTCCCAGGGCATTAAAAAAATTCCTTGTTAGTTTGATTAGAAAATCTTTTATACATAGGATGTTCATTTCGTGATGAATTTGGTTGTTTTTCACATACCATGGAGCTTTAGTGAAGATTCTCAAGACTCTGTTTTGAAACACCTGTAGGTCATTTTTCTTTGAGGATGGAAGCCAGACTGCCGAAGAGTATATAAGATATGGTCCAATGATTGATTTGTATATCATCATTGAATATTCCATACTTAGACGAGATCTTCGATTGATAACTGAGAATAGTTGAATTAGTCGAATGTTGGCTACTCTGATTTTACTTGAAATGTGGCTTTGCCACTTTAATTTTGAGTCCAGAAGTATGCCCAATTATTAAAACATTATTTTGTCGACTTTAAGCTGTTGCTTAGAATACAATAGTTATATGTAATGATCAATTAATTTTCAAAAAATATTTACCAATATCTAAAAAGAGTATGATCTATTGCGTATTCCTACGGTAGGTATGCCTATCGTGAACCAAATAATCCGTAAATCAATCAGCATCTATGCATAAATTAAAAAAATCTTCAAGGTCAGTAAAGTCGGTCTTAATTATGACTTAAAACATCAATAGTTCCTCAAAATATTTCCGTTAAATTATCAGAAATTAAGGGTTTAGATTTTTGAATATTAGTAGGAATCCTATGTCTTTGCTTCGATTCCCAAATGAATTTTTTTCCTAAAACTATTACCCTCATTCAATGTACAACACTACCGCAAAATTGAATTTTGTACAATTGCACGAAACCCAGTTTCTTCATAAACAAGTACAACCATTAAAAACTATACACTAATTATTAAAATATCTGAATTTCAACTATACAAGTAAACCATATTGGATAGTCTCGAGTTCAACATACACGATTTGGCGTACGTCTTTTGCTTTGGAAGATCATTTTAAGTTTATTTTATCATTACGACTTGAATATATTTAACATTCTTAACATTCCCCCCTTTAAATTGTTATTCTTTCTCTGTCGATAGAAGTCGCTAATTTTAGTTCATAAAAATTCCGATATTTAATTTTAGTAGAATTTTAGGAGGTAGTCGCTCACTAATGTATTTGTGAATACGTATTTCGGATTTTTAGCTTTACAATATGTGAAAGTCAAAAGACTTATGCAAACTCATACATATCTCATACAAACTAAGTCATCCCTTTTTTTCAATTTTAGAGTAGGAATTTTTAAAAAAAAAATTTTTTACGTTAGTATGTTCTCATTGAGCAACCCTCAGGGTATATTTACAACAATGTATAATAATAAAATTAAAGGTTACTGTGAGGTTTAAACCCATGGCTCTTCACTACATATCTACTATATCTATAAAACTATGTTTATTTGTATATAAAAACGTTTATATTTCACAGAGACCATTTTTGATACTTTAAATTGAATTTACTGTACTTTTTAATAGTTAAACTTAAATGATTAATACAAATTATTTTTTAACTTTTGAATACCTTTCCAACGATATATAACTCGCCTGTCTAAAATAAAAAAAATATTTTCCTCCCTTAGTTTTTACGCAGGGGATACCTTCCCTTATTACTTTTAAGGAATGATAAGTAACCTATTGTAAGTGTGTAATTGTGTTGTATCTTAATACCAAATTTCATTAAATTCGGTTGTTCCGTTCTTTAGTTAAATCGGGACATACAGACTGACAGACAGACAAAAATTTTAAATTTAGCATAAGGGCCTCTTGAAACAAATATTTATCCTAAAATTTAGTTCAAAATCGAAATTTTATATATTAGCTTTTCTCCAAAGTAAAATTTCAACGATTATTAAGAACTTGACAAATTTTCCGAGTCGATTTGAAATAAATAGATGGAGCTTTTCTGGTACAAGTAAAGCACATATACACATTGGTACTATAGCTTGATTATTTCAATGGGGGGGAGGTATCTTGCGCCGGCCGGCGTGTGTATTTAATAGGGAATTTCAAATAAAGTTATTCGGTGGTGTGTACACAAACCACATAGCTACAGTGAGTTGACTTGGTGATGTGGTTGGTTGGATGATGTGGGCAGGTCAAAAGTAACAAATGTTTACTAAAGACTGAACATAATATAACGATGTTTAACTGTTGACATTGCATTAAGAATTCAGGAGGCCGCGAGCGAGATAAAAGATGGCGTGGCGGCCGGGAATCCGGGATGCCAATGTCGAGCAACTGGACCCGGTGGTGGTGACTCATGTGGTGGTGCAAGTCGAATGGGAACGAAACCCTGTACAAACGGTAAACATATTCGCTGCTATAGTAGCAGCGGGGGGGACAGCTTTAAGCTTGAAATTCGATGAAAGAGCTTTCGAATCGTATGGACAAACGACGAACGACGAACAACTAAATATTATGCCAGCAGACGAAAATTTATCATCTGCATCACTTGAACGGAATCACTCTCCATCTCTCGTTCCTATTGGACCAAGCCCATCAATTATTCAGTATTTAATTTGCTCTGAATACGACTGGATTTCATACCGCCATCTCTATCCATCCATCCAAAATAACGTCAACGTTTTATACATTCTATTGTAGGTACATATTTAGATATCAGCCGAGGGAGTTTGCCTCTTTGTTCACGTTCGAATTGTCTCAATAAGGAATTTTAAATAAGCCAGGAAACAAGGAAAAGCGAAGCTTTTCCTTTAAGAATTTTTTTTTTGTTAAAACCACTGTTTAAGTGGCCTAACTTATCGAACAATTTTACAAGTTTTTTCTCGGTAGGCAAATGATTTCAAGGGTTAATTTCACCCCTTAAAGACTACAGAAACAAAGGGAGACAAATCGTTTTTTGTATCAACGAAAAAAGGAGTTCTAAATTCTGACCAAATATTTTCTTCATACATTATTCTAAAAATTAAGGATAACATAATAGGGGAGTGACTTCTTTTATACTAACTCATTGAAAAACCATCGGCCTATAAAAAAATCAAGATTTCCTGATATACTCTAAAACTTGGTTTCTTTAAACCAAATCAAAATGTTTACAAAATCATTTGAAATTGTCTTGGAAACTCTGAAAGAAAAGGTTTTTTGTAAATAAGCCTTGATCTATCCAACAACAACAAAGCAAATATACAGAAGGAAATTTGATCCATAAAGTCTCAGATGCAAAGAAAAGTCATAGAAACCGCTAAGACCTGGTTATTAAATATATCATTTAGCAATACTCTTGAAGGTGTAAATACGATTTCGCTAACTCTTCGAAAGATTGTATCTCAAGTTTAAACATTAAATTTAAATTTCATTGTTTAAAAACTTCATTGTTAACGAATGAAATGCAATTGCTTCCTTATTTGTAATTACATTTAAAAGATATCAGTTAAAATAAACGATCAGCCGTATTGGCTTTAATAATGACTAGCAAATTTTTGTTAGTCCGGGAATCGGAAGAAAAGAAAAAAATTCTCTTCAAGTCATATTGGAAATTCAGAAAAAATCATCATCAAATCGAATGAATCTTAACAATCGACGAAATTTTGGAGAAGTCAAGAAAATAACACCTCGAACAAATCGTAAAATATTTTAAACAAAGCAATGGAAAATCTTGATCTACAATGCAACCATTGCATTCAAAGTCAAGTTTACTAAGCCTCTGCTCTTATAAAAGTATAAAAAAGCTTTTGGAGTGGAAATATAAGTCTTATTAAGGGAAATACTTATATATTACCTTTGATTAACCAAAAATTCATTATCTATTTGGATAAAACATAATAAAATTCATTTTGATATTTGTGAAAATGGTACTTAAAAAAAATAATATTTTTACGAGAAATGAAATTAACAGAATGACACTTATTGAACATAATAAACAAAAACAGAGACTATGTTTTCTGAAAATATTAGATTTATATTTTTTCCTCCAAATGACATTTTTGGGTCTCAAAGTTGAGCTTTTTTCAAGAACATTTTTTTCCTAGAAAATATTATTTCAGGACAATGCTGATTTTTTCATGGCACCAAAAAGGTTTGTAATTCATTCATAAAAAATACCAGTTCTGGATCTACACTTGATTTACCACTGGACCCAATTGAAAATCGTAAAAATGAGTAAAAATTGAGCAAAATTCATATGGTTCCCATTTTATTTTTAATAGTACCAGTGATTTTTTTTTTTGTAGTGTTGAATATCTATTCTAACTAAAAAGCTAAAGCCCATTACGTACAAGTATGAAAATGGAGCCAATTTTCAGTATTTCTCGATTACGGATTTTTATTAATTCATTAGCCCTAAAGTCGCTAAAGACTTAAATAGTTATGAAACAACGGTAAATAACAATTAAAAAAAATATTGTGGTCTAATTTATGTAACGTAGTACAAAAGTAAATTATAAACATAAATTTGATCAGAAGCTCAAAAAAATTTTATTTTTAACTTGTTGTAAAGCTATGTACTCTAATTGCCAAGCAATCTTCTTTAGTAGTCACTGCGGAAGATTGTTTGGCAATCAAAAAACGTATTTGTTTATACTACATGTAAATTTTATTATACAAATAAAACCAAAATATACTTTATATATTGTATAAACAGAATTAGTGTTTTTACTTCTTTACGATGTTGAATAATGTACATATATGTTAGGGTGATTTTTTTTTGACTTTTTCTGGTCCCATCGTGAAATTTTGTTGGAAATACCAAAAAAAAATTCTCTGAAAGTTTGAGCCCTTAATATTAATTTTAAGTATTCGACCAAGACGTGTAAAGATTTCCCATTGAAAATACACGGAAACTCTGATTTTTTATTTTTAAATTTTTATATCTCAGCGGCATTTCATGGGATTGCTTTTACCGAAGATGGTTATTTCTCAAAATTAAACGCTCTACAAAAGTGCCCATTGCGACAAAGTCGTAACTCACACCGTTGAGGTAGTACGGGCCACTGAACCTGATTTTTCCATAAAATTCGCGTTTTTTTTGCATTTATCTCATAAATAACAAGAGCTACGGAAAAATTATAAATGAAAAACTTGTAGAGAATTTGATTTTCTACAAAAAAGTTCCTGTAAACCAAATCGCGAAGATCAATATTAAACGAGATATTAAGCCTTGAATTTTATGGAAAAATCAGGTTCAGTGGCTCGTACTACCTCACCGGTGTGAGTTACGACTTTGTCGCAATGAGCACTTTTGTAGAGTGTTTAATTCTGAGAAAAAACCATCTTCGGTACAAGCGATCCCATGAAATGCCGCTGAGATATAGAAATTTAAAAATAAAAAATCCGAGACTCCGTGTATTTTCAATGGGAAATCTTTACACGTCTTGGTCGAGGACTTAAAATTAATATTAAGGGCTCAAACTTTCAGAGAATTGTTTTTTTTTTGGTATTTCCAACAAAATTTCACGATGGAACCAAAAAAAGTCAAAAAAAAAATCACTCTAATGTATAATGTACATTAACTATCCTATCAAATGAAGCAACAATTACTCCAATATATATTCTGAGTAAAAAGCTAAAGCCCATTACGTACAAGTATGAAAATGATTAATTTTTGATATCGGATGACTAATCAAAAAGTATGCAAATAAAAAAATAATTACCGGTGATTTAGTAGTTCTAAAGTCCCCAAAGATTAATCACTGACTTGTTTATTTAAATCAATAATTATGTGGTTCACTACCATTTGTTGATTTCATATGGAATGACTCCTAAATGATCACTTTACTGGTCCTAATCAATGATTGCCTAAAAACATTTTTTTACGAATTTAATTCTTAGTCTTTTAAATTTCTTCAATGTGAATTTTTTTGAAAAGTTTTTATTAATTGTTAAAAATTAGAATAAATGTAACAAAGTTGTTTTGCAAACTTTATGCTTCATTCATTGAGAATATCATTATGCTAATGTGGAATATTATGAACAAAAAGAAAAAAAAAAGAACTCTTTTCGAAAGAGGTCTTATTCAAGATAATTTTATTGCTTATTTGAAATCTGTTTGGAGTGTGGAAAAAGCAAAATGGAACAATGAAGTCGACGCCATCCAAGGCGTTTTATGCAATTATGTTTTGTGTTTCAATGCACTATGCACATATACATATGTATATATAATAATAAGTAAGATAAATGGGCTACAAAAAAGTGTTCACAATGCAGACCATATACGAACTGTAATTAGCATGTTTTAATGATATTTGTTTCAACTTTCTCGCTTGATTATATTTGATACACATATTTTTTTTCATTTTTTTTTTTTTGAAACATGCATTTCTCTTTTCTATTGTTTGTTGCACTTAATAGTTGCACATTTTAATGTCGATGTGTGTAGGAAAAATATTATGGACGGGGGGGCTCAATTTCAATGATAAATGTTGGCAATTATCCACAGATTCGCCATACTAAGGGGATGATTTCATATCATAATTCAGTGGTTGTTTGATGAATTTCAACACCCCATCGAGCCCATTTACCCCTTGTACATGGGACGACCCCCGCACTAGACAAAAAACGGCATGTCAACCGTGTAACAAGCTGTCTTTGACATTTTTATTATCATACTATTTTTTATGTCTAGATTTTTACGGATATGTGCAACGTTTGATGATAATTTATAATGTTTTCTGTTGCAATTTAGTTTTGGCTCAAATATCAATCGAGTGATATATATATATTTGCAAGTCTTTGGAGATTCCGACTCTTTAGAGAAGTGGATATCTATATACCTAAACATGAATAGGCCTCATCAATATCAATTGTGGTGCATGTTTTTTTTTTTTTTGGCTGAAGTGAAAAATGAGTCTTTGGAAACTTTTGTTGAAACGACAATCATTCATAGACGAATTTCAAAATTTTGGACTTGTCAAACATTGAAAACATCTTTATCTCTTTTTTGCCTTTCATATAAATGCTCCGGAGATACAGGTTGCACATAAATTGCTCGGTATTCCATCAAAATTGCATTCCATATTTTCTAACAAAATCTACATATTTTGTTGACTTATTGTGGAAAGGATCAATTTCAATGGACTACTCCTGATTTTTTTAATCTTTGGAGATCTATGGGGTCCCATATTTAAAGTCACCATTTTGTTTTTAAAGTCACCAAAAGGTCACTCTAAATTACTAAGCTCCAAATATTTTCTGCTATATTTTCGAATTTCCTACCACACATGTGTTTTGCCATGAATTTTGGAGTTTTTTATGTACCAGGGAGCATTAATTATTTGCCGGTATATCTTTGATTTAAATTTTTGAGAAATTTCTACATCAGAATTAAATGCAGTGGATACCATAGGTCCCGATGGACCTCAAAACAATATTGTAGATAAAGAACTTATTTTCCCACGAAAATGAGGATGATTTCCCCATCAACCAATACATTTTCTTGTATTTTTAATTTGGCAAAGCTCTAGTTCTTTTTATTGATCACCTACCTAGATGCATGCCCAGGTATCTAAAAACCTATTTTTTGGGCAGTTCTGCACTATTTATCACTACTAGAAGGCAAGTACCATTATAAGTTCCAAATGGATTAGCTGGAGTTGATTTTTACTGGTCATTTTCCCTCACCATTGGGTTATTCCATCCAAGCATTTCTAGAGCTTTTCGGTAGCTTTTTTGGGAGTTTCAAACTTCGCTACAATTGCAGTATCGTCTGCAAAAGTGGTTATAAGTACTTCACCAGTAATTAAAATATCAGATGTGTATCTAAGGTATAGCAGTGGATCCAAAACGTTACCCTGCACCATGCAGAACGCTTGCCAAAACAGGCTGTAAAGGTTTTTTTTTTTTTAATTTTTATCTCATAAAAGCGACCTTTTAGGTAAGACGATAGTATTTTCAAATAATTCAAGATTTTCTTCATAATTTTATGTAGGAATTCTTCGTCTAACGCCTGAAAAATATTCAAAAATGCAGTTAAACAATGATGTTTGCTTTTTATGCCTCTTTGATGTTAACTTGGCAATTCTATGGATCTGCTTTAGAGCTAAATTATTGGGGTTTGAATCTAAAATAAGATTCAGGAATGATTAATTTTTTTTCGAGTATATGCAATAGTTCTAGCCCAGAGATCGACCACCTTTCTGAAGTTAAAAGCCATTTTTTTCCAGATGGAATATACAATTTTTGTAAAGAACCAAATCTACTTTGAAGTATTTAATTTTTTTTTCTTGATCATTGTAATATTCGAGATCATTTTTCAGTATGTACTTTTAAACTGTTTAAGAGCCGCAAGTATGGTTCTTTTGAGCCGCATGCGGCTCGAGAGCTGTAAGTTCACAACCCCTGTTCTTGCCGGTAAATTTTTTCTTGTACTTTGTTCAGTATCGGTGGTAACCTGATGGACTTGCATTAGCTTACTTCTTGGGGTAGTTTTCCAGACTTTTGAATCACTACTTTCCAATGCCCTGGCATTTCAAATTCTCGATTTATGGCATTGAATAGAGAAATTATGAATAATAAGGTTTTTATTAGTAATTTTTCCTATACCATAATTTTGCTGTGATGAAATTATATCCTGGGAAATTATTGGACTTATAGGTTTGCATATTTTGTCTTCATAATATATAAAATATATTGAACCTAATGGTGGACGAGTGGTATAGGTGCCCGCTTAAAAGCTAGTAGACTTTGAGTTCGATTCATGAACTAAGCAAATTTTCAATATTTCTTGATTACCGATCTTTATTAACCTTATAGTCGCTATGAACCTGAGTAGTTATCGGACTACGATAAATAACAATTAAAAAAATATTGTGGTCTTATTTCTGTAATATAATACAAAAGTAAATTCTATACATAAATTTGATCAAAAGCTCAAAAAATTATGTTTTTAACGTTTTACAAAGCTACGTATTTTAATTGTCAAGGATTTTTCTTTAGTAGTCACTGATGAAGATTGCTTGGCAATCGAAATACGTATATGTTTATACAACATATAACGTATATTACACAAATAAAACCAAAATATATTTTGAATATTGTATAAACAGAAGTAGTGTCTTTACTTCTTTACGGTGTTGAATAGATGCATTTTAAAAAAAATATGATCAATTATAGAGATTTGAATGCGTGGAGTAATTTGATTACAATGTTTGTAGAAAGAAAAAGAAAAAAAATCAATTTTGTTAGCAATTGATTTTTTTTTCTTTATAAACATAAATTCGATCAAAAGCTCAAAAAAAATTGGTGTTTTTAACGTATTACAAAGCTACGTATTTTAATTGCCAAGCAATCGTCTTTAGTAGTCACTGAGGAAGATTGCTTGGCAATCGAAATACGTATATGTTTATACAACAAGTAAATTATATTACACAAATAAAACCAAAATATAATTTATATATTGTATTTACAGTAGTAGTCGTTTTTACTTCTTCACAGTGTTGAATAGATGCATTTTAAAAAAAAATATGATCAATTATACAGATTTGAATGCGTGGAGTAATTTGATCACAATTTTTGAAGAAAGAAAATGAAAAAAAAAAAATTTTAAGCAAATGAATTTCTTTTTCTATTCTACCGGAAAAATTCGATATCTTAAGCAAATTTTTAAAGAACCAATGCCCTACAACTGTTAAACCACCTGTACAATTATATCCTCTTGCCAAAAATCCAACTACCTGTTTTCTTTTTCAGCAGCTATTTAAAAAAAGGGAAAAATTTGAAAAAAACCCGCAATTAATTTCCGTCGTTTTAATATCATTAATCATGTGAATATTTCGAACGAAATTCCCAAATGCAATTGCATCGTACCAAGCAGATTGAACAATGCATTTTTTTGAGAACATGTTCGAGGAACACTCTTTCGGCTCAGTGCATTTGTTGAAAAGACGAAGATGTCGATGGACAATGAGCCACAGGATGCCATTCATCGGAGGTGTCACTCGAAAGTGAGCTTCTTTACGATCTTATGCACTTTGGTATATCTTGCAATAATATGTCTTTACTTTCGGCCTAATGGTTTAATGTTATTATTGTGACTACTGTGCTAGTGATCCATAAAAATCCAAGGAATTTTTTTTGGACACAAAAGAGATCGGAAAAGTTGCAAGGAAAATTGAGACAGAGAAAGTATGAGGGTTGCAACATTGATGTAATGGAGTGCAACATATGTCGCCATAATATTGTCACATATTGTCTTTTATATGCAACAAAGTGTTGAATGCATGTAGCTACATAAATGTGATTAAGTTTGAGAGACAAAAGGATTTGTCCCTTCTCGAAAAGGGCAATTTCATCTCAAGTAAATCATAATTCGTAACAAATGCATTTGACCTTTATATTCCTCCATATCGTTCATCGATAATTAATGACATCAATTCGAATGTCCTTCGTGATTTGACCATATAAAATCGATTTGAAATTAATCAAATTGCATCCCCAACGAAAGTTGCATAGAATTTGGCCAAAAAATTTTTGCCAACTGTACTGATATGGGAACAATAAGGGATGATATCGGGGCCTCCGGAGAGCCGAGAAGTTCACACCTTGCCAAAAATTCT
The DNA here is from genome assembly GCA_958496175.1 of Sisyra terminalis. NCBI lineage: Eukaryota > Metazoa > Arthropoda > Insecta > Neuroptera > Sisyridae > Sisyra > Sisyra terminalis. The sequence continues at coordinate 6,161,251 of OY292277.1, read as the reverse complement.
GTCATACAATTGATGTGTGAGATGCCAGTGTTGGACAGATAAATATTCATTGGGGATTAGTGAAGCGGCAGTAATACCAACACAAATATCAATTATTTGAGTAGCTGCAGAAGATCAAGCAAAAGAAGTGCACGTAAATACTTGGTAGATGGTGAGGTGAGATATTTATCTAATCGGGTTATTAGAGCTTCGATAGGTTTCAGTAAAAAGATTCTTTTTCAACCCTCATCCCTCCAAAAAAATTCTTTTGTACCATCAACTCATTTTTGAGCTGCACTCATTTACGGAAAATTATCCTCTTTTAGACCTCCAAATAGTTGGAGGAAAATCATCTTTTATTTTATAACGAAATGAAAAAAAAACATTTTGGAAAATTTCCAAGTTAACAATAAAAATCATCATTTGCATTTATAACTTTCTGGTATTCATACCCCAACATATCGTTGTAAGCCGGCCGGGGTATTGTATTTCTGGTAGTTTGACCCTTGTATTGAATTTCACTATATATCGGAGGAGACCCAATTGCTCTAATCGTCGCTCTTCTCACGTTCTGATATGTCAAGGCTCATCAAAACGGTTGGCAGCCCTGTTGGGAAGACACAACGAACAAGACGTTCCCGTTTTTGAGATGTGCTTTTTGGGGTCAAAACAATTTCTGGTAATTCATCCGACACGAAAATATTGTCGTCCTTTTGCTGTCGAGTCATGCTCGGTTGACCTCTTGATGGACAACATTGCCGGACAATGGAAGTGTAAACAGTGGATAAAGAATTCAAATTTGTCGTGGCGCAAATTCGGGCCACCCGGGGGTCACCATATCAATGTCCAATTAAACCCTCCTTGTTGGTGCCAAGCCGGAATTTGCGTTCATGTCAGAAAAATGATTTTTTTTCTTATTGGGCCAGAAAAAAATAATCTTTGTCAGTTTGTATGGTAGAAATGAGGGTCATCCACTACTTCCGTTACTTTTTGCGGGTAGCGGAAATCTAACAACTTTTAAAATTATGCAGCTGGAAACGACAGCTTTTGCGTTTTTTGTTCAATTAAACAAGGAAATTTTCTGGGATTAAAAGTTTCAAAATTCAAATTGCAACAATTTTGGATAGCAAAATCAACCAATACCCGCGACTTCGTCAGCCTCAAACAACAAAACGCCAAGAAAGTCGGTAACTTATATTGAAATCGTTACATCTATCAATAATTTTAAAATTTCAACACAATGGAGATTCAAATATGATTTTCGTTAAAACATTAAAAATGGATATTAAATAAAACTATTTTCAAGAAATATGCAGAGACTTACGAATCATACATCACATTTCTATAAAACTACATGATTTGTGAATTCAAATTAATGGACTTAAAAAAAAAAATTTCAACGTTGAAAATTTTCAAATAAAAATTTGCTTAGGTTCCCGAATAATAAGGGAAAGTTCCGAAAAATACTTTCAACTTCATGATTCCATGATTCCCAACCCTAAAGGTTGGGAAATCAAAACGTTTTTATAGGATTTTCATCATTTGGCTAGCAAAAGTTATCTTAAGAAAATCATCTACGTTGAAAATTTTCAAATAAAAATTTGCTTAGGTTCCCGAATAATAAGGGAAAGTTCCGAAAAATATTTTCAACTTCATGATTCAACCCTAAGGGTTGGGAAATTACAATGTTTTCATAGCATTTTAATCACTGGATTTTCAAAAATTCTGAATCTTAAAAACGTAAATTTGCCATTTATGATCGATGATTTTTTATCGTTTGTTATTACATCAAAATAATTCTTGATGGAACATTAAACAGATAAACTTTGGATTGTACATATTTGTACTAAAAATATATTTCCCTGTCTATTTGTCTATTTAAGACTCGATCAATTGATCTATCAATCGTTATGGATCTTCTGATCTAAATTAGACATTTTTTGTTTGTTCGATAGATAAATTATTCCCATTGGTTTTCATACCAAACATAGAACGTTAGTAATGAAACAAGTGAAAGTACAAAAATGCTTTCAACCCCTTGATTCATCCCTAAGGATTACAAAATCATAAACGATTTCATAGCTATTTGGTTTAAAAAATTATGAATCTTGTTTTATCGATTTGTCTAAAAAAATTTGATCAATTACTTTTTTTAATCGTTTGTTATGGAAACAAATGATTTTTTGATGGAACGTTAAGTTGACAGACCGACAGACTTTGGTTGGTATAAATATTTACTAAAAATACAAAGTTTCCCTGTCTATTTGTCTATTTAAAACTCGATCAATTGATTGATCAATCGTCATAGATCTATTGATCTGATTTTAGTAATTTTTTGTTTGTTCGGTAGATAAATAATTTCCACTGATTTTCGTATACCTTTGGTTTCCATAGCAGATTTGAAACGTTAGAAACTGGAACTTTCAAGGAAGATGTCTGAAATTTTCGATCGAAAATGACAAGCTTTTACTTCGTAAGCCTTGAGTAATGATTTTTACAGAACTTAGAGATATATTAACTTAAAAACATCCTTACTTGTTAGAATCTTTTTTTTTCAATTTTCAATAATAAGGGATGAAACAAGGGGTTGATTTTTTTTAAATTTTTGCTAATATCTCCTCACAATTGACAAAAAATTTATTTACGTACACCTCGATAGATTTTTTCAAGTCCGCTTTCTGTAATTCCCCTGTTATTAAGGAATAACATACACTTGATTTATAAGTCTTCATCCGTTTCCATAATAGCTTTCATATCGCTGTATATTTAATTTGGGAACTCTAAATGAATTATGCAATATATTTATATTTGTGTTTTTAATCTAAATTTATTAAGCTGGACCAAAAAATGATTTAACAAAAATTATTTAAAAATATTTTTCAGGATAGGAAAAATAATATATTTTGAAATTTTGAGCCCTTATTAAAAGGCAATATTTTGAGTTTTACTATCGCAATTTTTGATTTTTCAATCGTAACTTTGTGTATCAATTTTTCTTAAAATTTTTGAACTATAATACAAAAAGAATTAAGCAATACATATTCTTAAAGGAAATTAAATGCTCTACAAAAAAGGCCAGATTAAAAATTTTTGTAAGACCAATACTTTCCTTATAATCGAACCCAAAACATTGGCTTGTTTCTATAAAAGGATTTTTTAACTTCAGCAGTTTGGAACTAATAAACGAATTAATTTTCACACCATAATTTTAATATATTCGTGAATGAAATTTAGTGTTCTACAAAAAAGGTCTTGAAGCATTTTTTGATAAATTTACTTCACTCATTTCTTCTGTATCAAGGGTCTTGATTCCTCGAGAATATATACCTAAACAAAACATCCCCTGTTGATTTACTGGTGGCCGAATGGCTAAGGTGACCGCTCCAAAAATTCGAAAATTATATCGAGAAAATTTTCGATATTTCTTGATTTACGGATTCTTATTGACTTTAGATTTACTTAAGACCTTAGAAATAACAATTACAACAAGAAAAACAAACATCTCCGGCCAAATATCCCTCAACAAAATATAATTCAGACGAAATATCCTCGACAATTGATCGTTCTATAATTAATTACTAAAAAAGATTATTGTTTACAATCGTGGTTCCACCTATATTAAGAGCTAAAAAAGATATACACAAAAAGCTCTGGGGTAAAGCTACAGTTAAGATAGGGAAGGGGCGAAGCCCCTCAATCTCAAAGAAAAATATTTGGTATGCTTATAATTATGGCCCGACTTATTTGTGAATTAAATTCAATAAAGTAGAAAATGTAACGTTGATAAATGATTCGTTTATTTTGAAAGTGGGATAAGTCTATTTCAAGGACGGTCTATTTGGTGATTCTACTTCTTGTAACAAGAACAAAGTATGTTAATTATTTAACTGCTAAGTTTTGACAAATTACTGATTTCATTTTAGTTATTAAGAAAAACCCCAATTATTCCCTCCTCCTCCTTAGTATCTTATGTTCCTATGGTTAAAAATGATAACACTATAGAGATTGTCCTTGAGATGGACTTAACTCACTTTCAAAATAAACGGTGCAATTATTGATGCTGCTAAAAGGAACTTTTAGCAGGTTTCGCCTCTGGACCTTTTGGGTACCGTGTTTTTGGCACAAAACTAATAAATGAAGCGCGATTGTAAGCAATTATCTTTGTTTAAGTAATTAATAATCGAAAAGGATCAAATGTCAGGGATATTTTGAGTAGAAATGTTTTTTTTTCTAATATTTATTTACTGTCGATTTATAACTTCTAAAATCTTTTTTTTTTGGTGATTTAAATACATACGATGTTTGTTATTCCTTTATTATTTTATGATTCTTTATATACTGTTTTTATTAATATGTTCCAAATGATTTTCGTGATATTATCTCTCTCTAATTAAACCAAAAAATAAAACAAAGAACCACCTGTTTATATTGTTTTTCAAAAATTCCTATTATCCGTTATTAAAAGCGGAATTCTGGTTTTAAATCTTTTGGCCCGGTATTGCAATCCTTACTTGTCCCATATAACCAAAAGATCAATAGTTAGCACTACCCTCTTGTCTCCCTTCGGAAAAACAAGCCCAAGAAATTATACAAACATTTATCAGTTCATCGTCGCAAAAAAAAATTTTGAATTTCTTGAAAAATCTATTGGAACTCTTAAATCTTTTAAATGCGACAAAAATAAGCTTTTTTTCTAGGAGCTTTTCAAAGCGCTTTTGTTTATTTATGTAAAAATAAATTATACAAAAATTTATCAATTTATGGTCGCAAAACAAATTTTTGAATTTGTTGAAAAATTTATTGAAATTTTGAAATCTTTTAAATGCGATAAAAAGACGCTTTTTTTCTAGGAGCTTTTCTAAGCCCCTTTGTTTATTTATGTAAAAAGAAATTATACAAAAATTCACCAATTTATCGTCAAAACGATAAAGTGGATATAAGTTTACTTTTCAACAAATATTTGAATCTTTTAAATGTGAACAAAAAGCTTTCATTCTAGAAGCTTTTTAAAGCTTTATTGTTGATTTATGTAAATTCTTCGGTTCCAATTGCATACTCTTGAAATTCTAATCTTTTTTCAAACACTATTAAATCATTATTATTTTTTGATATATATCTATCGTAATCCACAAATCTTTCCCTGATAAAAAAATTTCCAGGTAAAAAACACCGAAGATCCTTTGACTTTCCTGATTCAAATTCCCATTTCTATCATTACACATACTTACACCAAATCTTCGACCAAATAATACACGCAAACCCTTCTTTCTTGCCATGCATTGAAATCCCAATCTTATCTAATTCGTAAATAAAATAAACAGATCAACATCCATTGAAAATCACGACCAAAATCACCTGATCTATAATAATGCGCTTGAAATGATTGCACATATTATTACCAGCCAAATAGCTGGAACCCTTTTTTCAGCATCTCAACAGAACACAACATTTAGTAAGCGCAGTGACTCTTCAATATCACAAATAGTAAATTTATCCAATTGAATAATCATTTTGAAAAGGGTTAAACATACACAGATACGTATACGATAGCAATAATAAAAACGTTATACTATAATAGTAATAATATATAAACTAAGTCGAACCCTCTTCACAGGGTTTCAAGAGTTCAGCTAAACCACTTACGCAATTTTAAATTTTTGTTCGGTTGACTTGTTTTTTAAAATGTTTGTCCTTATATTTAGTGTTCACTAATACATCCAAACGGATCACACATGTGAACACTTGGCTGGATTAAGGGTTGGAGGGTTGAAATGCTATAAAAAGCTCAGCACCGCCAGTGGTAAGCGTAGGGGGTGTGACACTTGAATTATCTTCTTCAATATTGTTTTGATTAGGAAAATGTGTCGGTGTAAACAAGACGTTCGGGGGGGTCAATTGTTAATTACCTTGAACTTGAAACTTTCGAGCTTTGAGAAAAGCTTCACCTCGTAAATCAAATCAAGTTCAAGCTTTATATTCAAAGCCATAAAAGTGCAATTTTTTTATCAATAATAAAATATAAACAGCAAACAAAAATAGAATTTATAAAAAGAATTACTTTTCAATGGAAAATGAAGAAAATTATTGTTATGAAACAACAATTATGATTTTCCTTTTTCGCTAAAGTTTTTTATAAACATTTATCATAAAAGTATCTAAAGAAAATTTAGTTGATTTTTTTGGTGAAACTTTTTTAGGACGAAAAAAAATAAATTTTCTTAGTTTTCATCAGCAAAGCTTTGCAATCGTAGACAGAATGATTCAAAAGTCCTTACAGCATTATGCTACCATAAATGTTTTGGTACTGATTACAAAAATGTTCTACAAAAACGGCAATTTATAACGTTTATTTCTTCAGAAGTTTCAAAATTGACTACAAAATAATCCCAACTTGCAAACTTGTAAATTTGCATAGAGCTTTTGTGGTAGGTTTGGAATTTATAAATAAAATTGAATTTAAATGGAAAATGGAGAAAATTATTGTAATGAAAAATAATTATGATTTTTCTTTTTCGCTAATTTTTTTATAAACATTTATCATAGAGTGTCTAAAGGAAATTTAGTTGATTTTCTCGCGTAAGTTTTTTAGGACGAAAAAAAATAAATTTTCTTAATTTTCACCAGCAAAGCTTTTCAATCGTACACAGAATGATTCAAAAGTACTTACAGCATTATGCTACCATAAATATTTTGGTACTGACTACAAAAATGCTCTACAAAAACGGAAATTTATAACGTTTTTTTTCTTCTGAAGTTTCAAAATTTATTACAAAATAATCCCAACTTGCAAACTTGTAAATTTGCATAGAGCTTTTGTGGTAGATTTGGAATTTATAAATAAAATTGATTTTCAATGGAAAATGAAAAAAATTATTGTTATGAAACAACAATTATGATTTTCCTTTTTCAGAAATTTTTTTCATAAACATTTATCATAAAGTATCTAAGGGAAATTTAGTTGATTTTCTCGCGAAAGTTTTTTAGGACGACAAAAAATAAACTTTCTTAGTTTTCGTCAGAAAAACTTTTCAATCGTACACAGAATGATTCAAAAGTCCTTACAGCATTCTGCTACCATAAATGTTTTGGTACTGATTACAAAAATGTTCTACAAAAACGCCAATTTATAACGTTTTTTTTTTCTTCTGAAGTTTCAAATTTGCATAATGCTTTTGTGGTCTGATTGCATCTAATTATAATTCGATTAGATATCGACACTTGGTCGATTGTTGCCTCAAATGACATGTGTCACTCAAACCCTTCAAAAGTGGATACCAAAATCAACCTAATCAACCCCGCCATTGTCCACGACCCCAACCCCCAAATTTACATATTCAAAAATCAACTCATCCCAAAAAAAATATCCTATAATGTAATATGAGAATTTCGATCAAAAAAATTTCACTAACCTCCCAAGCGTAGCGCTGCTGTACTGGTTCGTTTACACAGCGGCCAATAAACGGCCCGTATCGGGTACCTTGCGGAATACTCTTCCGGCTCCACACACTCTCATTGGGTGGTCCACGCACTTCAATCTCTTGGAAATTTTGGAAAATTGAAAAATCATCCATCCCCTCCTCCCTGTCCTCCTCCTCGTCCATATCTTCACTAGTCTTTTGCCGTTTGGCCATCACGTGTTCAATGCTGCGCACCAAATTCAACGCCAGTGGCGGCTCGACATCATCATTTTCCTCAATCTCGACCATTTCGTTTGGCCCTCCTCGAGCTTGCCACTCGGCCGAATCAAACACTTGTTGATTTTCCGAAGACGAATCCGCCTCGGTTTCATTTCGAGACGTTTTCCCATCACTGGCATGCGTCGCCAGTGGCGTCGTTAAATTCAACACTTGCGTCTCGTCCGATTTTTCAACGTCATCGTCATTTTCGTCGACCACCTGCAACAGGGACATGGGCGCCGACAAATTCAACACCAGAGGTCGGGGCGACTCCTTTTTCGCCTCCTCCTCCTCCTCCGATTCGACATTGTCTTCGAGAACTTTTGGTAGCGTGGATTTTAGGGAAAGCACTTCCAATTCATCGCCGCTACTATCTGTAAAAGCAATAAGAGAAAATTAAAAATCAACGTCAATAAAGTTCAACTGGAACAATTGATTGTTAAAAGCCATTAACACTATCGTTAGCTGAAAGGCGTAACCGGAGGTTTTATCAGAAGAAAAAAATATTTTTGCATCGATCGATTAGACGTAACGTGGCATTCGTTTTTTAATTACGTACGGAGCAATTGAATTCGTCGACCGTTAAGTTTCGACGACATTATCGTACAGATTACTCGCTGTTTTCGTTAGTCAAACCAAATATTTTTTATCGAATGTTTACAAGCAATTCGCGGAAAGGTTGTAAAAGTTGAATTTATGCCTATTTTATTATGAACAATGACTGATGCAATGGGTTTCTTGCTATCGAAAGTATTTCGACGATAAACTTGTAAATATCAACATTATTTAAAGGGAAAGAAGGCTTAGAATCGTAGCTAAAAGAAAAAATTCTTTATCTTAAAAAACCAATATCCTATACCTTAAAAAATTATATCCATTATGTTAATATATTAAAAGTTCTAAGGAAGAGCTTTCTGTAGGAAAAATAGACCTTATACACATGAAAACAATATTTTTAATTGTTTTAAAAATGTTCTTTTTATATCTTTTACGCCAAAAAAATGTTTTTTTTTAGTAGTTTCCCAGAAAATTTATTTCGTAGACACCTCTAGAAAATTATCACCAAAGCTGAGCTTTTAACTCCAATTGAAAATTCCTCTATATAATGATTTCATATATTTTTCTCAGTTCCATAGAAAAAAATACATTTAACACTTATAACTTTATCATTTTACAAAACTGTATATATTACTTTGTAGAAAATTAAACGTTCTACAAAAAAGGTGTCTTATGTTTTAACCGATTTTTTTACTATTTCGAAGATTTTGACGATTGAAGTTTGATTATTATACGAAAAATTTATTTTTTGTATAAGAATGTTTTAACTCACGAACCAATATGTATAATGAAATGTACAATACATAATTATGTAGGAAATTTTATGTTCTACAAAAAAGGTTTCGTATGTTTAGTCGATAAAATTAAGCGTTTAAGAGATATTCATCATCTTTTAATGGTCACCAATTTAAGCAGTTTTTCATAAGTAATTTGAAATATTTCAACTTAATTCACCTAATACACATGATATAACAATACTTTTAATTGTTTTAAAAATGTTCTTTTTTAATATCTTTAAGACTAAAATCTTTCTTTTTTTTTAGTAGTTTCCCAGAAAATTTATTTCGTAGACACCTCTAGAAAATTATCATCAAAGCTGAGCTTTAAACTCTTAATAAAAAATTCCTCTATATTATAGTTTCATATATTTTTCTCAGTTCCCTAGAAAAAAATACATATAACGCTTATAACTTGATCATTTTACAAAATTTTATATATTACTTTGTAGAAAATTAAACATTCTATAAAAATGGTTCTTATATTTTAAGCGGATTTTTTACAATTTCGAAGATATTGACGATTCAAGTTTGATTATTATACGAAAAATTTGTTCTTTGCTTAAGAATTTTTTAAATTTTTAGCAGAATGCACTTAAAATGTTGCATTTGCATTGTATGAAGTACTCTCAGAAATTCTTCAAAAGTTTAGATTTTAAATCAAAAGATTATACAAAATTAAAATCAAAGGACTAAGGAATCGAAATGGAAACTTCATCCAAGTATGATGTGCAAATATTTCCACACAAAAAAAATCTAAAATAAGGTGTTAAATTGACAATCAAAGTACTAGAAATTACATATTATTTAAATTTTTAATAGTTCTTTTCCATAGTAAGTTTATAGTTATTTAATTCTCTTTACTTTTGGGATTTTTATTTTCGGTACAATACGTTGAATTGGCGTTAATAAGATTTAAATAGTTCCTGAAGAAGTCGGGAAACTAAAGAAACGTATTATACACAAAATAAAAAATTCCCAAAGCAAAGAGAATATAAACAATTACATAATAATTAATAAGGGATGATTTGCAAATCATACACGGATTTATGTGCAATAAAATGCTCCAAAAAAAAAATCTAGAAAAGATTTTGGACCCAAGAAGAAAACTGTGCAAACTGTACAACTCAGAAATAAGGAGGGTAGTATTTGTTTTTGCAAATTAGGGGCATTTTAACGATAAACTTGTAAATATCTCCAAAAAAAAAACAATTTTTTGTCTCCCACATTGAGGGTGAGGAAAGAGAGAATATTTTTGTCTTTTTAACGTACCAATAAGTTTAAATCAGAGTCCAAAGAATATAATATATAAATCTTTGAAGATGTTAGTAGTTTATTTTGTCTTTTAGAAAAAAAACCTTCCCTAAAATGTGCATTAAAATGCATTAGTAAAACGATTAAAACATTGATCATTGAAATTATTCAACAGTCTGAATTTTATTTTTGAAGATTATATCAATAAATAGATCAAAGAAAAACTATTGTACATGGTTTCAATTCAAAGGGAAAACATTTTTTTTCAAGAACTTAAAAATTTTTAATCATTTAACCTTTGAAAAAAGTGCATAATCGTACATTTGTTTCCTTTATGACTCAAATCTCTGGAGATTTCAATGCAAGTGTTTCCAACACTAAAACCTTTTCTTCTCTGATTTTATAAAACAAAAAAAAAATGCAAAACTTTCCAATCAAAAATGACCGAATACAATAATAACTTTTCAATTCTGTGCTGATAATTTCAAATCGATAACGTTTTAATAGAAAGAAAAGTCTTATCAACAAAAAACAAAAAAAAAAACAAACCAAAAGAAAAATCAATTTCCATGGTTTAGTGATCGAGCGATAATAACAGCAAAGTTGAGCCATTTTTTTCATGCGATTGCCCTCCAAAGTTGAACACTTGTCCAACATATAGATCCACATATATATATATATATATAAATAGATTTTCGTTTTGCCCTTAAATAATATAATCAATGCAATTCCATTTGTTAGAGTTTGTTTACAAATTGGATTCACACCGACCAACATTCTTAGTCGAAACACGTCTGAAAACCATAAAAATGTTATCTACGCTCCTCCACAAAGCCATCAGCCATTAAAGCCAACTTAACATTATACAATATAATACCATACATATATAATATATATATATATATATATACAGGAACAGTTATGTTATTAGCTCCATTATTGCCAGATTCAGGCCAGCGAATATTGTTGGACGAGAAGAAAAAAATGTCCTTTGTATAAATCGCCGTGAAAATTTATCTTCAACAAAGCACTACCTACTGCATTGGTCGTTAGAAATGGCAAGGGAATATCTTATTTTGTGCTAATTTGTTGGGTTAATAAACCCATCGTAAAAGCTCTACAGATAAATAGACATCTGTGTACATATCTTTCCTTATGTCTTCTGCTATCTATTGGGTTGCAGCCTTTGTCAATATCATAAAACTATGCCAGTTTTAACTTCTTTCTTTGTTTGGGTTTCCAATATTTAACGAAACTGCATTTAAACAACTATATTTATAATAGAAATATGTGAAAAATTAAAGCAAATAAAACCAAAATGGTTTTTTTATTGCAAATTAACCGATTTCTACGAGTTAAATGTTATATGGACGAAAATATTTTCGTTAGTCTTACCTTTATATTGTTTAAAGTATTCCTTATTCGTTAAATTACAAATTCCTTATTCTTTATATTCCTTAAATTACATCAAAATGAATAAGCTAAACAATTTTGTGTTTTCAATACAATTGGTAAGTAATTATAATCTGAGGACTGAATTTCATAAAAATCAATAAGGATAGGAGCTACTTTTAAAGTTTAATTTCTTAGGGGTAGAAGAATGAATCGAATTTTAATGTATGGACAATTTTAAAGAAATAAGCATCAATTAAGGTCGAACGAAAAAGTAATTAACATCTATTTTCTACTAAATTTTTATAGAACCATATCTATGGAAAAATAAAGAGAAATGTTCCATCTGCTGATTTTCTAATACCTTAAGATTGTTTAGAAAAAAAAATGAAACTTGAGATTGTCAACTATTAAAGCTTTGTATTAACCATGTTGTTGAAGTCCTTGTCTTTTTAAATATAATAATTAAATTGTGGGCAATAAGGACGAAGCTTCTTGTGGAATATTATTTATTTTATCGCCAACGTTTCGTCAGTCATTCCTGACTTCTTCAGAGCTCAAAATTTAAAAATACTTAGTCATTTTACAGCTTATTTTTATGACATTTGTGGAGTAATTTTTAAATTTTGAGCCCTGAAGAAGTCAGGAATGACTGACGAAACGTTGGCGATAAAATAAATAATATTCCACAAGAAGCTTCGTCCTTATTGCCCACAATTTAATTATTATACTTTGTAATAACTTTTGCATCTGAATTTGCCAAGGCATATATTTAACATTTGTTAAATGTTCCAATTTGAGGATAAAATAATACATTTTCCTTGCTTCAATTCCTCAAAAAGCTCACAAAAAAATTAAAATAAATTAGCAAAATAAATTCTTCTATAGTTTACCTCCATGTCTTTAATTTGGAATCAATATTAGCATAAGTAAATTGAACCGTTTATTTTGAAAGTGAGATAAGTCCATTTCAAGAACAATCCCCATAGTGTTATCATTTTTAACCATCTTATATATAAATTGGCTATCTTTAACCTTTTTAATTGAAATTTGAAGATATTATAATATATAAAATATAAGGCTTTACTCAGATAAAATGAGCTTTTAATCGTTATTATAACTAGACATCGGATTATATGCATTTGTATGTTTGCATGCATATGCAAATACTTATAATTCCATTTTTACAGCGTATGTATAATTTTTTCAATTGAAATTTAAATCTTTGACTATTTATAAAGAATTACTATTCTACCATTTTTATCCCTTTTTATTCTGTGGTTAACCAAATTCATATTTGTATTTCCAAAGATATCAGAAATATTTTTATAAATATATTGACAAATAAACCCTGATATAAAATTACAATTATTAGTTTTAAATATGTTTAGAATACAAAACACTTATTTTTTATATAGTGCATAGAAATGCATCTCTTTGTAAAGGATGGAGCTTTCAAAAGCGTTAATTTCAGTGATTATGAATTGAAAACTGAAGTCAAAACCCAAAACATTTATTTACATATTTCAACTGTAAAAAAGGCAAACTTTCATAAAAATGTTCTTCCTTAAGTAAAATTTCTTAAGGGATGGTTTAAGGGGAAAATTTACTTCCCATAAATATAAAAAAAAATTATCTTTGTCCAAACCAAGATGAGCTTTCTTTGGATATCTTAGTAAAAAACCAATGAAAATTATTTTTAATAATGTAAAAATTCTGGCGTTTCAATTGGCGTATTTTCCTAGCAAAGTTTTGGGGAAAATACTGAACTTTTTCGTCCCTCTTACTAAATATTTGAAAATGCACCCCTTTTGAGCTAAAGCCAGCATAAGATCCACAAAAAATCTATTGTGAAATTCGATTGAAAAACCCCTTATAAAAAATCACAATTATGACTTTTAAATATATTTAGAATACAAAACACTTATTATCAGTGGAATGCATAGAAATGCATCTCTTTGTAAAGGAAGGAGCTTTTAAAAGCGTTAATGTAAGTGCTATGAATTGAAAACTGAAGTCAAATCTTTAAATATAAATTTACATATTTCAACTGTAAAAAGCCAAGATTTCATATAAAATTTTTTCCTTTAGTAAAATTTCTTGAGGGATGATTTTAGGGGAAAATTTACTTCCCTTAAATATAAAAAAATGTAATCTTTGTCCAAATCAATTTGAGCTTTCTTTGGATATTTTAGTAAGAAACTAGTGAAAATTATTTTTAACAATGTAAATCATGTGTTTCAATTGGCACATTTTCCTAGCAAAACTTTGGGGAAAATATTAAACTTTTTTTCCTCCCTTACTAAATATTCGCAAAAGCACCCCTTTCGGGCTACAGTCAGCATAAGATGCACTAAAAATCTATTGTGAAATACGATTGAAAACCCGAAAATAAAACTTCAGATACTTGATTAAAGTTTTAAATTTTTTTAGGGTAGAAATCCAAAAAACAAGAAAAATATTTTCAACTAAGATCCCCAATTTGTTAATTTGAAAACTAAGAAAACAAAAAACCCAATGGTTAATTCAATTACAATAGAAATACCCCAAAATTTCCAAAGAGTTAAGATACTGAAATTATTTTTGGATATTTTAAATTTCTTATAAAAATAAGTATTCCAACGAAAAAATGCTTAGAAATATGAAAGCGACTTTGATATCAGTTTTATGTTTCACAACTTTAATGTATCAAGAAAACAACGAAATATTTTTCCGGGTGCGGTCTATGTAATTGCCAAAGACTTATCCATTGACAATAAATTTCCCAAAATTTTGTTAACATTATCGTCAGCATATTATATCTTTATAAATCAAAAAAACAATGTAATGTACTATTGTGTGCGGTCTTTGTAGTTATAACAATCTACCTATAGAAAAGAGTGAAGATTTGCCTAATTTTTTAATGAAAAATTTATATTAAGACTGAAATTTATCAATGTTCGTGAAATAATTACCCATTGCTAATTGAAAATGTTGTTAATAATCTCCTAAGTATATTAAATAGTTATTAATTAAGGCAACAACGATGTGCTATAGTGTGCGATCTTTGTAGTTATAACTATCTTTAGAAAATTTTGTCCAATTTTTGAATGGAAAGTATGAGTAAAAATTTATATTTGAAATGGAATTTATCAACTTTTTTGTTTGTTTGTTGTGTATGTTTTCTGTTGGCAAATAGATTTGCAGTTAATCAAACGGTTCGAACTGATAACAAAGTGATGAAATGTGATTGATTATCAAAATTGCAATCGATTCGATATCTTACGTATAATTTTCAATAGCTTGAAATCTGAGGCACATTGTCGTCTTGAATAATTATCTGAAGCAATTTTGCATTGAAATCCAATTTAAATACAAACCCACATTTCGTAGGTATTATTGGTATCTGTTCCACCATACGAGTGCATGATGCATTTGCATTTGCATGTGCATTTTGCATATATATTTTTATGGAATGAATAGTCTCAAAACTAATACTATTGAATGCAAGTTTATGACTTTTTGTTTATCGATTGATGAGGTAAAAATTAAAATTAATAAGAATGAAATGTAATCTTCTACCAATTTATTACTATTTTGTGAATAGGATGATTCAAAAGTCTTTTGTTGACCTATGATTTTTTTTAAAATTTCAAGCATAGTCACCAAAGAAATGAAGCAACTTTAATAAGTTTTTGGTCAAAGCTTTGTGGATATTAGAAGCTTAAATTTCATATAAAAATCTTTAAATTTAAGTTACTTTTGAGGGTACTTTTAAAAAAAACAAACAATTAAGGAAATTTGGGTGAAAAGTAGAATTTTCCTAGAAGACAAGTTAAGCCACCAAAGAAATGAAGCTACTTTAATAAGTTTTTAACCAAAGCTTTGTGGATATCAGAAGCTTAAAATTTCAAAAAAAAAAAAATTAAAATATAACTAAATTTTTTGGCTACTTTTAAAAAAATAAACAACCGAGAAAATTTTTAAGGGAAGAGAGGGTGAAAAGCCAAATTTTTCAAGAGGATAATTAAGACTTTACTCAAATTAAAGTTATGTTTGGTTTAATTGATTAAATTAGATCCCTAAATAGTAATCATTGATTCTCAGGTACTCTTGAGTACCTACTACCTACTAAGAATAGAATAATCCAAAAGTTATTGTATCCACCTATGATTCTTGAAGATTTTTAAGTTTAATTACAAAAGATGATAACTTTTGTATTAAAACTTTACAAATATTAGAAATTTAAAATCACAAGCTTTTGTTCACTAAATTTTGTATAAAACAATGTTTTTTCGATAAATTAACAATCGGGAAAATTTTTAAGGGGAAAGGGGGTGAAAAGTTCAATTTTCCAAGAGAACACTTAAAAGTTTACTCAAAAATTCAAAATTTTGTTTGAATTAATTGATTAAAGTTAGATCCCTAAATAGTAATCTTTGATACCCTCAAGTACTCTTGAGTACCTAGTCCTAAGAATAAAATATTTATCAGGGATGTCCAAAATGCGTAAAAATTAATCTTAAATTAATCTTCTGCCAATTCAAATTTATTACTATTTGGTGAATAAAATAATTCAAGTTTTTTATCCATCTATGATTTTTTTAAAAATTTTAAGCTTAGTCACCAAAGAAATGAAGCTACTTTAATAAGTTTTTGACAAAAGTTTTGTGAATATTGGAAGCTTAAAATTTCATATAAAAAACTTTAAATTTTAGTAACTGTTTCTGATACTTTTGGAAAAATAAGCAGTCAAGAAAATTGGGGTGAAAATTGGAATTTTCCAAAAGGACAAGTAAACTTTACTCATAAAGTTATGCTTGATTTAATTGACTAAAATTAGGTCTCTTAATAGTAATCATTGATTCTCAGATACTTTTGAGTACCTACTTCCTACTAAAAATAGAATGATCCAAAAGTTTTTGGATCCACCTATGATTCTTAAAGATTTTTAAGCCTAATCACTACAGTAATCAATAACTTTTGTATCAAAATTTTAGGAATATTAGAAATTTAAAATCACAAGTTTTTTTCACTAAATCTATCAATTGATGCTTTTTTCGAAAAAAATAACAATCGGGAAAATTCAGAAGTATGTTTGATTTAATTGAGTAAAGTTAGATCCCTAAATAGTAATCATTGATAACCTCAGTTACTTTTGAGTATCTAGTCCTAAGAATAAAATATTTTTCAGGGATGTCCAAAATGTGTAAAAATTAATCTTCTGCCAATTTATTACTATTTGATGAATTGGTGGATTCAAAAGTCATTTATTTATTTATGATTTTTTTAAAATTTTCAAGCTTAGTTTCCAAAGAAATGAAGCTACTTTAATAAGTTTTTGACAAAAGTTTTGTGAATATTATAAGCTTAAAATTTCATTTAAAAAACTTTAAATTTTAGTAATTTTTTATGGTGCAAAAAGTTGAATTTTCCAAGAGGACAATTAAAAGTTTACTCAAATTAAAGTTATGTTTGGTTTAATTGATTAAAATTAGATCCCTAATAGTAATCACTGATCCTCAGATACTTTTGAGTACCCACTATCTACTAAGAATAGAATGACTCAAAAGTTTTTGTATCCAACTATGATTCTTAAAGATTTTTAAGCTTAATCACTAAAGCGATCAATAACTTTTGTATCAAAATTTTTGAAATATTAGAAATTTAAAATCATAAGTTTTTTTCACGAAATAGTCCATAAATTAATGCTTTTTCCGAAAAAAATAACAATCGGGAATTTTTTTAAGGGAGAAGTGGGTGAAAAGTTGAATTTTCTAAGAGGACAATTAAAACTTAACTCAAAAATTTAAAGTACGCTTGATTTAATTGATTGAAGTTAGATCTTTAAATGGTAATCATTGATACCCTCAGATACTCTTGAGTACTTACTACGAAGAATAAAATTTTTTCAGGGATGTCCAAAATGTGTAAAAATTAAAATTAATAACAGTGAAATATGATCTTCTGCCAATAAATTACTATTTAGTGAATAGGTGGATTCAAAAGTCTTTTAACCACCTATGATTTTTTTTAAAAATTTTAAGCTTTTTCACCAAAGAAATGAAGCTACCTTAATAAGTTTTTGACAAAAGTTTTGTAAATACTAGAAGCTTAAAATTTCATATAAAAAACTTTAAATTTTAGTAACTTTTTCTGGTACTTTTAGAAAAATAAACAGTCAAGAAAATTGGGGTGAAAATCGGGATTTTCCAAATGGACAAGTTGAACTTTACTCAAAATCTTAAAGTTATGCTTGATTTAATTGATTAAAATTAGGTCCCTAAATAGTAATCACTGATCCTCAGATACTTTTGAGTACCTACTTTCTACTAAGAATAGAATGATTCAGAAATTATTGTATCCACCTATGATTCTTAAAGATTTTTAAGTCTAATCACTAAAGTGATCAATAACTTTTGTATCAAAATTTAAAATCATAAGTTTTTTTCACTTAGTAGTCCATAAATTAATGCTTTTTTCGAAAAAATTAACAATCTGGAAATTTTTTAAGAAGTGAGAGGATGAAAAGTTGAATTTTCCAAGAGGACAATTAAAAGTTTACTGAAAAATTCAAAATTATATTTGATTTAATTGATTAAAGTAAGAACTCTAAATGGTAATCACTGATACCCTCAGGTACTCTTGAGTACCTACTCTTAAGAAAAAAATATTTTTCAGGGATGTCCAAAATGTTTTTTCATACAAAAATTAGATCAGAGATCTCAATTGAAGCAACAAAACCCAACACGACAAACAATCACAATACAATAACAAAATAATCCAATTAGCTATTTTTAGCCGACAAATGTAATTAGTTGAGACCCAAATTGAAATCGTTTTTGAGGTTTAGTGCCGAAGAGATAACACAGCACAAAAAAAAATTGATAAAGCGCAATTATCATTCCGCGGTCACACCATTCACCCTCAGCCTCTCACCCCCAGCATGTAATTCGGCCGCGGCCAAAAAGGCCTTAGCTGCCCCGCGCTAATTGCACGGCTGCTATCAATGCGGTCAACAATTAATTGGTGAAGTGAGAGGCGTTTTCTCGCACACAACAGAGATAACGCCGTCGTCGTGCTGCGGTTTTCTCTTATATTATATTATATCGATGGTGAATAAAATACGCAGAGGAAATCCTGTCCTCTATGCGGCCATGTGCTAAACTATCCATGTGAAAAAATTTTCACACATATTTCCACTACAGAACAAAAAAAAAAAAATAATAATACGGCAATGGCAAACTAAACCGCTGATTATTGCATGATTAAAACACGTCGTACACATTAACGAATCATTTTCCGAGTAATTATCAAGAAATTTTTAACTTTAATTTTTCCAGCCAATAGAGGAATATTCACTGCAACAATGCAAAGCTCATTGTTGCAATTTTGTTCGATTCTAAGTGGAGAATTAAATAGTTAACATACCAGACATTTTTTTGCAATAATCAACCATTTGATGAGAGTAAACTTTCCAAAAATTCACATCGCATCACACTCAACAATTGCAATAATCACCAACAATCAATTACTGTGTCAAGTTAGAACAATTAGGCACTGAAACTTGGTGTAATGATGTGAAACACGTCTCCCGAGTTCGGGACTAAAATTCGCACTAAAACTGCGATCGTCTAAAAGCTCTCCAACAGGATTGTAAATGGGCGTAACTCGAAGTGGGGCGTTCAAAGGCGGATCCATCCACAGCATCCCTAAGGATCTTCCCCTACTCTCACTGACATGGAAAGCTCTGTTCGTTTGCCTTGAGTGAATACAAACTGATATCCTTAGGAATCGATCTGTCGATTCGCTAGCTTTGTCCAAATTGCGGTTGTTTCATATGAAAAATGAAAAGCTTTCATCTCGTCACAATATTTTTGATCAATAAATATTTATGTAAAATTTTAATCAAAACACATATCCCAGAACAGAAAAAAAGCGATCCATCTCAATTTGCATAAGTTTAGGGTTGACAACTTTATTTTTTTCATTTAGACTAAATATGATTCCAACCCCCCAAACGTTACATCATCATAAATGTAACAATAAACATATATAAGCAGGGTGGTCGTATCACAACCCTTACACTAACTATCTTTAACATTGTCCATAAAAAATTTGCGTTGAAACATGAAAATATTTCCACTGAAACAATAAATCACAATGCCACTGAAATCGCACACCTTGTATTTGCTCAACGAAGTTGGGCGTAATAACAATAATAATATATAGGAACTTT
This sequence comes from Sisyra terminalis, assembly GCA_958496175.1. Lineage (NCBI taxonomy): Eukaryota > Metazoa > Arthropoda > Insecta > Neuroptera > Sisyridae > Sisyra > Sisyra terminalis. Next base: position 6,141,398 of record OY292277.1, on the reverse strand, counting down.
ATTAGAAATGTGTGAAATTTATTTCTCTGTGTAAATTTCAGAAGCTTTTCGGGCACGACTGATAGAAAGAGTGGAGAAATTTTCATATATATGTATGTGTGAAGTTTTATGATGATCTATGCGTCCCGGGAACCGCGAATGAATGCTGAAAAATGGGACATAAACGTGCACTTTTTTTTTTTTAGTGCTATGAGATATGGGTGGAATGGAAAAAAAATATCATAAAGTTGTATTACACGTACGACAATTTATTTGGTAGATATGATTTTTTTAACATTGGAGGAAACCAGAACGAAATTTATATCAGCAGAAGAAGAAAAAATAGCAATCGTGGGAATTGGGGAATGAATTTATAATTCTTTATTTGTTGAGATTGGAAAAATCAAAAGATTTTCTTCGATTTTTCAATATTTTGAAGTTTAGAATCTTAAAATAATTTACTTACAATCTTTAGTCTTAAAATATATATGATATTAAAATATTAGAAGTCATCAAAATTTGTATCAGCTATGAAAAATCAAAAGGTTTTCTTCGGGTTTTCTATATTTTCTTTTAGAGTTTAGAATACTAAAATAATTTACTTAAAAGCTTTAGTCGTAAAATATATATGGTATTGGAGTAATTTGTAAGAATATTAAAAGAATATAAGTCATCAAAATTTGTGCTAGCATCTAAATGATTATATGGTGAAAAGCAAGACATAAATATTTGATTTTTTTCAAAACTGATAGTAGCCACTAGTGGCTATAAAAATTAGTGATATTCACTAGTTTAAAAACTATTTCTGTATCACAAAGTATAGATACAACAGGGAGGCGATCAACCTGGAAATCAGGAAAAGTCAAAGAATAAAACATTTCCGGAATAACCAGGGAATAATGAGGGAATTCCAGTCATAGTCAGGGAATTTCATGCTCTTTTTTGAATCATCTCTATTAGACTGGGCCAAAAAAATCGACAATTTTTTTTTTTTTTGAAAAGTATATCAAAAATATTGTTCAAGGTAACAGAAAAAACATATCGGTAAGCTTTGAACCCTTAATATTAATATCAAGAGGTCTATCATCATTAATTTCGATTTTTTAATTGTGCTTTGATTTTTGCGTCAATGCTGTCAAACTATCAAGGTAAAAAAAATAATTTTCACATATATTGATAGAAAATTAAATTTCCAACAAAAAAATTTTCTATAAAAATTTTTGTCAGATGCGCCGTTTCCGAATAATCAAGCTTTAAACATTGATATAATTTTTAGATTTATCTTCTTTATTTTGGAGTTTCGTAACTAACGACAAAATAAATATATAGAAATGAACAATATAGATTCTTGAAGGGAATTTAATGCTTTACAAAAAAGGTCTCTTAATGTTTTTACGTAAAAAAAATCGACTATTTTATTTTTTAAAAAGTATATCGAAAACATTGTTCAAGGTGACAAAAAAAAAATATCGGAAAGGTTTGAGCCCTTAATATTAATATTAAGAGTTCTATCATCTTTAATTTTGATTTTTTATTTGTGCTTTCATTTTTGCATCAATGCTGTCAAACTATTAAGGGAAAAAAAATTATTTGCATATATATTTATAGAAAATTAAATTTTCTACAAAAAAGGTCTTTTTGAAAATTTTTGCCAGACACGCAGTTTCCGCATAATCAAGCTTCAGACATTGATATAATTTTTAGATTTATATTCTTTATTTTGGAATTTTGTAACTAACGAACAAATAAATATATAGAAATAAACAATATAGATTCTTGAAGGAAATTTAATGTTCTACAAAAAAAGTCTCTTAACGTTTTTAAAAAATCACTCTTTCAAAATTGGTTCAACAATAAAAAAAAATTAATTAATTTTTCCTTCAACTTTAGTTGTAATCTTTGTACTTATACAGCACTAATCAACTGGGACTAGTGTTTACATGTGATTGTCCATGGTTTGAATGCACTTATTGCAACCCCATGCAGATTGTGCAATTTATTTGAAAATAAAAAAAAAACTTTAGTTGTGAATTACTTTTGAAAAAGTAATTTTATGTAATGATGATTTTAAGAAAAATTAGTGAATATTTGATATTATTTACATAGACATCTCATAAATAACACAATAGGTGTACTGGAAAAGAATGTCGTTTTTTTTACAATTAAAACACAAAATTTTGTTACAACTATTGACTATAAATCAATGATATCATCAGCCTCGATAGTATCAACGGTTTGACATCTAAAAGTGCAAATTTTTAATGCCAAATCAGTAAAAATCAATTTATTACTAAGAAAAATATCAAAAAATTACATTTTGAATATCACTTAAGTTTTTAATTTTTTTACCACTTAGTAAATGTGGTAACGATTGAAATAAGTAGAAATCTCATAATATAACTTTGGACGATTATAGTGGGTACGCCAATATCACCTCCCTCTGAATTAATTAGGGTTTTCCAGGACTTTTCTTCTGCAGAAGGATCTTGTATTACCTTGTTGCAGCATAGCATTTTATCTGGTAATAGTTTTTGAACACTTTTGGGTATTTGGCCAATCGATTTAAATTGATTAAGATTATTTGATTGCTTTTCAACTTTCTGGCATAAATTTGGAACCATTTGCCCCCTTAATTTTTAATTGGTTAAATTTTTTATCATGTTTCGTTGGTATCAGTTGAAGAAATGAAAATTATTGACTTTGAACTTAAAAAAAATTATTTGGCATTAATGAACATCTAATGCACTTGGATAAACATTGAAAATGTTTTTAGTAACAACTTTGCGTTGCTATCATGTGAAACTCGAAAAGCATACATTACCGAATTTATATTCTTTCGGGTTTTGGGTCTTACCATTTCAATTTAGATTTCGGAATAAAAAATATTTTGGAATTTTTACTAAGTTGATAAATTACTCTAATCATAAAATGTCTTTAGTACCACTTTGAAATAACTTATGATCAGAAAAATGGCAATTGAATGATTATTGGTTTAAATACGATATACCTTTCCGGTACACCTAATATTAAAGGTATTGAATAAGTTCGACTAAATATTTAACTTTTACAATGTTTGTAGAAATATTAAAATAATAGAGGTCATCAAAATTAATACAAACTTCTTAACGATTTTATGATGAAAACAAGAGAAAATAGTTGATTTTTTTTTCTAAACTAATGGTAGCCTCTTAAAAAATTGGAGATATTCAATAGTTTGAAAACTATTTCTTAATCACGAAGTGTTGATACAAGAGGGTGACAATTGACCTGGAAAATGGGGAAATGTCAGGGAATTAAACAATTCTGGAATAGTCAGGAAATATCAATCTTAGCAAGGAATTTTTTTTAAGCTTTTAAGCTAAAAAATACAATAAAAAACAATTCAAGTATTTGCTCTATTTAAACCTGCAAGGTGCTGCCAGAAAATCAACTGCAAATTACACCAATTTTTGAGAAAATGTGGTGAAAATTGGAGTATTATTTGCATGTGCACCTCATCTATTTTATACAGAGTTGGATTCCAAAAATAATTTACTTTAATGCTTAAGTCTCAAAATAAATAAGACATAGAATTAGTTCAACTAATTAGTTAAATTTGCAATGTTACGAAGAATTTTGAAAGAATAGAAGTCGTCAAAATTAATACTAGCTTCTCAACGATTTTATGATGAAAATAAAACATATTTTTTTTCAAAATTAATGCTAGCCACTAGTGACTTAATAAAAATGGAAATATTCAATATTTTGAAAACTATTTCTGCATCACCAAGTATAGAAAGTATAGGAAATTAAATATTTCTGGAATTGTCAGGGAAAAGTCAAGAAATTTCAATCTTAGCCAGGGAATTTTATAATTTTTTTATCATCTCAACTGTATTTTTAAGCATTATAACTAAAAAAATACAATTAAAAACAATTCAAGTATTTGCACTATTCAAATCTATAAAATGCTGCCAAGAAACTTATTGACATTTTGAGGAAAATTTTGATGAAGATCGAATAATATTTAAATTTATTCTTCGTATATAATTTACAGCGCAGTCCAGTAGATTGAAAATTAGATTGTTGTAGATTGTTGTTTTTTTAACGGTACAATATGCTTTCTTAGATTTGCTAACACAAATATAAATATTGTATCATAATTGTAAATTCCATCATGCAGAATCCAAATAATTTAATTTTAATTGGTATTCTTTAAAAAATTCAAATATATGAAAAGATGTTATTTTTAGTTCTAAAAAATCAATCATTTTGAAAAATAGCTAAGAATTTTAAAGTATATAGATTATAAAATAACTGAATTTAGTAATTCTTGAAATTTATTTCTAACTAGGGAAAAGTCACTATAAATTACCCTAAAAAAACTCAATTTTTTTTTCTATAAAATAGAAGTTAAATGTGATTAGTGTAAGTATAAACTGAGCTTTTCTTTATTGAATTTCAATGCTGAGACTTTTAATATGGATAAGAATGGTAATCAAATGCAATAAAAATTTTCGATCGTAGGTTTGAACCAAACTTTAACGGGAAAAATGGCCAGAATATCAAAACAAGCAATACTAAGGAAATTTTCTGAGTTGTAATTCCCCTGGCCGCACAGAAAAACGAGTGAAGGATATGATTAAGGCATCCAATTTGGAAATACTTTCGGAATAATTGTTGAGGAGTACTCTTCCCATCTTACGAAGATCTACAAAAAGGACTAGAAGACGAATTTCGTTCATAAGATAAACAATTTTTTTTGGGCATTGTATCCATAAACTTTCAGAATGATGGCCAAAATTTATAGTTAATGAAAGAAATTAATTTCTTGTAGAAATAATTAAAGATTTTTTTTTTCAGAAAAAAAAATCGGTTTCATATGAACCCACCTAGTAAATAACAGTATGTTAGAACAGAATAAATTTCTATGTTTTCGAAACATCTATGATAAAGTTGATACTGCAACAATAACTTTAATGATCATTTTTTTTTCTTTATGCATTTGACCGATACTACTCATCCAAATGCATTAATATTTTAAGATATTAAACTTGATTAAAAGAATGTCACTTTTCAGGTTTAAAATTTAAACTTATAATAGGAAAAATATTAAAAAAAAATCAGTGTTTGGATTTCTAACTGTAGAAATCCAAAGATTTAATATAACTTGGAAAAACGATTTATAAATTCATTAAATTTAAATTTTTTTTTTTAAGCTTTTATAAATACGCTTGGTAAATGTTAATTCAAGAAATGAACTTTCAATTTCAAAATTTCTATTGAACTGATTTCGTCCCCTTTATCGTGATGCTGGTGCGTAGAGATATGTAAATCGAATCATAAACAGACATGAAACGCATTCCTGCAGTTTTCCTTTGACACAAATCGCAGCGTGATTTTCATGCATTTCTATGGAAACGAACAAAGCAATCGACGTTGAAAGATTTGTTAAGACCTTGGTGGTGTCTCTCGGAAACGATGGTATTTCGTGTGAAAATATATTCAGCGCCGAAAAACTCATCCACGGCACTGCTAAAAACGTCCATTTCATTAACGCAATGAATGGCGTCAACACATTCGATGCCAACGTCTCGAAAAGTTAAAAAAAGCGAAAGCTTTTTTCGAAAATCGGTGCCCCGAAACAGCATCCCGCCGGGGCTGTGATCCCTGCACGAGATCACTTGGCTCCCAATAGTCAACGAAGGAGAGCAAAAAGAGAAAAAAAAAGATGCCAACGACCAAAACGAAATAAGGGTTGAAAACATGAATGTCTCTCTATGGAGACATCAAGACAAATTCGTACGGGTCGGACCCATCTAATTACACCACTTGTGTGAATCAAACGACTTGCATAAGGGGTGAAATTTTTTTCTTCTTTTTTTTTTTTACCTAAAATCCATCGAATTTTTGTTGGTTGCACAGCGGTTAGACGCGAAGAAAAATAGAAAGAGTTAAGTATGTTGGTAAATGGTCGAAAAAGGGTTTTTATTTTTTATTTAATTTTTTTTTTTATATTATTTCTACAATTGAAATCGAAAGGGTAAAAACCGTGCGAAATTTTTTTGTGAAAACATTTGAATTTTGATATGAACATGTAAAGACAAACTGTAATCTCTTTACAATTGGGTTTGATGATGGTTTTGGGCTGAGTTGTCATTTTTTTTTTTTTTTTTTTTTTTTTTTGGGACAAAAGAAGTAAATTGGGTTTTTGATGATTTTATCGATGATTCAGGAAATAACATAAATATCGCTTTGATTGGATTGCCTGGCTTTTGGCAAGTACGTGAGAATTTATGTCCAATTATTTCGGTCTATAAAAAAATCTATAAAACTTAAAGTTGTTGAGGTTTTTTTTTAATCATGAATTACATCTTAATCATCTCTTAACCAATTCAAACAATATTTAAACATGTTTTCTGAATTTAAAGGTGAAAATTTGGCAAAAAAGCTTAAATTCAAATGAGCTTTAAGCTTATTTAAAGTTAACTTTTAAAATTATTTTACTTATAAAAGAAATTTCAATGTAAATCAAGGATTGTAAATAAATATGCATACCCAGGATTAAATCGTTACGATATTTAACTATATAAATGCCAAAATGTTATCTCTTCCTTCGAAAATCACTATCTGCCATTTCGCTGAGGACTTAATCATATACCTTCTTTATACCCTAACCATGTCAACTTTTGTGTAGACAAAACGCAATTTAATTTAAAGAAAAGTACACCCAATGAACATTGATTACATTGAAAATAGGTAAACTTTGGTTTTGGCTTCTTGAAAAGTGGTAATTTTGGTACCAACGACAAAAAACGCGAAGATTAACCAGCCATGTTGGAAGACACTGATTTGGAGGAGTTATTGGATCAAGATTTATCTTAAACTTAAAGGAAGTTCGCAGATAACTTGGATCAACAAGTGGTTCCAAATCATTTGAAGATGAAATGGTACAAAAACGGGGGAATTGGATTTTGCATGAACTTAAGTCAAAAAACGTTGAAAACTGTTTCTTTAAAAGCAAATAATTGCTCTAAAGGTAAAATCGGAAGTGATTTTTGCAAAGAATCGTGACGAGGGATAAAAAGTGGATCCAATTCAATAATCCTTAGATGAAAAATCGTGGAATAAGCCAGGCATCAACTTCAACGACAAAACCTAATATTCAAGAATACAAGTTATCGCTGTGGATTTGGTGGTACTAGTTTGGAATAATCTATTACTCAACATTCGGAGGTTAGTTGTGTCTAATGACACAACTAACAATAACCAATAAGAACCATATCCACTCGGTTATATGACACTTAATTCAGCATATCAGGTCAAGAATGGGCTCTTTTTTGAAGACGTTTTACATCTGCACCATTATCCAACAGATTCAAGTTGAAGTGGTATGTCCTTAGCATATTCTACTTGTAGATCATCGATGATTCTCATATAATTAATAGATTATAGTTTATCAAATATTGTTCGCAGAAACTTCGACTAAAAACTTTGAAATATTTCTACTCGTACAAAGTTCTACTCCGTAGGTCCAAGTTGGTTTTTTATTGATTTTTAAAGGCCTAATTTGTTTTCTATGGTCAATACAGTAACCTGTATTCCGTCAACCAATAAAACTTTCCGTATTTTTTGCCAAGATACTTTTATTTTTCTAAGTTTTTCTAAAGTTTATCATCTATCCAGGTAAATTTCGAAACATTAATCGTGGCCAATTTGGAGTACCTTGATTTTATTGAGCATTTTAAGGGGGCAGCACTATTGTCTGGTTATAAAAATGATTTGTCAAATAAGAAAAATCAATGAATTATTTCAAGATAGTTCAAGATACTATTATGGAAGAAAATCAACAATGAAAAGGAGCAGAACCTATTTTTATTCTCAATAAAGAGTTTACTAATAAGAAAATAGAATTATTTATTAAAGTTTTTAAATTTGAAGTATTTAAATAAGCTTATAAAATTATTAATAAAAGAATTGACTAGGCTAAAGCTTGAACTAAAAAATATTTCATTGACTGTTTAGTAAATATAGAATTATTTCTCTTATTAAAAATAGGAATAAAAGCAAGCAAATTTATTTCCAACCCTATTCAGAGTTCTTATTATATATAGTAGAAGAAATTCTAATTAAGGTTCCTCTATTCCAGTGGTTCCTAACCTTCATCAGCCGCGGACCCCCAAGGAAATCAAGCATAATGCCAAGGACCCCTGAATGAAAAAAAAGGTGAAATTTTCGGACAATATTATATTTTAGTATTCCTTCATTAAATTAAAAAAAAAAAAACTTTTTCAAATGGGACCGCGGACCCCCAGGGGTCCGCGGACCACAGGTTAGGAAACAATGCTCTATTCAATATAGTAGTACAAATAATTATTGATAAATTTTTATGATTTAAATAAAAAGGATTAAACCTTTGTAAGTGTTGTTTTCAATGATTTTTAGTCAGTCCACCTACAGTATTCTGTTAAGAATGATATCTGATCCTAATGATCCAGATGATACCTGATCCCTCACCAGATCATTTTTTACTGCCATCAGTGCAATGTCGTCAGCGTAAGTAGCCGAGAAAACTTCTTCAATAATTAGAAGGTCAGCCATGTAAATGAAATACAAAAGGGCAAACTGGCTTTAATCCATTTTAAGCCACTCGCTACTTCTCCTTGCTTGATTTGGAAACTTCTTTCTGTTAGATAAAATTCAAAATCCTTACAATAGTCTTTTGATACACCTCTTCTCAGTTTATGAAGCAATTTTCGACACCACACCTTATAAAAAGCTAGAAAAATATCTAGCAAAGACGCAGACTAGAATTTTTTGTTTTCCAGGCAATCTGTTACGTATTATTACTCTGTAAACTTGCTCAATTGAAAAGTGGAATTTTCTGAATCCAAACTGATGATTCGGTAGGTGACTTTTTCCATTAAGTTCCAATACTTTTCTCGCAAGACGGCATTTCTTAAATACTTTGCTCAATATTAGCAATAAACTTCATTTCTCGATTAACCTTTAGAATAAGTATTTTTTTTTCCACTAAGTGGAGGATATTTTAATATTTAAGTATTAGAATAACGTTATATATGGTATAGTTAGTCAGATATATTAAGCCTTTTCTTGTCAGCTACTTAAGAATGCTTCCAGTTACCAGATATCCTAGACTATTGAAATTATTATTTTTTTTTTGAAATTGAACTTAAACAAAATAATTGGGTCTTTAAAAAAGAATTTATCATTAAAATAGTCCACATTTTATGGTAATTTGAGCCGAATGAATTTAAAATTTATTTTTTCTACACAAATATTGATTTAATCGGATCAAATAAAAGGTAGAAGCGGAAAAAAATGTTGAAATTTTTAGCAAGTAAATTGATCAAAGATTAGGAGTAGTAAAAGGCATGAAATTTTGCTAGGTAAAACTTAATATCCCTATGAATATCTTTATATTATAATTTATTGCTTACACACGCCATTTGATTTCCGAATCAAATGTTCCCCCTTTGCGATGTGACAATCCGACTTTTGCATCCACATTATTATTATTTTTTTTTTGTACCATAAAGGTACCGAGACCTTCCTATCATACATTTTCTATGAGATGTTCAAACGTTTTTCTATCCTAAAGGATAATATTAGTGCATTAACATTCATATTATAAAGTCGTTTATTATCTGTTAAAGACCATTTAAACATTCATATAATGTGACATTTTATCAAATTTATTACGGTATCTGTTCGTCGTTTTGTGTGGATAATATGTAACACATTTTTTTTTTTCGTCTTTGCTATTGAAAAAAGTGATAGAATTTGTCGCGACTTTACAAGGGGTGAGAAATGTTCAAGTCAAAGTGCGGGAAAATATATGAAAAATTTGTCGGTTGTTTGAGGGGGATGGGGTGATTTTTGCTGTCAAATGCACAATGAGGGTGGTTGGGGAGGTAAGGTGGTTTGGTCTATGAGGCCAAATAAAAATATTTTTAAAATAGCCTCACTTGACCAAACGAAATATTATACAATTGGTTATTGACTCACTTCTTCCCTCATCCGACCAAATGCACCCTCGAGATTGACTCGGGGGGTTTTTTTATGTGAAAAAAAAAATGGTCAAATGGTTTCTGTCAAATTGACACTCGACAAAGGTTTTCCAACCGACCAACAATCGAATGAGATGGTTTTTGAGAAATCATACTGCGAATATGGTCAAGAATTCAATCATTTCAGAATTAGGGGATGGGGATGATTTTTTGCTTTCTTTTTTAACGAATAAATTTCTCTGCGAAGTTTATTTAAATAAAATTTGATATACCTTCGATTTTCTTCGGAAGAAAAAATTATTAAAACATTTTTTTTCACGAAAAGATTTCATCGAGATAATTCCCTAATTTCTCCAGTTATGACTTGAAATTGAATTCCATAAGTGCGACCAATGCGAGAAATGAAGCGAATTCGCGTTTGAAACTCTCCAACAACACAATTGCATCCCTTAGAATTAAAATCACGGACCGCCTAGTCAGTGGGGAACAATGGGACAGACTCGTATGAATGCCAAGGAACAGTGGTGACACAAAAGGTGTGCGGAAGTCTTTTCACTGCAACAATAGAGCGCCTCATCGAAGAAAAAGAACGGAAATGACCTCACAATATATAAATGAATTCAAACATCGCGCGCGCCACTAACAACCCAAAATCCCAGTGCCATTCAACAAATGGGCTCCGCATGAGACATTACATGCCACTCCATTATCCTTTCTTTTCCCGGCAATGTTTTCCATTATCATTGCACATAGAGACTTTAAAGGCATCGCAATGTCGTCGACAAGAAGAAGAAGAAGAAGTGAAATAGAAGCACACATTTTGGTATCACTCAGTTTGGCTGAGACGTATAATTTCAGGTTGATGAGGTCGGATTATTTTTTTTTTTTTTGTCGTTTTTGATTATGATGTTAGTGACAGGAAAGAGATGAGATATGCATCTGTCTGCACACGAGCTACTCCATTATCCCATTTTGATTTTAACGGTAAATTCCCTTTCATTTGCGCCGGTTTTTTGTGCCAAAAATGAAACACTTCAACCCCATTTGCATTGAACAAGAATATTTTCAGATGAAAACTTCTTGTATAAAAAGAAAATAATAAACCAAACTTTCATAAACTTTTCCCGAATTTCTTCGCAAAAATTAGTAAAAATAAAGCTTTTTATAGAAAATTCTTTACGGATGAGAAAAGAAAGGATAATTTCCTAATTTTTTGCTCTACAAAACATAGTGTCCTACTAAAAAATCAGGCCATTAAATTTGATAAGTTTCAAAAAAAAAACTTTCGTTTATTGGGTGAGATAAAATCTAGAAAAAGAAAGGGAAGGTAAATAACGGAGGAAAAATCCTTAAGATTTTAATAAATGACTCGTTTATTTTGAAAGTGGCGTAATTCTTCTTCTTGTAACTAAAACAAAGTATGTTAATTATTTAACTGCTAAGTTTTCACAAATTACTGATTTTAACAAAAACGCCAATTATTCCCTCCTCCTTAGTATCTTATGTTCATATGGTTAAAAATGATAACACTATAGAGATTGTTCTTGAAATGGACTTAACTCAGTTTCAAAGTAAACGGCGCATATAAAAATAATTTCCCTATTACCCAAAAAAAAATAAATCATTTTTACTTCATTTGGAGTAATTTACCCCGGTTCTCCGCCCGCTGATGTATATTAATTCAAAGATCAGGGGCATAGCGTGGATTTTTGCCGCCCGGGACCGATCGAAAATTTTCAATTTTCCGCCTCTCTTGTTTTCATCATTAATCAAGTAAATTGGTAAAATCTTTACTTATATAAAAATGGAATTTTCAATATCCATATGCCGCCCCAATTTCATGTGCCACCCGAAAATTATAACACTATAGGATTTTTTTTTTAAATAAGAAGACAATTCAGGTTGTTTAAGATCGTTTTTTTTTTATTTATTATTTTTACTATTCAATTAGCTACGTTTCGTTACGTATCGTAACTTCATCAGGGTTTTTGATTCACAAAAATAAAATATTTTCTTTTTGTGAATCAAAAAGCCTGATGAAGTTACGATACGTAACGAAACGTAGCTAATTGAATAGTAAAAATATTAAATAAAAAAACCGATCTTAAACAACCTAAATGGTCTTCTTATTTAAAAAAAATAAAAGCTGAGATCTGGATTTTATCAGTACCGCGTCGCAAATTTCGATTTTCCATTTAAATAATATGGGAACAATATTCTCTTGCAATTTGGAATTTTATATCTCACGTTGGTGACAATATTTCGGAATAACCAAGGTATATTATTGTAGAAAATTGAACGATCTACAAAAAAGGTCTCGGACAAGTTTTTGATATATTTATTCCTTCAAAAGTTATTCGAGGTCAAAGTTGAAAAAACCGATCTTAAACAACCTGAATTGTCTTCTTATTTAAAAAAATAAAAGCTGAGATCTGAATTTTATCATCTACTATAGGGATTGTTCTTGAAATGGACTTAACTCACTTTCAAAGTAAACGGTTCAAATGATACCTTGGACAACTTATCGTCAAAATTATCGGAAGTAAAGCCAAAAAAATTTTACAGAAACTGACATAAAAAAAACGGGGGGTATAATTATCGATTAAGTGACAAAAACTTAAGGTTGTTTAGCAAAAAATCCCAAGTAATGAAAAAAATTGAAATCAAGAAATCAATTCTGTAGGTAGTCAACTATTTGAGCCATGTTTCTGAAAAATTTCAATTCAATTTGGACCTTATTAACCCCTAAAATCCCCACTTTTCTCATAAATCCCCACAACTAAACACCCTTAAACTGTTTAAGAAGTTTGATCACATAATTCTAAAAATAAGGGGGGGGGAGAAAATGCTTAGTACGAATGCTTTTCATATTGAAGAAAGGAATCTGGAAGATTCCAAGAAAAAACAAAGAAAAATGAATAAAATTAGGATTTTTTTTAAAAAGAGAAGAACTTTCTCAATCGAAAGATTCTTATCAGGACGAAACATCAACAAGGAGTAGAATTCAATGCCACAAAAAAAAAATTAGCCATTACCAAGAAAATTGAAAAATTTATGATTCCTAAAAAATTTCGGAGCAAATTTAAAAAAAAACGAATACGAAAGTTTATTGAATTTCAACTTATTTTCATACAGAAAATATTTAACTGGAAATGAGGAGGGGAGATATATTTTCCTTACTTTTTACTCCAAAAAGTTAAAGATTTTAAATTGATTTTCTGAACAAAAACATTTTATACTAGTAACTACCCGTGAAATATTCACAGCCTACACTTCTTCATCTGACAACTAGTAAAAATTGGCAATTAAATGAAATCAAAATGACTGTTGAAACAAATGACAAAATTCAGTTTTTTGATATTTGAAATACAGATTATTGTATTTTCTTTTAACTCCTATGTTATTTCCCTTGTTTCACCAATACGTATGTAGGAGACGGGCAATAACGTTAAAGGGAATAATTCATTTCGCGAAAAATTAATTCTTCTTTTACCTAGAAAAGTTAATGATTTCAAATCAATGTTAGAGAAACTTCAACCGATTTTTTCTGAAAATTGTCTTTCCACTTCAATATTTGAATCGTTTTTTTTCCGATTAAAGTCGGATAAAATTCAAGAAATTTCCGTATCCGTTTTTTTCTTAACTTTTCTCAATCACTGATTTGGAATCATTAAGTTTTCTAGGTAATGACCGACCAAAGCTGTTGCAAGATTGAATTCTTCCATCTAGTGATCAAAAATTTTTCAAAAAGTTCCTGATTTTCATCTGTCTTCCTCGTTTTTCCTTGCAGCCATTTAATTTTCATATGTAAGTTTAGATTTCAAATATTAACAATTTAAGATTTAAAATTAGATTTTCACGTCTTTTAAAAATATAAAAATAAAAAACTCCTAACCATTTGTTTAGTAAATCGTTGAGAGTATATCATAAAAGTTTAAAAAAATGTTTTATGGTCCAAAGGAACCTAAAATTTTGTAACGACTAAAGCAAAACATTTAAATTTCCAACAATAGATAACAACAATTAATTTCAATTAAAAGGCCGTTAAACGGAATCAACAGATGCCGATTGACGATAAATTTCGAAAAGTTGATTTGTTTAAACGGTGCATCGTTTATATTATTTCCGCTTGCATTTCCCTTCCGATAAGGAAATTGATAACGTGCACGCATTTAACGTTCAACCATTCTCTAAATACTTCATATCGTTCCACATATAAATGCATCTAAATCCGAAGGGGTGAAGATTTGAAAATAATAATGCGATTTGGAATTTGGACCATTTGAATTTTTGAACAATTTAGCCTACTTATTACTATTATTGTATATTTTACTCTTAAATAAAGTGAGTTAAAATCGCAATTTTCGTGGGAAGATTTTCAATTATGTTTCCTTAAGGGGGTTGTTCTTAGTGATAGATTAAAAAGGGTGACAAAAATTGGATTTTCTTTTACATAAATCGCGTCTTACACTCGTCTAAAATATGGTGGAAAAGTGATTTTTTATAATTGGAAGTCGTTATAATTTTAACCGTACTTAAAACTTTAAATCCGCTTTTTTTTAAAACTGGATTTTCCAAACTTGTTTCCATCATATCTGAAGAAAAGTTTGGTCTATTGACTTCCGATTTATAAGGTAGCCATTGCACATGTAAACGCACAAAATAAACTAAAATCATCGAAAAATTTCCAAAATTTCTATATTTTTTAAAAACAAAATTCAATAATTTCCTCAAAATCCAATTTTTTATATTTTCTAAGCTTTTAAGCGTACAGATTAAAACGCAGCTTTTTTACTTGAGATAAACCAATCAGCCGAAATCGTGGAAGTTTTTGGAGTGCTATAACTCACGTTTTACTAAAGATTTTTAGCTACAAATTTATATACATAAAAATTAAGTAAATATAAACAAATAATTTTTGACATCAAAGTTCTATCTTTACATTCAAAAAATCCTTCAAAAAATGTATAAAATGCGGGCAATCACATGGGAGTACCATCTTATAAAAATTCAAGAAAAACCTTAAGTTTATGGCACATTTTAAAGGTAGATATAAGACTGGGCCAAAAAAATCGACAATTTTTTTTTTTTGAAAAGTATATCGAAAATAACGTTGAAGGTGACAAAAAAAAAAATATCGGGAAGATTTGAGCCCTTAATATTAATAGTAAGAGGTCTATCATCATTAATTTCGATATTTTATTTGGGCTTTCATTTTTGCGTCAATGCTGTCAAACTATCAAAGTAAAAAAAATCATCTGCACATATATTTATAGAAAATTAAATTCTCTACAAAAAAGGTATCTTTAAAAATTTTCGCCAGGCCCGCCATTTTCGAATAATCAAGCTTCAAACATTAATATAATTTTTAGATGTATCTTCTTTATTTTGGAATTTTGTAACTAACGAACAAATAAATATATAGAAATGAACAATATAGATTCTTGACGGGAATTTAATGCTCTACAAAAAAAGTCTCTTAACGTTTTTACATAAAATCACTTTTTCAAAAGTTATTTAATTTCGATATTTTATTTGTGCTTTCATTTTTTGCGTCAATGCTGTCAAACTATCGAGGTAAAGAAAATCATCTGCACATATATTTATAGAAAATTAAATTCCCTACAAAAAACGTCTTTAAAAAATTTTGGCAGACACGCCGTTTCTGAATAATCAAGCTTCAGGCATTGATATAATTTTTATATTTATCTTCTTTATTTTGGAATTTTGTAACTAACGAATGGAAATAAATATATAGAAATGATCAATATAGATTCTTGAAAGGAATTTAATGCTCTATAAAAAAGGTCACTTAACATTTTTACATAAAATCACTCTTTCAAAATTAGTTCAACAACGAAAAAAACAATAATTTAATTTTTCCTTCAACTTTAATTGTGAATAACTTTTGAAAAAGTGATTTTATGTAAAAACATTAAGAGACCTTTTTTGTAGAGGATTAAATTTTCTTTAAGAATCTATATTGTTCATTTCTATATATTTATTTGTTCGTTAGTTACAAAATTCCAAAATAAATAAGATAAATCAAAAAATCATATCAATGTTACAACTTGATTATTCGGAAACGGCGTGTCTGGCAAAAATTTTCAAAGAAACCTTTTTTGTAGGGAATTTAATTTTCAATAAATATATGTGAAGAGGAATTTTTTTATCTTGATAGTTTGACAGCTTTGATGCAAAAATAAAAGCACAAATAAAAAATCGAAATTAAAGTTGATAGACCTCTTAATATTAATATTAACGGCTAAAATTTTCGATATACTATTCAAAAAAAAAATATTCGATTTTTTGACCCAGCCTAATGGAGTAGGATCTATCATTGTATGATTAATATTGGAAAATTCAACCCGATTGGTAAGAGATGGTCGTACATGCTACTGAAATGTTTTAGTAGAACACTTTATTTTTTGCTTATTCATAATTTCTTGGAACTTAATTAAATATTCGTTAGTCTAAACGAATTTTCTTTGTATTTTCTGGAAAATTAGGCCAAACTATCAACTAGAATGATGCTGTAATTCTTAAGTGGAATAACAAATTTTTTACCTTGATAGTTTAAGAGCCTTGACGCAAAAATGAAAGCACAAATAAATAATTGAAATTAAAGATGATAGACTTTTTAATATTAATATTGAGGGCTCAAAGCTTCCCGATATTTTTTTTTGACACCGTCAACAATATTTTTGATACACTTTTCAAAAAAAATATTGTCTTTTTTTGGCCCAGTTTTTCCCAGTTAAGGAAAATAATTTGCTTTGTCAACCAATTGAAAGAATATTTTTTTTTTGAAAATCAAAGGCTTAATCAAGTTCTCGTAAATTGAAGAAGAGGGATGTGCAGCATAGGGTTAGTGATCAACGAGGGAAAGTTTGCAATATCGAGGAAAGCCACGCGTGCAATGTGCGTGTTACTTTGACATTGACATTATTGTGTGGGTGATGAATCGATTGATGGACATTGAAAACGATCAAACCAATTTTCATGTTTATACAGAGAATAATATTCACTCTTCCATTCACAATGGATTATCACGACGCTCGTCAATCCCTTTCAAATCCATCTCCATTCATTGTCCCACACCATGCCATATATACCATCAATCCAAATGGGAAAGAGATTAAATGCAACACATTGTTGCACCAAAAATTTCCCCCAAAAAACACATATCTTTAAAATCGATGCACCAAAACTGTGAAAATTGTAATCGTTTTTCGAAGACACCCCCAACGATGTGTCATTAATAATCGCATCGCTCGGAAAATCGGATGGGACCGCACCCTCTTTTGTAATAAGCCATTGCAAGAGACACGTCGGTAATTGGAAAGCAAGTGTTAAAGCCCTTTCTCGGGAGTTTGATCCCCGCTGAGGTCATTCTCACATCACCAAGTCAACATCCAGCATCCAGCATCCAACATCCACCCCCCGATCCATTCGTTCAATTTCCCATCTAGGCAACGTGAAAAAAAAAACACACCACCGAACCGTTGCGAAATTTTCTCACAGTTTGTAATTACCGAGCCGAACTCCGTACACCCTCCGACTATCCGTGCATCTTTTCATCGCGGATTTTTCAATGATAAATAAATTATTTCCTTTTCAATGGCTGAGGATGGGGATGGGGGATGCTTTCTTGCCACACCAATGTTTAATCTCGATACACTGTCGTAATTTATTGTTTGAGAATTTTGCTTAATATATTCGGGCGTTCTTACCTACATGGCTCATCGGAAACATATTGATATTTTTCAACATTTGCAACTGACAGGATGAATATGTGCGGAAGAGTGTAGACGATGGTGGTACGTACTATAAATAAGGTTCGTCTCAAATCCATCTTCCCATCCCAACGCCTATATTGTCTTCGATTCATTACAATATGCTCCCACATATAACAGCTAACGTTGGATTATGAAATTCAATTTAAAACGTAATTTTCCCAAAAAAATTTCAATAAAGTACAAAAATTTTCTTGCCACTAACCATCAAATTAATTTATAAGTACCACGGTTTGGCCTTTTTATACTTATCAGTATAAATATAATGAGGAAACAAAACTTTAACTCTTAAACTAGCCAAATAGCTTTCAATTTTGCGTCAATGCTGTCAAACTATCAAAGGGAAAAAAATAATTTTCACATATATTTATAGAAAATTAAATTCCCTACAAAAAAGGTGTCTTTAAAAATTTTTGCCAGACACGCCGTTTCCGAACAATCAAGCTTCAGACATTGATATGATTTTAAGATTTCTCTTCTTTATTTTGGAATTTTGTAACTAACGAACAAATAAATATATGGAAATGAACAATATAGATTCTTGAAGGGAATTTAATGTTCTACAAAAAAGGTCTTAACATTTTTACATAAAATCATTCTTTCAAAATTGGTTCAACAACAAAAAAAAAATAATTATTTTTTCCTTCAACTTTAGTTGTAATCTTTGTACTTATCACTAATCTACTGAGACTAATGCTTACATGTAATTGTCTATCAAAGTAAAAAAAATCATCTGCACATATATTTATAGAAAATTAAATTCCCTACAAAAAAGGTTTCTTTAAAAATTTTTGCTAGACACGCCGTTTCCGAATAATCAAACTTCAGACATTGATATAATTTTTAAATTTGTCTTCTTTATTTTGGAATTTTGTAACTAACGAACAAATAAGTATATAGAAATGAACAATATAGATTCTTGAAGGAAATTTAATGTTCTACAAAAAAGGTCTCTTAACATTTTTACATAAAACTACTCTTTACGTTGGCAGTGCCAGAAAAGAGAATTATTCGCTAACAATTGTGATCATCAATCTTTTGTCAAGATGTGGCGCCGCCACAAGAGTATCTAAAGTACTAACTTAAATTACCTTAGTTACCTTACATAAAATTAATAATTTTGGTTAAAGTTATTACTGCAAACATATTAGTGACGACGCTACTTATTGACGCATTTCCTATCATACATTGCAAGATTGGAATATCTTCTTAGTATCTGGTAAAAAAAATTATCTGCACATATATTTATTGAAAATTAAATTCCCTACAAAAAAGGTCATTTTGAAAATTTTTGCCAGACACGCCATTTCTGAAAAATTAAGCTTCAGACATTGATATAATTTTTCGATTTATCTTCTATTTTTCTATTTTGGAATTTTGTAACTACCAAACAAATAAATATATAGAAATTAACAATATAGATTCTTGAAGGGAATTTAATGCGCTTAACATTTTAACATAAAATTACTCTTTGCGTTGCTAGTGCCAGAAAAGAGAACTATTCATTAACAATTGTGAATTTCAATCTTTTGTCAAAATGTGGCGCCGCCACATGAGTGTCTGAAGTACTAAATTAAATTACTTTAGTTACCGTACATAAATTACATAGTTTTGGTTAAAGTTAGTACTGCAAATACACTAACGACGACGCCACTTCTTGACACATTTCCCATCATAAATTGCAAGATTGGAATATCTTCTTAATATCTTACAGACGTTATAAATATTTGCGCTTCTAGTGATAGAAAAAATAAGTATGATCCAAGTCTATTATTGGCCTTGATTGTGACGTCAGAGTTCATTTATTAAAACGTAGACTAAATAGACCATTGAATGGTTGTCATAAAAAGAATTATAATTTATACAGCTTTTAACGTTTGCGTAAAACATCACGAAAAACAAATCTTTACCTTAAAAATTACTCCCATTTTTTTCTATGGAATTAAGAATAAAGTGTTTATTGTATGTAAAAATTGGGCTATTTATTAATCATTTCAATACTGAGCTTTTTCATAGAAATTAGGAAAAACTTTTTCTCTTAAGTATCAAAATATAGTTGGAATTTGAATCAATATCCTGTGAGTAATTTTCTAAAGATTTAAAAAGTATTCAGTTTGCTAAAAAATAGCCTAAAAAGCCAGAAATCATCATAATGACAAATAATAAATAATCATATCCTCATAATGATAAAAGAAATTTAAAATCCTCTTCCAGGGCAAAAGGCATACGTCAAATCGTGTATGGTGAACTCTTGACTATCCAATATGGTTTAATTATATAGTTGAAATTCAGATATTTTAATAATAAATTTGTGGATATATAATGGTTATACATGATTATGGAAGAACTGGGTTTCGTGCAATTGTACAAATTTCATTTTCGCGGTTGTGTTGTACATTGCAATAGTGAAATAGTTTTTGGAAAAAGGTTCATTTGGGAATCGAAACAGTGAGATGGGGTTATTTTGATAACTTTCGACTTTTTTTAGTCATAATTAAGACCGAATTTATTGAACTTGGCGATATTTTTTATTTATGTATAGATGCTGATTGGTTTATGGATTATTTGGTTCACGGTAGGTATACGCAATTGAACATAATCTTTTTAGATATTTATAAATATTTTTTGAAAATTCATTGATTATCATATAGAACAATTTTATTCTTTGCAACAGTTTATTAAATGTTTCTTTTTCAAGAGTGTGAAATGTTTTTCAGTATAATTACATTTTTCGTAAAAGGAATAAGAAAAATAAAATACGTTACGCAGACAAAGTCGCGGGGATCAACTAGTGCTTTCATATTAATCAGGAGAATTTTCAAAATATTTTTAGAACTATTGAGGAACCATTGCGGAAGACTTGCCCTATAACTTCAAACAATTACATGAGAATTTACCAAATATGAGTTTCGAGAAACATTGGCGTTTATTGTTCCTCAACGGCGACAAAAGTCTTTTCGAAAATTTTTCAAACTCTAGTAAATATTTACATTGAAAACATAGCAACCGACCGACTATTGTATAGCCGGAGCGAATTGAAAGTGAAACAATGGTAGACAAAGGTGAAGCTTTATGGGGTCGAATCCGCCAAGAATCAAAGTTAGAGTTAGTACGGCAGTCTTCAACTTGTTGGGTTCGAACGATGCGATATACCCACACCAATACAATTTCAAGATATTCTCTCGTGTATTGTCTAAAATATTTGCATCCCTCGAAATAATGAACGGTGGTATATGGTGGTATGGTACGAATGGAACAGCCTTAGTGGAACATTTACAGCGTGTATAGTAATTACAATGTCAGGGGTGACTTGGAGATCTCAACTAAACCACTGACAAAGAAACGGAAATGTTATACACCGCAAAATGCATGTTCGGGGATCATTTATCGTTTGATATAAATATACAACACATACACATAAATATCTCACAGAATCTCAGGAGGAGGAGGAAGAGGAAGTTGAACTTTCTATTATTTCGCCGGTCGATTTCCTTATTGAATTTTTTCCATATTGCATTTTTATCTGATCTCAACGACTCTCTCGTACGTCAATTGATTTTTCTTTGCCTTGCATTATTTGCCTTGTACAAAAGTTTAGAATGCAATTGGAGATGTTTTTTTCTTTCAATGGCAACAGTCAATCAAGTTGTGATGGCAAATTAAAAGTCAGCACATTGTAATGGGCATGTTTTGCGTTGCCAAAATGTTTTCGACATTGTATTGAATTTCGTTTTGATAACAGGGAATAATGGTTTGAGAATTGACGACGTCGTGAATTTCAATGGCACATCAAACCATAATGCAAACGTAAGAACATCAATTTACTAACTATAGAAACATTTTAATTAGGACTGGAAAATATTATAAAAATTTTAGCAGTGACAAATTCAATTAAAATACACTTTTAAATCTTGAATTTTAAGTCGGTGCCAAACTATCATACTTACGAATTATCAAAAAATTATTTTAAACTCTTTTCGAACAATAATTGGAGCAATCGAAAAAAAAAAACAATTGAACAGCAAAGGTCAAAGTTAAGTCATAAAATAGGCCGTAACGTAAAAAAAATGACTTTTTTAAAACTGCTGCCATTTTTTTTTCTAGAGATATTAAAAAATTGTCTTCTGCATGTAAAAGTTGAAGTCTTGAACTATTTTTTTTTATTTGCCTCGATATGTCCCCCCTCCCCCTTTTACAGCGTTTTGAAAAAGGGTCCTCAAAAATGAGGAGGCAAACGGGAGACAAATTTTCGCGGAAACCGGAAGTCGGATCATGATTTTCATAAGATTGTAGGTTTCGGTAATGCGTCTTCTTGGTACTGAACCTCGAAAATCCGAAAAAAGTTGAAAATTCACAAAATGGCGCGACTTTGAAAAAAAACGACCTTTTTTTGGACCTTTCCCCCGTCACCCACTTTGAAGGGGGGGGGGGGAGGTTTGACCAATTAAAGAGGTTCAGTACCAAGAAGACGTGTTGAACTATAACACTCTCCAGTTTCAAGTCAATCCGTTGGATAGTTTCTGAGAAATCTTGTCTCCCAGTTTTAAAAAGTTGATTTCGAGAAAAACGCATTTAAAGTTTTTTTAAGATATTTTTTTATGTTATTATCAATTAATTCAATTTTTACCAGTGAAAATACATTAGTCAGCTATTCCAATCCTTTTAACACGTTATTCTTGAATGTTATATGAAGACATTTATGGAAAAAAAATCGAAAAATTTTTATTCTGACGGTGATCCACCCTTAATTCTGGCCTCTACTGTTCAATTGTTTTTCTTTACGATTGATCCAATACGTTAGATCGAAAGAGATTTATATATAATCTTAAGAAGTAGTTAACTCATCCTGCCATATCTTTTGTGAAGTTTTTTGTTCCAAAATTTCAAGAAAGCAATCTCCATATTATCATATATATAAATTGACTATCATGCCGTACGTCCGTGCAGAATAGGCTATACGCATGCGCTCTACTATTCCCACTTACGCATTCAAAACGTTGGTAGGGGTAGTCATTACTAATGTATTTATTTGTGAATACGTATTTCGGATTTTCAGGTTTACAATGTGTGAAAGCGAAAAAACATAACTGTCACTTATAAATTTAAACTTAACCATTTTCAGATATATCTATCAGAGTTTAAATTTTTAAGCAGAAAAACTTTTTGTTTCTAATAATAAATCAACTTTGTTTTATACTAAGCATTATATAAGATTATTAAATTTGAAATTTCGATTGTTTATTAAACGTTATCCCTCACAAACTTGGCTACCGTTTTTCACTCTTTTAGGGGAGAAATTTTCAAAAACCCTTTCTTATTATATATCTGCATCGTATAAGAAAAACATTTTCCAAATTTCATCGACACAAATGTGCACTTTTATTTGAAAATACAATGTAAAACGAAAAAAAATAATGACCTTCTTTATATTAGTTAACATGACTAAAAAGCTATTCGATTTCGCACATTTTGACGTTGTACATACAAAATTGTTGGAAATAGGTGAAAAGCGTGGAAGGAAATTCGAATATTTTATTTATTTTCAATAACAATAATTGGTTTTCAAATTGTTTTAAATACCGAAAAAAAGTTAGTATCGAAGATTTTTTATTTGAATTGACAGTGAATTATATGGCAAAAAATTGCTACCTTAATGCTTTTCAGCCGAATATATTATTACTCCAGATCACAACCATTGGTTCATAACATAAAACAGATTTTAAAAAGTTTGATTGTTGAAAAACGAACCAAAATTTAAAATCGCCCATTTGGTATAAGTACTACATAAGTATTATACTTTCATTCTAATTCAGTGAAATTACGTTATTTAAAATGTTATTAAAATGATATAAAAAAATACTTATATTTTTTTTCTTAATATTATTTTAGATAAACTTTTTTTTATATTAACAACACTTTGATTATTAAATTTAAAATTTCGATTGTTGATTAATTCTACATTATCTCATATTAAACATTTTATTGAGATAAAGCCTTTAGTTCCGAATGCAACGGGTAACTACTAGTTATTTCCTTAATCATTAAAAAAAACATGTTTTGGATCTTAAAATTCTTATATCTTTCACAGAAATCAATTTTAATCGTTGGGCCATTTTTTTGGGGAATCGATTTGATTTGAAATTTTATTCGAACCGCCATGAATGGGAAATGATATGATTTTTGCAAAAAGCAGCGTATTCTGTAAATTTTTATTCGTACGAAAACACGGGCGTGAAGCAAACACGTAGCATTGGCAATTCTATTGTTGTCCATTTCACAATGGGAACAATCAGATCAGATATATCGCGATCATTGTCACATATTGAAAAGCAGGGGGTGGATGGGTGGGTGGTAGAGGAAGGTTGGAGGAGGAAAAATAGAAAGGCGAATGTATCTATGCGTCGAGAATTCACACCATCGCAAACGTTACGATTTCCATTAAATTAAATACGTGTGGCGTCAATGAACACTATCGACGGCAACTGTGCAAGCAGGAGCGGTGAGCTTTTTGTGCTTTACTGCGATATTTGCGCTTTAAGACATCCACGCGCCCCCCATAGCGTACGTACCCGTGAAATATTTTCGCTTGGCACGAAATGGACACGCTGGTCCATGTTTCGATGGGATAACCTCGTGAAAACATCAGCTTATCTCGTCAATCCACGGCGATCGAAACTTTAAAAGTCGATTTATCGCCGTGTTAAATTTAAAATCTGCCATTTATATTATGGCCGGGGGGGGTGGGTGGGTAGAAATAGATCGATTTAGATATCCCACCTACTTTCGTATTCAATCGACTCGTTTTTCTATTTTCTTTTCTCGATACACACAATGCTGGGCAACAAAAAAAAAAAAAACGTTGGGGAGGTGAAATGGATTCGTTTTTGTTGTCCTTTTGTCCGGCTAGGCAAAGATGATTTTTTTCGCGCCAATAAAATACAATTTTCAACTATCACATTTTCAATTATTTTATCCGAAAAGTTTTACAGAGGAATTGATTGGTCATATTTGCCACTGGTCAATAGAATTTGATTTTCACAAAAACCAAATCAACAATATGTCGATGTTTCAATTGAACAAAGGGACTCTAAAATTGCCATTGTAAATGACATATGTAAATTGTTTTGATGTGGTTTTTACAAATTAAAAATTTATTTCATAGTTTTTTAACAGGTGTCACAGGTGTTTAAAATTTCAATAAAGCACCAAATTAATAAATTTTGATAATAATTTAATGCAAACAAATAAATTGTAGAAAAAATTGCTTAAAACAACCAATTTGGGATAAAAACTAACAGAAGCTACTATACTTTCCATCCAGTTGTTTAAAAAGCGAAGCTTTTCTAAAGCTTTCATAAATTGTACCAATCAATTTGAAAGGAAATTCGCTAAATGAGTTTAAAATTCAAACGTTAGTTATCCGAATATTTATCTTTGAATCCATACCTTTTTTTTTATTTTCTATCTTCCAAGTAGGACTGGAGAACGCGGTAGAGTGGGTGAGGTATTACATTTTTTAACTTATACAGACATAAAATTGAAAGTTTGGTGCCTAAAATTATAACTAATTTGTACCATTTTGATACTGCAAAATGTTAGAATTTTGGACTAACTAGGTTTTAAAAATGAAACTATAGCCTTCTTTTAAATTAAGTAGCCATTAGTTTCCCCACCATTTGATAGCCATTAGATTGTACCCGTTAGAATTAAATTCAGTACTACTTAAGGTTGTTTAGAAGAAAATCACAAGTAATCAGAAAAAATTGAAATTAATACTGTAGTAAGTCAATTAAACTCAACTTTAGTTTAATCAATTCTATACTGAGAATTCCAGGCCTAAAGGAGAGCTTAGGTCTGGAATACTTATTGACGAAAAATGGGAAGAAATTTTGGAAACTATTAAAGTAACAGAAGAGTTATGCTCTGCGGTTGTGGAGTAGAAAAATTAAAAATTGAAGAGAAAACGATATTTAAAAGTCACAAACGTTGACGAAAAATATTTTTCGATCATATTTTTATAAGTAAATCCTTGCTTTTTTTATTTTATTTGGCCCTGTCTTTCCAACTTTTGGCCACTTTTTTACAATGTATTTTATAAACTCTACATATCTAGCTTTTTATATTATAAACTTATACCATAAGTACATATATGCCGTACGTATAAATAATTCGTATTGATTTGAATTTGATCTCGAATACGATAATACGTATGAATTTGAAAATCTTTGCTTAGATATAGCGAAACCGTTTTTTCCTAAGAAAAACGAGGATGCGTCCTGATAAATGGATTTCATCTAAACATTACGATCTAAAATTTTAACGATTGAAGGCTTAAAAGTAGTCTAAATAATAACCAAAGAAAGATCAATGGTTTGGAAGATTTTACTATGCATGTGATAGGGAACTGGAAGAATAGAACTGGAAGGATATTATATATCATGAGCTGTTGCCCAACAAATATTAGTCTTGCATCTCTTTCGATCTAATATTGGATCAATCGAAAGAAACAATTGAACAGCAGAGGCCAGAATTAAGTTATAAAATAGACTTAATAGTCCACCAAGAAAACCACCGAATTTACATGACTTTGATGACTTGAGAAAAGTTTCAGGAATTTTTTTTCATAACATTGATTCACAGTCCCTTATTCCTCCTCCCCTGTTTTAGAGCCTAGTAAACCATGGAAAAAATCAATTTTGAGATAAATAATTCGTTCTTAGGCGTTGAATGTTTAACGTGAAATTGAATTTACTTTCTGAAGGGAAGATCATTTCAGCGTTTGTCGACGGTGAAGTTCAACAATGCACAATGATTGTTGTGATTCGGGCGGTAATTGAGTCGAGCCATTAAAAATGCATGCAAGATAAACAATTAGCATATTGTTAGCCGGCGCATGCATGAACTCGGCAGTTCGGGAGTGTCTCTTGATCAAACAGCCCCGGGGCAATTAACAACATTCGGGAACCCTACTCCGAATCCTCCACGCTATCAGCCTCTGTCCTCACATGTGTCCTATTGGGGCTAACGTAACGTAACAACTCCAATGCTTTTATTGAGAATCCAGATGAATAGACTCTCGAATATTACGAATAATTGCACCGGTAAGTAACTCAATTGCGTGAGCTTTGTTCACCCATAAAGCCGCAAGCTTACATTTTCCCTTAACTACAAATGAAATTATTGGTGTTTTCTTTTTTATATTTTGTGTATTATCTATAATATAAAAATGAATCGCAAAATGTGTTGGTAAGCGCATAACTCAACAACGCCTGGACCGATTTTGATGAAATTTTTTGTGTGTAATCGAGGGGGTTTGAGGATGGTTTATATTCACAATTCGATTTGTTTTAACAATTTTTTAACAATGAATTTATTTATTTATAAATTTTACGCCTACTTGCTTTTTACGTCTAATATTATTTGCAATCATCGATTCCTGTGATTTATTTGGAAAAAGCTTAGCAACGTATGAATTTGACGTTTTTATTGATATAATTTGTGTTAAAATAATTATTTAATTCATATTTTTGAAGAGTGTTGCAAGCAAAAAGATTGTAGGTCCACGTCATTTTGGCATTTCATTTTGCATTTATTATGTATCACAACGCAGTACGTGAAATTTTGTAATTTTGAGCAAAGTTTGGGAACACCATTAACTTAGTAAAGTGGCAAAAATTGGTAGGGAAAATAATGTACCCCGATGATGTGTCAACGGAAATTTACCCATTACCAATATCGATAAATTGTTTGGAAAACACTTTTCTAGATTAGTCGTTCTGCATTTCGAATTGCAGAAGTGGACGACTTCAGACATTAAGGATCGATTTCTGTTTAAAAAATAAATCCTTTCCTTAAATTATCAAATTTATGGAACCATATGAAGAAACTTCACCTGGAAAAAAAAACATAAGAATTGCATTGCTGAACGATTGATCTACAGAAGATTTATCCTAGAAATGAATGAATATCGGTAATAGCTGTGTTATTGGTTTGAATTTTTATTCCAATTAAACTGATTTAAACGTTATCCTGCTGTTTTATAAAAAAGCTAGGAATTAAGTAAAATTTTTTTGAATGAGATAAAATTCGAAGGAAATTAAGTCTATATGCTTAAGTCGTCGACAAGAACACTACCATTACCGAGATTCAAAAATTGTTTGGAAAATTCTTCAGTAGATGGATCATTCTGCAACGCAACTCATATTGCCAGCTGAAATTTTTTTACATTGTGTCACAAATTTTATGATTTTAAGCAGGAGTATATTTTATTGGCAGAATCTTAACTTGGAATGATTGGCAATGTTTGGGAGAAATCGCCAATCAGTAAAATCATTGCGCCTTCAAAACAAAGTCAGGCATTGCATCGAACTTCCAATGGTTTCAATGGTTATATGCGTTTCTTAAATAAAAATTACCGACAATATTAAATTGACATATAAGTGTGGGTGACGTGAACTGCCAATTGCGTAAAATGCCAAGCCTAATTTATTTAAAAACTCATTTTATTCATTTTTTTCCGTGAATTGTTAAGATATGTTAATAGTTATTCTGCTATTCGGAAGGAAGACGAATCTAACAAATCATATATCATCATAATCGGTCCCGTAATTTTTCAAGCTCTAATTGGTCTACTACCCCTACTTTGTTTTTTATGCTGAAGATATCTGATTTGACAAACTTTGTATGTCAATGTAATGGCAAGATGCTTCAATGCAGAGAATCAATCCGAGGGCAACGCATGAACCCAAATACATAGCTTGAATAAAGCAAATCGTCAGCCTAAATTCTCAATCTGCTAAGTTCACTTTTAAATTTTTTTGGTTTTTTTGCTCCAATAGGAAGGAATAAAAAATTCTATCAAATGACAAACTGATAAATCTATTTAAATATAATAATTTCTTAATATGCAAAATGAATCGGAAATCTGCTTTATGTAGTAACTTATGTGGCTTATATTCACTTTTTTTTCTTTCCCTAAAGAAATTGTTAAAAAGAACTTAGCAGCTTAACACTTTAGGCCGACGAAATGTGTTGGTTGACTTGCAATTGAAATAATTGATTTCTTTTTATATAATTTTTAATTTCTTTTTATATATTTATTATTCTAATGAAGTATTGAACTTAATTTTGTTCATTTTATTATTGATAATTTAAACTAAGTGTAACTAACATATTAATTTATAAAACACTACGTTCATTGCATGTGAGGCAGTACGAAGTTTGCTGGGTCAGCTAGTTTCCAATAAAAGTTTACCAGTCCACGGTTTCTAATTTGTCGGGGAAATTTTACACTGGATGTACTTATAGAAAAGATTACTCAATAGCTAGCAATTGAATTGGTAGTTGGAAGACGGAAATAAACCCCAAAAAATCGAGCTTTTACTTGAATTTACTTCAGGATACATAGATTTATCTATAGGGGCATTTCACGTGAAGTGGAACTTAAACTTTTATTTCCCCTCAATTTTCCAAGTGATCGTACCCCATCCACAGCATATTTGTACAAAATATAATCTCTCCTCTCTTCGTTAAAACAGTTAGAACAATTTTGTACAAATATGCTGTGGAAGGGGTACGATCACTTGGAAAATTGAGGGAAAATGAAAGTTTAAGTTTAACATTGGGTTTATGGATCACATTCGCTCTAGTCATTTAACCTCTTTGGCTAGCAAACGATTTTATTACTTATCACGAAATTTATTTTAAACTACTGTTTCCTACTAATATTTTCTTCAATAAGTACTATTTTAATTTGAATAATAATTACCCAACAACATTGTTAGAGCTTTAAATACTACTTTAAATAGAGCTTTAAGTACTTTAATTCCTCTATCTCCTAAACTATTGCAGATCCCATTATGGAACTTCTGATGTATCATAAGTGTACCTTAGGCTATGTTGTGAAATAAAAAAATCAAAAATCAAAATGGTCAAAGTTACTAAAATTCTGATTTGAAAAGGACCTGTGTTTCAACATGTTTAATGTTTTTATAGGTGTAAACCTAAATAAGTAAAATACAATTAATATTAATTTAATTGTTAATAACTATTGCTACTAATTTAGTAATTAAAAATGTAGCAATATTACCGATATCAATTAATTTTCGCAACTCAATTTTAAGTGGTACGAAGTTCACTTGGTCCTCTGATATTATATAAAAAAAAAAAATATTTGCATATTTCATAATCAAGTACATATCAATTGTAATGCAGGCAATTTATAAAATGCATTATTTTTTAAATATATTTAATATTATAACCATACACAACAGAATTTAATGAAACTATGAAATGAAATTTGAAATTTGTTGTTTTTCTTATAACATTAAACATATTATTAAATTGTATATGTACGAAATATATAAGTATATGCCTTTTAAACTTGTATCCTTTATTTTGTTGATATGTTAACTTCGATAAATTAATGATTATTAACTTAAAACTGCATTCACAGATATAAATAATCGAATTGAAATGAACTGATTTTATCTTAACAACTTATGAAGATTTAAATTTGAATTTATAGGCAAAATATTGATTTAACATTAAAATTCGAGTAGGTATCATTTTTACTATGGCTTTTATTAGTATGGATTCCATATGTTAAGTCCAAAACCAGTTTACTCGTTAGGTAGTATTTAATGCAATTATCATACTTTCAACTGTTGGTATGAAATAACATAATAAAAGCTTGAAGGCCAAAATAAGAGAATGACAGGTATAAATACAAAGTTCAGGAATTTGGAACCAGTTAAAGGTATTTATTATTCGTTGTCAATTATAATCACATTAACACCTGTTTCTGAATCCATTAGTGACACTTTAGAACCAATCTTTTTCACACATTTTGGCCTTCAAGCTTTTACTATGTTATTCCATATGACCAGGTAGAAATTCTTGTAATTTTAACACCACCTTGGAATTTATCCGGTTTTGCTCACAATAATGATCATTATGGACCCAAGGTTGAATAAATTTAATGTACATTTTTGTCTACCTGAATTCTATCGTTTATTCAAGAACCGGTTAATCGATTTTGATAATTTTTTTTTTTCAGGTATATGTTAGTATTTTGCCACATAATAAAAGTACAAAGGTCACAAATAAGTCCAATTTAAATAGTTGTACCAATATTTTATTCTGATTTCATTTATGGTTCCAATTTAAAGACAGCATTACTGATTTGATAGAAACTTTGTAATCAAGTTCAACTAATTTTTCTTCAGAAGAAAAGATTATCTATTTACGTTTAATTATTAATAATAAAAGTAGCATTCTCAAGAAGGCCGACTATCTATATCTAAACTAATATATAAAATTCTTACGTCTGTCTGAACATTTCGATTTTGAACCCAATTTTCGGGTAAATATTTGTTTCAAGAGGCCCTTATTCCAAATTTTAACATTTTTAAAATTTTTGTCTGTCTGTATGTCTGTGTGTCCCGATTTAACTAAAGAACGGAACAACCGAATTTAATTAAATTTGGTATTAAGATACAACACAATTTCCCACAGACTATAGGCTACTTATCATTCCAAAAAAATATTAAAAGAAGGTATTCCCTAGGAATGAAAACATAAATTTTTACACTAGACAGGTGAGTTATATATCATTGGAAAGGTAATTTAAAGTTAGAAAATAATCTGTACAAAATTTTTAGTTGAACTGATAAAAAGCACAGTAAATTCAATTTAAATTTAAAAAAATTGCCTCTTTGAAATATAAACCTTTATATATATAAAAAAAAGTGTTTTTCTTATACGATGCAGATATATAATAAGAAAGGGTTTTTTGATAATTCCTCCTCTAAAAGAGTGAAAAATGGTGGCAAAGTTTGTACGGCATAATGTCTAATAAACAATCGAAATTTCAAATTTAATTATCAAGGTATGTTCGTTGGTTTATTATTAGAAACACAAAAACGTAGGATCTGCTTTAAAATTTAAACTCTAATATATATAAATATATCTAAAAAAGGTTAATTTTATAAGTGAGCATTACGTTTTTTGGCTTTCATTAATTGTAAACCTGAAAATCCGAAATACGTATTCACAAATAAATACATTAATGAGCGAATATCGAATAACGAGAAATTCGGCGAACTTAAAGAAAATGGTTAAATTATATAGTTGAAATTCAGATATTTTATTAATAAGTGCATAGATACACAATGGTTATACTTGATTATGGAGGAACTGGGTTTCGTGCATTTGAACAAATTTTAATTTCGCCGTAGTTTTGTACATTTCAGTAGTGTAAAAGTTGAGACAATGAAATGGGATTTCTACTAATATTCTAAATATCTAGGCGAGTGTTTTGATAACTTTTGACTGTTTTAAGTCATAATTATGACTGACTTTATTGAATTTAACGATAGTTTTTATTTATGTATAGATGGTGATTGATTTACGGATTAATTGGTTCACGGTAGATATACGGAATAGGCCATACTCTTTTTAGATATTTATAAATATTTTTTGAAAATTAATTGATCATTATATACAACTATTTTATTCTAATTAACAGTTTATTAAATGTGTCTTTTTAAAGTTGACAAAATAGTGTTTTCAGGTATGATTATGTTTTTCGTAAAAGAAATAAGGAAAATAATAATTTTCATATGCCACTATAAATAGCAAATTTAAAAAGAAAATATAATCTACACCTACGTTACGCAGACGAAGTCGCGGGGATCAGCTAGTCTAAATTATAAAAATTTTGCATCCTATCAAAATTTGAGGCTAAAAACTAATAAAAAGCGACCAGCTAATCACCAATTTGAGACCAATTGATTCCATTGATCGAATATTGAAAAATCCAGACAGTTTTGAAATATAGGAGTGTGGAATTATTTTCTACTGCCAACCAACGATTTAATTATAAAAAGCCAAACAAATCTCTCGTGAAAATAAGCAAAATATGAGACTATAAAATTGCCGAGTTCATCAAAGTTGTAGTTCGGTGAGGGTGGAAAATGTTATTGTCAGAAATTGTAATCGAGTTTGAATTCGTGGCGCAGCCAACAAGGGATTGTTATGACACTTTGTTACGAACGAAAAACTTTTTTTTTTTCAAACAATCATTTCGAAAATTAATAAACCAACTTTTCGTTGAGTTTCGGTGAATGTCTAACGTAAAGTTGCGACGCAAAGCCACAAGGGATGTATGAATGTTACATCTACCTACATCATTTGCAGAGAAAAACATCTGTTCGTTAAAAAAAAAAAAAAACTTTAATATTTGAAAGATAGAAGATTTTTTCTTTGGCGCATAGACATAAATCAATTTTTCCTTAATATATTGAAATGATGCCAAATTCTTCCTCAGTTCTTTTGTAATTGTATCGACTAGGCAAATGTGCGACTGTCTTAAACGAATGCTGCTCGTAAATTATATCGAGGGGAATCAGATAATCAAATTTTCATTTCGCGAAAAAGTTTTTCTGTTTTTTCCATATTAATAATTTATCATCCATTCTTGACTCCATTTAACATATTAAATTCCTCCCAAACACTAATATGTGCATCGAAAAAATTATACTTATACTATTCAGAATCAAATAGGGAACTAGAGGGGTACGGATGCCAGAAGATTTAAATTTTTGTGTTACTAGAAATATTTAATAATATGATTGCTTAACTTCTATTTTTGCTACATAAAATTTCCAATAAAAATCAATTTAGTGAACATTAGTTTGATTTTTTTCAAATTTATAAAAATTCAGGATTACATAGACTACAAACGAGGCATAAATGATCTGAAACTTTTACTCGAATGCTTTTTCATCTAATTGGCTAATTGATCTGTAAAATTTGAAAATAAATCGATTGTTTAATCGGTTTTGTTTCAAAAAGGTATGGACAAAATTAATTTTATTATTTCCCTGAGATAAAATTATATAAAATGCTAAGTCAAAAGTATTAATAAAAGCTAGTACTTTGCCTTAAAATTTCAAAGAATCTGATGTTTTGTGTAATTTTTAGGATTACATAGACCACAAACAAGAAAAACACAAACCATTTTGGTTCAATGGATCAAGAATTTGCTCATCTGATTGGCTAAATCCATACAAATTTAGCGTCTATCTGTCTATATGTTTGTCCTTTAAACATTCCGAAACCATTCAGCTGATTTTGATGAAACTTAAAGGAATTATTGTCTAAAATCTAAAGAATCTAAGGAAAGTTTTTTATATTTTTAGTTTTTAGCGTTATCTCTACTAAATTCCTGAGAAATATTCATAAGCTATTGATTAAAATCAAAATTACAGTTGAAATCATAGCTCAACTCGTACTACTTTCCCCTGATTTTATTCTGACTTTTTACAGTTCCTAATATTGCAAAAATTCTAAAGAAATATATATTATTGTAGAGTTTCAGATCCTCGATGATGATAAATTGGTAAAATTTTGATTATTGTTTATTATTAAATAAAAGTAAACAATAGTAAACAATAGTAAACAATAAACATAAATTTGAACAAAAGTTCAAACGTATTGCCCAGATACATATTTCGATTGCCAAGCCATCTTCTTCAGTGGTCATCAAGTAGTATTAACGACTATGTGATGAATTACAAAGCGATTCAATACTTGATAACCACTGAGAAAGGTTGCTTGGCAAACGAAATACGTATCTGGGCAATACGTTAAATTATATTTGTTTGAACTTTTGTTCAAATTTTTGTTTATTGTTTATTTTTGTAAATTATAGTCCATAAAAAAGACCAAAATATATTTTATATATTTTATATATTGTTTAAACAGTATAACTGCTCAAAGTCAGCGAAAAAATCTAATTTGGTCATATAAATAGTAGCTTTTTGAGATTGACAGGTGGTTTTTTACTAAAATAATAAATTTTTCATAAAAACACCTCAAGCTTAGAATTATCTTCACTTATTTCAAAGATAAAGAAAAAATACATTTAATTTTTTCTCTCATGAAAGAAAAGATAATCAAAACAAAGCTTTAAAGTCATTTATTGTAAGCAACGTTTCATCCATAGTATGATAACTTTACAAGGCCAACTTAACACATGATTTCTTCTATAAAACCTCAAAAGTTTTTTTTTTTGATTCAATAATCTGAGTAACTTTAATGGAGTTTATCGTTAAAATCAGTGACCTACAAGAATTAAGAGCATAGATTAGAAATAATACGTTTCCCAAATGTTTTGTCAATAACAAGTTAACTTTACAGGGCTGACTTGATACTTAAATTTTCCTAGAAAAGCTTAAAAGATCTGAATTTCACACAAAATTTTAAAGTTAATTTTAGATGAAAAAAGAAAATTTACAGTTTTCACATGAAATTTGATCAATAATCGATGAAACCTTGCCATTTAGATAAATATAAATGATCGTAATTTCTTTATGTGTAAAAATTGGGCCATAAATATCACAGTGTGTAAAAAAAAATCCATTAAAAATCAAGCAGTTTCAAATGTAATCCGTAAGAAAAATATTTAAAAATGTCTTATCAATATTGACGATAATTTTTTTTATTTATTTTTTTTTCTCAGATAAGACGCAATAACAGACTTATTCACTTGTGAAGCAATCCTTTGAAAATGTATTCCTAATAAATTTTTTTCTTGGGGGTTTTATAAAAAAATTTTTTGCACATACCCTTGGTATCCTTTTTCGAATTATCCTTTTTACGTTCCAGCAACTTCTTATTCCTTACAAAACACATTTTGGCTGATTTTTCTCAACACAATTTTATACAAACAAAAATGAGTTATTTTTTTGTTGGATATTTAGCAATTTTATTACACTGTTTTATATAACAAACTATTGGAAACTAAAGCACTGAAACTAGTGAACTTTATTTGGGAATTAATTGCAAGTGGCACGTAAACGAGCATAGTTTTGAGATGAAAAATTATTTTTGCGTTGACGAAAAAAAAAATTATTGCGAATGTGATCAATTATCATAAATTGCTGTGGGATAGCGTAATCACTAGCTTACGTGTGTTTGTTTGATAAAAATTTAAATCCATATCAATATTACACCTGTTTTTCTTATCATTGTAGAGCTCAATAATACAACGCCAAGTGATTACTACAATTTGTTGAAGGATTTATTCTCAGTGTTTTATTCATAGAAGAAAAGTTGTCTAATTTATTTTTAGAGAAATTTCATTGTAAAATACGTTATTTCCTAAAAAATGCTTAACCTTCAGATAAATCAACCACTGATTGATGAAATCTATACTAATACATAAAATTCTTACGTCTGTCTGTACATTTCGATTTTGAACCCAATTTTAGGGTAAATTTTTGTTTCAAGAGGCCCTTATTTCAAATTTAACATTTTTAAAATTTTTGTCTGTCTGTCTGTCTGTGTGTCCCGATTTAACTAAAGAACGAAACGACCGAATTTGATGAACTTTGGTATTAAGATACAACACAATTTTTCACAGACTATTGGCTACTTATCATTCCTTAAAAATTATAAGGGAGAGTATTCCCCAGGGGTGAAAGAAATTTTTTTACTTTAGACAGGTGAGTTATATATCATTGGAAAGGTAATTAAAAGTTAGAAAAAATCTGTAAAAATATTTTTTGCTGAACTGATAAAAAGCACAGTAAATTCAATTTAAAGTCTAAAAAATTGCCTCTTTGAAATATAAACCTTTGTATATATAAAAGT
Source organism: Sisyra terminalis (assembly GCA_958496175.1). Taxonomy (NCBI): domain Eukaryota; kingdom Metazoa; phylum Arthropoda; class Insecta; order Neuroptera; family Sisyridae; genus Sisyra; species Sisyra terminalis. Next base: position 6,104,956 of record OY292277.1, on the reverse strand, counting down.
CATAGTTGATGTTAATAGCGTAATGGCTTACGTATCTGACATTCTGATGCTCCTAATTATAAAGACGTGGGTTCGAATCTAACAGTAAACTTTTTTTTTACCTAATTGTTGTAAATAGACCCTTAGAGTAACTCAATATTGATATATTAACAAAAAAAGTGATAGTAGTAGTAGTTATAATAATAATAGTAATAAAACTTAAAGTAAATACGTTTTTAAAACCGTGCATACATAAAATCGTGTATTTATATATCCCCTCTGACTGATGAAATTATTATATTCGATATACTCCTTATAAGAAGTAGACATCTGATAATATTTTTTTTTTGAAAATTCCTACCCTAAAAGAGTATAAGGGTAACTAAGTTTGTATGAGAAAATGTAGAGTTAATCAACAATCGAAATTTTGAATTTAATAAGTGTAATTAATAAATAAATAATTAATTAATAATAAGTTTTTGTTTTTGTTATATCATTTTAGCTACAGCATTTTAAATAACGTCATTTCACTTAACTAGTATGAAAGTTTATGCAGTAGATACAATAACCAAATACCAAAGAGGCGGTTTTTAATTTTGTTTGTTTTCCAACAATCAAACTTTTTAAAATCTAATTTTTATGATTATGACCTGGAGGAATTATTTATTTTGCTGAAAAGCATTAAGGTAGCAATTTTTTGCCATACATTTCATTGTCAATTCAAGTATAAAATCTTCGATACTAACTTTTCTTCTGTATTTAGAACAATTCGAAAACCAATTATTGTTATTGAAAATAAATAAAATATTCGAATTTACTTCCACGTTTTCTACCTATTTCCAACAACTTTGTATGTACAACGTCAAAATGTGCGATATCGAATTGTTTTTTAGTCATGATAATCAAAATAAAGGTCATAATTTTTTTTCGTTTTACTTTATATTTTCAAATATAAGTGCATATTTGTGTCGATGAAATTTGGAAAGTGTTTTTCATATACGATGCAGATATATAATAAAAAAGGGTTTTTTGATTATTCCTCCCCTAAAAGAGAGAAAAATGGTGGCAAAGTTTGTACGGCATAACGTCTATTAAACAATCGAAATTTAAAATTTCATAACCAAAATACCGTTATAGACGAAACATTTTACCGCTTACAATAAAACAAAGCTTGTTTGTTGTGAGAAACACAAACTTAGGGTCTGCTAAAAAATTTAGGCTCTAATAAATATATCTGAAAAAGGTTAACTTAAGTTTATAAGTAAGCATTAAGTTCTTTGGTTTTCACAAATTGTAAACCTGAAAACTCGAAATACGTATTCACAAATAAATACATTAGAGAGCGAATATCGAGTAGCGAGAAATTCAACGAACTAAAAGAAAATGGTTTTATTATATAGTTGAAATTCAGATATTTTAATAATAAGTGCATAGATACATAATGGTAATACTTGATTATGGAGGAACTGGGTTTCGTGCAATTAAAGAAATTTTAACTTCGCGGTAGTTTTGTACATTTCAGTAGTGTAATAGTTTTGAGAAAAAGGTTCATTCGGGAGTCGAGACAATGCAATGGGATTTCTACTAATATTCTAAATCTAGACCTTTTACTTCTGTTATTTTGACGAGATTGTTTTGATAACTTTTTTCTGTTTTAAGTTATAATTAAGACCGACTTTATTGAACTTGACTATATTTATTTTATGTATAGATACTAATTGATTTGTGGATTATTTGGTTCACGGTAGGTATACCTACCGGAGGTATACGCAATTGAACATTAGGGTGTCCGTTATTTCCCAAATTGATTTTTTTACAGCGATCGCCCCCTGAATTGTTAGTTTAAGATATAAAAAAAAATATCCAATACAATTAAGCTCTTAATTTCTTGATTAAACCGTGCCGGAATCATGTTACTTTTACCATTTAAATAACATGGGATTATTTGACTTTTACTTTTAATTTTTTTTCTCAGAAACAAATGAATGAAAAGATTTAAGGTTAAATTATTCTGTTGTAAAATTTAACGCTCTACAAAAAAGGTCTCTAATGAATTTTCGATTCAATCACTCCATTGAAAGTTATTCAACATTTAACTCGTGCCTAATATATATCTTGCAATATTTTCAACTTTTTGCCCATTTTTACTTTTTTGAACTATAAAATCATTGAAAGAGAAAATAAAAATTATTATCATTAGAGCGTCAGTGATTATTTGTGTTAATTTTATGGCTTGAACTGAAAGTTAAACAAAAAAAAATCATTTTTTGACAATTAAAACCGGTAACATAAGATCCGAATTCGTTATAGTCGTGAAATTCAATTTATCCAGGATAAATTTTCGTGCTTTAATCAATATTTTGTACCTACGAGTGAATTTTATACTAATTAATGAGACTATCGACAAAAGTTCAATTAAAATTCGAATTTTTACCATTTCACCTGAGGCCATCTATGAAAAATTTCTTAGAACTTGTAGTCAACAAATTAAATGTCAAATAAATTACAAAATACAAATTAATTCAAGTTAAACGTAGAATAACTTTTAATGGAGTGATTTAATCGAAAATTCATAAGAGACCTTTTTTGTAGAGCGTTAAATTTTACAACAGAATAATTTGATGACTTTTTAATGTCGACAAAGTAGTGTTTTTAAGTATGATTATGTTTTTCGTAAAAGAAATAAGAAAAATAAAAATTTCCATAATCACTACAAAGAGTAAATCTAAAAAGAAAATATAATCTACACCAACGTTACGCGGACGAAGTCACAGGGATCAGCTAGTACATGAATAAAAATCCCACTAAACAATTAGTGGTTCAATTTATTAATTCTATTAAAAAAATCAGTGATCAAAGAAGAAGTACTGGATAAATTACATGAAACAATCCGGCTCAAGTGGTGTAGGGCCACGTGCAGATCTATTCGCCCACTTGAAAACCACGCGCATTTTAACGCAACCGAAAAGCACAATCGATCACATGCTAAACGGCTTATTCGTGGCCAAGTGGAAAGCTGTTAGAAAATTATTATTTGTGGGCTGTGGTGCGGCAATTTTGATTGTATAACGAGCAATCTCGCACGACCCCTCGCCCAAAGCTCGAAAGCTTCAAGACATTGCAAATGTAGAATGAATCAAAAACCATCATCATCATTATCGTCATCCCTCAACCCTGTACTCCAACCTCATCATCAAATTGTCAATAATTGATGCAGTTTAGTTTTAATTGAAGTAAAATACACTTAGCAAACAACCCTCTCAGCAATGTAAGAGAGCCTTGTCGTGTACCTATGGGTGCAAGTATGATGGTGGAGGGTGGCTGACGAAATGAATGGAAAGCTTCTGATGGTGTACACCCCACACATATTCACCCCTCATTTAAATGTTGGTATGTATATATATATATATATATATATATACACATTACACATAGGTACGATACGAAAACGGCATCGCCGATTCTGCATACACAATTATATATATTGTATGCGGATGGAACGAGAGCTTTCTAGTTTTAAATATAGGCCACTTGGTATCGTACACATCGTTTCACTCACGATGATCGTTAAAATGAATTTTGCGAAAAGAGAAAAAAACGCACACATTTAATTTGTTCCAATGAGAATTTGCCTTTTTTGTGTGTTAAGTACAACGTTTTTTTTTTTAAATCTCCTCTTCTCATACGACAAAAAGCGCTACTGTAAATGTTTACTTAGATATTATTAACAAGCTTTCGATTTGTTTCAATTTGTAATTGGATTTTCCGGATGAATGCTAGACTTTCTACTAACATTGTTTGAACTTTGAAAATATTCTACTAATTTTCTATGAAAAAATGCAAGTATATGATCCAAAAGGTACTCTAGAAAAATAATTTATCCTTGTCAAAAAATCGATCTAAAATGGGATTAGTACTAGCGGAAATTTAAACAGTAGATCTGAGGATTTCAGGGTGGATCACCGTCAGAACGTAAAATAAAATGACTTTTTTAAAACTGCTGCCATTTTTTTTTTAGAGATATGGAAAAACGGTCTTCGGCATGTAAAAGTTGAAGTTTTGAACTATTTTTTTGCAAAATTTTCAGAGATTTTATTGAAGTCCCTTTGATGTAAATTATTTAAAATTTTCATGGCCAATTCCTAGTTCTTCGGGAACATTACAGTAGCATTATTCTCCACCTACTTTAAGGGTGGATCACCGTCAGAACGTAAAAAAAATATGACTTTTAAAACTGCTGCCATTTTATTTTCTTTAAAGATATTAAAAAACAGTTTTCGGCATGTAAAAGTTGAAGTTTTGAACTATTTTTTTTTATTTTCCCCGATATGACCCCCCCCCTCCCCTCCTCCTTTTACAGCGCTTTAAAATAGGGTCCTTAAAAATGAGGAGACAAGTTTTCTCGGAAGCCGGAAGTCGGATGATGATTTTCCAAAGAATATAGGTTTTGGTAATGCATCTTCTTGGTATTGAATCTCGAAAATCCAAAAAAGTTAAAAATTCACAAAATGGCGCGAGTTTGAAAAAAAATTTAAAAAAAACGACCTTTTTTTGGACCTTTCCCCCTCTCCCACTTTGAGGGGGGGAGGTTTGGCCAATTTCAGAGGTTCAGTATCAAGAAGACGTGTTGAACTATAACACTTTCCAGTTTCAAGTTAATCCGTCGGATAGTTTCTGAGAAATCTTGTCTCCCAGTTTTAAAAAGTTGATTTCGAGAAAAACGCATTTAAAGTTTTTTTAAGATATTTTCTTATGTTATTATCAATTTATTCAATTTTTATCAGTGAAAATACTTTAGTCAGCTATTCCAATTCTTTTAACACGTTATTCTTGAATGTTATAAGAAGGCATTTATGGAAAAAAAAATCGATTTTTTTTTTCTGACGGTGATCCACCCTTAAAAGGGAAAATTTTGCAATCAGATAATTAAATGCATTATTAGTTTTACATAAGAAAAGGAAGCCCAAAAGTAAATGAAAAAAAATAAGCTATTTTTGTAGGTTCATCAAGTAAACTTATACTTCCGATAGTAATAATACAATTTATCCTTCCTCAAAAAGGAGGTAAAGGATACATCTAAACTTCTAGAGTGGCAAAAACTTCAAAAGAAAATTTAAATAGTTATCAATATCATTTTATTGGGGAGACTTTGGGTAATGAACTAAAAAAATTGCATAAGGATTTAAAAAGAGAGAAAAAGAAGTCCCAATGAATTAATAAAAGTGCATAGAAAAGAGGGAATAATTATTTTTAAGATTTTTTTTCTTAAATTCTTTGAAAATTAAAAATTAATTTAAGCCCTATTGTTTATCCTTAAAATTAACGCCCAACTTTCGTAGTACATGAACTGCATTAAAATGCATTTTCAAAGCATGAAACGTATAAATTTTATCAAAAGTATTGACTCTATTTTCAATTATTAGAATTGTTTGTTAGAATTTATACTTAAATTAAATTACTTTAAACTCAATCCTTATAAGACTTTATTTTATACCAAAAACTGCATCAAAATGCAATTTTGTTGTTTGGGATGCAAAAATTTTATTGGGAAACCCAAATTTGTTTTTTAAATGAAAGTATAAGGCAGAGAAAGTAAACGTTTCACAGTAAAAATCAGTTCCTGAATTTTATCCATTTAATATTTTATATTATTGAAAATGAAGGGAAATTTGATAGTCCAGTGAATCCTAAAATGTTTAGAGCTGTGCTTTTCCTATACCTTTCTGAAACTTGAAGGCTTTTCCAGTGCATACGAAATTTTTCATAGTTATATAAATTTGGTTTCTAATTTCTCGAAAATCTAAAGAAGATCGATTAAAGGTAACCCACACATTGAGAAACACTGGTCTAGATAACTTTTCATAAGAATACTCAACGGAATATTATATAGTTACGTATATCATAAAACAGAAGAATACTTATAGAAGTTGAATTAAATGATTAAATATTGTTTGTCCTTTAGATTATAGCCAAAGTTTTATAACACAAACTGCATTAAAATGCAATTTAAACGTTTGAAACGCATAATTTAATCCAATGTTTGAACTCCGTTTTTAACAAATTGAATTGTTTGTTCGAATTAATACTTAAAATAAAATTATTTAAATCCAAATCATTTTAAGAACTCCTTTGGTCCAATAACTGCATTAAAATGCATTTTTATCGTTTGAAACACAAAATTTTCATTGAAAAACCAAATGTCTGTACTGTGTATACAATATATAGGATATATTGCGGTCCAATTTATGTAGTATAATTTAATATAATAATATATAAAAATCATACCGCCAACATAAATTTGAACAGAAGTTCAAACAAAAATATTCGTGACGTATTGTCCAGATACGTATTTCGATTGCCAAGCAATCTTCCTTAGTGGTTATCAAGTAATTTGGATCACTCCGTATCCACTGAGGAAGATTGCTTGGCAATCGAAATACGTATCTGGGCAATACGTCATGAATATTTTTGTTTGAACTTCTGTTCAAATTTATGTTTATGATATGATTTTTATATATTATTATATTAAATTATACTACATAAATTGGACCACAATATATTCTATATATTGTATACACAGTATAACTGTTCAAAGTCCGCGAAAAAAATTTATTTTGATCAAATGTTTGTAAAAAAAAATGCAACTAAAAGGCAAAAAACGTATAAGTTCTATAGAATTATCAACTTTTGGATTTTACTCTTAACCATTTGTTATTCATTTGAAAAAGGATAGAAAGGAGATAGTTCGGTGCTTCCAAAAATGTTTAAGCTGTGCTTTATCTACATCATTCCGAAATTTTTGTGCTTTTTCTAGAGTATTAGAAATTTTATACAGCTACTACATTTAATCAAACGATTTATTTAAAATTTAAAGAATTCCAATGGGACGTTATTCATATGTTGGGAAGCACTGGTCTAGAAAATTTCCATACGAAACCAAATGTTGCTAAGGGAATATTATACCATAATAAGTATAGAGGAAACTTATAGAAGTTGAGTTAAATAATAATCAGTTGTTCATCCTTAAGACTATTTCAAACTTTTATATAACACAAATTGCATTCAAATGCATTTTAAATGTTTGCAACTTATAAATTTTATCAAAAAAATTTTAAGTCCATTTTCAACAAACCGAAATTTTCATTACACTTTTTTTTTAAATTTAAAAAACATAAAAAAAATGATTTGCATTCTAATGCTTACCTTTTGAACAAATTTTTCAGTACAAAAACTGCATTAGAATGCATTTTCATTGTAACAAATTCATCCATTTTTATTTGTAAGAAAGTTTGTTAGAATTTGCACTTAAAATACATAAAACAAATTGATTTAATTCGTAATCCTCATAAAAACATTCTTGACACAAAAATTGCATTAAAATGTAGTTTTGTTGTTTGGGATGCAAAAATTTCTGTATAAGAACTGCAATTATAAGACAGAAAATATAAACCTTATAAATCGATTTACTCAAAATTTGAACAAGTTCAATGGAATGTTGGGAAGCACTGGTGTAATAAACTCTCATACTTGATCAAATTTCCTTATTCGAAAATCATATAGTTACATAATATAGAGCAAACTTAGAAAAGTTGAACTAAATAATATTCTGTCGCTTATTTCTTTGAGCTTATAGCCCAACTTTCATAGTACACAAATTACATTAAAATGCATTTTTATTGTTTATTATCTATGCATATTTTCAATGAATCTTTAAAAATGTTACTTTGAACGCTTAAAAACCGTAAAAAAATAATTTTAATGCAAAACTTTTGACGAACTTTTTCAGTACAAAAACTGCATTAAAATGGATTTTCAATGTAACAAATTCATCCATAATTCTATTATCTATTTTTATTTATAAATCGTAATCCTCATAAAAACATTCTTGGCACAAAAACTGCATTAAAATGTATTTTTGCTGTTTGGGATGCAAAAATTTCTGTATAAGAACTTTATAAATATAACGACGACTTATAAAATCCTCGAATTACCAAAGTTTTCAAATTGGAAATTATTGGAATATTATTCCAATACTATGTATAATTTACTCAAAAAAATATTCAAGTTTTGAACTGTTAAATATTTAGTACAACAAATAAATATACTCATTCATAAATAAATGCAATCCGCAAAAAAAATCACCAATTATTATTCTAAAAATAGTAAATAACAGATAAATATTTTTCATTGAATCACATTGCATACATTTTATTACTCTTGTAATTAGTACAAAAATAAAATGCACTCCAAATACTCAAGGGCATTTTTATAATATAATCTCTCAATAGAGTTTTGTTGGATCTCACGGTTTGCAAAATGCATTTTATTATATATGCGTTTAATATGAAAAGAGAGATCTTTAATGATCACTCCACAAAAAAAAAAAAAAAAAAAAAAAACAAATATTGGAACAATGAAATATGCATTTGTATTAAAACGTTTCATATGTAATATTTTTCAATTCAATAATTTTTCAATTCTAATCCATTTATTTGTTTTAAATATCTTTTATGTTATTCTGTATTGTGTATTAAGAGTATGTTCGCTAAATATTCATCAATGAAGGATGGAAATTATTAAAATGTAAAGGATTTAATACAATAATAACACATGCTATCTTTATCTATCTTATCATAAGGCATTACATGAGGCCATCTATTGCGGAAATTGGGTTTCAAGAAAATGGCGATGTTGTTGACAAGATCTTTTTTTGTTTTGCATTGATTTGGTGTGATAAGAAATTCACAATGCAATTTTGGAGGTTTTCAGGCTTAAAAATTATGGGAAATTAATGAAAATCGATTGAATAGTACTTACAAATAATTTTTTTTCAGTTGTACCAAAGTTTCTGTATGAAATTTGAGGAAATAAGTTTTCCATGGCGATGGCCCACGAGGTCGGCATAGTCGAATTGGGAATGTCGATTTAGTGCAGTTTTTCACTGAGCCAATGAAAAAAAAATTGCACAATCGATAGATCACTATTTGCACTAACACTTTATGCACTTTTACGTAAAGTTTTGATTGAAAAAATTAAAATAACTGCACTTTTAATTGGGACCACTATGAAGATGACGCGAGACAAGTGCACGCAGCTCTCCCCACTGATCCATTCAATTACCATACGCATATTTTGTACTAAATCAATCAAATAATCGCCAATTTTGAAAAATTGGTCCAACAGACTTATAATTTCTTTGATGTGAAAACAGCGTCAGATATCAATCAGATGATTGATTGATATTAAATTAGAAAAATGGGAAAAGGTTTTTTTAAATTGATTTTCGATAATTATCATTATTTTATTTTCAAAAGTATAAGTCCTGGAATCCCTGAAATGAAAGTTGAACATAAATTTGGAGTTTTTGCCAATTTTTGTATTATTTTTTATTTTTTAAGACGAAATAAATGAGAGATAAAAAATTTTTAAAAAAATACCACAAAGCGGAAGTTTTTTTTGTTATTATTTGTAACGAAAGATAACATTTTCGGTTTTCAATTAAATGATAGGGAATTTCTCACGCTTGGACAGCATCATTCATATATTTAACAATTTGAAGAGTTACGCAATGTATGTATATACCTTTATTCTTCAGGCGAAGATAAATCTTTAGATAAACCATCGAAATTCACTAAGAACTTTGCACAATTTTCTGCAGCTATTTTACTCGGGGAATCATCCGGAGATAATGATTTAGATTTGGAAACATCAACGATTTTTAAACATCAAAGATAATTTTTTTTTCGACTTTTCAAGTGGGTTTGGGTACATATGATTATATAATACTAAGGATGAGAGATTAACGGGTTTTTAATCGGTTTAATTTTTAAAGTGGCTAATTGTATGCCTAAAAATCATGTTTGTAGTATTCAGGGTTGTCCATCTTTTACACAAATAGAAATTTCATACAAATTTTTATTAGTTTTTCCTTTAAAAATTGGTTTTATTTTTGCTCAAAATTTGACCAAAAATATAAGAATTAAAATACAGAATAATTGGTAGATGAAAGTGTAAGGGGGAGCATTGGCGTTACCTGAATTTTATTCATGGGAAAACCAGCAAAAAAAAAAACAATTTGTTGTCTAAAATAAGCTTTAAAAATATTAGCCATTGAAGAGTTCCTCATTGTGGATTTCAAAAGAAATATTTGTTCATACTTGGAAAATTCTGACTTAATTCTGCTAGCAAGAGGGGAAGGGGTGTAGCTTTCAGTTCATATTATTTAGTCAGTTCATATTAAACAAAACAATAAAATTGAATAAATCAATCAATTGATCAATTACTGGCAACGACTTAAGGGGTTTGCTAATCACTTGTTTACCTTTAAATTAAATAACTTTAAAATCAAAATCTTGATTAATTTACTCATGGCAAATCGTAACTGGTTACCAAAACTGGTTATATTAGGCCGGTGGTAAAAAAAGATTGAGGAACCATACAGGAATATAGAAAGTAAATAGAGTCTTCTTTACTCTTTTTTTCCTTGAAGAAATATCCTTCACCATGTTGGCATTAAGCAGATCTTACATTAAAAAAAAATTGACTTATTTTTTGAATCAAGTTTTTGCCATCAAAAAGTTTCACTTAATTCCTCTTCACCACCGCTCTCCTCGCCTTTTGGCCAAAATTAAGAAGTCATATTTTTTTTTTTTAGATTTTACTCCCCTTTTCCTCCCCTTTGAAGGATCTTAGGTGAGATATGCAATACTATATTAAAGAAATAAAACCATAATAAACTAAATAAATTTGAGTCTATAAGGATTGCTGAATTTCCCATTTCTTTTTTGAAAAAAAAAAATAATCTGGAAATAAACAAGGATATTAGAATCCTCTTTCTTCCTTTTCCTTGGAGAAGGTTAAACATCCCTCACCATGTTTGTAGTGCGATGCTTACATTGAATAAAAATTGATTTATTTCTTTTAAGAAGCTTTTGACTTCAAAAAGTTTAATCATCTTCCTCCCATTCGTCACTCACCCCTCTCCATGGCCAAAACTAAGAAGTCATGTTTTTACCTTTGAGATTTTACAATCCCCTTCCTCTCTCTGGAAGGATCTTATATGGGAATAGAATTTTATTAAAGCAAAAAAAAAACCTGATAAACTTTTGAGTTTACAAGATTTGACGAATTTCTCATTGTTTTTTTGAAAAAAAAAATTTTCTGGAATTATGTCAGATAAATAGAGTTTTCTTTATCCCACCATTCCTCGAAGAAGATTAAAATTCCTCACCATGTTGACATTGGGAAGATTTTATTTGGCATAAAAATTGATTTTTTGCAAATATGCCAGGAAAATATAGTTATCCTTGTCCCTCTTTTCTTCGCAGAAAACTAAAATCCCTCACCATATTGGCATTGCGAAAGCTTTCAATTGCTTAAAAATTGATTTTTTTGTAACTAGTTTTGCCGTCAAAAAATTAGGATAACATCCTCCCAAAAGCCACCCTTCCCGACCCCAAGACCAAAATTTGTATGTCATGTTATTCTGTCTATGATTTCACTACCCCTTTCTCCCCTTGAAATATCTTAGGACGGATATGCAATACAATATTAAAGTAAAGAATTACCATGATAAACTTTTGAATTTACAAGATTTGACGAATTTCTTGTTTTTTTTTTTTTTTTTGAAAAAAGAAATATTCTGAATATATGCCAGGTAAATAGAGCTTTCCTTATCCTTCCTTTCCTCGAAGAAGATTAAAATCCTTCACCATATCGGCATTTTGAAAACTTTATTTGGCATAAAAGTTAATTTTTTTGCAACAAGTTTTGCCATCAAAAGGTTTGGATAACTTCTTCCGGAAAGCCACCCTTTCCTACCCCAAGACCAAAATTTGTAAGTCGTGGTTTTCAGCCTATGATTTAAGTATCCCTTTTTCTCCCCCTTGAAGAATCTTAGGTGGGATATGCAAATCAATATTAAAGGAAAGAAAAACTATGATCAACTTTTGAGTTCACAAGATTCGAAAAATTTCTCAATCTTTTTAAAAAAAACATATTTTGCCAGGAATATGCCAGGAAAATAGTGTTTCCCTTACTCCTCTTTTCCTCGGATAAGACTTAATTCCTTCACCATGTTCGCATAGGGAAGATTTTATTTGGCATAAAAATTGATTATTTTTGCAACAACTTTTGCCATCAAAAGGTTTGGATAACTTCTTCCGGAAAGCCACCCTTTCCTACCCCAAGACCAAAATTTGTAAGTCGTGGTTTTCAGCCTATGATTTCACTCTCCCCTTTCCTCCCCCTTGAAGGATCTTAGGTGGGATATGCAAAACAATATTAAAGTAAAGAATTACCATTGAAATTCCAAGATTTCACGAATTTTTCACTCTTTTGAAAAAAAAAGTACTCTGGAAATATGCCAGGAAAATAGAGTTTTCCTTACTCCTCTTTTTCTCCAAGAAGATTAAAATCCCTCACCATGTTGGCATTGGGAAGATTTTATTTGACATAAAAATTGATTTTTTTGTAACCAGTTTTGCCGTCAAAAAATGAGGAAAACTTCCTCTCAAAAGCCACCCTCCCCTTCCCCAAGACCAAAATTTGTGAGTAGGTTTTTCTGTCTATGATTTCACTATCCCTTTTCGTCCCCCTTGAAGGATCTTAGGTGGGATATGCAAAAGTATATAAAATAAAAAAAACCAAGATAAACTTTTGAGTTTACAAGATTTGACAAATTTTTCAGTCATTTTTTGAAAAAAAAATACTCTGGAAATATGCCAGGTAAATAGAGTTTTCCTTACTTCTCTTTCCTCAGAAAAGACTAAAATCCTTCACCATATCGGCATTTTGAAGACTTTATTTGGCATAAAAATTGTTTTTTTTGCAACAAGTTTTGCCATTGAAAGGTTTGGAAAACTTCCTCCTGAAAGCCACCCTTCCTACTCTATGACCAAAATTTGTAAGTCATATTTTTTCGTCTATCATTTTACTCCCTTTTTTCCTCCCTCTTTAAGTATCTTAGAAGAGATATGCAAAATTATATAAAACAAAAAAACCATGATAAACTTTTGAGCTTACAAAATTTGAGGATCATCATTATCCCTACTTTTATTTTTTTTTGGAGAGTACTAAAATCCCTCACCATGTTGGCATTTTTATTGAATATTTTCAATTGCACAAATTTTATATTGCATATCTTTTTTGGCAACAAGTTTTGCCATCAAAAGGCTTGGAAAATTTCCTCCCAAAAGCAACCTATAAAAAAATCATAATAAATTTTTGAGCTTACGAGGTTTAGCAACCCTTCCGACCCTTTTTTGAAAAAAAAATAAGAAAATTCCCTCCACCCCTTTCTTCTTTTAAAGTGTCTTATCAAATTTATATAGTCCAAAAGAAAATAATTTTGACGCTTTTTCTGATTCCAATTTTGTAAAAAAATTTTTGGTAGGAAAATTTAAAATGATAAGTTTTGTATTGATCCTTAAATTAAAATGAAATATCAAAGCCTCAATAAAAATAAATGACGTTTCAAACGGAAAATAAATTGAAAAAATGATTTTGCTTACTAGCATAGTAATAATAACTGAGATATAGACAAAGTTTGGGGAAAATTTAAGAAAATGTACAGCTAAATTTACAGTTAAAACAATTGATAGTCTACCTGATAAAGTTATCAATATGTCGGCGAAATGCATTCAGGTTTTAACTGTCTAGTGTAAATCTACGGTGTTGCAAGTACTGCGAAATTTAAATGTTTATTTTTACAGTATAAATGAAAAATGGTCGGCTTTAACAAGTAGTCATGATTCACAAGTGGTTATCATAACAGTTGTCTTTATTTCGTGATATCAATCACATATTTATCTAATAATTTTCGTCAGTAATCAACCGCTACAAATCTTTAGTTCAGGGATTTATATATTTAACTTCTATGAACAAATTTTTTGTCATCAATCGGTTTTGAACAGGTGGTTATTTTTCACGGGTAGTCACGTAAATTTTGGCTGATTGTTCTGACTTCAATAATAACAGTTTTAACATCCCTGAATTTTATAAAAATTCCCATCATTTATAATAGTTTTATCAATGTTTCAATAAATGTCATCCAAACTTCTGGTTAGTATCCAAATTGGTGCATTTTAAGTCGTCAAAAAACCATCTTTATTATCATTGATTCAATTTACTTGAGAAATAATGATTTTTTTTTCCTGACAAGAATCTGTTTCATCCTCAAGTGCAGTGAATGTCCTGATAATTATTTTTATTTTAATTTTTTTTTTGGTCGAATTGATGGGAGAAATTCGAACGATTGAAATATTCATGGTTATGGAGAGGAAGAAAAAACGGTTAATGTCACGTTTTTATGAGATGATAATAGAGTTATTAATTTTGAATGAATGAAGAGAGGGATGTAGACCCTCTTTTTCTCAAAACGACAAAAAAAAAAACGTGACATAAAACATTCAATTTCATTAATAGATTCATCACAAAAACATATTAAACTTGTTTTTCAATCAGTAGCTCTATTGAGGGTAGATATACAGAGGACACCCTCCTGTGTACACTTACATTTATATATTATTTTTATAATCTCACCCCTTGTCACACTAATGTTGCCAACTAAACACTAACGTGGGGTTTACACTTTGGTGCTCTTAAACACAAGATCTCGCAACGCGCCCCGATCCCAACCCCTGTCAATATGTCGGCATCGGGGTGACAACGACAATAAAACATCCACATATACATTGTACAAGTAAAACTTCGATCCCCTATTGTCTATATATCGAACCAATTTTCCTGGCATCCAATTTTCGTGGAAAACTTTTTTTTTTCAAAAGAAAAAAAAAAGCCAACAGGAAGTCAAATTGGACTCCTGCCCCATTCACCCTCTTCAGCCGGCAGGGATCGAGTAATTTCGAATTGAAACGAATTGAATTTCGTATGGAATTAGTAAAAAATGTTTGATCTTCGTCGGGACTTCTTTTACGGGACCTCCCACAGGCAGCTGACGGGAGAAAGCCGGATCGTGTGACGCTCTACCACCATCGACTTGTCACAGATGTCTTCCGAATGAAACGCTGATTATATGAATTAATTTTTATTCGTTAAAAGATTTATTCCTTCTCGAAACCACCTTCGAGAAGAGACCAATTTTTCAAGTACTACATATATCCCGACCCTAAACGTTTGCAATGTGCTGGAAAAGATCGTTACAAATCCCGCGTGGTAATCGGGTAATTTATTTGAGGAAGAACCGTAATAATTGTCATTTAAAAAGGCAAAGGGGGATGATTGTCCTCCGATGCATATGGGAACTAATAGTGGAAGCCAATTTTTTTCGATCTAGATGCAAATCAATTAATTTCATATTCATAACTTCTCTAGATCAATTCTTCAATATTTCCTTCCATTAAAACTTTAGACTCTAAAATAAACATAAAACCCATGGAAATTATATTTGATGAAACATCAAAGCTTTGGAGAAGATATGAATATTTTATTAGACTTTCGAGGATACAAAAGAATCAATTAAGTTACCCTTAATCAATTCATTAATTTTTTCATCCCAAAAAAATCGTTAAGAAAAAATTTATTTAGCTGATTTCCTTCCCCATATTAATATCCAGAGAAAAGAACAAATATCGTCCTCGAAAATATCCCAAAAAATTTATTCCTTATTAAATGTTCCAAATACATAACAATTCCTTACTTTCCCGGATAAAAAAAAAAACGAAAAATTCTAAAATTAAAGCTTATATATTCAAGTTGGCCATGAAAAGATCTAAAATTTTCATTTTCACCATATTCTCCAAAGAACAAATATCTTCCTCGAAAATATCCCAAAAAATTTATTCCTTATTAAGTGTCCCAAATACATAACAGTTCCCTACTTTTCCAGATAACAAAAAACGTCTTTTAAAAGAAAATTTCTAAAGTTAAAGCTTATAATCTAGTTGGCCATGAAAAGATCTAAAATTTTTATCATTTGAACTTTGTTTGTAAAGCGTATAGTTTACCAGAAAATCGTGACTGAAAATTGATCGGTAAATTATCAAAATATCAATCTAACAGAATCGAGTAGGCTCTATGTTTATACGCATTGATTATTTTTTGTTTTCGTGGTTTTCACATGTTTTCGAATAAATTATCTAAATATATTAAAAATACCTTCCAACTCCATTAACTACACAATTAACACGAAAAACTAAATATTTCTGGATAACATAAGAATTTTAAATTTAACAAACGTTTAAGTTAACAAACGATAAAAGCTTTATTTTCAAACAAATGACGAGCAGTATGAAACAAATGACAGACGGGTAACTAGATGGTGCTGCTGAAAATCAAATTTTCATGTAGGAACCTTACAGTTTTAGTGCAAAATCGTCCATTCTTTTGTTAAACCGGTTACATTGTTTTTCAAAAAAAAAAAATAAATAAAAAGCTCAATAGATCTACTCACATTACAAATCTCAATTACAAATATGTACTCTTCAACTCCTTTTACTCTATAATAAACACGAAAAACCATATATTTCGGGATCACAGAAAAATTTTAAATCTAACAGACGTTTTAACGATAAAAGCTTTATTTTCAAACAAATAACGAGCAGTATGAAAAAAAAAACAAATGAAAGACAGACAACTAGAAGTTGCTGCAGAAAATCAAATTTTCATGTAAAAGCCATAAAATTTAAGCCAAAAAGGTGCAAATGTTTCTCCGTTCTTTTCCCAACCCGGAAAAAATTGCTTTTCAAAGTTGATTAAGTACCAAAAACAAAACAATAAAAAGCTCAATAGATCTAATTACATTACAAAAAAAAATATTGATATAAAAATGGAAGATCTCAAGAAACTACTAGGGAGTTCTAGTGATAAAATGGTAAGAATTTTACAAAACTAAAGAATCGCACTGGGAACAGGCAATTATTTGGAAATCAAACCTGCACCATGCTGATAACTTAGCTTGCCATTTGATAAAAAAATGAATATTGAATATTTGGTATTTTTTCAAAAACTAGAAACTTTTTCTAGTTTTCAGAAAACTTTTTCTATCGCTATATGGAAAGGCTTCTTTGAGGAGGAAGGGGGAGGAAATAGATGTTGAAAACCACCTGTTTTTTAGAAAAACAAAAGAAAAATCGTTGTATCGTAAAATTGGGACCCAAATCTGTATTTGGAATTCATTAAAATGTCAATATCCTTTCGTACATTGTTAGCCAAACAAAAGTTTGGTATTCGAATTTCAGTACCTCTTCTAAAGTGATATATATATATTTGACCAACTTTTCTCAGCATTATTTCCAATTATTTGAATTTCAAGGCTTAACTTAGTTCATGTGAACCCTAAGACATTTTATTACAATAGTAAATTATAACTTTTAAGAACTGTAATTGTTACGGAATTTTTTTGCAGATTGGTTTAAAATTTGGACAATTGTTTATCAAAAGTTTACTCTTGAATGTTGGCTCATTTGATATTCCAACCCTTCTTATAAAAAAGACAAATTTTCAATGGACATTCATTCAATATTCCAATTTCCAAGATATATTGAATCCAATTACAAAGACCACAACCCTTAACTAGACACAAGGTTTCATTTGTATATTCGGTGGATTGAGTTGAAAATTTAAAGTAGTTTTCCAAGGACTTTTTATTGAAATATATGATTATTATCAAAAAAAAAAACATTTTTGGTTCTCCAATCTCAGTCACAAAAAGTTGCAACAATCAATTTTCCTTTGCATGGACACCAATTACAAAGACCACAACCCTACACTAAAAACCAATCAAAACTTAATAAAATTATTGTAGAAATTTTATAAATCAAAATTTTCATTGTTACAAACTTTGTTGGCATTTTTAAATAAAATTAAAGCATTTTTTTCTCAAAAATTTAATCTAAGTCTTGGACTTATTCTTTCTAGAAAAAAAAATGTATTCGAGTGCTGATAAGGCGCACATAAAGTATTATGTGTTAAGGTGTTAATATGTTAATGTGTTAAAGTGCTATGTGCTATATTAATTGTTAATTATTTGTAAAAGTCTAGTTTACTTAATGTAATTCAATTTAATAAAGAAATTGAGTTCAACAACAAAAATAATCATTCATTATTTCAAATTTCTTTCAGGAAATAACTTTAATCGTTATTGATTTATAACTGAAGTTCTTGACGGAATATTCTTATCATTATATTTATAAAAAAACTAGTAGCTACCCATGAAATAATCAGAGTCAACACTTATACAACTAACAAACGACTCGTTTATTTTGAAAGTGGTAAATCCATTTCAAAGACGGTATTTATGGTGATTCTTTTTCTTGTAATTAGAACAAAGTATGTTAATTATTTAACAGCTAAGTTTTCAGAAATTACTGATTTTAACAAAAACGCCAATTATTCCCTCCTTCTTAGTATCTTATGTTCCTATGGTTAAAAATGATAACACTATAGGGATTGTTCTTGAAATGGACTTAACTCACTTTCAAAATAAACAGTTCAAATAACAAAAATTGACAATTGAATCTTTATGTCATATTAAATATAATTGATTTTCGTAATAAATTTCTATTTTACTTCTCATAGTGAATAAAGAAGAATAATCTCATTAAAATTAACTAATATTTAAGCCTTTATTTCATGTAAAATTTTTAAATAACATTTTTCTATTTTTTTCTCAGTTACATAGACTACAAGCCTATGTTCGAGATACAAATAAGTACTCAAATATTTGTTTATGGATTTGGGGATAGTAATTAAAATTCAGATCTTCATTTTGGAACAATTTTTGATAATAAAAGACAGATTTGATTAAAATTTGGGGAAAAAATAGCTGTTGAAAGTTCTACTATTTCAAATACAGCTAGTTGAACCTAACTTTCCTTAATTCTGTAATCAATTACATAGGCCACAACCCCATCCGTTTTTTTAAAAGAAAATTGTTAAAATTTCGAACTTTCTTTGTGAAAAGATTTGATTACGGAATTGGGGACAGTAATTAAAATTCAGATCTTTATTTTGGAACAATTTTTGATAATAAAAGACAGATTTGAATAAAATTTGGGGAAAAAATAACTTTTGTGAGTTCTACTATTCCAAATACAGAAAGTTTAACTCAACTTTCTTTAATTCTGTAATCAATTACATAGACCACAACCCAATTCTATTTTTTCTAAGAAAATTGTTTAAATTTCGAACTTTCTTTGTTAGAAGATTTGATTCCATCGATGCCCGATCTTTTTCGACTATGCAACCCCCGCAAAAATCAACCCCTACATAGCACCATCAAATCAAAGGAAATCTGCTGCTTAAAATTAAGTGAAATTGGGGAATAATTGGTCGGTACGTTGGCGAAATCGTTGAGCTTCGCCCACTTTCCATCGACATATCGCACAGGATATATTTAGTCGAGTGGAAGTCGAAGTGAAATTCATAAATTCGTTGGTGGTGCTTTGTTCGGCGAGGGCTAAATACGTAGGCATATTATCGTACTCGGAAGCGATGTTTTTCTGTGATGAACACGTAGAGGTCACGTGTCGAGGCCATTACGACCCCTCAAATGATATAACTTCGTTTGTTGTTCCATCGTCCACAAACCCACATCCAACATAATCCATCCATTCTATCCCATTTTATGAATTCCCCGAATTCATAAAATTGAGAAAAAAAAACATATTTTTTTCAAGTCTTTAGTTAGTTAAATTTTATTTTTGGAAATCAACGCCGAAAAATAAACGAACTATGACCCGTAACGGTAATAAATTCAAATTTTTACGAACACTCTTAAATATAATATTCCCTCCAACTCTGTTCCACTGTGCAGACAATAAAATATCTTTTATTGTGTCACATTAAATTGAAACGTCAAGTCGCTCGTTATAATTTTAAAGCGTCTTTTCAATAATTAAAAGTGTTATATTGGTAATTTGAACCCTTAGAATCAAAAACTAAAGACTAAGACCATTTTTTTATGATAGAAAGCGAAAAAAACTTTCTTGAAAGAAATTATAAAAATGGGTTGTTTTTTAAATGAACAAATCGATTAACAACCCCTAAACTAATTAGTCGAAAAAAACCTCAAACTTTTCTTGAAATTTTTCAAATTTTGTTGGCAAAAAAATGAGCTTTTTTCTTTGGTAATTACCCTGCGTTTGGGGATGGTTTTGGTTGGTGGAGTGGTTATTTGGGACCGTGAGGAGATAGCTCCGGTACTCACAATAGCTCGTCACTGTTTCCGCTTTAGTCGACAAGCTCATTTCCGATTTGGCTCTCCTTAATCAAAACAATGTCTCGACTTCTTACACCGGCACTATGAGGAGGCCTCATGCCATAGAGTTTATCGTTTTATCGCACCACTTGACTTTATCTGGGAAATAATACGCGTGAAAAAAAAAGAAAAAAGAATGAAATAAGTCGAAGAAGAGTAATAAATCGATGGAAATGCGTAACACAAACATCATCTATCACTCGCTGTGGGTGAAATGTTTGAAAACAAGCTTAATTGGGCCGAAGAAGAAAAGCTTTGGAATAGGAAGAGGCCATGCAAATGTACAGGATGAATTTAAAGTTCAAATATTTCCTATTTTCTGACGTGAAAGTCGATCGATTTAGTTTCCAAGTAAGAGCCACTTTTTCCCCAATTTCCATGAAGAAGTGGATCACGAAAAAGTCTATGGAGCCGCATGCGGCTCAGTCACAAAAGCTCGCAAAATGTCATTAAAATTTCAGACAAAAAAACCCCACTTCAAATTTAGTTCCAATAAAAAATCACCGAAAAATATTTCGTTAAATAGATGATAAAATTCAGATCTCAGCTTTTATTTTTTTAAATAAAAAAACAATTCAGGTTGTTTAAGATCGGTTTTTTTATTTAATATTTTTTTACTATTCAATTAGCTACGTTTCGTTACGTATTGTAACTTCATCAGGCTTCTTGATTCACAAAAATTTATTTATTGAATTTAAATTGAAAATATTTTTTGTGAATCAAGAAGCCTGATAAAGTTACGATACGTAACGAAACGTAGCTAATTGAATAGTAAAAAGTATTAAATAAAAAAACCGATCTTAAACAACCTGAATTGTCTTCTTATTTAAAAAAATTTGGTTTAATATTATAAAATCAAAGAGGGATATTGTTAAAGGCCATTTATTAGTTACGAAAGGACAATTTTGATGACTTTTGACCTCTTCTATCTCCATGTAAGGATACATGGAGACTCTCACTGCCTTTTCTTACGTATAATCAAAAATAAATTTTTAATAATTATAATTATTCTGTACACTATTAAATGTAGAAAACCATTTGGGATTCAAAATGAAATTAGATTTTTAATATTGAATTTGATATTTTAAATTTAAGTTAGAATGAGTTTCATCCTCTCCCCCCAACATTAAGATATGTAGAGATTTTCTTAATCGCTACCTCTCAATATTCTTGTGTAATTAATGAATGACCCCTTATTTATTCAGTGTAAATATATATCCAAACTTATTGGACAACAGGTTACAAAAATGGAATGTAATTGATTTGCCTGATAGATTTTGTAACTAAACAAATATTCCTATTAACAATTTATTGCCAAATTATTATTTCTTATTATATAGCTTCATTTTTATATATTACTTCTATATTAATGTTTCACATTATTATTAGCATTGATATTGTTATTACAGACTATAATTATTATTCTTATTACAACTGTTGATTGTTTTTATGGTTGTTGTTATTGCTATAAGAATTACTATTATTGTTATTGTTGCTATTGATTGTTAAAAATCTTTGTACTTATACAGCACTAATCTACTGGGACTAGTGCTTACATGTGGTTGCCTATGGATTGAATGTACTTATTGCAACCCTATGCAGATTGTGCAATTTATTTGAAAATAAAAAAAAAAGTATATATCCTTTCTGTGGTATGAAATAATTGGCATTTTTTTGGAATTTTTTTCAAATGAAATCACAAATTTTTCATAAAAAAAAAGCTTTGAAAAACTTATCAATATTTATTGTAGAGCAAGTAAAAATGCTTTGAAAAAGCTTTATTTAGCTTCTGGGTACCGTAGTAACAGGTGTCTGTCTAGTTAACTAGATCAATTCTCAATCGACCCTGCCATCTCTTTAGGAAATAAATTTCGGAAGTCAGATTGAAAAATGATTTTCTTAGCATATTTTCCCCAAAATTTTTCCCCCTTCCCCTTGTTTCTTTCCTAAAGAACACTGACAGTTAAAAATTCATTATCAATTGATTTTCCCTATAAATCATAAATAAATAGTATTAATGATCCTCATTGTTTAATTGGGGAATCTCTCCTATCTTTAAATAATTAAATAAATGCACAACTCAAAAAGCTTTGAGAAAAACTTTAAATGGCTTAAGCTTTCGGTATTCCAATAAGGAAAACAGGTGTTTTTCCAGCTTACTAGATTTATTACAGTGGAACAGGTGTCTTCCTAATTTACTAGATCTATAGCCAATCTAGTTTAAATTGCAAAAGTTGGATTTAAAAATGATTTTCGTAGGATACTTTCCCTAAGTTTTGGTTCTATTTTCCTTCAGGTTGCTTCTCTAACAAGCAATGACTGTTACAATTTCATTCATTATTGATTTCCCCTATATCCCATTGACTAACTAAAGAACTATTTTTAACGTTAAATAAGAATTTTTCGAAAAAAAAAACTTTAACAATTACACCGATATTTATTGTTGTGGAACTAAAAAAGCTTTGGGAAATCCTTATATAGGTTTATGGATATTTCAGTAGAGAAATAGGTGTCTTCCCAATTTACTAGATCAGTCGCTAATCTGGCCAGACACTTGTTTAGTTTTAACCAAATTTCTAGAATTTGATTGACAAATGCTTTATCCTGTATTTTTGTTCGCTCTTCTCTTTGCCTCCCCCTCATTTTCTATTGATTTCTTCTACGAATAAGAAGTAAACAAAATTGTTAATCCACCTTAGCTAATTAGAAAATACCTTTAAACTTTAAATATAACAATTTTCGGTAAAAATTTCAACAACTTATTAATATTCATTAATGCGCAGCTAAAAAAGCTTTAAATAGATTTTTGGTATTCCAGTAAGGAAAAATAGATGTTTTTCCAGCTTACTTGATTTGCTACAGAAGAACAGGTGTTTCCCTTGTTTAATAGATTTACTTCTAATCTACCTTAACACCGGTTTAATAACTGAATTTTAGAATTTTGATAAAAAAATATTTTCTTTAAATCCTTCCCCGATGTTTTGTCCACCTTGCCCTCATTTTACATCCCTAATGAACTTTGGCTGTTATAAATTCTTTTATTATTATATTCTCTAACAAATGAGGAGTTAATAAAATCATTGAGCCTTATTGACCAATTATAAAGGAATCACTCTTAACTTTAAATAAACATTTTCAGAAAAAGCTTCAACAAATTTACCCATATTGATTGATATACAACTAAAAAGCTTTGGAAAAAGCTTACACCGATTTTTGGGTATTACAAAAGGGAAACAGGTGTCTTTCTAGTTTACTAGATCTGTTGAAAATCTGGCCTCACATCTATCTAGTGCTTTCTAGTACTATCTATGCTTTCTCCTGTTTTTTTTCTCACCCTTATCCTTGTCCACCCCCAAGTGATTTTTTATCATAAAATTTTTGTTATTAATTTCTAATTTTATGATGTTTTGATTTCCTAAGCCGTCGACTTGTGACTTAAGATTAATAAATCATATCATAGACTTTCTGGAGAAGAACTTAAGAAGAACTCTCTTTTCATTTATCTTGATGCCCTTATTTTATCACCTAATTTAAGGTTGCATACGTAGGTTTCCTCTCTTATTAGGGAAACCAAATGTTAGTATTTCATTTAAATATTTTCTGGTCCCATGTATAGATGAATTTTGGATAGCTGGTATGTAAAAGCCAGTAGTGACCCCTATTGAAAAAAAAGCTCAACTACAATTCGAAATGACACTAAGGATCCTTTTTAAGAGTAAAAGGAATGAAAACGGTTCCGAAAAAGTAATATAGTGAGACATCAGGGGGGGAAAACTTCGGAAAATGAATATCTAGGTTGTACAATTTTATTCGTAAACGATTTATGAAGAAAATTGATATTTTTTTTGGGGACAAATTTTCAAGAACTAGGGACCTCCATCAAGAGAAGAAGAGCTTCAAAGTGTTACAGTATCGAATAACAAAAAGAGGTGGTAACTTAGGATAGTTTTTTTTAAGAATGATTCCTTATACCATTCAGTAGTGATTCTTAAATTTGGCCACATTTTTCTCCAGAGATCTCTTAATTTTTGAAAATTGAACTTTGAAATCATTTTTTATATTTATCTGAGATCAAAATAATTTGTTTGTAAAGCAGTGGCTACCAACAAAATATCTCGATTACCTCAATGAATCATTCAATTTATATGACAAGGAAGAAGAGGTACATATATTGACAGTTTGAGAAGCTTTGCCCTACAATTCTTATGGTGAATTTTAAAGTATTGCCTTAGCCTTTAGGTATATCTTGGAAAAACTTTTTTTTAACCAGACAAACGTAGTTTATTACTGGCAAGATGATATCAAAAAATTAGTTAAGATATCCTGGAATTCATCCATTTTTCTTATGTCTTTAGATCATTTTTTTTAACTAATAAGAAGACAATTCAGGTTGTTTAAGATCGGTTTTTTTATTTAATAATTTTTATTATTCAAATTAGTTACGTTTCGTTACGTATCATAACTTCATCAGGCTTCTTGAATCACACAAAATTTAATATTTTCAATTTAAATTCAATAAATTTTTTTTTGTAATTTGTTATGTTTTCTCGTATACCCATAAAGACGGTACTCTAGGCTGGGCAAAAGAAATTTTAAAGTATTTAAAAATAAATATTCTAGAAGAAAATTTAATGCTCAACAAAAAAGCTAAAATGATAAATTTTTGCAGAACCAACCATTTTCTTATAATCGATCGTTGAACATTGATCTGTCTTTAAATCTTTCTTTAAATATTAAAATAATTACAAAATATGTCAATCATTTATTTTAATTTTTTATAGAAGTCAGAGGAAGTTGCGATACGTAACGAAACGTAGCTAATTTGAATATTAAAAAAAATTAATAAAAAAAAACAATCTTAAACAACTTGAATTGTCTTCTTATTTAATAAAAACTGAGATCTGAATTTTATCATCTATTTTTTTTAACTAAATCTTGGCAAAAATTCAGAATCGAGCTTTTATTTTCCAGGTAATAGTTATTGATAAGATAATAGTTTCCCTGTGGTAATTGGAGTAACTTGGCAGAAAGCAATGATCTAAAATTCTGAAATTCATCCTGTATACACGAGATACGAGTGTTAAAATATATGGTGGATATGCGAAGTAAGTTGAAATGTTGATTTCAAGTAACAACCGACAATGTTTCGAAAGAGTCACGCTTCAAACAGGAAGCCCCACTATAAAGCACGTTTCTATTGACGACATTTCCCTCTTACACAATTAACATTTGATGCCAACAATATTTAAATAGCTGTTTACCTTTTCATATAACTTCTTCGTTTCAATTTTCCTCAATTCGCTATCGAATCCTACTCCCCTCGTTCCCCATAGCCATTCCCCAACTCCCATCCCTTTGTACCCACTACTGTGCTTCACACCATCAAGCGGCAGATTTGTATTTGTTTCTCACATATGATGTTATCAAGATTGTAATTATTTTCAACACAAAACGTCGTACCGGTGCATTTTTACGGATTCACCGCAGCTTTGTTTTCCGCACTAAGCTTCGCATACTAAACTACCAACAAACTTTCCAACATTCTTTGTGCCGATTTAAAGTTCATAATAGTTGGGAACTATACGGAAATCTTTGGGAAAATCGAACAGATTCAATAGTTTCAATATCAACTTAACATTTCCATTGTTGCATTATGACTTTGTGGAGAGTTTTAATCGGAAAATGTATTGTTTGCAATGGACATTTTCTTACTGGTCACATGTTAAGGGAAAATTTACCATTTCTTATTGAGATTTTTGTCCGAGGACATTAAGGACAAATGATTTTTGTTCTGGAATCCTTGTTAATCCAATTCAATGAAGTTATAGGGATATAAAGAATATATTTAATATAATATAATTTAATATAATAATATATAAAAATCATACCATAAACATAAATTTGAATAGAAGTTCAAACAAAAATATTTGTGACGTAATGCCCAGATACGTATTTCGATTTCCAAGCAATCTTCTTCGGTAGTTATCAAGTGCCTAGATAATCTTTATATTAAATACTAGACTGATTCAAAAAAAATGGTGATTTTTTTTCTTAATTATATCGAAAATTTTGTTGAAAATGACCAAAAAAAATCCTGTGATAGTTTAAGCACTTAATATTGATATTAAGAGGTGCCGCATCGCAAATTTCGATTTTCCATTTAAATAACATGGGAACAATATTCTCTTGCACTTTGGAATTTTATAGCTCACGTTGGTGACAATATTTCGGAATGACCAAGGTATATTCTTGTAGAAAATTGAACGATCTATAAAAAAGGTCTCGTACAAGTTTTTGATATATTTATTTCTTCAAAAGTTATTCGAGGTCAAAGTTGAACTAAAGAGAAATTTTAATATTTTTTCAATTTTTTGAGACAACCATCAATTTTATGAGAAAATTTGATAGGACATTTTTTGTAGAGCACTTTTTTTCTATAACTTATCTCTATAAAAATTGTTGATATTTTTCACAAGTTCTAAGTTATTTAATTAAAATAAAAAAAATATTTGTTAAAAATATAATAATTCAGGGAATTTTCAGTTTAATGCAAATAACTTAGGACCTGTGAAAAATATCAAAAACTTTTATAAAGATAATTTAAAGAAAAAAAAGTACTCTACAAAGAATGTACTATAAAATTTTCTCATAAAATTGATGTTTGCGTCAATAAATTGAAAAAATTTTAAAATTTCTCTTTAGTTCAATTTTGACCTCGAATAACTTTTGAAGGAATAAATATATTAAAAATTTTCCCGAGACCTTTTTTGTAAATCGTTCAATTTTCTACAAAAATATAACTTAGTCATTCCGAAATATTGTTATAAACGCAAGCTATAAAATTCCAAAGTTCAAGAGAATATTGTTCCCATATTATTTAAATGGAAAATCGAAATCTGCGATGCGGTACCTCTAAATATTAATATTAAGAGTTTAAATTTTCACAGGATTTTTTTTTGCCATTTCCAACAATATTTTCGATATAATTAAGAAAAAAAAATCATCATTTTTGTTGAATCAGTCTAGTATACAATATATAGAATATATCTTGGTACTTGATGACCACTGAAGAAAATTGTTTGGCAATCGAAATACGTATCTGGGCAATATGTCACAAATATGAACAAAAAAATATGAGACAAAATGACCAATTTATCAAATTTGAATGTATAAAAAATAATAATAAGATCAAGAATTCATTAAAATGCATTTAAACAGCTACGTTGTATTAATAAAGAAAGGTGAACCCCCTTAATCATGTGCTGAAGTGGTCAATGATAAAAATCCAAACAAATATTAAGTTTACAAAAAAAAACACTGAAATAAACAGAAACATTCCCTAGTAAGCATCCAGCCCTTGATCAATAACGACCTAAAAAACGAATTAACCATAAAATTCTCACAATTTTGAGGAAAAATATTCAAAAATAAAAATATGATTAGAAAGATTTATATTTGTCTGTAAACCGTGACTTTTCTCAAAAAATTTTCCACTCTATCAACCCCCTCAGCTACTAAACCCCTTACAACAAAGCAATTTTTTCCAATCCACCATATTCGATAATTTTGTCTACCTACATCCATCGTACACTATAATTGAATTGGTGCCCCATTATCTCATAATAACCGCCCCTCAGCAGTGATTATTAACAGAAAGTTGAATATTTTCGAGGGAATCATCATCGACATGCAATTTCCGGGGTTGATAACGGCATAGTGTAAGTAACTACCCTTAATAACTGAGTAGGAAAACAAAATAACAAGGCTTCCCCGATCACTGCCACTCATCATCAAAACGATGTGATATCATCGCCGAAGAACGGGCCAAAGGGGTAGGGAAAAGAAGTTAATCGGTGGTGGTATATAGTGGATGAGTACTTCGACCTATTTATTGCAATAATCAAAATATTACAGACTTCCGTGCCAGCTTGGCACACACAAATGTAAATTGTAAGTTTTAAAAAGAAAATTTTTTAAGAAATAAAAACACCTGTGTATATAAATTTATGGGGCACGTTTATTACGAATATCAATGATAAAAACTTCAATTAATTTCTTGCATTATCTAGAAGAGGTCACCGACTATTGGCATCTCTGTTTCAATTACGCAACGCAAAAAACGACAACAAAGCAAAGTGGTTTGTTTCGATTACAATTTAATTTAATATCCCAAGTAAATCAAACGACTGATAACGAAACATGTGTTTTTTTCTCTGTCTTATATTATAAAACAATACAGGCGCAAACTATAAAGTTACTCTTTAATCAATAACGATTCCAATATAATAACATATATCTGCTTCGTATCATGTTTTATGTGGAAAAACTTTGCGATAAAATACAATCATTTTACAAATGAGATTTTTCAATAGATAGAAGACCTGAAATTGCGCGGAACAAAGTGGAGATTTTCGGCGGTTTAATTGAGCACCTTACGTACGTTATGTGCGTGTGCGTATGGAGTTAAGGTTGGTGGAGCAATTTTCCGAAACAAAGACGCGAAAATCATAAGATCAAACGTTCCAGAATCCTTATAATGTCATTATCGTTATGCTATTACAGAAAGTGCTTTTCATTAATACACCTACCCACCCCCAACCCCTGTACGATAAGGGCCACGAGATCGGGCAACCCCTATGCGGACTTGGATGAGGGAGGAATCCTCGTACCTTACGGTTAAACTTTTCAGTTTGGCTTTTGGTGTGCGCTTTTGTGCGAGTGTGTACCTACCACGTTTCGTTACAATTCAATACACAAATCATATCTTCGGTTTTAATTAATGTTCATGCTTGTGTATTGGTACACTACCATCTATAATTACATGAGGTGTACGTCACGTTTTACTCTTCCTCAGTACCCAATCAATTTTCGTTTGTAACTGAAGAATTGACAGGTGTTTTGGTGGACTAATTGTTGCAAAATTTCTATTCCATTGTTGCATTTGTTCTACTAGGAGAACAAATATTAAAATTTATATTTTCTTCCAGCCGATATCTGCTATTATTCCTAAGGATATTATGGAGATACAATTGGAGAAAAAAGCACTTAACTAAAACACTTATTTTTGGTTTTTTCATTTTAGATGATCCTGTCAGGAGTTATGTCACCGGAAATGACGTCACAATGAAGGATTTTTAATTATTTTTTTTTTTAAAATTTCAGAAATTATTCTTTAAATATGTATCTACAATATAAGACAGAAAAAAGTTTGAATTAAATAAATATATTTTTACATGGAAAAAAAATATTGAAAATAGGTCTTTTTTTACCCGACGAAACCCATGTAACCCTTTAAAAAAATAGAAATTCGTGAATGATTACGTCATATAAAGTATCAAAATGCGAATTTAGAAAATCGGAAATTTCACCAGAAAATTTATCACAAAATACAGAAAATTTGTAACAAACCGATAAATTTGTTGTGTCCATATATTCTTCCTCAGTGCCTAATCAATTTTCGTTTGTATCTGAAGAATTGACAGGTGTTTTGGTAGACTAATTGTTGCAAAATTTCTATACCATTGTTGCATTTGTTCTACTAGGAGAACAAATATTAAGGGTGGATCACCGGCAGAACGTAAAACAAAATGACTTTTTTAAAACTGCTGCCATTTTTTTTACTTTAGAGATATTAAAAAACGGTCTTCGGCATGTAAAAGTTGAAGTTTTGAACTATTTTTTTTTATTTGCCCCGATATGTCCTCTCCCCCTTCCTCGCTTTTACAGCGCTGAAATTCTGCTAGAATTGTTTGAACTGGGAAAATATTCAACTAATTTTCTATGAAAAAATTCAAGTATATGATCCAAAAGGTACTCCAGAAAAATAATTTATCCTTGTCAAAAAATCGATCTAAAATGGCATTAGTACTAGCGGAAATTTAAACAGTAGATCTGAGGATTTCAGGGTGGATCACCGTCAGAACCTAAAAAAAATGACTTTTTTAAAACTGCTGCTATTTTTTTTACTTTAAAGATATTAAAAAACGGTCTTCGGCATGTAAAAGATGAAGTTTTGAACTATTTTTTTTTATTTGCCCCCATATGTTCCCTCTCCCTTCCCCCTTTTACAGCGCTTTGAAAAAGGGTCCTCAAAAATGAAGAGGCAAACGGGAGACAAGTTTTCTCAAAAACCAGAAGTTGGATCATAATTTTCCAAAGAATATAGGTTTTGATAATGCGTCTTCTTGGTACTGAACTTTGAAAATCCGAAAAAAGTTGAAACTTCCTAAAATGGCGAGACTTTGAAAAAAAGTTAAAAAAAACGACCTTTTTGTGGACCTTTCCCCCTCTCCCACTTTGAGGGGGGGAGGTTAGGCCAATTTCAGAAGGTCAGTACCAAGAAGATGTGTTGAACTATAACATTCTCCAGTTTCAAGTCAATCCGTCGGATAGTTTCTGAGAAATTTTGTCTCCCAGTTTTAAAAAGTGGATTTCGAGAAAAACGCATTTAAAGTTTTTTTAAGATATTTTTTTATGTTATTATCAATTTATTCAATTTTTATGTATATATAGGTCTATAACGACGTATTGCTCAGATACGTATTTCGATTGCCTAGCAATCTTCCTCAGTGGTCATCAAGTGCCTAGATACGTATTTCGATTGCCCAGCAATCTTCTTCAGTGGTCATCAAGTAGTTTGGATCACTTTGTGACTGCTCTGTGACGATTTACAAGTGATAAATCATTACAAGTAATGAATCATTTGTGATGAATCATCACAAAGTAGTCATGAAATGATCCAAACTACTTGATGACCACTGAGGAAGATTGCTGAACAATCGAAATACGTATCTAGGCACCTGATGGCTACTGAGGAAGATTGCTGGGCAATCTAAATACGTATCTAGGTACATGATGACCACTGAGGAAGATTGCTTGGCAATCGAAATACGTATCTGGGCCATACGTCACAAATATTTTTGTTTGAACTTCTGTTCAAATAAAGAAGATAATTCAGGATATTTAAGATCGGATTATCATATTAAATTATACTGCATAAATTGGACCACAACATAATTTATATATTGTATAATCACTTAGACTACATATGCGCCGATTATTTTGAAAGTGAGTTAAGTCCATTTCAAGCACAATCCCTATAGTGTTATCATTTTTAACCATAGGAATTAAATAAGATACTAAGGAGGAGGGAATAATTGGCGTTTTTGTTAAAATCAGTAAGTTCTGAAAACTTAGCAGTTCAATAGTTAACATACTTTGTTCTTGTTACAAGACGAAGAATCACCATTTAGACTGTCCTTGAAATGGACTTACGCTACTTTCAAAATAAACGAGTCATATTTTGAAAGATTGGGATATCTATATCATTTTTTTGCTAATAAAAATTAATTTAGTCTATTCGATCACCGAATTTCCGTAAGATTACATCTAAAATCTTAGTATTTTTAAATTGCAATAATATTTTAATGACTTAGTGAATAACTTTAAAATTTTCACAGGTGATTGAGCATCAAATAATTAATATTTTTAAAAATTTTTAGTTGTCTGGTACCAGTTTAAGATCTGGCTCCATAACATCCTTAAGTTTGATAAAATTACTTCTCTTATATTAGATTTTAGGATTAAAATAATATATTTTTTTCCACCTAGTTCCCTTAATTTTTTGACCAATTTTTTTCTACCTGTTGATGCATTAATTATACCCAAAAAAAATATACTCTTCTACCCCTCTAATCACTAAAATAGATGCACTTACAAGTCTAATTCAAAGCTCCCCATTTAATTTCAATGAGGACATTATAAATATATATATATAGATCTAAACGGGCGTTATCACTACCATCTTATTGTTACGATATAAAGACATAAAAATGACAAGACTAAAGCATTTCCTGATAAATTTTCCTCAACATTCGCATGTTTTCCTGCCGCTTACAGCGGCCGGGAAAGATGTGAAGAGGAGTCCTGCTGTTCCCGACACGACTACCACTTTAACCCCCGGCGTGCAGCGCCACAAGTTTATTAGCGACCCCCACCGCACTTAAAGGATGTTTATAGATAAATAGTGGCTGATAAAATCGCCACTTACTATCCTACAATAAAGAAGGCCAAAAAAAAAAAAACAAACAGATTTGCTTTAAAACAATATTAAATGTGGAGAAATTAATTTTTAAAATTTATTGTCGAGGAAAAAAATTAATAGTTTAGAGAGGGGTTGTTGGTGATAGTAAAGGGGGAAAGTGATATAGTCAACTAAATAATAAAAATGGTGATAAATCTAAATGAAATGGTCCCTCTAATGTAAGTTATTTTTTCTCTTTTATGTCACTAATGTTTTCACATAATATTACACGGAGAGGAACATTAACATAAAATCTATCATCCTGACTTTGTCGGACGCATTCATAGACCCAAATTGTCCTTTCATCGTTTCTGTATTCGTTTATAGTTTTACGCTCACATGTTTCTGTATATCTCTGGCATTTAACACCCGAAAATCGTACACAATTGAGCCAAAAACAGGACCGGAATTTAAGAGATTTGTAAAGTTTAACTATGAATTTTTCAATAAAGTTTAGGATATTTCTATCTTTAAAAAAGGAAAATTTATTAAATTTTTTTGGAAAATAAAAGGCTCTTAACTATTGCAAAAGAATATTTAAAATCAAATGCACTCAAATCTTAAAACAACCCACGAAGTTGGGATGAAAATCAAAAGTATCCACATACTTAATGGACTAAGGTAGTCTTTAAGCTTTCATAAAGAAAAAAACTTCTCAAAAGTTTTCAATTTTTTTTGCACTAACTTCCAGGTCTCAAATTAAGTGATTTTCAATTGTTTTTACATAAACTAATTAAAAGATAACCCCTCAGCCCGCTTGAAAATATTATTGATTACCATCTATTTTCATCAAATCTTTTAAACATTGGTCACCAAAGGCCTAAAGAAATTGAAGAATTGTCTTCATTTAATGATTAAAAAACCTTATTAATGTTGTTCTTTATCCAAAACTGAATTATTTTCAACTGTTTTTACATAAATAACAACTATTTTCACCACTTTCCCCGTAAATTCTTCGTTCATTCCCAATAGCCATCAACAAGACTTCAGATAATGATTAAGACGGGATTATCCTTAAAAACGTTATTCTTTATCCAAAATTTAATGATTTTCAACTGTTTTTACATAAAAAGCAACTATTTGGACCACTTTCCCCGTAAATTTTCCGTTTATTCCCAATAGTCATCAACAAGTCTTCAGAGAATGATTAAGAAGGGATTTACTTTAAAAACGTTATTAAACGTTCTTTATCCAAAACTTAGTGATTTTCAACTGTTTTTTGCATAAATATCAAGTATTTTGACCCCTTTCCCCGTAAATTTTCCATTTATTCCCAAAAGCCATCAACAAGTCTTCAGACAATGATTAAAAATGGATTAATCTTATAAACCTTAGTCTTTTATCCAAAACTTAGTGATTTTCAACTGTTTCTACATAAATAACAACTATTTGGACCACTTTCCCCGTAAATGCTCCGTTTATTCTCAATAGTTTATCCCCATCAACTAGTCTTTATGTAATGATTAATAAGGGATTAAAGAATTTGAAAAGAAAATCCCGAAACAATTTTTCTGTTAAAAGATTACTGGACGTTATATCCGGGATTTTCCAAGTATAGATCTACTAAAAATTGATGAATCATCGTCAAATGTACTCATAAACTTAACACACTGACCTCTACATTAAAATTTCACAAAGAAAAAATGGAGATTTAGTTTTAGAATATAGGAATTTTAAAAGTTTCCCCTCCATAGATTTGATATTTAAGATGTCTAAATCTTAGCGATTTTTTTTCAACTGCTTTTGTAGGAACTTCAACTAAAACTCCCCCCCCTCCTTACTCCTACATTTCTACAAATTATTTACAAACTTTTTAACAAAATTATGAGTCAAAAATTCAACAAACGATTGGAAAATCGAAAGGAAATAAGTAATTGAAATTTTGTTGGTTGTTATAACCGAGATTACAAAAGCGTGGAGT
Organism: Sisyra terminalis; assembly: GCA_958496175.1. Lineage (NCBI taxonomy): Eukaryota > Metazoa > Arthropoda > Insecta > Neuroptera > Sisyridae > Sisyra > Sisyra terminalis. The sequence goes on along the minus strand of OY292277.1, from coordinate 6,070,756 downwards.
TACTAAAACAGGGTGGTCTTTTTATAAAAATATAGCCAAAGAGTTACAAAAAGAATGCATACATTTGCTTTTCTTTGCCAAAGAAAATGAATAAATCGTCATTTTGGATTAAAAATTTTAAATGCCGTTTCTTCATTAAATGATCATCAGTTGTTAAAAACAAAAAAAAATTGAATTACATTTTCTCTCTTCTTTTGGAAAGCTTCCCCTTTAAATTTTTATATGTTAATTAAAAAAAAACACACGATTGTTAAACCTAAAGAACCTATCGTTTAGAAACTATCGTAGGAAAAATACCATTGATCGTTATATCCGATATTTTAAGAATTTATAATATCTATGACGTAAAAACTACCTAAAAAATTACCATAAAATTTTATTTGGGCCATCGAAATTAAAATTGAAATTTTCATTTTAGACAGAAAAAATTCAAGTCGTTCCTCTAAGGTTTCAACACCAAAATCCTAGTAATTTTCAATTTTTTTTTATGAATCTCAAAAAGACTAACATCCCTTTTTAATTTTGGTCACCTTCTTTACCAAATTCATTAACTAAGAACTACCATAATAGGACTACAATTTTGAAGAAGACTACGAAATGATAAAATGAGTAGCACTTTTGCTCGTTACATCCGAAATTTCTAAAGTAAAAAATTATTGTTAAAGAAGAGGGTAGAAATTTCCAATAAAATCACCGCACAGTTTAGATATATTTTCTTTTTTATAGAGGTTCTAAAAAAAACATAATACTTTTTTTAAGAATAGTAAATTTCAAAGTTGGTTACTTCAATTGTTTTCCGGTTATAAGCTTAGCGATTTTCAGCTGTTTTTTAAGTTAATCGCAATTTTAGGCTTTTCCCTTTTATATGTTTAAAGTCCTATTAATCATTTTTTTAAAAGGCCTACCAATAGCTAAGTAAGATCTTAAATGCATTAATCCAACTTTATTGGTCGTTATAACTGATATTTCGACGGGAAAGCTTTGATGATTGTCAATTGTTTTTAAATGGGTGGGAAAAAACGATATTTTAAACATTTTTAATAAAATTTATAATCTTAAAAAAATCTGCTAATCAATTTTTTTAAAAAAAAAGACCTACTAAAAATCTTAATACGATCATAGAAGAATTTATCGTTATTCATTGGTTGTTTTAACCAATATTTTGACGTGGAAGCTTTGGTGATTTTCAATTATTTTTAGAAGGGTGGGAAAAAGAGATATTTTCCTCCCTATTTTAAAAAAAATTATGAGTTAATCTCTAAAAGTCGCCCAAAAAGGACTAAAGAGTTAAAGATCATTTCATTATTAAATTATCAAAGACAAAATTTGGCTTAAAGAAATGGGTCTTTTCCAAATTGTCTCCCCCCCATATAAAATGTATTGAAATAATTATTATATAAAAAAAGCTCTTCATAATTATTCTGGTGAAAATATTTTGCATTAAATGTGGGATAGGACATTTTAGAGTTTGCTTTTAAATAAGAATTAATTGAATAGTAGAAAAGGGATTCTTGAATTATCGATTAAGAAGTGTTCATCCTTTATTTTATTAAAATTATGTAAAAATTAAGTCTTAGTTGACAGTTTTTTTTCTACGATATAAATAGTTTCTCAATTGGAAAGTTAATATATATTACAATTAAATTGAAGAAGAAAACTTAGTTTTTTTTGATTCATTAGATAATATATTTTCTAAATTTGCTACGTTTCGTTGCTTATTGCAACTTCATCAGGTGTCTATAAAATTAAACTAAAATAGTTAAATTTTATAGACGCCTGATGAAGTTGCGATAAGCAACGAAACGTAGCAAATTTGAAAAATAAATTATCTGGTGAATCTTAAATATAAAATTAAACTATTTTAGTTTAATTTTATAGACACCTGATGAAGTTGCAATAAACAACGAAACGTAGCAAATTTCGAAAATAAAACATTTCACAAAGTTTTCTTCTTCAATCTAACTGTAAAATAAACTTTTCAATAGCAAATGTACTTATTTTGTGGAAAAAAAAACTTGCAACTAAGACTTAATTTGGAATCATCCCTTAATAAAACAAGGGGAGAACACTTCTTCAACGAAACGTAGCGAAGTTGGAATTCTTCTACAATTCTTCTTTATTTTAAAAAAAAAGAGCTGAGATTTGAGTTTTATCATCCATTGAAATCAAAGAATAGTTTGATGGTGTAAATTTGAAAAATCCACCCCTGTGTGTTAAGTAAACGATATACACAATAAAAGGGTGTCCAATATCCGACAAACACATGAATGCAAACAGTCGCAAATATTATATTGCAATTGTTACGTCAAATTTATGAACATCTGCCCACCGCCACTATCTGTCCCGGACCCTACAAGATCATCCCTTGTCACAACCCCTCACACAACTACCCCCTCGTACCTCCCCCCCACCCCGTGACAATTCAATAACCGTGTTGATTAAGTGATCATCCCTTAAACGGCGTTAAAAACTGTCACGGTTATTCAACCATTATTATAATCCACACGAATATGCTTACAAATATAATATTTCATATATCTCTCTATGGACAATAGGGCACAATATGCTTTCACTTCTGCATTATGGGGAGCCATGGCCTTCCACTACGGATTTTTTTTGTGTGTTCTAATCAAACAAAAATTTTATGGTCGCGTGTTTATGAAATTATTGACTTTTTTTGATTTGAGATATTTTTTTTGGGGTGGGGGGATAAGACAATGAGGGGGGGGTGTTGTTTGGATTTGGAGGAATATTGGTCGGTGAGCTTTTCAACGAGGGCTTTGATTTTAACGGGTGGTTGGCACGAAAATCGGCGTGCCAGTAATTGATGAGATAACTCGAGGCTTGTTGGTTCAATCGGAAAATTATGTGGAAATCTTTGTGGCCCATCGTTGGAAATGAGTGCGGGGAAACGGTGGTAAATGAATATGGTCAGTGAGTTCTACTTATGGAATGTTTTTTTTTGTTCAGCAATAATTTGTCGCCACATTTTGCCAACTAACGACGTGCCACATATCCAATATAAGAGCCTGCACCACTATAAAAACGCTCGTCATCTCCAACACACAATAGGCGAGGATAAAATTTCATCGCAAAATTTCGCTTAATTCCTCCATTTTCGCCATCCCACCCGCAAACCATACGAAATAAAACCGGCGATCTATCGTAAAATCTAAAATTGGATCGACGAAGCTCCCACTATCAGCACTTGGAAATTTTCCAAAAATCAATTTATTTGTTTGGTGCCAAATTTGACTATGATAATCAACAATAAGACAATGGATACTTGGCGTGTTGAACATTAAAAATCTAATACGCAATGTTTACGACTCTTTGTGTTGCGATATTGAGATAGCAAACGGCTCATAAAGTGCACGTTATCAAACCAATTTGGATCGATTTATGATCTTCTTCACCGAAATTATCATTCTAGCAAATGCAATTGTCAGGAAAATGAATTGGCCAACGGCGAAAAAATCTGTGAGACTTTCCAAGAAATGGATGATTATTCATTCGCTGAATCATTTTTTTTAATGATAATTTACCTATTCGACTTTTATCAAATGAATTGAGGCGTTCCGCTGATTTTCGACGCGTTGCATTGATGAGACGACGTTTTTTGTGTGAAATGAAACGAAAAACGGATACGACTCAAATATGGTAAATTAAAAGACAGTAAAATTATTTTTAATGTGGCACATGTGATAATATAATGATGATAATCACATCGTGTGGCTTGGCATGGCATCTTGGGACTTGGAATCGGTCAATGGATTCGTTTCTGGAATTCATTTGCAAGAAAAGCGAAACTTTTGAATTGTGAAAAATGAGACGATGGATGCCAGACCGGAGATAATTTTATCATGTGCAGGTGAGCAACAACGTGTTATTCAAATGTAAATAGATTCGCGTAAATGTCCTCAATGTATGTCTGCACATGAATCGACGATCTCCTCTTCGATCGACGAATTATTGCATTGGATGGTTTAATGATGATTTGATTTAAAACATCACAAAAATTATTATTTTTTTTAGTGTTACTCAAAAAAGGTGCTGCCCTAAATTAGTTCTAACGATTAAAAATGTTAACAAAAACCAACACCCTATTTTTTGGCCCAAAAAAATTTTCGTATTTCTATTGACAAATTTCGTCCCATATTACCCTTTTGTCTTAATAAAATCCACTGCCTTTGAAAATTCATCATACTTTTTGGATCACACGAAAAATTACACATCCCCAATTCCCCATATCAGAAATCAAAAAAAAAATAATAAAGGAAAGGGAAATGAGTAGCAAGAGTTAAAAGGTAAAATATTGTGGTAAACACAAGAAGGAACTTTTAAGTTAAACAAAAATGTTAAGATAAGTAAACAAAATTTTAAATTTGTGAACTTAATAAAATACACTAATTAAATACACTTTATAATAGACTGGGCCAAAAAATTCAACTATTTTTTTTTTTTTTGGAAAAGTATGTCGAAAATATCGTTCAAGGTGACCAAAAAAAAAAAATATCGGAAAGGTTTGAGCCCTTAATATTAACATTAAGAGGTCTTCATTTTAATTTCAACTTTTAATTTGTACTTTTATTATTTGTAGTATTAGTAACTAACAAAAAAGAAAATATTGGAGACAAAATAGAGGACTGTTACCTCTACCTTATCCCTCCTTTCCACTTCAACCCTTTCCGTGAGAAGTTTCAGTGCTAAATGCATAGTAATTTTAAATTTTTGGGCCAAAAATTACAAATTTTCTTAGTTAGTTTGCACCCCTTATTTAACCTTTTTGAGGGATGATTATTTAAATTTTTTTACTAAGGGTTGATTTGAGTTGTATTTAGAAAGAAAAAAAAATCAGCCTTGCACTTTTCTGCAGAAGGGCTGTAACTAATAATCACCAATCACAGTTCGGACACAATCTAGCGATTCTTTTCCATTTTTTTTTTTAGTTTCTTTTTAGGAAAACCCCAAATTTTGTTTATGAAGCAAAATTACTCATGAGGGGGGGGGCATCCCTCTTTTTTCCTCTACCCTCTTGATGCCAGTGGTACACATAAGATTATTAAATTTCTAGCATCAAAAACCAAGAATTTGAGAATTTGGTCACAAACTCTTCATCCCTTATTATATTCCTTTGGGGGATGATTATTTAAAGTTCTGTCCTTGAGTATATCTACATAATATTTGAATTGAAATAAACGTATTTCATAAGTATAATTCCTGAGGTAAAGAACTAAAAGCAATGGTTTTAACTTTCTGGCACTTTTTTCCACATTTCGTTTGATCAATCTAAAATTTTGTAATTGTTGCACCACTAATTAAAGCAAAAATGTCCAAATTTCTTAGGAAATAATATTTTTTCCTCTTCCGTCCTACCCTTTGATCCTTTTACTCATTGAACCAACTACCTAGCAGCAATACTAGACTAAAAAAATGTAAAAATTCTTCCTAAAAAAATACAATCTTTCATCCCAAGTTTTAATCCCCTAATTTATTTTTTAGGGGATAAATTTCTTTTATTATTAATTAACGTTAATGAAGAATCTCTGACACAAAATTTCAAGTTTCTACATCCCTCCAACCATTCTGGACAATGTTCGAAAGTTTTGGTAACAAATAATTCATTTTGAGAGTTTTATGTGTCGAATTTTCTAATTTGCAATTATTTGTGATAAAAAAATTGTTTTCAGTTAATTTCTCATAAGATTTTTCCCTTTTCCTCTTTTCCCCTTTCCCTTCTTTCTTGACCATAATCCCTTACGTTGTAGCATGACAACAAGTTTACAATTTTCTCCGCAAAAAGTTATGAATTTTCATGCAAAGTTTCATTCCTAGTTTTAATCCTTTAATATAAGTTTTAAGGGATGAATTTCCTTAATTGTTAATTATCGTTAATGAAGGTCTTTGACAAAAAAATTTCAGATTTCTACATCCACTTAACTAGTCTGACCACTGTTGGAAAGTTTTGTTAATATATAATTTATTTTGAGAGTTTATGCCTCCAATTTTCCGATTTGTAATTATTTGTGGTAATATTTTATTAATTTTACTTAAATTTCTAATAAGGGTTTTAACCTCCCCCTCCTTCCTTTCCCATTTTTTCCCCGCTCCTGCCATTTTTCTCTTGGCCTTAATGCCTAGCGTTAGTTCTGCACAACAAATTTACAATTTTCATCATAGACACTTATGAATTTTCATTCAAAGTTTCATCCCTCATTTTAACGTTTTGTAGGGGGTGAATTTCTGGAAAAACTTTCCTGCAATTTGTCTCCGTTATATGTGGATTTCGTAATTAAAATTTTATGTTTCTATAACTACTTAATTTAGCTATGTACTATCCGAAAATTTTTGATATTTTTTTTTTATTAAATCAATAATTTAATTTTAAAATTTTGTACACCCCTACAGGTAAACCCCTAGACCAGGCCTGTCCAACATATGACCGGTGATCTTATAAAAAAAGCCATCAAAAAGCCAATTTGCTACTGCTTTACTACTGAACTTTTGCTTTGACCACCTGTGGAAATAAAAGCCTTAAATTTGGTCCTCCACTCCACAAATTCAGGATGGACATTTCTTCCCAAGAAAATCTCATATAAGTCTATCGGTAAATATGTTTGTGCATAGTAAAGTTTGATGGACAAAATTAAAATTTGGCACTTATACCTACGTTGGAAAACCAAATCTAAGACCTTGACAAAAATTTTAATTTTAAAGACTTTTCTTGGTGGTTTTTTAAGCGGGGAGGATGGTGAAATGAAATAAGGGTATGTAAGAAATGCACGCTTGTCATGCAAGAAATTAAAACCAAAGTCGACCAATAAAAGATGGCAAAAATCATTTGGGGAATCCCCCAATTAATTAGGTCTTGTAAATCCAGTTTCACCTTGCAATCGTCCACCATATTCTTCCAATCAGATAACAAATGAGCAACCTAATAAAAAATCATTAAATTATTCCATTTCGTCCTAAATTGCTTCGTTAAATAGAGGGAACAAAATATAAAAGTCATATAATTCCTCCGCACCAAATGACAGAGTAAATATGGACATTAATTGTAATCTGTGTTACTTCATCACGCACGGTGCGGACTTTTGCCGCACAAGAAAACCAACCCAACCACCACCCCCCATTGGGGCGAAGCCTCAATACGTGTGTAGATCCCTCATACACGTGTCTAATCCCGGTATGCACACGTGTGTGTTATCTCACGAAAGATGTCGTGCGGATCACTTAATACTTAATAGTCCCGAGCCCGAGTTGTGGCCGCGCGATCCTCCCCCGGGTCACCAGTGTGTGGTGGTGTGTGCTAAAGTGTCCCACTTAGATTGCTTATCCTCTCGCCTCGACCTCTTCGTCGTGGTTAATTACAGCAGAAGAAAAAGAACTTTTTGCGCGACATATATATTTTTCTTCAAAAATTGTTGAGAAATCCGCGATCGAAATGAGAGGCCACTTCGAGCTGGATTGACAGTGTAGAACGATGGAAAAATATGTGTGTCCATGCATTTCTTCACTCATTTATTATGGCCGTAATGTTTTTTGTTCGGTGCATTAATATTGTTTGAGAAAAAACATGTCCAAAGTCACGATTAACGATTGTATTGCAGACGTAACATTTGCAGAGGTGGATGGTCGCTTGACATAAGAATCTTTTTGTTTGGTCTTTTGTTGGCCTCAGCGTCAATCTTTTTGTAGAGTCGTTCAAATGAAACCATTAAAATTCAATGCAATTCCCTAACAACTATTTTATTTGACCAAAATAAAAAAAATATTTATCATAACAGTAAGCAAAATTTTCAAGAGAGATCTTTTTCTTGAGTCGTTAGCGTTGAGCATCTGATTCTCTTAAAGCTTTGTCATCATAATGTGAACATTATTTTGACTAGACATCGGCTGTGTGATTATTGATTCGAATTCGATTCACGCGAAATTGCAAATATATGTTTGCCAACAGTTACGCAGATTTAAATAAATGATCTAATCAATGTGTGGGGACTTGTGATCGTGATATTTTTCAATTACGGTTATCATTGATCGCTCAAACTTTATTGATTTTATTTTTCTTTTTGATACGTTGCTGGTTTTTTTTTCTCGATTAAAAACAAACATTGAAAAATTAAGGATTCACTTATCGATAAAATAATTTGTAAAGTTATAGTTTAGATTTTTCTTTGATCCAAATCCAAATCGAAATTTGTAAGACTAGTGTATTTATTTCAGTTGAAAAAGATAATTTATATTACTACCATTTAATGATAAAATGGTCAAAAAATGTTTAATTTTTCTTTAAAAAAAAAATTAAATTAAAAAAAGCCAAGTAAATGCAATTTTATTGTCAAACTTTCATTTCGGTTTAGAAGACTTATTAAGGGTGGATCACCGTCAGAAAAAAAAATTTCGATTTTTTTTTTCCATAAATGTCTTCTTATAACATTAAAGAATAACGTGTTAAAAGGATTGGAATAGCTGACTAATATATTTTCACTGATAAAAATTGAATAAATTGATAATAACATAAAAAAATATCTCAAAAAAAACTTTAAATGCGTTTTTCTCGAAATCAACTTTTTAAAACTGGGAGACAAGATTTCTCAAAAACTATCCGACGGATTGACTTGAAACTGGAGAGTGTTATAGTTCAACACGTCTTCTTGGTACTGAACCTCTAAAATTGACCAAACCTCCCCCCTCAAAGTGGGAGAGGGGGAAAGGTCCAAAAAAAGGTCGTTTTTTTTAACTTTTTTGTTCAAAGTCGCACCATTTTGTGAATTTTCAACTTTTTTCGGATTTTCGAGGTTCAGTACCAAGAAGACGCATTACCAAAACCTACATTCTTTGGATAATCATGATCCAACTTCCGGTTTCCGAGAAAACTTGTCTCCCGTTTGCCTCTTCATTTTTGAGGACCCTTTTTCAAAGCGCTGTAAAACGGGGAGGGGAGACATATCGGGGCAAATAAAAAAAAATAGTTCAAAATTTCAACTTTTACATGTTGAAGACCGTTTTGTAATATCTTTAAAAAAAAATGGCAGCAGTTTTAAAAAAGTATTTTTTTTTACGTTCTGACGGTGATCCACCCTTAAAGAAGGTGGAGAATAATGCTACTGTAATGTTCCCGAAGAACTAGGAATTGGCCATGAAAATTTTAAATAATTTACATCAAGGGGACTTCAATAAAATCTAAAGTATTTTGGGGTTGCCAGTATTGACACAAAAGCTTTATGGATCCTATTTCCATCGAAAAATCTTTCATCAAATAAAATCGTTTTTATTTCACGAAAAATGGAATAAAAGCCAAGTAAACGCAATTTTAATGTCAAATTTTCATTTCGGTTTAGAAGACTTATTAAAGCAGGTGGAGATTAATGCCATATTGTAATGTTACCGAAGAACTAGGAATTGGTCATGAAAGTTTTGAATAATTAACATCGGGGGGACTTCAATAAAATTTTTGAATATTTTGGGGTTGCCAGTATTGACGCGAAAACTTTTTGGATCCTATTCCCATCGAACAATCTTTCAGCAAATATAATCGATTTTTTTCTATGAAAAATAGCAACTAGCGACTAAATGAGTCCTGAAGAAGAATATCATTCGAAAATTTTAAGGGTTGAATGCCTAAAAGTTTATTAAACGACCACTTAATATGGTAAAATAGCCAAAAAATGATCAATTTGTCTTTAAAAAATATAAAATAAAATAAAAACCAAGTAAATGCATTTTTATTATGAAATATTCTTTCGGTTTAGAACACCGTTTAAAATTGGCAAAGATTAATGTTATTTTAATATTACTAAAGAACTAGGAATTGACCATGAAACAATTTTTAATCATTTCTATAAAGGGAACTTCAAGAAAACCTCTTAATATTTGAGGAACGCCAATATTGACGTGAGAGCTTTTTTTGAACTTTATTTCCATCAAAAAATCTTTTGTCCGGTATGGTAAAATCGATTTTTTTCTACCAAAATAGTAACCAGCGACTAAATGAATCCCAAATAAAAATTTCAATTGGAAATGTTAAGGGTTGAAGGCTGAAAAAGTGGTTGTGGTTTAAATGACAGGCAAAAAAGAATAAACGATCTAGAAGATTTTACTATGATTATGATAGAGTGGGAAGGATTTATGTACCATAAGTCACTGCTTAATAATCAAAAGTTTAACTTAGACCTTTTCTGGTTTATAATTAAACCAATCGTTAATAACAATTGAACATCAAAGACCAAAATTGAGCTTTAGAAAAGTTGTTATAGTTCATTAGGGCAATTAAAAGCTTTACATGACATTTATGATTTGGCAGAAGTTCCAGAAATTTGACGGAGAGATTTATCCTAAGCCAACTTATAGTTTGGACTTGATGCTACGCGATACTCATTTGTTTTATCCACTGCAAGTGCTCTTGATCTTATAAAACTGATTTCAACATGTATTTTTGAAGTCACAAGCGTTGATGTAAAAACTGTTAAGATCATTTTTTTTAATCGGCAAATCCTTAGACAAATAAAATGAACAAATAAATTTTTTTACTAGAAAAATGGTGATGAGTGCCAACAAATAGATCTCAAAGGAAAATATCGATCGAAAATGTTTATTGAAGGCTGAAATGTGGTCCAAATAATACCCAAAAAAGATAAACGATCTGAAAGATTTAACTATGTTTATGATAGAACTGAAAGGATTTATGTACTATAAATCGCTGCCTAACAGTCAAATGTTTAACATAGACCTCTTTTGTTTCATAATTAAACTAATCGTTAATAACAATTGAACATCAAAGGCCATAATTGAGCTTTAGAAGAGTTGATATAGTTCACTAGGGCAATTGAAAGCTTTACATAACTTTTATGATTTGGCAGAAGTTCCATGAATTTAATGGAGAGATTCTTACTAAGCCAACTTATAGTTTGGACTTGGTACTTCGCGACTGTCATTTGTTTTATCCAAGGCAAACACTCTTGATCTGGTGAAACATCGTTCAAAATATACTTGTGAAAACTGAATATCTGATTTTGTTGCCAATGCAGAAATCAAAGAAATAATAAAAATAAGCAGATATACGCAGATATAAATAATGTTGTTGTACTGTCGAACAACGGAAAATTTATCAGAAAACAATGTTAAACCATTTTTCTAAAGACGGCTACAAGAAAATGCTTTATTTGTTTTGTCAAAGAACTAAAAATTTATCAGAGAATAATTTTAAATCATTTTCACGACGCCGATTGCGAGAAAATGCTTAATATTTGATATATTTGTATATTATTATGTTAAATTATACTACATAAATTGGACTGCAATATATTTTATATATTGTATACACAGTATAACTGTTCAAAGTCAGCGAAAAAATCTTATTTTAACTGGAAAGATATTATGAACCATTAGTGGCTTGTTAATAGCCAAAAGGGCTAAAAGTTCATTTAAGACCTCTTCTGGCCCATAATTGAACACATTAATATTAACAATTGAGCATCAAAGGCCAGAATTGCATAGTAAAAGAAGTATTGCAATCTACTAGAAAAATCGAAGACTTTACATGATTTTTAGAATTAGGCAGAAGTTCCATTCATTGGTTGAAGAGATTATATTCATTTGTTTTATAGATTGGACTTTATACCATACGATTGTCGTTTGTTTTGTCTATTACAAACGTTCTTGATCATATAAAACTGGCTTCTAGCAATGCTTCAATGAAAATTGGATATCAAAGCTTTTTTGTCCCACAAAAATGTTTTGGAAAAATTGATTTTTTTTAAATTGGAAAATTTCCCGGAAAATTCAATCCAATTGAGGAAAAATTGGCAGGCAATGAGGCTGATAAGAATACTTTTGAAGATTTAAAAATCAAGATAAAAAGAAAACGTTTCTTTTAAAAAATGTATCATGAGATTACATTTTATTTTATCAAGATAAATCATTGCAAACGTATGTTCCAATTAAATTATAGTATAAGATAAGTTGATATTTGATCGCAACAATAAATTAAATCCGACCACAAAACGAATGGGAACAAGAAAAATTTAATGAAATAAATTGTATTAAAAAGACAAATAAACGAGATATGCAATTTCACTGTACATATCTATATAATATCTACACGTAGTGGTAATCGAATCAATTTCATCAAAGCCATAATTAATTAAATCTAACTCAACTTTAATCAATTTGTACTGATTCATTTCATTAACTCCATCCACATGTAACGTTTTCTTTTTTCAATAAAATATTATTATGACATATACAAGTTTTGAAACCCAATACTCTCTCCAATACACTTATCCATCTAGTAATAATTAATAATTCTATTGGATTTCGCCTATAGATCTGTACAAATAAATATGTAAGTTTGCAAATATTTTGGCCTTGGATTGGCCAAGTCGGAGTTATCGTTGACTATTCTTATTGTATAAATTGGACAGGATCGATGTTTTCGTTTTTCATGTCTGGTGATAAAGGTCGCTAATATCTTTTCGGTATGGCGGGGCGGAGGAACACGGAGGGAATTTGTTACGATTGTGTCGTCATGCTTGTATATTATATACTTGAATTATAGTAAAATGAGAGGTGAAACGATTTTATGGAAAGCAATGTAAAGATAAAAGTTTGCATGAAAAATTATATTTTTTGCTATTGTATTTTTAAAGTTATCTGGCGTTAAAATTGAAGCTTTTGATTGCAAAAGTTCGTTACTAACTTTCCCATCAAATTGTTTAATTTTTTTCTGTAATTTTAAGTATAAAAATCAATAATTTCCTTAGTCAGTAAAAGTTTCAATTGCAATCGTAATTTTTAACTAATTAAAACATTTGGCTTTGCCACCCTCGTAAATATTATTCACAGCTGTTACCCCTCGAAAGATGTTAAGCAGATAAGGAGAAATTTATAACGTTTCTTATTAACTTACGAAGCAAAGCTCTCATCAAAAGCTCCCTTAAATCTTTTCATTCTTAAATTTTTCAAATCATCTGCAGGAATATTGTTAATATTTTAGGCTATTTGGGACTCAGTTTTGTCTACAATAAATCTGACCTTATTGACCTTATTATGAGTAAAATCCTTAAGGTATTAAATTTGTTGGGGAAAATTTGTAGACTTAACAAAAAATTTTCAAATCATCTGCAGGAATATTTTTAATATTTCAAGCCATAAAGGACTCAGTCTTGTCTACAATAAATCTGACCTGATATTGATGAGTAAAATCCTTCAGGTATTAAATTTGTCGGGGAAAATTTGTAGACTTAACAAATTAAAATTTTCTACGCCAAAAAGAACTTTGTAGAAAATGAATATATGGCACCATGATCCACGATAGTCAAATGGTGGAATATTTTAATAAATTTAAGCCTTGAAATTAGGGTTGAAAATCTAAATCTAATAATATTACCATTGTGTTTTCCAAGCGTAAGACCCAAAAAATAATTTGAAATATGAAAACTTCGGTATTAATGAATCATAATTACCAGCTTTATTGTACTATAGAGAAGCCTGAATGTAATTTGTTATAGATGAGAAAATTCAGATCTCAGCTTTTATTAAATAAGACGACAATTCAGGTTGTTTAAGATTCAGGTTGTTAAAAATTTAAAAGTATTAAAAAATAAATATTCTGAAAGAAAATTTAATGCTCTACAAAAAATGTCATAAAGTAAATTTTTGTACGATCAACCGTTTTCTTATAATCGAACGTTGAACATTGATCTATTTTTACGATTTGATTTTTTAAATTTGAACTTACATAAGTAATGAATGAACTAATATTCAGAGAAAATTTTTTATATTTTCGTAAAAGAACTTAAATGATCCACAAAAAAGCTTTCTAAGTATTAATGTAGAGAATATGAATTCCTTCATGAATACATACAAATTTGGCTCTAAATATCAATTACTTTATGTCTTACAAAACTTCAAATTTAGAAAACCAAATTGTTAAAGCTGAAGGAAGTTAAATGCTCTACAAAAAAGGTTTTTTAGCATTTTACGTTAAATTCACTTCTTTTACTTTAATCGAATAATAAAAAAAGAATTCGGTTTTAACCTCAAGTTAGACCTTTAATGATTTTAGGAGATGTGAATTTACCAAAAAAATGCTTAAAAACCTTCTTTGTAGAACAACAAATTTTCTTCTGCTTATTTTTATTGCTTTAATGAAAAAAAAAAATAATCAAATGCTTTACCAAAGTACTAAGAGAGCTTCTTGAAGAGATTTTATTTTCAAGAATATATAATAAGCTTTGGATTAAAAAATCGAAAACTGCAATGATAGATCTCTAAGTAGCATTATTAAAAGCCCAAAATTTCACAATATATATATTTTTTTGTCGTCCTAATTAATATTTTTTATATATCTTTTAAAAAAAATTGTCGATTTTTTTGGCCTAGGCAAGAGTACTTCATATTTCCTTCCTTCACCCCCTTTCCATCTTGCGGTACCGATTTTTTTTCTATTAACGATTTTTGGTTGATTTAAAGTCTCATGGATTCATTTGATTATTGGCTAAAGTCCCAAATATGTATAAACTACAAAAAAATTGATTTTTTTTCTACTTTACGCTTAATATATTTCCTTAAGCCTTAAGCTTATTATATTTCCTGGGTCCCTGTTTCAGTTATACTAACCCAAAAAACCGAGCAAACTTCATTAATGGGTGACAATGATAATATTTAACTATAGATAATCGATTTTGGAGAAAAAAACGATTATTTCTTCTATAAAAATTGATTAAAACATTTAAAAATCGATATTCGTATTTTGTGAACAATAAGACGCATATAGCATGCAACAATAAGACTTTAAGATACACCTCAAAATTTTTCTTGAATTTATTAGAAAACCCAGACCCAATTATACAAAAAAAAATGCTTCATTTATTATTACCTACGCTACTTAACTAACTAATTGATACATTTTCGTTGGGATCTCCGAATCATTTTTATGATTGTTAAAAATTAGGGGAATCCCCGATTAATTTTAGTATTTATAGATTTTCCTATCGAACTATAAGACGCATTTCATTCCTTAAGATGGACTCTGATTTTAGGTCAAATTTTCAGGATAAAAAAGGGACGTCTTAGGAGTCGAAAAATATGGTAATTAAGAATCGATCTTTTTGTTCACTAGTGCCTTTTTACATCCACAATCCCAAGTCCAAAACGTGAATCACTAAATTATAGTAAATTTTATTATAACACCATTTATGGTATATGTCTACGATGGCAACAATTTCTTTTTCCTGTGGTTTATACATAGCTAACAGTTCTAATAATTCAATATTATCGTCAGCAAAATTTTATTAATTGTCATAAAAAAAAATAGTATAAATCTAACCAACTTATTTGATACAACCAATGGATATGAAAAGCACTAACTTTTTACACAATTTTTGGTAATTATTAATAATGAAAGATAACTATTAATAATTTTCAATTCAACACATTTATCGTAACATACACAAAAGAAAAAAAATCAGGCATTTTTATAATAGAAAAACAAACGAATTTCCACGAAAAATAAAAATATTTTTCTCATAAAAAACGAATTTTTTATCTTCAATATATTTTAACGGCGTTAGATCATAGACCGACGATTTTTTTTAAACATAAATTGAAATGATGGTAAAAATCATCGAAAAAAATCGATGTATCGATCATAAATTTTGGTTTTCAACATCAATGTTTTTATGAGTAATGTTGCATCTTTAACAGTGACCATTTCATAGTTAAACAGTTGATTTTCCATAAAGATTTAGTTTTTACCGACAATTTTTTTCTGATTCTCCGATAATTCGTTATTTCTTAAGATTAAGGATAAATTTTTTAACATTTTTTTTCTCTGAAAAACGGTTTAGTCCTTAATTAACGTCCAGAACACAATTTGGTACCTCTAGAGATAAGATAAAGGAAATATCAATGATTCTAAAAATATTGATGTTTTTATGGGCATTGTTGCATCTTAACAGTGACCATTTAAAAGTTTAACTGTTGAATTTCCATAAACATTTAGTCCTTATCCATATTTTTTTCTGATTTTATGATAATTCGTTACTTCCTAAAATTATGGATAAGTTTTTTAACAATTTTTTTTAAAACGGTTTAGGTTTAAATTAATGCCCGGAACACAAATTGGTACCTCTAAGCTATTAGATAGAGGAAATATCAGTGATTTTAAAAGTATCGACTTTCTTATGGATATTGTTGCATTTTTAATAGTGATTACTTAACAGTTTTAAAGTTCAATTTCCATAAAGATTTAGTCGTTACCAAAAAATTTTTTGTGGTTCTTCGATAATTTGTTATTTCTTACGATTGCAGATAAATTTTTGAACAATTTTTTTTCTGAAACATGGTTTAGTCCTTAATCAACGTCCAGGACACAATTTGGTACCTTTAAGAGATTAGACAAAAAAAATATCACTAATTTTAAAAATATCGATTTTTATGGATATTTTTACATCTTTAACAGTGACCATTTAACAGTTTTACAGTTGAATTTCAATAAAGATTTGGTCTTTAACGATAATTTTTTTGTGATTCTTCAATAATTTATTGTTTCTTATGCCTGAAGATAAATGTTTTAATAATTTTTTTGTCTGAAAAACGGTTTAGTCTTTAACTAACGTCCAGAATACAATTATATCCCTTTCAGAGATTAGATAAAGAAAATATCAATGATTTGATTTCACAATGCAATTTTAAGAATATTTTTTTCCAGCCAAAGATTAAGGACTTTCGATGACTTTTTGTTTGACTCTAAAACCTATGAAAAGAATTAAAAATATTTTTCTTGTACACATTTATCCGTTGAGTACCTTTAATTGTTTTACAATTACTCCAACCACTCGACCGATACAATAGATTGGAGTCGTAAAATTGGGGTTGATTTGAAAAAAAAAATCCTTTCAAAACAATGCGTGATTGTCTCGAGACGAAATATCCGTTAATCTCTAAACAATATCAATTATTTTTAAATCGAATTGATCAATATCTTGACGTCATTTCAACGAGTGCAATGTGCATAAAAGATGCACAAAAGTTTTTTTTTTTTTTTTGTAGAGGAATATGTTGTAGAAGTTAAAGAAAGTACTATTGATTTGAAACGTGAATAACTTCAGTCGAAGGGTTCGTTTCGGGTTGATTAAGACAATTATGGCGGAGAAGAAGAAATAGAAAAAGAAGTGATTTTATGGGGAGGGGGGTGAGGAGAAATGGGCTGAAAATGCGGAACGAAACAAAAGCACATTCTGGACATGCGATGTGTCAAACGGAGAGCTTTGTCACTCGTCTTAAAGCTCTGCAGTGCACGCACGAGCTTATCTGGAAAAACCGTGAACGATGGGGTATGGGGTGGGACATGCGAATTCCTCATCACAAAACCCCCCCTGTACACTTTGAACCCCCCCCCCCTCTGCCCCACACCCCACAGAGTGATTTTTTTTTCTTATTGGGATTCTATATTCTAATGTCCACTGTCGAGGTTTGTATCCCCGATGAGTGGTGTCATAGGCTTTTGTTTGGAGTAGCAGAAAAGCAATAATGGTGGTTCTTTGAAATGTTATATTGACTTTCTATGTAGTGTATATAATGGATTTATATATATGTACATTGGTATACTATATATTGAGTGGATAGTAGGACGGACAATCCGAAACGTTGTCATATTTCTTTTTATTCGCGTGACAAATTTTTCTTGCACACTGATTTCAACTTAGATAATAATATACGACTTAAATGTTATTATGCATGAAGTCACTACATGTGAATATAATAAAAATAATAACAATAACAAAGAACAGAATTTTTCTTTCAATCGATTGTTCACAAGAAACTGTCCTACGCTTGGGGCCGTTCCAATACCGTAAAACAAAACGAAGAATATACTCAAGAAAGTAAAACATATTTGAACATATTACTTTTTTCAGTTGAAAAATCCAAGCCAAATGATAAAATCGATCATAAAATATATATATATGTAAAATGTAAACGAACAAACGAGAAAATTATAATATAAAGCCTACCACAAAGTCAGTGAATCAGTAAATTGGCAATAAATATTAATGAATGGATAGCATTATAATTAGCTAATTAGTAATTTGTAATGAGGCATATGTAATCAGGGTCACAATTTCGATGCATCACAATTGCATTGTGGTGGTGCATTCGATTTTTGGGGGCTAGCTAACGTCAATATTGACCAGCAGGAAGAATATTGTACACGTAATTCAATTAAAATGGGCAATTAATCCAAATGGGAAAAATGTTTTTGTTTGTGAATTTTTGTTTGTGAATTTTTGTTTGTGAATTTTTGTTTGTGAATTTTTTTTTTTTTTGTGAAAATATCTACGACCGATTTATTTGAGATAAGAGAGCGCTGATGCTCTCTGGACATGCCGGTACTTTTATGTTTGGTAGCTCTGGTACTGTAATGGCCGTAGCTAAATAAAAGATTGGCGTTGAAACACGAAGATACAATAAAACCTTAATTAAGTACCTTACAAGAGCCAATATGGCTCTTAACAATGTAGGCATCACTCGAATGCAATCGAGTGCGCATATATGCACTACGTACCAATACAATGATCGATAAAATCTAGAACGACCATTCGATCATTTTTAAGCCAATTATAAATTAATTCATTTAGTTAACAAACGAGATGGTTATTATTTGAACAATTTTTCATTTCAATGAGATGGCAGAGATTTTGTGTAAAATGTTATATATATATATAGTGTGTGGTGATTGAATTAATTGGAAAATTTGGTATTCATCTGTCGTTACCACGGTGACGATATATCTGTCAGGAGTTTAAGAGGAGAGGAATCCAATTAAAATTTAATGTTAATGTTAAGTTCTGATTTAAATAATAATAATACAGTAAAAGTTTTCGATGGAAAATTACTCTAGATACTTGAGCAAATCTTTGGAATCTAGCAAATCTATTACAAATTTTCAATCAAGAATTTCCTGGTTTACTTGATTAAAATTATACTTATTAATTATGTATAGTATTTTTTTTTTATTTCCACTTAATTTGCACAATCTGCCTCTTGGCAATAATTGGTTGTGTCCACCAACACAACTCTATATTTATTTATTAATTATTTGTTCTTATTGACTAAAATTAGTTTTGACCACCTTTAATTAATTAAAATATTTAATTTGATTCACTTTTTATTCATTAATGTGTATAGTAATTAATGTTCAAATGCATCACTAACGTGGGAAAATCTACTATTGAAATTAAAGATTGTTTTACTATATAGATAATAGACTGGGCCCAAAAAAAATTTGACCAATTTTTTTTTTGAAAAGTATATCAAAAATATTGTTCTAGGTGACAAAAAAAAAATTATCGGGAAGGTTTGAGCCCTTTATATTAATATTAAGAGGTCTATCATCTTTAATTTCGATTTTTTATTTGTGCTTTCATTTTTACGTCAATGCTGTCAAACTATCAAGGTAAAAAAATTCATCTGCACATATATGTATAGAAAATTAAATTCCCTACAAAAAATGTCTCTTTAAAAATTTTTGCCAGACACGCCGTTTCCGAATAATCAAGCTTCAGACATTGATATCATTTTAAGATTTCTCTTCTTTATTTTTGAATTTTGTAACTAACGAACAAATTAATATATAGAAATGAACAATATAGATTCTTAAAGGGAATTTATTGCTCTACAAAAAAGATTTTTTGACGTTTTTCCATAAAATCATTTTTTCAAAAGTTATTCACAATTAAAGTTGAAGGAAAAATTAAATTATTGTTTTTTTTCATTGTTCAACCAATATTTTTTCATTTAGTGGGACTAATTGATATTTTACATGATCCAAAATTGACATATAATCAATCTTATTGCTTGAAATATCCAAATTTCAAAATATATCCAATTCTATTCTCGGTTAACAGCTATGAGCCCTTAATATTGATATTAAGAGGTCTATCATCTTTAATTTCGATTTTTTATTTGTGCTTTCAATTTTGCGTCAATGTTGTCAAACTATCAAGGTAAAAAAAATCATCTGCACATATATTTATAGAAAATTAAATTTCCTACAAAAAACTTTTTTTGTAATTTTTAAATTATTAAAATAATTATTTAAAAAAACTTTTCTGTTAAAACTATTTCATATTGAGCCATGCAAACAAAGTTCCAGACATCAACCATTGTCCAAGTACTATTCAATATATGGGCTTAAATTGCAGCTGCAATTTGTGCAATTATCGATATTTATCGTAGCTAATGCCATCTATGAGTTTTATAGTCTAATATTGCAACCAACACATTGTTCAAGCACCTTAAATTAAAGGAAATTTCAAATAAAAATCCAAAAAATCTATAAATTTCAAAAAAAATACTTCTTCGAGTTCTCAACATTTGAGTCACTAGAATCCCCTGAAAGTTACTAAAAATTAACTAAACTTTATTGTCATATTTTCAAAAAGTAATTTAGTTAAATTTTAAAAATTCCTAAGGCATAAAATTGACGTTTTTAAAATGGAGGCATAAGAAAATTGAAAAAAAAAATTATTGAACTCCAAAGAAGAATTTCACCACAATTTAAGTCCAATTGAAAGTTTAATGTAAAATGACTTTTAAGTCATTGTTGCACATTTGTTTTAACTGATTTGAAAATCAAAATAGATTGTTTTGCGAAATTTAAACAATTTGACTATTTAATTAATAAGTTAAATATATTGTGGTCTTATTTATATGATATAATTTACAAAATAGATTTACAGTTTATAAATTTAAGTCATAGATTTATCATTATAGTATAATTGTTATAAATTTTGTAATTCGATATCTAGAGTCTAGTTTATTATATATTGATTATATTATTGGTACTTCTTAATATTATTATCATCATTTTAGTTAAAAATTATTAGTTATAAATTATTATTATTAAAATTAGTGAATATTAAAATATATTAGACAATAACTTTTATAATCCAATCTGTTAAACATTGACATATATAGCCGCTAATAACCAGAGTAGTTGAAGCGACTTTAAAAAAAAATACAAAAGTAGACTATAAACATAAATTTGAACAAATTTTTGGTTGACGTATTGCTTAGATACGTATTTCGATTGCCAAGCAATCTTCTTCAATGATCATCAAGTTGATTTGAATTGCTCGGTCAATATGTTTTAGTTTAGGAAGTTTATTACATAGCAGTTACAGGGCGATCCAATACTACTTGATGGCCACTGAGAAAGATTACTTGGCAATCGAAATACGTATCTCGGCTTTAAATTTAATAAACTTAAATTTACCAAAACCTGAATATATTTTAGTTATTGTATAAACAGTAATTAAAAAGATATTTTATTAAAATTCAAGCAACTTTCCTTCAAATCTTTGGCTGATAACTAAAGAGGAAAGTTGCAAGTTTAGAAGAGTGAAATAAGGGATTTATTTTAATTATAATTTTTTTTTGCTTAAATTCTTTGTTAGAAATGTTGTTTTGTATAAGTGAATTAATATTATGCATTTCTTGTTCAATTTTTGATTAAAATGATTCACAAAAGAAATGAATGCAGAAGAGATTGCAGTTCGTGTGTGGCCTCCGATTTTAACGATATCTGCACAAACAAAAAAAAAACAGAAACAAGTGCGAATCGAGGAACGAACTAATGGTTTATCAGAACATTGTTATGATTCCAACAAACATTGAACGATTTAAAATGTTTTTTGATCGATAATCACCAGCGTTCAAGTATCAACAAAATTACGAATAATGAGCGAATGCCAATGTGTTAACGATCAATTTGATCATTTTCAATGTTCATCTGAATCACATTATGGCAACATTAAGTGCGGATTTAATCGCCCACAATTTTGTGTCCCAGTCCCCCCCACAAACAATTAATTTCCCTCACCGGAGTGGATTTGTTTTGCCTGTCTTGCCATTTCGCCAACCTCATCCAATTTCTAATATCGGCGATCCCATAATTATTGTTAATGTCCGCTGAACGATTGATTCCCCGATTAGGTTTAATGGAAGTGTAAAATATTACCACCAGGCCAGGCCAGGCCAGTTGTGGATATTGCAAATCTAATAATTGGCATCGTTCGGTAATGGACATTCTTCTCGACTATTAAACTATCGAGACGAATGAGTGTCAGGTGAATGAACGGAAGATCAAAAATGGATTCAAGAGATTTGAATCACTTGAATAAGACGGAAAAAATTCAAGAAAAAAAATTTTGATGATCCCTGATGGCTTATTGTTTTTAGGGTTTGAGTTTCGGGGAACAGGAGGTCGTCTTCCGGTTCACCTGAATGGAGGATGAATGAAGACATCACCGCTGACATCTGTCAGCTCCTCTTTCAATACAAACTCTTACAAATCCAGTGAATGGAAAGAGATTACAGACAGATATAAAACACATGAATGAGATATCAATTAAGCACTCTTATTGCTTCCCGTACCAGAAAATCTTTCATACAATTCCTCGATCCATCCTGTCCTATCCACTTTTTTTAAAATTCCATTCAAAAGAAATTGAATCTCGTGACCCATAATCCATACAGAATTTGTGCCAAGACTTAATTTAAATAATTTTTTCTTCTCCCGACCAACATCATGTAATTCCCCTGTTTTGGATAGCAGTCAAGATAACACACTATAAAGCTGGCTGAAAATTTTTGTGCAATAGTAAAATGGAGAAAATATAAAGTTATCAGTAGATTAGACAATTCACTTTTGTTTTGTGATCATAAAAAAAAAAATAACAAAATGATTGCATTATGCAGAAACGTAAATCATTAATATTTCAAATAATTACAAATGTTTGAACGGAGAAAGAGAAAATCCCGAAATATTGTCCCGATATATTATAATCCCGATATATATAAAGTTCTCTTTTGTAGAAAATTTAACGATCTACAAAAAAGGTCGCGTACAAGTTTTTGATATATTTATTTCTTCAAAAGTTATTCGAGGTCAAAGTTGAACTAAAGAGAAATACTAATATTTTTTCAATTTTTTGACGCAACCATCAATTTTATGAGAAAATTTTGAAGGAAATTTTTTGTAGAGCACTTTTTTTTGCTATAACATATATCTATAAAAGTTTTTGACATTTTTCACACATCCTATGTGATAGTACAGAAACTTCAAAATTTCACAGAGATATTCCTATGAAAAATTAATTTTAACACAAATTATATGATCAAAATAAGATTTTTTCGTCCAATTTATGTAGTATAATTCAATATAATAATATATCAAAATCGTACCATAAACATAAATTTGAATAGAAATTCAAACAAAAATGTTTGTGACGTATTGCTCAGATACGTATTTCGATTGCCAAGCAATCTTCTTCAGTGGTCATCAAGTAGTTTGGATCACTCCGTAACTGCTTTGTGATGAATAACACTTTACAAAGTGATTTCCATTGTGAATTTAAAAAAAAATATAGGACTTTTTTTGTAGAGCACTTTTTTTCTGTAACTTATCTTTATACAAGTTTTTGATATTTTTTATAAGTTCTTAGTAATAAAAAACAAAATTTATGTTAAAAATATAATAATTCAGAGAATTTACAGTTTAATGCAAATAACTTAGGAGCTGTGAAAAATATCAAAAACTTTTATTGAGATAAGTTATAGAAAAAAAAGTGCTCTACAAAAAATGTCCTATAAAATTTTCTCATAAAATTGATGGTTGCGTCAAAAAATTGAAAAAAATATTAAAATTTCTCTTTAGTTCAACTTTGACCTCGAATAACTTTTGATGGAATAAATATATAAAAAACTTATAAGAGACCTATTTTGTAGATCGTTCAATTTTCTACAAGAATATACCTTGGTCATTCCGAAATATTGTCACCAACGTGAACTATAAAATTCCAAAGTGCAACAGAATATTGTTCCCATGTTATTTAAATAGAAAATCGAAATTTGCGATGCGGCACCTCTTAATATTAATATTAAGAGCTTAAACTTTCACAGATTTTTTTTTTGTCATTTCCATTAATATTTTCGATATTATTTAGAAAAAAAAAATCATCATTTTTTTTTGAATCAGTCTATTGCATATACTTAAATAAAGTTTTACTTTTATCCAGATCAAAACTTCAAATTTTCCGAGAACAACTTGAATATTTATATTAGCAAGATGCAAAGAAAAAACGTGTTTTTTTTTTTTGATAATTCTAACTGGCTTTACCCTTTAAATCATATGGAAACTTGGTAGTAAATTTTTGAAGTTTTTGGAAAAACCATTTGATAAAAGTTAATGTAACAGAGAACTCAAAATTTTGGGGTTTTTCTAAAATATTTAGATTCAGATCTATGACCATAGATTTAGGTTTTGTGTTAAGAAAATCCCATTTTAATTAATTTTCATACAACTAAAGAAGAATGGATTTTTTTTTGTTTTCGTCAAGATAACTCTCAGAATTTGTGCCAAGACTTAATTAATTTTTTTTTTCTCCCGACCAACATTATGTAATTCCCCTGTTCTGGTAAAGTAATCAAGATAACACATCGAAAATGTGGCTGAAAATTTTTGTGCATTAATAAAATGGAGAAAATATAAAGTTATCAAGAGATTAGACAATGCACTTTTGTTTTGTGAAAAAAAACGATTGCATTATGCAGAAACGTTAATCATTAATATTTCAAATAATTACAAATGTTTGAACGGAGAAAGAGAAAATCCCAACTGTTGTTGTTATCTAGAAATCTAAAATGGCGTACAGAAATGAATAAATTTAATGTAAAGATAATGAGGAAATATCAAGAACAATGCAACTATGATTATCTCTTGCCATTCGGCTGAATGTGATTTTGAAAATGTCACTGCAAATGCACTTGTGTGCACTTTGCACATATTTATACGACTTATGTAAAACTTGACAATATAGGTATATCATTGTGTTATATTCGTACGAGTACTTTCATATACACAATGGCAAAAACCTGCTATGAAAGATTTTTCATGTTTTTTATGTCTGCATTTATATTGTATCCAGCATTAATGAATCATAAATGCCTTTTATCTAGCAGATAAAACACTCTTTTTTGTTTTTTTTTTTTAATTGTCTGTTCTGTTATACTCATGATACCATCGAAAATTGCCAAGTGAAAAGTATTAAATCTCATCCTACATTGGAGTTTTTTTTAAGTGCTCATTTCATTTCGAATTTGTGCATTATTTGTGAAATTGTGCAACAATGCTTGAATGCAGTTGGTATTTTAAGTTTTAATGAATGAATTCCACTTTAGAAAATTTATTTTTATACTTATCTGAGATTAATATGAATGTAAAAAGGCAAAAAAAAATATTTTTTTTGTTAAATTACAAAGACTGCACACGAAAAATTTGATTTTAAATTTCACGCAAAACTATAGTTGTTAACTATGAAAAAAATTGCCTAAATGATAACATTAAAGTTTGTTTTTTAAGCCTTCTGATAAATTTTTTTTATTCCATACAATAGATGTATTATCGTCCATGTGTAATTCCCCTGCCTATGGTTATTTTGCAAGAAAATGTTACAAAAATTTTCCGTTTCTATTTCTTGGATTAAAACTTAAATCACGAGTCTCTTAGTAATCTTCGATTTTTAAAATTTGGTTTGAAAAAGCAAAATCGCGATGGCAGCACTAATTGTCCCAATAGAAACTCAAAAATTAGAAAAAAATGACTTAATCATTAATTCGATTGCATTATAAGTTGAACACGGAAGAAATGCATTTAATCGATAATTTATATTGCACATTTTGTGTAAATATGATAAATTTTTTCTTTGAAAATATTGAAAATTTTGGTGAATTTTTCGATTGTATAGCAATTAATTATTTGATCGACTGTTTAACAAAAACACATGCAATATTTTTATATTTTATATTTTATAGCTCACGTTTGTGACAATATTTCGGAATAACCAAGGTATAGTCTTGTAGAAAATTGAACGATCTACAAAAAAGGTCTCATACAAGTTTTTGATATATTTATTCGTTCAAAAGTTATTCGAGGTCAAAGTTGAACTAAAGAGAAATTTTAATATTTTTTCAATTTTTGACGCAACCATCAATTTTATTTGAAAATTTTATAGGACATTTTTTGTAGAGCTCTTTTTTTCCTATAACTTATCTCTGTAAAAGTTTTTGATATTTTTCACAGGTCTTAACTTATTTAATTAAAATAAAATAAAAAAATTATGTTAAAAATATAATAATTCAGGGAATTTTCAGTTTAATGCAAATAACTTAAGACCTGTGAAAAGTATCAAAAACTTTTACATAGATAAGTTATAGGAAAAAAAGTGGTCTACAAAAAATGTCCTTTAAAATTTTCTCATAAAATTGACGGTTGCGTCAAAAAATTGAAAAAATATTAAAATGTCTCTTTAGTTTAACTTTGACCTCGAATAACTTTTGAAGGAATAAATATATCAAAAACTTGTCCAGGACTTTTTTTGTAGATCGTTTAATTTTCTACAAGAATATACCTTAGTCATTCCGAAATATTGTCACCAACGTGAGCTATAAAATTCCAAAGTGCAAGAGAATATTGTTCCCCTGTTATTGAAATGGAAAATCGATCTTAATATTAATATTAAGAGCTTAAACTTTCACAGGATTTTTTTTTTGTCATTCCCAACAATATTTTCGATATAATTAAGAAAAAAAAATCATCATTTTTTTTGAATCAGTCTAGTGCATATACTTAAATAAAGTTTTACTATTATCCGGATCAAAATTTCAAATTTTCCGAGACCAACTTGAATATTTATATTAGCAAGATGCAAAGAAAAAAACGTGTTTTTTATATTGATAATTCTAACTGGGTTTACCCTTTAAATCATATGGAAACTTGATAGTAGATATTTGAAGTTTTTAGAAAAACCATTTGCTAAAAGTTAATGAAACAGAGAACCCAAAATTTTGGGGTTTTTCTAAAATATTTAGACTCAGATCTGTAACCATAGATTTAGATTTTGTGTTAAGAAAATCCCATTTTTAATAAATTTTCAAACAACTAAAGAAGAATAGATTTTTTGTTTACGTAAAGATAACTATGGTATTTTAAAACTTGCAATAAATAATTTGATTTTGTGAATCATCTATTGTCGATTGTGTGATATCCGATAGACAATAGAAAAATGATTTCATTAGCGAAATTCATTTGAGAAAAACATTAATAAAAACTCGAGACAATTCAATTAATATTTCAACGCATTTTGCGTTTCATTTTCAATTCTATGCACTTATTTTATTTTCCCAATAAAGTCATCTAAATCTCTTGTAAGTTTTAATATCGATAATGTCAATATTTAAATGTTTTGTGCTAGATTTACGTATATTTTTTATAGGAGTTTGAAAAAATCCATTAGGTATATAATTAAATTGATCTTACATGTACCCAATTATTCAACTGATAAAAATATTTCTGATAAAAAGTTTTGATTCAAATATCAATAAAACCGATCCAATGTTTTTCTTTTCTATTGCCAAAGAAAAAAAATAAGTAAATAGTAACGTGATCATACTGTAAACACTGAGGTGCATTTGTGCTGCAGTTTTGGTCATAAAAAATAAAAGGAAAAAAATAAAAGAAGCATTACCCAATAATATTCTTGGAATGATTTACATTAGAGCTATTAATCAGATTCTTAAACGATTTTAACATACACATTAAACAAACCTGAAAATTTCGATGCATTCGACACGAACAATTGATCCATAAAAAGTCAAGTTGCAATATATTAATCGCAATCAATAAATAATATTCCACTCAATCGTGCTTTTATGGCCCATTTTTACACTTTTAGATTTTTTCAATTTTTATTACAAATAATTGCACGCGTTTAACGACAATATTTAAGCAAAACTATTGAAAACAATAAAACTTTATCAATTTGAAAACTTTTCAATTTTATTAATTTCGTATTGGAAATGATTTTGCTATATGGATACTATATAGAGAGGAGCAGCATCCCCTTGATTATTATTCACTCGGCAAGATGCTCCCATAGGATAAGTGGGAACAGTAGGCGGACGATACGAGGGCTTTTCCGGAAAACAGGGAAGATTTCCAATGACTAGACAGTGAATCCACCCCAAGAGACAACAGAACGCTTCCCTGGCGTGGGATTGGTGGAAAAATTTCCTTTATCAAGCTGGTCGACCAACTGTTGAAAGTTTTTCATGAAAATTTCTCCAAAAAAAAAATGAAGCGAAGAATCTCGGGATTTTCTCATTATTTTAGGCAACTCGGATAAAATCAATAACTATGTCACAATCGGAAAAACTTAGTAGGTATATATATGGAGGGGGAGTGCATCGAAACGCTTTACAACGACGGTAGACGAAGGGGAAAAACAGAGGTGAATTATTTTCTTATGTTTGCGCAATCGTTTATGAAAAATCGTACTGCAAAATTGAACTGCAAATTTTTAATTATTTTTTTTATATAATTTATTTATCAAATCAATTGGTCAATCATAACATATAACAGTTTTAGAAGTTGATATATTGGCTACGTTTTATATATAATATTGGGCATATATATATATATATATATATATATATATATATATATCTCGTTTAATATTGATCTTAGCGATTTGGTCTACAGGAACTATTTTGTAGAAAATCAAATTCTCTACAAGTTTTTTATTTATAATTTTTCCATAGCTCTTGTTGTTTACGAGATAAATGCAAAAGAAACGCGAATTTTATGGAAAAATCAGGTTCAGTGGCCCGTACTACCTCACCGATGTGAGTTACGACTTTGTCGCAATAGGCACTTTTGTAGAGCGTTTAATTCTGAGAAAAAACCATCTTCCGTAAAAGCGATCCCATGAAATGCCGCTGAGATATAGAAATTTAAAAATAAAAAATCAGAGTTTCCGTGTATTTTCAATGGGAAATCTTTACACGTCTTGGTCGAGGACTTAAAATTAATATTAAGGGCTCAAACTTTCAGGGAATTTTTCTTATGGTATTTCCAACAAAATTCTAATGGGACCAAAAAAAGTCAAAAAAAGTAAAAAAAAAAATCATCCTAATATATATATATAAAGGACCATTATTTCTAAAGTACCAAAGTATCAAACTAAATTTTTCTTCTTAATTTTCGGTCAAAGTACCAACCGGATTTTTCGAAAGTAATGCCCAAAAATTGACCTTAAAAACTAAAGGGAAAGGTAGTTAATAAACTAACGTTTAAGCCTTCGAATTGTTTCAATCGATCTTTTTAAACACCTGCAGGGATATGATTCTTTTGAATCACTTTTAAAGAAAAAAATCAAGTCTTAAAATATGTTTTTTTTTTTCAATGAGAAAAAAAGGAAAAATATGATTTTCAATGTTAAAAATTTTAGTCAAACAAAACTTTATACTCAACTTCGTCAATAGCTGGTGAGGATTGTTTTGTCAACAATTGGAGGACAACAATTGAATTAATCAATGCTATATATAGAACTAATTCAAGACAAAAAACTGCTATAATTAGTTTTAAGTGATTCACGAATTTAAGAAAAGAGTGATTGTTAAACATTGATACAATTGATGAATAATTATGAAACTTCTATGATTTGAATTCGTTGAAAACTTACCTTTTAATTGGTAGATCCAATTTAAAAGATATTTTCGAGAAAAAATTCTTCGAAACAATCAGTATGGTGAAGGGTCAGTCCAAAAATAAATTATATGGTTGCTCGACCATTATAAAAATTTTTTTTTTTTTTGTGTACTATCACGCCAACATGTTGGTAGTTCAAATTCATCATTATTTTAATTTTATTGTTTTTAGTTTTCCAGTGGTGGCCATATTAATTTCACTAGGCGCAGGCATTTTTGAACTTTTAAGGGTTTGCGGAAACTTGATTATCTCAGGCCCTATTTGTCCTATCAAAATGAAACTAAAAGCAGTAGGTTCATGAAAATATAAACTATAAGGTTGTAATAAGACGTTTTCACCAAAATGTAATTCTAAGGGGTGAAATTTCAGCCTAAATTTTACGCTCTCTTTTGTAAAAACTTCAATTTTCATGGAAAGATTGTGAAGGAAGGGAAAGAGTCTTCACGTTAAAACTTTTTTTACTAACAATTAGGTACTAGTTGTATTCAAAAACAAAATTTGAAGCCTGAGACTTTAAGTCTTTTTTAAATAAAAAATAACAAAATTTGGAAATTTGGAAATTTTCCAATTTGGAATTTTCTCAAAATCTCTGGTGGGGGACCAGATAAAAATCTGAAATATCACCCTATTATAGTCCTGTATGATAGTATTATGTACCTAAAATTTGAAGTTTGAGATTTGACTAGGAGCAGAGGTATTGCATGCAGAAAATGTCAAAATAATGCATACTTCAGTAGGGACTATAATGTATTTAACCATTTAACCATGTGACATATAGTTGGCAAAAAGGGCATTTTACACAAAACAACATATACTCTGGGCTAACTGTTATTCATATCTTAAATTTAAAACATATATTTCTTTGGTTAAATACATTATATTCACCTACTGAAGTATGCATTATTTTGAAATTGTCTGCATGCAATACCTCTGCTCCTAATCAAATCTCAAACTTCAAATTTTAGGTACATAACACTATCATACAGTACTATAATGGGGTGATATTTCAAATTTTTATCTGGTCCCCCACCAGAAATATTGTACTCAGAAAATTGTAAATTTTGAAAATTTCCAAATTTTGTTATTTTTTATTTAAAAAAGACTTAAAGTCTCAGACTTCAAATTTTGTTTTTGAATACAACTAGTACCTAATTGTTAGTAAAAAAAGTTTTAACGTGTAGACTCTTTCCCTTCCTTCACAATCTTTCCGTGAAAATTGGAGTTTTAACAAATGAGAGCTAAAAATTTAGGCTGAAATTTCACCCCTTAGAATTACATTTTGGTGAAAACGTCTTATTACAACCTTATAGTTTATATTTTCATGAACCTACTGCTTTTAGTTTCATTTTGATAGGACAAATAGGGCCTGAGATAATCAAGTTTCCACAAACCCTTAAAAGTGCAAAAATGTCTGCGCCTAGTTAGACTAATATGGCCACCACCGGAAAACTAAAAACAATGAAATTAAAATAATGATGAATTTCAACTACCAACATGTTGGGGTGACCGCAAAAAAAAATCAGAATTAAAAAAAATAATCAAGCGACCAGTGCTGGACCGACTGAATTGGACTGACCCTAAAATGGAATTTAGTAAAAAAAATTAAATGAAAAGTTAACGGATTCACAATTTTTCTTGGACCAAATATTTGAACTTTTAAATATTTGAATTATATTTGACTGTTTTAAAATTTTCCTAAATGGCAGTTTATTTTTCACTTTGATTTTTTTTTCATTGTCTTTAATTATTGAAATGACTCCTTGACTAAAAAATTTAGGATTCTCAAGAGAAGAACTTCTATACATGTTTTCAAATTTTCTATATGTGAAAAAAATTTCCCTTGGAAATTTTTTTATTAAAGATGCCAAAAAAAATGTGTTTGATGATTACATAGACTGCACACGGTGTAAAAATCAATGTGTCGTTAAAAATTTCAGGTCAAAAACTATAAATTTTGTTGAAAAATTAAATTAACTCTAATCTCTGCATTTGAATAAATAATAATTTTTTTAGCTAACCAATATCCAGGAGCAAGTTTGTAATCCACAACCGGTCGGATTGGCATAGTTATTGTATAGATTTTGGGTAAACCATGAATTATTGAAGATTCGTTTTCAAAAAGAAAATTGCTTTCATTTATGGTCCTGTATAAAGTTTTGGTGATGGATTCGGAGTTGAATTTTCATGTAAATTATATCATTTTCTTTAATGAATTGTTCAGTTTTCTTTGTATATTCATTCTTGTTAATTAATGATTACGATGATCTCTCCTTTATCGGCTTTTGTGATATAAGCGCTACTTTTGTGTATTTTTTCTTTTATATTGTTAATGTTCAATTGATTTTGATTGAATGAAGATTTAATTTTGTTAGTAGTTTCCTGAATTTTGAAATTCAGGTTTTTTAAGGTCAATTAGATGTTATATTTTGAAAATTGTCGACGTTTCGTAACTTACAGCAACTTCATCAGGGGGAGATTTAGTTTTAAATTGTGGCTCTTAAATATATGGCTCATGGTTAGGAGAAAACAATTTTTATCTAAGTCTCCAAAAACTTTAGTTGGTAAGGAAAATTTTTTACGAAATGGCTAGGCTGATCGTCTAAAAATTATACACAATCTTCAGAAGATACTTTCTTCAGATAGTAAACGAAGGAATAAAATTTTTGACTATAATTTAAATTGTTCAAGCTAATTTAAAATGTATGAAAAAGCGCTATTTTATCATCAAAATTTTCACTATTACTTATTTCATTACTTGCCTAGGCTGCATTCATCTATCAGGTACCTCTTTGTGGAGGTCCTTCAGGAGATCAATTACAGGAGTAAGGGTACTCATTGTTATTTTACGGGTTATTTTGTAGACTCTTTCCCTTCCTTCATAATCTTTCCGTGAAAATGGGAGTTTTTACAAATGAGAGTTAAAACTTTAGGCTGAAATTTCACCCCTTACAATTACATTTAGGTGAAAATGTCTTATTACCTTATGGCTTATATTTTACGGGATCTTAAAGTACATCAAATTTTCTAAATGTAATTTTTTTTGATGTATTTATTTATTTTAGTTAGTATTCATAAAAAAATCCAGAAAAAAATTGTTTTTGAGACCCACAACTAGGCCTAACCCCTTAACTGTAATTTGCACCTGCAATAATTCTCAGATTGTTTGCCGTCGCTTTCGAACCCATAAGAATAAATTAAGCATTGAAAAATCCACTCAAATTACTTTTCCCCTCCAAAAATATTTTAATCCAATAGTAAATAATTTTCTGTAGAAATTTAAAGAGCTTTACTTCAACCAAAACGTGGCGCCATCTCTTTTTCCAGAAAAAATTAATGTAGGTACATTAGCTATGTATTAACAAAATTATTTTTCACAAATTAATATGTTTTGGAAATATAAA
This sequence comes from Sisyra terminalis, assembly GCA_958496175.1. NCBI lineage: Eukaryota > Metazoa > Arthropoda > Insecta > Neuroptera > Sisyridae > Sisyra > Sisyra terminalis. Next base: position 6,037,747 of record OY292277.1, on the reverse strand, counting down.
CATTGGATTCCTCGGAAAATTTAAATTTAAAAACCCTAGACTAATGTAAAAAATAACGTTGCTAAATAAGTGGATACATCCACCCTCTTTGAAGATAACGACACTAAACCAACCCGAAAAATCAATAAAATTTACGGGAAATATTTAAAATTCTAACTGCAGAAAGATTTATCAAATGAAGACAAAATTTACGGGACTACTATTGTTACCACAAATCTTTAAGGATCCACAAAGGGATTGTGGATCACAAAGGATTTTATGATCAGAACATGTTGATTATCTTCCAAGACCACAACCTCATTTGCTGATGAATTCTAATACAACTTAGTTTAAAATGATGCTGAAATTTTTATTCTAAAATTTACTACATGAATTTTTTTAAAATAAAAATAAGTAGTATATTTTTTGGACAATTTTTCAAGGCGTCAACGCCAAAAAAAAATAGTTGTAGTCATTCTTTTCTGACGAACTTTGGTCAAAAATTTCAAGACCATTTAAAGAAAAATTTATTAAAATTCACCAAAAAATAAAGATGAACTACTGCGTGGTAATCGACAGGTTTTTCCTCAAATTTAAGCATAATAAAGCCAAAAATTTCAGAATTATCTTAAACTAAGTATCATTGGGTTTCATCGAAAAATGAAGCTGTATCCTATATAAATAACAGGAATTTAAGCATGGAACTTTTTGTTCTATATTCCCGTCAAAAATTATAATTTTTCTAGTAAAATTTATCAAGATTCATGAAATAATTTCCGTATGGCAATCGATAAGTTTAAGCCAAATAAAAATTAATTTTTTATTGGCTTAAAAAGTATACCAAAAAACGTTAGTTTTCAAAATTGTGTATATTTCGCTAAAGTTTAAAATTTCCATCGATTGGCAAAAGAAAATTTCGGAAAATTCATACAATAAAATTTTGTTGGGTCTTTGCTTTAGGATAAATAAAATGCGCATTAAATTAGTACTAACAAATGGTCGAAAAATTCAAAGTTCTACTTTTTTATTGGTTCTTGATAAAAGTTCCCAAAAAATGCTCATAATATAGGCCGCTTTACGGGAGAGCCCACTTAAATGGCCATCAAAAGAAGAGTGCAAGATTTTAAATTTTCTTTGAGAAAACTTTAAAAAAATTTTACTCCAAACTGATCATTAAATTATCTTATGCAATCTCATTACTTATGCAAAATTTAATATAATTAATTAAATCAGATCTACAACAATTAAATTTGACCAATTTTCTTAAATATTGTTGCAAATTTTTGTGACAATTTTTAATTAGTTTCGCAAGCCAATTCAAACAATTAAGATTTTTTCTACCTAAGATCTAATAAGTGATAAAAAAATGAACTATTTAATTTGGAAATTTGTATTGTTGTATTTGGCCTATTTCAGGAAAACTATTGAAAATGATTTTTTTTTAAAAATTTTGTAACTTTACCCAATTGAAAAATGAATGAATTGAGGAGTAAATTAAACATAATATGTGCGTTTTGAAAAAATTTTTAAATAATTCAAATAATTTTTCATTCAACATAAATTTTTCGTTTTATTTGACAAAATTAAGCAAGAACACAATTGCATAGCTAACGCAAATTTATTGCTGTGAATAATTTTTATCATAGACCAATCAGTTATGAATCTCAACACATAATAAAATTTCCAACTTTTTATAATACATACAATATAATATCTCTACCTAAGTAAGTGGTTTAGAGAAAACTTATTTTTTTCCTCGTTTAATTTTATATGGATAACATATAGAGGTTCACCTATTGCTTCACTATATATTTATAATGAAATGAAAAGTGTTACAGTCGATGGTGTAGGGGTAAGGGTTGTTTGAAATTCTTGCCAAACCTCTCCCCCATTTTTGTTGATTGAAAGTATAATACAAATATAAGGCCATGGAGAATTAAGGAATGAAATATTTTTATTGAGAAATGGAATTTGATACGATTTGTTGGATGGAAATTATTTTGGAAAATTTTTAACTGATTTAAGTGTGAAAATTAAAATTTAGATCATTGAAAAATGGTTCTTTTTCCATTCTTTAATTAAGGCCCAAGTTTTCCTCTTGGATTTAATTTCCTGAAGTCATAGGATTTTTATTTTTAATTGTTTAAAGTTTGAATAGTTTTTGTAATCCATAACAATTACAAAACTGTACAGAAAACTATTGGCATTAAATGAAACCTTTTCCAAAGAAAATTTCGACCAAAAACATTTACTTTTTGAGCTGTTAAGGGCAATAAATAAAATTTTATTGGGAATTTCAAATTGTGATTAATTATTGAAAAGCCTGAATATTAATTTGAGGAAAAAATTTTCACATTTTTTTCCCTCAAATTTTTTTCAAAGAATCAATTGTAATAGATATTAAAATTCATATCTCAGCTTTTATTTTTTTAAATAAGAAGAAAATTCAGGTTGTTTAAGATCGGTATTTTTATTTAATATTTTTACTATTCAATTAGCTACGTTTCGTTACGTATCGTAACTTCATCAGGCTTCTTGATAACTCAAACAGTGGATTTTGTACCAAGGGTTTCTAAACTTTTAGATACCATAATTAAAATTTCCGTCTGCACAAAACATTGCCTAATGCGGTCCCACAAATATGGTGCAGATATTGCAGAATTTTCAACCAACAATTATACGAAATTCAAGAAGAGAAGATTAAAGCTTTCTTAAAAGCGCCAATTTTCAACTTTTCTAGTGTTTTTTTTTCGAAACAAAGCAAAATTCAACAGTTTTGAATAAAAAAATTCATTTATATGATTTTAAACTTTGATTATCCTTTTGTTCTATATTTCCATAAAAAAAACGTTCAAATTCGGTAGGTAATTTTAAAAGTAAAAGAGTAACAAACCCACAAAGAAAATATTTTGATAAAACTTTTGCTATAACAAAAATACTGTCCTAAGTTTTAAATCAAAAACGAAACTTTTTCTATGAAAAAATGAAAATCAAATTAAAGCTCTTAAGCTATTTCATAAACTTTGATATCCTCAAAAAAAATTAATTTATTATAAGCTTACGGTTCTAAAGGAAAAAATAAAAATCATACACAAAAATTTGAGTTAAGGGGAAATTCAACTAAGTTCCAAATATATCAAGCCCCTAAAAGCGCTACCAAAGTATTTTCTTATATTTTTTTGTCCTTTTCCCCTTCTTTAATTTTAGTATTGTACGATAACTCCCAATTCATCGTTTTTTTTTACTTCTTGGGTTACAAACAGTAAAAAATAACTAATCCTACCTAAGAAATTGAAGAAAAGCTCTGTGGAAAGGTGGCGCGTATTCCAAAAAAAAAAACGCAAAAAGTTCAAATTTAAAATTTTTGTCTCCACAAAATATTGCCTAATAAGATCCCATAAACCTAATGCAAAAACCATAAATTTTAAACCAAAAATTTCATGTATTTCAGGAAGAAAAGAAAAAAAATCCTATTTATGTGATTTTAAAGTTTGACTATCCTTTGGCTCTAGATTTCCATAAAAAAACGTTCAAATTTGGTAGGTAATTTTAAAAGTAAAAGAGTAACAAACCCACAAAGAAAATATTTTGATAAAACTTTTGCTATAACAAAAATACTGTCCTAAGTTTTAAATCAAAAACGGCACTTTTTCTATGGAAAAATTAAAATTAAATTAAAGCTCTTAAGCTATCTTATAACCTTTGATATCCTCAAAAAAATAGTAATTTTCTATTTGCTTACGGTTCTAAAGGAAATCCTAATGAAAAAATAAGAATCGTATACAAAAATTTGGGTTAAGAGGAAATTAAACTAAGTTCCCAATATATCAAGCCCCTAAAAGCTCTACCAAAGTATTTTCTTATATATTTTTGAGCTTTGCCCTTTCCCCCTCCTTTGCTTTAAGTAATGTACGAAAGCTCTTCCAATTCATCGATTTTTTTCTTCTTGGATTATAAACAGTAAAAAATAACTAGCTAAAAATAGTGTCCTAAGTTTTAAATCAAAAACGGAACTTTTCTATGAAAAAATAAAATTAAATGAAAGCTCTTCAGCTATTTTAAACCATTTGATATCCTCGAAAAAATTGTAATTTACTATATGTTTACGATTCTAAAGGAAATCCTAGTAAGAAAATAAAAATCGTCCACTAAAATTTGGGTTAAGGGATAATTCAAGTAAGTCCGAAATTTATCAAGCCTCTAAAAACTCTTTCAAAGTATTTTCTTATATTTTTTTGAGCTTTGTCCTTTTCCCCTCCTTTAATTTAAGTATTGTACGATAACTCCCAATTCATCGTTTTTTTCTTTCTTGGGTTACAAACAGTAAAAAATAACTAACCCTACCTAAGAAATTGAAGAAAAGCTCTGTGGAAAGGTGGCGCGTATTCAAAAAAAAAAAAAAACGCAAGAAGCTCAAATTTATAAGTTTCATCTCCACAAAGTATTGCCTAATAAGGTCCCATAAACCTAATGCAAAAACCATAAATTTTAAACCAAAAATTTCATGTATTTCAGGAAGAAAAGAAAAAAAAATCCTATTTATGTGATTTTAAAGTTTGACTATCCTTTGGCTCTAGATTTCCATAAAAAAACGTCCAAATTTGGTAGGTAATTATAAAAGTAAAAGAGTAACAAACCCACATGAAAATATTTTGATAAAACTTTTGCTATAACAAAAATACTGTCGAAAGTTTTAAATCAAAAACGGAACTTTTTCTATGGAAAAATTAAAATTAAATTAAAGCTCTTAAGCTATTTTATAACCTTTGATATCCTCAAAAAAATAGTAATTTTCTATTTGTTTACGGTTCTAAATAAAATCCTAGTAAAAAAATAAAAATCGTACACAAAAATTTGGGTTAAGAGGAAATTCAACTAAGTTCCCAATAAATCAAGCCCCTAAAAGCTCTACCAAAGTATTACTATATATTTTTTAAGCTTTGCCCTTTCCCCCTCCTTTGCTTTAAGTAATGTACGAAAGCTCTTCCAATTTATCGTTTTTCTTCTTCTTGGATTATAAACAGTAAAAAATAACTAGCTAAAAATAGTGTCCTTGATTTTAAATCAAAAACGGAACTTTTCTATGAAAAATTAAAATTAAATTAAAGCTCTTCAGCTATTTTAAAACCTTTGATATCCACAAAAAAGTGTAATTTATTATATGTTTACGATTCTAAAGGAAATCCCAGTAAAAAAATAAAATCGACCGCAAAAATCTGGGTTAAGAGATAATTCAACTAAGTCCGAAATTTATCAGACCCCTAAAAGCTCTATCAAATTATTTTCTTATATTTTTTTGAGCTTTGTCCTTTTCCCCTCCTTTAATTTTAGTATTGCACGATAGCTCTTCCAATTTATCGTTTTTTTCCTTCTTGGGTTACAAACAGTAAAAAATAACTAATCCTACCTAAGAAATTGAAGAAAAGCTCTGTGGAAAGGTGGCGCGTATTCCAAAAAAAAAACGCAAGAAGCTCAAATTTAAAATTTTTGTTTCCACAAAATATTGCCTAATAAGATCCCACAAACCTAATACAAAAACCATAAATTTTAAACCAAAAATTTCATGTATTTCAGGAAGAAAAAAAAAATCCTTTTAATGTGATTTTAAAGTTTGACTATCCTTTGGCTCTAGATTTCCATAAAAAAACGTTCAAATTTGGTAGGTAATTTTAAAAGTAAAAGAGTAACAAACCCACAAAAGAAATATTTTAATAAAACTTTTGCTGTAACAAAAATACTGTCCTAAGTTTTAAATCAAAAACGGAACTTTTTCAATAGAAAATTAAAGTTAAATTAAAACTCTTCAGCAATTTTAAAAGCTTTGATATCCACAAAAAAATTGTAATTTTTCTAAATGTTTACTAAATCGTACACAAAAATATGAGTCAAGAGGAAATTCAATTAAGCTCCCAATATATCAAGCCCCTAAAAGCTCCACTAAAGTATTTTCTTATATTTTTTTGAGCTTTGTCCTTTCCCCGTCCTTTGCCTTAAGTAATGTACAATAACTCTTCCAATCGTTACTTTTTTCTTCTTGGGTTAAAAATAGTAAAAAAAGCTAATCCTAGCAAAGGATTTGAAGAAAAGCTCTGTGGAAAAGTGGCGCGAATTTCAAAAAAAAAAAAACGCAAAAAGCTCAAAGCACTCACCGATTATTTTGTCTGGTATCTTGCGACGAGCGATCGGCTTAATCCGCATGATGTAGAGAATGCGCGCACCGTTCGAAAATCACATGGACGTTTAAAGCCCCAAACGTTTTCAAAGTTATTAGGGGTAGTTTACATTGTGTGTCGTAATAACGTTTGTCGTTTGTGTTCTATTTTTCCGTATAAATTACACTTTTGTTACACTTTTATTTCGGGGCAAAAGAAAACGCACTGTTTTGCTGTTTATTTTGAATGGGGGTTTTTTTGGGGGTGAAACTTTTTTTTTTTTTTTTTTTTTTGGTGGATGCTGATGTAGGGGAAATTTGGACCCGTTGTGTGGGATTGAGATGAGTACGGATGGACCACGAAGCTGCGAATGTCGCACGGGACGACGCGACTACAGATATCAGAGATGGTGCGTCATTCCGCGCTCTCCATTGTATATTATCAGCTTAGTGAGGAGAAATTTAAAATACATAGAGTGCGCGTGGGGTACAATTGTTTTCGTTTTTTTTTTTTTTTTTTATGTCACGAACGGAATGAAAAGGAATATCGTAGATGTGGACGACGACGCGGTCGAGGACGCGGTGGAGAGCGACGGAGACGGCGACGACGACGACGACGACTACGACTACGACGGTGGCAGCAGAGGCAACGGTGGCGGCGGCGGCGATCGTCTTTTTTTATCTTTAACATGTCATTTAGACAAAGACACACACTCAGATCGTCCCATCGCACCTACACGTCAACAACACACGTGTGTCTTATGTGCTCTACGTGTGTATATGTCGCGTTAAATGGACGATGAGTCGCCTGGAATTGACCAATCACAGCGCGTCGCTGTCTGGTATCTTTGCGGTATCTGGACAGTCACCTTCCTTCGAATTTTTCTATGTGTGAGTCGGTACACGTGGCTCTTCCATATCAATGTACACACAGCCCTCCACACCGACCGAGAATCACGGCATTGTCGTAACGAAGTCGCAACGCCAAGTGTTGGCCTCGTTGTCTTCTTTTACGGCGCCGCCGTCCGTGCTGTTGTGCCGTGGGTTCCGTGCCATGGGAACGCTGCTGATATATATGGGAAACCGCGGATAAGGCGCGCGGCTTGCAGGTGTCGCTTACATGAGCGAGACAAGTGCCGTGGTCGGCGGAACGCAACCGAGTCGCGCATTGGAACCGCCTACCGCGAACGCAGCACTCTCCAACGTCTCCTGAGGTGGAACGCCGCACTCATGTGATGAGCCGGCGGCGGACGCCTCCGTCTTGCCATCATTCGATGGAGGCAACTGGCATCTCATCAAGATACTCAACCTCGAACTCATCCAACACCAATTCGAGTCGAAAAAACTAAAATCCTTCGACAAAACCGCTTTAGCTACTTCAAAGCGACAAATTTGCCCACCTTCCCCTATCTAGCTATATACCCGCTAACACCATACATCCAAGCTATCTAAGCGGACATCAATCCTGCCCCATGCAGCCACACTAGCAGGTCACACTTGCCAATCAATATAAACTTAAAAAAATATGTTTTTTCTATTTGTTTTCTTTAGTAAAAATCTATAAGAATTCGTCTTCAAATCGAGACGCCAAAAAATCGTAGTCGTGCCAAATAGTTGGTGTGATTTCGAGGATATTTGATAGGCGAATATTTTGTCAAAAGATCAAATGCAAATTAGGTGAGATATCAAACGATAAATATATATTTTCTCTGTTGGTATTCTTTGTCAAGATCTCTAAGAATTCGTATTGAAATCGAGGCGCCGAAAAATCGTAGTACAGTGGACCCCCGATAATCCGGCCCTCGGCTATCCGGTACCCCTGTAATCCGACATGGTCTATCTATCTATTATAATAAAGAGGAAAGATTTGATTGTTTGCTTGCTTTTAATAGACTCCGAAACTACTTGACCGATTTGAAAAATTCTTTCACTGTTGGGAAGCTACACTATTTCCGGTGAACATAGGCTATCTCAAGTTTAGGAATCCATACTAAAACTCTAATAATGTAACCCAAGGTCTGAAAAAATTACCAAAAAAAACATTCTTTTATCGTGTGCGCTGCGAAAACTATTGGTTATAGAACAAAATAATGTAGTACGATTTGGCAGAACATTTAATTATCTACAAAAAATAGAGCGACAGCATATGTCTAACTATTATAGTTATGTCACAATAAGTGTTTTTTCATTTTAAAAAATGTATATAAATGTCACCGCTATAAAAGCTCTTTTATTTATACTTTGGGATTAATCCTTATCAAAATAAATGACTTCATATTTAAGTTTGCTTCAATACCATTATATAACTTTTTGAGTTATTCAATTTGAACATTCCATTCGAAAGATATCACAATTTTAAAAATGTAAGTTATTTGAAAAATGTCGCATGGTCACCCCATTTTACTTATAATTAAGACCAAATTTATTGAACTTGGTGATATTTTTTATTTATGTATAGATGCTGATTGATTTACAGATTATTTGGTCTACGATAGGTATACCTACCGTAGCTATACGCAATAGACATACTCTTTTTAGATAGTTATAATTATTTTTTGAAAATTAATTGATCATTATATACAACTATTTTATTCTAAGCAATAGTATATTAAATGTGTCTTTTTAAAGTCGAAAAAATAGTGTTTTTAAGTATGATTATGTTTTTCGTAAAAGAAATAGGAAAAATAAAAATTTTCATATACCACTACAAATGGAAAATTTGAAAAGAAAACATAATCTATTCCTACGTTACGCAGACGAAGTTGCGGGGATCGGCTAGTTATCTTATATATAAATCGGCTATCATGCCGTGTGTCCGTGCAGAATGGGCTATGCGCATGCGCTCTGTTATCCCCACTTACACATTCAAAACGTTGGTAAGGGTACTCACTCACTTATGTATTTCTTTGTGAATACGTATTTCGAATTTTCAGGTTTACAATATGTGAAAGCCAAAAAAAGATAATGCTCATTTATAAACTTAACCTTTTCAGATATATCTACTTATCAGAGTTTAAATTTTTTAGCAGACCCTAAGTTTTTGTGTCTAATAATAAATCATCTTTGTTTTATATTAAGCAGTATTAACGTTTCGCTTTTCACGGACTTTGAATGATTATTAAATTTGAAATTTCGATTGTTTATTAAGCGTTACCCCTTACAAACTTTGCTACCGTTTTTCACTGTTTTAAGGGCGAAATTTTCAAAACTGTTTGTCGGATTGGCAAATAGTTATTTTGATTTTGTTCGAGGATATTTGGTAGACGAATATTTTGTCAAGGGATCAAATACTAAGAAACAATTTTTGAAGTCTTACAACTGGATATAACCCCTTAACTAAAAATCTTATGTATCAATTTCAAATGTAAGTAAATCTTTTTCAAACCAATTGACCTGGCGTGGTGGAATTATCAATTTTTGTCCTTATAGTTGTGACCTCCTCAAAGAAATTAATGCAGGAACTTAACCTGTGAATTTATCATTCTAGTTGGTAGTTTGGTCTAATTTTCCAAAAAATGCCAAGAAAATTCGTTTAGACTGACCAATATTTTACTAAGTTCCAAGAAATTACGAATAAGAGAAAAATAAAGTATTCTGCTAATACATTTCAGTAGCGCATATACGTCCATCTCTTACCACCGGATTAAATTTTCCGGAATATTTAACAATTTTCCAAAATTAAGAATACAATGATAGATACTACTCCTTTAGACTGAGGCAAAAAATCGATTATTTTTTTTTAAAAGTATATTGAAAATATTAGCCGTTGATATTAATATTAAGAGGTCTATCATCTTTAATTTCGATTTTTTTTTGTGCTTTTATTTTAACGTCAATGCTGTCAAACTATGAAGGCATAAAAAAATCATCTACACATATTTATAGAAAATTAAATTCCCTACAAAAAACGTCTTTTTGAAAATTTTTGCCAGACTCGCCGTTTCCGAATAAGGAAGCTTCAGACATTGATATAATTTTTAGATTTTTCTTCTTTATTTTGGGATTTTGTAACTAACGATCAAATAAATATATAGAAATTAACAATATAGATTCTCGTAGGGAATTTAATGCTCTACAAAAAAGGTCTTCTAACGTATTTACATAAAATCACTTTTTCAAAAATAATTCACAATTAAATTAGTAGAAAAAATTAAATTATTGTGTTTTTCGTTGTTGAACCAATTTTTTTTCATTCAGTGGGACAAATTGATATTTGACATGATCGAAAATTGTTATTTTATCAAACTTATCCCTTGAAATATCTAAATTTCATAATATTTCCAAACCTATTCTCTGTTAACTATTTATTACACGAAAACGTAGATTTACTGTCTTAAAATAATTTTATATTTTATTCAACTTTAATTGTAAATAACTTTTGAAAAAGTGATTTTATATAAAAACGTTAGAAGACCTTATTTGTAGAACATTAAATTCCCTTCAAGAATCTATATTGTTCATTTCTATATACTTATATGTTCACAATTGTTACATCAACGTTTAAAGCTTGATTGTTCGGAAGCGGTGTGTCTGGCGAAAATTTTTAATAAGACGTTTTTTGTAGGGAATTTAATTTTCTATAAATATATGTGCAGATGATTTTTTACCTTGATAGTTTGACAGCATTGACGCAAAAATCAAAACACAAATAAAAAATCGAAATTAAAGATGATAGACCTCTTAATATTAATATTAAGGATTTAAAATTTCCCGATATTTTTTTTCTGTCATGTTGAATAATATTTTTGATATACTTTTCAAAAAATAGTCGATTTTTTGGCCCAATCTCATAGACACCAATATTTTTAACGGGTAAAAGATATCCTAAAGTACATTTTGTCAAAATTTGATGTTCAAATCTAACTATTTTCTTTACATATTCAGCTGATTAGACCAGCTTTATGATTCATAGGTTTTGGGGTTTGGGGAAAAAAGCGAAATAGGCTTTTCACTGTGACATTAGAATACTAAAGGTCAGGTCTAACATTATACATCTAAGCTACCTCATAGCATCGTAAGTGTACATCGATCCTGCCCCATGCAGCCACACTAGCAGGTCACAATTGCCAATCAATATAAACACCAATACTTTTAATTGAACTAATTAATTAATTACTAAATTAACGGGTGAAAGATATCCTAAGCTACCTATTATTAAAATTTGGCTCACCCATCTTAAATTCCGGAAAAAAAAATAAACAAAAGAAAATCATAAGCTTTTCACTGCGATTTAAGAATACGATACATCAGCCTTACTAGAGATTATTCATATCAACCCCAAATTTATGACCGATATTAAATCAATTTTTCGTTCTAAATGATATGAAGATTCTAAAAAAAAAAAACAATGAGCTTTATCTTATAGCATTTATAGCATTTATCTTATTGCATTTTAAACGTTCATCGATCCTGCCCCATGCTGGCATACCTAACAGTCCACAATTGCCAATCAATATAGACAACAATATTTTTAATGGATGGCAGATAGACCACGGTATCTTTTGTCAAAATTCAACTGCAAATTCAAATTTAGAAATTCAACAATTGACTTACATTTTCGGCAGATTTTATCAGCTTTTTGATTGTCAACTTTGGCCTCATCCAACTCCATTTCTGGAAAAAAACAAGAAAAAAAAATATATAAGCTTTTCACTGAAATACAGGAAAACGATATTTAAGGCTAATTAAGGATTATTCAAGGATTAAGGGAGCTTTTACTTAATATTTAATTTAAAATTCAAGTTAAGCTTGCGAGATATTTCGGGATTAGAGACGCCAATCATCATTGGAACTCTCTTAAACAGTCTTTCGTAATTTTAACTTCGTTAACTTGAATTAATTTTTTTTACGAATCTTAGATTGGGAAAGGCTGCTCTAGAAATAAGGAAAATTATCTTTGGGTCTTTTTCCAGAGATTTTAAGCGCCATGGAGGAATTTTTTGTACAGGAAAACGATTAATCATGTAAATTTGGAATTTTTTAGGTCATAAATTTTTTAGGTTTTATATATAAAAAATCAGTTCAATAAGGTAAAGCTTTAGCTCAATAGTTACTTCAACAATCTAATCACAGTGAAAATAAAATGAAAACCTGTAAAATCATAAATGCCAAACGTTATTCTATTTTTAGCTCTATTTTTTCTTGACCCCTTACAATTTATATTTATTTTTTTTTATTTCTTTTACGTATCGAAGCTTTTGAAGTACTTGAAAACTTTACATTCAATGGAGAAAATTTGTCTTAAGATATTGAAACAAATAATTAAAGCACATACAATCTATTAACCTTAATAAGAACTGGAAAAATTAAATTTGCTTTCGGTAATCAGTGCCACTATTTGTACTGCTCAATGTTCGTAATTGGTTAGATATTGTTACGAAACAATCAAGCGATTCATTAACTGGAATTTATTGGACTTTAATTCAATCTAAAGATAAAGAACTAATTTAATATTCTCTATTGTTTTGGCGTTTCTGCTAAATTTAAAGTAGTTGTTTTCCGTCGTTTCATGTGGGCACACTGTTGCCGACTATGTTGCAATAATTATTAGTTTTTCCGACCGAAAGACGTTGCGGCTAATAGTTGGACACATATTTTTGATTTGCTTGGATGATTTCGATTTAGAATCTTTGAAAAACAGGGTAGTTTGCTTGAGAAGAGAAAAATTTTTGGGATGATATTAGGAACATAAGTGGGAAGAAAAGCTTTTAAAATGATCAAATTTTGAGCTTTGGTAAGGAAAAGTTGGGTCAGAAGCCCAGGGTACCAGGAAAATAAGGATGCTTATAAAATTTCTTAACTCAAATAAATTGAATACTTAACTTTCAAAATCTTATGGTAGTTCTATAATTGCATTTTAATCTTAAATTTCTGGCGAAAGTTTAGATAGCATCCTAGAGAACATCCAGGATCATAGTTAATGCTAAAACGAACCCTAAAGCTTGGAATTATTGAGTGCCACTAAAATTTTAATATAATCAAGGATTTACCAAGGTTTCATTGTCTAATTTTCTCATTATTTCAGAAAATTATAGATTGATCACAAAACTATTGGCATGATTGTATACCTGCATGGGGAAGGGTAGGATTTTCAAGAAATCAAGACCAGGCAAACAATAAATTTTGTAAAGAAAATCAAAGATCTTCTAATTTAACAAGGCTTTAGATAATTTTTTACACTATTTCAAGAAAATATTTATTGTCTACAAAATTATTTGCATAGCTGCTCGGGTGTGGCAAAGAATTTCGGAAAATTCAAGTTAGAAAAACTTTGCTATAGTTTCTACAGAAAAACCAATGACAAAAATTGTACTAAACTTAAGGTAAAACATTAGTTTTCGAGATTAAGGACTTAAAAATTCATCTGGAAAGTGCAACTCAGCTTTTCCTTCCTCGTCTTGATCGTAATGGCAACTTTCATGCTTTTTTCACTAGATTATAAGATTATTAATCAAATTGTGTGAATATTGCAAGTATTCTTGATTCATTGTTGCCTTACCACCGGCTATTGTAGAACTACACTGTGATATTTATAAATGCAATGGAGGTTTAAAACCCGCAATTGGATTTTTGCTATCTACATTTTGGCAAGCCAGAAAAACAATAAGTTTTTAAAGAAAATCATAGAAATAGATCTTAAAATTTGAACTAAGCTTTAGATTAAAATATTTTCCACTAACTCAAGAAAATATTCATTGACTATAAAATTGTTGGCATGCTTGCATGCCTGCATGGGGAAGGGCAGGATTTTTAGGAAATCAAAACCAGAAAAACAAAGTTTTTAAAGAAAACCATAGAAAAAGATCTCAAAATATAATATAACTTTAAGCTAAAATATTTTCCACTTATTCAAGAAAATATTTATTCACCTCAAACTTGTTTACATACCTGCACAGGTAGGGCCATGCTTTTGGGGGAAATCAACCCAGAAAAACAATTATATTTTTTCTTAATAAAATCGAAGACAAAGTTCTAAAAATTGAACTAAACATTAAGTTTAACATTAATTTTCAAGATTTAGGACTTGAAAATTCATCTGGAAAGTGCAACCTAGCTTTTCTCTCCCCATCTTGATCATATTGCTGATTCTCTAAGTGAATAATGCAAATATTTATTGCAAGTATTCTTGACTTATTGTCACCTTACCGCAGGCTAATGTGGAAGTACGCTGTAATACTTAATTGAAGCATTGGAGATTTAAAACTCACAACTGGATTTTTGCTATTTATATTTTGGCAGGCCAGAAAAACAATAAAATTTCAAAGAAAATCAAAGAAAAAGGTCTTAAAATTTCAACTAAACTTTAAGTTTAAATATTTTCCACCAATTCAAGGAAATATTAATTGACTACAAAATTGTTGGCATGCTTGCATGCCTGCATGGAGAAGGGCACGATTTGCAAGAAATCAAGACCAGAAAAACAATAATTTTTTTAAACAAAATCATAGAACATTATCGCAAAATTTAACTTTTCTTTCAGATAAAATATTTTCTATTAATTCAAGAAAATAGTTATTCACTTCAAACTTGTTGCATACCTGCACGGGTAGGGCTTTGATTTGGAAGGAATTCAAGCCAAAAAAATCAATTAAATATTTTCTAAATAAAATCAAAGACCTTAATATCGATTTTTTAATTTGAGCTTTCATTTTTGCATCAATGTTGTCAAACTATCAAGGTAAAAAAATCATCTGCACATATATTTATAGAAAATTAACTTCCCTACAACAAACGTTTTTTTTTTAAATTTTTGCCAGACACGCCGTTTCCGAATAATCAAGCTTCAGACATTGATATAATTTTTAGATTTGTCTTCTTTATTTAGGAATTTTGTAACAAACGAACAAATAAATATATAGAAATGAACAATATAGATTCTTGAAGGGAATTTAATGCTCTACAAAAAAGGTCTTTTAACGTTTTTACATAAAATCACTTTTTCAAAAGTTATTCACAATTATAATTGAAGGAAAAATTAAATAATTGTTTTTTTCGCTGTTGACCCATTTTTTTTTCATTCAATGGGACAAATTGATATTTTACATGATCAAAAATCATCATTTGATCAATCTTATCGCTTGAAATATCAAAATTTTATAATATATCCTAACTTATTCTCGGTTAACAGCTATTTATTACACGAAAACGTTGAAAAACGAAAAAAAAAACAATAATATAATAATTTATTCAACTTTAATTGTGAATAACTTTTGAGAAAGTGATTTTATGTAAAAATGTCAAGACAAATTTTTTGTAGAGCATTAAATTTCCTTCAAGAATCTATATTGTTCATTTCTATATATTTGTTCAGATATGGATATAATTTTTAGATTTGTCTTCTTTATTTTGGAATTTTGTTATAAACAAACAAATAAATATATAGAAATAAACAATATAGGTTCTTGACGGGAATTTAATGCTCTACAAAAAAGGTTTCTAAATGTTTTTAGATATAATCACTCATTAAAAATTGGGTCAACAACGAAAAAAACAATAATTTAATTTTTCCTTCAACTTTAATTTTGAATAACTTTTGAAAGAGTAACTTTAAGGAAAAACGTTAAAAACTTTTTTGTAGAACATTAAATTCCTTTTAAGAATCTATATTGTTCATTTCTATATATTTATTTGTTCATTCGTTACAAAACTCCAAAATAAAGAAGATAAATCTAAAAATTATATCAATGTCTGAAGCTTAATTATTCGGAAACTACGTGTCTGACAAAAATTCTCAAAGAAACGTTTTTTTAAGGAATTTAATTTTCTATCAATATATGTGCAGATTTTTTTTACCATAATAGTTTGACAGCATTGACGCTAAAATGAAAGCTCAAATAAAAATTCGAAATTAAAGATGATAGATCTCGTAATATTAATATTAAGGGCTCAAACCTTCCCGATATTTTTTTTTTTGGTTACCTTGAACAATATTTTCGATAAAATTTTAAAAAAAAAAAAAAAAAGCTGCTTTTTTGGGCCAGAGTAAGTATTGTGACGTCATTTTACTACCAGACCAATAAGAACTCGATTTAGGCAATTTGAATTGATTTTTTTTTTTTTAAATGCTATCAAGACAAAAATTAACATCTACATTAGTATAGTGTATGTTTTCATCATTTTAAATTATTTTAAGGCCCATTATTCATTTTTTTTCTAAAAAGATTTACACTTTTGGTGTCACATTTAGTTGAGCCAAACATTAACGTCGAAGAAACCTCAACATTGCGACATTATATCAAGGCGTGAAACAGATGAACATTGACGGATGCAACGAGGATACGCTAGTCGAGGGATTAGTGGCATTTAAGCACGTTTTCAATTTAGAGCAATCTCTGCACCATCGGGCCGGCTATAATTCCAATGGCTTTAACCATTGGCTCGGGGCCGCACCATTTATTGACATCTGCCCAGAATCGCATCGTCCATAAACAATCAAAAGACTTCTTCGCCATGTCAACTCGGTCTTCTTGTTTTCGTTTCATTTCCAATGGTAATCGAACGATGATAATCGTAAAAGTATTTCTCGCGAGACCAAAGAATGAGTGCACAAGTTGTATTCCTTTTTTACTTGAAGACTTGAAGACTTGGCGAGCATTGGGACGAAAAAAAAAATATGGCGAACGTGCGTATATGTGTATCTTGTTTTGTTCTTTATAGTGCAAAAATTATTGCAAGTTTTAAATAATGACATGAAATCCTACTCGTACGACGTGTTCAATGTACGACGAGTGCTCTATGTTTCTCCTTTTGTGTGTGTGGTGTCGCCGTCATAAATTATAATATGCAGCTGCATTCCAATTATTATTGTGCACTGCAAAGATCATCAAATGTGCAAGTTGCATTGTGTGAAGCTGAGACTGATCCATTCCCAATATTCCACTTGACTTTATTATTAGTTGCGCTTATCGATTCCAAATATGTGTACACTAGTTGTTTTACTATAACTTTCCTCCTCTAAACCATAGTCTAGCATATCACTGTTTCGTACTACTAAAGATATCTATACTAATATATAAAATTCTTACGTCTGTCTGTATATTTCGATTTTGAACCAAATTTTAAGGTAAATATTTGTTTCAAGGGGCCATTATTCCGAATTTAACATTTTTAAAATTTTTGTCTGTCTGTCTGTCTGTGTGTCCCGATTTAACTAAAGAACAGAACAACCGAATTTAATTAAATTTGGTATTAAGATACAACACAATTTCCCACAAACTATAGGCTACTTATCATTCCTTAAAAATAATAAAGGAAGGTATTCCCAAGGGATGAAAACCAATGTTTTTAACTTTAGACAGGCGAGTTATATATCATTGGAAAGGTAATTTAAAGTTAGAGAATAATTTGTACAAATATTTTTAGTTGAACTGATAAAAAACACAGTAAATTCAATTTAAAGTCTAAAAAATTGGCTCTTTGAAATATAAATCTTTATATATATAAAACACATAGTTGATGTTAATAGCGTAATGGCTTACGTATCTGACATTCTTATCCTCCTAATTATAAAGACGTGGGTTCAAATCTTATAGTATACTTTTTTTTTTTATTTCTTTTTACAAAATTGTTATAAATAGACCCTGAGAGTTGCTCAATAAGGAAATATTAACGAAAAAAAGTAATATTAATAACAGTAATAAAACTTAAAGTTAATAAGTTTTTAAGACCATGCACACTAGGGTGATTTTTTTTTGACTTTTTTTTTTTGGTCCCATCGTGAAATTTTGTTGGAAATACCAAAAAATAAAAAATTCTCTGAAAGTTTGAGCCCTTAATATTAATTTTAAGTCCTCGACCAAGACGTGTATAGATTTCCCATTGAAAATACCCGGAAACTCTGATTTTTTATTTTTAAATTTCTATATTTCAGCGGCATTTCAAGGAATCGCTTTATTACCGACGGTGGTTTTTCTCAGAATTAAACGCTCTACAAAAGTGCCCATTGCGACAAAGTCGTAACTCACACCGGTGAGGTAGTACGGGCCACTGAACCTGATTTTTCCATATAATTCAAGGCTTAATATCTCGTTTAATATTGATCTTCGCGATTTGGTCTACAGGAATTTTTTTGTAGGAAATCAAATTCTCTACAAGTGTTTTATTTATAATTTTTCCGTAGCTCTTGTTATTTACGAGATAAATGCAAAAAAAAACGCGAATTTCATGGAAAAATCAGGTTCAGTGGCCCGTACTACCTCACCGGTGTGAGTTACGACTTTGTCGCAATGGGCACTTTTGTAGAGCGTTTAATTTTGAGAAAAAATCATCTTCGGTAAAAGCGATCCCATGAAATTCCGCTGAGATATAGAAATTTAAAAATAAAAAATCAGAGTTTCCGTGTATTTTCAATGGGAAATCTTTACACGTCTTGGTCGAGGACTTAAAATTAATATTAAGGGCTCAAACTTTCAGAGAATTTTTTTTTTTGGTATTTCCATCAAAATTTCACGATGGGACCAAAAAAAAAAGTAAAAAAAAAATTAACCTAAAGCAGATATATAATAAGAAAGGGTTTTTGATAATTCCTCCCCTAAAAGAATGAAAAATGGTGGCAAAGTTTATGTGGCATAACGTCTAATAAACAATCGAAATTACAAATTTAATTATCTTTTACGAAAAATATGTAAAAGAAATAAGAAAAATAATAATTTTCATATTCCACTACAAATAGCAAATTTAAAAAGAAAATATAATCTACACCTATGTTACGCAGACGAAGTTGCGGGGATCAGCTAGTATCTTATAAAATCGAAACAAAAAGACTTCTCCAAATCATCGTAAAGTTTTAGTAAAATTTTTCCCACAAACAATAACTTGTTGGTGGAAAATTGAAAAATATTTATTTTTAGTTTCCTTTCACCCCATTCGGTGCCCACTGATTTGACCTGGCCACACACCCCCATACGAATGATAAGTGGCACAGAATTTTGGTGAGACGTAATTCATAGTTATAGTTTGCGTGTTTTACGAAAATATTTATTTTGATTAAGAACCGGTTTAGGCCATTAAGTTTTCGTCAAATCTATTTAGTCAGGCCTGCAGCAATGTGGGGTGATTTCAGAGTATATAATTGTCAAGTTTCTAGCCAAATTGCCTATAAAAAATGTATTATTTTTTGCAATAAACTGCCAAATTATTAACTTTTTTCGGTGGCAAATTTTATTTCAATATTTTTGAAGAAATTAAATGGATTGTTTCAATTGTTTTTTTTTTTATTATGATTAAACGAGGATTCTGCACGAAATTCGGTTTATTGCCAATTTGAATTTTGATTAAAAAATTAATCAGCAGAAGATTTCAAAGGGTAACTAAGAATAACTTTTCTTTAGAAAATTGTAATATTATGCGTTATCAGAATTAATTTTAAATTAGCTTTTTATTGAAATTTCGTGATTAAGGACGAAATATGCGATTTGGAAAATATTTAAGTACTTTCTAGAATCATTTTCACTATTTTGCACAGTCGAATCATAATTAAATGTAAAAGAACTATTATTTTTCTTATTTAACAATACTTTTCGGCGTGCCCGAAATGCACGAACTTATTCTGTTGAACCTTTTGACGTCTTTAAAGCCTTGTTTTTTTTACTTTTTTTTGATAATCATGACAATAATCCGTATACATTTATGACAAACTTGAAAATTAATTTGATTAAAATAATAAAATGTTTATGCTTACAATTATAATAATTGTAATACAATTATAATATTGCAACAATATGGTTCGTCGAACCCAACAACCCCATCAGTTAGGGGTTGTATCTCTCGGAAAAACATGGTTTTGCTTGAAAAAGTAGGACACAAAAAAGAGTGTGGGAACACATTAATTTATCATTCATGGATGAACGCTTACTTTTGCTCTAATTGTGTGATTACATCACCCTTAAGACACCCCTAATTCAGCTTCAAACATCCCCCCCAACTAAAATCACTCACGACAATAACATAAAATATTAATTATTTCTCCACAAAAATATTCTCCATTTCAATAATTGTCCAAAACATTTCATTCTATCAAAGAAACACTAAAATTAAAAGCTCAAGCTTTTATCGTTTCACACAAACAAAAGCGAACTAAATTGCAACAAAAACAACTATAAATACTTAAAAATTCATAAAGTAAATTTGTATATATCATAAAAAAAGAAAGCTCAACCCGTTACAATTATCGCCGTATAAATTTAACGAAAAAAAATTATCTTCTAGAAAAAAAAAAGCTCAAAGCGTAAAATGGCAAAAAGAAAAATGCACTTGCATTTGAATAAAGATATATTATGCGATGGAGGTATGTGGGTAAGTTGATGAAAATTTATGTGAATGAAAAGATTAAAGTTATGAGTAAACAAAGAAGTGAGTGAGCTTTGCGTGAGGGGGAGAGTTTTTGTTGTAAAAAGCCTCACACGCTCGAAACAGTGTAGAGCTTTTTGTCTTGTTGATGTCGCAGATTTGTCAAGATTTTGCCGCTTTGCTTTTATAATATATTCGTAAAACATAGACGCTTTTTTCTTCCCGGTTTTCATTCTATCGATAGAGCTTTTTCTAAAAGCTCATTCTTTCATTTAATTTTAATAACACAAATTCTTGATTCGAGCTTTGGATTTACAGATTTAAAGAAGTTCAAACCACAATTCTATTGGTACAGTTTTCAAAAATCAATGAAGTGATTCATAAATCGATAAAGAAGGAAACAAATTTTGATATAAAACTACTTTTGAAGAGATTAGAAAAAATGTAATAGTTAATTGTTTTAAATTTAAAATCCACTAATTCCTCTAAAAGTTTACAGCTTAATTTTGGAATGAGCTTTGATAAAACTTTATTTAAAATGTTCCTAAGACTTCTGATCTTTGTTTAGAAGAGCTTTATCAAGCAATTCAATTTTGTTTAAATACAACTGATGCATCAAAAGCTCAAAAAATTAGGCTGTAATTTTTTATTATTTTTCCTCAATATTACAATGAAGTTTTTCATCATATTCTCCATTTAACCAAAAGATAAATTTATTTTTTATGCCGTCCTTAAAGAGCTTTCTCGGGGTTTCTTGAGAGCTTTCTCGGAGCTTTCTCAATCCACTTATTTGTGATACATTTAACGTTAGTTAAACTTTCAAATCGAACACCTGTAAAAGTTATTTTCAAATTCGAGAACATTTAATTATCCTTCACAACATCCTTCGTTTTTTTTGCAATATGTGGTCTTGCATTATCCTGTTGCAATAACGGACGCTTATGCAACTTTCCAGACCGTTTTTCGACAAGTTGCAGCCGCAATGGTCCGGATAATATATTCAAAGAATATTCTGCGATAACTGTTATACTTTTTGCCAGATAATCCATAAAAAATAATCCCTTGACAATCCCAGAATACAGGTAGTATTACTTTTCCAATCGACGGAATTGCACACGTCTTAAGTGGAGACCTTTTTTTATGTATGCACCGATTTTTCGATTGATTTTTGGAGTCTCAGGATTAAAATAAGTGATCCACGTTTCGTTAGTGACTATTATTCGTTGCCAAAATTCTTTTAGCTGATCAACGATAGCAATAATGTTTTTTTTTATTCGCCGACGTGCTTGGGTACCCACTACGTAGTCGATTGGAGATCAGCCGCCCCCTGTTTTTATCAATAGTCAAGAAAATTGATAAAAACTCAAATTCCTTTAAGTTTCTTAAGTATTTAAATAGTTTTCATGAAATTATTGGCAATATGCCGCCCCATTTTTATGTGCCACCCGGAGCTATGCTTCCCTCCCGACACTCACCTCGCTTCGCTACTGTTATCATTACGCAGAGTATTAACACAAAGACAAGAACAAATAAATTTTAATTCTCAACCAACTGGAGATTTGCCGCCCCTTATTTTCATCCAGAGTCATGAAAATTGATAAGAAATCAAATGTCTTTATATTCCTTAATTTTTTTAAAAGCCCTTAGTGTTTTTCTCAAAGTAAAATCTTTACACTGGAATCATTAATGTCAATATGCCGTCCCATTTTAAAGTGCCGCCTATGAGGCTAATGGTATCCACTATGCTACGCTACTGTTATGACTACTGATAGTATTAATATAAAGACCTTTATTATTGAATTATTAAAATAATCATCCTATCCTCTAAATTGAGCTTTCGGCGATTCTTTTAATATCTTTTCTGTTTAAATAGCTATTTAAGGGAGAAAAATTCGACCAAAATAATGGAATATTAGCTTCTTTAAAAGTATTTTTGCCAATATGAAGCTTTTTTCTGCGGAAATTTATTACAAAGCGAAAGTGTCCTATAAATTCTTCAAAACTTTTAACGGATTTAAACCTTAAATTTGATGCAAAAGTATTAACGGACGTTTTATATTTTTTGGAAACTTAATATTGTTTTTTAACATTGTGTCTTTGTAATATTTGTATATCTAAAGATTTTTTGGATTTATCAAAGGTTAAAACAATTAAAAATAGTAAATTTCAAATAAACAATGTCTTAAGGTCGTTAAAAGCTATAAAATTATAATAATTATAAAGCTCGAGGGATAGTGGTAAATCTTTGATAACTAATATTCAATCATTTAAAATGACAAATTTCTAGTATAATAGTTTCGATGTTCAAAACTTAAAAATTTTGAAGATCATTAAAAAAGTTGGATCATCAAATAACAATGATGGACAAAAATAGTCAATTGATTTTTTGTGATTGTCAAAGCTTTTAATATACTTTCTTGAGTGTATACAATATATAGAATATATTGCGGTCCAATTTATGTAGTATAATTTAATATAATCAATATATAAAAATCATACCATAAAGATAAATTTGAACAGAAGTTCAAACAAATATATTCGTGACGTATTGCACAGATATTTCTGTGTACTGTGATTGTATACTGTGTATACAATATGTAGGATATATTGCGTTACAATTTATGTAGTATAATTTAATATAATAATATATAAAAATCATATCATAAATTTGAACCGAAGCTCAAACAAAAAGATTCGTGACGTATTGCCCAGATACGTATTTCGATTGCCAAGCCATCTTCCTCGGTAGTCATCAAGTAGTTTGGATCACTCCGTAACTGCCTTGTGATGATTCACAAAATGAAAATTGCTTGGCAATCGAAATACGTATCTCGGAAATACGTCACGAATCTTTTTGTTTGAGCTTCGGTTCAAATTTATGATATGACTTTTATATATTATTATATTAAATTATACTGCATAAATTGGACCGCAATATATTCTATATATTGTATACACAGTATAACTGTTCAAAGTCAGCGAAAAAATCTTATTTTAATTACTTTCTTGAGGTTCTACTACAATTTTCCGCTGTAATGTTGATTAGTTTAGTTGGAAAACAATCTTTTCCTGAGAGATATCTTCTTTTAGAACTAAAAAATTAAAATTTTTCTAATGCAATAAATTTTTGCATCAAGGAAAAATGGAGATTTCATCCATACAAAAGTCCTTTTTTAAGCTTCTTTTCTTGAAATTGTAGTCAGTTTTCAACAAAAACCTACTTTATTTTAGTACAAAGTTTTCTTTGTGATTCAATGAAAATCACTTTGGTATTCTTCTGAACCGAAACAACATAATTGAACTTGGAATATATGATGAAAGATGAAAGGATGGAATTTTTGATGGGAAAGCAAATAATAAATATGAAATATGAAATATAAATAATTAAAATTTCCTCCTACGATTGCTCGATATTGGTTTCGGTTTGGTGACAGGCTTGCTTTGGGTGTAGTACGTTATAAATAAGTTATATGTCTGCGTTGTTTAAAGCAGAGAGCGACATTTTTACGATTCATAACATAATAAGAAATTGAGGCTTTCGTCATCTCTCCTCACTGTACACATATAATACGTTATACATATGTACAGACATACATACAAACGTACTACGCTTTGTCTAACAGAAAATATTTTCTATAAATAATATTATATATATTTTATTAAGAAACAGAGCAGCCATCATTTCATATTATTTATTTATGTTCTATATTTATAATATGCGTGGAATCGTTACGATGCTATTCCCTTTTTGTTACGCCACAAATTAAAGACGTATTGGTCGATTATTTTTATATCAAATCGATAATATGGTCGATTCGAATTTGAAGATTTAATAATTGGGATGGTCAAATGAAAAATTACTTTTCGAAAGAAAGTCCAGCAAAAATTTGGGAAAAATTGGTTCAATGGTTTGGTACTTAAATCATTTTGAGTTCCATGAATCATTGCACCGTTTTTCCAGCGAAAATTGATTGATTTCTCACAAATAGTGTTTTCAAATAATAGATCCAAAGTACAGATTATCCGTGATCTATTAAAAATCAAGAAATCATTGGAAAAGTTAGAACTTAATTCAAAACATAAAATTAGTCTTTACAAATTCAAAACACTTAACTATAAATAATTCAAGATTGGATCGATTTGTATTGTGTCAAATGATAAAATTTCCAAAAGAAAATGACAAAATGGTTTAAGAAATTTACCAAAAAGAATAAAAAAATTTGAAAATGCATTATTTTAAAATAATGGTCACCTCAACAATCAGAACTATCAACAATAAGCTGTAGACAATCCCAAACAAAAACATTTGCTACTCATTTATAACCCAAAAATTAATCAAATTAAATTAAATTGAAAACATTATTAAATTGAAATGGCATTAAAATGACGTAGCAATACAGAAACTTCCAAATTCCACGGAGATATTCCTATGAAAAATTAATTTTAACACAAATTATATGATCAAAATAAGATTTTTTTCGCTGACTTTGAACAGTTATATTGTGTATACAATATATAGAATATATTGCAGTCCAATTTATGTAGTTTAATTTAATACAATAATATATAAAAATCGTACCATAAACATAAATTTGAACAGAAGTTCTAACAAAAATATTCGTGACGTATTGCTCAAATACGTATTTCGATTGCCAAGCAATCTTCTTCAGTGATCATCAAGTAGTTTCAAAGTGATTTCCGTTGCGAATAAATATATCAAAAACATGTCAGAAACCTTTATTGTAGATCGTTTAATTTTCTACAAGAATATACCTTGGTCATTCCGAAATATTGTCACTAACGTGAGCTATAAAATTCCAAAGTGCAAGAGAATATTGTTCCTTTGATATAACTTTTTTCTATAAAAGTATTTGATATTTTTACAGGTCCTAAGTTATTTGCATTAAACAGAAAATATTCGTAATTTTATTGTTTTAAATTAATAATATTCCCTGAATTATTATATTTTTAACATATTTTTTTTTATTACTTAGAACCTGTGAAAAATATCATAAACTTTTATAGAGATAAGTTATAGAAAAAAAGAGTTCTACAAAAAATGTCCTATAAAATTTTCTCATAAAAATGATGGTAGCGTTAAAAAATTGAAAAAATATTAAAATTTCTCTTTAGTTCAACTTTGACCTCGAATAACTTTTGAAGGAATAAATATATCAAAAACTTGTAAGACCACCTTTTTTCTAGATTGTTCAATTTTCTACAAAAATATACCTTAGTCATTCCGAAATATTGTCACCAACGTGAGCTATAAAATTCCAAAGTGCAAGAGAATATTGTGCCATGTTATTTAAATGGAAAATCAAAATTTGCGATGCGGCCCCTCTTAATATTAATATTAAGAGCTTAAAGTTTCACAGGATATTTTTTTGTCATTCCCAACAATATTTTCGATATACTTAAGAAAAAAAAATTCTTAATTTTTTTTTAATCAGGCTAATAACCGTAGTTTAGTTTCTGAAGCAAATTTTATGAAAAAAAAAATTCCCTGATTAAACTTTTTTTCGTGGGGCTAAAATCGATAATGAAGAAGTCGATAATGCTGCGTTGTACTGATCAGAGGATTAAGAAATATAAATTGTTTTGTCTATTATTCAATAATTTTGTCAAATATTGATATAATTTTAACCGTTTAAATAAGTTAAATATATATTCTTAAGAAAATTGCACTTCTAATTCATTATCAATTTTTTGCAAAAATGGTATTTCAAAAAATAGCACTAATTGGACATGATTAACATACGTTTGGACTATGTTTTCATAGTTTGAGCTTTTGAGCAATTGAGCTTTTTTTAAAAATGATCATTTTTGAAATTTTTTTTTGTATCAGTAAAAATATTATTTTATTATTTAGGACAATGCTGATTTTTTCATGG
Source organism: Sisyra terminalis (assembly GCA_958496175.1). Taxonomy (NCBI): domain Eukaryota; kingdom Metazoa; phylum Arthropoda; class Insecta; order Neuroptera; family Sisyridae; genus Sisyra; species Sisyra terminalis. Next base: position 6,011,437 of record OY292277.1, on the reverse strand, counting down.
CATCGAAATGATTTGTAATGAATTTGGTAAAAATATATCAGTCGTTTGAAAATCGTAAAAAATCAGTAGGTAATGCTCTTTTGATATAATATATTATAACATATATGATTAAGTCTCTTATGTATTTGAATTAACAATATGTTTCCCGTCTGCCATTTTAATATTACTATTTTAATTTACGAAAAAAAGTTTGTAATTATTTTTGCACTTTTTGTGTCTTAATTCAAGCAATAAAGTTTCTTTTAAAGACTTTAAAATCTTGAAGTATCAGTATATCATAAACTAAGCGAAATATCGAAAAGTTTTATCCTTTACTTTCGACCAAAATTCGGCTTATGTGTACTTTAGCACATCCACAATCTGGCAATGTTGCATTTTCGACTTTGTTTTTAATTTAATTCGCGAATAAATAGGTCCATAATGCAAATTTAGCCACAAAAGAGAGAATTATACCATATTAGAATTGAATAAATAAAAATATCGCGAATTAAATTAAAGACAAAGTCGAAAATGCAACGTTGCCAGATTGTGGGTGTGCTAAAGTACACTTGAGCCCAAAATTCATTGTTAAATTATGACGTAACGAAAATCATATCCTTCCCATCAATTTTATGATACTCCTGCTCCAAATATCCCAAAATGGAATAGTTAACCAGTGGGAAAAAAGCATAAAATTTAATGGTAATCAATCTCCGTATTTAATTAAGTGTTCAAAATTTCCCAAAACAAATTTCTTGCTTTTTCGTCCCCAGTTTCTGGGTTATGAACTGGAAAATATACAGGTAACACCACCTCAACGTCCAGCTGGACAAAAGACAACGATCATATTTCAAACATTATTTTTTCTGCGTGTTTTTAATCACGACACACTTACGAAAGCTCATTTGAATTGTAAATTTTTATGGTTTGTTATTCTGTTGTGTATAATGTCCCACGTATTGTGATCATTAATAACAATATGTGGCCGTGTTTACGCCTTAAACTTCCATCGAAAAACAAACAGAAATCTTCTCGTTTTTCTTTGCGATCGATCGATCAACGAACGAAAATTCCTGCTTTTCAATTTGGAAAAAGTAGGGAAAAATGTAGAAATTGGAATTAGGAAGTCAGTGGGGGGGGGGGGGGGGGTGTTGATGACGGGGGGTATGATTTGGATTGACTTTTTTGTGTCAAGGTTTTTCTGTTATCGGTTATATAGCTATGTATTAATTTGTTTTAGGTATATATAAATAAATGGTTTTTTTAATCGATCTATGGAGGTAGTTAATGTTCACTTTAAATTATTATTTTTTTGAATAATTATTCGGGCTTATTTTCTTTTACGATGATAACATTGAAATTTGTTGACTTAAAATTTTGACTTAAATATTTTTTTGTTAGACTTATAATCTGACTTTTTTTCTTTAGTTCAAACTTATATTTCTTAAGAGTTGAGGTCAAAAACCTCAAATTCATCAGGATGAGGAAAAAAAACGTCCTTAAAGTTATCATTGGTTTATTGTTCTTATCTAAGTGTTTTAATAAATAGTTAATCAGGAATTGATCATAGATTTTAAGTTCACTAAAATGAGGAAAAACAAAGGTTCAACTCGGTAATTTTTGGGCTTTTTGTGCCCCTTAAATATCCCATTTTCTTCCATTGTTCCAGAAGAAGAAGATAATATTTGCACAATCCCCATACTTGCCATATCTTTCTTTCTTTGTTTAAATTAATTTAACTATATTCCAATTACCAGTGCACCTGATATTATTATTGTTGTTATTTACACTGGAATTGAACCTTACATAAAATGGATAACTTTCAATTTTGGTTGTTTTGAAAATATCCATAACAGCTGTTTGGAATAGTAATTTAGGTAAACAGTATAGAAAATATTTTTCTCAATTTTCCGGGGATTGGAACCTTTTTGATCCATTCTGTGATTGTGATTATAATAATAGTAAATCTATCTATTATTATAAAGAGGAAAGATTTGATTGTTTGTTTGTTTTGAATAGGCTCCGAAACTACTTGACCGATTTGAAATTTTTTTTTACTGTTGGGAAGCTACACTATTTTCGGTGAACATAGGCTATAATAAATTTTCAAAAAAGTTAGGAATCCATACTAAAACTCCAATAATGTGTGAAGAAATTACTAAAAAACTTTCTTACATCGCGTGCGCTGGTGATTTAACTAAAGAACGGAACAGCCGAATTTAATGAAACTTTATATTAAAATACAACACAATTACCCACACACGTTAGGCTACTTATCATTTCTTAAAAATAATAAGGGAATGTACCCCCTACGTAAAAACTGAGGGATGAAAAAAAAATACTTTAGATAGGCGAGTTATATATCATTGGAAAGGTATGTAAAAGTTGAAAAATGATCTGTATTAATATTTTTAGTTGAACTATTAAAAGCACAGTAATTAAATTTAAAGTACAAAAACTTGCCTTTTTGAAATATAAATGTTTTTATAGATAATAATCTGACTGTAAACTTTTTTTTTTACAAAATTGTTGTAAATAGATTCTTAGGGTTGCTCAGTAAGGAAATATTAACGAAAAAAATGTAATAGTAATAATAATAAAAATAATAGTAATAAAACTTAAAGTAAATACGTTTTTAAAACCGTGCATATATAAAATAGTGTATTTATTTCCCCCCTCTGACTGATGCAATTTTAGTATTCGGAGTATTCCTTATAGGAAGTAGGCATGTGATAAGATTTTTTTTTTGAAAATTCCTACCCTAACAGACAAGGTCGGATTCAGGATTTTTTCTTGGGGGGGGGTACAGTATCTTCTATTTGCAAGTGTGTGAAAGAGATCACGAAAAAAATTCACAATTCCAGCCAGAAATCTTCATAATGATAAATAATAAATAATCATATCATCATAAGAATAAAAGAAATTTAAAATCCTCTTCCAGAACAAAAGGCATACGCCAAATCGTGTATGGTGAACTCTTGACTATCCAATATGGTTTAATTATATAGTTGAAATTCAGATATTTCAATAATAAATTTAAAGATACATAATGGTTATACATGATATGGAAGAACTGGGTTTCGTGCAATTGTACAAATTTCAATTTCGCGGTTGTGTTGTACATTGCAATAGTGAAATAAATTTTGGAAAAAGGTTCATTTGGGAATCGAAAAAGGGAGATGGGGTTATTTTGACGCGAGTATTTTGATAACTTTCGACTTTTTTTAGTCATAATTAAGACCGAATTTATTGAAGTTGGCGATATTTTTTATTTATGTATAGATGCTGATTGATTTACGGATTATTTGGTTCACGGTAGGTATTCCTACCGTAGATATACGCAATATACCAAACTCTTTTTAGATATTTATAAATATTTTTTGAAAATTAATTGATTATTACATAGAACTACTTTATTATTTGCAACATTTTATTAAATGTGTCTTTTTCAAGAGAGTGAAGTGTTTTTTAGGTATGATTATATTTTTCGTAAAGGAAATAAGAAAAATAAAAATCGTTACGCAGACGAAGTTGCGGGGATCAGCTAGTATTAGATATAAATAGTAGTAAAATTCCTTCTTGATTTTTCCGAATTTTCCGATTAAGATAATTGTATTGCGGTATGCCTACTCTTCATTTTAAATTGGAGATGAAATTAGTGAAAGTTTAAAGGGTAGCATCTTTCATTATACCTATAATTAATATGGGAAAATTATTGAACTTTCCAGAAAATTCAACCCAACTAGCAAGAGATTTTAAGTTCCCTAAGATGAGGAAAACAAAATTTTTGAGCTCCTTAAATATCCCTTTTTCTTCCATTTCCCATACTAGCCATATCTTTCCGGTTTATAATTTTAGTTTTTTAATAAAATTAATTTTATTGCTTCATTATCTAACGCAACCTCACTGCCCGTTGATTACCCGTTCGTTGGACATGGGGGAAAAAGTTTTATTTTTTCATATTTTTCCACGATAAAATCTCAAAAAAAAAATTATTATACACTTAAAAAAAAAATCGTTTCCTCATACGTTCCCTAATTATTATAATATTTCGTGTTGGAAAACATTATCTAACTGAATTACGCGATAGTTTCCTATGTCAAGCTAATTTATTATCAGTGGCTCTAAAATTTTTCGAGAGACTTATATTAAAAAAAAAGAAAGGCAAATTGGAAATCGTATCATTATTTATTGGACGCAGAAGATTGTTTTGTCTTATCTTTGACCGTAAATTATTACAAGACCACTAAATTTACAATCTCATACTTGATATTAATCATTGTGTCGTATTTATATTCAATAATATCCGCTCCAGCGCGGGGGTGGGCAGGGGGGTGGGGTGGGGGCAAGTGCATAAATTTCCATGAACCACGTCAATCTGGGAAATGAAAATATTAAAATTGGTTTAATGCAAATATCTGTTTGGCAAAGCAGACCCTTTGTCCATTTGTCCTCGACAATATTGCCGTTTTGACATATCACGTGACACCCCCTCAATACGGTGAGGGATCGGGTGCTTTATTCTTTGGTGTATTAAATATGAGCGCGTCAAAAGTTTCACAGAATGATTAACTAAACGATGTAATAGAATTTTGCGTGCGCCAACACATGATTCGACTTTACTGCCCCACAATCTCTCAACCAACCAACCCCCAACAACCCCAATTAAAGTCCAAGGAAATGTTGGAAATGCTAATCATTTTATTCGTTATCACTTCCCGATTTCGAACAGGTTTTTTTTTTCATTTCTAAACAGGTGATTAGTCATTTAGGCGTTTTTCCGTGTGCATCGAATCGAAGGATAGGTACCAACCGACGAATTTGGGTGAACTCGACTAAACTTGGCGCATTTGATTGCTTAAAATAGTTCTTTTTTCAGATAAACGAAATATGAATATATAATGAACGACCGACTAACGTGGTGGACATGAATTTCATTATTCTTGTGAAAATTAAAAATAATTTACATATAATTTTATGATTTATATGGAGAGTTTGTTTTATCACCGTTACACGCAAATGTAACACACACATATACTCACATATGTGTGTGGGGATGGAAAATATCGCGTTAAAGAGTCTAACGCATAAATAATTACCTTGAGCTTTAAACATAAATTCAATTTTAAAAAAGTCAACCAACATTTAATAGTTTACTGCTCACCTGCTCACCTGATCGTTTCGAAATGATTCGGTGGGGGTGAGAAAATTCAATTTCCGATGCCAATCTTAACTTTTACCTAAGACCACCCACTATATTTGTATCCTTGAAAATCTTCGGGATATGATTTTTTTTTGGATTAAAAGAGTTATTTGTTATTCCAAAAGGTTGTCCATTTAAAATTTTTCAGAGACTAACATTTAATCAATTACTAAGAATTAAAATTTGAACTATCAAATATAACAATCTTAAATAGAAACCAACGTTTAAGATTCCGGAAAATTTTTTTTTTTTTTGAAAATTTGCTCTTAATATAACTTTCAATTTTGGTTGTTTAAAAAATATCCATAAGAGATGTTTGGAGTAGTAATTTAGGTAAACAGTATACAAAATGTTTTCCTTCATTTCCCGGGGATTGGAAAATATTTGATTTATTTTGTGATTGCGATTTTTTTTATTAGAATAGCATAAAATTTTGATAGGTTACTCGATATAAATTTGCATTGCGATATGCCTACTCTTCATTTTAGATTGGGGCTTAAATTAGTTAAAGTTTATGGAGTATAGACTGGGCCAAAGAAATCGACTATTTTTTTTTTTTTTGAAAAGTATATCGAAAATATTGTTTAAGGTGACAAAAAAAAATATTGGGAAGGTTTGAGTCCTTAATATTAATATTAAGAGGTCTATCATCTTTAATTTCGATTTTTTATTTGTGCTATCATTTTTGTGTCAACGCTGTCAAACTATCATGGTAAAAAATTCATCTGCACATATTTTTATAGAAAATTAAATTCCCTACAAAAAAGTTGTCTTTGAAAATTTTTGCCAGAATTGCCGTTTCCGAATAATCAAGCTTCAGACATTGATATAATTTTTAGATTTATTTTCTTTATTTTGGAATTTTGTAACTAACAAACAAATAAATATATAGAAATGAACAATATAGATTCTTGAAAGGAATTTAATGCTCTACAAAAAAGGTCTTGTAACGTTTTTCCATAAAGTTACACTTTTAAAAGTTATTCACAATTAATATTGAATAAAAAATTAAATTATTGTTTTTTCGATGTTGAACCAATTTTTTTTCATTCAGTGGGACAACAAATTGATATTTTACATTAAATTTGCATTGCGATATGCCTACTCTTAATTTTAGATTGGGGCTAAAATTAGTTAAAGTTTATGGAGTATAGACTGGGCTAAAAAAATCGACTATTTTTTTTTTTTTAAAAGTATATCGAAAATATTGTTCAAGATGAGAAAAAAAATATCGGGGAGGTTTAAATCCTTAATATTAATATTAAGAAGTCCATCATCTTTAATTTCGATTTTTTATTTGTGCTTTCATTTTTGCATCATACTGTCAAACAATGAAGGTAAAAAAATTCATCTGCATATATACTTATAGAAATTTTCTAAATTTTATCAAGTAAAGTTAAGAAGTAATAGCTGCATTATGTTTTGATATTAATTAAGAATATTTTTAAGACATTTTCAATTATTTTTAGACCATGTATATTAGGTTAATTGGCCGGCAAAATTAAGCAAAAAAAAAAAAGGTTTTATAACCCTACAGGACAATCTACGACTGGTCATGACTTTAACGACCTGGCAGATATTCCAGTAGTTTGATGGAGAAGTTTTTACCCATGAAATTTACAGTTTAGACCAGATACCTAGCGATTGTCATTTGTTTTACCCATGGCTAACACTCTTGATCTTTTAAAGGTGATTATGAATTTTATCGATCTTATATTTCTCAATGAAAAAAAATATGTTGTATTTGATATAAAAAGTTATGTGGTATTTACTTTTGTATCTTTTTGCAGGAAAAGATAAGGAAATCTGAAGAAATGATCGTCAAATCATTAAAAACCAAATCTTCATGTTTAAACAAGTCAGAAACTTTATTTAAATTCCAAGAGAATAAAGCAAAAAAAAATCGTAATCCTCAACTTTTTTTTTGGACAGACGATTGATCTCAAATCGGCCGTAATATCGTTCCAACACCATTTTCGAACCGAGGTCCCCCATAATTCACCGTCAAAACAGACAACCACCGAATGAATTTTCCATTGCGGTCTACCACCGGTTGAATGGAGAGATCTCCATAGAAGATCGTCGGATCGTCAGATCCTCACACCAAACGATATCGGATTTCAAAACACATTCGTCCACAAATCAAATATCCCATTTCAAATTTGCCACGCCAAAATATCACCGCTTGCTTTGATCTCAACCGAATTTCCCATACATCTATATATATACTGTACTAAAGTGGAGTTATCTCTAAACAATTGTTCTCCCCAGAGTAATTAATTGTTGAGACTAATTCAAGAGCCTTTTTCTCCTTGCAAAATGTAATTTATAAAATGATGTACGGATGAATAAATTCATTTTATATTTTTTTTTTTGGTACGAATGAGGTAAAATATAATTCGAATAAACACGACGACTCCTCCTCAAACTCAACGTGGTTTTGTATTTAAAATCGTAATGATATGGTGAAATCATGTCGTCGTAGAAATGAGGGATAGTATGTGTGGAATAAGGGAAAATAAGGGATGAAAACAGACTCTGGTTTTAAGTGGTTAAAATGCATTGCGCGCTTGGGTGAATTTTCTAGTGTTGCCACAACCTCATAATATTTATGTCTCTAAATATATAGGTATGCGCATTACAGGGGTTGGGGGGAATCGAGGGGGATGGAAAATACATGTATTTTTTGCAAGGGATGGTAAACTGGGGGAGGTTGGTCGGGGATATACATTGAACGAGTTGAGAGAGAAGTTTCAAAACAGATTCCATGTGGTGTAATCAGTGATGTGATCTCGTTGAAATATCACCACCACCACCACCCCCGCGTTCCCTTTCAACCCCCCACCCCCCATCTCATTTTCCACCCTGTCCACATTCCGCATCACTCGTATTTCCTCACGATAATTTCGCTGGAAATTTTTCGCTCGACAACGACGACGAACCGCCTTAACGATTTTAATGATGAAGGTAGTCGTTTTATTATTGCACAAGTGGGATATCAAATTATTATTTTCAATTTAATTTCGTTGGTAGAAGGAATATTTCGAAAAGTTATTCATCTGTGCCAATACAAAGACGTGAACGTATTTTATGGGATAATTTATTCTTCAAAAAAAAAAAAAAAAGGAAAATATAAGAACAACTTGATAAAATGGTCGATTTGTAGGAATTTTTTCTCTGCAATATTTTTATACTAAGGCTAAAAGTTAAAGTTTGATTTCTAGAGTTCATAGAAATTTGTATAGATAGATGCAGGGCCGAATTTAGTGTTTTTATGATAAACTAGGTGTAGATTATATTTTCATTTTAGATTTGCTATTTATAGCAATTAAAATTTTCATAAATATCTAAAGAAGTATGTTCCATTGCGTATACCTGCGGTAGGTATACCTACCGTGACCCAAAAATCTATAAATCAATCAGTATCTATACATTAAAAAAAATTCTTAATTAGAACTTAAAACAGTAAAAAGTTATCAAAACATTCACGTCAAAATAACAGAAGTAAAGGGTCTAGATTTAGAATATTAGTAGAAATCCCATTTTATTGTCTCGACTCCCGAATGATCCTTTTTCTCAAAACTATTACACTACTGAAATGTACAAAACTACCGCGAAATTAAAATTTGTTCAAATGCACGAAACCCAGTTCCTCCATAATCAAGTATAACCATTGTGTATCTATGCACTTATTATTAAAATATCTGAATATCAACTATATAATTAAACCATTTTCTTTTAGTTCGCCGAATTTCTCGCTACTGGATATTCGTTCAATAATGTATTTATTTGTGAATACGTAATTTGGATTTTCAGGTTTACAATATGTGAAAGCCAAAAGACTTAATGCTCACTTATAAACTTAACCATTTTCAGATATATCTATCAGAATTTTTATCTATTATTATAAAGAGGAAAGATTTGATTGTTTGTTTGCTTTGAATAGTCTCCGAAACTACTTGATCGATTTGAAAAATTCTTTCACTGTTGGGAAGCTACACTATTTCCGGTGAACATAGGCTATATAAATTTTCAAAAAATTTAGGGATCCATTTTAAAACTCCAATAGTGTGTGAAAAAATTATCAAAAAACTTTCTTACATAACGTGCACTGGTGATTTAACTAAAGAACGGAACAACCGAATTTAATGAAACTTTATATTCAAATACAACACAATTACCCACACACGCTTTAGGCTACTTATCATTCCTTAAAAATAATAAGAGAATGTATCCCCTACGTAAAAACTGAGGGATGAAAAAAAAATTTACTTTAGATAGGCGAGTTATATATCATTGAGAAGGTATTTAAAAGTCAAAAAATGATTTGTATTAATATTTTTAGTTGAACTATTAAAAAGCACAGTAATTTAATTTAAAGTACAAAAAATTGCCTTTTTGAAATATAAATGTTTTTATAGATAATAATCTGACAGTAACCTTCTTTTTTTACAAAGTTGTAAATAGATCCTTAGGGTTGCTCAGTAAGGAAATATTAACGAAAAAAATGTAATACTAATACTAATAATAATAGTAATAGAGTTTAAAATAAAAACATTTTTAAAACCGTGCGTATATAAAATGGTGTATTTATATACTCCTCTGACTGATGAAATTTTAATATTCGGTGTATTCCTTATAGGAAGTAGGCATGTGATATGATTTTTTTTTGAAAATTCCTACCCTAACAGACAAGGGCGGATTCAGGTTTTTTTTCTTGGGGGGGACAATATCTTTTATTTGCAAGTACGTGAAAGGGATCAAGAAAAAAGTTCACAATTCCAGCCAGAAATCATCATAATGATAAATAATAAATAATCATATCATTATAATGATAAAAGAAATTTAAAATCTTCTTCCAGAGCAAAAGGCATACGCCAAATCGTGTATGGTGAACTCTGGACTATCCAATATGGTTTAATTATATAGTTGAAATTCAGATATTTCAATAATAAGTTAAAAGATACATAATGGTTATACATGATTATGGAAGAACTGGGTTTCGTGCAATTGTACAAATTTCAATTTCGCGGTTGTGTTGTACAGTGCAATAGTGTAATAGTTTTTGGAAAAAAGTTCATTCGGGAATCGAAAAAGGGAGATGGGGTTATTTTGATGCGAGTATTTTGATAACTTTCGACTTTTTTTAGTAATAATTAAGACCGAATTTATTGAACTTGGTGATATTTTTTATTTGATGTATGATGTAGTATGATTATATTTTTCGTAAAAGAATAAGAAAAATACGTTACGCAGACGAAGTCGCAGGGATCAGCTCGTATATTAGTATAAATAGAAGATTTTACGCAATAGGCATTGAAAGTTGAGGAAAACTTTCGATAAAATTTTTTCTGCAAGGACTTGAATGTGGTATGAAGATTGGTGCAAATATGAGGGGACCCGGCGAACAATGGTAGTGTGTTGTGTGACGTCTGGTGGTGGTCATAAAACAAACACGATGACAATAATAATGGTGAGAGGAAAAAGTTTTGCTGCCAAATTTACGACCGCAATCCGAGCACTTGACCATTGGAAGAGGCGAGCGACCGCAACGGCCGTGTACGTGCTGAAAAGGGACGGCAATCCGGCTGATGGCTGAGGAAGTTGGGAACGGCGAACGCCTCCCGGAGACATGTCGTGCATCTTGACCGCGCGCCATACGCGACACTTGATGACGATCGATCGCGTCATCATGCCCGCACCACAACACCCATATCTACGTTTCACATTCGATTTTTTCGATGTGACAACTGGGAATTTGATTTAGGGACGACATGGTCGACAGAAAATTTATTCTTCGCATTAAATTTATGCACTGGGTAAAGAGCACGAGGCGCAATGATCGCCTCGCGTAATGAGTGCCACTTCTGGGAAAGAGGTCACGCGACCGACCTCAAAGTGGAAATCGCCGACACGACATCATCAACCATTTTTTTTTGCCTGTCAATTTAGCATGAACAGCTCCCTAAAGTTAGCCTCTTGACTTGTGATTTTCAAAAAATTTTTTGCTCTTTCGTTTGTTCGTGAAATTTTTTCGTTTGTTAGTTCAAACTTTTCTTAGAAAAAAATAATGAAATTTGAGGAAATAAGAATCGAAAATTGGTCCCTCATTGTGAAATATGGTCTTTTTTCCCTTGGAATTGATGTATCTCTATAGATTATCGTTTGTTCGTCTTTGAATTGTATTTTTTAAATAAAAAATGACTTCTTCATCTTCTTAATCCAACATCATTGCCGATGTTTGGCGATTAAAAAAATGGTTGTCACGTGGGGAGTTCCAGGTTTCTCAGAACCTTACCTTAGGTTCCTCAGAAAAAATGACTTACAGGAAAATAAACACGACATCATCAACCATTTTTTTTCCTGTCAATTTAGCATGAACAACTCCTTAAAGTTAGCCTCCTGACTTGTGATTTTCAAAAATATTTTTGCTCTTTCGTTTGTTCGTGAAATTTTTTCGTTTGTTAGTTCAAAGTTTTCTTGGAAAAAAAATAATCAAATTTGAGGAAATAAGAATCGAAAATTGGTCCCTCATTGTGAAATATGGTCTTTTTTCCCTTGGAATTGATGTATCTCTATAGATTATCGTTTGTTCGTCTTTGAATTGTATTTTTTAAATAAAAAATGACTTCTTCATCTTCTTAATCCAACATCATTGCCGATGTTTGGCGATTACAAAAATGGCTGTCACGTGGGGAGTTCCAGGTTTCTCAGAACCTTACTTTAGGTTCCTCACTCAGAAAAAATGACTTACAGGAAAATAAATACACCATTATGTTCCATCGCTTAAATATGGAGTATTAAAATACCTATGGGAAATTGGAGGCGGGAATTTATATTCATACAAATTAGTTTCACAACAATTAATGTGTGATATATCATGAAATTTTTAATCAGAAAAATAAAAAATAAATTCTTCAATACGGTGATTACTTACTTCAAAGACCAAATGTGCCAAATGTTATAATTTATTTTTGGAAATTTCAAACATTGAAACCGATATAGGAAAGTTTAAATCGTTAAATTTTTACTTGATTTCGTTTGTTCGGGAAGAATTAACGTTTGTTAGTTCCTTGATAATAATAATTCTCAAATTTAAAAGTAGCGTTATTACCAGTGACTTAATGATCATAACAATTGCTTTGTTCCATCGTTTGTCGGTGGATTATAAGACGTGAAGTCGATATTGTTAACCAAATCTTATAATTCAAATACTTCAATAAATAACATATCAATCATAAGGAAATTTATTAAATTTTTGTCATCTTGTATTTTAGAATATCAATTTGAGTTTTGGTATTAGATTTGTAATTTATTTACCTATTTTAAACTGGACCAAAAAAATCGACTATTTCTTTAAAGTATATCGAAGTTATTGTTCAAGGTGACAAAAAAAATATCGGGAAGTTTTGAACCCTTAACATTAATATTAAGAGGTCTATCATCTTTAATTTCGATTTTTTATTTGTGCTTTAATTTTTGCGTCAATGCTGTCAAACTATCAGGGTAAAAAAAATCATCTGCACAATTATTTATAGAAAATTAAATTCCCTACAAAACAAGCCTCTTTGAAAATTTTTGCCAGAAACGCCGTTTCCGAATAATCAAGCTTCAGACATTGATATAATTTTAAGATTTATCTTCTTTATTTTGGAATTTTGTTACAAACGAACAAATAAATATATAGAAATGAACAATATAGATTCTTGAAGGGAATTTAATGCTCTACAAAAAAGGTATTTGACGTTTTTACATAAAATCACTTTTTCAAAAGTTATTCAGAATTAAAGGTGAAGAAAAAATTAAATTATTGTTTTTTTCGTTGTTGAACCAATTTTTTAAGAGTGATTTTATGTAAAAACGTTAAGAGACCTTTTTTGTAGAGCATTAAATTCCTTTAAAGAATCAATATTGTTCATTTCTATATATTTATTTGTTCGTATATTAAGAGGTCCATCATCTTTATTTTTTCTTTTTTGTGCTTTCATTTTTACGTCAATGCTGTCAACCTATCAAGGTAAAAAAAATTATCAGCACATATATTTATAGAAAATTTAATTCCCTACAAAAAGGTCTCTTTAAAAATTTTTGCCAGAATTGCCGTTTCCGAATAATCAAGCTTCCGACATTGATATAATTTTTAGATTTGTCTTCTTTATTTTGGAATTTTGTAACTAACGAACAAATAAATATATAGAAATGAACAATATAGATTCTTGAATGATATTAATGTTCTACAAAAAAGGTGCCTTAACGTTTTAACATAAAATCACGTTTTCAAAAGTTATTTACTTAAAATGAATATCGGGAAGGTTTGAGTCGCTAATGCTAATATTAAGACGTCTATCATTTTAATTTCGATTTTTAATTTGTGTTATCATTTTTGCGCCAATGCTGTCAAGCTATCAGGGTAAAAAAATTCATCTGTACATATTTTTATAAAAAATTAAATTTCCTACAAAAAATGTCTGTTTGAAAATTTTTACCAGATACGTTTCCAAATAATCAAGCTTCAGACATTGATATAATTTTTTGAATTATCTTCTTTATTTTAGAATTGTGTAACTAACGAACAAATAAATATATAGAAATGAACAATATAGATTCTTGAAGGGAATTTAATGCTCTACAAAAAAGGTATTTTGACGTTTTTACATAAAATCACTTTTTCAAAAGTTATTCACAATTAAAGTTGAAGGAAAAATTAAATTATTGTTTTTTTCGTTGTTGAACCAATTTTGAAAGAGTGATTTTATGTAAAAACGTTAAAAGACCTTTTTTGTAGAGCATTAAATTCCATTCAAGAATCTATATTCTTCATTTCTATATATTTATTTGTTCGTTAGTCACAAAATTCCAAAATAAAGAAGATAAATCTAAAAATTATATTAATATCTGAAGCTTGATTATTCGGAAACGGTGATTCTGGCAAAAATTTTCAAAAAGACGTTTTTTGTAGGGAATATAATTTTCTATAAAAATATGTACAGATGAATTTTTTTACCCTGATAGTTTGACAGGATTGACGCAAAAATGAAAGCACAAATAAAAAATCGAAATTAAAGATGATAGACCTCTTAATATTAATATTAACGGTTCAAAACTCCCCGATATTTTTTTTTTGTGAATAAAAATCAATACAAATTTAGATCCACAAGATATATCAAATTTGCGTTCAAATATTTTCAACATATAGCTTTTTAAATGAAAATCAATTAAAACGCAATGGCCAATACCCTTGGAAATAATTGGGAATGAACTTAGAATTTTCCACATGACATTTTTTGGCACAGAACTCCACGGTGGACTGACCATTTGGCATTGGTTTCGCTAAATTTGATTTTACGCCAAATTGTTGAAATGTGTTTTCTGCCACGTTTATTGTTATATTTATGGCACTAGAGATATGCATCTGAGTGCAGAAATACACTTTTAGTGAGTGCTAATGGGCAGAATTCGTTTTCCTACTTAATTATTGTATAAACTTTACTAGTAATTTTCAAAAAAAAACATATATTAAGCAATTATAAATTTTTCCAAATTTATCATAGAGTTAAAAGTAAATTTCCAATAGTCAAAGAAATCAATTGATAGGCTGGAATAATTGTAAATTGGGAAAGAATGAATGAATTTAGAAAAAATCCATAAAAGTATATGAACAATGACTTCCCATATTTGTTTAATTCTATTAAACAAATATATTTTTTTTTTGACAATCGAATTAGTATCTCTATTTTATTCTAATAAAATAATTCAATTAGCGTTTTGTTGGACAGAACTATGCTGTTTGATTTTAATGCAAAAAAAGAACAAGGAAAATAAATAGAATAATAAAGAAGTTGGGAAAATTCAAATGCAATCAAATGCATCAAATAGATGCATTCTTTGATATATCAACAAATTAAACAATATTTTTTTCCCAAAACTATCAAAAAACATCTAAACTTGCATATAGAATAAGCATCTAATTACTAAAAAAAATTCTTACAAAAATATGCTTTATTCTTACATCCAAAACAGAGACTCAATTATTGACTTAAGACTTTGAAACTCAGAAGCTTAGATGGTAAAATAATTGTTGATATTTACATCCTAATTCCCAATAAATTTTCTTTCTCAAATCTTGAAATTGCCTGATGAATTTCAATTCCAAAAAAAAAAATACTTTTATTGAAAGAAATCCCTACACTCCAATTTTAATTCGGGCTAAGATATTTCACAATGTAGTAACGTCATAAGGTTGTCAATATGCTCAATGAAGTCAAAGAAAATTAAGAAATATTGTCCCCCATTTTAATAAAATACGAAGAAATAAAAATTAGCCCAATTTTGAATCATAAGAGAATCGAAATATGCTTTTGAAGCTATTGGGTAGCGACTCATAGTGCATAATATCCGCCTAATGCTAGAGCTTAAGAGTTTTAGAGCTTTTATCTTTAGTTGGCCTTATTAATTGAGCCACTTTATAAGTCTTCAACCATTAACATTTTCGATTGATATTTTTGTATGGGATTTATTTATTATCACCTGTTACCATTTTTCTTGCACCGACACTTATGGCTTTTAAGAGCTTTCTTGAGGCCAAAATGATTTAAAATTGTTTTATGGTCAATTTTTAGTTCTTCAGTCATACGTGACACCATTCATCTTCAGCAATTACATTTAATTCCAAGATTTAATCAATATTTTCAACAATACATCGCCTAAAGTGCATTAAGTGCATCCTTAATAGGAACATCATTGAATTTTTAATGAATTTTAGTCGCTTGGCTTTGATTTTTTACTTTAATAAAACAAAATTGGGAAATAATCGTTTATTTTTTTAAGCATATACCTTTTGATACCTTATTTATGATAGATGGTCCTCACTACTGTACAAATCAATGACCATAGAAAAAAAGGTAATATTATGATCACAATTTATTCTCCAATCATTAAAAATATAGCACTTTGAAATGAACATTAAACAAAGTAATCTTTTGGTAAAATAGTAAATTAATTTTTCCATAACTTAAAATACAAAATAGCACTTTTTCAGAAGATTAGAAGAAATAACAATCGTTTTTCTTAAGTAGTTAAAGGGGCAGAGAGATGAAAAGTTGAAAATTTGTTCAATTTTATTCGCTATACATACAATTTAATAAAGATTTCTTATACCATCTCTAGCGCATAAAAATTTGGCGATTAGATCGTTTAACTGACAAAGAGTGCCATCTAGTTCTAAAGCTTGAAACTAATCACCAACCCAAATTTGGAAAATGAGCTTTTGGTACCTATGCAGGCATTAAGTAAGATTTGTATCAACCTAAAGAATTAAATCAAAACAAATCGGTTTATTTAAATTTTATATGCATTTTAAAATCAGAATGCACTTCAAAGCCAGCCATGTCCAAGTTTGCTAAGTCGCTCTTTTAATTTAAGTGACATCCAAGTCTTCAAACGATCCTGTTATGGTTGCTTAGTTATTATTACCAAAAGTTTTTCGTTTGGCCTCAAAACTAATAAATAAAATACTGTTGTGAGTTTGAGCGACTAAAATTCTAAAGAAATTCCAAACGGTTGAAACAATAACGCTATTGTATTTTCGCCTGCAATTCTGCATACAAATTGCAATTTTTTTCGACTATTTGTCGACTGTTATGTGTGATCTTAATGTTTCATATAAGCAAGAGAAAGACTTATCCACTTCATGGAAATGGAACAAAGTTAGAATCCTTGTAACGGAATTTATTCAAAGAATATTTTTAAAGCCATCAAATATTAAAATCAACTTTGATGTCCTGGCAGAAGTTCCAGAAGTTTGGTTGAGAAGTTTTAATTCATCTAATTTATAGTTTAGACTTGGCATTATACGATTGTCATTTGTTTTGCCTATGGTTAACACTCTTGATCGTTGAAAATTGATTTCAAGAAATGATTATGACACCCATTTGGCCTTATTTTCTCAACAAGAAGAAAAAATTTGCCCAAAAATTGATTTGTAATTAGTAATAAATATATGAAGAAACAATGCTAGATTGTGCATTAAATCTTTTCGGAAAAAAGAAAGTGAATAAGTTATAATTATATCTATAGAAAGATTAGGTATATATTTGATCTTTCCCTTGTAATGTAAAGTTAGTAAGTACACTTGCGGTCATTAAACAAAGCTCTGTATTTTGAATTGAAAATATCTAACTAAATAATCGTTTAATTTCTTTTTGTTGGTATTGTTATGGACATAAATACATATGATTTAGTTGAAAAACTAGTCACTTTTCTTGGGTTCCAGATTTCTGAAATTTATCTTCAAATTGTTTACAACAATTAAAATGAAACCATATCCATTAACGTTTCATTTACTTAGCCTTATCCACGCATAGCGAAGATAAAGACGTAAAATAGAAGTTTAAAATTTCTTTCATTCTCTTATTCGTGAAATATGAAAAAAAAATTGCTTGGCAAGTTTAAATTTTCTGAAGTAAAATTTCAAGAATTGGACGCTTGAAGTTTCAAAGCTTTGACCACCTGTTTCAACCCTTTGAGAAGGAAAATTTATCAAAATTAAGCTTTTACAATAATAAATCTATGATTCTAATCGTTTTTCCAAAAAAATATTGCCATAACTTTAGTGTTTTGGCCAAAATAAATCCTCTTTGTCATTCTAGTTTGGACGATTTGATAATTCTAAACTTAGATCAATAAAATTGTTTTCTTTATAGAATTAAGTTTTATATCGTAACCAAAAGTACAGCAAAGCTTTCAGAAACAATTTATTAATATAAAAAAGAAAACCATTGCTTAAATTAAACCAGAGGTCCTCAATTTGTTAGGCCCCTAACAGTTGGATAGTCTGAAATAATCAGCTACGATATTTATACAGAAAATTTCAAATATAATTCCCTAAAATTTAAGTTCAACTAATGAACTAAAGTTTAAAGTCTCTAACTTCTAAATAAAAAAAAATTATCCTCCTCTCTTCCAGATATCCCTTAGGTACTCCTCAAATATTTAGGCTTTTATAGTCCTCTAAAAACAAAGAATTTTGGCTTCCAAGAATTAGACGTTTGAAGTTTCGAAGCTTTAACCACCTGTTTCAACCCTTTGTAATTAAAAATTAACCAAAATTAAGCCTCCACAATAGTAAATTTATGATATTAATCATTGTTTCAAAAAAATATTGCCATAACTTTAGTGTCTTGGTCAAAATAAGTCCTCTTTGTCATTCTACTATGGATGATTTGATAATTCTAAACTTAGATCAATAAAATTGTTTTCCTTATAGAATTAAGTTTTATATCGTAACCAAAAGTACAACAAAGCTTTCAGAAACAATTTATTAATATAAAAAAAAAAACATTGCATAAATTAAACCAGAGGTCCTCAATTTGTTGAACCACTAACAGTTGGATAGTCAGAAATAAGCAATTACGATATTTATACTGACAATTTCAAATGTAATTCCCCAAAATTTAAGTTCAACTAATGAATTAAGGTTTCAAGTCACTAACGTCTAAATAAAAAAATATTTTGTCCCCCTCTCTTCCAGATATCTCTTAGGTACACCTCAAATACTTAAGCTTTTATCGTTCTCTAAAAACAAAAACTTTGGGTTTCCCAGAATTGGACGTTTGAAGTTTCGAAGCTTTAACCACCTGTTTCAACCCTTTGGATGAAAAATTAACTAAAATTAAGCTTCTACAGTAGTAAATCTATGATTTTATTCTTTTTCTCAAAAAAATTTTGCCATAACTTTAGTGTTTTGGGCAAAATAAATCCTATTTGTCATTCTACTAAGAATGATTTAATAGTTTTAAACTTAGATCAATAAAACTGTTGTCCATATAGAATTAAGTTTTCTATCATTACCAAATGTACAACAAAGCCTTGAAAAGCAATTTATTTACTTAAAATGAAATTATTGTTTAAATTAAACCAGAGGTCTTCAATTTGTTGAACCACTTACAGTTGGATAATCAAAAATAATCAACAACGATATTTAGGCAGACAATTTCAAATATAATTCCCCAAAATTTGAATTCAACTAATGAATTAAGATTTCAAGCCACTAACGTCTAAATAAAAAACATATTTGCTCCCCCTCTCTTCCATATATCCCTTAGGTACCCCTCAAATACTTAGGCTTTTGTAGTCCTCTAAAAACAAAGAATTTTGGTTTCCAAGAATTGGACGTTTGAAGTTTCAAAGCTTTAACCACCTGTTTCAACCCTTTGAGAAGGAAAATTTACCAAAATTAAGCCTCTACAATAGTAAATCTATGATTCTAATTGATTTTCTAAAAAAATATGGTCATAACTTTAGTGTTTTGGCCAAAATAAATCCTCTTTGTCGTTCTACTATGAACGATTTGATAATTCTAAACTTGGATCAATAAAATTGTTTTCCTTATAGAATTAAGTTTTATATCGTAACCAAATGTACAGTAAAGCCTTGAGAAACAATTTATTGACATAAAAAGAAAACCATTGTATAAATTATACCAGAGGTCCTCAATTTGTTGAACCACTTATAGTTGGATTGTCAGAAATAAGCAATTACGATATTTATACAGACAATTTTAAATGTAACTCCCCAAAATTTAAGTTCAACTATTGAATTAAGGTTGCAAGTCACCAAAGCTTATATAAAAACATTTTCCCCTCCCCTCCTTCAGGTATTCCAAAGGTACCTTTCAGGTACCTAGGGTTTTTTAGTTCTCTAAAATCAAAAAGTTTTGCCATTCATATAATTTTGGCTAATGATTTTGCATTTAAAAGAAAGTACAACTAAACTGCTGCCATCTAGATTGTTGCCAATGAATTAATGTAGGCGTTGAGTCCTACTAAAAAGCTCTTCCTCAAATTTGTTATTATATTTTTTTTGACTTAACTGCTTTATCTAAAGCTTTATTAACCCTTAGTTTATATCAGATGGTTGTGGCCCCTCAAAAGAATTATCTCATCATTGATTAGTACTAAGTTTGTTTAAAGCCAACGATAAAATTGATGATATTTTTTCAAAGGAAATTTTCCTTTGAAATTGATCGAAATTGTTAGTTCGAAATTGATATCCAAGATTTATCATAAATGGGATGAAGACATAATTTTATTTCTATGAGTTGTATACATTGGTGAGGAGGTGACGTCAGCAGTGTCTGTTGAACGAGAGAGGCTGTTGGCATAGCAACGATGGCGGCAAGAACGATAATAACAAGCGAGAATCTGGTGGAATCTGGTTGAAGCCGTCGGTGGCACGAATGGAATGGCGTATTTATTGAGCCAAGGGATGAAGGGGTGGAAAAGCGTATGTCGTGTGGAAAGCGGAACGTCGAAAGCAGGCTAAGGAAGAGTTACTCCTCTGCCAGGATCTCTGGAGCGCTTCTCCACGCTTCACCACCACCACCACCACCACCGCTCCTCACGGCGGCCGCATCCTGGCCTCCTTTTACTACGACACGACGAGGACGACGACGACATGCCACCGTTCTCTCCCTGATCCTTCTTCGTCTTCTTCTTCATCCATTACCGCATCATTCCCATTCCCCCATTCCCGCTCATTCCCGTTTTTCCCATTTTCAGTTTTCAGTTCCATCTCTCGCGCGTTGACGACTCAATGTAACTCTCTTCACCGCACCACCACCTTGTCACCCACCCTCTTCATTCCACTAGTCAACATATAACAAGTCCTTTTTGTCAGGATTCCCTATTCTCGACGTTTCTCTTTATTTTCCGCTTTTTTATTATTATATTTAATGTGCATTATGGCTTACATAATAAAACTAATGTTGACTAAAGTCAACAGAAACGTATTTTTATTGGAAAAACTAAAATAATTTCAAACGAAAAAGAATTTTCTGCCAATAGTGTTTCCATTGAATATACGAGATATTCACGAAAAAAAATTGTTTATTTTTAGAGATAAATCAATACTTCTTACAATTTTAAATTGAATACTTCTCTTTTACAGTATTAAGCCATTGCATTTTTTTAATGTAACTTAACATTTACCAATGCATTGGTACAAATATCAAACTAACAAACTTTTGCATGCAGTCCTAATAATTTGGAGGTTTTCTGCACATTTTCTTTATGAAAATTCTTCAATTTATGTAACAAAAATAATTAATTCCCATCTCCTTCTATATTAAAACATTTACAAAGATCATAACCCTCAAGAACTCATAAATAAGAAGAAGTGCAGAAGAAGATTTAAAATTTTCCAATATAAACGAACCAATTTGGGTGTTCACTTTATTTATTAAAAAAATCATCAAAATGTAACTACTTCGTAAAAAAAAAACTACTTAGACTTATATTTGATAATAAAGAGGTCCAATTGAGATCCAAAAGAGGTCCTCCCTTTTTCTGACTAGGTTAAAAACATTCTACTTTGGTCACACGATATAAGGACTTTATTTATTTAAAAAAAATAAAATAAAATTTAAATAATTTGTTAAAAAAAATTTCAGGACATACATATGATAAAAATGAGGTCCAATTGAGGTTCAAATGAGGTCCTATTTTTATCTAACTCAGTTAAAAACATCCTACTTTGATTTAAAAATAGAAAGACTAAGTATTTAGTCCTAAGTATTAAGCATTAAGCATTAAGTACTTAAGGACTAAGTAACCATAGTATTATTTGGTGCAATTTAGCGTTTACAAGTGCATTGTTACAAATATCAAACTAATA
This sequence comes from Sisyra terminalis, assembly GCA_958496175.1. NCBI lineage: Eukaryota > Metazoa > Arthropoda > Insecta > Neuroptera > Sisyridae > Sisyra > Sisyra terminalis. The sequence continues at coordinate 5,989,584 of OY292277.1, read as the reverse complement.
AACTTTTGCATGTAGTCCTAATAGTTTGGAGGTTTTCTATACATTTTCTTTAAGAAAATTCTTCAATTTATGTAGCAAAAATAATGAATTCCCATCTCCTTCTATATTAAAACATTTACAAAGAACATATCCATCAAGAACTCATAAATAAGAAGTGCAGAAGTGGATTTAAAATTTCCAATATAAATGAACCAATTTTGGTGTTTACTTTATTTATTAAAAAAATCATCAAAATCTAACTACTTCGTAAAAAAACTACCTAGACTTATATTTGATAATAAAGAGGTCCAATTGAGATCCAAAAGAGGTCCTCCCTTTTTCTAACTAGGTTAAAAACATTCTACTTTGACCTCAAGATATAAGGACTTTATTTATTTAAAAAAATCATCAAAATTTAACTACTTTGTTAAAAAAAAATCCAATACATGCATATGACAATAAAGAGGCCCAATTGAGGTTCAAATGAGGTCCTCCTTTTATCTAACTTGATTAAAAACATCCTACTTTGACATAAAAATAGAAGGACCAAGTATTAAGTATTAAGCATTAAACCCGTAAGGACTAAGTAACCATAGCATTTTTTCATGCAATTTAGCGTTTACAAGTGCATTGTTACAAATATCAAACTAACAAATTTTTGCATTTAGTCCTAATAATTTGGAGGTTTTCTACACATTTTCTTTAAGAAAATTTTTCAATTAATGTAACAAAAATAATTAATTCCTCTCTTCTTCTGTATTAAAACATTTTCAATGATCATATCCCTCAAGAATTCATAAATAAGGAGAAGTGCAGAAGATGATTTACGTTTTCGAATATAAATGAGCCAAATTTGATGTTTAATTTATTTATTTAAAGTAATCTTCAAAACTTAACTACCTCGTAAAAAAAAATACCTAGACTTATATATGAAAATAAAGAGGTCCAATTGAGGTCCGAAAGAGGTCCTCCCTTTTTCTAACTAAGTAAAAAACATCCTACTTTGGTCTCAAGATATAAGGACATTATTTATTTAAAAAAATCATCAAAATTTAACTACTTTGTTAAAAAAAATTTCAGGACATACATATGATAATAAAGAGGTCCAATTGAGGTTCAAATGAGGTCCTCCTGTTATCTAACTCAGTTAAAAAGATTCTACTTTGATTTAAAAATAGAAGAACTAAGTATTAAGTATTAAACATTAATTCCATAAATATCAAACTAATAAACTTTTGCATGCAATCCTAATAATTTGGAGGTTTTCTGCACATTTTCTTTATGAAAATTCTTCAATTTATATAACAAAAATAATTAATTCCCCTTTCTTTCTATATTAAAAAAAAATACAAAGATCATAACCCTCAGGAACTCATAAATAAGACGAAGTGTAGAAGATAATTTAAATTTTCGAATATAAATGAACTAATTTTGGTGTTTACTTTATTTATTACAAAAAATCATCAATATTTAACTTCTTCGAAAAAAAAAACTATCTAGACTTATATTTGATAATAAAAAGGTTCAATTGAGGTCCGAAAGAGGTCCTCCTTGCTTCTTAGTCGGCTAAAAACATTCTACATTTACCTCAAAAGAAATGGACGTAGTTTCAAGTCGTTCTATATATTTTTGTGGCAACTTAAACAATTTGAAGGACTATAAGAACTCTAAGAACTACTTTTAGTACCAATTTGAGAATTTGCACCGCCGGTTCTATCTCTTACAAGGTCAACAAGTAGTAGTTATCGTTCCTATATGTCGTCGATTTATTATTGCATGAATGGAATTTGTAAAAGAATATTAATGCAAATGATAATTTACGAAGTTTAATAAAAACAATCGACTTTTAACGACTTTGTAAAAAAAATACCAGGACATACATATGATAATAAAGAGGTCCAATTGAGGTCCAAAAGAAGCCCCCCTTTTTTCTTAGTCAGTTAAAAACATCTTACATTGACCTTAAAAGAAATGGACTTAATTTTAAGCCTTTGTATATATTTTTATGGAAACTTGAACAATTCGAAAGACTATAAGAACTCTAAGAACTCTAAGAACTACTATTAGTACCAATTTGAGAATTTGCATCTCCTGTTCTACCTTACAAGTAGTAGTAATCTTTACTATATATTGTCGATCCAATTGAGGTCCAAAAGAGGTCCTTCTTTTTCTTAATCATTTAAAAACATCCTACATTGACCTCAAAAGAAATGGACTTAGTTTTAAGACTTTCTATATATTTTTGTGGAAACTTAAACAATTCGAAGGACTCTTAGAACTCTAAGAACTACTTTTAGTACATATTTGAGAATTTGCACTTCTTGTCCTACGTTACAAGGCCAACTAGTAGTAGTAAACGTTTCTATATGTCGTCGATTCATTATTGCACCAATGTAATTTGTAATTTGTAAAAAAAATGTAATGCAAATGATAATTTACGAAGTGTAATAAAAACAATCGAATCGGATCGATCATTTTCCATGGATACCTACAGGAATAATATCGAAACCATTCGAAATAGTTCTCTTCAGCTCTGAAATTTTCAACGTTCCTGAGCCAAGCTTATATCAAAAAAATCAAAAAATTATCAAAATTTAACTAATATGTAGAAATGTACCTAGACTTATACATGATAATAAAGAGGTCCAATTGAGGTCCAAAAGAGATCCTCCTTTTTTCTTAGTCGGCTAAAAACATTCTACATTGACCTCAAAAGAAATGGACTTAGTTTTAATTCTTTACATATTTTTGTGGAAAATTAAACAATTCGAAGGAGTATAAGAACTCTAAGAACTACTTTTAGTACCAATTTGAGAATTTGCACCTCCTGTTCTACCTTACAAGGCCAAAAATACCAGGACATACATATGAGAATAAAGAGGTCCACTTGAGGTCCAAAAGAGGTCCTTCTTTTTTCTTAGTCATTTAAAAACATCCTACATTGACCTCAAAAGAAATGGGCTTAGTTTTAACCCTTAAATAGGCGCATGGAGTCAAGACAATTTCATACGTAAAAATAAATGTGAAGTTTATGATTAGAAGATTAGAAGTTTTGTTATTTTTGTAATTGTTTTAAATACAAGTTATGTTTTGGTTTCCAAAAGTTAATTATAATAAAAAATGTTAGTATTTTTAATAATACAAAGTATATTTTATTTGATTTTAACACTACTTTTTGATTATTTTTTTGGGGTCACTATAGACCCCATGCGACTAATTGTGTGACTTTCTTAATGCGCCTAACTAAGGGTTAAGTATTTCTATATATTTTTGTGGAAACTTAAACAACTTGAAGGACTGTAAGACTCTAAGATCTACTTTTAGTACCAATTTGAGAATTTGCACTTCCTCTTCTACCTTACAAGGCCAACTAGTAGTAGTAATCTTTACTATATATTGTTGATTCATTATTGCACCAACGGAATTTGAAATTTGTAAAAGAATAGTAATGCAAATGCTAATTTACGAAATGTAATAAAAACAATCGAATCGGATCGATCATTTCCCGTAGGTACCTATATCTTTCCCCAATATGACGACATATGAAGTCAAACACGAAAAAACTTTTACAATCATTTATAATACGAGAAAATTGGTAAGGATTGGTAAGGATGAAACGTGGTACATATAAATAATTCTGAATCCAACCGCCATAAACATAAAGGACAGGAACGAACGAAACGAACGATTCGGGAAGTAAAAGGTTCTCGTACCTACACCGGGATTGACGACAACCGCTCAACATCTCCACACATATCGTGCATGCGGAGCGATCGGGGAAAGGGGACCTCTACCCAAGTGGCGTTGGTGAAAGAAGACGCGACGACGCTAAAAAGAGTGCACACCACGTGCGAGGAGAACGGCGGCGGCGGCGGCGGCGGCGGTATAGATGGGGCAGAGACAACGACCAGTGGGGATATATCTGCAATGAAACAGACATAGAGCCTCTCGGACGGAACGAAAACGATAGACAGAGGAGACGAGCGAACCCAACGAACGAATGAGCACCGACCGACCGACCGACCGACAGACGGACGGACGGACAGACGGAAGAGCAGGACGCGCGATGGAGGAATGGGACGCGATGGGGTTACAGCATCGGGAATGGCTGAGAGATGGATGATTGTGTCGGATCGGCTCGGTCGATCGAAGACCGGCTGGATGGCTGAGGCTACCGGAATGGGGGAAAAGGAGGATCAATCTTGTCAGATGCAGCGCTCCACTGTTCTGATTTGTGGACTTTTTTGGTTTATGATCTACCGGAAAACTTTTTGCTGTAGTTCATGCCAACTGTATATACTTTTGCACAGCACCGTCCGTCCAAATGGACAGAGGATAACGAATTGATTGATGATTTCCATTTCCTCGACAATATCTTTGCTCCGCATCCAACACTCAAATGCAGTCTCGTTTATGGTAGACTTGCGTGGGTGGATTATTAAATTTTATTATTATTATTACAACGTTTGAATTTAATATAATTATTAGGCGACCAGAACTTGGAATGCATCTCATATATGCATGAGATGCACATATGTGCGGTTATTCTTTGTACTAGACATTCATTACATTGTGATCCACAGGCCTGTTTGGATATTTATTTGCGTGGGAAAGTTTCGGGGGTGAATGCGCATCGTTGGTTGGCGTCGAGACGCGTCGCGGCGCATCGCGGCGCCTTCTGGATGAGCATAGATAGTGCGGAGCATCCCAATACAAATTGTTATAGGTCCAATCAAAACACAACGATGCTATCTTGTCAAAGCTCCTCCCATATAGATAATATATATATATATATATATATAGGTACAGTTGAATAAAATATCTACCACTTTTCATTGGGAAAAGAAAATTTTGTTTCCATTGTTGCAACGATTGTTTCTAAGAATTCTAGTTGGGATTTCAAAGTACTCAATGCGGTACTTGAGGGCAAATATATACTTTAAAGTGGACAAGCATCATGGAAAGTAATCCTAGTTTTGTCCTCTAAGTTGTAGTTAAACTACAACTTTGAGGAAAAAACTTAGATTTCAAAATCCACATTTGGTCATCAAAAACCTCAAAATATATCAATAGGATTCTTTTTATCCGGGTTTATATAGAAGTCAAGACAATAAATGACGCTATGGAACATAAAAAGTATTGCTCATCGGTTTTCTTAGACTTCAGCCAAGCGCTTGATAAAGTATGGTGTGGGAGTTTATTATATAAAAAAGGGCACCCATGTACCTGAAAGATCGGGAATTTGGAATTCATTATTTCTTGTATACCACTGATTTGCCAACGATTACTGATACGTAAATAGAAATCATTGCACATTAGTTATAATACCAAGAAGTAAGGATCTCAGAATGATAGTTGCATATCTACAAGACCATCTCAACCTGGACGACTACGTGGAAAAGTAAAGTTAAAAAAATGCTCTTGTAACTCCACTTTTAGAAGGAGTAGTTGCCCAATAATTAATTTAAAAGGTATAGTGCTTCCAGAATAAGAGTTCGTGAAACATTTAGGATTTCTCCTCGACAAAGAACCTAACTGGGGAATTCTTATTGAGAAGAAAAGATCCCAAACTATCCAAGAATTCAAGCGATTGTTTCGGGATAATGGATCAAAATTATTCATAGAAAACAAAACCTTTTTATACAAGGCTGTTATAATTCCAATATGGTTCTATTGATTAGAACTCTGGGCTTGTACCAATAAATCTTCGATCCCAATGCTTCAGAGGTTCATTCTAAAATTCAACGTGCATTTGCAGACGCATTTTGATCTTTGGTATATAACAAATGAAGTCCTACACCAGGATTTAAAAATAAAGATCATTCAGAGCATTGGACCAAAGAGGAAAACCCACTGAAGGAGATTTATCCTCTATAGAATTAAAAAGAAAACAAAAGCGAGTCAACAGGAGGAAAGAACTCCGCTAAGAGGTCCTTTATGAAACTATATTTACCACCAGCAAATTGGCTCATAGTTACAAGTAGTAATTGATTTCCAAAGAAAATGATCTTCTCAATTAATGGATTCTTTTCTGGCCAATTTGGGAAATTTTTTGCGGTCAATCGGTTAAATTTTCTAAAGATAAAAATTACATTTGAGAGTTTAACATTTAGGCAATGGATGAGTGACTCATTACAGATTAAAACGAAATACAAGTCCATTGTTGCAACGATTGTTTGAGGACAACTTTTAAACCTCTTTTTCAATAATTTATCACTATTTTGGTGGTAATTTCTTGAAGCCTTTTTAAGCATAACTTTGGTTATTATGTAAAAAGTACTACAGCTCTACATAATCCTTTTTTCTATAGTTCTGATTTCTATGCAACTAAATTTGGTTTGGCTTTGAAAATTTAAGAAATTTTAACAATAAAAAAAATAGTTTAGATCTAGTTTTAAACTTCATTTATATGATCTTTTTAAGAACAATTTTAAATGACCAAGAAGCTAGGATAGTAGATGAAAAAGATCTAAGAATCTTTTGGGAGATCAATATGGCTATCCAAAGTTTTGCACTGCAATTTTATCCTGATTATCCTATATTATCTTTTCAATCGATTAGTTCTTCTCAATTTTGGAAAATTTTTGCCTTCAATTGGAGAAATTATCCAAGAGTAGAGGTTCAAATGTAAAGTTTAACGTTAAACCAGTTGACAATAAGGATCTCTTATAGACTTCTTTACAACCATTAACATAAATCTCTCCTAGGCTTTTTGATCGTTTTATCATTAAAAAATCAATCATAGTTTGACCACTTTTCGAGTACTAAGGCAACTAAATAAATCCTTCAAAACAAAAGGGCAAGCAAATGCAGGGACATTCACGAAAATGATAGAAAGAAGAGGACTGATTTACAAAAATGCATTTGCAAAACTTGAAATGAAAATGAAGTGTTGTACAGCAGGCCAAAGATATCCTTAGAGACAACGAGGCCTTAGATATCCATCCATTATTTGCTTCATTAATGTTTCAAAAGTGATCAAATTCGCCGAAAATTTTTTTAATCATTCAAGTTAATGAACTTCTTCTCATTTTGCATTTAACTCAGTAGATACTATTTTAAGATTATTTTACAACCCTTGAGTAATATTGCAACTTCTTTTTGGTTTACTCTGATCAAAAATGGAAATATTACGTAAGGCACTAGTAGAAATTTTAATAAATTAGATTTAACAATGGTTGAAGGATCGAAAAACAAGGGCAAGTGGAATTGATCATCGATTAAGATTCTATTCTAAAGATACTAATAGTAAAGGTAATATTGACCATTATAGAAGAATAACGGGACTGGAAAAACGGAGGAAAATACGTACATGTACGTATGACTTAGGTCCCTTATTTAATTGTCAATGTTTATCTAATAATAAATAAAGTACTAATATACCACAACTTTGGTCCTGTAATCTATTAAATAGTATAAACTGTATAGTAACTGAGGAAAGAAATTTTTTATTGGTCTTTTACTAAATTTGAACATAACTTGGAAAAATCAGAGATAAAAGTGGTTTTTAACTTTCCTGAACCTCAAATAAATGAAATTATTTTTTTATCCTTAATTTTTGCGTAAAATAATTTAACTATCACTAATTTTGTAGAAGTAATTGTAAAAACGGGTATTTGATAGGCAAAATATATCATTTATAAGAAAATATACCAAAAAACCTTACTTTTCAATAGGAGAATATTATTTAAAAAGTCATATTTTAGATAGAAGTTTTTAAATAATATGTTGCAGGAATAGTGGTTTATATTACACGATCCCAAGACTGTAGATATTAGTTTAAAAAATTTTTAAAAGCCTATACAAGCATTAACGTTTAAAGGCCTTTGTAGTTGCAAAAAAATAGGTAAACACCAAAAATTATAAATTTTATACAAAGTTTCAAACTCACAGTTAGTAGAAGTCTTCAAACATCTCCCAACAATTAGCTCCGCACCGCTTGCTTCGATCAAACGGCAACAATCCAAATCATCCGCAACAAACATAATTGAAAACCTAGAAGTACAAAGTTTCATTACTAACAATTAAGATTTAATTTATTGATGAAATTAATTATATCATTATCATAAAATGAATTCTGTCCAAAAGTATTAAACAAGTAGTTGACTTGACTTTATGCAAGGAAATGTACCAACTGAAATGCAACTTTGATCTTTGAATGTACAACGGAATGCCTAAACGCTAGGGGTACCAACTCTATTGTTGTACGTATAACACAACTTAATTCAATTTAAAAGGAAGTTATTACTATTGTTAACAACAATTAGGAGAGTCTTGCAATAATTATTATCAGTTTCTGTAACAATGTTTGTAATTTATACTAATTTGCTTTGGGTAAATCGACTTAACCTCTTAGAACAAGAATTTCCAAATCATAGTTTAAAAGTTTTTTATCTTTTGCATATAGTTTACTCAATTAAAAAATAAAAATAATATTTCTGTAGATTCCCATTGAAATTTTTTGTTTGGGGAATAAGTTCATTACGCTTTTATATTATCTATTTCCATACAACGTCGTTTTTTTTTGCTATTTGAAAAAGAATTAATTCGATAGAGCATTTTCTGCTCAACAAAACTGTGCTAATCATATTTTGGAGTAATTAAATTTTTTCCTGACTTTTGAGGATTAACAATTGAATATCCAGAAGGTAAAGAAGTTACAATTGCGATAGTTGCTTTTTTACGCTTATCATCGATGCAAAAAAGCTGCTGCAATACATTTGCAACGTATGTGAAAAAGATGTCAGGCTAGTCTACAGCACGGTGAAGGTTTACAAAGTTCAAAAATGGTAATTTTGAGGTCAAAAACGACTCCGTAGGGAAAGATCTTCCGAATTTGACAAAGAAAGTTTCAAAGCACTTTTGAATAAGTATCTACGGTTGCCAAACAAGCTTTGACAATTTAATAATTGAACTTCAGAAGCTTTTAAAGAAAACCTCTGATTTTACCATATTTTTTTCAGTTTGCTATAGTATTTTCTATACTACTTCATTCGAAAAGTTGATTCCATTTTACTGTGGATTTTTTCTAAAAACAATCCTTGATACTTAAGCATTTTTTTGAAAAGAAGTATTAAACATTTTAAGGAGAAAAAATCAGTCACAATAAATGCATCCATCTACTTTAAAATCCCATTTTTATAATAAATATTAAATACGAAAGATAAAATGCCCGAGGCTGATTTCATTGCATGGATGAGTGCAACAATAAAACAGGTTTCAATTTGAGTATATTTGCTTTATGACACATAATTACCTCACGCCAAAATATGAGTGAAAGGTGACTGATAACAAGTGGCAGGTAGTACTTAAATTCTTACAATGATGATTGCAAATACCAATACAGACAAAACCGGATTTATATTTACTGCAACCGCAATGCTCGTTATCTGTGTTTATATTTTGGAACACTTTAATTTATTCTATTGAATTTTAATCTTTAACAGAAAGTGTTAACTTTGGATTAATTTTTAAAGATAAATATTGCTTGAATATTTTGGGCAAAAATAAGTGCATAAGGATGTAAAATTAAATTTGGATTTCTGTATATTAACCAAGTATGAAATTAAGAGTAATAAACATCGACTTTGTTATTGTAAAATCAATACAACAAAGAGCCATTGTTACATTAACAGAAATCTTTTATAAGTTAAAACTAATCAAACTAATTTCATTAAATTAAACACTTTATTGCCAACAAAGAGATGATTATTTGGCTTAGGGTTAATATTTTCACATCTAGATAAAAACATTTATCTATTAGATAAAGTTTTATCCGGAGGATAGAGAAAATTTACGTATTTTCCGTAAGAATAATGGTTTGTATAGGATTTCTAGGTATCTTAACGATATAGTATCAATCTTTATGAGTAAAAATACCAGGATCAATCCTAAATCTTAGAAATTTTCCTATGTAAACAGAAAATTTGATTGATTTAAAGTTTAAATCAATAATCGGCAAAAATTTCACAGAAAAATCAATTCAAGGCTTAATATCTCGTTTAATATTGATCTTAGCGATTTGGTTTACAAGACCTTTTTTGTAGGAAATCAAATTTTCTACAAGTTTTTTATTTATAATTTTTCCGTAGCTCTTGTTATTTACGAGATAAATGCAAAAAAAACGCGAATTTTATGGAAAAATCAGGTTCAGTGGCCCGTACTACCTCACCGGTGTGAGTTACGACTTTATCGCAATGGGCACTTTTGTAGAGCGTTTAATTCTGAGAAAAAACCATCTTCGGTAAAAGCGATCCCATGAAATGCCGCTGAGATATAGAAATTTAAAAATAAAAAATCAAAGTTTCCGTGTATTTTCAATGGGAATTCTTTACACGTCTTGGTCGAGGACTTAAAATTAATATTAAGGGCTCAAACTTTCAGGGATTTTTTTTTTTCGTATTTCCAACAAAATTTCACGATGGGACCAAAAAAAGAAAAAGTCAGAAAGAAAATCACCCTACTATATAATCTTTAGGTAAAATAAAATTATAATCTAAATTTACAATAACTGCGAACCTTACTTCATCTGAAGTTCTCAATCCATTTGCAACAATCAGCATAGCTTGCTTCATCGAAACACCAACAATCGAAATTTCGACAGCGACGCATTAAACACCTAAAAACAGAAAATTCCATTAAATATTTCAATATAAATTAACAATAATGGAAATAAAAAACTCCTAGATAAACAGTAACAAGTGGTCATTCTAGCTGAACAAAATAAAAGGGCAATAAGTATATTTAACTTTAAATTCCCTCCGTAAAACTGTTATATAAACAGAAATGATTTATAAGTTAAAAACTAATTTCATTAAATTAAAAAATTAATTGCCAACCAAGATATGTTTATTTAGCTAAGGGTAAATTTTATCATATCTGGATTGAGACATTTATCATGTAGATAAAATTTTATCCGGAGGATTGAGAAAATTTTTGTATTTTCCGTAAGAATAGTGATATGTGTAGGATTTATCTAATTAGCTATCTTAAGGATATCATATCAATCTTTATAAGTACAAATACAAAGATCCTTCCTAAATCGTAGAAATTATCCTGTGTAAAAGGACAAGCACTGGATTCTTAGCTTTAACTAATTAAGCTTATGTATACGATGCATATTAAATTTATCTTTTTAGATCGTATTTCCATAATGTACATAATTTATAGGTAAAATAAAATTATAATCTAAATTTACAATAACTGCCAACCTTACTTCATCAGAAGTTTTTAATCCGTTTGCAACAATCAGCATAGCTTGCTTTATTCAAACACCAACAATCGAAATTTCGACAGCAACGCATTAAACACCTAAAAACAGAAAATTTAATCAATTTATTCAGAAGAATTTAGCTACAATGGAAATAAGAAACCCTTAAATAAACAATAACAATCATTCCAGGTCATTCCAGCTCCTCATAATAAAAGGGCAAAAAGTATATTTAACTTTAAATTCCCTCCGTAAAACCTACACGAAAGTAGCGCCAATTTTATCGGAAGCATCAAAAATATATCAAAAGTTAAAGGAATCCAGCACTATTTTTTCAAAAACAATAAATTTTTGAGTTTTAAATTAACTTTTCTGCAGGGAACGAAAGTAATTGTCCCTGGAATTCTAACAGGCTTCGGAAATGGTGAGGAAATTATATGATTTCCTTGTTTGATATATATGCTTTATATGTAGTATTAAAGCCACTGACTTATTATCTTAAGAGATTAAAAACAGGCCCAAAATTCTTTGCCCACATTTCCACCATGCATAAACTGATAAATTTTAATACATTGAATAATCATTAAACACTAAACTTACCAAAGCTTTTAATCCGCTTCCAACTATTACCATAGCCTACTTTGATCAAACAAACGCCAACCCAAATCATGCCACCGGAACACATGCACCACCTAAAAGCACAAAACTTAATTATTCAAATCATTGCAATTTAATTTCTTGAAAACTTAAACTCCCTAAGAAAATTGGCGAGCCAAACAAACGTTGGCTGCACTGAACCTTATAAGAATTGATCATATATTAATATTTTTCCTCAAAAGTTATAAATTTGGGGCGAAGCCCCACAAAATCATATTATAAATCGAAAATGTATATATTTTTTTATAGTTTCAAGAAGTTTTCAACTAGTAAAACATGATTTTTGGTTTCAAAATTTCAAAAGACGCTATCACCCAAGCTAATACTTTGGTCCGGGACGCCGAAAGTTTAAGTGGAGATTAAACATTGAATTTTACTTACATGATTGCCAATAACTATTGAAATTATTTGCCAAGATCTTTAAGTTTATTTTAACCACTTTTTATTAATTAATCTGATGAAAAACTATTAATTTTTTGCAAAAATATTCGCATAGATTTCACGTTGAAACTTCTCCGCAACAATCACCCGCGCACTCTAAAGCCTGTTGATGAACCAATCGGAGTACCAACTTATCATGATGCCACCTAAAAGATAAATTTTTTAATCAAAACTTTCCTCTTATAGAAATTAATAAGCAACTAAAATACTTAGTTTTCATGGATAAAATAATGTCTTAGAAACTTTTTCCAAACTTGAAATAATATTAAATTAAAACTTTGGCATTTTTCCATCGCCGTCTCGTGGCGGCCATCTAAAACAACATGACTGAATAAAACAATCGAAACTCAATTGTTCCAAATGTCAATTGAAAAATGCCAATGAATGATTTTTGTCGCAGGTTTTTTTTGCAGAAAATTTATCGATCGCCGCCTTAAATTTATTGAAACATCTAGGAAAATGATTCAATTAAACCCCAAAATCATTTTTTTGGTCAGATTTGATGGGGAATATTAGGAAAATTGGCATTAAATGCACCCATGTCGGCTGACGCCGACAGACTTTGGTTGAAATTATGAAAAATTAGGATAATTTCTTAAGGAAACTAAGATTAGCTTTAGTAAATAGTATTTTAAGATAGTTTTCTCAACTTTAAAGCTTTCCAACGGCTGAGATTGGTACTATAAAGTGGTTTAATTTTCGATGCAATATGACCTATATAAATGCATGGAAAACACTGATTTTCCTATGAAAAATTTAATCAGGGAAACTAAATTCAATGGGGCAAGCCTTGCAAAATGGTTTGAACTAATTCCAACAAATCTAAAGATTTATTCAACGTTGAAACCCGCACTAGATTCAACTATTTACTCCAATGTAAACCATAGGATCTTTATCAAATATATGCTTTTAATAAGTTAAGAAAAGCATTGGTTGGACTAAAACGATTGCAATTGGTTGCTTTAAAGACAATTTAACTTTATTTGACTTAATTTAAAGGGGAACTATTTTTTTTTTCCATTTCCCATATACCCCATACACCCTATTTTATGGATTTCCAGCTTATATTTTAATAAAAAAAAATTTATTTTTCCATTTTTTCGCCTATTCAACACCTATAAAAACCAAAAAATGTCATGAGCAAAAATTTTCAAAAAAATTTTTTTTCCGAAAAAATTTAAGTCAAAATTTTAATGTTGGTCATAGGTTATCATAGATTTGAAAAACAGTTTATGAATTTTTGGGATAATTTTTTTTGACTTTTATTTATACTAATAAAAACTGTTGCAATACCAAATATATGATATTTTCTTTAATAAAAACCCATTTTATGTTCTTAAAATAAATTATTTAGTTTTATTTTTCAAAAAAAAAGCAATTTTTAGGTTTATAACCAAATTAAATTTGGCGCCCGTGATTTGGTATGTATTTGAACCTATTGCGCACATTAATGGTCATATAATGCAATTGTCGTATGTCACTAAATTAATTGATTTAATTTTGAAATAAATTGATAAAATTTCTTTGGTTTCTAAGAAACCAAGCAAATTAAGCTTTGGCGAAGAATTTTAAGTGTTTTATTTTATTTCTAACACATAAACTTAACTAAAGTAAGTAATTATTATGCATATTAATTGGTAAGATATCGGTCTACTACAAACATGAAAAAAGTTGATTTCTTATAAAATTAAACGATAAAACTTCAATTAAAATATATTTAATTGTCATTTTACAGGTGTTGCCAAATGCAATTAGTGGTTTTCATAATTTATTTAGTAATTGTTTGACCACGCTTCTGTGACCTACTTTGAAAAAAGCGGTCCTATTTCATGTAAGTTTTAATGTAAGACTGTAAAAAAAGCTTGAACAATTTAATTCCAAGTATTTTGCACTTGTTGCATTAAAAATTTAAATCAAATCGCTCAATAATTAGGGATAGTAACGGTTTTTTGGTCATATTTTTATCGACAGTTTTTAGTACTAAATTTAGCCTTAGGACAAGTTTAAAGTGGGAAAATTGATAAAATTTGTTCCGCCAAGGTTTTATTTAATTGTTTCAGTAGTTCCTATTATTTATTTTTAGTAATTTCTTGCCATTATATAAACGGCGCCGGTTGGCATCAGTTGATATTTCAGGCCAGTTTTATCAGCATAATCCAGCTAACCATGCTTTCAAAATCATTTTTTCTGAAAATTTATATATTTTTCTATGTGTTTTGTTAAGATTTAAGTTTCGATCGATAAATTTTCTAATAGAAAAGCCTCTGAAAAACGGTCATTATTCTGCATTTATTGGTGACAATTGAAACAATCGCAAATCATACGGTAATTTGACATTTGGTGAACAGATGGCGCTGTTCAAATGTCATAATTTTGAAAAAGTCTAACAAAAGTTTTAAAATATATTGATTTTCTTAAGTAAAATCATTTTTTTCGCATAACTTTAAATTGTGGTGAGTCCGTATTAATATTTTCAATATTTTTTCTTTGATCAGCGCCAAATACCGTAAATATTGGGTCTAATTAAGAGAAGAAAAGACATCAAAGAAATTGCATTATTTAAATTTAATACCAACGATACTTTGATTATTTAAAAATAGATTTATTTTGAACAATTAATGGCTATAAAAATAGTTGTGTTAATTAACGAAACATTTCTTTTTCAGAATTTCCCCAAAAGGAAACAAGTAATAATTATCGCAGTTGGTAATTATGCTTCAGTGGAGAGCGGCGACTTGGTGAACAAATTTGTAAGATGCAATCCTATTGGCTACACATCCATTATTATCTAGAAAGCGTTGGTGATTCTTGAAATAAAGATGTAGCGTCCTAAGATTTGATCAATTATCGATAGTTTTCATCGCAATCAATGTCTTAAAAGTGATCAATTTCGTAGTTTGGATGTTGATTAATCAATACCGCAAATTATTTTCATCCATGTAAGTAAAAATTAATACAAAATTTCGTCGTAAACTTTCGGCTTCTGTAGTCAAATTTTTGGCTTGGGTGATAGCGTCTTTTGAAATTTTAATAAGAACAATGATTATTTATAAGTTGAAAAGTTATTTAATTAGTCAAAAATGTATTACTTATGAGATTTAAAATTGATTGTTGTGGAATGCCGCTTCAAATCTTGTAATTTTTACAAGGTTAAATGCAACAAACAACTTTCATTTGGTTGTCTGTTATTATTTGAAAGATATTTATTATTTCAATGATTTGAATAATAATTTTTGTACTTTTAGGTTTTAAACATATTTGGTGGCAAAAATTGGATTGTCGCTGTTTTATCGAACAATGCTGGGTTAATAGTTGGAAGCGGTTTGAAAAGCGTTTATTGTAAATGAAGAATTTGATGTTATCATAGGTATAACTAAACTTAATTAAGAATAAAATATTATAAACTCTAAATGACAATAATATGAAAACCACTAGTCCGATTTTTTAAGTAGGCCATTCACGCTCCGACTTGCAGTCCAACTAGTCGGACTACTAGTTGGATCATCTAGTTGACCCTCTAAATCAGAGTTCCCCAAACTTTTTTGTGTCGTAGACCCCTTGCCATGTTTTTCCGTGTTGGGTAGACCCCCTACTTACCTGATATTGATTTCCTGTAAATTTATAACTGCAGTGAAGTTTAGTATTAAAACCTTAAAGTAAAAACAGGTACTTTTATAAATAATGTATATGTCTTGCTATTATAAGATAGTATGATGTAAGTAAATAGGTACTATCAGTGTATGTGTTGAGATCCACTATCGTGGACACCCATTTTCATTTCATGGACCCCCAAATTTTTTTTCGCTGACGTAGACCCCTTGCAGGTTGTCATAGACCTCTAGGGGTCGATATAGACCACTTTGGGAATCACTGCTCTAAATGATCCGACTAGTCCGATTGGACATCCAACTTCCAACAACACCATTCACGGTCCGACTTTAGATCCAACTTCGAAAGTCGGACCACTAGTTGCACTGCAAGTCGGAGCGTCAATGGCCTGCTTTACGATAATTTCTAAGATTAGGCTTAAGATACTTATGTATAAATGAAGAAAAAATATTGTGGAAAAGTCGAAAAGATTAGAGCAATTTAATTCCAGCTAATTCCAGGAATGATTTCTGTTTAAGTATTTCATCCTTGGTTCCATTAAATAAACCTTATGGCTTTGGTTATAGATTTCATGATATCCCAAAGTAAAAAAAAAACTTAATTTTCACATCTATTTGCTTAAAATTAGTGTTTTTCTTGGGGTTTTATATTCATAAACGTTAAACTTTATTGATTTGAATAACTTGAAATTTTTTTTATTTTTAGGTGTTCAGAGTATTTTGAGTAAACTTGGATTATTGGTGTTCGGTTGAAGTAACCCAAGCTAATAGTTGGATGAGGGTAAGTTTTCCATTAATTCTATACTAATTTTTTTATTTTGTTTTAGGTATAAATTACCTGAAGCATAGAAAAAATATATCAACTAGTCTTAACTTTTACATCGTGAGCATATGGGCAAACTAGAACCAAGTACAAATATGTAAGATAATTTCTAAGCCATAGATGAAGAAAATAGCCCTATTGGGTGATAAATTTTTAATCTTCGCCAAAATGTTAGATTATAACTTGAAAATTAATTCTATTTAATTATCTCTTGCTTGGTTCTGATAATATTTGGGTAGTTTGTGATGTTCACGATTTCAAAGTTGATACTCGTTATCTCGTAAATGTAGAAAATTGCCAAATTTGAAATATTTTCGACGAAATATTCATCAAATAGAAAAATATATTTCTGATTATTCAAATTAAAAAAACTCAACCGAAATTTATTACCTAAAATGGTACATTTTCTTTAAAACAAATAATTCTACTAAATTTTTCAAAGGGAAGAGTAAATTATGAGTATAAATATTAAGATTGCGATTCCAATGATAAAACGTTTTGTCAGTATTGTCTGTATTGTAAAAACGTTCGTATTATTAGAATAAATTTAACTTTTGAAGGTCAGAAATATCAAAGAATTATAGGTACTATTATTGTTAACAGACACAACTCATACATATTAGTGCGTAATCCAATTAAGTGTCATAAATCAAATGTGCTCAAATTGTGGCCTGTTATGATATTGTACTTATCCATTCTGAGTATTTTATCTTATTGTTTTTTTTTTTTTATTGGGAAAAGATATATATTTTTGACACTTGTAATTGTAATTCACTGTTAGTACTTGTTTTTCTTCTTGAATAAGAAGTTTTTTAACAACTTTATTTGATTCACCACGTGTAACCTCTTTTCTTAATCCATTAATATATTTTTGATTTATTGGAATGGAAATCTTACTAATTTAAGTTATATATAAAAAGAGATTTCCTTTGTAATATTGAATTCTTTAAGGGAATTAGGTATGTGCTTTGCTTGAGAGGAATAGGTTTTTTAATAAACCATTTCTAAAATAAATTTTATAATTTACATTAGTTACTCTTCACAAAATTGATTTTCCATTAACAACCAATCAATTCTTGTGAGAGATGGTTCATAAATAATGATAAAACTTATAAAAAATATATTTGGTTTATATATCTATTAGATTTGCTTATCCAGGAGCAAAATGAGGAAAAAAATATAAAAAAATTGGTATTAGCATCAACGGTGCTTAACCACATTAGATCGATTAGTCAAGCCAATAGTTGTTTCCCCACAATTACTGAAATTCATTTCTCATTACTAACGCTATAGGATAGGACAAATGCACTTTTGATTGCAGGGATACTTTTGCACCATTAAAATCCCCAAACTAAAAAGAATCTTTATTTAGAGTTTTTCATTAAGCGCTTTCTATAATTAAAATTAAATAAAATGTATATGATTTATCATCGAAATTCTTTATACTTTTGAAAAGCATATCGAAGCCATTATATAAGAGATATAACATTGTACAAATGTCCGACGCGGTTTCTCTGAAGGATTTGCATCCAAAACGTCAAATTTTTCAAGATTCTGGCGCATAAATCGGCGTAAATTTGATCGATAGCGTGGGTTATGTTGGCATTGAGGGTTACTGTAGTTTGTAGCTTATTCCCATCGACTTACTTCTCAAGAAAATCACACAAGAAAAAGTCTAATAGGGTAAAATCGCACGATTTCGGAGGCAAGCTTATATCACCTCCACGTAAGATGACTATGTCTTCAAATCGCACGTGTAGGATGTCCAATAGACTGGGCCAAAAAATTCGATTATTTTTTTTAAAGTATATCGAAAATATTGTTCAAGGTGACCAAAAAAAATTTCGGGAAGATTTGAGCCGCTAATACTAATATTAAGAGGTCTATCGTTTTAATTTCGATTTTTAATTTGTGTTTTCATTTTTGCGTCAATGCTGTCAAACTATCAGGGTAAAAAAATTCATCTGAACATATTTTCATAGAAAATTATATTCCCTACAAAAAATATTTGTTTGAAAATTTTAGCCAGACACGCCATTTCCGAATAATCAAGCTTCAGACATTGATATAATTTTTAGATTTATCTTCTTTATTTTAGAATTTTGTAACTAACGAACAAATAAATATAAAGAAATGAACAATATAAATTCTTGAAGGGAATTTAATGTTCTACAAAAAAGGTCTCTTAACGTTTTTACATAAAATCACTCTTTCTAAATTGGTTCAACAACGAAAAAAACAATAATTTAATTTTTCCTTCAGCTTTAATTGTGAATAAATTTTGAAAAACTGCTTTTATGTAAAAATGTCTAGAGACCTTTTTTGTAGAACATTAAATTCCCTTCAAGAATCTATATTGTATATTTCTATATATTTATTTGTTCGTTAGTTACAAAATTCCAAAATAAAGAAAATAAATCTAAAAACTATATCAATGTCTGAAGCTTGATTATTCGGAAACGGCGTGTCTGGAAAAAAATTTTATGGAGACCTTTTTTGTAGGGAATTTAATTTTCTATAAATATATGTACAAATGATTTTTTTTACTTGGATAGTTTGACAGCATTGACGCAAAAATGAAAGCACAAATAAAAAATCGAAATTAAAAATGATAGACCTCTTAATATTAATATTAAGGGTGCAAACCTTCCCGATATTTTTTTGTCACCTTGAACAATATTTTCGATATACTTTTCAAAAAAAAATAGTCGATTTTTTTGGCCCAGTCTAATGTCCAATGAAGGTCATTGGAGCCTATACCATCTAATTCTGGTCAAAAGAAATTGTTAGTTGTAGAACTATAGCACTTGCTGTTGACGATGATGGCCCGACCAACGACATTTTTAAGGGAATATGAACCAAAGACGTCACCACCGTTGGGATACATCATTAAATATTCTTGGATTTCTTGTGGATTGGTATCGTCCTAAACTCGACAGTTTTGTATCTTGACATACCAATTTATTCAGAAATAGATGTCATCGCTGAAGATGATTTTCCGATGAAAATTAGGATCATTTTCCATCTGCTTTAAAACCCATTCAGCCAATACAATATACCGTTATCAACTGTGAAAGTTCGGAAGACTATATAACCAATTACACCGGCACACAAAAAAAAAGTGCTCTGTACTTTTGACCGGACCTACATAAATCTACGTATTTTGACCCCCTGAACACGAATCCGGGGTCGGTTTTACCCGTACACCCTCAAAAATTCGAGAAACCTTTAAAAAACCGAAAAAAATGGTTAAAATCGGCAGTTTTGGGAACATAAAAATTTTTTAGAACTAAAACGAGCATGATTTTTATGTTTTTCGATCCGCTGAATACAAATTCGAAGTTTATGTAGACCATAAGCCGTTTTTATTGTAAGAAAATTGCAAAAAACCCATAAAAATTGTAAAAAATTGCTGCTATTGTTCTAAAATTCGAGATTATATGATGAAAATAAACTTTTAAATCTCTACAAAGGATATTTTGCATATTATTCTATTTCTGGAATATGATTTTTGAAGATTATTTGGCTAACCGCGATTTTGTTATTTCTATAGATTTTTTACGATTAACAAAATTTTTTTTTAATTCCGGATCAATGAACTTCAAATTTATACTCAACAAATTTGCCAACATGTCAAATTTATTATGATTTCATTAAAAATTTGATATTTATCACAAGAACTTTGATTTTTCTGAAATTTGCAGGGTTTTTTGCTATTTACATGGATTTCTAAGAATGGCTGGACCGAATATCTTCAAGATTTATATTATGCGGATTAGAATACATGAAAATCACGATTAATCCGACTCCTTAGAATTGTTGTAAACAATTACTGCAATTTCTCGCAATTTTCAAAGGTTTTTTGCAATTTTTTTACAATTAAAACAGCTTATGATCTAAATAAACTTCGAATTTGTATTCAGCGGGTCAAAAAACATAAAAATCATGCTCGGTTTAGTTCAAAAAATTTTTTATGTTCCCAAAACTGCCAATTTTAACCATTTTTTTCGGTTTTTTAAAGTTTTCTCGAATTTTTGAGGGTGTACGGGTCAAACCGACCCCGGATTCGTGCTCAGGGGGACAAAATACGTAGATTTATGTAGGTCCGGTCAAAAGTACAGAGCACTTTTTTTTTTTGTGTGCCGGTGTTATTGTTCCAGAATGGAATAGTTAAGAATACGGGATTTGGAGGAAAACAATCATATTGGCACTAAGAAAATTGGGAAGAGTTACTAATTTGTTTCCTGCAGAAAAGTCATTACAATTGTTTAAGAAATTTGATTGATTAGGAACTAGTCAAAAAAAAAAATTGGATTTTATGTTAAAAAAAATGAACTTTTATGTACTAGGAGCCAGTATTTTCATTCATGACTTCATAAATCACAATTTAAAGATAGCAATATCAGATAAAATTTTATCTTTTAGATAAACTCTTCAGATTTATCTTACACATATCGACATCACAATTTTTAAATGAAAATTTGCAAGTTTTCTTTGTCTTCTGCATAAAATTTTGTCATTATTAAGATATGGAAATACTGGTTTGTTTTAACTATTAGATAGTAAAATATATTTAAATTGCAGTACAATAGTTTTGTATTCTCTAGACTGATTTCTAGATTGATAAGTTTTTGTGTAATTAAAGGAAGTTTCTAGAGCTTTTTGATTACAAATCAATGTTTATTTGGTTTATTTAGTCTAAAAATCAGTATATTATATTTGTTTTTCTAAACTTTTTTAATCATAAACTTATAAGTGGAATCAAATGTGATTACTGTTATTGTCAACCTTTCCCCATTGTTGGTGTCCAAGGGCATCATTATGTTAATTTCATCGGTGGTGCCACCATTTCGGTCACAAAAGTTAATTGCCCTCGTGAAAGGGAGACAATATCGTTCATGTCATTACATATATTATATATTTTTTTATTATTTGTGTGCGATATGACAAAGTGGTCTTGACTCGTGAAAATATATATCAGGCATATGAAATTCGAAGAGACAACGCCACATATAGCGTTCATACGGGGTAGACAATGGAAACGGGAAATGCGTGCAAGAAACGAGATTTTGATTTCCTCGAGGTCGAGCACAATATTGTCGCATACGCCTGGAACGAACAGTGGAAAAGTGGACGTCGACTATGGAATGATATCTGCGGCGACACGCGGACACAACGACGCTAATCTTCCGGTCAGCGTTGATTGCGTGACTCCGATTGACTTTTTTCTTTCTTCCACCTCACATATTTCGACCATCACCGTTTTCATTTTCGAAACGACGTTTTGATTCTCTTTTCGTTTCGTATTTGTGAATATAACCGCTCGTTAAATCCAGATAACACATCAAGTCCTTTATTAATAATCTTAATATATTCACATATTTTTTTTTCGTTTAATGACAGTCATTTGGCTTCACATTTCTTTTCATATATTTCATATACCTACCTAACGAAATGGATTACGTAATAATATTATCATAGTTAATGTCGAGATTATTCACCGCAGATAACGTGGAATTAATATTAAAGAAAAAAAGATTTATCATTAGGAATTAATTGCGTTTCATAACTAATTGCTAGTATACCGACGATAAAATATTCCATTTTTATGTTTTAACGATCGAATTGTGAAATAATAACGCTTAATCATTGCAAATATGTCACCAGTTAGTACCTTGAACTTACAGTTAGTACTCAGCATTCAAGAACTAATATTCAGAGTAATAAAATCAAATAATATTAATAAGTAATTGTATGAAAGAGGAAATCGAAAAATTTTCAACTTACCAACCAACGAAATTTAAAAGTTTAATATTAAAACTATTAAAAAATGTGCATGTCATCAGTAATTTTGATTCCTAAACGTTAATGTATAATAGTTTTAAGTTGTAAACCCGGAAAATGGGACCAAATTCTTTGGAAAAGTGGCCAAAAAGTGAATTTTTAAATGCAAAAAAGAATCAAGAATATTATTATATTTACTCTGCTTAAAGTGGTACACCAACGTATTGTTGGATGCCCAAATCAATTTCATTAGTCTTCTTATTATCACGAAAAAAATTATAGACTCCCAAAGGAATACAATGATTGGGAATGCCCAAAGAACATTTCGTCATAGAAATATCAAAAGATGTTATCTTAAAATCTTTAAAACTGTAAATGAATTTAATTTTTATTTTAAAAAAATTCAGACTTTTTATATTAAAGCCTTCCATATATTCTCGAGGTTAATCAAGCACTGCAAAAATACATTAAATTCCAATGAAATCTACCAACCAAATGTCAGAAAGACCAAATTATTAAAGAAAAATAAAATTATGTTCCCCAAAGTAATACTCAGTATTGTCTTTTGCATCGATGCATTGTGGTGGACCAAATAAAATGTCCAACCAATAAAAATGAAAAGTAATTTTGATTTCTAAACGTTAATGTACAATAATTTTAGGTTGTAAGCCCGGATATGGGACCAAATTCTTTGGAAAAGTGGCCCAATAGTGAATTTTTAAATGCAAAAAAGAATCGAGAATATTATTATATTTACCCTGCTTAAAGTGGTACACCAACGTATTGTTGGATGTCCAAATCAATTTCATTGGTCTTCTTATTATCACAAAAAAAGATTATATACTCCCAGAGGAATATAAAGATTGAGGATGCCAGAAGAAAATTTCGTTATAGAAATATCAAAAGATGTTATCTGAAAATCTTTAAAACTCTAAATGAATTTAATTTTTTATTATAAATTCTGAAAACTTTTCTTGGGTATTTTTTTCATACAATTCCTTCCATATATTCTCCAGGTTAATCAAGCACTGCAAAAATATATTTTCGTTCCAATGAAATCAACCAACCAAATAATTATCCCGAAGTCAAAATTATTAAAAAAAAAATAATTTATGTTCCTCAATGTATTACTCAGTATTGTCTTTAGCATCGATGCATTGTGGTGGACCAAATAAAATGTCCAACCAATAAAAATGAAAAGTTTAAAAGTAATTTTGATTTCTAAACGTTAATGTACAATAATTTTAAATTGTAAACCCGAAAAATGGGACCAAATTCTTTGGAAAAGTGAATTTTCAAATGCAAAAAAGAATCGAGAAACTTATTATATTTACCCTTCTTATAGTGGTACACCAACGTATTGTTGGATGTCCAAATCAATTTCATTGATCGTCTTATTATTTGGAAAAATTTATAAATTCTTAGAGAAATACAATGATTGGAGATGCCAGAAGAAAATTTCACTATAGGAATATCAAAAGATATTATCATAAAATCTTTTGAACCCTAAATAGATTTGATTTTTTATTTTAAATTTTGAATTCTTTTTCTGGATTTTTTTTCATACAATTCCTTCCATATTATATTCGTCAAGTTAATCAAGCACTACAAAAATACTTTTGATTCAAATGAAATCAACCAACCAAATAGCAGCAAGACCAAATTATTATAGAAAAATAAATTTATGTTCCCCAATGTAACACATAGTATTGTCTTTTGCATTGATATATTGTGGTGGACCAAATAAAATATTAAAAAAAATCGATTTAAATGTAGGAATTTAAAAAATTATTGAAATCCCGGAACTTACAGTAACTATTCAGCATTTAATAACTAATGTTCAGAGTAATAAAATCAAATATTAATAAGTAATTGTATGAAAGAGGAAATCGATAAAATTAAATATTAAAAATTTTCAAGTTTCAGAAGTATTACCTTACCAATCAATGAAATTTCAAAAATTAATAATTGAACTATTCAAATGTGCAGGCTTTTAGTAACTTTGATTCCTAAACGTTAATGTACAGTAATTTTAAGATGTTAACCCCAAAAAAATGGTCGAAATTCTTTGGTAAAGTGGCCAATAAGTGAATTTTTAAATGCAAAAAATATTCGAGAATTTTATTATATTTACCATGCTTACAGTGGTACACCAACGTATTGTTGGATGCCCAAATGAATTTTATTGATCATCTTATAATTAAGACAAAGATTATAGACTCGCAGAGGAATACAATGATTGAGGATGCCAGAAGAAAATTTCGCTATAGAAATATCAATGGATTTTACTTTAAAATCTTTAGAACCCAAAATAAATTAAATTTTTTATTTTAAATTCTGAAGTCTTTTTCTAGCGTTTTTTTCATACAATTCCTTCCATATTATATTCTTCAAGTTAATCAAGCACTAGTACTACAAAAATACATTTGATTCAAATGAAATCAAGCAACTAAATAAATATCAGCAAGACAATTATTAAATAAAAATAAACGTATGTTCCACAATGTAATACTTAGTATTGTCTTTTGTATCAATTCTTTTCCATCAATTTCTTTTGAGGTGGACCAAATAAAATGTTGATATCCAGGACGTTTAATCGTTGATATAGAACTATACATTAATTTCTCCAATAATTCAAGAAAGACAATTAAAAAGGGCCAATCGAATAATTGTATGAAAGAGGAAATCGATAAAAATTAATATTAAAAATTTTTAAGTTTCTGAAGTATTACCATACCAACCAATGAAATTTAAAAGTTTTATAATTTAACTATTCAAAAATGTGCATGCCATCAGTAACTTTGATTCCTAAACGTTAATGTACAATAATTTTAAGTTGTAAACCCGAAAAATGGGTCCAAATTATTTGGAAAAGTGGCCAAAAAGTGAATTTTAAATGCAAAAAAGAATCGAGAATTTTATTATATATACCCTGCTTACAGTGGTACACCAACGTATTGTGGGATGCCTAAATCAATTTCATTAGTCATCCTATTTTCACGAAAAAGAATAGACTCTCAGGGGAATACAATGATTGGGGATGCCAAATGAAAATTTCGCTATAGGAATATCAAAAAATATTATCTTAAAATTTTTAGAACCCTAAATAAATTAAATTTTTTATTTTAAATTCCGAAGACTTTGTCCGGGCGTTTTTTTCATACAATTCCTTCCATATATTCTCGAGGTTAATCAAGCACTGCAAAAATATATTTTCATTCCAATGAAATCAATCAACCAAATAATTATCCCGAAGTCAAAAATTATTAAAGAAAAATATATTTATGTTCCACAGTGTAACACTTAGTATTGTTGTGTATACAATATATAAAATACAATGCAGTCCAATTTATGTAGTATAATTTAACATAATAATATACAAATTTAATATAATAATATATAAACTTAATATAATAATATATAAAAATCTTACCACCAACATTGGAATGTTTATTTTATATATTGTATACACAGTATAACTGTTCAAAGTCAGCGAAAAAATCTTATTTTGACTTAGTATTGTCTTTTGCATCGATGCATTGTGGTGGACCAAATAAAATGTCCAACCAATAAAATTTCAAAAGTTTAAAAATTATTTGGATTTCTAAACGTTAATGTACAATAATTTTAAGATGTTAACTCTAAAAAATGGTCCAAATTCTTTGGTAAAGTGACCAAAAAAGAACAGTTGAAGAACATTTCATTATAGAAATATCAAAAGATGATACATAAAAATCTATAGAACTCAAAATGAATTTAATTTTTATTTTAAATTCCAGAGAAAAGACATTTTCTCGGCGGTTTTTTCATACAATTCCTTTCATATATTCTCCAGGTTAATCAAGCACTGCAAAAATACATTTCATTCAAATGAAATCAACCAACCAAACAAATATCAGAAAGACTAAATTATTAAAAAAAAAAAATTAAGTTCCACAATGTAATACTCAGTATTGTCTTATGACATCGACGCATTGTGGTGAACCAAATAAAATTTAAAAAAAAATCGATTTAAATGTAGGAATTTAAAAAATCATTGAAATTCAGGGTGTTAAATCGATGATATAGGACTATCCATTAAATTCTCCAATAGTTCAAGAAAGACAATTAAAAAAGGCTCGAATTTGAAATTGTGACGAGAAAACTCCAAAACTAGGACAAAACAAGATTTTTAAGGATAATAAATCTTTTGTCTTAATACATTGTACATTAATAAAACCGTTCCCTTATTTTATTAGTAATCGATTTAACGATATACACCTATCTACCTATTATCCATTATAAATACCTTATACAGAAGCAAAAGATAAACATTTCCTCTTTAATTATCCATTGCTATGTTTATTTTCCATTCATTACTCTTCATATCAAAGTAAACATTTTTTTCCTTTTTGTATAAGACAAAGATAATTTACTTTTTTTAAATACAATATGGACAGCTTGTTATTACCAGTATTAATTACAAATATTACCTCGAGCTAATATTACCTAGGGGATGAACTAAAAAAACATATATTGAGGGGGTAGTCCGGTGGTGGTGAATTGTGCTAGGCGATAGACTAATTTGTTTTATCCGTTTATAAATGGTAGACAAATAAAATTTTTCTAGTAAACATCGCATCCCTATCTGTTTCATTGATAGCCCAATTTGGCCTTTCGTTATGCCATCGATTAATATGAACGTTTATCAAACAAATGTTGGCAATTATGTAGGGGGAGAATATTTGCTTAGAGATACTAATTAAATTCTAATAATTGAATAATTTAATTTGGTTACGGTGAAATTGCTTCTTTTTTTTCCAAAAACTAATTGATATAATTTTCAGGTGGTACCCGAGTATTACAGTCTTTTGGACCAAAAATAATGCTCATAAAAGAACTTTGGAACCTTTTATCTGTACTGATATGTAAGAAGTTTTAATACAATTGTTCTGGATATCCACAAAGTTTCATTACTTCTGCTGCAATACTTAAACGTAAGTTCTTAAGGTTCAAATATGCTGGTAAAGGACATAGGATGATAAGTATAGTGAATCAGCCCCAGAAAAGTATTTGGTTCATAATTTCAGGGTATGTTGGTACTATTAATATACATTGATTCGACAAGTTTAAGATCCCTGTTTATTACCATTTTCTCAAAAATCGAAAAAAACTGAAAATCAGAAAAAATATTTATTTCTCAGAAACTTGTGGATCGATTTATTTGAATTTTGGATATGTTTTAGGGGCTGATGGTAGCTTCATTAAAAAAAAAATAAGAGCTTTATCTGTTTATAAAATCTTTGAAAATAGAGAGCTTTTTCTTTTAATTTTAATTTTTAACCATGATACAATTTTGGTACAATTAGGAAACTATTTTTTTTCGAATTCCCCATCCAATTTCCTTGTAAATTTTAAAAAACGGTACGCCATATTGAAAAAAATTAAAAATTGAATTTCTTTACGCAAAAATCCATTAATGTAAAAGACAGAAACAGAGCTTATTCGATTACTATACGAGTGCAAGTAATAGAAAATATTAAAAACAATAATATGAAAACAGTTGTTTTCTATTAAATGAATTGAATCGTTAAAATAAAAACTAATAAATAAGAAGACACTTCAGATTGTTTAAGATCGGTTTTTGTTTTACGTTTCGTTACGTATCGTAACTTCATCAGGCTTCTATAAAAAATTAAAATAATTAATTACAAAATATGTCAATCATACATAAATTTCAAAACTAAAATAATATACATATAATATAGATAATATAAAATATTTGTAATTAAATAATAATAACTAACTCAAAATTTCAAAATATGACAAATATTTTAGGAAATATTCTTTTAATATATTTGTCAATTATTGTAAATCAAAATATTTGTCATATTTTGAAATTTTGAGTTCGTTATTATTATTAAGCTACAAATATTTTATATTATCTATATTATATGTAAAGTATTTTAGTTTTAAAATTTATGTATGATTGAAATATTTTGTAATTAATTATTTTAATTTTTCATAGAAGCCTGATGAAGTTACGATACGTAACGAAACGTAAAAAAAAAACAATCTTAAACAACCTGAATTGTTTTCTTATTTAATAAAAGCTGAGATCTGAATTTTATCATCTACAAAAATTATTTGGCACTATTATGATTAATTCAGCATCAAGTGTTATCTTATACAATAAAATTGCTATGCTTTAAAGATTGCAAGTTGTAATATCACCAATCAGCAATCTTTGTCCATAAGATACCACTTAATGCTGAATTAATTATAATAGTGTCAAATAATTTTTATATTACGATTAAATTCATTTAATAGAAAACAACTGTTTTCATATTATTGTTTTTAATATTTGCTCTTATTTTCACTCGTATAGTAATCGAATAAGCTCTGTCTCTGTCTATTACATTAATGGATTTTTGTGTAAAAAAAAAGCAGTTCTTAATTTTTTCCAATACGGCGTTCTCTTTTTAAAATACACAAGGAAATTGAATGGGGAATTCGAAAAAAATAGTTTCGTAATTGTACCAAAATTGTATCATGGTTAAAAATTAAAAGAAAAAGCTCTCTATTTTCAAAGATTTTATTAACAGATAAAGCTCTTATTTATTTTTTTATAGAAGCTACCATCAGCCCCTAAAACATATCCAAAATTCAAATAAATCGATCCACAAGTTTCTGAGAACTTTTTTTCTGATTTCCAGCTTTTTTCGATTTTTGACGAAACGGTAATACATAGGGATCTGAAAGTTGTCCAATCAATGTATCTTAATAGTATCAACATACCCTGAAATTATAAGCCAAATACCCTTCTGGATTCGATTCACTATACTTATAAGTGTGGGTCTCAAAAAAATCGATTATTTTTTTTTTACAAGTGACACGAAAAAATGGGTTGCTAGACACCTTAAAAAAATTCTCACCAAGTATGAACTCTTGATTTTAATAGGAAGATCCTCCACATCGCAGTTTTGTATTTTTTTCTCAGTCTAATAGAAAAAAATTCATACCTCATCATTTATCGATTGTACAGAAAAATGTTATGAAAGAATTTTTTAGGAAATTTAATGCTCTACAAAAAAGGTATTCAATATTTTTTCCGTAAGCCCCACCATTTGAAAGATATTAAGGATTTAATTTTGATTATTTTAAGACAAATTTCATTTTTGTTTATGAATTTTATAACTCGACAATAAATGGCTCTTATACAATGCGCAATACAAATTTTTATTGGAAATTAACTGCTCTATAAAAATGGTTTCTTATGTTTTGGCGATTAAATTAACCGTTCAAAAGATATTCATCATCAAACTTTCATGTGTACGGGTTTTAAAAGTTTTTGATGAGATATTCGAACAATTTCAATTTAATTTATAATTTTTGAGAAAATTTACACGAATTTTAGTTTTTATCAACTGAGAAACTTCAAAATATTTTTCAAGGTTTTTTTTTATGCTTAAGTATATTTGTTTCCATTTAAAAAAAAATAAATTGTACATTATTTATCGCTTAGTTAAATAATTATTAATAAAAAAAGTTGTTTTCATTATACATATATTATGATATATTTCAGTATAAAAAAAAACTTGAAAAATATTTTGAAGTTTCTCAGTTGATAAAAACTAAAATTCGTGTAAATTTTCTCAAAAATTATAAATTAAATTGAAATTATTCGAATATCTCATCAAAAACTTTTAAAATCCGTACACATGAAAGTTTGATGATGAATATCTTTTGAACGGTTAATTTAATTGCCTAAACATAAGAAACCATTTTTATAGAGCAGTTAATTTCCAACAAAAATTTGTATTGCGCATTGTATAAGAGTCATTTATTGTCGAGTTATAAAATTCATAAACAAAAATGAAATTTGTCTTAAAATAATCAAAATTAAATCCTTAATATCTTTCAAATGGTGAGGCTTACGGAAAAAATATACAACACCTTTTTTGTAGAGCATTAAATTTCCTAAAAAATTCTTTCAGAACATTTTTCTGTACAATCGATAAATGATGAGGTATGATTTTTTTTCTATTGGACTGAGAAAAAAATACAAAACTACGATGCGTAGGATCTTCCTATTAAAATTAAGAGCTTGGTGAGAATTTTTTTATGGTGTCTAGCAACCAATTTTTCCGTGTCACTTGTAAAAAAAAAATATTCGATTTTTTTGACCCACACCTAATACTTATCGTTCTATGTCTTTTCTATTTTTTTTTGTGTCCAAAAACTAATTGATATAATTTTCAGGAGGCACCCGAGTATTGCAGTCTTTTGGATTAACAATACTTAATGTTCGTAAAAGCATTTTGGAAGCTTTCATCACCTCTATTGATATATAAGAAGTTTTAATACATCTGTCCTGGATATCCACAACTTTTGTTGTTCCTGCTGTAATACATTAACGTAAGTCGTTATGGTTCAAATATGCTGGTAAATTTGTCATTATTTTAAATATTTCTTTTAGTCTAATATATTATAAAATTCGATCGTTAGTATATAAAGCAAAAGATAATTTTTCTAAACTGATTTACTTGTGTATAGGCAACCCTTATTCCATGCAGGAGTTACTGCCTATAAATAGTACTAATCATTTTACTATAATGACTCAAATTTTCATTAACTTTTACTTTTTTACAATACATTTTTAATGATTTTACAATATTTACAACTGCGTTATGTTTTAGATGATTACACTGGCGCTGCCAGTTGACGAAAACATCAACCATACGCCGCCATTGACCAGAATTCTTCTTTATCGGCTCGATGAACGTAAACGTCAAATCCCTTCACTTCACCCAAACACATCTGTGGAAAAAAATCGTGCATCGACTCCATCAAATTGAAACGCAAGAGCAGTAGGAGGACTCGGAATTTCTATTTCTATTGTGCTTTACTTTCTCATCTGTGGAATTGTTGCCCGTTGATCAACAGTTGCACGAATTGCCAGTGAGTGCCCTGTGTGCGGCCCCCAGCAGCATATCGCGAGTACTCAATAGTGACGTTTGTGAGACGGCAGAAATTGTATTAAAAACGCTCATATACAATATTGATAAGAACACTGATACCACCGTCGTCGTGCTCGTTCAATCCGTCAACTCGCGAGACCTAACTAACGCTAGATTGTCAAAAAAAAAAAAAAAAATTGACGTCAAATTGTGGTGAATGTTTACAAAACATTAGTGTTTGTGTCGCACGTCTCCGCTTGGATTATCCATATTTTTCGCCTTTTCCATTATGTAATTGCAGAGTTTGTTGTTTTACTTTCGATCAAGTAAGTTGATTTAGGTTTTGTTTTTGGTCCACCAATCAAATTAATAACAAAAGAGCAATCAATGCATCGCCTACTTTGATTTGTGTTTACATCAAAGCATCTTCCCGTCTAATGTTAATGTCAAAAAATGCTCAATCTCTGGATGCAAGTTAAATTTATTTCTGTATCGATGAGGGTAGGTCATGATAAGGGTTGCATTAGGAAGCTAGTGGGTAATTCATCCAAATTTGTAGGTTAAAAAACATCAATTGGCGTCATATGCATTGGATTCCCGAACCAAATTTTTGTTATTTTAATTTATAATCATAAATACTTTATGTTTATAATATTATATTGTAATCTACTTTTCTTACATATATGACATATATTAGCTTATACATCAATGCAAAATAAACGAGTATACCTCTAAAAACTATAATAATTCATATGTAGCACTTAACATATTAATTGAATGAAAAAAAAAACCCAAGGTGATCTTGTCCACCAAAAATTAGACACCATAACAACATTCCATCAATGTTGCGACTGAAAACTTTTGAAAACAAGTGTACCCCTAGCCAACTTCCCTAATAGTTTACATTAGTATAATTGCGTTTATTTGATTTGGGTGATTTGATTGCACTTGTATGCAGCTTAAGAAGCATATCGTTCACGTCTACACAAATGCTGTATGCACCGATGCATTCCACCTTTATCGTGGCCTCTCTCGTTTTGGATATTTAAGCATTTCACTTTATAGTTACGGCAAACGATTGAATAACGAAAGATGTTGGCATATTTTTCTTTGAAAAAAAATCTAATCACTTAAACGGAGATTTATCGATTAGATAGGTTCTATCTTTTAATTTGCTATGCAGGAGAAAAATTTGGAGATGATTTATGTGATTTGGGCGCCAGGCAAATGTCCAATATGTTGTATCGATGTTTTCTTTTGGAAATTGTATCGGTTGGCTGGTGCCAAGTTGTAATTTGGAAGCAATTTTTTCAATTGTTTCATGGTATCATTGATTTATTTACAAAGTAATCAAGGGGGTGAGAATTTAGGGTAGTTCAATCCTCTTTATGAAGCTCAAAATTTTAATTCATCTTCTCCCTTTTTACTTGGAATCTTTCTATTTATCTGGAGTTTACTATTGCGGAACACAAAAAAACCAAAATCTTGTCATTTAATTTGTTTTTCTGTTAATATCTCATTTTCTTTAAGTCATAGGACATTAAAGGTTCTTTTGTAATATGTGCATCATTAATTTCTCTACAAGTTTGGTCTGGTTAACGATTTACGTAAAATCAATCGTTTTCCAGATATAGCCAGAAAAAAAAAACGATATTTTACTACCATTTGGAGTTTTTAAAGGATTTTTTTTAGTAGATTTATTTGAATGACTCCCTAATACCCACAACTTCAGCTGTGGGGCATAAATATTTCCCTGTACAGTAGGATGGTTCTTAATAGAATAAATTGCATTTTCCATGTGTAATGTGTATTTGTATGTATGTGATATCGGAGAAAATCTTTCAGTCTTTTCAAATTTATAAAATAAAAAGAAGTAACAAAATTTTTTTATTGAAAAAAGGAAAGGTTTTGAAGACAATGTTGGGAGGTTAGTGACAGGGAAGAACCAAATTGAACCCATGAAATGATTGCCAAAATTTCTTACTTGGATTTCAATGAATAAAATTTGAATTTTTGAGGGAACAGATGATACCAAAAAGATGAACAGAATTTTATTAATTGTATATGTATATATCCATTAGGGTGGTCCTTAATAGGGGTGTTTTTGAATTTCTTTGCTCCCAGGGACTTCAATGTTTCCAAATTGATAAAAAATAATTCCCTAAATATTTGAGCTCTTAATATTAACTTAAAGATAGTCCACTTTCCAACTTAAGTTTCATATGGAAATAACGTGGGAAAAATTTAATTTGTTCTTTAAGATTCCATAACTCAACGACAAATAAATCGAGTAAATTTAATGCTCTACAAAAAAAAGCTCTTATAATCTTTTGGATTAAGAGTAATTCGAGCTCAAAGTTTAATTATTTTATAATAATTAATATTATCGACTATGGTTATTAAGTCAATACTTATTTTTACGAAATTATCAAATTTCTTATGCAAAATTTGTATTTATGATAAAAAAAAAGCAAACACAATATTATTGTTGTGATTTTTCACGACCTAGCTATTGTAGTTCATCCTTGTACTTGTTCATTGTCATCAAATTTAATATTAACTATATAACCAATTCTAAGCCAATTCTTAAGCCAATAGATAAGCGAATAACTCTTAAGCCAATAGATTTAGCGAAAATCATAAGAGCTTTTTTTTGAAGAGCGTTAAATTTACAATAAACCTGACCGGATTTGTTATTTTGGATTTATTTGTCGCTGAGTTATGATTTTTTTGTGTATACAATATATAGGATATATTGCGGTCCAATTTATCTAGTATAATTTA
Organism: Sisyra terminalis; assembly: GCA_958496175.1. NCBI lineage: Eukaryota > Metazoa > Arthropoda > Insecta > Neuroptera > Sisyridae > Sisyra > Sisyra terminalis. The sequence continues at coordinate 5,955,360 of OY292277.1, read as the reverse complement.
ATATAATAATATATAAAAATCATACCATAAACATAAATTTGAATAGAAGTTCCAACAAAAATATTCGTGACGTATGGTCCAGATACGTATTTCGATTGCCTACTACTTGATGATCACTGAGGCAGATTGCTTGGCAATCGAAATACGTATCTGGGCAATACGTCACGAATATTTTTGTTTGAACTTCTGTTCAAATTTATGTTTATGGTATGATTTTTATATATTATTATATTAAGTTATACTAGATAAATTGGACCGCAATATATCCTATATATTGTATGCACAGTATAACTGTTCAAAGTCAGTGAAAAAATCTTGTTTTGATGATTTTTTTTGTCACATTAATGGGTAATAAGTGCAAAAAAATAATTTTTTATTGCTATTACTTCAGATTTTGGTCCAAATCTATAGTGTGCCTATTAATATATACTGTATAAGTTGATAAAGACAGAGAACAAATACTGTAAACACATAGGTGTGAGTGAAATGAAATCATTGCCTCAAATTTGAACTAAAAATGATCGTTGCTTTGTTTTCAAAGGTCTTTTTGATATCATTCATTCATTTGCCAATTTTGACCATTTGTGAGTTGTGTCAGTATTGGACGGTGAATATTTCACGGGAAATTACTAGTTGTGTATTAATATGGATATTGTTTAGACTGTAAAATTTGAAAATATTTAGTTTGACGATTTTCTGAATATATCGATTTGATCGACTCAATAGTGTTTTATTCGTTTTTGTACTATGCAAATTGGACCCAAAAATCGGTTTAGTAACTTCCTATTGTAGTAATGACGTCACGTTTTATTAAAAATTATTATTTTTTTTTTTATAACGTCGCCAAAGAAGTTTAAGAGTCGATATTTTTACATAAGTTTCCCATTAGATTTAGGGTCCCATTTGGTGGCCAACTTGCCATACTGATCCGGATAAAACTATTTAAATCTTTAGAATTGAGTTTTAAATTAAAATTTATTGAAATCATTGCAATGTTGCATCTTAATTAGTGGATTATAAATAAATTATTTTTTTTTAGTTTGACTATTACCCCAATTTCCCTACTCCAGGGTAAAAGCACTAATTTGAACCCCATCAAAAATTTGTGGGATTTAATGGGGAGAAAAGTGGTTAAATAGTTGTTACATCAGAAAAATAGGTCTTAGAAAATAATGTTTATAAATAGAATCACCAACCACAAAAACATTAAACAATTAAACAATTAAATTCGCCATTATTCATGATATTTAAAATGATCCTAAAGTTATTTTTCTGTAAAAATGCATTTTTTTGTCTCATTAATTGGTAATAAGGGTAATAAATTAAATTTTTATGGCTGTTAGTGGGCCTATTAATATTTACTGTATAAGTTGACAAAGACAGAGAAAAAATATAATAAACACATAGGTGTGACTGAAATATAATCATTGTCTCAAATTTGAGTTGAATGATTGTTGCTATAGTTTCAAAGCTCATTTTGATTTCATTCAATCTATGACGGTGAATATTTCACGGGAAATTACTAGTTGTGTATTATTATGTAAATTGTTTAGAGTTTAGACTAAAATTTGAAAATGTTTAGTTTGATGATTTTCTAAATAAATCGATTTTTCGTAGATTCTATGCAAATCGCACTCAAAAATCGGCTTAGCAACTTCCTATTGTAGTAATGACGTCACGTTTTATTAAAAATTAAATCTATTTTTTTTTATAACGTCGCCAAAGAAGTATAAGAGTCGATATTTTTACATAAGTTTCCCATTAGATATAGGTTCCCATTTGGTGGCCCTTTAAGTCTTTAGAATCTTTAGAATTGACAAAACTTGAGTTTTAAATTAAAATTTAATGAAGTCATTGCAATATTGCATCATAATTAGTGTATTATAAATAAATTATTTTTTTTGCTGCCGGATATTGTTATAAAGATATAGGAGTCATTAATGTTGAGTAGTGTAATCAAAACCGATGTGATAAGCACTTAAATTAGACTCGTTGGCCATAAAAGGACGAACAATGGACATTTGATTGGTGAAAATCAAATAAAAATTATCACAATTTTTCAAGCTATTTATTCATAAAAAAAGTTATTTATAATTTTATTATAACAATTCACATTTGCTGTTGAAATTTTGTCGCGACAATTTTCGAGTTTTGATAATGACCTCTAATCAAAGGTCTGCAAGACCTATTCGGCCGTTTTTTTTTCTTTCATTCACAAGGAAACTTGGATTTCGAAAGGAACGAAATCCACTTAGGTATAGTTAGCCAGGTTAAGGTCGACGAATTGTTTTTAATTATTTAAATCCGAAAAATAAAAATGAAAAAAAACGGTTTCTCGGCTCATAAATCGTGTTTAAGGAGCTATAAACTTTTGTGACGTCAGTCATGAAATTTTATCATATTTTTGTTGAATGTAGTGTATGGGTTTTGTGAAGAAGAAGAAGAAGACGAAAAAAAACGTTTTTTTATTGACCTAGATTGGCCTAGATGGAAGTGAGAGAATCTTGCAATAAAACAAATCTTGAGAAAGTTACTTTTAATGTTTATTATTTTGTTTAAATGAGAGTTTTTTGCTGAAAAAAAGTTTTCAAAAGGTTGGCTTCGCCAATTAAATTTACGTTGTCAATTATCCCTGAAATGTTTGTAGGTGAATTTGTTCAATGGATGGAATTTGTGCCAATATTTGATGAAAGAGAATTAGATTAAATATTTAAATTTATTCCAAGCCAAAGAAGGTTACATTCAAATCAAATAGAGATACACCGCAAAATTTAATATCGGAATGGTATTGATTATTTTTTTGTAGATTGGAGAAAAAAACTTGGTTATATTCTAAAAATGTTTTTTTTTTGTCAGTTAAAACATTGTTTGATGAAAAGTGACGTCATAGTTTAGTTCAATCACAGCCACCTTAACTTTGGTGTTTATAAGTCCTGGTAAACTGAAGTTAAATATTTTCGCCTTGCAAGGCTTTGATTTAGTATGTTATTCCTTCATATACTAACTTTGAGATTTCCACCAAAATTGTTTATAGAATAGAAATAAAATTTGCATTTTTTTTTTTTGATCTTTAAAAGATTTAAGTCGTTGGTGAACCAATAATAATGAATAACTTGGAGAAAAAGGCTTTTGGTTATACTCTAAAAGTGATTTAATTTTTTTTACTAGTTAAAACATTGTTTGATGAAAAGTGACGTCATAGTTTAGTTCAATCATAGCCACCTTAAATTTGGTGTTTACAATTTCTGAAAAACTGAAGTTAGTCCTTCATATACCAACTTTGAGATTTCCACCAAAATTGTTTATAGAATAGAAGTAAAATTTGCAATTTTTTTTTTTGATCTAAGATTCAAGTCGTTGGTGAATCAATAGTAATGAATAACAGATAATTTTAAAGAATACTTCATTATCTAGAATAAAGGTTTCTTATAATTTTTCATTTAATCTTCTAGTAATGGATCTATAAAATATCTATAGAATATCATAATTTCTTCATTCATTAAATAATGCGGTTTTAAGATAATATAATTACACGAATTTATCATAAATAAAGTAATCTACATGAAATATTTAATATTTTTTTTTTTTGTACTAAATAAATGATAATTTATTATAGATTAAGCTTTGACCGCAAATGCCTTTAATGCGTGAAGATTAAACGCAAAATCTTAAGAAACCTTTTTGTTAAATTGTTAGAGAGTTTTCATGAGAAGTTTTGGGTGGAAATTTAAATTGTTTTCGAGTGCCTACCGGCTGCGGATGAACTCAATGTGGTTACGGTTATGCTACAATCAAGGAAAAGACCAAGAATCCAACTTTTGAAATGGAAATTGACCAAATTGTGCTAAAACTCTCGTTTGACACTTTCTTTTTAATGGAATTAGCCAGATTATTGGAGAAATGGGAAGAATATGAGGGAACAATTTTGTCATATGATATCAAGGTTTATAAATTACACAGGTTGCTCCATTAGAAAAAAAAATGACGTCATACGAAGAATTTTGAAATTGATCAGTCTGAAGATATGTACGAATTTCTTCTGGATACGTCACGTAACCACCATGAGGCCACCTGTGTATTTTATAAACCTTGATATGATATCATCTTGTAGATCTTGTATATGAATGGTTCTTTGATTGAAAGTGGCTTAGGTACTGGAATTTATGGGAGGAATCTTGGATATGAATTGTCCATTGTGTTAAAGGATGCCATCATGTACCAAGCTGAGATATATGTTAGTTTTGTACTAGATTGTATGAAAGAACTAGTAAAACTATAGATCAGGAAAAATGTAATACCTCCAAATTGATCTGGAAGTGTAAATATGCCCTTCAAGCCTGGCCACCAAAAATAAGATTATTTAAACTAGATATTAAAGGTTATCAAAGGGGTGATGCCTTAGCCTGGCAAGAATTTCGATCATTATTCACAAGTCCATAGAGTGTATTTGGTGTTACAAGATTGGCAGTAAAAAATACCATCACAGAATGGGTTTATAAAAGTCAAATATGGAGGAACACCACCGGGCAAAAGTACAGTAAATGATGGGAAAACTATTCCCGAAACTAACTACTGAACTACTTGGGTTTTACAAGAAATAGATCAGAGGAGTAACGGGTTTAATAACCGACCACTGTGGATTGAAAAAGCACTTCCTTACAATGGGATGATCTAAAACGCAGATTTTGCCAGGCAAAGGATAAAACCCTTGAACTGAAATAGTGGGAAAGCACCTAGTGCGTCGGTTGCTGAGGTTCGCCCAGCCATTTGGTCATAAGTATGGACTAGGGTGATTTTTTTTTTTATTTTTTTTTTTTTGTTCCCATCGTGAAATTTTGTTGGAAATACCAAAAAACAAATTCTCTGAAAGTTTCAGCCCTTATATTAATTTTAAGTCCTCGACCACGACGTGTAAAGATTTCCCATTGAAAATACACGGAAACTCTGATTTTTTATTTTTAAACTTCTATATCTCAGCGGCATTTTATGGGATCGCTTTTACCGAAGATGGTTTTTTCTCAGAATTAAACGCTCTACAAAAGTGCCCATTGCGACAAAGTCGTAACTCACACCGGTGAGGTAGTACGGGCCACTGAACCTGATTTTTCCATAAAATTCGCGTTTTTTTGCATTTATCTCGTAAATAACAAGAGCTACGGAAAAATTATAAATGAAAAACTTGTAGAGAATTTGATTTCCTACAAAAAAGTTCCGGTAGACCAAATCGCGAAGATCAATATTAAACGAGATATTAAGCCTTGAATTTTGTGGAAAAATCAGGTTCAGTGGCCCGTACTACCTCACCGGTGTGAGTTACGACTTTGTCGCAATGGGCACTTTTGTAGAGCGTTTAATTCTGAGAAAAAACCATCTTCGGTAAAAGCGATCCCATGAAATGCCGCTGAGATATAGATATTTAAAAATAAAAAATCAGAGTTTCCGTGTATTTTCAATGGGAAATCTTTACACGTCTTGGTCGAGGACTTAAAATTAATATTAAGGGCTCAAACTTTCAGAGAAATTTTTTTTTGGTATTTCTAACAAAATTTCACGATGGGACCAAAAAAAAAAAGTAAAAAAAAAAATCACTCCCTAGTATGGACCCAGGAAACCCCAAATTAACAATAAAAGAAAATAGATTACCTATATCAGAGGTGATTCAAGACACAAACGTGGAAGTGTTGAGAAGAGCCAATGACGAAAGAACTATCAGGAAAAGGATCTATATCTTCTAAGATTCATATGTGATGTTGATTTACACTGAAAATTGGAAAGTCCCAAGATAACGAATTCAAATCTTGTATTTATTGAGGAATAGACTTCCTCCAGTTTGAAGAACCTTGCCAGGGATAGGAATTCAACCACCTGTTGTTAGGCAAAAAATCAAAACAAAAATGGGCCTTAAATTGTTAGAGATTTTTTTATCAATTTGGAAGAGTTTAGAACAGTGGTTCTTAACCTGGGTTCGGAGGTGGTCAAGCCACAACTATGACTCAAATTACCTAAGAAAAAATGCATACCTTTATTTGAATTTTATAAAATCATACTTTATTTTATTTCCAATTACGAATGGTTTGGTGAATGAGTATATGAAACTGTTGGGGGCCAATACCTCCAAGAAGGTTAAGAACCACTGGTTTTAAATTTTGTAAATATACTAATTGTAAAGTACCATCTATAGATCATCCTATTGTCTTCATATACTTATGTGATATACATGTTATTTACCAGTAAAACACTAAGGTCTTCAGCGATTTTAGGATTAATAAAAATTCGTTATCGAAAAATATCGAAAATTTGTTCATTGTGAGGGTTGAATCCAATACTTACCAGTTTTACCAGTAAAAACTGGAGTAAACTTTTCAGGATTTAAAAAATTCAGTTTGACCCTCTAAGAAAATCGGTAAGGGATGAAAATTTGAATGAAAAGTATTTGGTATTTGAACTTTTGAATGGGGACACGCGTTTAGATAAAAAATTCTTTAAAACTCCTAGAAAATCTCAAGTAGAGCTTTTTTGAACTTTGAACTACCTACAATTATCACTGAGGATAAAAGGATAACAACTGATAAGGATAGTTATAATTTTTTTGAAATTAGAAACTTCCAATTTGGAATTTTAGTAATCAAATAAATTTTTCAAAAGTTTAAAATTTCCTGCCCCATATGAACGTTTCAACTGTCAATTAAAAAGACGTTTACGTATAATACAATCAAAAGATAAATTATCGAATAAATGAATATTGCATAGAATGATGAAAATATGACCTTTTGTATTAGATGCCTACCGAACACGGAAATGCAATATGATTCATAAATCACATTGCATTGATTAGAAAGCAAAAGTCGTCGAAATTTCGCTATCGATTCACGTTTATTGTTTGAGGCAATGAAAGAATGAGCCGAATGACTATATGTGTGATAATCAAAAAGAAAAAAAAAAGAAAATGATATAAGGTAACATTAACAATGTGAAAACGGCCATAATAACAACAATCATATCGGTAACCATAATCTGTTAAATAAACTCAAAATATTATCGATACTTAAATGTAATATAATTATCGGTTTTCTCAACACAAATTCATCATAATTTTACTACATAATATCGCGTCATATTTCTAGCCCATGTATACTGTATAACTAATAACTAGTAAAAGTTTCAAGAGCTCAAGAGAAATCAATTTCGTTTTTCTTTGTCGTCCGCGTCATCTCACAATTGTCGAGGAAATCTGCATAATATTCAATTGGTGTGGTAATTATATACATACAGTGGAGGAGTAAAAATTATATTTAAAGTAAAAGTTATTTTTCTGTGTTTGTTTTTCTTCAATAGATATACCTACGATCGATGTGTGGTAGTGTAAAAGAGAAAATATATCTACTATTTGAAAAATGTAATACTTATAGTATTTCAATTAAGTGTTTAATTTTAGAATATTTTACAAGAGGTGGAAGAATTCAGAGAATAAATCGCCCAGCATTTCGTTGAATTCCATTGGTGTATATTGATTTTTTTTTTTTTTGAGTAGAAAAACTTTCCAATTTTAAAGTTTTTTCATGCCAGAACAAATTTTAAGAACTTAATTTTTCAACTTTAATTATTTAATAAATATATTCCATTGATTAACTTAAAAAACTATTATCTATAAGAAAAAATCTTCGCACTTAAAAAATCAAGTCAAGAAAATTGTATCATATGTCCATTTTTCCTTCGGATCTTAAGGGCCAAATTTCCCATAAAAATCCAACAGGTTCCCTACTGATATTAATCTCAGAAACAAGCTTCTCCAACTAAAACCAGGAATAACTTATAGGAAAAACCTTCAGACATTAAAATTGCTGGAGAAGTTAAATTGCAGAAAATTCCAATGAAAGCCAAGGAGGAAATCCAAAATTGGTTCTAAAATCCACCTCTAAACTTTTCAAGAGTGGAATTAAAAAATTTATCAGTTTACCTGTTGAGATTTATTTCTGAATCAATGAAAACTAGAAATGCAAGTAGGATGTAATAGTCCTTCTAGGACAATAGACAGAGGAGCTTTAAGTAAAGGACCCCCAGAAGGACAACGAAAAAATATCCCTCAAATTTTTTTTCAAATAAATAAAGATATTTTTGACCTTAAGGTGTACCTGAGTTGTACCTTAATAATCTCTTAAAAAAAAGGATTTTTTTTAAGGGATGATTTTTTTGATAGATATTTCTTAATCCTCAAATTTGTTCATTATTTTGTCTTGCTTAAGAATATGAAGAGAAAATGAAGACTGAAGAAATTTATGTATAACGTCTTACGACAAAAACGAATGTTTCCTTACCCGTTAATGAGGTCCAGCTCGTCTTTGGGTTCTTGTAAATACTTTTTGTACCAATTTTCGTCTGTTAGCGATTTTCTTATTGGGTCAAATTTATTTTTTTTAAATTCGAAAAAATTTCGTATCTGATAAAGTATTAGTTGTTGAAGCAACCCCTAAAAATATCATCCTGGATGAGATAAAAGACAATATGATGTAAATAAGTGGTAGTGCAGCTTCTTGTTTAGTAATTCAAAAAAAATTTGAACATTTTTCGTGTGGAAATTACGAGGGAAAACAAAAATTCATCCCTTATTTTATTGGTTAAAGGAAGTTTTTCATGTTGTAATTGTATTGGGAATAGGAGATTGATATAAAAACTATTAGATTTAAATTTTAACGGATTTTTCCTTACCCGTTGATGAGGCTTAGCTTGTCTTTGAGTTCTTGTGAATACTTTTTGTACCAATTTTCATCGTTTAGTGATTTTCTTGAAGGGTTAGATTTATATTTTCAAATTCGGAAATATTTTATCCGATAAAGCACTAGTTGTTGAAACAACCCCTAAAATTATCATCCTGGAACAGTTGAATATAAAGCAGGCCATTCACACTCCGACTTGCAGTACTGCTAGTCGGACTACTAGTTGGATCGCCTAAATGATCCGACTAGACATCCGACTTCCAACACCATTCACGGTCCAACTTTAGATCCAACATTGCTGGTATTCTTATGCATGGTTTTATTATACATTAATGATTCTTTTTTTCTGGATACTTTTTAATATTTGATGTTTTTATTAATTTTTTTGTACAATGTTTCGCCACTTTCGCAGCTTCTTCAGGTACTACAAACAGACAGTAACAACATAACATAATTAATACAATAAATACACTTAAACCTATAAATAAATACCTCAATTGCAAACATCAAATTTTTAAATCCATGTAAAATAATCTTTCTCATAATAATTCAATAAAATATAAAATAAATAACATTATATTTAGATCCAACTTCAAAAGTCGGAACACAAGTTGGATTGCAAGTCGGAGCGTGAATGATCTGCTTAAGTGATAGTGTAGTTTATCATTATCCTGTCTGACTTAGAATGAAAATAGCGACATTTACGTAATTAATGAATTTAGGTTAGAAAAAATGGATCTTTCCTTCCCCGTTTGGTGAGGCAGGCTTGCCTTTGAATTTTTGTTACTATTTTAAGATTTGGGAAGACAAAAAAAAATAAAAATAAGGGTAGTTCAAGTATAGATCTCCATCTTTCGTTAAGGGGCCAAGATTTTGATAATTAAAGCAGTGGCCACAAAAATGTGGTGTTGCAAATTTCGTGGGTAAGAGGCAAATCGAACGAATTAGTCTTTAGAGAATTGAAAATTTCAAACTTTCTTCAATTTACCTTTCGAACGTTTTATAATTTTGTCGAACAAATTGCATGCAATTTGAGGAAAGTGATAGTCTTAGGAAATTTGGCGGTTTGAAGATGCAGATGGCGCTTGCCATCCTAATGGACTAATTAAGTTCAAATGGCTGCGTTCGTAAATAAAGCCCAGAATTGTGGGTAATGGAGTTTTAGTAATGAAAGAAGAAAAAAATCAAGGGCCTAAATTACCTTTAAAGTTTTAAACTCATTTGGTTTTTGCATTTAATGATAATTGTTGTGAAGTACTACAATTTAACTAACAAAGGTACTTGGTACTCTTATGTTTGTACTAGTTCTTGTGGATATAATATTTGATTACCTTGTAAAATGTGACCCATTTTCCTAGTTTTTCTTATGTTTTATATTTATTTATATTTCCCATGTTTTTCTTTTGCCTCCACTACGTTGATTGTATAAGTTTATTTTTTTTTTTATGGAATAAAAGTAGACAACTACAGTTGTGGGTCTTCCACGCAACAATTACCGATTCGTTCTGGTCTAATTTTTGGTATAAAACATCGTTTTTTATTTTTGAAATAATTTTTTAAGTAATTTTAAAATTGTTCTCAAGTTGTTTTCTGTACGAAAAATTTTCTCTTTAAATTTTGTTGTGAAGGTTGTAATGATAGTGTTTGGTCACGTAAGTGATAAATTTTTTGCATTTTCAATGTCGAAATCGGTAGTAATGGTGCATAGGTGAAGAAATGCAAAGTTTAAAATTAAAATATTTATGCAACAACTGAAGATATTTTCAATATTAATTTACATTGAAGTGTTGGGACTTGAGATTTTTTCCTGAAAATGTTTTTTTTTCCTACATATTAAATATAAACTTCTTGAGACTAGAGTTAATCTAAGGTCGAAATTGTAAAATTGCTGTTAAAAGTGAATTGCATTTAAGGGGGTATTCTCGTTTAGAAACCTGAATTTTAGGCATTTTTTTAAGTAAGAAAAAAAAAATTAAAAACATTTTTGTGATCTATTTTTTTATATGTTTTTTATTGACATTTTGAGAATATAAAAAAAAATAACTAGAAAAATTAAAAAACAAAATTCGCCGAAATACAGGCCGGTGGAGTGGGGGCTTCAAAAAAAACGGTGCGTCCTGGTTGACATGATTTCAACCCTTGTAGAGATCTAAAACTAAAAAATCAACCAAATTTTTCATTAATAAAGATGTCGCTATTGGGTTGACCATTTTCCAAAAAAACGAAAAAAAACAAAATGGCGTCGAATAAAAAAAAAAAAAAATTTACCCGATTTTTTCGACTTTTCTGAATTTTTTAAAAATTCTTAAAATATTTATTTTTTAAAATCCAAGGCAGACGCGATGGAGAGTTGTATAAACAAGATATATACCAAAGGGTCTAGCAGGATCCACATGGCGAGTTGGCCCCCAAATGGGAACCTATGTCGAAACTTATGTTAAAATATCGGCTGGATATACAAACACATTTTCGCTATACTTTTCGCGACCAAATTTCTCTGTATCCTTGCGATATGGGCAAAAATGTCCCCTCGCATGGCTATTTTTCAAAGTTATATATCTCAAAAACTAATTAAGCTAGAGAAGTGAAACCAACGCGAGGCTGTAGATTATTTTACAGAGTATATCATATATTTTTTTGAAATTTTTAGAAAAAAAAATTATACAAAAAAAATCCAAAAAACAAATGAAATAATTTTTTTTTAAGTGTTCTCTGAAAATGACAATCACGAAAAAGATATATTTTATGCTTCTACATGAGCACTATAACTCATAAAAATTGCGTGAAAAAATAGTTGGTGCAACACCTTGAAAAAAAATGAAATGTGATTTACGCCTAATAGTATACCTCGGTTTTATTTTTTTTCGAAGTGTTGCACCAACTTTTTTTTCACAAAACTTCAATAAAAAATAGGCCACATATAGGAGAAAAACATATATTATTGTACATATTTTTATCGAGTGCGCTGTGTACCCCCACTCGCCTGGCGGCCTCGTGGGGGTACACAGCGTACTCGATCTCGTTGTGTATGATCAGTCCCTTTAGCTCGTGCATCAATTTCATCCTATTAGAAAACCTCACTTTACCCATATGTATCGAAAATAATTATTAGGATCATATTCTTGAATGTCTAAAATTTCAAAATATGCCAAAAAAAAAATCGTTTTTTTCAAATTTCTAGACCAGAATACCCCCTTAATTTTATCCATTTTACCATAATGGAGCGTAGTAATTGAGCGAATATGGTTCGATAACTGTCCAAATTATTGGTTGGTAGCTGAAATTAATTAGTGCAATAAATGTTGGAGAGACTTAGTTGTAGAATGAAAGAGGAAAAAAAACCGTTTTCCGATTGACAAGTCGGAGATTACTTTCCCTTGTTGAGGCGAAAGTAAAAAAGCCGATTCACTACCTTACACTCGATTTCAAATTAGAAAAGCAACGCCGGAGACGTTTTAGTAGATCACTCGATCATCGTTCAGTCTTCTTTGGTCCAAACCAGTCGTTCTTCGACTAATATCAATTCTTCGTCTCTGTCGTTTTTCTCCAACTACTAAAAGAGAATGTGCCGCATTATATAGATAATGATGAAACATAGATTTATATACTTATATATAGATATATAATGTCCATTCGTAATTATCTGAGAAGCTGATAATGAACTTCAGAGCAATAAACTTTCAGAATTTCTCTTTCGTTTAGTTTCCGTTTTTTTTCTTTTTTTCTTTTTTAGTTTGATTCGCGAGTGAAATGGAAATTTTGTGAAAATTTTATTTTTTAAATGATTTTGTTGCACAAGTGCATTGGGTGATGTTTGTGCAAATATCAATTAGTTTGTTTGTTGTTGCATGTGCGTGCATTTTGCATTGGTTCGTATCTGAAATCATTGTTGTTGTCCTCTAAAAAGTAAAATAATTGTGTTGGATTATATAAAGCAGTGGTCGTCAATGTCATTTTTGGATTTGTGAACAATTGTTTGTTGCGTGGAAAACACACACCAGTACGTGTTAAAGGTTTACTTTTAATGATAACATGTAATTTGTTTTAACGTTAAAACGTTGAGATTTAGAGATTGGGAAGAGTGATTGGAAAATGTGTGTAATTGTTGTGGAATTAGTTTACAGAATGTGAAGGTATTTGGTTTTTTGGTTCTACAAGAAAATGAACTTGGGTTTTTATTTTTTTCAAAGGGTGGCGTTTTCTGGATAATGTATAACTGGTGTCCATATTTACGTTCTAATTAGTCATTGTTGCATGAAAATCCTCAGGTGGTTCCACAAAAAACAAATGAGTTTTTGTTTTCTTCAAAAGGTGACGTTTTATGGTTAAAGTTTAACAGGTGCCAATGATCTTTGCGTTCTAATTAGTCATAGTTGCCTGAAAATTCTTAGGTGGTTCCTTAAAAAAAATGTTTTTTTTTTCAAAGGATGGCATTTTCTGGTTAATGTTTAACTGGTGTCAATATTTATGTTCTAATTATTCATTGATGCTTGGAAATCCTCAGGTAGTTCCTCAAAAAAAAAATGGGTTTTTGTTTTCTTCAAAGGGTGACGTTTTTTGGTTGAAATTTAACAGGTGTCAATGATTTTTACCTTCCAATTTAGTCATTGTTGCATGAAAATCCTCAAGTGGTTCCTCAAAAAGAAATTTATTTTTTTTCAAAGGGTGGCATTTTTTGGTTAAGGTTTAACAAGTGTCAATAATCTTTACGTTCTAATTAAGTCATTGTTGCAAGAAAATCCTCAGGTGGTTGATCTTTTCAAGAACATTTTTATAAATTTTAAAAAGAAGTCTTTAATTAAATCTCAAGAGGAAATTTTTCGGTGGTTTTTGAAGGATTGTGCCTGAAGAAGTGTGAAAAATTGGCTTGAAAAATTTTCCTTGGATGTTTCATAGTGCTTTTTGAGGGCATAAATCCTTTTTTAAAATGCTTATCAATTGACATTTTTTTTTTGTCTTTAGAGTTGATTTGAACAATACTTCTTCTATAAATTTTATTTCTTAGTTTTAAGTCAAGACTCTTTCCTCCACAAGTGGTTGAAAAATCTTCAGGTGAAAAAATTCAAATGGTTTTTTAGTGAATTAGGAAAAAAGGGAAAACAAGTGGAAAAGGTTACTATTTTTTTCTCTCTTGCTAGAGAAGGAAAACTCTTTTATTGTGCTAAATATAAGTACCAATGTATTTATCGTTTGAGTATAACTATAGGTTAACATCTTTTGATTTATCAGCAGAATCAACAAGTGGTTTTAACAAGTGTCAAAAATCTCAATGTTGATTAGGAAGGTCAATACCTACACAATTACTTAAATATATCTATGGTTTATTAAATTGATTGAAGAGAACTTTAATTAAACATTCTTCATGCATAAATTTTTCATGATTCAAGAATATTTTATTTTTTAGTTAGTTATCGTTATTTGGATTTATTCTGGTGATTTTTTTAGGGAATTTAAAAGAAGATTGCTCAAAGATTTCTATGAGTAAATTGGAATGCCATTTAGTGGTATTTTTGTAGCCCGGAATCGTTCGAAAATTTGCCGACGCCTATTTTTATCATTTGTTAAGAAAATTGGTGAAAAGTCAAATATCTTTATTTTTTTTTAAATTTCTTAAAATGTACTTTTTGTGCTTTTCGCCCGGGGTTGTACTCCTCCCTTCTTTATCCTCCACACTACGCTACTGATACTATGGTTTTTCCTTGTTATATGAACATTTTTAAGTAATCAGTGTTAACTAGTAACTTCCCGTGAAATATTCAAAGCCCAGCATTAATACAACTGACAAATAACTTCCCGTAAAACATTCACAGTCCAACACTGATAGAGCTGACAAATGGTAAATATTGGCAATTGAATAGATCAAAATGATAGTTGAATCAATCAAACAATCAATCCAAATGTGAGACATTAATTTTATTTTGTGTTTACAATTTATGTTCTCCATCTTTGGCGGCATACTATTTACATATTAGTATCTATTATTATAACGATTGTTCTTTAAATTTTTCGTAGCTCAATCATTCATAACTTATTGTTGATGTCATTCTTTGATCCGCAATTAGAGGAATTGTTGCTGGAATTTCTTCTAGCATTGTTTTTCTAAGTACCAAAAAATTCAAAAGAAAACCACCTGATGATTGATGTGTAGTTAGTCATCAGTGCTTTATTTTTGTTTTGAGATTTTGGTAAATGGTTTTTTGTAAGACAAAAATCTTTCATTTGAGATTTAATTTGGAAATTAATGGTTGGAGTTTTATTGGGAATTTAGAGTATAGATGGCGTCATTCGAAGGTTTGAAGTGTAAGATAATATAAAAGTAGGTATTCTAATCCTGCAATATATGATGGGAAATGTGTCTAGATGTGGCGCCGCCATAAGTGTTTCTAGAGTACTACTTACTTCAATAGTAAGCATACAAGATCATAGTTTCGTTAGTTACTACTCTGGATATATCTGTGCCATATATTGATACATTTCCCATAATGGATTGCAGGATTGGAATACTCATGGACTGTTAACTCTCTAAAACGAGACAAGGATAGTTAAACTGGGTAGGATAATTGTGGAATAGCTGTATAGAGTATTTGTTGCAGGTAGAAAGAGATAGAATTTACTATAGAGCAATTCCTCAATTATCCTTCCCAGTTTGGCTATCCTTAAAGAGTTAACAACCCGTGGATTGAAATACCTTCGAATTATATATTATCTTACAGTTCAAACCTTCGAATGATGCCATATTTACTCTAAATCTTCAAGTAAAACTCCAATCATTAGTTTCCAAAAAAAAATTTCAAATGAAACATTTTTACCCTCAAAAGAATCGATATGTTCAATCCACAATTCAGTCATTGTTATCTCTGGATTACTACTTGATTAAGAGTTGAAAATTTCAAACAATGATCTAGGGTTTAATGGAAAGACTATACGCCATTGTTAAGACTTAGTTCTGCTATTATATAATGTGGTTTTTGAAATTAGGACTTTTTGAAGGGATTTTTTAAAATATTTGTTTGTTTTGAGTAGTACTTCCTTAAGTAGTACGCCGCGGCTGTTCTATTGGAGTGTCGTAAAAATGTTCCTATCTAGAATATTAAGTTATAAACAGTATTACTTTATAAAATATTATTCAGATCAAAGAAAATATAACCAGTATTTTATGGGAAAACTTAGAGGTCAAGTGCAGAGTTCTCGCTACGATTTAGGTGCATTGGTTTGCCCTGAAATTTGAAATGGGGAGCCTTGGAAAAATTGTGATATATTAAGGGTACCGGGAACCAAAACAGTTTGGGAACCTCTGTTTTTGATAATCGTCTTTTCATTTCAATTTTATAACCTGAAATACTCCTGAAACTATACAATTAATAATAATTAAATTAGTTTAAATTTCTTTCTGAGTTTTAATTTATCTTGACACTTTAAAGGGTCTGATGGTTCTTAATAAACCCCTAGCTGCTAACAAGTGGTTGTAAAAAACTATTTAAGACTCAAATTATATGTTTTGATTTTGTAGGAAAAGATAGCAATTTTTTTTTTCTTAAATTTTCCAACATTGATTCGCACTTATCTATAATTTATCAATTATTCCACTAATTCTTGATTCATTTTCAATACCTTAGGCTTAATTTAGTCTAATTCTATCAATCATTTTCATTAACAAAGGCCTAAATTGTGCCTATTGGCTATCAAAAGTGATGCTGTTAAAAGTAAACATCATGGTAAAGATATCCATTGAAATAGCTGCGTGTTTTGTGTGATTAAAGTTATTATTGGGATTCCTTGAAGAAATTCTTGAAATTTTCAAAGTGCATTTTATAGGTTAAAAGGTTTGAATTATCTTATTAATCTCAGTAAAAAGATTCTTTAATAGTTGATTCTTGAAAGGATTTTGCATTACCATGAACATTTCAATTTTGTATGTTATAAGATTTTCTTTATGGTAACTTCCATGAATGATTGGGGATCCTATTTTTGATTTACTATATAATTGATTCTAAAAAAACATTTTTTTTTCCATTTTCTGCCTAATGATAGGATAAGTTTCCCTCCAGCATCATTGATACATAATGAAAATCCATATGAAAGATTTGCCTATTGTCAAAGTTCTTTTAATCCGTTTTTTTTATAATAGTTGAAAAATCTCCAAAACAAAAATCAACAGGTGTTAAGGATGGTATTACTGGTAGGTGGAAGATTTTTACTCATTAAAGAATTTAATTTTTTTGTGGCTAATCTCGTGGAAAGAAAGCCAAATCGTGAAAAAAATCATTGGGGATTCTATTTTTGATTTACATCAACTATATAATTGTTTCTAAAAAAAAAAACATTTTTTTTCTTTTTCTGCCTAATAGTAGATTAAGTTTCCCTCCAGCATCATCGATTCATTATGAAAATCCACATGAAGAATTTGCCTATTGTCAAAGTTCTTTTAATCCGTTTTTTTTATAATAGTTGAAAAATCTTCAAAACAAAAATCAACAGATGTTAGGGATGGTATTGCTGGTAGATGGGGGATTTTTACTCATTAAAAATTTTTTTTTTTTTTTGTCAATCTCGTGGAAAGATAGCCAAACTGTGAAAAAGCTTTCGAATTACTTCAGCCTAACCCTGGGTGTGGTGTTAAGCGTTTGTTTCTGTCGATTTCTCCGACCTCTTTGGCTTCAACATTTCTGTGTATACAATATATAGGATATATTGCGGTCCAATTTATATAGTATAATTTAATATAATAATATATAAAAATCATATCATAAACATAAGTTTGAACAGAAGTTCAAACAAAAATATTCGTGACATATTGCCCAGATACGTATTTCGATTGCCAAGCAATCTTCCTCAGTGGTTATCAAGTAGTTTGGATCACTCCGTAACTGTAAATCATCACAAAACAGTTACAGAGTGATCCAAACTACTTGATAACCACTGAGGAAGATTGCTTGGCAATCGAAATACGTACCTGGGCAATAAGGTTATCACCGGTTATGCTATTCGAATTTTACAAGTTTGAAAAAGCGATATAAAGTCAGCTACAGCGGTGATCGGCCCTCTCGCTCACTCCTCCAACCATACGCAGCCTATCTCTTTCTATTTTAAATAAGATTTTTTACGTCTGCCGATAATTAAACCCCAACAAAACTGTCTGGCTTTTTGTGATTAAAATCTTAAATATTTAATTAATAAGCTGTTCAAATTTCAGAGTGAATCAAACACTTCATTTTGTATTAAAAAAAATCAACTTTGGGGGGCATTAGTTGTATGTAAACCCCCTCAAAAGTGTCTGCCATCTTGGATTCTGATTTAAAATTACCTAAACTTTCGATTAACGTTTGTTGGCCTGTGAATCAAACACTTTTTTTGGCTTATATTTTATTACACCTTTCACCCATGCGCAGTACCTGGTGTCCCGGGTTGGGTTAGGCAAACATAGGTATTCCTACTTCTCATCCCGTAGATATCAGCCTTACAAAATTTCAAGGTGCATCAAACACTTGATGAAACTTGTGTTACTGGCTCTCCGACTATAAGAAGCATATCGTCCAAAAGAATAAGAAATCGATGATCTCTTATTTCTCTTGGTGTACTTCCTAAATCCTTTTACAATATATCCAAATTTCATTTAAATTGGTCGAGCTGATTTCCAGGAAAAAAAATGATTATAAAAATTATCGATTTGATTGATACCCAAGGTTTATATTGGCAATTAGTAATGGAAATATGGTTTCTAAGTTTAGCAAAAAAAAAAAAAAGAGTTATTGAACGTTTTCGATTGCGCAGTTTGGGAAAGTTTGTAAATTTTGTTGGTTTAATGACTTTTGACATTGAAACGGTGTCGGTAAATGCACGCTAGTTGATTGGATTATATTGCAAAAATGATAGAGCCAGACACATCCGTCATGAATATAGAAATATGCACGTGTAGTTAGTTGGTTGCATTTAGTGCAACAAACACTGCAATGCCAAGCAATGAGTCTTGGCTTGCATTTAATGGATTCTATTGAAGATTCAATTTTCAGTCGTTGCAAACATTTTGCAGTAGCCACATATATAGGTATAGTAAGTGCGGGGAACTGGAAAGTTGTGTTCAACGAAATCGTTTTTTTTTCTCTTTTTTTTACAAAGTGGTTTGGTTAAATATATAAATTTTTTATTCAATTAAAAATTACTATCGTTTTCTATCGACTAAGTGGCACATGTTGTTGATTGGAGAGAGAGTAATTGTAATTTTTTAGTTGGTGGCAGTGAAATTTTATCGTTGTCGTTAGAAAGGTGAGGAAGTTTTTATTTGACGAAAAAAAAAAGGGTTTACTATCGTTTTTAAATGTTATTAATCCTTCATCCCTTGATGGGTATCCCACTTACTTTTTTATTTATTTAATCATAATATGAATGAGCGAAAAAAAGGTCAAATCACATAACAGGTTTGATATGACCGGTTTTTACAGTTCATTTTTATTTTTTTGAAGAGAAAATTTTTTTGGTTATTAAGGTTAATCGGTTGCATTTATTAATTTGAACGATAATGAACAAGCAAAAAAGGAAAATGTCAAGAAAATTTTACGATTGGTTCTCTGAAAATAGTGGAAAAAATTTAAAAAAAGTATTATTTTATACATTTTTAGTTGGTTATTTTGAAAGTGGTATAAGTCTGTTGCACAAACAGCATCTGTTGCATCAATTTTTTTAGTAATTTTTATTTTTTTTTGCTATTATTATCTTTGAAAATGACTTAGACTACTATCAAAATAAATAGGCTTGCATCTTTTTTGACTATTGATTTGAATTTACTAATTTTTTTTTTTTTTAAAAATTAGTATTTGTTAATTGATGAATTTTCTTTGGAAATGCAAGGGTTGATTTGCCTCACACCAGCTGTGATAAGAGTAATTATAATTTTCTGATTTTTTTTTCGTGAAAATAATTTGAATTTTCTGCAACTTTAATAATTACATCAAGGAAATTACATTGAAGAATTGGTACAATAGGATTACGTTTTTCCGGTTCTTTCACATTGTAAATCAAAGTCTTTCTTCTAGGTTATTTACATTGATTTGAAAACAATGAACCTTATGTTAAACATAATTGATACTTAAATTTTCGTATCTACACTGTGCAATAATTGGGAAAATTTAAATTATTGATGCAAATATTGTAAATTTTTGGAAATTTGGTCACAAATTTATTTATTTTTTGTATGAGTAATACTACGGTTTTTTATGCTTAGTAGTTAGTAGGCACGGAAATTGGGGAAGTTAGGGAACTTAAAATTGAGTTTTCTTTTAAGGAAAAGCTTTTAACGCTTTAAAATTAATCAATTTATTTCAGTAAATGACAAAAATAATTTCCTAGTTATTACAGCACTCCCAAAATAAAACTTACATCTGTTTTTTTTAATTTGAAACACCTTTCATGTTAAACCATTAAATAATAATTGATAATAATAATATATAAACCAGTCATGAATAATTTCGTATTCATAAATGAATGTTTTCCAACCTTGTCCTTAATTTTCGACGCCTCATTTCATATTAAATAAACGTTACATTTAAACTCTTTTAATTATATATATATACCTTTTCTGATTCATCCATTTTTTCCTTTACCTACATCCACAAACAAATGGTCAAGTTTATCAATCTTACAAATAACTCTTTATTTTTTTGAAAATGACAAGCTTTGGCGAATTTTCGCAATCAAATAATGTGCAAAATTTATCACTCAAAATATAAAATTAGCAAAAAAAAAAGTTTTATTATCGTGAAACTGTTATGAGGTCAAGAACAAGTTTGATAAGCATTGTAAAACACAAGCGAAATTCAAGGTTACCAGTTCGATTTTGATTCGATGACATCGATTCATAATATAAATATGATGATTGACGAATATTCGATCGAACCGCAGAGGTCAAATTCTATTTTTACCGGTTGAAAATTTGCACGTAAATAATCCGCCGTGATAAATATGCAAAATGTTCGCACATAAAAATTGCCTGTTTCAGGCGAAATGTTGACGTAAACAAGTGACAGAAACTAATGAAATTTCAATCAATTTTATAGCCTTCAGCCGTTAAAATCACCACACGCAAATTCACGGCAAATAACTGCAGAAATTTTAGCCAGTAGCACTGAAAATTTTTATTTAGTAAATTAACAAGATTTGCTAATCATAAGCGCAAAAAAATTAATCTAATATTAAAAAAATACATTTAATTTGTAAGACAAAGAACAAATGTTATTGAGTGAGTCATTGTAATTTCATTAAATTGCTGTCTTCAGTCAGTCTTGGGATATGAACATTTCACGGGAAGTTACTAGTTACACTAATATTGTAGTTAAATAGTTAGATTGATTAGAAGCATTGGCACTATTAAGATTTAATTTCCAATCAAAAATTCTATTATGCAAAATATTTTTGGTATTTCATACCAAAGAAGTACATTTTCAAATATTTTGTAACTTTCTAAATATCAGGTTAAAGCTCATTGTTTTATTTATTTATTGATAAGATTCAAACATATTTCAACTTAAAAATCTTCTAAAAAAATATTTTTTTTCGTTATAACTTTTGAACCGTGATAGATACTAATAAAATAGTTATTATCAAAATGAAAGCTGAGGATATTTTCTAAAAAAAAGCTCGATAACAATTTTTCATAAGTGTCCTAGTTTGGCCAGAAATTGATGTGGAAAGCTCTAGTATCATTTTGCGTAGGATCAGATCGTTTACCAACTCTTGCAAAAATTTTGATTTCTTGACAAATCCCCGCAATACATTAGTTATATTTTTGGTCACCAGGTCGTATAGCATTAAGGGGGGAAACTGGTCTAGAGCGTGAAAAAATGGGCATAATTTATGAATTTTTTGTGACTCAACAAAAAGATCAATCGAAAATCTTCGAAAAAGGTTTTATAATTTAGGTTTTAATATACAAATACAAATTTTTTCGTGTCAATTAAATTCAAAATGGCGGCTGTCCAGCATTTCTTCGGAAACGCCTCATTTTTTAGACGGGTCCATGGTCGAAGATGTAACCTCCTTAATTTTGGTCCTGGAACAAAATCCCGAAAATTTTTAGTTTCTATATAACAACAGCAAGAGACGTACCTAGGATTTTTTCGATATTTTGTTTTTTCGCGAAATGGTGCACGTTTGAACAAAACATAAAAATTTTCACTATAAAAAAACGACAAAATTGTTGATTAAAAACAAACTATGCAATATAACAAAAAATCCTACGTACATCTCTGGAGAAAGGTATTTCGAATGT
Organism: Sisyra terminalis; assembly: GCA_958496175.1. NCBI lineage: Eukaryota > Metazoa > Arthropoda > Insecta > Neuroptera > Sisyridae > Sisyra > Sisyra terminalis. The sequence goes on along the minus strand of OY292277.1, from coordinate 5,933,385 downwards.
ACTGTGAAAATTTCGTATAGATCGGTGAAGATTTGCTCGAGTTATGTCTTCGGCCAGTTCAAAAAAAGTGATTTCGAGAAAAACGCGTTTAAAGTTTTAAGTACTATAAAATCATATTAAATGCGTATATACCTTTAATCTGCGAAAGTTTGGGCATTTAGACATTTTTGCCGGCATCCATCTTTTGGTATGTTATTTTTAAGACCCTAAAGTACCTTTTAAAACAAAAAAAAAAAAACGGTTTCTTCAAAATTCTAGACCAGCTTCGCCCCTTAAGTGACTTACTAAGCTAATATAAAAGAAGGTATTCTAACAAGGCTTATAAATTATACAGGTTGCCCCATTAGAAAAAAAAAAGTGACGTCATACGAAGAATTTTGAAGTTTGAATCAGTCTGAAGATACATACGAATTTCTTCTGGATACGTCACGTGGCGCATGAGGCCACCTGTGTATTTTATAAACCTTGGTATTCTAATCCTACAATGCTTGATGGGAAATGTGGCGCTGCCACAAGTGTGTCGAAGATACTAACCGAAACTATAAACTTTTATACCAAGGTTTATAAAATACACAGGTGGCCTCATGCACCACGTGACGTATCCAGAAGAAATTCGTACATATCTTCAGACTGATTCAAATTTCAAAATTCTTCGTATGACGTCAGATTTTTTTTCTAATGGGGCAACCTGTGTAATTTATAAACCTTGCTTTTATACTCCTTGCCAAAATTAGTATTCTAGACACACTAATGATGGCGCCACATCTTAACTACCATAATGTATTGCAGGATTAGAATATCATCTTAATTCTTACCAATAATATCTATTAAATCTCCTATTCAAATGACCTTTTTCTTTTATTTTTAATTGAATTTTCATGCTATCATCTTACACATTGACGAATTGATGTCCCAATATTCTAATTAACTTGAGTAGAGTACAAAAATCAAATTTCATTAACCACAGAGGCGAAAAAACAATAAACCTTGAAAACTGGCTTTTAATTTCTTCGATAGTTTATTGTCCGAAAAATTTTTTTTATTTGGTGGATATAATTGTTGTGGTAATTAATTTTAAAGTATAATTCGTCTTTCTTTTAACTTATAATTTGGCATTAATATCGACTTATTGTAATTATTGTTTATTTACTTTTATAGAAGAAAAATAATACTTTAATTATTGATCATGAATCAATTGATTGTACTTTTTACTTTGATTATATTGAAGTGCATTGTCATTTTTGATTTGATTACAAAGACAATTGTTTCGAAAACAATTCAATGTAATTTGAGAAATCAAAATATGGATTTGAAAATGTTTTGTTAGTGGATGTGAATTATATAGGAGACTTGTGATATTAAGATTTTCCACACAAAAACATGATCTATGCAGCAGGTTGTCAATGCAATTATTCTAACTATAATTTGACAAAAATCTGTTCCAGTGGAACTTTTTCAAGAATCAATCTATTGACATATAAATTAGTCTAATACCAGAATAATAATTCACTTGGGTCAAATATAATTGCCGACCGAAGAAATTACGTTTTCATATAATTTTTCCACAGAAAGTAGGTAATCGGAATGGAAAAGATATTATAGTCATTTTACCTCAATAACACTTCAATGGCCCAAGTGTTGGATTTGTTTTCTTGTTTTATAATCAAATTATATCCTCAATGAACCGTTACGATAACAACAGGTGGAAATTTATCAAGATTGAAGAAAAACTTTTTTACAATAGGTGTTACAGTAACAAAAAAAAAATAGATTATGCAAAAGATAAGAATGATATTTTTTTTGGTGTTGAAGATTAATCAAATCTTTTAATTAATATCTTAAGGCTTATCATATAACAGCATGAAATGCATATAATAAATAAAAATGCAGCAAACTTATGAAATGGGAACCAAAGGTTTAATTACTCAATTTTTTATGAAAAAATGGGAATTAATAATTAAGTTATGAAAGTGTAAATGTATCGAGGAATTCAGGCTAATTGTTTGAAAATTCAAGAATTGTTTTTTGAAGTTCAGAACTGTTGGAAAATTGCTATGCTATAGTGTAAAGTAGACAGATCAATATTGGAAAATTAAATTAGATAGAAGTTAGATTTTATTGAGGGAAAATTAATGACTTTTTGTGGTTCTAAGGATTTTACAAGAAAATTTGATGACAGAAAATTGAAGAGATTTACCTGAGTTTTGGAGGTTTGGAGAAGGTATATCTGTACCTGAGAATTTAAGGGGTTACATGGGTTTCACTACTTCAAAAATTCATTTTTTTTTTATTGTCTTAATAGTTTCGGAGATAGAGCTTTGAAAAGCTCAGCACGCCTCATGTATATTAGTGCAGCTGTTCGTTTATTGTCGCGTTTTTCTTGAAATTGTGCTTTCAAAGTCGATTATCAAGATTTCTTGAGAACTACTTTACCGATTTTGATGAAATTTTATCCATCTTTGGGGTTTTAGTGAGAAGATCATGTTAACTCAAGTTCAGATGATATCTTTTAAAGCCAAACTATATTGTTTTATCTTTTATTAATAGACAATAATTTACTAAAAGAAATGCTATCTTAAGCTCTTCGCATATTGATAGCCAAACTATTATAAGTGCACTTAAGATAGTATGTACTATTAATAACTAATTTGGACTTAAGATACAATGGTTCTTAGATATACATAGACAAAAGACTTTTTAAATTGCGCGCTTTTTTAAGAATAAATAAAACACATAACTTCCATTCATTTTCGAAAACTTTTTGTTGGTAATTTAAGTATCAATTACGGGATTTATATACGAAAAATAATATCATCAAATGGTCTCCTTTTGAAACTTTACAGACTCCCAATCTTTAGTTAAAATTTTCACTTTCACGAATCAAATCATTGTTTTCTGGTGAACGATTGCTAAAATTATATTTTCCAATTTTTTAGATCTTCCACCGATTTGATCACTTGAAATTTTTAATTATTCGACCAATAGTGCTTACAGGTGGACGATTATGTAAACCATAAGTGTATACAATATATAGAATATATTGCGGTCCAATTTATGTAGTACAAATCATACCATAAACATAAATTTGAACAGAAGTTCAGACAAAAATATTCGTGACGTATTGACCAGATACGTATTTCGATTGCCAAGCAATCTTCCTCAGTGGTCATCAAGTAGTTTGGATCACTCCGTAACTGATTTGTGATGATTGGTGAATCATGACCACTGAGGAAGATTGCTTGGCAATCGAAATACGTATCTGGGCAATACTTACTGGGCAATAATTTATGGTATGATTTGTACTACATAAATTGGACCGCAATATATTCTATATATTGTATACACAGTATAACTGTTCAAAGTCAGCGAAAAAATCTTATTTTGGTAAACCATAAGATTTACGTAATTTTCTAAAAAACATTTTCTGAATTCGGCAAAAAAATTTGGAAATTCTCCAACTTTACTCACTTCTACCAACTTTACACTTTACCCTAGCTAAAAGTTCCTTAAAAACTTGAAATATTGCTTACCGCGCCATCTGCATTTGACGCCCCAACTATTAATTTTTGGGAACCAAGTCTGCCATAAGAGGCCCCATGGGTTTGTTCTTGATGACTTTTTATTAGTAAGAGCAGGAAAAAGACCGAATTTTCATTTAGAAAATTAGAAAATTTGGGTTAAATGTCATGCAGAATAGGGATGGACTGCATCAAAAATCAGTTCATAATCGTTGAGGTCATTTAAAGACCAAAATTTTGAAAAATTCTTGAATTTTATACAATCTTTCGAACCAAAGAAAATTTTTGACAAAAATAAGTGTGTTCCTTATACTTTTGTCAAAATTATTTTCAAACCTAAATCATTAATTTAAAAAAGACTTTTCTTCTTAATTCTTCTGGCTTTATGGGAAATTCATTAAATTCTAATGCCAATTATTTATTTGTGATTGAATATAGAATTGAAAATAATTTCATTTTGCGGCCGGTCGTATGAAAAAAAAGGGACATAATAAAAACGACCTTCAAAGACTTAACGTTTGAATGTGGCAACAGAGCGAAAGTTGCACTATAAGAAAAGATCTTTTGCAAATAAATGCACTTGGTTCGTTTTATTTTGCAACTAGAAGTGCATTTCAACGGCACAACAATTTCAAATGCGATTACAAATTGCAAAAAACCACATATGTATGTGTACAGATTGCGTGTATCAAATTTCAAATGTCTACTTGTTTACATTAACGAAGTTAATGAAATAATTTCAATCATTTCCTATCGTGCGAATATTATTTTTCATTCATTTCACTTTGATTTTGTTATGAAAATTGGATTTTTTTTTTCCCCCTATGTCGTTATCTCTGTTTTGTTTGATAGGAGAACTTGGTGATGATCTTTGGTGACGTTGCGTTTATATTTGTATTGTCCCAAGTGGAATTGAGACGAAGGTCATTAAATCTTACGAATTCTTTTGGTGTACGTAAATTTAATTGAATCAAATATACTGCTGAGATTTTATGCAAACGAAAGTGAGTTTTAAAGCGTTGCAAATTTGCCATAAGGTCGAAACAAATTATTGAATTATTCAATTAAAGAATCGTTTGATTTTTGGTGCTACTGACTTGTACTATGTGCTACGTAAAAATTCGTTTAGGTATGAAATTGTTGCTGCTATTGTTGGGATTGTGATTTCTTATAATTGATTTTTACTATCTGATGGGATTGAATATTAAGATCAATAATTTTATAATACTGAACAGCGAAAATTAATTTATTTGTGTAATTTGGTTTTGAAAAACATGCATTGTTATTATGTTTTAGTTCTCCTGGAGAAGTTGGAAATAAATACCAACGAAACGTTGAGATGATTTGAAAATTTAATGTCGTATTATTTGAGTCCAAGTTTTCAGGAACATTATTAATTTTATTAATATTTAATTTTTTCATTTTTTTTTTCTCGTCATAAAATTATTAAGAATTTGATAAGGAAAATTAAAAAAAAATCCTGAGAAAAACTGTAAAAGATAAACATAAAAAAATAACATAAAGTAAAAAAGAAAAACGTTGATAAGTAAGTCATAAAATTAATTCCGACTTATATAAATTAATAACAATGAAATGCTTGGAAAAGTAAATTTTCTTTTTGTCTTTGTCATGTGTATGCAAATACAAGAGAAACAATTGAACGCACTTTGTATATTGGCTCTTTTTGTTTGATATATTTATTCTGGCCGATAATTAATTTATTCGTTTCATTATTAATATTATTTTAAAAGAAAAATATTAATTGTAATTATTTTTTTCCTTACAGATAACGCAAAAATTGATTTTTCCGTATATATCATCGACAATGCAGTGTCGGATACAATTAGTAGAGGGACAAAAAGTTCATAATATTCTGCTCCCAGAACAAATTGTTCATTATTGTAGTTGAAATTGTGGAAAAGTTTTGGTGATTACTGATTCAGTGGTTTTGTGGGAAATTTTCTGAGGATCAGTCGTGAAAAATTTTGGGGACCAAGACGGAATTTTTGGAACTGAACGGAATTGGCACAACGTAAGTGTTTTTATTGGTAATTTGTATTAGTTATTTCCTTTTCTCAAAATCAAAAAGCTCCATATTAAATATAAAATATTAAATAATATTAAATAATTTATTCTCTTATTCGGTTTTGTGAAAATCCTTGTGACACTTCTCACAATTAGACTCTGAAGAAGTAAACGTATCTTTGTTATTTTTCTTGATGTGGCAATAGATTTTCATTTAATATCTTCATGATAATAATGTAATTGTTCACAATGGCATAATATATTGCAATAAGTCGCATAGATCTAAATTTCACCACTGAAATAAAATAATAAATGCTACTGATTCTGTTACTTAAGTATATAAAGTTTAAATATATTGTAACACAAATTCTGCTAAAGTAAATATTAATATAGAAGAATGGAAGGGACTATTGCAGAAACAACAGGTGTCGATTTTTTGTTAACGGTATTCAAGTATTTATGGGTTTTCAAGAAAATTTTAAATGTCTTTTTTTCGAATGGTTTCATCTTTCCTATTCTCTGACTTTCAATGGTAACAATAGCAACAATTAATCGACTAATTTTCATTATTTAGGGACTAATTGTTAAACTGAAAATAAGATCTTTGATGAACAGTAAAGAATTTTAAACAATTCCGGAGTTGATTTACGAAAGTAAACTTTCAACATAAATTTGAACAAAAGTTCAAAAAAAAAATGAATTACTGATGCCTAGGCACGTATGTTGATTGCCAAGCAATCTTCATCAGTGATTATCAAGTAGTATTGGATTGTTCCGTAACGACTATGTGATGAGACATTTTACTCACTTTAATGACTCAGTGCATAGCAGTTACGAAGTAATTCAATACTACTTGATAACCTCTGATGAAGATTGCTTGGCAATCGAAATACGTATCTGGGAAATACGTCAGTAAATCACTTGTTTGAACTTTTGTTCAAATTTATGTTGAAAATTTACTTTTGTAAGTAATAACACTTAAATAAGACCACAATATATTTTATATAATGTATAAACAGTATAATTGTTTAAAGTCAGAAAAAAAAAACTAATATTATTTTAACAGTTCCGAATTTAAGGATAAATTAAGTAACAAAAATATGACTGGAAATACTTAAACAGAATTTTATGTTTTATACCTTTTTAGGAGCAATTGTCTGGTGATTTGTATAGGTATACTCATATATTAGGGATTCCGGAAAGAAATGGAATTTCTGAACCTCTAAATCAGTGATTCCCAAACTTTCAGGATCTGTGACCCCTTCTATAATTTTTGCAGTTTTTTGTCAAAAAAAAAAACAATTTTACCGTTACCCTGAAAGATCCAATAGTACCACGTTGTATACCTTTTTTAGGAACAATTGTCTGGTGATTTGTATACTCATATATTAGGGATTCCGGAAAGAAATGGAATTTTTGAACCTCTAAATCCGTTATTCCCAAACTTTCAGAATCTGCGTACCCCTTCTATAATTTTTGTAGTTTTTTGTCAAAAAACCAATGTTAGCGTTACCCTAAAAGATCCAATAGTACCACCGTTATTGTATCAAGCTCTATCATACTCTTGGTTTACTCTTAGAGGTATTCGCTAGGAAATAGATTTAGGCAATAAATTGCCATTTATCGGCTTATAAGGTATTTTAAATCGTACTAAAAATATTTTCTGATTAGAGGACTTGTTGACTCGTAAAATATTGTTAAGTATTTATTTTTCTGAAATTTGTATAAAAATCGTTAAAAAAATCCCGAAGGAATGCAAATTTGTTATTGTAATGTCTTCGAAATTTACAGGATAATGCAAAGTTGCTACCAAAAACATTTTCAATATCTATCCTATAATGTATTAAAGATTCACAAATGCCAAATGATTTTTAATTGTTTGAAGCTCAAATTCGATACTTTTGGGTTTTCCAATTCATAGCGACCAACAATGATAAATACTTTAAACAATGGGGAGGAAATTGTATCAAATTGATGTTAAACAGTCGAGGAGTTATTAAAATATTCCTTTTTAATTTTGGTCCACTAATCAAGTAACTAAAACTTCCCAAGAATTGTCTATGGATAGAAAACTTTTATTCTGCAAAACTTATATGTATTAGAACCCTGGGAAAAAATATTAAATTTAGGGTTAACGATAGGGTTGCCTCATCCACCCCTAAACGTCTTAAGTTGTTTAGTTGGGTTTCACATTTTCTAAGATGTGAAAAACATAATCTTCAGATGCTACGAATTTTTATTTTGCTAATTTAACACTGAAAATTTGCACATTTGATATCAGCAGGTTGATTATATTGAGGGTTGTTATATCCATAATTGAAAATTTAAACTTTTTTAAATATTTTGTGTTTTAATTTCATGTTAAGAAAACGATATTACTTTCCGATCTCCTTATCATTTTTTTGTAAATTTTTCCTGTTTCGGTAATGTTTTGCTTTTATTTTTTAGTATAGGAAAGATATTGCCGCAAAAATGGAGGTACCATTAATTGAAATATATTCGTACCTTATGTATTTTTTGCAAATTTTGCCTAAGTTTCAAACATAATGAAAAACAATAAGTTTAGTAGCCAAATTTATTCAAATACTTATTAAATTTATTTAATAAAGCAATTGACGATTTTGGAAATCCAAAATGTCCAGGATATGAAAAGTATGATAAGGAAGTTAAAATAATTGGAATTTAGGACCTTATAATAAATATGGATAAGATGTAATACTTATGTATAAGCCAACAGCCTAGGTAGGCTGGAATTTTCAAAAGCCTAGGAATTTTCAATACTAACAACAGGGCCAGTCTTGGGTTAGTTGTTAATTGCCAAGCCTTGGTCAAGCATTGGCTAATTGAGACTTAGCCAATTATCTAAAATCATTTTAAAATTGTATTGGGTTTTATATTATTTTTAGTTGTAAAAATTTACATATTTTTTTTTTGGATTATTAAAAAAAAATGTAATTGGTACTGGTTGCCAGGCCTGGCCCATGGATTCGTAGCTGAGCCAATCTTGGCCGGGTATGTTTTGTCCCAGGCTTGGGCCAAGACTGGGCCAACTATAAATTACAATCTGGGAGGTTGTAGATTTCGACGTGGAAGATAACATTATTTTAAGTTAATATTTTCATGGTTCTTTTCCATAGTTTAGTGATTATTTATATTCTCTTTTTGTAATATTTTAATTACCAAATTAAAGCGTGTTACAACGAAATATATTAGTACCTAAAGAAGTCGGAAAATCGATGAAGCGTGTTGTACAAAAGTAAAAAAATTAGAATAAAAAAAAATCCTTAAAAAAAATATAATATAAATAACTATTTTCAATATTTGTAATAAACTCTTCTCTGCGATTGTACTTGCTTAAGAGTTATTGAAGCTATAAATAGGTAGATAGATTAATAAGGAAAAGTACGTCAAAGAAAATGACCATGAGAAACAAAATAAGAACTATTTTGGAATATACTTAAAAGTCACAAAAATTATAAAATAAGTACTGAAGAAATATCGTGACGAATGGAAGTTGAATGTTCTATGACAAGGACATTAGAAAATTGGGTATTTAAATGGTATGGTTATGTCCAAAAATCCCAGATTACAGATGACCAAAAAGAGTCTGAAATTGGGAAACTCCAGGAAAAAAAATAAAAGGAATCGATGGAAAACTTACATTGGGAAAATTAGGACAGAAAAAGATTGGAAAAACAGAATTATGGAGGGCAAAAAGGGCGAACTTGTAATGGGAAAATGCTGAAAAATGAGAAGAAAATCCGTAAAAGTTTACCCTATTTTAATTTTAATTTGATATAAAACTTGTTTTCGAAAGTATTTTTTCCTATTTGCAAAGAAATCAACTTTTGAAAAAAGTTTATGCAATCATTTATTGGCTTAGCCTAATTTGATTGTTAATTACTTAAATGAAAACCATGGAAAACATTTTTCTTTTTCTACAAATTGTTTGATTTAATTTACATAAATTCAATTAGCCATAATCGATAGACAGAGTTCTAGAAAGTATTTCCATCGATTGGTAAAAAATAATTTTCCTCATCAAAAGTTTTTTTTTTCTTTTTTATTTACTTGGCCTTGTTTTTCCAACTTTTGGTCTCTTTTTTTACAAATACTATAAATCCAGTAGAGCATCAATAAGTTGTACCTATAATGAACCATAAATGATCAAATTTCTTCGCTTTTAGAAAACTGAGATTTTCTTCTGAGAATATTTTTTTATAATATTTACTGCTGAAGTTGTTAATATATTTTATGTAGAAATTTTTCCAATTTTCCATGTTTTTAATATTTCATTGAGAGAAACAAGTCCAATAGTTGCCAATTATCAATTCCAATCACCCAACTTGGAACGAACTGTCTCAATAGATAATTTATAATCCATGACCTCATTATCCCCATAAAATGACCTATTGTAATCTTCCATTAAAATAACGCCATTTCGTTTTTCTACAACGTCATGAAAACTAAACGGAAAATATTGTTCTGACAAAAGCCAATTTATCGAAAATATTCATTTTGTTACGTAAATATTCATTAAAATGAAAATTCATTGAACTTTAATTTATAACAAACAACTGTTTTCTGTTTTTGAAATATAAATAAAAAAAACTTTGGTTCTACAGTTTGTGTTTAGTGGCAATAGTGTAGCAAAAATGGGGCGGCATGTTGACGTTGATAATGTCATAAAAGATTTTGCTTTAAGATAAACCTAAAGAGTTCAGTTTTAAATAGTTAAAGAGTTTAAATGCAATTGATTTTTTATCAATTTTCTTGACTAATAATGAAAATAAGGGGCGGTAAATTTCCGGTCGAGCTTTGAATTTATTAACGTAATAGGTTCATAACTAAACTAAGATTGTTCCTCGAAAAATTGAGACTATTGCAATTTTAGGAAATTTAAAAGTACAGTGTCATGACTACTTCACTTATTAAAAAAAATATATAAATTTACTGAAATTAACGTACCTAATCCGTTGAATACATTTTTCCATAGTGTCTTAAATCCTTTTTATATGGGTGACCAAATTGCTGGACAATCTGGAAATTTGATGGAATTTAAAATGTATTGGGAAATTTTTTTAAATAAGAAGAAAATTCAGGTTATTTAGGATCTTTTTGTTTTTTATTTTTTATTTAATATTTTTATTATTCAACTAGCTGATCCCCGTGACTTCGTCTGCGTAACGTTGGTGTTGATTGTTTTTTTTAGGTTTGCTCCTTGATGTGGTAGTATATGGAAATTTTTATTTTTCTTATTTCTTTTACGAAAAACATAATCATACTTGAAAACACTATTTTGTCGAATTTAATTTATTAATTTTCAAAAAATATTTATAAATATCTAAAAGGAGTATGTGTATTGCGTATAGCTACGATAAGTTTACCTACCGTGGACCAAATAATCCGTAAATCAATCAGCATCAATACATAAATAAAGTCGGTTTAATTATGACTAAAAAAAGTCGAAATTTATCAAAATACTCGCGTTAAAATAACAGAAGTTAAGGTTCTAGATTTTGAATATTAGTAGAAATCTCTATTAACATCGCTTTTAACATCAACTATTTCTCTTATATATATATATATATATATATATATATATATAAAGGCTTATATTTCAAAGAAGCAATTTTTTAAACTTTAAATTGAATTTACTGTGCTTTTTTTCAGTTCAACTAAAAATATTTTTACAGATTATTTTCTAACTTTAAATTACCTTTCCAATGATATATAACTCACCGGTGTAGTGTAAAAATTTCTGTTTTCATCCCTAGGGAATACCTTCCCTAATTATTTTTTTGGAATGATAAGTAGCCTATAGTCTGTGGGAAATTGTGTTGTATCTTAATACAAAATTTCATTAAATTCGGTTGTACCGTTCTTTAGTTAAATCGGGACACACAGACAGACAGACAGACAAAAATTTTAAAAATGTTAAATTTGGAATAAGGGCCTCTTGAAACAAATATTTACTCTAAAATTGGGTTCAAAATCGAAATGTACAGACAGACGTAAGAATTTTATATATTAGTATAGATTAGCTTCGTTTCGTTACTAATCGTTACTTCCTCAGGCTTCTTGATTCACAAAATTAAAATATTATTAATTTAAATTCAATAAATAAATAAAAATTAAAAAATTACACACTCTACCCATACACATTAGAGTGTGTAATTGTTTAATTTTTATTTATTTATTGAATTTAAATTAAAAATATTTTAATTTTGTGAATCAAGAAGCCTGTAGAAGTTACGATTAGTAACGAAACGTAGCTAATTGAATAATAAAAATATTAAATAAAAAATAAAAAACAAAAAGATCTTAAATAACTTGAATTTTCTTCTTATTTAAGAAAAATATAAAAACTGAGATCTGAATTTTATCATTTAGTATTTGGAAATGTCAGGAAGTTTTCTCAAATGTCCGATTATTTTAAAAAAAATATTTAATCTTCTTTTAATGTCTTTGGATTTTAAAGTACTACGACTTTAATAATTTTGGCTAACATAATGATATATATTTGAGTACCCGATAAAGTCCTGAAAAGGACGAAACGAATTTGATATCTTTTTGGTACAAAAATCCTATGAAAGTAAATAAATTTTGGCTAACTTTTTTAGCAATCACAGTCCAGAATATTTAATATATCTGCATTTTTTTAAGGAAATTTTACAATCGTATATGTTGAAAACTTGAAAAATTTATGAAGTTTTTTAACTTGGAAATCTTTTTTCACCATTTTTTGTTAGAAAAAAGCTTTCCATCCGTGACTAATGGAAATAAACCGAATGAAATTATTTAAGTCTTATGGAATATTTAAAACATGGTTTTAAAAAAAACTTTTTATTGCACTTCCGCCTAAAATACTGTGCAACTTTTTATGTTGCAACGATAAAAAATAAGCTATAACATTGAAAAGAGTATAAAGTTTAAATATTAATTCATATTTTTAAATACGTAAAACCCAAAATGGTTACTTTCTAATTATTGAGAAGCAAAAGTTTAATCATAACATACCTATGTATATTTTTTATTAGTAGAATTATCTTTTTGATGTATGCAGGTATAAGAGACTCCAAAGTCTTTTTTGTTGAAAATTGGTTCCTTTAAGTTTCCCTAGTCACAACAGGAAATAGAAAGCTTTCCTCTTTGAATTTTCATTTCCGGGAGCTTTTTATTCGCTAGTTTTGTTTGATTTTTGAGATTGGATTTGATTAGTAATTTCAATGATAGATATTTGAATGTTTAAATTGGGTTTTATTAAAGAAGATTATTTCAAAACATAGTGGCTATTGTTGGTAGAAAATAGTATTATTCTTTAAGTTATTTGCGTCCTAATAATTAGAAGTATTCATTTCATACTTTGATAGATATTTCGTGATATTGTCAAAAAAAATTTTTGAAGTATTTTCCCATGTCAAAGCAATGCAAATAAATGGCTATCTGGGACTTTTAGCTTTTAAAGATGAGACTATCCAATGCATTTTCTTCTTGGAAAACTAAAGTTTTTACAAATAATTGTGTAAAATAAAATAAATATTGCAAAATTAGAAAAATAATGGGTAAATTATATAAAAATACAAAAGATCCTAAAATCGTTGGATCTACAACAAATTGAAAATAGTATAACAGTTTCAAATTTTCCGAAATTTTCTAAAAATTACTTCTATTAAAAAAAATTGAGTTTTGGTAATGCGTCTTCTTGGTACTGAACCTCGAAAATCCGAAAAAAGTTGAAAATTCACTAAATGGCGCGACTTTGAAAAAAAAGTTAAAAAAAATGACCTTTTTTTGGACCTTTCCCCCTTTCCCACTTTGAGGGGGGAGGTTTGGCCAATTTCAGAGGTTCAGTACCAAGAAGACGTGTTGAACTATAACATTTTCCAGTTTCAATTCAATCCGTCGGATAGTTTCTGACAAATCTTGTCTCCCAGTTTAAAAAGTTGATTTTGAGAAAAACGCATTTAAAGTTTTTTTAAGATATTTTTTTTATGTTATTATCAATTTATTCAATTTTTATGTATATTTTTTCTGACGGTGATCCACTCTTAAATTGAAAATATTATATTTTTGTGAATCAAGAAGCCTGATGAAGTTACAATACGTAACGAAACGTAGCTAATTGAATAGTAAAAATATTAAATAAATTATTTGAAAATAATTTTGAATCTGGAACTTTGAGAAGCCTAAATCCAGTACTAATTAAATCAAATTCTGATTTCGAAATTCCAAATTAAATTAAGCAAAAAATTTGTTAACATTTTTTTTATGTGTTTTGTTTTCGTGAAACTATTAAATAATTCATTCAACTTTAGAAAAAAAAATAACATTGAATGGAAAAAGAAGGTTAATGTTTTGATTTCATAAAATATGCCTCTAACATATTTCCTCGTAAGAATTGCTAAGGTTTTGTAGGCAAAGATTTGATTGTTTTGTACTACTCTGTCTTCATATCATAAATATTAAACATTTAAGAGAATTGATAAACAAAATTTAATATTTAGTCCTTGAAAGTTCATCAAACGATCATTACGTTTCACACATTTGAATTCCTGCTATCGACCAGTTTCACTATAGAAATCGTTTTACTACGTATCTGAAATAGTAATTCAATTTAAATTTGTCATTGATCCTTGATCGAATTGACACATTTTCCTTATATAATCAATTTAATCTTTTCTCGTTGTAGTTTTGACTTTTTTTTCGGCTTTACTTAGTGATAATATTTTTTTTTTTTTTTTTTGGAAATCAAACAAGATTGTGCAATGCACGTAATTCTATTGTGTTGTGTGTTGAGCAAATATTTTTCGATCGTTATTATTTAATTAACACAATGTGAATTTTACTAATAAAAATAAGTACCAAGATATTCACGAAACCGTTATGTACATAAATAAGTAATTCACAGTTTCTTACGACACGACCAAATCTTAGGAAAAATTTTGAAATTTAAAGATTTCTTCAATATTCAAAGAAGAAGAAAAAATCAATCAAAATATTTTCGGTTTTGGTTTTTGCAAAAAATGTCACGTAAAACTGTTCAAATCAACCTTGCATTGGTCACTGAAATATAAATTTGAATGGGATTTTGGTCGTTGGAATATTTTACCTTGTGGATTTGTTGAAGTATTTTCGTGTTGCGTCTCTGTTTATTTACTAATTCAATACCTAACTTGTAGGATTGAGTAAGTGCTTGGTAAGATGATAAATATTGACAATTTTTCGGTCGTTTAGTTAATTGAAAACTTTTGTTGTGGATTTTTTCCTGATTTTGGTTGCTGTTTTAGATTGGAAGTTTGTTTCGTTTTAACTCTTTTTTCTTAATTTTCTTTCGGCTATTAATTGTCTAATGAAACTTGATTTAAAATGATCCAGAATAAAAATTTTAATGCAGAAAAATAGGTAATTTTCATCGTTAAATTTTTGCAAATGATAAAGGTTCCACGAAAAAAATATTTGCAGTTTTAGAACCATTTTAATGTCAGTTATCCAAAGCTTTGATTTGAGTTTAAATTATCTAAGTTTTGATCAAAAAATGTTTGTCTTCATTCCCTTAATTTACCATTTTTTGATGATTTTCTGTAAGTAGCATTCGTTATGATAGTTTTTTCTTTGAAAAACTTTCGTAGATCTTTTCTGGATCTATATAAAATATGATAGATATATTAAAGGTAGTGTTTTATCTTCAACCTCTTTTGTCAATTGTTTTCCAGAAAATGAAAATTTCCTTCTTTGGTTTTAAAATTTTATATCCCTTCTTGTACTTTCCAGGAATGTATCTTGATCTTTACTCCTAGATCTTTCTTAATTTTCCATCGACTAACATATCGCAAATATAATTCAAATTTTTCTTATTAGATGTACAAATATTCCTTTTGAAAAGAAAAAATTACCTGGAATGTCTATATAGGCTTTTCCTTGGCTAATGTTTATAATTTTCATACCTGTGATCTAATTTAGTTAAATAAAATATTTCGTTGAAAAAGTGGCTTGAAAAAAGTAGAAATTCAAGAAAATAAAAACCTATTTTTAGTAATCGCAATTTTGAATTTGTGGGCTAATTCTGGTGCAGGATGGCAAGCTGTAAATCTGCAAAGTTAGGGAATTTGACCACAAAAAATCTGATTTTTTTTTTAGAAAATGAAAGCTTTCTTCTTTTAGTTTCAAACTTTTTATCTTCCTTTTACTTTTTTGGGATCTAGTTTAAACTTTATTATTCTAAATGTATTGAACTCCTAAATCTTCCGTATTTTTCCGTCAATAAACTCAGAAAATTTGATATTTTTTCAGTTGATCGCAATTTCTATTCAAATATATTCCTTTGCATGCATGTTCGAAGATTCCTTTTGAAGAAAAATGCCTGGAATTTCTACAGATGGTATTACCTGGTTGGTGTCGATAATTTTCATACCATCGATCTACTTTAGTTAGGAAAAGATTTCGTTGAGAAACTAACCTAAAAGAGTAAAAATTCAAGAATATAAAAAACCCATTTTTTTTAAATAGAAAGTGGTAATTGTAACTTTAAATTTTTGTGCTAATTCCGGTGTAGGATGGCAAGCAGTATATCTGCAAAGTTAGGGAACTTGACCACAAAAAATCTGATTTTTTTTTTAGAAAATAAACATTTTCTTCTTTTAGCTTCAAACTTATTATCTGCCTTAACATTGATAAATATTTTATTTATTTCCGAGTCACAATTATAAATTAATAAAGAAAAAATTGAGTCATAGGACATATATTTATTATTCACTAATTTATTATCTGCCTTTTACTTCTTTGGGATCTATCTTAAACTTTATTTTTCTAATTATATTGAGCTAGTTCTTCTTTATTTTTCCGTTGATAAATACGTAGAAAATTCGATAAAGGTTTTTTCATCTGATCGCAAATTTTATTTATTTAAATATATCCCATTGAATGGATGTACCCAGATTTCTTTTGAGGAAAAAAAAATACCTGGAATTTCTACATAGGCTTTTCCCTGGTTGATGTCTATAATTTTCATACTATCGATCTACTTTAGTTAGGAAAATATTTCGTTGAGAAACTGACCTGAAAAGCGTAGAAATTTAAGATGATAAAAATCCCATTTTTTTAAATGAAAAGTAGTAATCGTAACTTTAAATTTTTGTGTTAATTCTAGTGCAGGATGGCAAGCAGAAAATCTGCAAAGTTAGGGAACCTGGTCAAAAAAAAATTTAAAATTTTAGTATTAAGTTTGGAAATAATACATGGAATGTGCCAAAAGTTGCAGATGGGCTTTAAACAGGCACTAAATGTTTGGAGCTTAATTTTTTTTATTAATTTAAAGCTTAAAATAAAGGACACATCTTGGAGCTTTTATTACACAAGGTCTTAATCAGTCACCAAATTTTTTTATACTAACTACGAAGTATAACATCTTTTAAATATCTTCCATTTTCAATGTCGACAAATGAGCTTTTTCGTCAACATGCTTCATTAAAGCTCTTAACATTTCTGGCTCTATTGCCCTAATTTCCCCACGAATATTTTTCTTGAGTTATGGAATTGTCTGGAGCTTATTTTCGATAGCTTTTTAAATATTAAATTAAATTTTTTTCGAAGAAAAAATGAATATTCTTTGGTTATATTTAATTTCCTGATGGTTCATCATTATCATTGAGATGTTTGGGATTTACATCCTTGGGATTTACTTAGGATCGATGCCATTATTCTTCGAATTTTTGTGAGTCCCTCTTAGGACCTTTTTGGCGCTACATTCTAGAAATTGGTCTAATTGGTTAAATCCAGTACCAAGATAAATCTTAGCAAACTAATGTGCCCTTTTGATTGTTTCCCGATCAATATATACAGGTAATCTTCCAGAAATCAAAATGGATGCCATTTTTTCCTGTATAATTTTTTATTTTATTTTTTTTGGAGATCAATGAAAACAGTGATCCAAGATCTAGTTTATTGTCTGTTTTTTGTTATGGGTCCTGGTTTAAATTTTATCCAAATTTGGGGAAATTTTGATTGTAGTTTTCGATTTTTTTATTCTTTTATGGCTGTTTTACCCCTCTTAGTACTCTTGTACCAGTGTGCAATTTGGTGCAATTGTTGGCCAAGACAAAGAGAAGAAGTCTATCCAGGTTTCTATTAAATCAGTGAATCTTTAATAGACGTTTTATTTTGGTGGATGGTGGTTTGAATTTTATGGTGTGATATTTATATAGTTTTTACATATTATATTAAGTTGTGCATATATGGTTTTTTTCATTATGACCTCTTCGTCCAACATTAGGGCAATTCGAAAATTGATTAACATAACTGTTTAGTATTACGTTTTTGCATATTTATATTGACGGGTTCGTTGGATTTGTGTTTTAGAACATACAATAATAACATTTTATGTTATTAATCACATTTATTTTTTCCATACTACACACTTATTTATTTATTTTATTGATCGATAATTGATGCAACAGTTGTTGAGATCTATTTATTTTTCATTGTTAACTATTTTCGAACTTATATACAAAATTGGCTCGACTCTGGAAGTTCCTAGAAAGTTCCAGATGCTTCTAGCATTTTCTATCACTCATAAAATATGTTCAAAATTTTTAATATCCTTAATCGTATAAATATCAACTCTTAGTAACCGTTTGAACTTATTTATTTGCCGAAAAAAGATTGAGAAACACTGAATTAAAGTATAAGTACGTGACCATTATCTAAAATCAAATAATTTATCTTATAAATTTTGTACATGTTAAGCAAAAATTTCATTAATTAGCTGCAATATAAATATTCATAGATAAAAATTGATACTTGCATTAAACTCTGCCGTAATCAACTCAAGTTGAGTGCAACGTTTGTATGACATTTAAAGTAAAACTTGTCGTTCTCGATTCTTGAGGTTTATGAATAATTTTCTTGGGATAAATTATTCTCGAAAGAGATTGAAAAATGAGAGGCCCGACAATGTATTCTTTTCACGACAACATCAACAATTCTACCACATTACCTATTCCACATCGTGTGATGTTTTTGTTGTCAAACAATAAACCACATATTGTAATGTGCACCTAATATATAGATTATAAATTGTAATTTGAAGTTTGAGTTTTACATCAAATACAGAATTGATAATTTTTATATTAATATTTATGGTTTTTCGTTTGATACTATCGTTATTAAGGCCAAATTTTCTGTGATGGTTGGTCGTATTGATCTGTTATGCATTGAATTGGAACCGAAAGTGTAAAAATATTTAATAAATGTGGTTGTTTTTTGAATTGGACAATGTTAATTTTGCTGAGAGCAACTTGTAATCTTCTTGCATCAATGAACGCATTCAACCCTGAAATAACTGCAATAGAAATAATTTTTCTTGTTTGTCTAGAAATTAATTAAATAAATTCTACCCGAATTGCAGGTGTCTGTATAGTGATTATTGCACTTGTTGCACTCCAATGGTACCATTTTCTATCAGATCGTGCCAAGAAACCCGTTATACTCGGAAAAATAAACATATACTTTTGTTGCAAAGATTGTGCACTTTTTTTGCTTATCGTTCAAACATTGAAATAGTTTTCCACGTTATCATTATGGTTCATTAAAGAATTAGAGTGATATCTATGCCACCTACTGAACCAATTCGATAGCGTCGCCTCTCGCGATTGAGTATCGATCGAAAAAAGCGTATCAATCTTCTTGGCTGACCTAAACCCATAAAACATTGACAACAATGCCAAAACAAGCAAAAACCAACAACTCCGAAAAAGACTTTCTTTCGTGTAACACTTTTTCGTTTATTTATTTTTTAACGGTTAACTTTTCAACCGCAAAATTAACAGTGATTTATCATTTCATAATCGATGGATCTATGAAATGCTTTCTTTGAAATTTTCAAGCAGAGTTTTCAACTTGACTTTTGATTCTTGGTTTGTTGGTGATTAAGATATACATCGGAAATGGTGCCATTCAATTTTTTAAATTCCTATCGGCTACTAAGGGGGGAAAAGTAGGGGATGATTAATTGCTTTTATACTAAATTTAAACCAATTTATAAAATTCTTACGTCTGTTTGTATATTTCAGTTTTCAACCCAATTTGAGGGTAAATATTTATTTTAAAATTTCCTTATTGCAAATTTAGCGTTTTTTAAGTTTTTGTCCGTCTGTCTGTCTGTCTCTTTATAACGAATTTGCTGAAATTTGGTATTAAGATACAAAACGATTTTTCACTTACTATAAGATATATATCATTTCTTAAAAATAAAAAAGGAAAGGTATCTCCTGCATAGAAGTGAGGGATGATTTTTTTTCCAAATATAAATATAAATGACAAATATAAATTATCCTATGGGTGCTAAAGTCGTCAATATCTTCACATACGATCACGGGAATCTTCTCTGTTAATAGTAAATATATTTATACGTATGGAATATATATACTTATGGTATAAGTTTATAATATAAAAAGCTAGATATGTAGAATTTGTAAAATATAATGTATAAAAGTGGCCAAAAGTTGGAAAGACACGGCCAAATAAAAAATAATAGTTAATAATGTTTAAAATAATTAATATACAATTTATCAATGGGAATCTTTTCTGTTTCTTTGATTGCAGTTTTAATGCACTTACCAAATATGTGTCATATACATCATCGGTTTGTACATATTGGAAATGAAAAACTGATCACCATATTATTTATTTTTTAAATTATTATGCAATACATTTTCTTATATTAAAATGCAATACAAATTTAAAATATATTAAAATGTTAACTTTTAATCCCTTGCATTTGAAATCACTATAAATCTTAAGATTTTTAGAATATTTCCTCTAAAAAGTAAAGAAAATAACTATTATACTTATCATTGGTGATTTTTTACTAAGGAAATTCAATTTTAATGGTCAACTAAAAATTACTGGATATCTTTTAAATCGCAAAATTTTATTGATTAAAATTTCAGTGTTTTAAAAAGTATATTTCATTCTGTTATTAGTTTTTGATAGTAAGTTAACATTTGACGATTTTTTTAATATCTTCATAATTTAAAATTAAGTTCTTCAATATTTTAAATGAAAAATCACTAAAAATCTAGTAACTTTTGGAACTAGTCTCGATAACCGAGTATAGTCCACAAATAAATAATTTGGCTCCTGATTTTTCCTAAAACACCAATAGTTTTCAGAAATATCATCAATAATATATCACGATTTTTGAAAATGTAATTTTTCGTATGGTTTTCAACCGTCATTTTCATCAAATAAGATTTTTTCCCTGGCTTTTAACAGTTGTACTGTTTGTACAATATATGAAATATATTGTGGTCCAATTTATGTAGTATAGTATAATATAATAATATATAAAAATCATACTACAAACATAAATTTGAACAAAAATATTTGTGACGTATTGCCCATATACGTATTTCGATTGCCAAGCAATCTTCCTCAGTGATGATTCACATTGTGAATCATCACAAAGCAATCACGGAGCGATTCAAACCACTGACGAGGATTGCTTGGCAATCGAAATGTGTATCTGGGCAATACGGTTGTGGCATGATTTTTCTATATTGTTATATTATATTATTCTACATAAACACCACAATGTATTTTATATATTGTATAAACTTTATTTTCACGTTAACTATGGCATATACCGGAAATTATTAAGGAACCTTTTTTTGTAAGAAATTTCCTCAGCTTCCATTTTGATAATTACTATTTTATTTGTATCTAGTATGGTTCAAAAGTTTTAAGGAAAATTGATTTTTTTTTTGGAAAAGTCAATTTGAAGGGGAATGGAAATGCGGCGCCTCCCGGTCACGAATTTTTTTTGGTTGACATTATATTTGGGATCTAATCTATCAATTAATAAAAAAATGGATTCTTTTTGTATACTTTTGAGTTCACTTATAAATTTCCCTTCCCCTTCTATGCTCTATTGGCAAAGTTGAATAACTTATTGGTGCAATGGTTAACGTATTTGCTATGCATTTAAAACAGTATGTATTTTTACTACAAAATTGCGGTATATATATCTTAAAAAGTTGTAAAAGAAGAAAATATTAACAAAAATGGTACCTTATAATAATTTTATAGTAAAAATGTGTACAAAGTTGTTGTTATCTTATTAATTTGTATATATAAAATCGTTTGTCTCAACTGACTAATGAAATTTGGGAGGTGTATTCTTATTAACTAATTTTTCAACAATCAAGCTTTTTGTAAGCTTTTTAATAAATGTTTTGCTCTATTTTTTCGGTATTTATATATTTGAATGTTATATTCGAATTGCATTGAATTATTAAATTAATTTAAATTGTCAACTATGAGAAATATATCAAAAAATGTTAAATTTAATGAAGGAACGAATAAAGATTTTCGGCTATCCTTAATTGTAAACCTTATAATTACTTATTTAGAGTTAAGGACTGTAGTGAATGATTACCTCCTGGATACCGGCGAACTAAAATACAATTTTTTGAACTAAAGTTAGAGGTTCCTACTGACAGAAGATGAATGGCATTTTAAAATACTAAAAGGGCGTATTTTGAAAGTGTTATATATGGTAAATTATAAAGATATATGATACTTAAAATGTGCATATAGAGAAAAGGGCTTACGTCAATCGTATATGGTGAATTGGTGAAATTCTGATATTAATAAATATATAGTTTTCTATAAAATGGTTATTCGTGATTGTGGAGGTATTAGATTTCCTACAATTGTCTAAATTTCAAATTCGTGTAAAAGGGTAATGGTTTTTGGGGGAAAACATTAGAGATACAAATTAATGGAACAGTTTATTAGATGTGTACTTTTAAATAGTATTTTTAAATATGAATGTTTTTTTCGTAAAATGAAGTTAAAAAAATGTAAATGTCCATTTACCAACACTTACGTTACGCAGACGAAGTCGCAGGCATTAGAAATAAATCGAGAAAAATCGATTGTTAAATAAGGATGATTTTACCTGGAATTAAATGCAATAGATAGAAATGCAAAAAAAATATGGGCTATCCTTCAATTGATTAATATCAATCGTATTTAACGGGGAAACATAAATTATTCGAAATTGGCCTTGAAACGATGTGACTTTGAAAGTGTTGATGACTTCAATGCTAATATTGACCAAATTTTGCATATTACATTGCAATGATAAGAGATGTGTGAAGTTCCCGAATTGCGAACGATTATCTTTTGGCGAATTTAAATTTTCCGTCCGATTCAATCGGCTCGGAAAAATTAAACTACTTCCGCGTTACTTTCATCTTGTGACCACGAAATCCTAGCGAATTTATTTCGTATTCCCGTCACAATTCCACGACTAATTTGAATATGAATTGAATAAGTTGCGATATCATTTCCCGTATCCGTATCGTATGGTCCCAATGTCCTTAAAGTCAAGGTTTTGTCTATGAACTCGTTGTATCGTTAATTGCTTACGTTGAACTTTGTGGAAAGATATTTGCCAATTCGAATGAAAAGCGGAGGAACGGAAAAAAAGAAACTGTTGCAGATACATACGTCTCCTCTTACTGCCCAACACGTGACCCAAACATTGTGATTTCTATTTGAAATATGATGGATATATTACCTATATGTATATTTTCAATATGCTAAGATCGCAAATTTTTCAGCTGCGACCACAAAAACGAAGGAATTCACGGAATAATTTTTTTTCCACCAGGTGACGTCACTGTTTAATCAAGAAAAAAATTATCATAGATTTTATGGTTTAGATCATTTATTAGAAATTTAAAAGAATGAGACCTTATAAATGTTCATTGCAAAATAAAACCATAGTTTAAACTTATCTAAGGCATTAAAATCATCAACCAGATACTCCAAAACTTCCACCAAATCATTATGGGACGAGCACTTCGTTAAAAAAGCTCCGAATACTTCAAAGCTCAAATTTGGATAGATGATTTTAATTTTTTGGATCACATATCGGCGATTAGTTTGTATTGCCCACCGGTGGATGTGATAATCGAAAACCGCAGGAATTGCAATATAATTTGTGATATTCCTCCTGGAACGATTCGTCGAACATTCCACATACAATGCATCAATTTTTGCGATCGCCTGTCGAAAACCACCGCTGTTCATCTCATAAACTTGTAAATTTTTTCGACCCAAAACCGAATCGGTACTTAAATTTCCTCTCAAGAAAACATGCGGAAAATTATACATAAACGTCGTGATCAAGTTCACATTGTTTATGTGCGATGGCATTTTCTTCATTTCCTCGTGGATCACATTGGACGTGTAATATACGCTCGATTGATGCACAAATCCGTAAATATAAGTGAAACATAGATTGAAAATCAACCACCAAAGAAGCGCCGTTTGTTTGGTGTTTCGAAAGAAGTGGATCATTTTATCACTGTAGAGGAATACCATCGGTGCCGTGATGGGAATCAAAAAGCGTGGTTCCTGATGCCGGAACAGGGAGAGTAGAAAAACGGGAATTACTATGGATAAGGTCATCAATGTCTTTGAGTTGGATAGTCTTTTTTGGTTTTGTTGAAATAGTAATCTGAAAAAAAAGATTAAAGGTTTCAGATCAAAAAAGTAAACTTTAAAAAGTTAAAAGTATTGCTTCGATACGTATTTTGATTTCCTAGCAATCTTCATTAGTCGTCAAGTAGTGTTGGATTATTCCGTAATTGCTGTGATGAGTCATATAGCTAATGACTGGTGAAGATTGCCTGGCAATCGAAATACATATCTTTAAAAAGTATAAACAGTTTAGTCAGCAAAAAAATTATTATAATTCAAAGTTAAGAAGAAAAACAAAAAATTTGAAGTCGTCAGCTTGCAGTAAAAAAAATGTTACTAACTTCTTTATATTCAAAAACCAAGTTTTGTACATAACGACCGTTAAAAATCCGTAAAGCAAAAATAAATTAAAGGCAAAATGCGTCCCAATAAAATGCTCGCCATGTGTTTTCAAATTTCCAGAGTTCAAATTGTAGCGAATGAAATTCTATGTATTTTGATTGCCAAGAAATCTTCATTAGTTGTCGTCATGACTGGTGACGATTGCCTGGCAATCGAAATACGAATCTGAGCAATACTTGATGATATATGGTTTAAAAAGTATAAACTCTTCAGTCAGCAAAAAAAATTATTATACATTTGAAATTAAGGGGAAAAACAAAAAATTTGAAGTAGTCAGTCTGCAGTAATAAAAATGTTACTAACTTCTTTATATTCAAAAACCAAGTTTTGTACATAACGACCGTTAAAAATCCGTAAAGCAAAAATAAATTAAAGGCAAAATGCGTCCCAATAAAATTCTCGCCATGTGTTTTCAAATTTCCAGAGTTCAAATTGTAGCGAATGAAATTCTACGTATTTTGATTGCCAAGAAATCTTCATTAGTTGTCGTCAAGTAGCTGATGACTGGTGACGATTGCTTGGCAATCGAAATACGTATCGGAGCAATACTTCATGATATATGATTTAAAAAGTATAACTTTTTCAGCCAGCAAAAAAAATTATTATAATTCCATATTAAGGGGAAAAAATTTTTGAAATAATCAGTCTGCCGTAAAAAAAATGTTACTAATTTCTTTATATTCAAAAACCAAGTTTTGTATATAACGACCGTTAAAAATCCGTAAAGCAAAAATAAATTGAAGGCACAATGCGTCCCAATAAAATGCTTGCCATGTTTAATGAAATTCTACGTATTTTGATTGCCAAGAAATCTTCATTAGTTGTCGTCAAGTAGCTGATGACTGGTGACGATTGCCTGGCAATCGAAATACGTATCGGAGCAATATTTGATGATATATGGTTTAAAAAGTATCAACTATTCAGTCAGCAAAAAAAATATTATATGAAATTAAGGGGAGAAACAAAAAATTTAAAGTTGTCAGTCTGCGGTAAAAAAAATGTTACTAACTTCTTTATATTCAAAAACCAAGTTTTATACATAACGACCGTTAGAAATCCGTAAAGCAAAAATAAATTGAAGACAAAATGCGTCCCAATAAAATGTTCGCCATGTGTTTTCAAATTTCCGGAATCCAAATTGTAGCGAATAAAATTCCAAATTGGCAATTTCCACTGATATTTGTTGCCAAAAAGGCTTTCCTTCCAACTTGGCATCGTATCAAATCGATTATATAATTTGTTATCGCATAAAATCAACAAAATCGCCAACAATCCAGCGGTTAAAGCATAAACCGTCGAGATCACCAAACAGTGCACTGGATTGCAATTGATTTTCTTGTACATCCAAATGATTAACGGCCCAATTGCGAATAGAAAAAACGTCGGTCGATTGAATACACCACTGACCAAAAGAACGACCACCCAAAATCCACTTAACGTTCGCATATGGCGATTACGATGGTATAGCGACGCGGAAATCGACCATAGAAACATCGAAAATATTATCATTTCAATGGTGTTGGAAAAAGTTCTGGTCGCAAATACTAACATTACATACGATGAGGCCAGAATCAACAGTTTGTTGCGTGGTGGTTGATTGAAAATTTTGCAAATTTTGTACAGTGATAAGTCGATGAGAAACGATGCAGTCGTTATCAAACACCGGGAAACGACAACAATCAAATAAGGCCTAATATCGATCGCAAAGTAGTTGAGAAATTTTTTTAGCAGAGTGAAGGGAATTCCAATGAATAGGTAGGGAATGACAAAACTTCGCAACGGTTTACTTGAGTTAAATTCCCATGGAATGTTTACTTGTACTCCAAAAATTCGGCCTTAAAAAGTAATTTTTTTTTAGTAAAATAGTAAATTTTTTTGTGGAGAAATTACCTCCGATAACTTCTACGGATTGCATCCATTCGTCCGGATGGATATAGGCGGTTTGGGGAAGTAGAGTGAGTAATATTCGGATGAATACCCAAAATTTGTATTGGTACCAATATGGTTCGAATCCTGGTTTTTTCCAATTGTGCATTTGGGATTGCATCTGATCGAAAAAGTTATTTTTCTTTCGGATTTTTTTAAGGTTTTGTGTCAAAGTTTGTTTGACATCAATATTTTGGCAGATCTATGGAAACCAAAAGAAAAAAAAATATTGGGTGACTTAGATTAAGCGTTTTATAACAGTGATAAAATTTAAAGTTTATCAATTTTTAAAAACACCTGTTAAATTGAAAATCAAGGGGGTACGAAAATGGTTTAAATTTTTAAGGCTTGTAAATCAATATAAATGGAAAAGTTGGGAAAATATATTTTTATACGAGTCAATTATTTTTTATGAAGCTCTGCGATAAAGGTTTTTCATTTCATAGTAGAAAGTACATAGATTTATAATGCCGAGTGCTAATATTGATTATTGAAGAAAATTCTATGGAACTATAAAATTTCATCACTAGAAACATTTTCTAGTGAAATGGAACATTGGAAATACTTTAACAAGTATTGAGAAGAAATTTGGTATGAATTATTGATAGAGATATGAGTTTCTATTGGTCGAAGAAATCAGGAAAGTTTGGGAATATCAGAGAATTTTATTGGAGATGGAGGAAAATCAGAGTTTGGTACCTAGGTAAATTGATACCTAGTGGAATTATTTTTTTTAAAAAGAAGGAAGAAGATATTGATTAATAATAAGAAAAGAAATGGAAGCAATGGGACTCATCATTATAGGAGATATCATGAACTTTCCCATTAAAAATTGGGGATAATTTTTTTTGTCATATAAATACACTAGAACCTGGGTATTCAGTGGTGAGGGAAATTTGGCAAGTTGGAAAAAATATCTAGGAATTGCATTGAGCCAAGGAAAATCATAGAGCTTGGCCAAAAATATTCTAAGCTGGAAAATAAGGAAAATTATTTTTATTTTCTTAACAAAACATGCATGGATTTATAATAAGTTTTTAAAGAAAACTATTTTCGAAATCCATCGAATTATATCTGAAATTTGGTGAAAAGTATTGAGTCATTTTCCACATGAAATCAGCATGTTTGAATGGAAATTATTAACATAGTTATAGACTATGTTTTCAGAAAATATTAAATTTTTATTTTTCTCCTCCATATGAATTTTTTGGGGCTCAAAGTTGAGCTTTTTTCAAAATGATGTTGTTTTGTATAAAATGCCCTTTTTGCCAAGTATATGTCACATTAAATGGTTATATACATTATATTCACCCACTGAAGTATGCATTATTTTGACATTTTGTGCTTGTAATACCTCTGCTCCTAGTCAAATCTCAAACTCCAAATTTTAGGTGCATAATACTATTATACAGTACTATAATGAGGTGATATTTCAGATTTGGATCTGGTCGCCCACCAGAGATATTGAGCTCAGAAAATTGCAAATTTTTAAAATTTCCAAATTTTGTTATTTTTTATTTTAAAAAGGCTTAAAGTCTCAGACTTCAAATTTTGTTTTTGAATACAACTAGTACCTAATTGTTTGTAAAAAAAGTTTTAACGTGTAGACTCTTTCCCTTCCTTCACAATCTTTCCGTGAAAATTGGAGTTTTTACAAATGAGAGCTAAAACTTTAAGCTGAAATTTCACCCCTTAGAATTACATTTAGGTGAAAATGTCTTATTACAACTTTATAGCTTATATTTTTATAAACACATTACTTTTAGTTTCGTTTTGATAGAACAAATAGGGCCTGAGATAGTCAAGTTTCCGCAAACCCTTAAAAGTGCGAAAATGTCTGCGCCTAGTAAAACTAATATGGCCACCACTGGCAAACTAAAAACAATAAAATTAAAATAATGATGAATTTCAACTACCAACATGTTGGGGTGATAGCACACAAAAAAATATATTTTTTTAAAATGGTCGAGCAACCATTTTATTTATTTTTGGACCACTTTATTTGAACTGACCCCACAGGACTTTTGTGCCAGAAAAGTTTTTATTTTTAATGGAGAATGTATATTTACTACCTTTTCAAATAAAGCAACATCAACTTCAATATTTGGTTTGAGTAAAAAGCTAATTATTAAATTGAACAATTTTTGGTTCGGATTAAAAAATATTCAGTAAAAACATAAATGACAGTAGTTTATTAGTTTTAATACCCCAAAGATTGTCCTTATTTTTTTGTTAAAATCATAAAACATGCGGTACACCCTATTTGTTAATTTCATATGGATTCACTATAGTTAATAATTTTCTGATAGTTCAAAAAATTTCACTAAAGCGATAAGTGCAGAAAAATCAGCCCTGAAAAGGTACTTATACCATTTTTGTAGGGGATGTTGGTACTATAATAAAATGCTTATAATCCAAGTTTCAGTTTTCTTTGCCTTTTTATTTGCGAATAACTAATAAAAAAAAGACGGTAAACCAGAAAATATTTTTTCCTCAACATTAAATGAACCAATTAGACTGAAATTTGGACATATTTTGAAAGTATATAATGGCTATACTCTGAATTATAACTATTTGAAGCAAATTATTTTTCCTGTTCTCTGCTTAGATGACAAATAGTATCGTGATTTCCGAATAAAGTACTCTCCTAATTTAGTATTGTAAAGTTTTTCTCTTTTTTGACGTGGAAAATTAATGCAGAAGCAATCAATTGAATAGTACGAAAAGTTTATTGCATGCTTTGCAAATTTGAACTAAATTCTATTACTCTTCAAGAGCTTTTCTTTGAAATCAAGTGCATCGAATGTAATAGTAATTACGTGGAAAAATAACGTGACTTTTTGTTAAAAAGATGTTTTTCTTGTACTATGCATGTACTAATCAAGTTTTTCTTTGTTTTTATCGAAAAATTAAGTACTGTCTAATGTTTTTTTTTTTAATTACAAATGTACAGAAAACGTCATTCAATATTTATGCGGTCAAGTCTTTCTAAATATAAATTCCCCCATTGTTACTTTTTAAATAACTTTTGTATTTTGTATTATGTTCAGCTAACTCAAGAGTGGAAATCCCATTTTTCCGGTTCGAAAGATTCATAATTTTTTACAAAATATATATTTTTCTTAACAGCCAAAGTGGTGAAAACAAATATATTAAATATACTCAGTTTATCTAAGATGTATATTATGGAAAATTGGATATAAGTTTTCATAAGTTTATATGTGGCCCGCGAAGTTATGATACATTTCCAAAATGGGCCCCGATATAATTTGGGTTGGTCACCCCTGATCTAAAAGATATCCCTAATTTTATTAATTTTGAAAAAAATAGGTTCCTTATTAGCAATTTTATCTTCAATTTGTGTATAATGTTATATGTAATGTTCGATTAAAAAATTGTAATTTATTATTTACTAGATACTATTTTCGACTTGCTAAGCTTCACTCCTGGATAGAGGCCTCCTCAATTTTCTTTCATTCTTCTGGGTTTTAGGCTGGTTTCATCCAATTCTTGCCACCTACCTTCACCAGATAGTCTATCCCGCTTGTCCATCTACTTCTTCATTATGTCTGTTAATTTGGTTAAATTCAAAATATAGGTAAATTTTTATACACAGGTTATATAACTTGGGTAGGGTTGCCAATATAGGTATTTTGGTCCGGAGACTCCGGGTTTGGCGATGTTTTTCCGGGCTCCGGGTTTTCAGTAAAAGTTCAAAAGTAAATTTTGGTAATTTAAAAAATTCTTAACATTAATTTTTTTTCTCCTAGAGTCGAAGATGTGTCTTGACCTCAGTCGAACCCTGGTTAAGAACCACTGGGCTAAAGCTATCTCATCTATTTATTGTTTAATTATTTTAAATAAGTGATATTCAAATTATTTTTTTCATAATTATCACTATTATTTATTGACATTTGATCTACTGTAGAATATCTGTAATAAGGAATCAAAGAGTGGAATTATGGGATTCTTCACAATTGTAGACCAGCAAATATTTATATATTAGCAAAAGAGCTTTTTTTTGTCGAAATATAAGTAAACTCACGATTTTAACTTGGGCTTTTTCCTGAATAATAATTTGCTTTTCTTTTTGTTACAGATTTTGCGTTTTTTGTTCGATTGGATTTATAATAATGTAAGTGTTTTATTGAATTTAAATATTTTTTTCTGCTTCCAAATATTAAAGAGTATGGTAGGCAACTTTATTCCTAGGGATTTAGAATTAGAATTTTTAAAAAAAATTACCGAAAAGAAGGGTCAAAATTTTTATTTGAAAATTTGAAGATAAAGATTTGAGTATATACGTTTAAGGTAGAAAACCAATATCAAAACTTGCCTTTTATATTGAAAAAAAAAATCGTTTAAAAATTGGTGCATTTTTAAGTTTTACGTCGAAAATTATTGTTCGAAATATTTACATAATTTTTAGCAAAATTTATTACTGAGGATTTAGAGTTAGTTTTTAAGGGTGGATCACCGTCAGAAAAAAAAAATTTCGATTTTTTTTCATAAATGTCTTCTTATAACATTCAAGAATAACGTGTTAAAAGGATTGGAATAGCTGACTAATGTATTTTCACTGATAAAAATTTAATAAATTGATAATAACATAAAAAAAATATCTTAAAAAAACTTTAAATGCGTTTTTCTCGAAATCAACTTTTTAAAACTGGGAGACAAGATTTCTCAGAAACTATCCGACAGATTGACTTGAAACTGGAGAGTGTTATAGTTTAACACGTCTTCTTGGTACTGAACCTCTGAAATAGGCCTAACCTCCCCCCCCCTCAAAGTGGGAGATGAGGAAAGGTCCAAAAAAGGTAGATTTTTAAACTTTTTTTTCAAAGTCGCGCCATTCTGTAAATTTTCAACTTTTTTCGGATTTTCGAGGTTTAGTACCAAGAAGACGCATTACCAAAACCTACATTCTTTGGAAAATCATAATCCGACTTCCGGTTTCCGAGAAAACTTGTCTCCCGTTTGCCTCCTCATTTTTGAGGACCCTTTTTCAAAGCGCTGTAAAAGGGGGAGCGAGAGACATATCGGGGCAAGTAAAAAAAAATAGTTCAAAACTTCAACTTTTACATGCCGAAAACCGTTTTTTAATATCTCTAAAAGGAAAAAAATGGCAGCAGTTTTAAAAAAGTCATTTTTTTGTACGTTCTGACGGTGATCCACCCTTAAAAGAATTTGATCAAAATTTTCATATTTCCTAGACAAATTTAAGCGAAAAAGGGTTAATATTTTTATATGACAGTTTAAGGATTAAGATTAGAGCATATGCGTTTAAGATAGAATGGAATCATATCCCTTTAAAGGTGTATTGATGCTAGAAAACCAACATCAAGATTTGCCCCTTGTATTGAAAGAAATAGCTTTGAAAAATTGGTGCATTTTTAAGAAAATTAGTGTTTGAAATATTTACATAATTTTTTTAGCGAATGCAAACTGTAGTTTATCATTTTTCACTTGCTTTTCTTTGAAAAGAAATGCATTTTTTTTAAAAATCGCTACATTCTTTGTCATGCAATTATCTAAAGAAAGTAAAAGCTTTCAAGTTGGTGGATTATTACGTTAATATTCATGGGATTTGAAATAATCGTACCTATATATAAAATTAAAAGAGATAAAAGTAATTGTCTTTTATTATACTTTAGATGTAATTTCAATGAATTTATAATTCACAAAGCAATTTTCATTTGAATACGTTATACGAGTATGGTGGTACCAGCTTATAGAAGAAGAAAAAAAAACAACGGTAAAGAGTTCAAATGTGCGAATTAATTTTAAGTAATTTATACTTTGGCTGAAAATAATATGCATCCAAATATAAAAAATCTTATTACGACTTAAAACATTGTAATTCCTATCGAGATAAGAGTAATGGGAAAGTTGATGCAATGGAGTATTATATATATTATTTGAAGATTATAATACCGTCTAGACTTGAGACAATATTCAAATGTAAAACAGATTTGTTGCAAATTGATTTGAAATGTTTTTTATGATTTTTTTTAATACCTGCTTTAAGAATGGCAAATTTTTGGTGATTATTATTGGAATTGTTGTTTTTTGTAATAGGTGATATATTAGGGTGATTTTTTTTTTTGGTCCCATCGTGAAATTTTGTTGGAAATACCAAAAACAAAATTCTCTGAAAGTTTGAGCCCTTAATATTAATTTTAAGTCCTCGACCAAGACGTGTAAAGATTTCCCATTGAATATACACGGAACTCTGATTTTTTATTTTTAAATTTCTATATCTCAGCGGCATTTCATGGGATCGCTTTTACCGAACATCGTTTTTTCTCAGAATTAAACGCTCTACAAAAGTGCCCATTGCGACAAAGTCGTAACTCACACCGGTAAGGTAGTACGGGCCACTGAACCTGATTTTTCCATAAAATTCGCGTTTTTTTTGCATTTATCTCGTAAATAACAAGAGCTACGGAAAAATTATAAATGAAAAACTTGTAGAGAATTGGATTTCCTACAAAAAAGTTCCTGTAGACTAAATCGCGAAGATCAATATTAAACGAGATATTAAGCCTTGAATTTTATGGAAAAATCAGGTTCAGTGGCCCGTACTACCTCACCGGTGTAAGTTACGACTTTGTCGCAATGGGCACTTTTGTAGAGCGTTTAATTCTGAGAAAAAACCATCTCCGGTAAAAGCGATCCCATGAAATGCCGCTGAGATATAGAAATTTAAAAATAAAAAATCAGAGTTTTCGTGTATTTTCAATGGGAAATCTTTACACGTCTTGGTCGAGGACTTAAAATTAATATTAAGGGCTCAAACTTTCAGGGAATTTTGTTTTTGGTATTTCCAACAAAATTTCACGATGGGACCAAAAAAAAAAAAAGTAAAAAAAAAAATCACCCTAGTGATATATGAATATTATTAGCCGACTAGAAAATGCTTAGATAAGTACCAACATTGTTTTAATAGAGAAATGAATGATTTTACTTTATATAATAAGTTGCGATTGGTTCTTATATAAATCAATAACATTTAAAAGAAAAAATAATAAAAAATCTGTTACAAACTAAACTCGTTTCCGTAAATTATAATTATATAAAAAACCCGTCAAGTCAAATCGGCTCGGTAACGTAACAAAGTTCCAGTATGGAGGTCACTGTGTTAAAATATTTTTTTCTTTATTTAAAATTAAATATTTTTAAAGATTTTTCTAGAAGTTTATATATTATTATGATAATGATGCCAAAATATTTTTTTATTCGTGTAAAATTTGGGGTAACTGCTTTTTTTAAATGGTTTGTTTGAGAACCACTTGTTTATGATAATGTTGCCGTTGAATTTTCTTAGTTATCAGAAATATTACTTAAATAATTCTCGTTATTTTTCCCATACAGCTATATAGAACTATGTAGAACTTTGATGAAATATCATAGGGAAAAAATACAAAATTTTGTTCCGGAAAATCATTCGAAACCTTTGGAAAATCTTTTAAAAGTCTTAAGGATTTAATTGAAAATAAACCACTGCTTTTCAGCAAATCATTTGTTTTTTTAATTTTGATAGAAAAATATTTACATTTTCCATGCATTTTTAAACAACATATCGAAGGTCAAGTTTATCAAATCGTCAGAAATTAATATTTCTAGTAATTAGTATAGTGTGAGCATTGTGATTAATTTACCTAAGTCAAGTTGATCTTTGATCTGTAGGCATTAAAGGCAAAAATATTTTTCAAAGTATTTTTTTCTTCTTCCTGATTGAATTTTAGATCGAAGATAAATAATGAAAGTATCATTATTAATAGATTTAATTTGTTATGATGCAATTTTCGATTAAAAAAATAGTCAAAATAAGTCAATATTTATATCACAATGGATTTGAACCGTATCAAAATGATAAGGAAGCACATGTTATAAGAAAATCGACATTTGTTATGTGCTTGTTTTGCGAAAAATTTATTTTGAATATTATTTATCGATTGAAACAATGTTTATGATTTGATTGCTTCGGGAAATTTAGATTTTCTTGCCATAAATACGAGTTGATAGTTAGAGAAAATATGCTAAACTTTTGTGGAAAAATGTGATATAAATTTAATGTCATATCAAAGGGTACAATTAACATTGTTTACCATAAAATTTTAACTAAATTTTAGACATTTGATTTATTTTTCTAAATAATTATTGTCCGCCAGAAAAATTTGATATAACTCATTAAATAGCAGTTACGGAGGGATTGAATACAATTGAATGTAAAATATTTTGCACTCAGTTGGCGGTATCCACCAAAGTAATGCTGGTATTAAAAGTAACGAGATGGTTGGCGGGCTTTTAAAAGCTCAAATTTGCCATTTATGGGTCCAGAAGTAGCTATAGAGGTACTGAAATCCACAACACTAAATCGAATAGCCGAATAGACTTAAGATGAGCAAATAAAATCCTGGAATAATTACTCTGGAGGCAAATTTTCAATGGTTATGATAATACTTTTGAATGGCCATAAAAACACCCGCATGGGGAGGGATAAAAGAATGCTGGTATAATAGATCTTTTAATAAGACACTAAATTTTACAAGTATCTTCAAACTAGAGGAATAAATACTAATTTGCATAATTAAAGATCCAATTGGCTGTTTGCTAAAGTTGATTTCAGGGGTTATATACAGTTAGCATTTTCAAAAAATGGATTTTTTTTTCTTAATGTATATACATTTAAAAATACATACAGAAAATTTCATATCGTTCCGGTGAATATTTTCGAAGTTACACTCAAATTTGAAAAAAAAAATTATCCTATGTAAAGTGCTTTTCAAACTTTAAACGCGTTTTTCTCAAAATGGTGTTTTCAAAGTCGGTGACCAACATTACTCCAAAACGGTTAAACCGATTAGTCTCAGATTTTAACACGAGCTTCTGAAATATACTTTTTAGTAATTAATCGAAGATTTTTTCTCACCGATAAATATTTTTTTTTTTATAAACAATTTAAGGCCGAAATTTTGGTCAAAAATCGTTTTTTTTTTGAGAAACCGCCATTTTGTCAAAAAAAAATATTTTGCTTATTCCTTAGATTAATTACTAGATTTAACATTACTTTAACGAAATCTGTTTGGTTTTTTAAATTCAGAGGATCCAGTTCAGAGATATAGTGGTCACCGCAAAACGTCTTTTTTGAGAGGAGCTCCCGGAGATCAGCTGTAGCTCCTTTCCAAATAAATATTTTTACTAATACTAAGTCTTAAAATACAGTTAAAAGATACCATAATATGTGTACAATATTTTAGATCAATAATTTTAAAAGTTTTCTCTGAAAAAATTCTGGAAAATTCGCTTTTTTTCGGCCTTCTAACTGTATATATTCCCTTCTGAAGTAGATCTGGCCAATTGGAAGTAGGATTCAGCATAGAGGATTTTTTGGGAATGGCCCCCAGTATAACAAAATCATCTTCTGAAGTGCCTAATTTTATTTTAGTTACGATCCTCGTATTTTAAACTGCTTTTTAGGGGGTTGGGGGAGTGTAAGAATGAGCAACAAAAAAAATGATACTTAGCAATATATCCTGAAAGTATATGAATTGAATTTATAATAGTTTGGTACAATATTTTTTCATTCTACGTCAATAAGGAATAATAAATTGCCAAATTAAAATATTTATTTCATAATGAATTTGACCTGTCATTTCAATAAAATTTTGACCAGGAAATATTATAACGAAAAAATTCCATATTTTAAGTCTTTTTGTGGTATAAGAAGTTAGTTTTTCGTTTCAAAAATTATTGATTAAGACAATAAAAATGAACAGAAATTTCGTAAGCGCTCGTGTCTAGCCAGATTATCTACTATTCTTAGTCCAAATAATATTTATATAGCTACGTAAATATTGTTAAATTTCCGCAAACGAACTCCAAATTGGTTTGAGAATGTAAAATATTTTTCACCCAGTTGGTGATTTTTAACAAAGTAATGCTAGTATCAAAGATAACGAGATGGTTGCCGGGCTTTTAAAAGTTCAAGTTTACCATTTATGGGTCCTGAAGTAGCTGTAGAGGTACTGAAATGCATAACACTAAATCGAATAGACTTAAGATGAGCAAATAAAATCCTGGAATAATTACGCAGGAGGCAAATTTTCAATGGTTATGATAATACTTTTGAATGACCATAAAAACACCCGCATGGGGAGGGATAAGAGAATGCTATAGTAGATCTATTAATAAGACACTAAATTTTAGAAAGTATCCTCAAACTATAGGAATTAATACTTAGTCATTTGCATATAGGAAATGAGTAAGCTGGGAAACTTAAAGATCCAATTGGCTGTTTGCTAAAATTTATTTCAGAAGCAAATATGATCAATTGGAACTAGGATTCAGCATAGAGGAATTTTTGCGAAAGGTCCCTAGTATTAAAAAAAAACAGATCTTCTAAAGTGCCTAATTTTCTTTTAATTACGATCCTCTAATACTTAGATAATTGATACTTAGAAATATATCCTGAAAGTATAAGAATTGAATTTATAATAGTTTGGTACAATATTTTTTCGTTCTACTTCAATAAGGAATAATAAATTGCCAAATTTAAATATTTATTTCGTAACGACTTTGGACTGTCATTTCAATAAAATTTTGACCAGGAAATATTATAACGAAAAAATTCCATATTTCAAGTCTTTTTATTGTATAAGAAGTTAATTTTTCTTCCAAAAATTATTGATTAAGACAATAAAAATGAACAGAAATTTCGTAAGTGCCAGTGTCTAGCCAGATTATCTACTATTCTTAGTCCAAATAATATTTATATACCTACGTAATATTGTTAAATTATTGAACATATTTTTCGTATTTGTCCTTCATAAATTTTTTATTGATTTTTTTTCCGGTCGCTGTGGAATTAATTAATTAATTCGTTTAATTTTCGAAACGCTGAAACATTAAAAAAAAAAAATTTCAATCTTGTAAATTTTTATGTAGAGTCTATATTGTTATTTGTAAGTATAATAACGTAGAAGCATAATGGTTGTGTGGTTATCTCAATTATGTAAAAAGGCTTCATGTTTAATTCAAAACACGAAAATTCACGGTTTTATGGTTCACTCTACTCTCTGCGTTTTATATTATGTATATTATATATTTTATTGATCGAAAAAATCAGATTAAAAGAGTTAAATTAGATGGGAAAAAAAAACCCCGACTATTGTCAGTGGATGTTTTTTTCTTGCATTTTGTGTACTGATTACTCAACGAAATTTCAGTCTTTCATTATTTTAATGAGAGAAATAATTGCCTTCTTAAATAATTTGTTTTGCAATACGATTCATCATATTATTAAAATTTCTTGTGTAAATATTGTTCGATGCGATAGGAAAATTTCTTTGTTCAGCAAATCGTTTTGAAATGAACCGCTTCGCTTTGGAAATCAACATTAGAAATTAATGCGTAGTAAAATTTGATTTGAATTATTGTTGAAATTAAAGAAATTTTAAAGCTTTTAAACTTTAAATGCAACAATTGAAATAATATGGTTGTGACATTGACTATTTAATAGATGCGAAACTTGGGAGGCTATGAATTGAAGTCGGTAATACTGAATGTTTAGTTGAGCGCTGTGGAAGCAGATGGCGTTGGCTGGCTGAAAATTAATTCTTGGCTTTATGTGAGGGGAGTCGTTAAATTTGTAATAATGGGCTTTAGCCAAAATTATTGATTAACTCAATATCATTATACCAACACAAGACATTGGGTTCGTTATTTAATTAATAAGGGCTTGTCTGAAATCGATTCCCATACGTAATATGAACGATTTGGAAAAAATGCGTTGTTATTAATATTTAGTTTCAATACTTTAGCCGATAAAAGTCTGTTTTTCAGTGCTTTGAATGTAAATTTGAGCTTTTGATAGCTTCAAAGTGTAAAATTACTAGAAAGGATATTAAAAGGCCATTCACCATTTACGTAAGGACAATTTTGTCCTTTTAAAGTTCTAGAATGAGAAGCAAGCGATAGTGTCCTTTCTATTTTTTAAAGAGTTTTACGTACTTTATGAATGAGCTTTTATATTGATTTACTTTTTAGTGGTTTATGTTTTTTAAATTCCTTGAAAAAGTTTAATACGTAAGGGTAGAATTTTTTCTGAGATTCTTTTAAGTCAGTGGTTCTTTGTTGTAAAGGAATGGTGATGAAAATTTGGAACAGTTAAATTAATTTTTTTATTGTAAATTAAATCATTGAATTTATAAATTCCACTTTTTCATAGAGTTGAGACGATTGGCTAGAAGAATAGCTTGGATATATTTTATCATATCCTCGAAATATTTTATTAAGTTTTCTTGGAATAATTTTGGGTTTGGATTTTATGTAAATTTTTTCAATGGTTAAGAGAAGAAGGTGGTAATAGGTGGTGGAAATTTCTTTCGTTATATCTTTATCTAATAAACAAAGAATATACCATGAACTATTCAAATTTTCATTAAAACTTCCAAAACTTAGAATACCTAAATATTTTTTTAGACTTATAAAATTCAAGTTTTTACCTAAGTACGCAGAAAGTTTCCTTATCATGCGTCTTAATTCCCCGACATAACATTCCCGGATAAAAAATGCCCAAATAAAATAAAACTTTGACAAAATATCCCCGACAATTGTCCCTTCAATGATTAATAAATTTTTTTTTCTTAAAAGTG
Organism: Sisyra terminalis; assembly: GCA_958496175.1. NCBI lineage: Eukaryota > Metazoa > Arthropoda > Insecta > Neuroptera > Sisyridae > Sisyra > Sisyra terminalis. The sequence goes on along the minus strand of OY292277.1, from coordinate 5,894,360 downwards.
GAAAAAAATCGTTTTTTTAATTTTTAAGTGTCGATGTATAGTAAACTAAGCAAGATATTAAAAAAAAAGTTTATGACTTCTTTTCATTTTACTTCGTCTATATGTTAAGAATCCGTTTTCAAATCGTAGCGCCGGAAAAACCAAAGTTTTACCTAGTACTCCGTTTTTGGGATATTTTGTCAGGATTTTATTTATCTTAGGGACATGTTGTCCGAAAGTTGTAATAGGTGGTACAAGTTATTTTCGTTATATCTTTATCTAATGAACAAAGAATATACTATAAACTATTAAAATTTTCATTAAAATTTCCAAAACTTAGAATATCTGAATATTTTTTTATACTTTTAAAATTCAAGTTTTTACCGAAATACGCAGGAAATTTCCTTATCAGGCGTCTTAATTCTCCGCCAAAATATCCCCGGACAAAATATTTCCCAATAAAATATCCGCGACAATTGTTCCTTCAATTATTAATAAATATTTTTTTTTACCCTGGCTTTTCCTGAAGAAACTGATTTAAAACTAAAAAAATTATTTATTATTTATTTAATAATTGTGTATTTCATAATAGATGTAGCTTAAAAGGAATTTTTGTAAAGTCAGCTCCTGAATCTCTTGAGCTTAGCTTTTTAAGCTCAAAGCAAAGGAAGATAAAGCTGTTGTTGCAAATAATTCCCTTTTTAAAAAATATATAAAGAAATTAGCCCAAAAAGTGAAAAAAAAAAATTTAAATTTTTTTAATTCTTAATTATCGGTGTATTGTAAACTAAGCAAGATATCAAAAAAGTTTATTGCTTCTTTTCGTTTTGCATCGTTGAGATCTATAAGAATCCGTTTTCAAATCGTGGCGCAGGAAAAAAGTTATAGGGATATTTTGTCAGGATTATTTATCTTAGGGATATGTTGTCCGGAGATATTTGGTCTGCGAATATTTTGTTGGGGATCAAATATCATGAATCATTTTTTGCAATGAATACACTTACAAAACAACCTAAAGTATGGAATTCTTAAAAAAATCAAAATTTAACGCCTAAACATCCAGAAAGTTCCATATCAGTTGTCTTGTCTTCCGACAAAATATCCCTAGACAAAACATCCCTGTATAAAATATTCTCGAATTAAATTTCACTCAAACAAAATGTCTGCGTTAATAGATCCTTCGATTATTAGTTAATACTTGTTTTTGTATCTTAGCTTTTCCGTGAAAAAAATTAATCTCAAGCATAAGTATTTTAATTGTTATTCAACAATGGCCCGATTTATTCGCGAGTTTTCTTTAAAACAGAGGAGAAAATGCATTGTTGAAAAAAATTGATTTTGCTAAAAGGGACTTCTAGCAGGTTTCGCCTTTGGACCTCTGGTATCTATCAATTTTTTTTGCCCAGAAAAATAAGTGGATTTTTTGAAAATCTAGGGAAATCCTTTTAAAAAGTGAAAAAAAAAAAATAAGTATTGATTTATCGTTTACGATAAGAAGGATTAACTTGTTGAAATTTAATAGAATCTGTTTTCAAATCGTGGCTCTGGAAGAACTGAAGTCTTGTCTAGTATTTCTTTGTCGTGATCGTTTTTTAGGGTATTTTGTCCAGGGATGAAATACGGGATCTTTTTTCAGGGTATTTTGTCTTAGGGATATTTTGTCCAAGGATCAAATATCATGGAACCAGAGGTTCCATGATTCCATTTTGATTAATATAACTTAAAGTATGGAAAAAAGTCTTAAAGTATGGAATTTGCAAAATTTTCGAAATTTCTAGCCAAAAATTCATTTTTTTCCTTGTTCTTCTATCTCAATTTATTGTAGCATTAATTCAGTGTTTTTAAATGGGAAATAGAGATAAAGACAGGAAGATTTTTTTTTAAATGTCATATGAAAATGTTTGATAGTTTCAATCATAAATGAGAGGAGAAACTGATTTTTAAATGGAATAAATTTGAGAAAATATTTTTTGGATCATCCTATGCATTTAAGTTTGAAGTGAAACAAAAAATTAATTTTTAAGTATCGATATATCGTTTACGATAAGAAGCATTAACTTGTTGAAATTTAAAAGAATGTTCTCAAATTGTGGCTCTGGAAGAACTGAAAACTTGTCTATTATTCCTTTGTCGGAATCTTTTTTCGGGGTATTTTGTCTTAGGGATATTTTGTCCAAGGATCAAATATCATGAAACCTCTGGTTCCATGATTCCATTTTGAGTAATATAACTTAAAGTATGGAAAAATGTCTTAAAGAATTTGCAAAATTTTCGAAATTTCTAACAAAAATTCATTTTTTCTCCTTGTTCTTCTATCTCAATTTATTGTAGCATTAATTCAGTGTTTTTAAATGGGAAATAGAGATAAAGACAGGCAGATTTTTTCTTAAATGTCATATGAAAATGTTTGATAGTTTCAATTAAAAATGAGAGGAGAAACTGATTTTTAAATGGAATAAATTTGAGAAAATATTTTTTGGATCATCCTATGCATTAATGTTTGTTTGTTATCCTTGTTGATTTCATTGACCCGTTTGGTTAAGCCGTCTCATATTGCACGGATATATGGACACGTATCCCGAAATTTGGCAACGAGATAACTGTAGTTGGAATGATGGAAATTGGATGAAGGGGAATGTTGTAATCGTAATTTTGTACAGTGGTATATGTGTATAATATGTGTACGTATATGTAGTGAATGGATTTGGTATGTGTAAAAGAATGATTTTTGTTGTGTCTCCCTTTTGGTGTACTCTATATACATACATATAAGCCCCCTTCATTTATGCATTCATTTATACATACGAGTATCTATAGGCAAAAAGAGACCGAGAGAAAACATTCGTATACGGAATGGAAGAGAAAGAGTAATGAATATGATATAATGGTTGGCTGATATACTCGTGTACAACCCTATTGTTCTACAAATGCTACCAGTTATGTACATCCCCATATAAAGTATACACAAATACAAACATTCTCGGCTTCGTACTATATAATATTGAACGTATAGAGACCAATATGATGATATTTTTATCATTGTATATGTGCAGAGATACATTTATAGTAATCAATTTTTATCAACCGATTTTATGCAATCAAAACACAGCACTGCACTCTATTTCATTGGCAATAACTGGACAAAATAAATACTCTTGTAATTATATTTTTTGCTGTAAATTTAATTTAATTTATATTTGGGATGCATGTTTTTTATGTGTTACCTGTTTTGATTGATATCAGGAAAATGTGTTGGACGTAGGTAATTGAAATTTCGATGGGAAATGTCAACATAAAATGGAATGGTGTGGAAAGAATGATGTATGGGAAATAAATTTTAAAATTTCAATTAATCGGAGGAAAGATAAGTTTTTAATTAGTCAATGTTATTGAACTCGTTAGCATTAAGTGCAAGTTGGGGTTTGTTAAAATACTAATGCTAACGAGTCCAATGACAAATCAATATTTGGTAGAGTAAATTTTGATGGATTTTTTTTATGAATTATTTCGATTTATAAGAAAATTTTCTTTTCGAGTGTCATTCACCGTATGCTTTATTTCATATTGATTTTTTTTTTTTTTTGGATAAATCTGACTGCAATTTGCAAAGAAATAATGCAACCTATACTTAAAGTTTTTTGTCCTTTATGCATTTATTTTGGTTTTGAAATTTCAAAGAGGAAAAAAGAAAAGAAATAAATATCACTGACATACATTTTTTCCCCTTGTGTTTATTATTAACGGGATTTTTCAAAGCATCATTCACGAAAATAGCAGACAAAACGCATACTAGCGTTGCACATCGACGAACATATGTTTAAGAAAAAAGGATATACATATATGTGTGGATAAATGCAGTTGTGCAGCATGTTTTATGCACTTATTGTTGCAATAAGCGCAAAAATATTACAGGTGCACTTGGCGTCACGCATATACAACAAAATGTGCACTATACGAATGCAAAATATAAAAATAGCCTCCGTCATTACTTTAAGTTGCATTTTTATTTGATATTTTTCATGAAGCGAATTTTAAAATTTCAATTTGAAAAAGCAGTTTACAATCAGCCGACCACAACGACATATTGAGTCGTCGGCTTGGAATAAAACCATATGCGTTGAATGAACAGAAAAAAAAACGCTCTTTACAATGTTTATAAATACTTTATGATGAATACAAGATAACGAATTAACGAACCTATTTGGAAAAAGTGGAATTATTTTAACATTTTTAATGTTGTAACGTTTTTTTTTTTTTAGTCTTTTCCTTGCTGTTAAAATAAACTTGCTTGTAAAATGTGGCTGCAATGTTGTAGACTTTTGACTGAAATTCAATTTGTCTATTTTGTTGTAGAGCTTTTGAGTAAGCTCTCCGTTAGGATAGGATATAACTATACCTAAGAACTTTAGAGAATCTTAAGTCCATTTTTAATGCTTTGGAAATCAAAGTATTAATTTCTACCTTATTTTAGAAGACAAATATTTACTAAAGTAAAAATCATAAGTGCACTTTAGATAGTATATACTAGACTGATTCAAAAAAAATCCTGTAAAAGTTTAAGCTCTTAATATTAATATTAAAAGGTGCCGCATCGCAAATTTTGATTTTCCATTTAAATAATATGGGAACAATTTTCTCTTGCACTTTGGAATTTTATAGTTCACGTTGGTGACAATATTTCGGAATGACCAAGGTATATTCTTGTAGAAAATTGAACGATCTACAAAAAAGGTCTCGAACAAATTTTTGATATATTTATTCCTTCAAACGTTATTCGAGGTCAAAGTTGAACTAAAGAGATATTTTAATATTTTTTCAATTTTTTGACGCAACCATCAATTTTATGAGAAAATTTTACAGGACACTTTTTGTAGAGCACTTTTTTTTCTATAACTTATCTCTATGAAAGTTTTTGATATTTTTCACAGGTCCTAAGTTATTTAATTAAAATAAAAAATATAATTTTTATGTTAAAAATATAATAATTCAGGGAATTTTCAATTTAATGCAAATAACTTAGGACCTGTGAAAAATATCAAAAACTTTTATAGAGATAAGTTATAGAAAAAAAAATGCTCTACAAAAAATGTCCTACAAAATTTTCTCATAAAATTGATGGTTGCGTCAAAAAATTGAAAAAATATAAAAATTTATCTTTAGTTCATCTTTAACCTCGAATAACTTTTCACGGAATAAATATACCAAAAACTTTTAACAGGCCTTTTTTATAGTTGGTTCAATTTTCTACAAGAATATACCTTGGTCATTTCGAAATATTGTCACCAACGTGAGCTATAAAATTCCAAAGTGCAAGAGAATATTGTTCCCATGTTATTTAAATGGAAAATCGAAATTTGCGATGCGGCACCTCTTAATAATAATACTAAGAGCTTAAACTTTCACAGGATTTTTTTTTTGTCATTTCCAACAATATTTTCGATATAATTAAGAAAAATAATCATCATTTTTTTTAATCAGTCTAGTATATACTGTAAATAACTATTTTAAATTTTAGATGCTAAGGTTGTCAGTAGATCTAATTTATAATTTTTTGCAATGAAAACTCTTAAAAATTCATATTTAGGAAGAGAAACAATGTTGTAAACTTTTTGCTGAAATTTAATAGTTTTGTCTATTTTATTATAGAGCTTTTGTATAAGCTCTCCGTTAGGATAGGATATAACCAATAAATAAATTCTGTACCTGAAAACCATAGTAGGTTAAGTCCATTTTTAGCGCTTTTTTAAACCAAAGTTCAAATAAGGATATTTATGATAATATATCCTGTAAATTAAGATTTTGCTCATTTTACTCATTTACTAATTTTATAGTCAATTGTGACATGCAATTGGGATGCACTTTGCATCCAATCAATCGTTTGGTACATTACTTACAGGAAAAATATTAGAAAATTTATATTTTGTCTGAAATTAATTTAGATTATTTAAGATCATAGACTTTAATTTGAAAGTTATGATATTTTTTTTAAATTATCTGTGAATGAATTTGCTAATTTTATAATCACATGTGATAGAATGAATGATTCGACTCTTTTGATCCCAATTTGTTAAATTATACTTTGGATAAGTTTCTCAGGATTTTATTAATCGTTTTCATGCAATTGGGATGCTGGGATGCACTTTGTATCCAATCATTGGACAAGTGACTCTTTGTTAATAAAACTTTGGAATTAGTCAATCGATTGACGAGATTTAAATAAATCTCGCTCCATTTTCTCTGTCGAAAAAAAATCACAAAAATCCGAAGGCCACTCTGGCCACTTTGTGAATGTGTCGTAGTATTTGAAATGTCAAATTTTGGACTTGGCTAAATGTGCAACATTACCGGCTATAGGCTGTTGGAAAAAAGAAATAAAAAAGAAATCGTTATCTGGGGCTTGAACTCCTTGATCAAGTGACCTCTCGCAATCCCGAAGGATGTAGTAAGTACTCGACTCGGGTGCTGATGATGAAACGAAGCACAAAAGAAAACAAAATTTCACTGTGTCCTCGTTTTTTTTTTTTTTTCAATGCAACACAACAACGCATATATGCACATATAGTTCGCGATTCGATATCAACGATATATTCCATGTTATTGGCTACAATGACCTTAAATTTATTTATTATGTTTCATTTGCTTCTTTTTTTTTGCATTGTACATTTCGGCTCGTTTCGTTTTTCTGAGTTCATTGTTTCGCATTTTAATATGCCAAGTGGTTGAATGTTGCAACTATCTCGTCAGTCATTCATTTCAATGTATCACTGGAAAAAGTGCATTTTCTGTGCAACTTCAGTAATAAACTTAATGCACTTATTGTAGCTGTTAATTTTTAATTTCATTTGATAAAATCAAAGAAATATTCATTTGAAATTTCCAAAAAATCGTTAAATTCTAAATTGGCCTGGCATTAAAATGACGTCATAGTACAGAAAATTAAGGACGTTTTCCTATGACAGCAGATGATTCAAAAAATAACAGTCTAGGAATGATAAAGATTAGGGTAAAGTTTATATATGTTGAAGGTTGATTTATTCATAGACTAGGAATTTATTTGGGTTCCAAAAAAATATCTTAAATATTTAATATCGTATTTTAGTACTAGTAGATGCCCGTTACATTCGCAACTAAAGGTTTTATCTCAACAAAATGTTTAATATGAGATAACGTAGAGTTAATCAACAATCGAAATTTTAAATTTAATAATCAAAGTGTTGTTAATATAAAAAAAAGTTTATCTAAAATTATATTTAGAAATAAAATATAAGTGTTTTTTTTTTATATCATTTTAATAACAACATTTTAAATAACGTCATTTTACTAAATTAGTATGAAAGTTTAATACTTATGTAGTACTTATACCGAATAGGTGATTTTAAATTTTGGTTCGTTTTTCAACAATCAAACTTTTTAAAATCTATTTTATGTTATGAACCAATGGTTGTGATCTGGAGTAATTATATATTCGGCTGAAAAGCATTAAGGTAGTAATTTTTTGGCATATATTTCACTGTCAATTCAAATATAAAATCTTCGATACAAACTTTTTTTCGGTATTAAGAACAATTTGAAAAGCAATTATTGTTATTGAAAATAAATAAAATATTCGAATTTACTTCCACGCTTTCCACCTATTTCCAACAATTTTGTTTATACAAGGTCCAAATGTGCGAAATCGAATTGCTTTTTAGTCATAATAATTAAAATAAAGAAGGTCATTAGTTTTTTTCGTTTTGCATTATTTTTTCAAATATAAGTGCACATTTGTGTCGATGAAATTTGGAAAGTGTTTTCCTTATACGATGCAGATATATAATAAGAAAGGGTTTTTGAAAATTTCACCCCTAAAAGAGTGAAAAATGGTAGCAAAGTTTGTAAGGGATTATGTTTTATAAATAATCGAAATTTCAAATTTAATAATCAATCAAAGTCCGTTAATAGCGAAACGTTATTACTGCTTAGTATAGAACAAAGTTGATTTATTATTAGAAACAAAAACTTAGGATCTGCTTAAAAATTTAAACTCTGATATCTGAAAATGGTTAAATTAAATTTATAAGTGAGCTATAAGTTTTTTGGCTTATACATATTGTAAACCTGAAAATCCGAAATACGTATTCACAAATAAATACATTAGTGAGTGAGTACCCCTACCAACGTTTTCAATGCGTAAGTGGGGATAACAGAGCGCATGCGAATAGCCCATTCTGCACGGACGCACAGCAAAATAGCCAATTTATATATATTATAGTTAGTGAAACTTAGTGGTTGTTTTCTCATATTTTTTTTAAATAAGAAAAATATAAGCATCGCCTAGGGTTAGAAAAATTAGGGGTGATTGATTGACTTTAGAACAAAGGACATAGGACGATAAGTATAGTGAATCGGCCCCAGAAGGGTATTTGATTCTTAATTTCAAGGTATGTTGGTACTATTAAGATACTTTGATTCGGCAAGTTTCAAATCCCTAGGTATTACCGTTTCTTCAAAAATCGAAAAATGCTGGAAATCAGAACAAAAAATTTTCTCAGAAACTTGTGAATCGATTTATTTGAATTTTGGATATGTTTTAGGGGCTGATGGTAGCTTCTATAAAAAAAAATAAGAGCTTTATCGGCTTATAAGATCCTTGAAAAAAGAGAGCTTTTTGGAAATTGGATGGGGAATTCGAAAAAAATAGTTTCGTAATTGTACCAAAATTGTGTCATGGTTAAAAATTAAAAGAAAAAACTCTCTTTTTTCAAGGATTTTATAAATCGATAAAGCTCTTCTTTTTTTTTTCTAGAAGCTACCATCAGCCCTTATAACATATCCAAAATTCAAATAAATTGAATAACAAGTTTCTGAGAAAATTATTTTTTCTTATTTTCAGCTTTTTTCAATTTTTGAATAAACGGTAATACATAGGGATCTGAAACTTGCCGAATTATTGTATCTTAATAGTACCAACATACCCTGAAATTATGAACCAAATAATCTTCTGGGGCTGATTCACTATACTTATCGTCCTATGTCCTTGACCAGCATATTTGAACCACAAGAACTTACGTTTAAGTATTACAGTAGAAGCTATGAAACTTTATGGATATCCAGGACAATTATATTAAAACTTCTTACATATCAGTAGAGATGAAAGCTTCCAAAGTGCTTTTACGAATATTATTTTTAATAAATGATAAAATTCAGGTCTCAGCTTTTTTTTTTTTAAATAAAAAGACAATTCAGTTTGTTTAAGATCGGTTTTTTTATTTAATATTTTTAATATTCAATTAGCTACGTTTCGTTACGTATCGTAACTTCATCAGGCTTCTTAAATCACAAAAAATATTGATTTTATTTTGAAAATATTATATTTTTTGTGAATCAAGAAGCCTGATGAAGTTACGATACGTAACGAAACGTAGTTAATTGAATATTAAAAATATTAAATAAAAAAACACCGATCTTAAACAACCTGAATTGTCTTCTTATTATTTTTTAATCCAAAAGACTGCAATAATCGAATTTCTTCTGAAAATTAAATCAATTAGCTTTTTGGACTCAAAAAAAGAAGTAGTAACTTCCTATGTCCTTTGGACCCAAATTCAATATCTCGTTCCCTAAATTACGTAGACTCGAAAATTCTTTTGTGTAAAAGTTTTATCCACATTTTCAAATAGGGAAATTCGATTTTCAAACCGCCTGTATATGAAAGGATTGAATTTTGAAGCCGCGCCACAATAATAGCGACATGTTTTACACCGGAAATACGTGTGAAGTCATGTCTGTTGTGCTCACATGTTTCAAGCAATAAAACCTCTATCCTCTACTTATCACATTACATTAGTATGGCCAAGACTTGATTAAAAATAAAAAATCCCAGCAGATACTTGCCACTTTTCGATTTTACCTCAAAAGATTCTAACTAGAATTACTATTTTTTGGTTTTATCTTGTGAAATTCTTTGTGCAAAGAATGCGCCTGAAACCAATGGTTTAAGAGGTGCTGGTTTCACGCAACAAAGTTGCTGAAATATTGCTATAATGTTGGTGAGATGAGCCAAAGTTGAAAGGCAAAAAAAAATAGCATTGCATGAAGTTGATTTTTGTATCCATACTGATTATTATTTAGTGGCTATGCCTTGGAAATGTCAGAGTATCGTTTCGGCTTATTATGGTAATAATTGTGCTGGCAGCAACAATTGGACACGAAACGCAAGTCGATCAGACATTTTCGAAAAGACAACGCACCTTTCTAAGCGAAAGTAAAAGGCCTGGTGCATATTGATCGAAATCATTGCGATGCATTTGCCTATTTTCAAATGGTCTTTTTCCATTGGGTCTCTTTGAGGAGTTTTGAGAGTTTTTGGGGCTTGTGGTCTGCAGACTTTGTGGCCAGCATTATATGAATGGGTGAGTGGATCAAACACCGAACAGGTAAGCTGAGGAAAACCTTGAAAGCGGTCATCGCTTTAGCTTGACTGACGTTTCTACAGTATCTCAACGAAATGTTTCAGGTGAACACCAAGACTTTGGAGTGACCATCGTACTGGCCAACACCACCACGTTAAGACATTTAGAAGGGACCATTTGCCTTCTGCCACTCTTTTTGCCTCTTACTTACTTATTCACTTCTCGGCCGACTAAATTAGTTTTACTTGAATCGAAAGAAAAGAAGAAAAAAAATTGTTTCGTCAATGAAAAGTATATTATCTCTACGATGCGAAGCATAGTTCTTTTCATCCAAATCGTCGAAATTTTCTGTTCCAATCGATTCGATCGTAGAGTATATTCAATGTCGTCATGATAGTTTCATCATTTCGGTGCAATGCATTCGAAATGCATCGGTTGGACTGTTTCGTCATCACATAGAAATCGAAATGGGTTCTTCGAATTGTTTGAAGACAATTTCAATACGAAAGGATATTTATTAAACTGATTCAAAAAAAATGATGATTTTTTTTTTCTTAATTATATCGAAAATATTGTTGGAAATGACAAAAAAATCCTGTGAAAGTTTAAGCTCTTAATATTAAGTATTAAGAGGGGCCCCATCGCAATTTCGATTTTCCATCGAAATAACATGGGAACAATATTCTCTTGCACTTTGGAATTTTATAGCTCACGCCGGTGACAATATTTCGGAATGACCAAGATATATTCTTGTAGAAAATTGAACGATCTACAAAAAAAGTCTCTAACAAGTTTTCGATATATTTATTCTTTCAAAAGTTATTCGAGGTCAAAGTTGAACTAATGAAAAATTTTTATATTTTTTCAATTTTTTGACGCAACCATTAATTTTATGAGAAAATTGTGTAGGACATTTTTAGTAGAGCACTTTTTTTCCTATAACTTATCTCTATAAAAGTTTTTGATATTTTTCAGAGGTCCTAAGTTATTTGCATTAAACTGAAAATTCTCTGAATTATTATATTTTTAACATATTTTTTTTTTATTTTAATTAAATAACTTAGGACCTGTGAAAAATATCAAAAACTTTAAGAGATAAGTTGTAGAAAAAAAAATGCTCTACAAAAAATGTCCTATAAAATTTTCTCATAAAATTGATGGTTGCGTCAAAAAATTGAAAAAATATTAAAATTTCTCTTTAGATCAACTTTGACTTCGAATAACTTTTGAAGGAATACTTAAATATATCAAAAACTTGTAAGAGACCTTTTTTGTAGATCCGTTCAATTTTCTATAAGAATATACCTTGGTCATTCTGAAATATTGTCACCAACGTGGGTTATAAAATTCCAAAGTGCAAGAGATATTGTTCCCATGTTATTTAAATGAAAAATCTATTTATTTAATTTGTCTATTTTATTGTAGAGCTTTTTTGTAAGCTCTCCGTTAGGATAGGATATAACTATACCTAAGAACCTTAGAGAATCTTAAGTCCATTTTTAATGCTTTTAAAATCAAAGTATTAATTTCTACCTTATATTAGAAGACAAATATTTACTAAAGTAAAAATCATAAGTGCACTTTAGGTAGTGGTTAGATATGGTATACTAAACTGATTCAAAAAAAATGATGATTTTTTTTCTTAATTATATCGAAAATATTGTTGGGAATGACAAAAAAAAATCTTGTGCAAGTTTAAGCTCTTAATATTAATATTAAGAGGTGCCGCATCGCGAATTTCGATTTTCCATTTAAATAACATAGGAACAATATTCTCTTGCACTTTGGAATTTTATAGCTCACGTTGGTGACAATATTTCGGAATGCCCAAGGTATATTCTTGTAGAAAATTGAACGGTCTACAAAAAAGGTCTTGTACAAGTTTTTTATATATTTATTCCTTCAAAAGTTATTCAAGGTCAAAGTTGAACTAAAGAGAAATTTTAATATTTTTTCAATTTTTTGACGCAACCATCAATTTTATGAGAAAATTGTATAGGACATTTTTTGTAGAACACTTTTTTTTCTATAACTTATCTCTTTAAAAGTGTTTGATATTTTTCACAGGTCCTATGTGCAGTGCAAGAGAATATTGTTGCCATGTTATTTAAATGGAAAATCGAAATTTGCGATGCGGCACCTCTTAATATTAATATTAAGAGCTGAAACTTTCACAGGATTTATTTTTTGTGATTCCCAACAATATTTTCGATATAATTAAGAAAAAAAAATCATATTTTTTTTTGAATCAGTAATATTTATATAGGTTTTTATTTTCTCAATGTTTCTTCTGTAAGTCGTTGGCAAAAATGGTACGGGACGGTTGCGGCAGCGGACCGGACCGGACAGAGAATCGCAACCGACTTGTGAAAGACGAGCGAACAAGTTGAAGGTCGGACAATTTGATGTACAAACACGATGTCGATCTTGAGCTCATGTTATTGTCCTAGCCGAGAATTCCATCATTTTAACAATTATAACAATAATACGAAGAAATTATCGAAATGATCAACCAACAGGCCAAGTAGAAGTAGACGGATTTTTCACGAGCAAATATTGCTTCAGGATGATGTTGTTCGGAGAATTCGATTTGCTAGTGAGAAAATTCGGTTGTTAAGGTACAGGTGATCGTTGATTGAATCTTTGTAGTGAATTTTTTTTCTTTCCTTTTATTGCTTTGTATGGTAATATTCGGTTATATTTGGATTCGTTTTTCTGTTGTAAATTCTTTGTGGTTTATTTTAAAGAATTGGAAATAAACATTATTTTTGGTAGACTTCTTGCGATTTTTGGTCGATTTACCATTACCTACGCTATGGTATCTAACTTTTAATTAATCCAAGATAAATTTGGTTTTTGGAAATTGGTTTATCTTTCATAAATCAAAGAAGAAAATATCAAATGAAAAACTTTTTTTTTTGCTATCGGTCAAGTCTGGTTTATGGAATCGCAATTTGAAGTGCCAATCTAATTGTTTACTCCAAAAGAGGTCAAGAAAATTACCTGGAACTTGCTTACTACTAATGCTTCTAAAGCTTCATTATATGATCTGGTAACTGGATGGATTCTGAAGGATCCGGGAACTATATATAACATCATTTTATTCTGTAAACTAAGAAGCCTGATGAAGGACAAATAAAAGGAATTATTAGTATATGGATTTACTTCCTTTCTTCACTTTCCTGCTAATAATTAAAAAATAATTATATAAAACATTATTCTAAGCCTCAAATATTTCTTCGCTCAATAAAAGGAAGCGCAAATTATACTTATTCCAAAGGTAAATCCAAGGATGATGCTTTGTAATGCCCGATAAGTTTACTGCCAATAATAAGCAAAATATTTGAAGAAGTCTTTGAGAAAAGGTTATATACCAGAACATTAGTTTGGATTCAGGCAATTACTCGTTACAATTGTGGTGGCTAAAAACAAATGTGCATAAGAAAATTATTTTTCTAGCCAATCACAGGTTTATGTAAGAAAATCATTTTTTCAATGCATAGTCCCAATTCCGACATGCGGTATACCTAGAAAGTGATTTCCACCGATGGATTATAATATCCCTGTGGTAGAAGTCAAAGAAAACATTGGAAAATCAAAAATATTGATCCACGGGTTTTCTGAATATTTTTTTGGCTTTCGATAAGGTGTGGCGCATGGGATTGGTTCAAAGCCTGATTAAGAATGTATCAAAAGACCATTGTAAGGTTATTGAATTTTTTCTAAAGAAAGGACCATCCAAGTTAAGCAGGAAGAGGTAGTAAGTGATTAGAAGTGGATTGGAGTTGATGTACTACAAGGAAGTATCCTTAGACCCCTGTTGTATTTCATATTTGTATATGGTTAATCTTCCAACTATCAAAGGTTTTCACGACAATATACACTGACAAGACTGCACTGATGGCAGTAGAAAATGATCCTGGTGAAGGATCCAACCAAATCCAAAGCATCTTAATGAAATATTACAGGTGGGCCGACAAATGACCAATTAAAAATTAATGAAAACAAGTCAGTCCATGTTACTTCTACGGTCATAGTTTTACTGGATCATTTTCTACTGCCATCAGTACAGTATTGTCAGTATATATTGTGGAATTTTGATTCACAGTATACATAAGTAATATGAAAATATATGAAAATCTACAAGTGGAACATGTAGAGGACGTGATTACGCAAAAAGTGCGAGACTATCAACGTAGACTTAAAGATCATCCCAACCATCTCAACTTGAATCTGTTGGATAATGGTGCGGGTGTTTAGCATCTCGAAAGAGTGTCCATATGATTTCCCAAACTGATTTTAGTGATATGCGACCTAGTAGAGAACCTTTTACTGGATATTGTTAGTAGTGTCATTGGACACAACTAACCTACGAGTGTTGAACGTATTGCAACTGTTGCTAAAAAACAGATGGTGCAAAAAAATGTAAAAAAAAATCGATAAATTTGTTGCGTCCATACTTTACATAATATTATGTAATTTTTAATTAATTTAGCGACGTTTCGGTCCTTGGACAGTCCTAGTCCCTGAATTAGTTATTAGTATATGGATTTACATCCTTTGAGTCCACTTTTCTGCTAAAAATTAAATAATATTATGTAAAAAAAATATGTATGTATTGACGGTAACTATGAATCATGAGAAAACTTGAAAAATTGAATTTTTCCTAAAAGAAACTTTTGAAAATCTCAGATTTTTCATGTGTAAAATGTATATTGAAGGCATCGGATAAAGTTATTAGAATTTCTTGTGAATTCTTATCGGAATACATGTGTCCTGTACAAATTTTGATATTATCACTGTTGACATTTAAATATTTTTTTTGGTCGATATAAAAGCTTTTCGTGTTTTGGGAGCTTGGCAATTTTGTGCCAAAGTTGTTGAATTTTCACCAAAAGAAAACGTCGCATAAGAATAGCTCAACGGTGATCCAAATTTGATCAAAATTTTTCCAAACGACGGAATATGGTTATTTTTTGTATAGGGTAGATTTGACGTTAATACCAAAGCTCAATCATCATCCAATTTGGTCAGAAGCTTTTTTTTCATTATTTTTTTCGATCTCAATGGTGTGATTCATTGTACGTTCTTTTTGGATGGTTTTACGATTAATAAGGAATATTATCATAAAGTTATGGCCCGTTTAAGGGATGTAATACGAATAAAGCTCCTAGATTTATGGGAAAGCAATTCAGAGCTTTTGCATCATAGTAATGCATTTGTTCATATATCACTGATTTTTTGGCAAAGAAAAATATCCTTATCATCCCTTAGTAAAAAGTATTCATCGAATTTGGGCCCCTGTAACATTTTCCTAATCTCAAAATAAAAAATTTCGATAGTAGGATAGATTTTTGTCAATTCAGAGCTTTTGCCTCACGGTATTGTATTTGTTCATATATCAATGGTCGTTTGTGATTTTTTGGCTAAGAACAATATCGTTATCATCCTTTAACAATCGTATTCATCAAATTTGGTCCCTTGCAATGTTTTCTTAATCTTAAAATGGAAAATTTCCATAAGATGATAGATTTTTGTCGATTGGAATCGCTGGAAAAGATCAAGACCTTACCAAAAAGCGCAAATCAAAAGTGTTTCTAGGGTTTGAAAATGATTAGATTATATCTAAGAAGGATTTCTTTGAAGAGGAATAAGTAAATATTGACGAATTAATAAACATATACAAACTTTGGATGTGTACATTGCACATAGAATTTTTAGATCCATGAAAATTTTGTATTTATTATTTGGATATGGGAATTCCCAGTTCTTGCATCTAGGTTTACCTTTGGTTAAATGATTTAAAATGCATGAAACTAAAGATACTTTTAAGAGGTGTTTTTCCTCGTAAAACTATTCTTTATTTACTATAAAGTTTTTTACTGTACTCTTTATATTTTATCTCTCGAGAAATTCTATTTAGATTTTCAACGTATCCAAAGCAGATAAGGGAGCACTAAGGCAACAAAGGATGTTCTTATTGGCTCTTTTGGTTCTTTCAGATGATGTCTGGTGAAACTGATCTTTTATTTTAATGCGGGTTGATTCAATTTCGTTCCCCAAAGCCTATGGACATGTACGATATTATATTATTAAAGCCAACGAAGCAACTCGCATGTACGTCTGTCTTTCAGACGACGTAATTTAAATTAAATCAAAACTTGTCTTCTGCAAATAGTTTTATTCGGTTCCCCAAAAGCAAAAAGCAAAAAAAAAAAACGACGATGAAAGAAAACATCAGGAAAAAGACGGTGACATTTGCATGAAGTGGAAAGCGGTGCTGCTCCCTCAATTGAAATTTTAAGTTCTTTGAACTCAAAATTCTAATAAACAAAATTGAGACTGCATATATGTAGGTATATCTATAGATATATATTCTCATCTGCTATATTAATATAGCATGTGCATTGGTGTGAGTGTAAAGTTGCTATAAAACGAATGCGACTCAAATGATTTAGGTGTATATTTAGCTACCTATTCAACGTTAAATGCCTCCAAAATGCTTTTACCGTTACTAATTTCGATTTAAAATAGCCTCGAAACCAACCAACTTAATAATATCTAACCTTTTGAAAATGTTTTGCCAATATATTCAAATTTGTTGGTATGCATGAACATATTTGTGGAAAATCAAGGTTTCTTGGTTCTAAAGCTTTATAGTTTTATTTATCGCTATGAAAATCAATATCATAATGGGGGAAAATATGTAATTTGTATGTTGGCAAAAAGAAAGAACAAAAATTGTAATTATATAGGAGTGAGGGAAACC
Organism: Sisyra terminalis; assembly: GCA_958496175.1. Classification (NCBI taxonomy): domain Eukaryota; kingdom Metazoa; phylum Arthropoda; class Insecta; order Neuroptera; family Sisyridae; genus Sisyra; species Sisyra terminalis. Next base: position 5,877,221 of record OY292277.1, on the reverse strand, counting down.
AACTATAATTGTCTCAAATTTAAACTAAATGTTGACATGGTTTCAGCCAGGGGAGGCTAGCTCAATGTTAATTTTGTGTTCCTCCAAATGGCTATCTTCCGGGCGTCATTTACTGAGGGCGCTAGTGTAGCATAACCGATAATAACGATAACTACTTTTAACCAATTTTAGAATTTTATGCGCCAAATTCAAATTTAATTTATTTCTTTCAAATTTAATTGATTCCTGAAATAATTAAAATATACTAACGAAAATTTGATTGAAAATTAAATTTTATTTATTAAAATTGAAATACAAAATATAACATTATTTCACATTGTAAAATTTAATTAAACTTACAGACATGCTAAAGTATATTTACTTAAGGGCGTCAATGGCGTTAGTTTAGAGATGACAGTTGAATCCTGGAAATTGTCCTTTTCTATCGCTATGAATTGTGACTGCCTAGAAAAAACGTCGAATCCTTGCTGAAACAAATTTATTTTACTTAAAAAAATACATTCCAAGTTTGAATTTAAATCATATTTTTGCCCCATAAAAAAGTGGATATTTACTAGTAAATAAATACATACCTTCGTAATGAATTTGGGCAGTAGAATAGTGTATTTGATGTTGATCTTTTGACAAAATACACATAACACTGCCATTAAATGTGAAATACGTTATCCATGATGGATATTGAAAAGAAGACTGCAATTCTAAATAATCAAATTCGGCACTTGCTAGTTAGCGGCGTCAGTCTTATTTTAAAGTTAGCCAAAAAACTTACCCCCCCTGTAATTTCTTAACTACCAACTTCAACACTTCTACCAACTTTACACTTTACCCTAGCTAAAAATCCCTTAAAACTTGAAATATTGCTTACCGCGCCATCTGCATTTGACGCCCCAACTATTAATTTTTGGGAACCAAGTCTGCCATAAGAGCTTGACCTCCATGGTTTCAGCTATCATTTTGATTTCATCCAATTGCTACTTTTTACTATTATTTCACGGGAAGTTACTAGTTATAATGTATGTAATTCATTTTAAAAAAAAATTATCTAAGGATCATTAAATTATTTGATTGAAAGATAGATGAGGGTGGTGAAAGAGATTGAAATGTGGTGCAATTTTTACATTAAGAAATTAAGAAGATATCGATAAGGACATCCATTCGTTTTTCCTTTCCCTATCATAGAGTTTTCGTAGATGTTTTTTTTTTTTGAGGTGAAAAACTTTCAAAATAAGTCGAAAATGATTCACCAAATCCAAAACAGTAGTCTGTTTTAAAGAATAAGCATTTTTTTTCCTCATTTCATTGATTTTACGTTTTGCTTGGTTTTTTTTCTTCCTGAAAAAGTTTCGTAGATCTTTCCTGGATCTATAAAAATAATAGCTTTTATAGTGCTTTGTCTCTAAACGTTTTTGTCGATTTTTTCCTAGGAAATGAAAATTTTCTTCTTTGGGTTTCCAAATATTTATCTCTCGTATATCTTTTAAAGGTCTGTCGTTAGCTATATTCTTCTGTATTGAATTTCTTGATCTCCCATTAATTTTCTTTCTAAAATCAAAGAAAATTCATATAATCTATATCAAGATCCTCGAAAATGATTTATTCATCCTATTGCAAATCTTATTCAAATATTTACATCAAACGATGTACGAAGATTGATTTCTTTTGAAGAAAATGTTTTACCAGGAAGTAAAACCTTTTCCACTTTTCATTCCATCGATTTATTTTATAATAGTCAGAAAAATAATTTGCCCAGAGACTGGTTGGAAAAGAGTAGAAAATTAAGAAGTTAATAATAATCTTTTTTTAATTGGCAAGTAGTAATCGCAACTTTGACGTGCTAAATGTTATCCTGGTGCAGGATATCCGACTGGCAAAGAAATCTGCATGGTTAGGGAACTTGAATTTTTAAATTTTAAATCTTTTTATTATTTGATTGGTTTTAGCTTGAAAAATTGTAGCCGTCTTTTCTAGGTTTGGGGATATTGTCTTCCAGAATTCCTATCCCATAGGTTGAAGATTGATTTTTTTTTGTAGAAAAACTTGACCTAGAATTTTTTTAAAAGTTATTACTTGCTTGATGTTTGTAATTTTCATTTCATTGATCAATTTTAGGGAGGCAATTCGCTGAGACAATAGTTGGAAAAAATAGGAACTTTTGAAGTTAAAAATCCATTTTTAAAAGTAGTAATTGTAACGTTGACGTGCTAGTTATTATCCTGGTGCAGGATATTCGGCAAGCAAAGAAATTTAAGAAATAGGGAACTTTAAAAAAAATAAAACTTTGTTTTCCTGTATATATTGAATTACTAGTTTTTCCACAATTTTCCTTAGTCTTAAGATTGAATTTTTTTGAAGAAAGACTTTTACCTGAAATTTCTTCAGATGCTATTATCTGGTTAATGTTTGTAAGTTTTATTCCATCGATTATTTTTAGCCAGAAAAATATTATGCTAAGAGATCAATCTGGAAAGATTAGAAAATCAAAAAGAAAAATCCTATTTTTTTCATGGTAAATACTAATCGCAACATTGACGTGCTAATATGTTTTCATGGTGCAGGATATCCGACTGGCAAAAAAATCTACATGGTTAGGGAACTTGAATTTTTAAATTTTAAGTCTTTTTATTATTTGATTGGTTTTAGCTTGAAAAATTGTATACGTCATTTCTAGGGTGGGGATATTGTCTTCCAGGACTCCTATCTCTCCTATTCCAGGATGTATGAAGATTGATTTCTTTTGCAGAAAAACTTTACCTAGAATTTATACAAAAGTTATTACTTGGTTGATGTTTGTAATTTTTATTTCATTGATCTATTTTAGTAAGGAAATTCGCTGAGAGAATAGTTGGAAAAAAATAGGAACTTAAGAAGTTGAAAGTCCATTTTTGAAGTAGTTATTGTATCCTTGACGTGCTAGTTATTATCCTGGTGCAAGATATTTGGCAGGTAAAGAAATCTGCAAAGTTAGGGAACTTGATGAATTTTTAAATTTTTAATTTCTTCATAGTTTAATTGGTCTTTAGTTCGGGAAAGTATAGACGTCATCTATAGATTTGGAGATATTATCTTCCCGGATTCTCTGTTTAGTCTTTTGGGGTTGATATTTTTGAGGGAAAATAATTGGGAAATTTTCTCTGACCTTCCAAATTTTCTGACGTTGATATTGATGTAATCTCCGTTCATTTGCTTTTAGGAGCAATTTTTTACCATATGGACAAAAGAGTGTCCATTGCTAGAGATCCTGAAGGAAATTTCCCTTTATCAGACCTAAGACCATACCGGGTTTTTTTCCATAGTCCTCTAGTACTTTTAAAAGAGTGCTTTTTTGTAGTCCGAAAATATATCTTAACCTATATATTAATCTTAAAAGGTCATTACAACTTCGAGTTTGTGTGCTAATTTGTTACCCTGGCGCATGATGTCCTGTCGTGATGTAAATCTGCAAAGTTAGGGAACTTGAAAAAAAATAAAACTTTGTTTTCCTGTATATTTAGTTGCTAGTTCTTCCACAGTTTTCCTTAGATTTAAAAATTTTACTCAAATATATCTCATAAGATGAACGAAAATTAATTTTTTTAAAGAAAGATTTTTACCTGGAATTTCTTCAGATGCTATTACCTGGTTGATGTTTGTAAGTTTCATTCCATCGATCTATTTGGCCAAGAAAATATTATGCCAAGATACCAATCTGGAAAGATTAGAAAATCAAAAAGGAAAATCCTATTTTTCCATGGTAAACAGTACTTGCAACTCAAGGTTTATAAAATACACAGGTGGCCTCATGGTGGCTACGTGATGGATACGTGACGTATCCAGAAGAAATTCGTACATATCTTCAGACTGATCAATTTCAAAATTCTTCGTATGACGTCATTTTTTTTCTAATGGAGCAACCTGTGTAATTTACAAACCTTGCTTGCAACTGTTATACTGGTGCAGGATATCTGGCAGGCTGGTAAATCTGCAAAGTGAGGGATCTTTAAATTATTGCTTCATAATTTGATTGGTATTTAGTTTGGAAAAATAAATTAGTCATCGTTTATAAGCATATTATGCGAGTATTTGGCCAAAAAATTATTGAAATCTTTAATCGAAAAGTTCTTTTACCCATGAAATTCGAGAAAAAAGCGAATTTAAATTTTTCTCGTTGAAAAATTTTTGGATTCTGTACCATTTTGGCCATGAAATTCTAAAAATTTATGCCAGTATTAGCAGAAAATCCATTACGATTACGTTTTGTAAAATCAGAGGCGATTTTCCCTCATTAGTTGTCTGTAGACAATCGATATTGTTGTGTTGTGACATTAATCAAAACAATCAATAAATAAATCGATTTCTATTTTTCTATTATAATTAATATGAGCCGTAAATGCCATCATTTATCAATATTATAGATTCAACATTCATATCCTGTCGTACTTGAAACGTACATTTGCAAGAAAAATTTATACCATAGAATAGGTTGACAAAAGGCAAATAAGGAAATTAATTCCATCAGTCTTATGTCATTACTGGAAATGTTTAAACCTGGAAATTGATTTCAGTGTACTAGGTGGGACCAATTATGAAATAATTAGATAAGAATTTACTGAACAAGGATTGGATTTGAGATTCCAAAAATTCAAGTTTTTTTCTCGATTTTCATGGATAAAAGAACTTTTCGATTAAAGATTTCAATAATTTTTTTACCAAATACTCGCATTATATGCTTATTTACGATGACTAATTTATTTTTCCAAACTAAATACCAATCAAATTATGAAGTAATAATTTAAAGATCCCTCACTTTGCAGATTTACCAGCCTGCCAGATATCCTGCACCAGTATAACAATTGCAAGTACTATTTACCATGAAAAAATAGGATTTTCCTTTTTGATTTTCTAATCTTTCCAGATTGGTATTTTGGCATAATATTTTCTTGGCTGAATAGATCGATGGAATGAAACCTACAAGCATCAACCAGGTAATAGCATCTGAAGAAATTCCAGGTAAAAATCTTTCTTTAAAAAAATCAATTTTCGCACATTTTATGGGATATATTTGAGTAAAATTTTTAAGTCTAAGGAAAACTGAGGAAGAACTAGCAACTAAATATACAGGAAAACAAAGTTTTATTTTTTTTTCAAGTTTTCAAAACCGAGGTTTAGATTGCAAAATATCAGTTTAATGCAGTAATTTTGAACATGAAATATGGCGCAATGAAAAACCATATTCATATTAATGTAACAACTGTACTAAAATTGGTCAAGTGATAGGGGTTGAATTTTGCATACCCTCAAACGTGCGTAATACACCACCGAAACAGACTTTACACTCACAAAAACATTCACTTTCAACCCTCCATTTTTCAAATTATAATATCTGTGCAGTATTTATGGATGTAAATGTACTTCCACCAATGATTGCAAGTTTTACATTTCTAACAAATTGAAATTTTTTTTTCGCTTGTAAATTTTTGGATTTTCCAAAATCGATTCGTGAACGTTTTGAAGTGCTGCATATACGTCTTTGTTTAATTTATTGATAATGGGGAGAATGTATAATACACGTTTGGGTGTTATTCAGTAAGGGTTGATGAACTTGATGAGTTTAACGTACAAAAGGGAGTGCACGCTCTACTATACTCGTACTCGTGTGTAATTGCAAGGGTGAGAGGAGTTCCACACATAAAACAAGTCTAAATTTAGTTTAAAATAATATCACCATTCAAGTTGGATAAAAACTTTCGGGTTAACTTATTTTTTTCTGGGGAAAAAACGGGATGGAAGAAGTTGAAACTATTATGTTTAGTATACAAAGAGTATAGAGAAATTTGATAAGTGGACTGGTAAATGTGTTCACTGTTATGTATTGCATAGTAAGATGTAATTTGAAATTTAAATGTCATATGATTGCCACATGCAAAGACCTCAATTCAGTGGGGTTTGTTTTTATTCACCTCCCACATGGTATAATCAGATTGTAGACACTTGAAAATGTTGTAATTGTTTTATAAATAGCTGGCCAGTATTGGGGACTTCGTCCTCGTGGAATACAGCTGCCTAAAGAATTGAGTTTGCCATATGAAATGGTTTTTTTTTTTGTTAATTTTTATAGATCTAATTTGATCAAAGTTGATTGTTGAAATGTAATGAATTTTTCCCGAAAATTTGGTTCGAAAAGCCAAATTTTAGATTACCTTATTAAACTTATTAATTTTTTCTGGATATTCAAATCACGAAATATAAATAAAAGGAGTCCTAATGGTTACAAGTTTTTTCACAATATTCATTTACTTACAGTAATGAAAGACCCAGATCATAGTTCCTTTTTCTGACACTAGGAGCGTTAATATTCAAAATGTATCTAAATTCTTAAATTCTTAAAAAGGTATTCCAATCTTGCAATGCATGATTGGAAATATATGAAAATAAAGTGCTGCCATTAGTGGGTTTGGAGTATTAACTTGAACAGTGGGAAGTTTGAAATGTAAGAACAATTTTTCCCGAAAATTTGGTTCGAAAAGCCAAATTTTTGATTGCCTTATTAAACTTATTAATTTTTTCTGAATATTTAAGTCACGAAATATAAATAAAAGGAGCCCTAATGGTTATAGGCTTTTTCACCATATTCATTTACAGTAATGAAAAACCTAGATCGTAGTTCCCTTTTTTGACACTAGCAGCGCAAATATTCAAAATATACTTACGGTTTTAAGAAAGTATTTCAATCGTTCAATGCATGATTGGAAATTTATGAAGATGAGGCGCCACCATTAGTGTGTTTATAGTACTAACTTAAACCGAAAGTATTGCAACGTTTTTGACAATTATTTATTTATTTGTGGCGGCGCCACATTACTGCAGAAAATTAAATTTACAAGAATAATGTGTGCATTCGGTACTAGACCTTAAATTGATGCCATTTTTTGTACCTATATTTCGTGATTCAAGCCATAACTTGAGCTTTTAAAGCCGGAAAAGCTTTCTGTTATTTCAGCTCTCTCCTTCTCTGTATAAAACAGTGCAGAAAAAAATTAAGAGAACTTTAGTAATTTTACTTAGGCAGAAGGAGGAACTCAAATTTCTCAGTGATAAGTAACTTAGAGGAAATGTATAATATTCAATTTATTTTTCATAAAAATCATGAAATTTTTAAAGATTCTATCCTGGAAGTTGGAACTATGAAACTTTCTAGATGCTTAGGATTTAACTTGAATTTTAAGAGTCTTAAAATCATTCTGTTACTCCAATTGTTGTAGATGGATAAAGTTTTCCAAGAAGTGGTGTAAAATACTTTAAAGCTTAGTGATATTTTTTTCGGGTTTTCCGGAATTTTTTTGGTTACAAAAGTTGAAATAGTGGCATAATTCAATGTTAAGCTTTAGGGCTTATTTTGTTTCGTGGTTTCTATTGCATCTAGTTAAGGCCAAGTAGTTGGGTTAATCTTAGCATTTGGCGTATGAGGTTTTTTTTTGACAAATGCAGTTTCAGGGTTTGATATCCCTAATTCCTCAGGTTTCCTTTCATTCAGAGGAATGCATTTCCACAGGATGAAAGATGCAGTTTTGCCCTTGTCTGGCATAATCTGCATCTTAGATCACCCACATGCACTTCAATTGTTCGCAGGTGTTTCTTCAGGCCTCTACATTCTGCAGACTTGTTTTCTTTTAAGATCAAGTATTAGAGGGACCAGAAAGTAATACCGTTTTTTTTAAATATTTTATCAATCAGCCTCAATATTATCAATCTTTTGGCTTCAAATGTGCAAATTTTTAATACCAAATTAGTAAAAACTAAGTAATAAAGAAAATTGCATTTTGAACATTATTTAAATTTTCAAGTAGTTTAACTTCTTAGAATATGTAACAATTGAAATAAAATAGAAATCCGATGGAACAGCTTTGGACGATTATGGTGAATAAGGCAATATCACCCTCCCTCCTTTGTTTATTAAGCTTTTCCAGAGCTTTTCTTCGATAGAGGAGCTTTCGTTGTTGACAATTTTTGGAAAGTTTTAGATATTTGGTTGGTCGACGAAAATTAATTAGAAATATTTGACTAATCTTCGATTGGCTGACATGAATTTGGGACCATTTTTTTGTTGGTATCAGTTGAAAAACTGGAAATTATCGAATTTAAATAATAAATGTTGAAAGTTGAAAACATTTTTTGGTAACAACTTTGCGTTACTACCCTGTGAAACTTTAAAAGTATATCATACCAAATTTATATTTCTTCGAGTGTTGGTCTTATTATTTCCATATAGGTCTAAGAATTAAAAGAAATATGAGTTAACAAGTTTAAAAATTACATTACTTTTCGGTCCCCCTAATACCTCAGTAGTTAGGCTCAGATATGGGTTTTCCATCATTCTTGTCCTGTGTTTTTATATGGTGTTGTTCCTTAATATGGTATAGTGATTTTTGTAAGCCCATTCTTTAATAGTTATTTTTTTTTACTGCCGAATTTGTAACACCAAGTACAAACTACGAAATATGTGAATTGAGTATGGAATCTTTGTGATGGTTCAATTATTAATTTGGTACTTTTACTACATCTATTCCGAATCTTTAAGTAATTTGGGTTTATAGCAGTTTTCCTATATTAATGCAGAAAGTAGGTTCTTACAAAGTTTGGGCAAATTTTGAACGATTTCATGTGGAATGACTTATTATAGAGTTGGTCCCATTTTTCTGGATAATATGAAGTCTGTAGACAATCGTAAGACTAAAGTTAAACCCTAGTGCATTGAAATGATAATTGGCAAATACATGCATTAATATAATCTTAGTAGTCCAAAAATCCTGACTATAACTCTTATTAATTCTAAATCGTAATTAATTTAATAAATAAGAAGACAATTCATGATTTATTGAATTTAAATTGAAAATATTATATTTTTTGTGATATACCAAATTTATATTCCTTCGGGTGTTAGTCTTATTATTTCAATATAGGTCTAAGAAGTAAAAGAAATATGAGTGAACAAGTTTAAAAACGACATTACTTTTCGGTCCCCTTAATACTTCAATAGTTAGGCTCAGATATGGTTTTCCCATCATTTTTCTACTGTGTTTTTATCTGGTGTTGTTCTTTAATATGGTATAGTGATTTTTTTAAGCCCATTCTTTAATAGTTATTTTTTTTTACTGCTGAATTTGTGATACCAAGTACAGACTACGAAATCTGTGAATTGAGTATGGAATCCTTGCAATAGTTCAATTATTTATTTGGTACTTTTACTACCTCTATTCCGAATCTTTGAGTAATTTGGGTTCATAGTAGTTTTCTTCTATTAACCCCGAAAGTAGGTTTTCACAAAGTTTGGGCAAATTTTAAACGATTTCATGTGGAATGACTTATTAAAGAGTTGGTTCCATTTTTCTGGATAATATGACGTCTGTAGACAATTGTATGACTAAAGTTAAACCCTATTGCATTGAAATTATAATTGGTAAATACATGCATTAATATAATTTTAGTAGTCCAAAAATCATGACTATAATTCTTATTAATTCTAAATCGTAATTAATTTAATAAATAAGTAGACAATTCATGATTTATTGAATTTAAATTGGAAATATTATATTTTTTGTGATTCAAGAAGCCTGAGGAAGTTACAATACGTAATGCAACGTAGCTAATTTGAATATTAAAAAATATTAAATAAAAAAACCGGTCTTAAACAATCTGAATTGTCTTTATATTTAATAAAAGCTGAGATCTGAATTTTGTGATCTATTACTTTAAAGCAATATTAATAGTGCATTTTTTTTTCAGGTGTTCGTGTAAAGTTTTAAACTGGACGGGTTGGATTGCTGATTATATTTAAGGTAGATCAAGTTAATATTTATAGTTTTTTTTGTTGACTCGAATTTTCATAGGGAAATATTATGTGCAATACATTGGATACATGTAGAACGTATTTGGTAATTCAAAAGAGCTGGCAACTTAATAGTGAATAAAGCTTTGTGTATATGGTAGTTATAGTAGTTAGGTGTGTTTATGTGAAAAGCGCTTTAGTTTGGGCGAGATGGTGAAATTGGGGTTGCAATGTCTAGCCGACGCGTCGTTGTTTGTCAAAATGACGACGCTATTTGCAATATTCATAGGGGCGAAAATCGACCGTACCACATCATCCACCAGGATCAATACACGGAGGGTACGGTAGTGGTATATATTGGTTTTAGTCATTGCAACCCCCATACAGACCAATCGCAGTGCAGCTTATACACAGCTTTTACCCCACACATTCAACTAATGCTACGACATACGTTCCTCTATATGTATTAATAAACCACCGTCACTCCAACCCCTAAATACACCAATGTACATTATACCTATGCATCTATCAAATATTCATAATACGTAGGTTCCATTCGCAACAATATCAATTCGATTGAATTATTCTGCTCGAATCGTTTATCGACAAAGCTTCGTCCCAAAAAAAATTGTCAATATTCACTTCAGACTGTTATTAATCGAAAAAATTTTCTCTCTATCAAGTTTTTTGATTATTAAAGCCCGAAATATCGTCTCTCTATAGTGCCAAAAAAAATTTTTAGTCAAGCTGGAATTACTGCATGGGGAAGGATAAAATGATAGTTTTTTTTATTATTTTAATTGCTTCATTGAAAATTTTTTTGATTGAAATTTGTTGAGTTTTTAATCAAAGAGCAAGCCTCACCTCACCCTTTTAATCAGTAATTATATGGAGTCCATTGGTTTATTTGTAATTGTAGATAAATTATTTCCATTGATTTTAGTATACGTTTGGTTACGTTGAAAATCGTCGAACGAGGAATAGTGTTTGTTGATTAATTTAGAATCATCAAAATAAGATTTTTTCGCTGACTTTGAACAGTTATACTGTGTATACAATATATAGAATATATTGCGGTCCAATTTATGTAGTATAATTTAATATAATAATATATCAAAATCATACCACAAACATAAATTTGAACAGAAGTTCAAACAAAAATATTCGTGACGTATTGCCCAGATAACTACTTTGTGATGATTCACCGTGAATCATCACAAAGCAATTACGGAGTGATCCAAACTACTTGATGACCACTGAAGAAGATTGCTTGGCAATCGAAATACGTATCTGGGCAATACGTCACGAATATTTTTGTTTGAACTTCTGTTTTTTATGTTTGTGGTATTTATTGTGTTATTGTGGTGGTAGTTATTGTGGAATTTATGTTTGTGGTATGATTTTTATATATTATTATATTAAATTATACTACATAAATTGGACTGCAATATATCTTATATATTGTGTACACAATAATTTAGAATCATTTTCATTGACCAATAACTTCGTATCTACTTGATATGTACCGTATATCGATTAAATAGGCTCTAAAAATACTGTACCAATATTTTCCAAACTATGGGTCGCGAGCGACTAAATGATAAATTTGATATTTCCAATAGCAGTACCAAATTGATGCCTTTTTTTCAATAAAACCGAATCTTTTACAGATGCCCAGCTAAATTTGGGAACCACTGTACTGTATTTAAATTAAATTGAAGGGGAATTCATAGTAAATTGGAACCCATTTTAAAATAGTCTCCGAAATCATTTACGAATTCATCAGTAAGTATTGTTGGTGTATTATTTTACGCTGACAAAGTCTTGGGTATTGGCTAATTTTTTCGTTGGCATCTCTAACGAAACTAAAGCTTCCAAAAGCTCAATTAAAGCTTTATGGACAAATCTTTCCGCGATATGCATCAGACTTGTATAAAATATATACAGTTTATAATCACCAAAGAGGTGAAAACCAATATATTTAAAAAAAATTTACAGTGTTTCGAAATTTAGCATGGAAAATTTGAGATATAACTTCAAAAGTGGCCAACAGAGTTATAATGCATTTCCGAAGTGGCCTGCAATATCATTTGGGTTGGCCACCCCTGAATTAAGATATGCTGATTTTTTGATATCTTAAAAAAAGGCATAGATATTTAATTAAAGGATCCAATTTATATGCAATTAATAGGTGCCCGCTTATTTAATTAATTGGCCTTTTTAGGCAACCTTTAATTAATAGGCAACCTTTTCTTCTGAAGAAAAATTAGTTAAACTTGATTATAAAGTTTCTATCAAATCAGTAAAGCTGTCTTTAAATTGGAACTATAAGGGAAATCAGAATAAAATATTGGTACAACTATTTAAATTACACTTCTTTGTGACCTTTATACTTTTATTTTGTGACAAAACACTAGCATATACCTGAAAACAAAATACTATCGAAATCAATTAACCGATTCTTGAATAAACGATAGAATTCAGGTAGACAAAAATTTACATTAAATTTATTCAACCTTTGGTTCATAATAATCATTATTGTGAGCAAAACCGGATAAATTCCAAGCTGGTGTTAAAATTTCAAGAATTTCTACCTGTTCTCAACTGTTGATATGAAATAACATAGTAAAAGCTTGAAGGCCAAAATGTGTGAAAAAGATAGGCTCTAAGGTGTTACTAATGAATTCGGAAACAGGTGTTAATGTGATTATAATTGACAACAAATAATAAATACCTCAAACTGACCTTTGTATTTATACCTGCCATTCTCTCGTACACATTTTGGTCTTCAAGCTTTATTATATTATTTCATATCAACAGTTGAAAGTCCAAATATTCGCATTCCATATTAGCTAACGCGTAAACTGGTTTTCCATTTAACGTTTGAAATCCATACTGACGAAAGCCACAACAAAAATGAGAAGAACTTTAATTTTAATTTTATTGAAAGTAATTCTAATAAATTCAAATCAATATTTTGCCTATACGTTTAAATTTAAGTCTTCATAAGCTGTTAAGATAAAATCAGTGCATTTCAATTCGATTTTATATCTGTGAATGCAGTTTTAAGTTAATAATCATTCAATTATCGAAGTGAGCATATCAACAAAATGAAGGATATTACTTTTATAAGCATATACTTGTATTTTTCGTATATATACAATTTAATAGTATTTTTAATGTTTTTACAAACAATTCAATATTCAAATTTTATTTCATGGTTTCATTAAATTATTTTGTGTATGGAATAATATTAAATACATTTCAATAATAAAGCGTTCTACAAATTGCCTGTGTTACAATTGATATATCCTTGATTATGTTATATGCAATTTTTTTTTTTTTAAATATCAGAGGACCCGGTGAACTTCGTACCATCTAAAATTGAATTGCGAAAATTAATTGATATCGGTAATATTGCTACATTTTTAATTATTAAATTTCTAACATTAACAATAACTATAAAATTTTTACCAGACACGCCGTTTCCGAATAATCAAGCTTTAAACATTGATATAATTTTAAGATTTATCTTCTTTATTTTGGAATTTTGTAACTAACGAACAAATAAATATATAGAAATTATCGATATAGATTCTTGAAAGGAATTTAGTGCTCTACAAAAAAGGTCTCTTAACGTTTTTACATAAAATCACTCTTTCAAAATTGGTTCAACAACGAAAAAAACAATAATTTAATTTGTGCTTCAACTTTAATTGTGAATAACTTTTGAAAAAGTGTTTTTATGTAAAAACGTTAAGAGACCTTTTTTGTAGATCTTTAAATTCCCTTCAAGAATCTATATTGTTTATTTCTATATATTTATTTGTTTGTTAGTTACAAAATTCCAAAGTAAAGAAGATAAATCTAAAAATTAAATCAATGTCTGAAGCTTGATTATTTGTAGCAAATGGCTCCATTTTGATTAAGGAGTTATACCCAGTTGTAAGACTTAAAATTCCAAAATACTTCCGAAGATTCTATTCGAATTTTAACAGTTTATTTAAGAAAATTCCTCCAGCTTTTGCCTCAAAAATTTCGAGCCATGTTTTCCATTCGTCAATTAAAATCATGTGTCATTTAAAATCAATACTCAAAACCAATAAAATCCAGCAAATTTGTAACATCAGTTTTGGGTCTATATTATAATAGTAGGCCTGTCGCGAAAGCTCTTCATCCGACTCGTGAACTTGTTACATTTTAAGTCATCTTTATATAATTATTAATTTTGTTTTACTATTGGACATTTCCTTTCACCTGCTGCAGTAAAAATCTTATATTTCGAAAACATTTCTAAACAATTCGTCTAAGTTCTCAAAATTTGACGAAGATTCGCTTAAGGGGGGAAGCTGGTCTAGAGCGTGAAAAAATGGGCATAATTTATGATTTTTTTGTGACTCAACAAAAAGATCAATCGAAAATCTGTGACAGAGGTTTTATTATTTAGGTTTTAATATACAAATACAAATTTTTTCGTGTCAATTAAATTCAAAATGGCGGCTGTCCAGCATTTCTTCGGAGGCGCCTCATTTTTTAGACGGGTCCATGGCCAAAGATGTAACCTCCTTAATTTTGGTCCTGGAACAAAATCCTGACAATTTTTAGTTTCTATATAACAACAGCAAGAGACGTACGTAGGATTTTTTCGATATTTTGTTTTTTCGCAAAATGGTGCACGTTTTAAGAAAACATTAAAGTTTTCACTATAAAAAAACGACAAAATTGTTGATTAAAAAAAAACTATGCAATATAAAAAAAAATCCTACGTACGTCTCCGGATAAAGGTATTTCGAATGTACTGTCAAAATTTCGTATAGATCGGTGAAGATTTGCTCGAGTTATGTCTTCGGCCAGTTCCAAAAAAGTGATTTCGAGAAAAACGCGTTTAAAGTTTTAAGTACTATAAAATCATATTAAATGCGTATATACCTTTAATCTGCGAAAGTTTGGGCATTTAGACATTTTTGCCGGCATCCATCCTTTGGTATGTTATTTTTAAGACCCTAAAGTACCTTTTAAGACCAAAAAAAAATCGGTTTCTTCAAAATTCTAGACCAGCTTTCCCCCCTTAATATTTGCTCGCGGCTCATAGTTTAGGAGATACTGGTTTAGATTAATGTTTCCCAACTTGGGGCCGACGCCCTAGCGTAGCGAAACTTATGTCATTTTAAAGCTTTGTTTATCTATAGCATATATCGGAAGAGCTTAAGTGGGGCACTGAACGAACATGAATGGTTGAGAAACTCTGGTTTAGAACATTACAATCTATATAGAAAGTGATAGTTGATGTAATTTCTGAATTGAGCACTGTTTTTGGCTGAACCCTTACAATGAAATGATTTGAAATAATTTATTATGGTATATCAAGATTAAAAGGTGACATTCTTCGAATGTTGTGTATTTTTCAATATACTTCCGAAGATTCTATTCGATTTTTTAGAGTCTAGTTATGAAAATTCTTCCAGCTCCTTGCCTCAATACTCAAAACCAATAAAATTCAGCAACTTTGTAACATCAGTTTTGGATCTATATTATAATGGTAGGCCTATCGCGAAAGCTCTTCATTCGGCTCGTGAACTTCTTTAATTTTAAGCCATCTTTATTTAATTATTAATTTTGCTTTACTATTGGACATTTCTTTTGACCTGCTGCAGTAAAAAGCTTATATTTCGAAAACATTTCTAAACAATTCTTCTAAGTTCTCGAAAATTTGACGAAGATTCGTTTAATATTTGCTTGCGAGTCATAGTTTAGGAGATACTGGTTTAGATCAATGTTTCCCAACATGGGGCCGACGCCCTAGCTAGCGAAACTTATGTCTTTTTAGAGCTTTGTTTGTGTATAGCATACATCGGAAGAGCTTAAGTGGGGCACTGAACGAATACGAAAGGTTGAGAATCTCTGGTTTAGAACATTGCAATCTATATAGAAAGTGATAGTTGATGTAATTTGTGAATGAAAGAATTAGGTTTTGTTATAATTGTAGTGCGACCTATGCGAAAAGTTTGGTGGAGCTTTTGTTAAAGATAGGACGAGTGATGAGGTTGCACTGTTAATTTTGCTTTAATATTGGATATTTTCTTTGACCTGCTTCAGTAAAAATCTTATATTTCGAAAACATTTCTAAACAATTCTTCTTAGTTCTCAAATTTTGACGATGATTCGTTTAAGCTCGCGAAAGCTCTTCATCCGGCTCGTGAACTTGTTAAATATTAAGTCATCTTTGATTAATTATTAATATTGCTTTACTATTGGACATTTCCTTTGACCTGCTGCAGTAAAAAGCTTATATTTCGAAAACATTTCTAAACAATTCTTCTAAGTTCTCAAAATTTGATGAAGATTCGTTTAATATTTGCTCGCGGCTCATAGTTTAGGAGATACTGGTTTAGATCAATGTTTCCCAACATGGGGCCGACGCCCTAGCATAGCGAAACTTATGTCTTTTTAGAGCTTTGTTTGTGTATAGCATATATCGGAAGAACTTAAGTGGGGCACTGAACGAACATGAATGGTTGAGAATCTCTGGTTTAGAACATTGCAATCTATATAGAAAGTGATAGTTGATGTAATTTGTGAATGAAAGAATCAGATTTTGTTATATTTGTAGTGCGACCTATGCGAAAAGTTTGGTGGAGCTTTTGTTAAAGATAGGACGAGTGATGAGGTTGCACTGTTAATTTTGCTTTAATATTGGATATTTTCTTTGACCTGCTTCAGTAAAATGCTTATATTTCGAAAACATTTCTAAACAATTCTTCTAAGTTCTCAAAATTTGACGATGATTCGTTTAAGCTCGCGAAAGCTCTTCATCCGGCTCGTGAACTTGTTAAATTTTAAGTCATCTTTGATTAATTATTAATTTTGTTTTACTATTGGACATTTCCTTTGACCTGCTGCAGTGAAAAGCTTATATTTCGAAAAAATTTCTAAACAGTTCTTCTAAGTTCTCAAAATTTGATGAAGATTCGTTTAATATTTGCTCGCGGCTCATAGTTTAGGAGATACTGGTTTAGATCAATGTTTCCCAACATGGGGCCGACGCCCTAGCATAGCGAAACTTATGTCTTTTTAGAGCTTTGTTTGTGTATAGCATATATCGGAAGAGCTTAAGTGGGGCACTGAACCAATACGAAAGGTTGAGAATCTCTGGTTTAGAACATTGCAATCTATATAGAAAGTGATAGTTGATGTAATTTGTGAATGAAAGAATTAGGTTTTGTTATATTTGTAGTGTGACCTATGCGAAAAGTTTGGTGGAGCTTTTGTTAAAGATAGGACGAGTGATAAGGTTGCACTGTTAATTTTGCTTTAATATTGGATATTTTCTTTGACCTGCTTCAGTAAAAATCTTATATTTCGAAAACATTTCTAAACAATTCTTCTAAGTTCTCAAAATTTGACGATGATTCGTTTAAGCTCGCGAAAGCTCTTCATCCGGCTCGTGAACTTGTTAAATTGTAAGTCATCTTTGATTAATTATTAATTTTGTTTTACTATTGGACATTTCCTTTGACCTGCTGCAGTAAAAAGCTTATATTTCGAAAACATTTCTAAACAATTCTTCTAAGTTCTCAAAATTTGACGAAGATTCGTTTAATATTTGCTCGCGGCTCATTGTTTAGGAGATACTGGTTTAGATCAATGTTTCCCAACATGGGGCCGACGCCCTAGCATAGCGAAACTTATGTCTTTTTAGAGCTTTATTTGTGTATAACATATATCGGAAGAGCTTAAGTGGGGCACTCAACGAACACGAATGGTTGAGAATCTCTGGTTTAGAACATTGCAATCTATATAGAAAGTGATAGTTGATGTAATTTGTGAATGAAAGAATTAGGTTTTGTTGTATTTGTAGTGCAACCTATGCGAAGAGTTTGATGGAGCTTTTGTTAAAGATAGGACGAGTGATGAAGTTGCACTGTTAATTTTGCTTTAATATTGGATATTTTCTTTGACCTGCTTCAGTAAAAATCTTATATTTCGAAAACATTTCTAAACAATTCTTCTAAGTTCTCAAAATTTGACGATGATTCGTTTAAGCTCGCGAAAGCTCTTCATTCGGCTCGTGAACTTGTTAAATTTTAAGTCATCTTTGATTAATTATTAATTTTGTTTTACTATTGGACATTTCCTTTGACCTGCTGCAGTAAAAATCTTATATTTCGAAAACATTTCTAAACAATTCTTCTAAGTTCTCAAAATTTGATGAAGATTCGTTTAATATTTGCTCGCGGCTCATAGTTTAGGAGATACTGGTTTAGATCAATGTTTCCCAACATGGGGCCGACGCCCTAGCATAGCGAAACTTATGTCTTTTTAGAGCTTTGTTTGTGTATAGCATATATCGGAAGAGGTTAAGTGGGGCACTGAACGAATACGAAAGGTTGAGAATCTCTGGTTTAGAACATTGCAATCTATATAGAAAGTGATAGTTGATGTAATTTGTGAATGAAAGAATTAGGTTTTGTTATAATTGTAGTGCGACCTATGCGAAGAGTTTGATGGAGCTTTTGTTTAAGGATAGGGCGCGTGATGAGGTTGCACTGTGGTCGCGGAAGTGGCGACGCGCTTGCGTGAGCTTTTCGGTATGACGATGGCAGATGGGATTTTCATTTGCGTATGTGTGTGTGTGTGTGTGTTTATGGAAATGAGTGAGGTTGCGCGCGCCGCGTCGCAAAGCTGGGGCACAGCGATGGCGGCGCGGCAGCTGCTGCTGGCCTGACAGCCGAGTGTGGATCGCCGACCAAGGTTAGTCCGCGTTCTGCCTTAACGTCATGCTAACTTCTCGTCACTGCAACCTCGTCTGGGTGCCGCAAACTCTCTTACACAATAGCAACAACGTTCTGTTGAACAATTGCAGTAGCAGCAGCAGCAGTACGAGTCCTAGTCCTAGTGCAGTGCTTCTAAATAGTAGTAATAGCAGTGTGCAAACGTGTAACAATAGTGCTGTGATTGCTATACACCGCCACCAACAGCAACGACAATTACGCCAGTTGCAACTCCAACGCTCGTCGCTCAAACAATTGTTTTACGCCGCTGGCGGTGGTGCGTCTTCGGCCCATTTGTTGTGGCAACAGTCCCCGAGTAGTGCAGCGGCGGCGGCAGCAGCTGCTGGTGGTGGTGTTGGCGGTGCTAGTAGTAGTGGATTTGTACGTGTCAGGACACTCAATGTTTTACGCCCTTTAAATCCGTATGTCGTATACTGGACCACAGCCGCCCCTTTGCCATCAAACTTTTACCCCGTCACCATGGAAACAAGGTAAAGAAAAAAAAAAATTGATCACCTGAGAAAAACATGTAAATTTCCTTTAAAATCCACACCAAATACACATAAGGGTCTATGGTAGTAGCGCAATCATAAAAGTTTTATTTCCCACGACTTGGGTCTTTACCTTCATAAATAACCTCTCATCAACCAGTGCAGGTCTTAAGAACTTTTCTTCATCATCATACCTTTTACCTTCGAGTTTCTCGCATATGCTCGTTCAGGTACATTCGAGACGGTGTCGCTTTTTTTTGTTGTTGTTATTTCGGGTTTGGGAATTCATGTTTTGGAATTGTTCGTGTATATACCAATCTACCTGGACTTAGATTGTCACCTATTTTCTGGGTAGTCGATTTGAAATGGGGATTTAAAAACGGTCGGGTAGAGGAGGCATGGTTTTTGGTAATCGTCATTAAGGGACCTTTTTTTCGACCTAAGGCTTCTTCGTTTTGTATGGGTGTGTGTGGAAGAGATAAATGTAATTGCCTTTTGGGATTCGGAGGGTTTATAGAGGAGGAACCCTTATGGGGGTCTTATGTCATTTGGTTTTGTTAATTTTTCTTTCTTGCTTTATTTTGTATGTGTGTATATGAGAGGAGTACTATGTGCTGTTATCAAAATGTGTTGGCAAAGTTTGTGCTCGATTGGAAACAGATGTTTTTGAGTATATGATGCGAAGAAGTATTGAAGGAAATGGGTATGAATTGTGAGGGTGCAGAGTTATCTTTTGGTTTTTGACCTTTTTTTTAAATCGATTTTTTTGTTGAGATTTTAGGGAAAATATCAATTAGAAGTTATATAGAAAAAGTTTTTGCTTGGTGGTTGAGTATTGCTAAAATTTATTGTGAAATTGTTTCAGGATTGGTAGTCCTGTAAATTTTTGCTTGAAATAAATGTTCAATAAATTGGACGTTTTCTTTATGGGAAGTTGTAATAAATAACGAAACGTTCATTTTATTACATGTAAAACATCAAACAATTCTTTGTTGAATATGATTGTAAAGTTTATTTTTATAAAGCCAATCCAATACTTATGGGTTTGAATTAGGTAAATAGAAAAAAAAATCTTTAAAACGTATGAATAGTGAAGGTGGAAAGTTATCTTTTGGTTTTTGAGATTTTAGGAAAAATATCAATTAGATGTTATATAGAAAAGGTTTTTTGTTTGATGATTGAATATTGCTAAAATTTCTGGTGAAATAGTTTAAAAATTGGTAATCCTGTAAAGTTTTGCTCTAAATTCTTAAGGAATTGGATAATGTCTTGAAATTAATGCTCAATAAATTGGACGTTTTCTTTATGGGAAGTTGTAATAAATAACGAAACGTTCATTTTATTAAATGTAAAACATCAAACAATATTTTGTTGAATATGATTAACATGATTTTTTCTCAGCAGTTCAATTTATTTTTATAAAGGTTAAAATTCTGTCCAATACTTACGGGTTTGAATTAGGTAAATAGAAAAAATATTCTTTAAAGCGTATGAATAGCGAGGGTGCAGAGTTATCTTTTGGGTTTTGACCTTTTTATTAATCAATTTTTGTTAAGATTTAGGGAAAATATCAATTAGAAGTTTTTGCTTGATTTTATGTTGCTAAAAGAAGCTAAATTTCTTATGAAATACTTCAACGATTATCTTTTGTAGTCCTTTAAGATTTTAAATTCTACCCTTAAAGAATTGCATAATGTCATAAAATAAATCTTCAATAAATTTGGCGTTTTGTCGTTTATTTATTTCTTTATGAGAAGTTGTAATAAATAACGAAACGTCCATTTTATTAAATGTAAAAACATCAAACAATTCTTTATTGAATATGATTAATATGACTTTCTCAGCTGTTAAGTTTATTTTTATAAAGCCAATTCAATACTTATGGGTTTGAATTAGATAAATAGAAAAATAATTCTTTAAAACATATGAATAGTGAGGGTGCAGAGTTATCTTTTGGTTTTTAACCTTTTTTTTAAGATTTTAGGGAAAATATCAATTAGAAGTTATCTAGAAAAAGTTTTTGCTTGATGGTTGAATATTACTGAAATTTCTTGTGAAATAGTTTAAAGATTGGTAATCCTCTAAATTTTTAAGGAATTGGATAATTCATGCCTTGGAATTAATGCTCAAAAAATTGGACTTTTTTTATGAAAAGTTGTAATAAATAACGAAACGTTATTATTAAATGTAAAACATCAAACAATTGAATATGATTAATATGACTTTCTCAGCTGTTAAGTTTATTTTTATGAAGGCTGTCCAATACTTTTGGGTTTGAATTAGGTAAATAGAAAAAAAAATCTTTAAAACATAAATTCCAAGAAAGTATTGGTTGAGGAAGAAGGGAAAGAGGCAAGGAGGTGAAGAAACTTCATTATATTTACTAATCTGGCTTAAGTCTTTTTATAATTGAGATAGATACGATACCAGTTTTTAAACAATGGAAATTAAGGAAGGTCAATTGGCTAATTTTCTGTATGTATTTATTTAATTTTTGAACCAGTAGTTTCCAATAAGAGGTCTACGTCCTGTAGAGAAGTAAAATGATAATGAAAAGTCCAAGATTTGTCCAAAATTTAAGTGAACTGATTAAAACAGTGGTTCTCATTGAACTTCAGGGGTTTGATAAAGGTCACAACCTCGACTCATAGCTGAATTTGAAAAAAAAAGCATATTTTATTTTTACAATTAAGAAGGGTGAATGTCCAAATGAAACTGTTGGGGGTCAATATCTCCGATATGGTTTTAGAATAGTGGTTCTTAACCTGGATTTGATCGAATCTCAAAGGTTCGGTGAGTCAGTCTCGCGGGTTTGGTGGAGACCAAGACATCTATGTTTCAATATATAGCTATGTTTTTAATTTGGAAAGATTATATTTTACTTATTCAGTGGATGATTTTAAGAAACTGATGGGGGTTAGTACCTTCAACCACTGGTTTAGAATTTATGAGTACTTGTTTAGGGTAATATCAATTTTAGAAAGACTAAAAGGGTTGAAAAGCTATTGGAATAGAAAATAATTGGAGTCAAATATTATTGAATTCTATCCAAGTTTATAAGCCATTTATTGTTGCCTTATTCCGAGATATCGTAGCATAGGGCCCTAGGGTACTAGGGTACCATATTTACGTTATAGTACTAGGGTACTATTTAAACGTACTAGGTTCTTATCTATTTCAGAAGGAGGGCATTAAAGGAACTTTTAGAAATCCGTGATAGGCTTAATGGTTATTAAATTGTATGGAATGAAAAATTTTGTTTACCTGAAAAATTTATATCATATTTTGTAGGACTCATGATCCCTTTTAGATCGGTCAATATCTGGCAACTTAGCATTTTCTACTTTGTTTATTATTCCATTTGCAATTTTTTGTTAATTAACTAAATTTTCATTATGGGGCGATTTATTCGCGAATTAATGCAAAAAATGCAACATTTCCAGGTTTTGACCGACCTAAAAAAGACATGAGCTTTTTGTAGCTTAGGTTTTGAAAATTCCAAGCGACTATTTCGGTATTCGAATAGAATATTACATAAAAGCTTGATAAAGTATAAATCGAAAAGAATAGGGAATAGAATACAAACGTTTAGAAGTGATTTTGGTCATTAATTATTTTGCATTTTTTCAAAGAAACAATCATTGATCTTGGGCTGAAAATCTCTCAATATCATTAAATAGTTTTGTCGAAATAAAATGTTATAAAGATAAGACGAAA
Organism: Sisyra terminalis; assembly: GCA_958496175.1. NCBI lineage: Eukaryota > Metazoa > Arthropoda > Insecta > Neuroptera > Sisyridae > Sisyra > Sisyra terminalis. The sequence continues at coordinate 5,854,440 of OY292277.1, read as the reverse complement.
ATATGTTTTTATTCTTTATACTTTTAATCGAATTGTATCCTCAGGAGTCCAGATTTTCAAGGATCACAAACTTAGTAAATATGTTACTACTATTATTTTTGGCATAATATGCTTCGTTAATTTTATCTTGGTTTAGAGGCGCTAGAACGTAGTGCTATGCTAAAATAGCACCCGTTTTTCTAATATATTCTCATACTAATATTATTTCGTAACCGTTTTTACAATATTTTTGTTCTAGTTTCTTTAGACCAGCTATTTATACTCAAGGTTTATAAAATACACAGGTAGCCTCAAGGTGGCTACGTGACGTATCCAGAAGAAATTCGTACATACCTTCACACTGATCAATTTCAAAATTCTTCGTATGACGTCATTTTTTTTTCTAATGGAGCAATCTGTGTAATTTACAACCCTTGATTTATATTGAGATCTCACGTATTAGTCAAAACTTTTTAGTCTAAAAGTAGTAACAAATTTTGTATCTTGGGATTTGAACTTTATAAATGAATATGTCAAATTATAAAAATTGCAACGTTTCGCAGACTTTATTTCTGCTTCTTCAGGCAAAATTTAAAGTTGAGAAATAAAGCAAGACATCATGTTATTCAGCTGTACTCGATGTTTTAAGAAACTTTCTTGAATGTTTTTTCAAATATATTTGCTTTATATGTTAAGTTTAAATTTTGCCTGAAGAAGCAGAAATAAAGTCTGCGAAACGTTGCAATTTTTATAATTTGACATATTCATTTATAAAGTTCAAATCCCAAGATAAAAAATTTGTTACTACTTTTAGACTAAAAAATTTTGACTAATACGTGAGATCTCAATATAAATATCTGGTCTAGAGAAACTAGAACAAAAACATTGTGAAAACTAAATAATATTAGTATGATAATACATTAAAACAACGGGTGCTATTTTCGCATAGCACTGCGTTCTAGCCAATTTGACATATTTGTGAAGTCCAAATTCCAAGATTCAAAATGGTAGTAGGAACAAACGTTGTAGTTTAATAGGAACTATTTTTGTGGCTGTTGTTTCAGAACCGATTATCATTTGAAATATGGAAGCATCAAAGTGGTAAAGTTTAGAGGAAATTAATTTCTAAAAAAAATATAGAAGACATTAAGCCTCCTTTGTTATGCCGACCCGGCCCTCCTCGTAATGAAAGTCTGAGAATTTCACATTTCTTTTGCTTGTTTATATTTGGTGAGTCGCATCGATTTATTTGCTCATATTTTTTTTTTTGTTCTTTTCGTTTTGGATGCAGCAAATTGAAAACGGTCTCAAGGTTGGATAAGTCGGCCAAAATGGTACGAAGACGATGTGTATGTGTGTATGTATGTTTGGGATGTGTATGCATTTGGTTGGGGTTGTTTCTTTTTTCGGTTTGCTCATATGTCGGAGCCATGTGAGCACATGTGATCAGAAAAAGGTATTAGGTTCGTGGATCACACAAAGAAAAATCTCTCACGCATACATATTTACGTATATTCGTATCCAAACAAAACACACATGTACACTTGGTCTTGGCTAACAAAGAATTGCGTTGACTCACAACAAAGCGTCATCTTGTCTTCGATAAATGTTCCCAAAGAAAACAGGCATTACTTGTTTGGCCAAGTCCACCACTTTGTATGTGTGTATGTATACATATATATGAATAGCAGAACGGATAAAATATGTTTGGAGACCAGACATTCGTCGATTCGGTATCAGACGCATACTTTACGGAGCCCTTATTTCTTATTAATAGCCAGAATATCCCATCGTCCATCGTTAGTAGGTATACTTGGCACTTGGTTTCTGAAAAATGTTTCCAAATTGACCTGACCGGATTTGCGAAGACCATGAACGTTGCACACTTCTTGATTACTATGTGTGAATCTCTAATTGGCTCATAGGAAAAAAGAAAATTTCAATTAATGGAAATTGAAATTTTCATTTTGTATTCCAATGGTCGCGTCAAGGTAACAGGTTAAAGTCTGTCCAATTCAAAGAAAAAAAAATCGTGGATTTTAACTTTTGAAAATTCAGCTTAAGGCAGGCCCATTCACGCTCCGACTTGCAGTCCAACTAATTGGATTTTCTAGTTGGATCGCCTAAATAATCCACTAGGCATTCAACTTCCAAGAACACCATTCACGCTTCGACTTGCAGTCCAACTTGTGGTCCGACTTTGGATCTAAAGTCGGACCGTGAAGGTGTTGTTGGAAGTTGGATGTCTAGCGATTCATTTAGACGCTCCAACTAGAAGATCCAACTAGTTGGACTGCAAATCGGAGCGTGAATGGTCTGCTTAAAGCTGAATTTTCAAAAGTTGAAATCCATGATTTTTGAAATGAAAATTTCAATTTCCATCTCAATTTCCATCATTAATCGTTAAAGGATATGTTTAAAGTTAGACCAAAAGTAAAGTTATATTCTTGAAGTTATACTTCTTTAGTGGTGAAATGAGAAAATAATCAGACTTAATTTTTGATATTTGATGTTACACCAAATGCTACAGTAGGAAGTTGATTTGTATAGTACTAAAACCACTAAAACACTATTGAATCGATCTCAGTGGTTAAAAAAAACATAGATATTGTCGAACTAAATATTTTTAAATTTTACAGTGTAAATAATAACTACATTGGTACACCACTAGTAATTTCCCGTGAAATTTTCACCGACTGATACTGACAAATGGTAAAAATTGGGGCAATTGATTGAATGAAATCAAAATGACTGTTGAAATGATTATTTGAATTATTTGAAATACAATGATTGTATTTCACTCACATCTTTGTGTTTAAAATATTTCTTCTCTGTCTTTGGTGACATATATGCATACATATTACATACGTTTACCTATTATTATGAGAATTAAAATGCAGTTAAAGGAAATATATTTTTTGGAAATTATTCAATGCAATATTTAAAATAATGTAAGGAAAGTCGATTGATATTTTTCTATACTTGGATTAAAAATCAGTTTCAATATATAGATTTAAATGGGTTAATAAAATATACAATTTTATGGCAAAAATCTACTTCTGTATGGTAAATGTTTTTGATAAGTATTTTTTGACCCATTTTGTATTGGTAAACAGTTAATTCATATAAAGTATAACCTTGATATAACGAATATGAAAAGAACTAGAAATTATTCGTTATATCGAGTAATTCGTAGCAGTGAGGTTTGTTATATAGAGGTTAAATTAGGCTCGATTTGTTATAACAAAGTTGCATTGTAGTACATATTATAGAATTAAGTGGAGATAATTTATAAGATACGTTATATAAAGGTTATGGGTTGGAAAATTCGTTAAATAAAAATCAAAAATAGTTTCTATCTATATCCTACAACGACTAAAATTTCGTTATAGTGAGGTTGTTTGAGAAATATATTCGTAATACAAAGGTATATTTTACATTAGCTCTTATGGGCAATTCTAGGGGACTTTGAAAAGTTTGTTATATCGAGGAAATTGTTATATTGAGGTTCGTTATATCAAGGTTACACTGTAATATGTTATACACATTTTGCATAAGTAACCAAATGTGTAAACACATATAATATCTATGTATAAATTGTCAATTTAATATTTGATTTGAAAACCAGTAACTTTCCGTGAAATATTCACAGCTCAACACTAAAACAGCTGACAAAATTAGCACTTGAATGAAATCGAAATGACAGTTGAAACTAATGACATGATTGTTTAAATTTGAGACAATAATTATTATATTTGTGTTCCTCTAACATGGAAATTTTATAAAATGGTTAAAATTTTATATTCTTTGTCCTTGTTTTTGTTAAAACTTAACGTTTTCTTAATTAATTTGTGTTTAAAATTGTATCAAATTTTAGTGATTCCAAACCACTTATAATTGGTATGCCAGTTCAGGCACTACCGGAAGAGATTACGGCAGTGGATTGAAAACATTTTTTTAACTATACTAACGAAGTATAACTTCTTATTAAGGTCTTATATGGGAACACAAATGGAATAAATTTCCACTCCAATTTGGTTGGCTTAAATGTATTTTTTTTACTAATTTTCGTAACTTGGAAAATACTCAAATAATTTAATATCATAAAGGGTCATTAATTAATTGTTTAAGACCAATTTTGATTCTGGTTCTTCTAAATAATAGTTAGAAAAGGATCAGTTACACTAAAACTTATTGTTTTTTTAACAAATAATATCTGCAATTATAATTTTCTACTGATTAAGATTAAAACTATATTATTATTAGACCAATACTTAGTCAGTAGAGTAGCAAATTTAGAGGCCATTCATTAATTCGGAACCTAAAGTGGAATTAGATTCTTAATATTGAATTTTGATTTATAAAGTATTATGTAGCATAGAATTTTACTTCTCTCTCCCACAGCATAAGGAAATACAGGGATTTTCTTTTTTCCCTTACTATTCTTACGTTATTCCTGAATGGTCCCTAAAATTATGGATTATTCTCGGGATGACCAATTCTGGTTACTGATTGAGAAAATTAAATGATTTAGTGACTAGTACAGTATTTAAATTGGCTCCATCTTGATGAAACCATTTGTTTTCCATTTTCATATCCTACATTTTTTTTTAATTTCTGGTAGATTAAATTCCCCGCGTGCTGTCTATACAATATATAAGATATATTGCAGTCCAATTTATGTAGTACAATCTGATATAATAATATATAAAAATCATACCACCAACATAAATTTGAACAGAAGTTCAAACAAAAATATTCGTGACGTATTGCCCAGATACGTATTTCGATTGCCAAGCAACCTTCTTCAATGGTCATCAAGTAGTTTGGATCACTCCGTAACTGCTTTGTGATTATTCACGCAACAAATCATTATTTGTTATCATTCAACAAATCTTATTTTGATTCCCCGCGTGGTTGAACTTTTCTTTTTCATTCCCCTGTTTTTTTTAATAAGTCCATGATTTCAATTTTACAGATATTAGGATTTATTTTTTTTTCTGATATTTTCTTTGAAAGTTCATAATAATACTTTTATCCACTAAACAATTGGGAGTTCCATTTGTTATGAATAATTTGAGCAACTTTTATTAATAGCAATTTATTGATCATCGTATTAGTTCATCTTTCAAACACGATGTAATAAACGATTAAAAATTTCCCATTAAAAATTTGGGGTAAAAACATTCTATAGAAATATTTTTATGGAATCCTTTTATTGTCTGCGATTTTAGGGCCAAAAGTAGATTTTCGAAAAATCGTAACTGTTTTTCTTTGAAATATAAAATTACACGCCTCAATCTCGTTGTTTTTATGAAAAGAAATTTTTTAACGTTGAAAATTGAAAGTACAAAAAAAACTGCTATACTTGATCGACGGATATCCGTTGAGAAATTCGATATTGGCGGTCATGAAACGCGTGGTTTTATAAAAATTTCTTTGTATCGAAGTGGAGGCATATTGGTATCGAATTTATTGAGGTTGGGTGTGGATTTTTTTTCTTCTTCTTCCGATATTAATTGGACGGCAGAAGAGTTTTGTTGTGTTGGTGTTGCTTCTCGAATGCGCCGGTGATGCGCTTGAATTTGTCTGATGTGGATGGAAGTTTTGATGTTGAGCAACAGACGGACGATTTTCTCGAAATAGCGCTGCGGTCCGCTTTGTTGTAATGCTGTTAAATGTATTTAAAAAAAAAAAATTGAAAAAAAAAAACTTTCTCTTCGCTGTGGAAATATTGTGTAACACATTCACATTATTCAAGATCATCGCGCAGCACATGAATCGAAAGTAAAATTGAAAATGTTAGAGAATGCCACTGTGCTCGGTGTCGTCTTTCTTCGTCGATTAAATAATACCTTGAATCTCTAAAACGTGTTGCTATTGTCTTCAGATATTAGCATATTTTTTCTTTTTTGTCTTTGACGTGTTTATTATTTTCTTTGCTTTATGTAAAACCTTGCGTTTCAAATATTTTGCAGAAAACATCTGCTTAAAATTGCAAGCAAAATCGGTGGAGAGTTGAGGTAAATTGTTTAAAGTACCTTCAGAAGAAAAAAATTATAAATTTATGATATTAAACTTATATTTCTCTCGAGACTATGTCTTACGTTCCATAGGCTGACAATATTTTATCAAAAGCTCTAATAGCAAGCTCCAATTTACTTAAAGCTCCATCTTGAATAATTAGATAATTATAATTGAGATTGAATAATTATTATTTGTCAGAAGTAGAGATTTTCGATTTTTTTTAAGAGAATTTGCCTCATTTTTATTATGCACATTAGCTCATAGTTTGTACTAACAGATTGCTAATTTAAAAAAAAATCACTATTGGTTAAACTAAAGAAATATTAATTTTTCCATGTTACTAAAGAAAAACGAGAAAATTTCAATGATGGAATAATAAGTTAAAAAAATCGTATCGAAAGTCAACAGAAAAATTGGCAATTTTATTTAAAATCACTATGGCAAATTTCCGACTCCAAAGTGTTGGAATTTCCTGAGGGGTTTATTAATCTTTTCTGATTTTTTTTTTAATTTTCATAGAAAATGTCTTGTTTTTGAGCTTATCAAGCCTTATCTTAACTCAAGGATTTGAGCGTAGTTTCTGTCTTATACATGCATTGAAATCTATCATTCATTTAGGGTTTTAGGGCGTAATTTGAACGTTTTTTAACTAGGACAAATTTTTTTTATAAAATTTTTGGTTTTCTTTTCGATATGCACTATTCCAGCTTGTTGTTTACTTTTTTCTTTTTTTTTTTTTTGAGTTCTTTAAGAAACCTAAATGCAACAATTGATTGAAAAATTATATTTGAATCTATAAAGAATTTTTGATTTTAAAATTAAAATGATAACTTTGTGTGATTATTTTTAATCTTCATTGCAGTATAGTTTTGTCATAATTTTTTGGGAGCATCCACTCAATAAATCAGGGATTCTCGAACTAAAATTTATAGAGTTCATAAAACATATCATGGTCGTTTTTATATAATTTAGTTTACAAAAGTATACTTTAAGCATGAATTTGAACAAAAGGTGAAGCGGCTTAATGTTGATGACCATTGCATTATTTGTTAGTGAATTCGGGATCTCATTTTCTTATTTCCAGAATTGGGTAAGCCCAAAGAGTCGTTTATCACCATTGTAATTATACAGGGGCTATAAATGAACCTTTAATCCAGTGTTTCTCAAATTTTTAAAGATTTTATAGTATTCTTAAGGCAAATTAAAATGTTTTCCTTTAAAATGCATCAAACTATTAATGTAAGGAGTTATTTGTACATTTCTTAAAAAAATTGTCAATTTTTTTTTGCTTAAGGTTTAATTGTTTATCTGTTGTTTATAATAATCTTAGGTATGGATAGGGTTCCACGTGGATAGTTTGGGAAACCTCGTTTGAAATAAGTATCTTTGATAGTCAATCCTTCAGGTCCAGAATTCCTCTATTTCCTTTGTCCTATATTGTTTTCTTTTTCTTCTGCAGAATCCAAAACTATCCCTTTTCCTCTACTAATGATATATCCAAGGAATTTCCAAATTTTCTAAAAAGTAGCTTGGGTATGGCAAGGGTTCCATAAGAAAAGTTAGGGAAACCTTGTTTTAAATAAGTTTCTTCGATTATTAGTCCTTCAGGTGCAGAATTCCTTTATTTTCTATCCAATATTGTTTTTTTTCTTCTGTCGAATCCAAAACTTTTCCATGAATTTTCCAAATTTTTTTTTATAATAGCTTAGGTATGACGGGTTCCACAAGAAAAAGTTTGGGAAACCTTGTTTTAAATAAGTTTCTTCGATAGTTATTTCTTCAAATCGAGAATTATTCCTGCAGAATCCAAAATTATCCTTTTTCCTCTCAAAATATTATCCATCGAATTACCTTTTTTTCTATGGCTTTTCATAGCTGTTTCTCATTAAAACTCGATTTTTCTTTTTATCCTTATTCTTTTTATCTATCCTTGTCTAGCTCTAATTGGTTAATCTCAGTAATACCCTAATGGGGAAAATACCCTAAGGGAATCCAACCTTGGTCCTTGTAGGAAAATTTCAAAAAGATCCCACTAAGTTTGTTCCAATTCTGGCTTTAATACGGAAACCTCGAAGAGGTTCCTCTGTAGCTCAAATCTTAACGGGAACCCGGAAAACTCTTGAGAGTAGATAATTAAAATTGCAAATTTTGCTTTAGTAAATACTTGGATCATTTCACAACTAACGAAACTGGTACTTACTTAGTTGGTACCAATGACATATCTGGTTACCTTCTTGAAAATTGGTTCTTGTTCAGTATTTCTTCTTTTTTTCAATTTTCTGTTTGGTGGAATCTATTCCCACAATCTATTGTGGGAAATAACATAATAAATTTTTAAAGGCACGATTGTAGCATATATAGCAGCAGTCGCCAAACTTTTTGATCTCCTGGACCACTTATAGAATTTTTAAGTGTTAAATGTATTATGATAAGTAATATCCAAATTTTTCTACTGACCAGCGAAATTTTGATCCGCGAACATCAACTTTAGGGACCGCTGATCTAAAGGAAAAATCAAAACATTCTGTAAACCTATACAGAAAAAAAATCTATGTTTTAAACTTGTAAATCACCAAATAGAAATGCAGCTTTATCTTTTAATGAATCTCCTCGATAAAAGTATTAATTTTTCTGAAATGTTTCGTTACTTTTTTGGCCAATTTATAGACGAAGACCCCAAGAAAATTGCAAAAAACAAAGATCAAAGTCTTAGGATTACTTTGATTAAGTTTCTTTTACAATGTAGTAGTAGGAATTTTTATCTCATTTGCTTTTAAGCTTATGATGATCTTTTTTTTGGAATCAATTTAAAAATTTATTTGGAATTTTAATTTCAGTAAATATTGAATATTTAAATATTTCGAAAATAATAAATTAGTAACTCTTGCATTGACCCTGATAAAAGATAGTCAATTGGCTCCATGGAGGGTCATTAAGTAATTGCTTTTCTCTAAATTGACACCAATTACGACATTTCAAAAAAAAAAAAAAATCTTCTCAAATAATCTTACCAAACACTTCTAGGAAATATATTTGTAGAGGTACATGGTTCGAAATTCAGTAATAAAATTTTGTACTTTGTAATATTTAGAAAGTTTTTATTTTTCCCCAACAGCTTTTCACTATGGCTTAGGTTAATATAATTTTACTTTGGTATCTTTTGGTTCTTTGTTTTGGCGTATCGATGCACCCATTTCTTTGGCTTTGGCTGATTTTAACAGAGACCGAAAAAAGAGACGAAGAAATTTAAGTGCAACCTTTTTTTTTTTTTTGTATAATGTAATCTTTTGCGAAAGAAAAAGACAAGGGGAGGCATATGAAACTTTCAAAAGAGAAATCGTTGGTATATGCATGTGTGTTGTCTCTATTGATGACCAAAAAGTTTACTAAATACTAAATTTTTGAATATGAAACTTCAAAATCAAATATTTTCGTTTGGTAAATAGAAAAGATTGACATTAAATATCGATTTTTTTGGGTCTAAAATGTTAATGTAATCACATTTTTGACCTAATGAGCGAGACAATTAGTATAGTTAATTGTTGTACTAGAAAAATTCACTTTTTTTTGGTAAAATATTGTTATAGCGACACCGGAAATCACTGGAGAGAAAAAAATTTATTGAATACTCGTCTATTGTTATGAATGTGTGAATAAAGTAAACGAAGATTTTGTATGGATTTTATGTGGAGAATAATAAGAGGGTAGGAAGCGAGACGAGATGAAATGAGACAAGACTACCAATAAAAAAAAAAATCAAAAGATTATATAAAGAAAAGAAAAAAACGAGTCGAGACATGATGGTTGGTGATGGTCGTGGTGCAGAAGAGCTTCATCTCATCGAAATTCTTTATAAATCATTTTCTGTTCAAATTCCTCCCCTATTAACAATACATAACGGAATCTTTATTTTTTTTTTTTTTTTCATGTTGACTCTGAAATTTACGTCCTTGTTCTCAACGTTTCCATTTACCTAAAAATTTCGAATATTCGAAAAGTGAAAAAAATTGTATACTTCAAATAATTTCCTAATCCAATAGAAAAAGGAAAAAATCGTGAGCCATCAAAGTCTGACTTCCTCGTTTGTATCATTGATGCCAATTGTGAAATGAGTCAAAGATAATTTCATGTTCTGCTTAAAAAAAATAATTTACAAATATAGAATACAGTCTCTTAATCAAATATCGTGATTTTCTTAGGGAAATAGTAGAAAAATCTTGTTTTTACTTTCAAAAATTGTAAACGTAATCTATTAGTCGTTGATTTGGTTTTGATTATCTAAGATTTTTTTGATTGTGATTTTATTTAATGATATGCTAGCATTGAATCACTATGTCTTAGTGGTTTGATCTAGAAAGATTCAGTATTTATGGACATTCTATTTGTATTGATCTATTTGATTGAAAAATATAGATAACTAAAAGTTGGTATTACTTTTCGGTGTTTCGTTTACAACAGTGGTTCTTAACTTGGATGCAATTGAATCTAAAAGGTTCGGTGAGTCAGTCTTCCGGGCTTGAAGAAAAAAAATCGATATGTGGATTATAAATTTCAATGTTTCACTTGAAAATATCGATGTTTTTATGAGCAATGATGCATTCCTAAACTCGTTAGATTTGGTGTCAAAAAAGAGTTATTGAGTAAATTTTTAATGTTCCCCTCTTTGTGGAAAGTATTGTCTTTCATACGGTTGAACAAGGAGGGAAAAAGATGGTAATTCGTCGATGCAAGATCCGGAAAATTTGGTCGATGAAAAAATCCCATCGATATAGCTAAATCCAACTCCTTTAGCTTCAATTATCGGTCTTTTGGCATTCGTCGTCTTCTTAGGACCTTACATTGAAGGATTACCAACTTTTCCACTTCCTGTCGAACCATATGAGGGGCGATATATTCGATAATGAAAAAAAATCATAAAAAATGGTTCAACATTATCTTTGATACTCGATCGGGTGATTTTTGGCGAAATTACTTCGAAAAATTAGTTTAAATTAGGTGATTACATAATTGATTAATTCAGCGGTTCCTAACCTTTTTCAATCGCGGACTCCCAAGAAAATCAAGCATAATGCCAAGGACCCCTGAGTGAAAAAAAGGTGCAATTTTCGGACAATATTATATATTAGTATTCCTTCATTAAATTCAAAAACAAACTTTTTCAAATGGGACTGCGGACCCCTGGGGGTCCGCGGCCCACAGGTTAGGGAACAATGGATTAGTTTATTGTCATAACTATGCTGTTAGTTTTGAAAATGGTGTAAATCCAGTTTTTCATGTATCGATATATTTAAATAATGGGAACAATATTCTCTTGCACTTTGGAATTTTATAACTCACGTTGGTGACAATATTTCGGAATGACCAAGGTATATTCTTGTAGAAAATTGAACGATCTACAAAAAAGGTCTCTTACAAGCTTTTGATATATTTATTCCTTTAAAAGTTATTCGAGGTCAAAGTTGAACTAAAGAGATATTTTAATATTTTTTCAATTTGTTGACGCAACCATCAATTTTATGAGAAAATTTTAAAGGACATTTTTTGTAGAGCACTTTTTTTTCTATAACTTATCTCTATAAAAGTTTTTGATATTTTTCACAGCTTCTAAGTTATTTGCATTAAACTAAAAATGTTCGTAATTTTATTGTTTTAATTTAATAATATTCCCTGAATTATTCTTATTTATATCAAAAACTTGTCCAAGACCTTTTTTGTAGATCGTTCAATTTTCTACAAGGATATACCTTGGTCACTCCGAAATATTGTCACCAACGTGAGCTATAAAATTCCAAAGTGCAAGAGAATATTGTTGCCATGTTATTTAAATGGAAAATCGAAATTTGCGATGCGGCACCTCTTGATATTAATATTAAGAGCTTAAACTTTTACAGGATTTTTTTGTCATTCCCAACAATATTTTCGATATAATTAAGAAAAAAAAAGATTCATTTTTTTTTGAATCAGTCTAATATATATACTAACTAGCAGAACTCTATAAAAGGTATATTATAAGGGCTGTTAAAAAATAACTTGAATTAAAAAAATATTTTCTTGAAACATTAGAAATCCCTCCCTGAACAACCCGCAGCATCCCTTGTTGTAACTAATATATTTTACCTTCAAGATATTGAGAAAAATTGCTATACCTCTGAAAATTACTACCTGATTGTTGATAGTTATGCATATAAATCAATAAGCCAACGATAAATTGTTTATAAATTTTTATTATTGATACTGTTTTTGATAATTTTTTTAAAGTTTTTAGGGTATTTAAACTCTAATTTTGCAGTAAAAAAAATTAATACAATGGAATACGGGCCCATTCTCTGTTATATACAAAGCGTTTGTTAGGATATAAAAATATTTATATTTCCAAAAGATATTTCGTTGTTGATAAACAAATTTTGTCACTGGTTTACACCTTTTTCACATGTATGGCCCAATTGTGATTCTAAACCATCCAGAATCCCACTTAAATACACTCAGAAAGTTTTAGCAAAATCGGTTCAGCTGTTTAGGAATAGTTCAGTCATAACACTTATAGAATTATATATATATATAAAGATGACAGAATTTGAAGAAAAAAATTTGGATACCTTGAAATATTTGACATTCTTTTACTTATATTACAGATCATGTTTTCAATGATATCATATAAAACATTAAATTACAATCAACGTAGAAAAATTGATTCAAAACTTTTAAACGTTCCAAAAAATAAAATTCTATTGACGCATTTTTTGTTAATTCAAATCTACGAGCTATCTTTCGTTCAACTCTTATAGTTCTGAATTGATTGATTTTTTTTTTATTGAATCCAGCAAAAAATACGTAGACTTATACTGGCCGATCCGGCATTTTTTACATTCCGGTTTTGTTGACCTCTACTACTAAACATTTTTTTTTCGCTATCAATTTCGCTTGAAACAAAAGGCTTTAAATTCTTGGCTGCCGATGAAATACTTACAATTATTGTTTTGGACTTTGAGACTTTTGATTTAAATTAAGACAACAAAGACTTTTCAACAATCAGTGGATCAATTGAAATTATTTTGAATTGAATGTCGAGATTTACTCTTGATGATGTCATTGGGCTTAGAAAAGACTTTAAGAATCTAAAACTTTAAACTATTTCTAATTCAAATTCGCTTGCCAAAAAAAAAATCACTACCTAAGTTGTTTGCGTATGTTTTATGAAATTCGTGACATTTTAGCTGTTTGGTTTTTTTTTTTGGTCTTTCCATTTTGCCTAATAGCATTTTTTTGAAATGTGAATGTAGAATTATATTTATAGGTATTTATTATACACTGCTTTTCATTTGAATTTTCGACATTGACATTTCTCGATATGCTCCATTCAATATTGTGGCCGGGTGTGTCCACCAATAAGAATAATCAGCATGTCGTTGTCGTCGATAAACCATGGCCTTATCGTTCGACAAAAACGCCTCAAGTCACCAAAGTTTCGCTGTAATTTTTTACGTCAGCCACCGGCAAGTCCATTGATTCAAATAACACATGGCAAGTAGTTACCCCAAAAAAAAAATCTTAGTCCGAATGTTTTAATTTTAGTACAAGTTGCGGAAATCAGTTTTTTAGTGGTGATAGTACCTATACTAAGTTTGTGTACCGGAAAATAATTTCGTTTTTTAAACCTATAGTCATTTAATCGCCATTTATCTGCTAAGTGGTACTCAAATCAGATTATGGACAAATAAAAGATATTAGCTTATGAAAAATTACAAAATATTTTTTATTCCGAATTCTATATTGAAATAATAAAACCAAAAACTCGAAGGAAACAATCTCAAGATTGTATTCTTTTGGAGTTTACCAGGATAGCAACATAAAGATGTTACTAAAAACATTTTCATTGTTTATCTAAGTGCATTAGATGCTTATTAATACCAAATGAGTTTTTTTAAAGTTAAAATTTGATAATTTTCATTTATACCAACGAAATTTAACCAATAAATTAAGGAGGGAAATAGTGACAAATGTATGCCAGAAAGTCGAAGAGCTGTCAAATAAGCCTAATCAATCATAATCGTTCGGCTAAATACCCAAAAGTGTCCAAAAACTGTTAACAGAGAAAATTCTATGCTGCAAGACTTCTAAATCTATATTGAAATAGTAAGACCAAAAACCCGAAGGAAAAAAATTCAATATTGTATTCTCTTGGAGTTTCACAGGATAGCAACGCAAAGCTGTCACTAAAAACATTTTCAATGTATATCTAAGTGCATTAGATGTTCATTAATGCCAAATATTTTTATTTAAGTTCAAATACGATAATTTTCATTTCTCCAACTGGTACCAATGAAATATGACAAAAAATTTAACCAATAAAAATTTAAGACGGGAAATGGTGCCAAATATATGCCAGAAAATAGAAAAGCTGTCAAATAAGCCTAATCGATCATAATCGTTCGGCTAAATACCCAAAAGTGTCCAAAAACTGTTAACAGAGAAAATTCTATGCTGCAAGACTTTTAAATCTATATTGAAATAGTTAGACCAAAAACCCGACGGAAAAAAAATCATAATTGTATTCTCTTGGAGTTTCACAGGATAGCAACGCAAAGTTGTTACTAAAAACATTTTCATTGTTTAATTTTCATTCTAAGTGCATTTGAAGTTCATTAATGCCAAATAAGCTTTTTTATGTTAAAATTCGATAACTTTCATTTCTCCAACTGATACCAACGAAATATGACAAAAAATTTAATCAATAAATAGTTAAGGGGGGAAATGGTGCCAAATGTATGGCAGAAAGTCAAAGAGCTGTCAAATAATCCTAATCAATCATAGTCGATCGGCTAAATACGCAAAAGTGCCCAAAAACTATTAACAGAGAAAATTCTATGCTGCAACATGTAATTTAGTACCTTATGCAGAAGAAAAGCCCTGGAAAAACCTAATTTATTAATGGGGGGGGGATATTGCTGTACCCACTATAATTGTCCAAAGTTATTTCATCGGATTTCTATTTATTTCAATCGTTACCACATTTACTAAGTGTTAAATAATTGAAAACTTAAGTGATTTTCAAAAAAAAATTTTTTTTTTATATTTTTCTTGCTAATCAATTGATTTTTACTAATTTAGCATTAAAAATTTGCACACTAGATGCCAAAACCTTAATACTATTGAGGCTAATTATATCATTGATTTAAATTTCAAAAGTTTTGTGATTTAAACCTAATATTTTGCCACTTTTTTAACAATTTGTGGGTATCCAATGCCAAAAACAATTAATCTTTTGACCAAAATCCGTCATCAAATCATTTTTGTAGATCTTCGTATGATATGAAGTGTTATGCAGCAAATGCATGTTTCATCGATGCAAATAGGTAATAATCTGAAGAAGCCAAGTTTGGGGAGTAAACTGCATTTAAAAATTTTTCCGAAATCAATGCATCAAACATATTTTTCACTTGTTTTTCTTTGTGACCAGGGGAATTACTATGCAGCAAAATACCATTGTATTGCCTATTTTGATATTCGGGCTTTTTTTTCGCGCTAAAGCTTGATTTAAAGCTTATATCGCAAGTTGTTGTTGCGTTTGACTAACCAACAATTCTTACAATGCAATATTTTCCAACTTTTTCGGTGGTTTTCCATGTCAAGATTGCCATTTTTCAACTTGTTAAAACTCCTCGAAATATTGAAATTTTTTAAGAATTTGTTCAACGTCAGCTTTCATAAGCATTGTTTAAATCGTAATAGAAAATTAAGAAGTTGTGGGTAATTTTCGTTTTTTCGAATTGGAAATCTATCAAAACAAAAAAAAAATAAGCAATACTTATTGATAAATTCCGGGTTGATATTAACACACCTAATAGACTTCCGTATTTGATAGCTCTGTTCTTCGAGGTAGAATGTACATTTTTTACTATTTTGCTATTTTGCATATCTCATCTGATAACATTTATCAAAAGCTTTTAATTCTTTTTTAATATTTTTCAATATTCACTAGACAAAACACAGCAAAGTAAAATTTCCTATCGCTTATAACACAGTATCATCCAATAAAAGCACAGTGTAACTATCAAAAATACAAAGGTAGATCAAAGATTTCTCATAAATTTCGACAGACAAATTTTACTACTTTTGTACTCCCCAATTTCCTGTAATAAAATACGATTTAATCGTGTGTATACAATATATAAAATATATTGCAGTCCAATTTATTAACATAAACTTGAACAGAAGTTCAAGCAAAATATTCGTGACGTATTGCCCAGATACGTATTTCGATTGCCAAGCAATCTTCATCAGTGGTCATCAAGTAGTTTGGATCACTCCAAAATACGTATCTGGGCAATACGTCACGAATATTTTGTTTGAACTTCTGTTCAAGTTTATGTTAATAAATTGGACTGCAATATATTTTATATATTGTATACACAGTATAACCTGTTCGAAAGTCAGCGAAAAAATCTTATTTTGACGATTTAATCGATTTTATCGTGTCTATCTTTTGAGAGATTTTATATTACGCATATAAAATTTTTTTTTAGAAAAATCATCAACAAATTTTCCGATGATATAAACCTATATAATTTAAATTGACTAGACAATGTTAAAGTTGGGAATTAAAGCAAAGAATCTTTAGCTGACGATGCTATTTGCAGTATGGGAAACAGCAGGCAAAGTCCTTCGTTGCAGGCTATAATTAGACGGTGAAACATATCGAACAGGTGAATAACATTTGAGCATAACTCAATGATGATATATTCGCAAAATTTAAGGTGAATCATTCCCAAACCGGTCCACACGTTCTCCACTACGCCACAGTATCCGTATTGATCACAACTGTTCGTTAAGATGGTCAACAGATAATACTCTCGAGATAAAAGCTGCAATTTTTTTTTTTTGGTAAATGAAAAAAATGGAATGATATTTGTGGTGTTTAAAATAACCAAAAAACTGGAATTGAATTGCATATTGCAATAAATTTGTGAGTCGATTTTTGTTTGGTCGTTGAACAAAAGATATTCGGATGCAATTTTATAAGACTTCTTAAGTCACTTCCTAAGAGTTACTCGTTGGTAACAGTAATGAGTCAAAAGCTTAAATTTATTTATTTAGTATTTTTTAAGGGGAAAGCTTGACAGAAAATTTGTAGTTATTGCTTTAAGATATTCAAATTTGCGTTTAAAGCTTTTGAAAGCTCTTCAACTTAAATTGATACTTTTTTGCAACTATAAGTCAGTGTCTATGAAGGAAAAGGTTTTCGTCAATTTGCCTATAAGAAAATTTTGTTTTAAGACTTTAAATTATAGATGATAAAATTCAGATCTCAGCTTTTAAATTTTGTAAATGAGAGAAGAAAATTCAGGTTATTTAAGATCTTTTTGTTTTTTATTTAATATTTTTATTATTCAATTAGCTACGTTTCGTTACTAATCTAACTTCCTGAGGCTTCTATAACAAATTAAAATAATTACAAAATATGCCAATCATATAATAAATATAAAAAACAAAAAGATCTCAAATAACCTGATTTTTCTTCTTATTTACAAATAAAACTTTAAATTATGTTTCAAACTTCCACAAATCCAAATTGGTGCCCAAAGATCTTGGAGAGTTTATAAAGATGTTCATACTTGACGAAAACTGGAGTTGATTTTTTTTTTAGTTTTGGATGTCAGGGATTAAAGTTTAAAATATTATCAGGAATTTACTGCAAAAACGCAAATATAATGCTGAAAATTTTCTTGAGAAAAATAAGCTTAATTGACTGAAATTTTTTCGGATTTTTAGGAATGTTACAAAAATTTTCGACTTGCACCAACTCCGTTAATGTGAGGGGGAAGGGAAAGTTTTTTTTGCACTTTTCATGATTTTTTTTCGTCGTTAGGTAGTAAAGTATATAACTGAGATTGCCAAAATAGTGGTTCGCTAGAAAATTTCAATGTCTGCAGAGAAGTAGGGAATATACTAGTAACTACCAGTGAAATATTCACAGCCAATATAACTAACGATAAAAATTGGCAATTGAATGAATTCGAAAAAAAAAAAAAGAATTTTATTATAGTTTTTATTATAATTTTATTATTATAGTGATATTTAACCACTGAGATTGTATGACCAAAGAAAATGTGTTCCATAAGCTTCATATTGAATTTACATTGTCATTTCCCCTCAATTTTCCGAGTACTCGATCGTTCTTCTTCCACGGCATTTTCCATGTATAAAGTATAATTTCTCCTCTCTAAGTCAGCATATGGATTTTCAAAGAAAAAACATGGGGGGGGGTATACCATTCATTAAATTTTCATAGGTTTATCACCAGGTTCACTCTAGTAATGCAATTTCTTTGTACTTAGCACTCAAAAATCTTATTAGTGGTCCAATAAATTTGATTTATAAATTTAGTGGTCCGTGAGATCAAAAAGTTTGGCAATGGCTGGTACATGCATTGAAAGGAATTGTGAGGGAATTTAGGAAATTTTTCCTGGAAAGTAAGTCTAAATTGGTTGAAAATCATAGGATTTGTGAAGAAATTTATGAAAGTTTTCGAAGCCAATTCTATACTTATTTGTAGGGATAAGTTGTTTTTTAAAAAGAGGAGGGATTTTAGGGGTTTTCTTTGATGAAAATTTCATCGATGGCATTTTCATTTATACCTGAAACATCTACAAATTTAAATCGAACCACATGAGCCCAAGAAAATGAATTAAAAGCTCCAAATTCTCGGTAAAATTTGAGTTACGATTTTTCCTCGGGAAATTTTATAATGAAAGAATTTTTATAGGATTTGATAATCAAAACAGGAATCAAATATCTCCAGAATATGAGATTAATTGCCTTGGAAATTAATTTGGAAAAATATTTTCCTATTATTGACTCTAGTGGTTTTTCATTTGATTTGCTTTTCTTTTGAGAAAAGTGTTCATTAAGTGCAGAAACCACCTGATTCTAACATTTTAAACAGTGTTTCTTGATCTTTTAAGGGAGTTGCACCCCTTTTTTTTTTTAGTTTTGAAAAATGTATTTTTTGCAAAATTTATAGAAATTGGGGGTTCAAGCACCCCTGGTTAAGGAATACTTGGCTAAGACCTTTATAAATAAGACAAAAATCATAGGAATTGGAGCATTTGTTTGCTATAGTTTCCTGCATATCGATGGCTGAGTTCAAAACTGAAACAACTCAAAAATCAAAGTTTTGAAATAAACGAGCTCAATGTTTTGAACAAACTTTGATTAACTGTTAGAAAATAACCCTTTTTGGTTCTGTTTCATTTTCATAAAAATTATTGAATTAAAGTTAAATAAACTATTTTAAATTTTCTTATCTACAAAAAAATACAAAATACTTTTAGAAAATATTAATTTCAAAAATTTTTTTGAGTTATTTCAGTTTTGAACTGAGCCATCAATATGATCAGTCACTTGTTTATTTTGTTCGGTAGCCAATTAATGGACGATGAAGTTAGCAAGTAATTGACGAAACGTTTAAAAATTTTAAATAATTCTTTGCCTCAATTTTTATAGGCATTTCTTGACTTGATTTCATCAACTATTTGCCAACTTTACCAGATAAGTCTTGATTAATTCAAAACAATCATGTAGCTTTAAAAGCATCTAGGAAGTTATAAAGCTTTAAAAGTTCACGTGGGGTTTATTTTGTCGAAAAAAAAAAATGCAACTTTTTACTCATATGTATTGTACAATCACCGATTCACTTGCATCTAGAATTCTAGTTACGACTGAACTCAACTTGATTGCCTTTCACTTTTCATATGTACTATGCACATTTCTTGCATGGTCATTGAATGATTTAACTGAAAAATAAAAATGACCACAAATGCAAACTACATACATACAAATGCAATCAATCGTTCTACACAAAAGAAGTGTTGATTCGACCGAAAATTTCCTGTATATGAAGGAAGAAGATTACATGTTTGTGTGTGTGTTGTATGGTATAGAATTGTTTCGATGTCATGATATTGCAAATTGTGGGTTAAGGTTAAGTTTACGATAAATATTATGATGTATGTGTGGTATTACGACAATCGGGGATCAGTTTTAGATTAGCGATGTTGAGGAGAAAAGAGGAAAATATCGAGAGAGGTTGTATGGATTTGAAGTAGTTGGATAGGATGATGAGTATGGAAGAGTAAAGGAGAAGACTATAGAGATAGCAATGCGCATATGTGCACTTGCAGAAAATTTCAATTGCATTTGTTTGGTTCACGACCAATCGTTACAAGTGGCCGTGTAATACATCTCTAATTCGTACCTAACTTTCTATTCATTATTTATTGGAATTTATGTTATAATTGCGATTGTAATTATTATTTTTTTTTATTCCAATAATTGATTTGAAGTTCCTTTAGTTGTTTTTTTATAATTGCAGTTTTTTGAGTGAAAAATTAAAAGGAAAAGGAGTTGTAGGTTTCAAGAAAATCAATTGGGAATTTCAAGGATTGTTTTTTGGTAAAAATAAAGGGTTAGTTTTGGACTTGAATTTTATATGAACGTTTGAAAACCTTTAGGCTCTTTTAGGAGCTTGATAACTTTTTTTTGATGCTCTTATATCTATTAAAAGAAACCCTTATTTTTTTTTTGAAATTAAATCGGTATAAGCTTGGATCAGGAACGTCGAGATATTCCGAACTGAAGAGAACTATTCCGAATGGGTAAACTTTGACATGCCAGAAAAGAAGAAGTGGCGTTTATTTTCAAATATGTATTTATTAGGGTGATTTTTTTTGGGACTATTTTTTTTTTGCTCCCATGCCGAAATTTTGTTGGAAATACTTCAAAAAAAA
Organism: Sisyra terminalis; assembly: GCA_958496175.1. NCBI lineage: Eukaryota > Metazoa > Arthropoda > Insecta > Neuroptera > Sisyridae > Sisyra > Sisyra terminalis. The sequence continues at coordinate 5,833,648 of OY292277.1, read as the reverse complement.
ATCCCTGAAAGTTTGAGCTCTTAATATTGATATTAAGTACTCGTTCACAGCGTGTGAATATTTTCCATTTATAATACATGTAAACTTTGATTTTTTTTTTTAATTTTTATAGTTTAGCGGCATTTTATGGTATCGCCTCGCTCAAAGTCGCGATTTTTTTACAATTGTATACTCTACAAAAGTGCCTATTTTAAATAAGGAATAAAAAATCAATATTTTCTTAAATTTTACTCAATAACCCCTAAAATTTTATAGTAAGAGAAATTCAAGGCTCAATATCTCGAGAAATATCGATCTTAGCAATTTGGTTTTCTGGAACTTTTTTGTAGGAAATTAAATTTCCTATAAATTTGACTTTTAATTTTTTCTGTAGGTCTTGTAATTGATGAGTTACTGAGAGAAAAACGAGAAATCTATGAAAAATCTAGTTTTAGTGACCCGTACTACCTTGCCCGTGTAAATTAAGATTTTGCCGCAATAGGCACTTTTGTAGAGCATACAATTGTAAAAAAATCGCGACTTTGAGCGAGGCGATACCATAAAATGCCGCTGAGCTATAAAAATTTAAAAAAAAAATCAAAGTTTATGTGTATTTTAAATGGAAAATATTCACACGCTGTGAGCGAGTACTTAATATTAATATTAAGAGCTCAAACTTTCAGGGAATTTTTTTTGAAGTATTTCCAACAAAATTTCGGCATGGGACCAAAAAAAAATAAATAGTCCCAAAAAAAAATCACCCTAGTATTTATATTATAATATGTAAAATTCAATTTTCGTCTCAAGTCCATTTTAGCACACCCACAATCTGCCAATATTGCATTTTCGATTTTGTTTTTTATTTAATTCGCGATTTTTTTGATGATTCAATTCTAATATGGTATAATTCTCTCTTTTGTGGGTAAATTTTTATTATGGACCGATTTAATCGCGAATTAAATTAGAACAAAGTCGAAAATGTAACGTTGCCGGATTGTGGGTGTGCTGAAATGGACTTGAGCCAAAGTAAACTTTATTTAGAAAATTTAATTTTACATAATACAATATAAATACGAGGGTGATTTTTTTTTTACTTATTTTGACGTTTTTTGGTCCCATCGGGAAATTTTGTTGGAAATACCAAAAAAAAAAATTCCCTGAAAGTTTGAGCCCTTAATATTAATTTTAAGTCCTCGACCAAGACGTATAAAGATTTCCCATTGAAAATACACGGAAACTCTGTTTTTTTTTTTAAATTTCTACATCTCAGCGGCATTTCATGGGATCGCTTTTACCGAAGATGGTTTTTTCTCAGAATTAAACGCTCTACAAAAGTGCCCATTGCGACAAAGTCGTAACTCACATCGGTAAGGTAGTACGGGCCACTGAACCTGATTTTTTCATAAAATTCGCGTTTTTTTGCATTTATCTCGTAAATAACAAGAGCTACGGAAAAATTATAAATGAAAAACTTGTAGAGAATTTGATTTCCTACAAAAAAGTTCCTGTAGACCTAATCGCGAAGATCAATATTAAACGAGATATTAAGCCTTGAATTTTATGGGAAAATCAGGTTCAGTGGCCCGTACTACCTCACCGGTGTGAGTTACGACTTTGTCGCAATGGGCACTTTTGTAGAGCGTTTAATTCTGAGAAAAAACCATCTTCGGTAAAAGCGATCCCATGAAATGCCGTTGAGATATAGAAATTAAAAAATAAAAAATCAGAGTTTCCGTGTATTTTCAATGGGAAATCTTTACACATCTTGGTTAAGGACTTAAAATTAATATTAAGGGCTCAAACTTTCAGAGAATTTTTGTTTTTGGTATTTCCAACAAAATTTCACGATGGGACCAAAAAAAGTCAAAAAAAAAAATCACCCTAATAAATACATATTTGAAAATAACAGTCGCTACTTCATTTCTGACATGTCAAAATTTACGTACAAATTGCATTCAAGTGAACAATACGTACAGGAATAGTATCGAAACCATTCGAAAACAGTTCTCGAATTTCGACGTTCCTGATCCAAGCTTATACCATTAAATCATATGATACATTTTTTTTTTCATTTTCCTAAAATTCCTGTGAAAAATTTGAATAAAATTGACTCCAACTGATCGAGAAGTAGATATTAGAGTAATTTTTAAAGGGATGGTTTTATCAAGGGGTTGTATCAATCCATAAATATATAAAATTTTCTTCAATTTCTACTTTAGGCTACATTTTTTATAGGTATTAAGATGCTGGTATTGGCCAGGCCTTGACTAGTAAAACTTATTGCTTTATAGCCCCACGTCCGACCAATGTTACTCATTGGTTAAATGGCAAAATCGTTAAATTTAGTTAAGTACTTACGTGAAATTTTCGACCGTAAAACTGAACATTAACGTTTACGTATATTTTTTTGTGTATGAGTTGGTTGTTTTTTTTCATTTGTAAAGGCAAGATGAGATATTAGCGACTTTCGTCCGTGACCCACATCGATTTTGTGTTGAATTTTGTACCTTTATGATTATGAGTACAAGGATTTTAAAAGTGAATGATTTCGTAACAAAATTAACCGACTAAAAAGCCACGCACAATTAACAACCACTCACTTTGAACAACGAAACGAGACGAATGGAAAGAACGGAAAAAAAAACTGTGCACTTTTACTGATACACAATCCATTGCAATGCAATTCATTGAAAATCTTTGGAAAAAAAATCTAATTTTCTTTCTTTTTTTTTGTTACAGGTGAGTCCAAGTTTCGATGGCTAGTAAAAGCTGAACCAATTGAGTATGTAAGTGGTGGTGAAAAATTTTTTTTTTCTCGAAAATATGTTAACTTAATGCTCCAAAACGTAAGTGTCGTTAACGTAAACATTTCTTAAAATAACCAATGACATTTTTATATTACGAATTTCCTGTCGAAATGCAAACATGTTTACTCACTGTATCGCATTTGGGGTTGGAACTGTGTTCCTCTATGTATGTTTTCGAATTTTTTTCTTTGTTCAAGACATTAACACGGTTACCCAATTTCGAGACATCGTCTTTTTCTTTTACCAAAAGACGCAAGTTTGTATTGGTAAACAAATATCAAAGAGTGGTAAACTCATAAATTTTTTGACATCGAAAACATTTAAGAAAACGCTTTGGTTATTTTCAGATTAGTTGATAAAGCGGTTCAATTTTTAAAACGGGAGAGAGTGGGATGTGTTTTATTGATATAAAGACAAATATATAAAATAATTTAGACTTAAATTATGGTAATTTTTTGATGAAAGAATTTTCATTACTTTAGAGACACAAAAAATTAGAGATTTAAGCTTTGAAATATTGCAATACTTTCTGGAAAGACTTTGGGATAATGTCAGCATCTTCGACTTAGATCTTACACTGGAATTTCAGTCGTTTCAGTGTTAGATTGGGAATATTTCACGGGAAGTTACTGGTTTTCAGTTTTTATACACATTTGACCACTTATACAAAATTTATACTACATATTATATGAATTAACCGTTTATCAATGCAGCAGCATGGGTCACATGTTCGAAAAATACTTATCGAAAACATTTACCGCATATAAGTAGATTGTTACCATAAACAATTTTTCACATTTTATTGAAAATTTGGTCGTTACGTCGCTAAAAAGTACAACTTAAAAAAAAATTTTTTTAAACTCAATGCCTAAAACGAGCTTTTATTAGTCTGCCATTAAAATGACGTCATAGTACATAAATTTCAAGATTCCATGAACGTTATGTGTTTTATTGATATAAAGACAAAAACATTAGGTGAATAAAGTTTTCCTTAAAAGCTTTTTATAAATCCAAATACAATGGCCCGTTTTTTTAAAAAAAAATCTTAGAATTTTCTTCATTTTCCTGACTATTAAATATTTTTTAAATCTTTTGAAAAATATTCACTGGATTTTGCTTTAAATTGCAATTATCGTTTGATCGTTTTAAAGAGTTGAAAATTCGTTTTTTTTTTTATGGATAAATCAATGGTTCCAGTTGTTGATTTCAATAAGTAGATCCAAAAAAAAGGATGCAATTTTCCTGGAAACCTTAACTTTTCTTTATGCATCATCTAAAATGATCTTTTATCTTTGAGATAACAACCCATTTAGTTTGTCCATATAAAATATGAAATATTTTTTCCGGAAAAATTTTCAAATTTTCTTTTCTTTTTTTGCGAAAGAAATAATTTTTCCACCAAGTTTTCACTGGTTGAGGTAGTCCCACTTCAATTACCGTTTTTCTGATTGTTTTTGGTTTTAAAAAAATCTTTTTTCAAGTTGTAGATCCAAGAAAATGGCTTAAGCAAATATTTATCCTTCGATCTCTATGGTTTTGACGATTGAATTTTCCAAGTTTCCATGTCCTTTGTTAGATGTGTGCCTTCAGGCATTGACTATCCAATCAAGCCCTTGATATGGTGAAGGGATTTTCCACTTTTCCTATAGGTATTAGTATTTCTATTTCTCCTGTTTTTCTATAGTTTAATATGTCCGCAAATATTCCTTCTTTATTCATCTTATGAGTCCTAGATAAATTTAATAGTTTTTTTCCGTCTATAAAATTCTTAGTATGCAATAATTCACAAATTTCAATCTTTATTCTACCGATTTTTTTTGGGACATGGCGATTGGAAAAATTTGGAATTTCCAAAAATTGGAATTAGAAATCGCTGTTCTATTCGTATATTTCCCACTGCAAATATTTAGATCACAAAAATAAAATTTGTACTCAAAAATTTTCTTTTACAAACCATAAATTGACCAGGGACAAACAAGTCTCAATAATTTATTGCAAGAAAATGGTATTTTGAAAAATCTGACGTCATAGTCTTGACTGGCATTTAATGTCACGCGATCAAAGTTTATTCTCCTAAAATATTATTTTCCAAAAATATTTCAATGACTATAAATTACATTTCGGGTATTTTAAGACTTTGATCGATCCAAAAAAAAGCAAAATTATCATGTTTTTCCTAAAATTTTTTATTTTTTTTTCTATTGATTCGGTTAAAGTTTGTTTGCTAAAATGTATCATGAAAATTTTCCCAAATTTTTCACATTAAAATATGAGGTCATTGTTTTTTTTTAAATGATTCATTTTGTGGTAAGAATTTGAAGGCTTTATGATTATACTATCGGAGAAACTTGAAACAATTGTTATGGTGAATTTTTTTTTAAATTTCGAATAAGATTTGGTCGAAGAAACTTTGGCTACAAAAATGTAAATTTTCTTGTTTTAAAGAAATTTTATATTTATTGCTTTAAGGGATTAATTATCTAAAAGTTGATACACAAAAGTTTTTAAGTGTTTCACCTATATTAATCCTAAATTGCAGTTTAGTTTTATTCGTACATTTGAACTCCGACTTATAATCCTTTGAATTCTTTACGACTTAAATTACTTAAGGGTTGAATATCGATGAAATTTTATTGGTTATTGTAAAACATTTAAGTCCAAAATTTCATGGGTTTAACTTTGAAATTATTTTTGATAAGATAAAAATTAATTTCACTTATAACTTCTTAGAGTTCATAATCCTTTGGTACTTTGACCACTGAAGAATTAAATAATAAAAAAAAATCGTAGGGAGTTGTTTGCTTAGCAATGGTAATTAGAATAAAATGTATGTACTTAAGGTTGGACCAAAAAAATTAATTATTTTTTCTTTGAAGTTATATCAAAAAATATTGTTCTTGTGATTATAAAAAAAGTGTTATTTAAGCTCTTAATATTGATATTATGGGGTTTATCATCGTAATTTTCGATTTTTCTATCCAAAGTGCATTTTTGTCATAAAGCATTCAATTTTCTTTAAGAACATATGCTATTTAATTCTTTCTTGGGGGATGGTTTAAAATTTTTGAAAAAAAAAATGCGTTTTGGATTGAAAAATCGGAAGTTGCGATGATAGATTAGGGCTTAAAATGTCACAATATCGTTTTTTTTTGTCATCCTGAATAATATCTATTTAATAATATATACAAAGAGAAAAAACAAAGATTGTAAATACATAAGTGTGAGTGAAATACGTTTCTAAATAAGTTTCTACTGTCATTTTTATTTCTTTCAATTGCCAATTTTTAGCAGTCAGTATTGGGTTGTGAATATTTCACGGGAAATTACTAGTTTTTGAATTTTCTTTAAAGGAAATAGTCAATTCGTCAGGTCCTGCCTAAAGTACTTTTCTTCGTCGGACGATTTATTAGAAAATGATTTTTTTTGACAAGATTTTCCAATCAAGTATAACTAATTTTTTTGTCCATTAAAAATGATGTTTGAGGCTAAAATAATACTTTTTTTTCTTGAAGATGCAATGTTAATATTCTTGCTTCTTCAAGCTGCAACCATTTTACTTTTGGGTACCCTTTTTGAGTGCGTCCACGAAGAATAAATAAGAGGAGAACCAAGGAAAATAGGCAATTTTTTGCATTTTCAAAAATTTGGGCAGGTTTAATTTTTTTTTTCGGCCACTGGCAGCGCATTGTTGCGAAAATAAGCCGAAGCTGTTAAAATATTTCTTTCATATATTTTTATATAACATAAATTCATTGTCTGTAGAAAATAATTTTCCATTACCTATGAAACTATTAGTCCCTTGTGAATCATATGGAAATTTTCTGAAGCACTATATTTGTTATTTAATATTTATTATTATTAATTTAAAACAATAAAATTACGAATATTTTCAGTTCATTGCAAATAACTTAGAACCTGTGAAAAATATAAATAACTTTTATAGAGATAAGTTATAGGAAAGAAAAGTGCTCTACAAAAAATGCCCTATAAAATTTTGTCATAAAATTAATGCTTGCGGCAAAAATTTGAAAAAATATTAAAATTTCTCTTTAGTTCAACTTTGACCTCGAATAACTTTTGAAGAAATAAATATATCAAAAACTTGTCTAAGACCTTTTTTGTAGATCGTTCAATTTTCTACAAGAATATAATCTAGTCATTCCGAAATATTGTCACCAACGTGAGCTATAAAATTCCAAAGTTGAAGAGAATATTGTTCCCATGTTATTTCCATGGAAAATCGAAATTTGCGATGCGGCACCTCTTAATATTAAGAGCTTAAACTTTCACAGGATTTTTTTTTGTCATTTCCAACTTATTTTCGATATAATTTTTTTTTTTTGTTTATTTGCATCTGCCTCTTGGCAATAATTGCAAAGTGCTACACTTTCAACACTCGTGCGTTAGTTGTGTCCATTGACACAATTAACATTCAAAATTATAAAATTATAGTAGCTTAATAGTAATAGTATTAGTAGTCGATATAATTAAGAAAAAAAAATCATCAGTTTTTTTTTGAATCAGTCTAATTTCTATGTATTTTTTTTTATTGTTTACATACCATGGAGCATCGATTATTTGTCGTAGGATCCTTGATTGAAATTTTTGTAGAATTTCAATTTTGGAGTTGGATATTAAAAATTGTGATCAGTTTGTTTGTGTTATTGTTTTACTTTCATATGGAAAATCGAAAATATTTTCAACCCATTACAAACGATGCATAATATTATGAAATGCGATGAAAGTTTACAATGCAATACCACCTCTTGTTTGCATCATAATTTTGAGGTCCTAGTTTAGTGAAGTCCTTGCAATTTTCGTTTATTTCGATCATTTGGATGCCTCATTTTTGGAGTGTTTCAAAAATATGATCATATATTTCGCACTGGTGGAATCACAAGCAAAAATCTGAAATATGTGTTGTTGGTGTTTTGTATGTGTGTAC